>CM065127.1:5722500-7077500 GCA_033026305.1 Cirrhinus molitorella | reverse complement strand
TTAGTATGCAGAGGCCACATAGTATTATTTTTTATGTTATTTATGTATTATTATTTATTCAAATTATCTTTTATTTGTTTATTTATTTTTCATGGTATTAGTTTTGGTTTTTGTCATTTTTAATGTAGTTTTGTCAGTTTTTTATATTGCTATTTAGATTTGTTTCTTTTAGTTTTAGTTTCAGTTTAGGTTTAATGTTTCCTTATTTCAACTTTTTAATTTTAGTGCTTCAGCTTAAACTTACTTCAGGTAATTTCAAAGGCAGTGTTTATAATTTTCATTGATTTAACATTTTTCATCTGACTATTATTTTGTATTTTATTTCAGCTTCATTTGAATTAACAAAAATGTTTTAATAGTTTTAGTTTTCCACCATGTCTACACCAGCTCCAGCTTCCATTTTGAATAGGAAATACTCCACCACATAAAATGACAATAAATATGTGCACTCATCATGGCATTTCTTCTTTTATTTAACTAAATTAATGCTTTCATTAACTTACACTACCAGTCAAAAGTTTTTGTAGTAACAGTAGGATTTTTAATTTTTTTAAAGAAGTCTATTCTGCTCACCAATCCTGCATGTATTTAATTCAAAGTACAGCAAAAACAGTAAAACTGTGAAATATTTTTATTTTTTTATATAAAATATATAAAATATTTTATTTTTTATATTTGAATATATTTTAATTCCTGAGATTAAAATTTTTCAGCATCATTATTCCAGTCACATGATCCTTCAGAAATAATTCTATTATTCTGATTTGCTGATCAAAAAACATTTATTATTATTATTGTGTTAAAAACAGTTAAGTATATTTTTTTAGGTAAAATAGAAATCTTTTGTAACATTATAAATGTCTTTATCACCCCCCAAAAAAATATTTTGACTCCAAGCTCCAAGGCAGAGTATATAATGTTAAGAAATAATTTATTTCAGATAAATGCTGATCTATGAATCTTTCTATTCATCAAAGAATCCTGAAAATGTACTAACCTGTTTAAAATATTAATAATAATAATAATAATAATAATAATAAAATGTTTATTCAACAGCAAATCAGCATATTAGAATGATTTCTGAAGCATCATGTGACACTGAAGACTGGTGTTATGATCCTGAAAATTCAGCTTTGTTCACAGGAATAAATTACATTTTAAAATATATTCGAAAAGGGACTGAAGTTAGGGGGCTCGTAGAAAAGCTCCTTAAAGTGAATCTTTCCTGGGACCCTTTAACGTTTCTACTGGACAGATTCACGGATTATCTGTCCCATGATCAGAAAACTTTGCTACATTTCCTACTAATGGCTGCAAGAAAAATGATAACAATTAATTGGTTGAAGCCTGAACCACCCACGATCTCACAGTGGATACAAAAAATCAGACAGTTATATTCAATGGAACAGTTGACAGCACAACTACAGCTGAAGACTCACATCTTTGAAAGAAGATGGGGACCAGTTCAAAGCCTTGTTGGATAGGCCACTTATGTGTCTTTTAAGTTTGTATTTTTGCTTGAAGTTTGTCTATTTATTTTTATTTATTCCTCTTTATTGTCATCATATATATCTTTAGTTGAGAGCTCGGGCCCAACCTCAGGACTGTTGTTATTGTTTGTATTTACGTTGACTGTTGTCAATAAAAGTTCAAAAAAAAAATATATATATTCGAAAAGAAAGCAGTTATTTTAAATAGTAAAAATATTTTCTGCTTATGCTGTATTTTTGATCAAACAAATGCTGTTATTTATTTATTTATCATTAAGAATTTTTTCAGGTTTGTTTGATAAAGAACAGCATTTTTCTAAAATAGAAATCTTTCGTAACATTATAAAGGTCTTTAGCTCCCAAAAAAAAAAAATTCTGACTCCAAGCTTTTGAATGGCAGAGTATATAATTTTACAAAAACTTTTTATTTCAGATAAATACTGATCTTTGGATCTTTCTATTCATCATAGAATCCTGAAAATGTACTCAACTGTTTAAAATATTGATAATAATAATAATAATAAAAAATCTTGAACAGCAAATACGCATATTAGAATGATTTCTGAAGCATAATGTGACACTGAAGACAGGCGTAATGATCCTGAAAATTCAGCTTTGCTCACAGGAATAAATTCCATTTTAAAATATATTCAAATAGAATTCAGTTACTTTAAATAGTACAAATATTTCACAATACTACAGCTTATGCTGTATTTTTGATCAAATGAATGCAGAAGAGACTTCTTTAAAAAGCATTAAAGATCTTACTGTTCAAATACTTTCAATTAGTAGTGTGAATATTATTTGTTTCAGCCTTTACTTAGCTAGCCATTCATTTAATGTTTATCTAAATAAACTTTAATATTAAACTAAATGACTTAAATTTATAAAAAATAAAACCAAACATAAAAGAGTAGAGTATTTACTTTGAGTCTAGACTTGATTTAACTTTTAACTCAGCAGGTCACCTCAGAAAAGAGTCTTATTTAAAGGGCTTCCAGCCACACTCTTGCGCTGCTCAACACCAGGAGTTATTCCTGCCCTACGGTTCTGCTATGGTCCGGAAAACCCGCACACTGTTTAGTATGCTGTCCAGCTAGTGTAGATTGCATTTATACACACTTACCAACACTCTGGAATTTCCATCAGCGGTGCTGCAGTGTGCAGCGGGATCTGGAGGGCATGTCTGGAATCAGTAAACACCTACAGACCCACACAAACCAGTGTACCTGCTCTCTCTCTCTCTTTCTTTCTCTCTCCCTCCGCCCTGCCTCAGTCGATGACTCATCCTTCTGAATCACCCAAATAGTTCCGTTGCTATTTTTAGTTTCATTTATGGGTTTGGGTGCAGAAACTCCCTCCGTTTTTTTTTTTTCCTTCTTTCTCTTGTTTGATGTTGTTTAGCAGACTCTCACGATCCCTAACTGTCTGTCTCTTACGTAGATGGCAGTCACTTTTTTTGTGTTGACTCATAGTGACTGACTTTTTATGGTGTCTTCTTGAGTCATTCGCTGCATTATTAGTGGCATTCGCTAAGGTAAGCGTCACTGTTACTATTGATAGTAGCTTAGGTTGGTGGTTTGAAATCTATAACTTGAGATGTACTATTACTAGGGCTGCCTCCGAATAGTCGACTAACCGTTAGTCGAGAAGAGGAGGCTTAGTTGACCAAAATTTTATTAGTCGCTTAGTCGCAGAAAAAAAAATCCACAGGAAGTGGTGAAGTCATGCAGTCCATGACGGACAGATCGTTACTGGCTGGTCTATGTGGTAATATAGTACATCGGGCTGGACATCCAAACGCTCGCCTATCATTCATCGACCTCAAATATGGCTTTTAATCTTAAAGATGTATGTAGTAGCAACTTGGCATGGCAGCTCAATCTAATGTTAACTGAAAAAAATGTACGCTCACTGCAACAACAAAACATTGCGCTTTTGTAAAATAATGAAAGCAAGCAGTATGCACTTTCTGCCATCTCAGTCTCTGAATTTGAGCGTGAAACTTTGAAACTCCATGTAAACTTGCCTTACAGACATGAACAATGTATAGAGATTGAAATGAACCTTTTAAATGAACCAATTCAAACAGAAAACTAATATTTTCTTAATGCGAAAGGGTTTTTCAAATTATAACAAAATATTATTTGAGTCTTAAATGCATAATGTAGACAGGGTATATAGGCTAATGTTGGCATTATTCTTTTATTAAATTTCTGCTGCTATTCACTGTCGCGTTGAAGCTGGATTGTGGAGAGAAGTGGCAAAGCAAATACCGCAAAGCTTTTATCTTAATTTGGTTATTGCCAAATACCCATCGTAATTTAGAGCTTATCTTAATTTAATTTGTTAAGAAAGATTCATTTTTATTTATTTATAAATAAATAAAAGGCTAGACTTATAGGCTAAGTGTATGTCTAGGCATATTTAGAGTGCTGAGCTGTTACGATGTTACAGAGGATTAATTTTTTTTTTTTTCCCCCAACTTCCAAGTGGCCAATAGCTACGTTATTCAGGGAAAAAAAATATGTTAAACATGTATAAATGACTCATTCTTGGCAAAAGCTGTGTGCGTGTACACATTTGAATAATGTCAGGCTGTAAACGGGTTCGGCTTTTAAAAAGCTGTCAATCTAAATATTTGTCGGGCTCGGGCCGAATTCTATCGGGCTCGGGCCGGGTCGGGCTTAACTTTTAAGGCCCGATTACAGCTCTAATATCTACCGGTGTGCTGTGGCAAGCTTTTTTTTTGCATGCGCTTGAGCGCTTATTGGGCTATGTAGGCAATTAAAGGCATATTATTATGATGTACAGGTCCTTCTCAAAAAATTAGCATATTGTGATAAAGTTCATTATTTTCTGTAATGTACTGATAAACATTAGACTTTCATATATTTTAGATTCATTACACACAACTGAAGTAGTTCAAGCCTTTTTTTTGTTTTAATATTGATGATTTTGGCATACAGCTCATGAAAACCCAAAATTCCTATCTCAAAAAATTTGCATATTTCATCCGACCAATAAAAGAAAAGTGTTTTTAATACAAAAAAAGTCAACCTTCAAATAATTATGTTCAGTTATGCACTCAATACTTGGTCGGGAATCCTTTTGCAGAAATGACTGCTTCAATGCGGCGTGGCATGGAGGCAATCAGCCTGTGGCACTGCTGAGGTGTTATGGAGGCCCAGGATGCTTCGATAGCGGCCTTAAGCTCATCCAGAGTGTTGGGTCTTGCGTCTCTCAACTTTCTCTTCACAATATCCCACAGATTCTCTATGGGGTTCAGGTCAGGAGAGTTGGCAGGCCAATTGAGCACAGTAATACCATGGTCAGTAAACCATTTACCAGTGGTTTTGGCACTGTGAGCAGGTGCCAGGTCGTGCTGAAAAATGAAATCTTCATCTCCATAAAGCTTTTCAGCAGATGGAAGCATGAAGTGCTCCAAAATCTCCTGATAGCTAGCTGCATTGACCCTGCCCTTGATAAAACACAGTGGACCAACACCAGCAGCTGACATGGCACCCCAGACCATCACTGACTGTGGGTACTTGACACTGGACTTCAGGCATTTTGGCATTTCCCTCTCCCCAGTCTTCCTCCAGACTCTCTGGCACCTTGATTACCGAATGACATGCAAAATTTGCTTTCATCCGAAAAAAGTACTTTGGACCACTGAGCAACAGTCCAGTGCTGCTTCTCTGTAGCCCAGGTCAGGCGCTTCTGCCGCTGTTTCTGGTTCAAAAGTGGCTTGACCTGGGGAATGCGGCACCTGTAGCCCATTTCCTGCACACGCCTGTACACGGTGGCTCTGGATGTTTCTACTCCAGACTCAGTCCACTGCTTCCGCAGGTCCCCCTCTCGTTGTGCAGCGTTTTCTGCCACACTTTTTCCTTCCCACAGACTTCCCACTGAGGTGCCTTGATACAGCACTCTGGGAACAGCCTATTCGTTCAGAAATTTCTTTCTGTGTCTTACCCTCTTGCTTGAGGGTGTCAATGATGGCCTTCTGGACAGCAGTCAGGTCGGCAGTCTTACCCATGATTGCGGTTTTGAGTAATGAACCAGGCTGGGAGTTTTTAAAAGCCTCAGGAATCTTTTGCAGGTATTTAGAGTTAATTAGTTGATTCAGATGATTAGGTTAATAGCTCGTTTAGAGAACCTTTTCATGATATGCTAATTTTTTGAGATAGGAATTTTGGGTTTTCATGAGCTGTATGCCAAAATCATCAATATTAAAACAAAAAAAAAGGCTTGAACTACTTCAGTTGTGTGTAATGAATCTAAAATATATGAAAGTCTAATGTTTATCAGTACATTACAGAAAATAATGAACTTTATCACAATATGCAAATTTTTTGAGAAGGACCTGTATATGGTTTATTAATAAATGAATGACTACTAGTTGACCAGAAAATCTTTAGGCGAGGACAGCGTTTAATATCCTGATACCTCAATTCATGCCACTTGAGATGTGCTATTATCTTTTCAAGCAATCAGACCTACAGTTTTCACTTGTAGGCAATAAAATAGGAAAAATTCTATAGACTTGCATTGACTGAGAGACCTGAGTATCTTAGAGACTCATATCTGGTGGACTCTTTTGACTCTGGCCATCAAGGAACTACTTGGAAGACCATAGAAGCAACCCAGTACATCCTAGCATTTTTAATCATTTTTTTAGAATTATTAATTATTGAAGATTCAGTTTTACTGAGCAAATGGGTTACTCTTATAGTACAGCTAACAATTGTTTTAACACCCTTTTTTGACCTGGCACCATAAAGCAGTGGTTCTCAAAGTGTGGGGCGCGCCCCCCAGGGGGGGCGCAAGAGTATTGCAGGGGGGGCGCGGTCCATCTGCAGAAAAATAAAAAAATAAAAAAAAGTCGGGCGTAACTTAGAATGGGAGACGGATTGGTCTGTGAAAGCAACAAATGAAGTCGCACAGACCCAGGCAGGTGCTAGTCATTCAAAAGCTAAATGCAGAAAATATGAGGAGACGTATCTTAAACACAGCTTCTCTGCGTCTACACCGGACGCTACAGTTTTCACGTCGCAACAGCTCTAAACGGGACGCAACAAAACTACCATTGTAAACATGCTGTCTATACTCAATGTGGAGCGCGATAAATCCCCGACATTAAGCTGATGCCTTTTTTTGTTTATGACGTACTGACACAAAGTTAAAATGATTTGCAACGTTCGCTTTGTTGCGTCCAGTGAAGAGCTTTTGCGCTGTGACGCGACGCGACAACTGTAGAGTCCGGTTTAGACACGGTGACTTAAGTTTATAATGGGTACTGATTAAAATAGGTTCTACTGTATTTTGCCGCTCGCGTCTGGTGTAGAAACGGTGTTAATTGCGTAGGTGAGGAGGAAAGGTCTGTATGTGTGTGTGTGTGTGTGTGTGCCCTATGCCTTGGGGACAGCATAAAACAGCAAAAATAAAAGTAATACAGTTATTCTCTCAGTGCTATTTTAAGTTTCAAGTGTTGCAGATGTTTTTTTCCCTTTTAGATTTTTACAATTAAAAAAGCATTATTTTTTTTTGTAATGGTAATAAAATTATTTGTTAGTCTCGGGTGGGATGGAAATTCGGGAAGAAGGGGGGCGCCAGATTTTTTTATACGTTTAAAGGGGGGCACGACCAAAAAAGTTTGAGAACCACTGCCATAAAGGATGTATTATTTGAACAAAAAAATCAGTAAAACAGTAATTTTGTGACTATACAGTTTTCTATTTGAATATATTTGAAAATATAATTTATTCTTGTGATGCTAAACAAAATTTTCAGTATCATTACTCCAGTCTTCAGTGTCGCATGATCCTTCAGAAATCATTCTGATACACTGATTTGCTGCACAAGAAACTTTTATTATTATTCTGAAACATAAATGTCACTTTTAATCAATTTTAATGCGTCTAAGCTGAATAAAAGTATTAATTTCTTTCAAAACTTTTGAACAGTAGTGTATGAAGACATATTGGCCGAATGAGTGTCACATTAAGAGACATTTGTTAGAATTATGTGTGAGAGACAGAGATTTCAGAGATTTGCTGGAATCGCTCTGTATGACATTTATGTTTTTAGTAGTGATTAATTGAATCAATAGTTCAAGTTTGAATATAATTTCCATTAATACCACCCTCTTTTTCAAAATTTAAATATTGAAGACACCCCAGAGCATGATATATAAAGCTATCTGCATTAGGACAGACCATAACCAGACTTCTTGATTGAAAATTCGGTGTATTTCTGATTCAGATGTCAATATATCATTAACAGTTCCAATGTGTGATTAATTTTATAAAACATTGTTACAAATCATTTATCCAGTTGAGGTCGTCCCAATGGCTTCTCAGCTAGTGTGCAGTGTGTATGTTGGATGTATCTGATGTATCTTATCTCAGCTTCTTACACATTAGAGATGTTAAGTCTACTGCATACATCGGCAGCTGTCTTCTAAGGGAGTATCTTAACTGAAATAGAACCTGATAAGTTCTTATTTGGAACGCTCTATAGACAGCAACTCTGAAACAGTGCTTAGATTCTGTGAATAGTGACATTATCTTGTTGCTAAGCTTGCAATATCTTGTTCTAACAAGTACAGTATAGATTTAACAATTTAGAAAAGGTTTTTGTGTTGAAGGAAATAGGTAATATGACAAATAACGTATAAGTGTAGCTCACTAGAGCTATTACACTGGGGAAAAATTGGTGTATAGACAGTTTTCACTCAGAAATTGCTAGTAAATCACAAATACAACACACTGAATTAAATGTGAAATTTTAAAATAGAAAAACCAAAATGGCTTTTTCTTGTAAAACACACTCCAGTAATGTTTTATTTATAACTTCGGAAAATCATTTTTGACAGTGTACGTGAAACACTGAATACTGAGAGAGCATATCTGTGTCACACACACACGCATATTTACTCCAGTATGCTCATACATTTTTTTTGAGTTAATGGTTTGATGTGGAAAATAAGTTTGAAAATGTGTTATTTTCTCTTTCTGAGAGGCTAAAAACAATCCAGGGGGGTTAAATTGTCTCTCGTATGACTGCCACTCAGCGAAAATATGTCAGACCCAGTTGGGGCTGTCAAAAGGATTGTCAGTCACATGGTGAGAAGTGTTTGACTCTGTGACTAAAGGGTACAGACAGTGACAGAGGAAGAGAGGGGGAAAGAGGCAATTTCTGTTTCAGAACCAAGTGAGCTTCCTACGGAGGCAGCATGCTAAGACATTAGCGGTATGTGCGCTCCCAATGTGATGGCTGTTTCGAAAGGTTTTCAAAAGAAAACGAACATTCTTGGAAATCTTGCTGCAGCCAATTCTAATGCAGCATCGAATGTGTTCTTTGCAGAGAAGAAGCAATCCCAGAATGCATTATAATGAGTTCAGTAATAAATCCAAGATGGTGTATGTGGTGAGAAAAAATGTTGAGTATAAATGCACTAAAAGCTATAAAGGGTCACTAAAAATAGTTGGGTTTCATTAAAGTTTCATTATTTGTCCAATATTTGTGTGTGTGCAGTATAGACTACCATTCAAAAGCTTGGGGTCAGTAAGAATTTATGTTTTTGCTCTCTCTCCAAAGGTTCATTTACTTATGGAAGCCTGTTTTCGTCACTGACTGAAAAATGATAAAGAAAAATTTAGACTTTTTGTCTCTTGATTCAGACTTTTTTCTTGCAGTTGTGAGTTATACAGCCAGAATTGCAATATATAAACTAGCAATTCTACGAAAAAAGTCACAACTACAAGATATAAATTCGTAATTCTTAAAAAAAAAAAAAAAAAAATTACATTGCGAGATATAAACTAGCAATTCTGAGAAAAAGGCACAATTGTGAGATATTAACTAGAAATTTTGAGGAAAAAAGTCACTATTGTAAGATAAGAACTAGCAGTTCTGAGAAAAAAAGTCACAATTGCAAGATATAAACTAGCAATTCAGAGAAAAAATGTCACAATTGTGAGATATAAATTCACAGTTCTGAGAAAAAAGGTCACAATTGTGAGATATAAATTCACAATTCTGAGAAAGAAAAGTCACAATTACGAGACATAAATTCACAGTTCTGAGAAAAAAGGCACAATTGTGAGATTTTAACTAGAAATTTTGAGGAAAAAAGTCCTTATTGTAAGATAAGAACTAGCAGTTCTGAGAAAAAAGTCACAATTGCAAGATATAAACTAGCAATTCTGAGAAAAAAAGTCACAATTGTGAGATATAAATTCACAGTTCTGAGAAAAAAGGTCACAATTGTGAGATATAAATTCACAGTTCTGAGAAAGAAGGTCACAATTCTGAGATATAAATTCACAATTCTGAGAAAGAAAAGTCACAATTATGAGACATAAATTCACAATTCTGAGAAAAAAGGCACAATTGTGAGATTTTAACTAGAAATTTCGAGGAAAAAAGTCACTATTGTAAAATATAAACTAGCAATTCTGAGAAAAAAAGCGACAATTGTGAGATAGAAACTAGCAATTCTGAGAAAAAGTCTCAACTGCAAGATAAAAACTAGCAATTCTGAGAAAAAAACGTCACAATTGCGAGTTTATATCTCAAGTCAGACTTTAGAACACACAATTGCGAGTAACTCAGAATTTTGAGAAGAAAAGTCAGAATTGCGTTTGTACAAATGCAGTTCTGAGAAGAAAAAAACGAAAGAAAAAAGTTTCTTGCAGTTGCAAAGTTATATCACACATTTCTGAGGAAAAAGTCAGAATTACCTGTTTGTATCTGGCAATTCTGACTTTATTACTTGCAATTGCAAGTTTATATCTCACAATTTAAAAAAAAAAATGTCACGTTTGTATCACGGAATTGCAAGAATAAAAACCCATAATTGTGATATAATTTTTTATTCAGTGGCAGAAACAAGCTTCCATATTTCTTAAATCAAAATATAGTGTAAAAAAAGTTCGTTTTTTTTTTTTTTTTCAAAATATTAGGAAATATTTTTTAATGTAATTTGTTTCTGTGTCAAAGCGGAACCACAGTCCTTCAGAAATTATTCTCATATGCTGATTTGCTGGTCAAAAACATTTATTGTTGTCATCTGCTTAATATTTTTATGGAAACTGGATGCAGGATTTGTTTGATAAATAGAGAGCTCAAAAGAACAGCATTTATTTCAAATATAAATCTTTTGTAATATTATAAATGTCTTTACTGTCATCTTTTGATCAACTTAATGCATCCCTGCTGAATAAAAGCATTAATTTCCTAGAAAATAAATCTTACCGACCCCAAACTGTTAAATGGTAATGGGTTCGATTCACAGGGAACACTCTTGCTGATAAAATGTATATCCTGAATGCACTGTAAGTCACTTTAGATAAAAACCCTCCGGCAAATGAATAAATGTGCGTTTAGAAAAGGAGGGAGAACGAAAGAAAGAGAGATATCAGTAAGTGAGAGTGAAGTTAGTGAGATAACAGCAGGAATGTATTCCATTAAATTAGCTTTCATGTTATTAATTTCTTTTCTGCAGGTTAAATGTGATTTCATTGAATGGTGGCTGTTTTGCATACTACTCAGAGATAGTTACCATGGGAAACACAGGATAGTCTAAATATGAATGTGTATATTTAACCTTGCTTTATCCTGAAGGAAAAGTTGTATAACAGAGCCAACTGTATGTATATCTGTTGCTATGTGGTTGCAAGAGAATTTTTTTTTTTTTTTACAATTAAATACAAAGAAATGGCAGTCTAGAAAGACTGAAATAGTATTTTCTTGTAAAACATTCATTAGAACTTTGAAAAACAAATTTTACTTTGTAGTTCTGGTCTAGATAGCTTGAGTCGTTCAGCAGTATTTATCGTGATGCCGGCCTTTTCAAACACTCCTAATGATAATGTGGCTGCACAGGCTAAAGTGAAGTGAATGAGGTGTTTCACATGATCAGATGTGTTGAAGGGCAGACAGGTTTGGCTCGGTCTGACTGTCGAGCGGGTGAAGGTGAGAGCGTGGAATCTAATGAAGGCCTGTAATCTGCTCTAATGCATTTCTGGGAGGTTGGAACTCATTCCCAGGGCTCACAGTGCCGCTGTCGGTGATTGTGTGTTATTGTGTTGCCGTGCCTCCAGAGTTACCATGACAATACATTTGATGAGATAACAGTCTTGGTTTTTTGGGTTACACTTCTATACACACACACACACTCATACTGTTTGTATATATAATGTAGTAGACTGATTAATTGTAAAGTGTCTTGGAGTTTTCGAAAGGCACATTACAAACAAAATTGTTGTTGTTGTTGTTGTTGTTAATAGTAGTAGTTGAATAATAATAATATTTTTTTTTCTGAAATAAGTGTAAAGGTACCCTTGTGTTTTGAAATGGCTTTATATAAATACAAATATATATTAATAATATTATACTGAGTTTAACGTTTTTAAAGTATTATCGAGTTTTGGAAATGTGCTGTATAAATAAAGATAAAGATTATTATTATTAATAGTTGAATAATATATATTTTTCTGAATTAAGTGTAAAGTTGTAAGGTATTCTTGTGTTTTAAAAAGGCTCTATATAAATAAAACAAACTTTAGAATATTAATAATAATATATATGTATATGTTTGTAAACTATCCTTAAGTTTTGGAAAAGCACTATGTAAACTATTATTAATATTAATATTAATGTTATTTATGCTGCTGCTAGAGTTTTTATTAATTCATCTGACTTAAAAGTTTTAAAAGTTTTGGAAAGGTGCTATATAACCAATAATAATAATAATTATAATAATTATTATTATTATTATTATTGTTATTATTATTATTAAAAATTATTAAAATAATAATAATATGTATTATTATTATTATTATTACTACTACTATTAGAATAATAATTGAATGTATTAATTAATCTGAGTTTAAAGTTTTTAAAGTATCCTTGAGTTTTGGAAATTTGCTATATAAATAAAGATTATTAATGTTATTAGCCTTTTTTATTAGTAGTAGAATTATAGAATAGAATAATATAATAAATTATAAAATTAATAAATTAATAATTTATCAAATAAAATAAATTATTATTATTATTATTATTATTATTGAAAAAAAAATGAATTAATCTGACTGATTGTAAATATCAAAGGTTTGGATAGGCACTATATAAATAAAAATTATTAATAGTAGTATTATTGCTTTGTTTATAAAAAGCATAATAATAATGCATATTAGGCTAATTTATTTAGTTAGCTTTAAAGACCTATTTTTTACATTTTACATATTTTTCACAGAGCGTACAATTAGTATAACTTATTTAAGTTTCCTAATATGTATAAACTATTGTGGTTGTACAGAACAGTAAAATATTCTTTATTTTTGTTCTAGAAATTGATTGATTGATTGATTGATTGATTGATTGATTTTTATTTTTCTCTGCTCACACACTCTCGGATACATATACTGTAAGCAGAAAAGTCATTTTAGAGACCGAGAAAGTTATATGTTTCAAAGGGTTGATTAACAAATAGCTCTGCAATAGCAATAGCGCTGCTTATTGCTCATGTACACCGCTGTATGTTTTTTGTGAGAGAAAAAAAAAAAAACATTACTTCCCTCTAAGTCTCCTACATTCATCTCTCTCAGGTCTCACCATTCATAATCCTCTTCTTATGACTTAGACAAAATGGGCTGTTTGCCGTAAGAGAGACAGTCAAATGCAGCGACCCCTTTCTCTCATCTCACCACAAAAAAGTGGGTCGGCTCTGTGCAGGGCAGCCAGAGGCCATGGAGAGACAGAGAGATGTCTGGGAGAAAGCAGGAGAGATTACAAAAAAGTTTTGAGGCTGGAGAGAGAGAGAGTGTAAGCGTGAGGTAATGCTGAAATCACATCAGCAGCTATTCTACTTTTGAACACTCTGATCAAGCGTGGAAAGAGACCTGCCGCCCCATTGATCTGACCTATTTACTGCACTGTGTGTGTGTGTGTGTGTGTGTGTGTGTGTGTGTGTGTGTGTGTGTGTGTGTGTGTGTGACAGAGAAAGAGTGTGTTAGAAGAGATATATATGGTTTTTTGCAGCACTGCTGAGAAATCAGTCTCCTGATTTAATATTTGAAATGAATTGGTTTGTTTGGGTCTACATGGACCGTCTGCTTCCATTCTGCTGTTTTGAATGGCTTTCTAAAGCTTGTGAGTCTCTCTGATGTGTGTTAGGATGGAGGACCCTGTTGGCAAAAAACTTGTATCAGTAAGCTGTGGAGATGGGAACAGGACAGACCCCGCTCAGAATAAATCACACACATCTGTTCAGAGCGGCAGAGAGAGAGAACGCAGTGGAAGGTAAAGTGTTGAGGGTTGAATATATCTATCAGTGTGCTGAACTGGGACGCTGTTGACTGGCCAAAGGCTCGAGTTCTTCTCAGAGCACTGGCCCTTCAGCTTTAGATATCCAGAGCAGAAGAGCAGCAGAGATACAACTACACCACCAGTATGGCAAAAGCACAACTATAAGCAGCCTGGTCAATTAATCTGATGATATTTGGCCATTTCAAGATTAGCAGCATCAGCTGATCACCATGTTTACTTGGTTAGTTAACAGTCATGTGCTTGAAGTGTTCGTCGATTCCAAATTCTACTGACAGTTCTGTCAAGAAGTAGTGAACTATTTCTGTTTGTTTGTTTGTTTGTTTCTTTCTTTCTTTCTTTCGATTTCATTTGATTTGTTTAGATTTTTTAGTCTTTTAACAATTGCTATCATTACATAATGTTTTAATACAAGTTATTAAAACATTATATTAGCCAACAGCCATTTTATTTTATTGCTTGTATTTATTAATTTTTTATTTATTTTTATCTTTATATTTGTTTTAGTTAACTCCAATTTATATATATATATATATATATAGTTATTTTATATGTATATATATATACACACACACTCTTTCTTTTTATTGTTTTTTATCTCAGAAGGTTTTATAATAATATCTAATTTCATATATTTTTAACATGTTGTTTTTTAATATTTGTATTATTTAAATGCTTTTATTTAAACTGTTTATTTTTTAACAGTTGTATAATTTATTATTTATTATTTATTATTATTAATTATTTTATTTTATTATTGTTTATAGTATATATATATATATATATATGATGAATAAATTAATTACAAAAGATTTACAACATTAAATTCATTATATATATTTTTTTTTTTTGTTTGTTTGTTTACTTTTAAAGTTTTACAATTACAATTTCAAATTTTATTTAAACATTATTTTTTAAACATTTATTTTATTGTTATTGTGTATAATTAATTATTATTATTATTATTATTATTATTATTAAAAAAAAATCTATCTATAATATTTTATAATGTATTAATGTATTCATCATTTATGTATATTTATTTAGAGATATGTTTATCTGTGTATAACTCAATTTATCTATAAGACAGTTAAAACGCCATAAGGTCAAAAACATCTTTCTTTTTATTTCACTGTAATTTCCTCTTTGTAATGGGGATGAAAAAAACGTATTTATACCCACGGCAGATAGACTCTTCAAGATGGCACAGTGCCACTTTTACACAGCTGATGTAAAACAGAGAAATTCTCACAGTGCCTCCTCTTATGCTGGAGGTCTACTCTGCCATTTGTTTTAATGTAAAAAAAAAAAAAAAAATCAGCATATTAGATTTTTTTAGGCTTTAAGTGTGCTTTCATTTCAAAATCTGTTTGAGTTCTGGCCGTCCGCATCCCATCTGTAGCATACGGACGGTTCCCATAATCCCTCGCTGGCGCCGAGGCCCTGCCATGCATGGTGCTGCTCATTTAAAGCAGGAGCATATTTTACAAAAGCATTTAGCACATTAAACTGTTGAGCCGGAGGGGGAGTGCGAATGGTTAAGGGGTTTTGACAAGCTACAATCACAGATCACGTCATCAAGTTACCATGATGAAGCTTTTGAGACTCTGAATGCTTCTGTACACTGTCATTTTTGCATCCGAAATATGTTGCAATTGAAGTCATTGCCTGCTGATTGATTAATTCTCCCAAGGTGGCTTGACTTGTGTAATTTCCTGCAGTTTTTTTTGCTCTATTCTCATGCAAGAGTGTTTTTCAGGTTACTCTTCATTTTTCTGACAGACTTTTTATCTCACTTCAAGTTCAGTGAGAGGCAGTGGTGTGTGTGTGTGTGTGTGTGTGTGTGTGTGTGGGTGGGTTTGTGTTCATTTGCCACTATATTGGAATAAATGGTCTAGTTGTTCGTTTAGCCATCTGGAATAGATGTGACTCAGCTGTGCTTTACCAACTTTTAATCTCGTTTCCGGATCCTGTCTGTATAGCCGTTCGCATGACACAAACAACTGCATCAACATATCCCATTCCTGAAAGGATAATATATTGATTCATATATGGTGTTTGTTCATGTAGTTTGTCATTGGACAGATGATTGCTGCGTGTAGCCCTCAGAGATCTCCTCTCCTCTTCCTGTAAGAATGATAAATGATTGCATTATTCTTCCTCTGGACACAGATGGCGAGGACCCTTGTAATCATCTACACACACATGCACATGTCCATATGTTGATTTCATTTCTGCGCAATTCTTTGTGAATAAAAATTATGCATTATGCAAAATCAGATCAGATTTTTGTCTATGTGTGTGTATTGTATGTATGAAAGTATCTTTCCCTAACACTGTTCTTGAGGAAAACATTTCAGGAATGTTCTCCATATAGTAAACTTCAATGGTGCCCGCTAGTTTGAACTTTCAAAATGCAGTTTAAATACAGCTTCAAAGGGCTCTAAATGATTCCAGCTGAGGAAGAAGGGTCTTATCTAGCGAAACGATCGGTTATTTAAAAAAAAAAAAAAAAGACAAAAGACAATTTATATACTTTTTAACCTCAAATGCTCATCTTTAGGGTTCGTACAAGGTGCCTAAAGTGCTTGAAGTACTTGAATTTGACTTTTTGAAAATTAAGGCCTGGAAAACCCTTGAAAACAGCAACATTCCTGAAGAGGTACTTGAAAAGAGCTTACATTATTAAAATGCAATGTATTTATGAAATAAGTGCTTTTAAGTGATTTTTTTTTTGTCTTTTCAAATTCACACAATTCAAAAAACATACTTTTTTCTGCTTATTTCAGTTACTGTCATAAAACTAACAAGGTAAGTAGATAAGATAAGTAGTACTGCCAGTGTCGTGTAAACATGGCTAAAGATGCGAAAAGAGGAACAGACAAACTTAAATGAGTCATTAACGCTGGAACTCTAATTGATTCAAACTCGTGACTTCAATCATTCATTTCAAGTGATTCACTAGCAAAAACCAGATTATATTAAAAGAGCCATTAATATTAGAATTACGACATTGCTTTAAACAAACATGTATAGAATTTTTAGTACTTTTTTGATTTATGATTTAAATATATGAATTTTAAAACTTTTCCTTCAGACCAGAACTTCGGAGTGTGGATCACAAATCATTTGATTTAGATCGGAACTTCGGAGCAAGTTCATGAATCTTTTGCTTCAGAACAGAACTTCAGAGCGTGGATCGTGAATCATTTGATTTAGATTGGAACTTCAGAGAGTGGGTTGTGAATCATTTGATTTAGATCGGGATTTCAGAGCGGATTCATGAATCTTTGCTTCAGAACAGAACTTTGGAGCACAAATCACAAATCGCAAATCATTTGATTTTGGTCAGGATTTCAGAGCAGGTTCATGAATCTTTTGCTTCAGATCGAAATTTCAGAACGTGGATTGTGAATCATTTGATTTAGATCAGAACTTCAGAGCAAGTTCGTGAAAGTTTTACTTCAGAACGGAACTTCGCAGAGTAGATCGCAAATCATTTGATTTTGGTCAGGATTTTAGACCAGGTTCATGAATCTTTTGCTTCAGATCGGAACTTCAGAACGTGGGTCATGAGTCATTTGATTTAGATCGGATTTCAGAGTGGATTCATGAATCTTTTGCTTCAGATCGGAACCTCGGAGTGCAGATCGCAAATCATTTGATTTATATCAGCATTTCGGAGAAGGTTCATGAATCTTTTGCTTCAGAATGGAACTTTGGAGTGCGGATTGCAAATCATTTGATTTAGATCAGAACTTTGGAGCAGGTTCATGAATCGTTTTATTCAGAATGGAACTTCAGAGCATGGATAATTTGCTTCAGATCGAAACTTCAGAGTGTGGATCGTGGATCATTTGAATCAGATCGAAACTTTGGAGCAGGTTTGTCAGTCTTTTGCTTCAGATCGGAACTTCGAAGCATGGGTCGCAAATCTTTGATTTAGATCGGGATTTCAGAGTGGGTTCGCAAGTCGTTTGATTTAGGTCTGAACTTCCCGTATCATTTTATTAGTATATTTTTGCTTATCTATTTATCTTTTTTTTTTTTGGAATTGAAAGATAAGACATTGTTTGATAAGTGAGATCTTACATTGAAATCCATAAAAAAAATGGTAGTGCTTGAAAAGTCCTTGAAAATCCTGGAATTTCATTTTACAGTATCCGTACAAACTCTGCATCTTGTCCAGCTCTGCGTGAACTCTGTGTATTCTGGTTCAAGACAGTTACGGTATGTCAAAAAACTCCCATCTCATTTTCTCCTCCAACTTCAGAATCACTGCAGATGTACTGACAAAGTGAATGTGCAAAGAAGGTCAAACACTCATGTAGGATCCCCTTCCTTGACTGCAATCATTTAGAGCCTTTTGAAGCTGCATTTAAACTGCATTTTGGAAGTTCAAACTAAGTTGGGCACAATAGAAGTCCACTACATGGAGAACATTCCTAAAATGAAACATTTTGAACATTTTTTACAATTGAAGAAAGAAAGACATGAACATCTTGGATGATGAGGGGGTGAGTAAATTATCAGGAATTTTTTGTTCTGGAAGTGAACTTCTCCATTAAGTCAAAAGAGCTTGTGCTACGTGCCAAATTTTGAAAGCTTTTGGTTTGGTGTGCGCTCAAATCGCTATATGCAATACCAGTGCTTCTATATGTGCTTATATATCACCCTCTTTTTCTCTTGCTCTCTCTTTCTCTCTCCTGTGAATTTGATCTGTGCGTCCTTCCTTGCCTTCAAGTCATTAAAATGCTAATGCATGCTTTAACTTCTCAATTCTGTGGTGACAGAGTAGGACACAGAGTCAGTAAATGTAACTCTCGCTTTCCTCTCTCTCACTCTCTCGCTCTTATTCTTTCTTTTGAAATGTAATCAATTATCAATATAATGTAATTATTAATCACATTAGTCTCAGTGGAGTGGCTAAAGTGCAAGTATAACAGGCAGATTTTTAGTCTTGGTTATGGAATTGTTCATTTAAGTTTAAAAAAGAGGTCAGTAATTTTTTAGAGCAAGTTTTTTCTATTTGCTTTCTAATTTTTTTTTTTTTTTCTTTTTCTAACATTGTTATGAGCCATTTTATTGATCTATATTTTATTCACAAGTTATTTATTTGTATGCTTATTTTTTATCATTTCTGACCCTGGACCACAAAACCAGTCATAAGGGTCATTTTTTTGAAACTGAGATTTATACCTGAAAGCTGAATAAATAAGCTTTCCATTGGTGTATGATTTGTTAGGTTTTGTGGCTGAGATACAATTATCTGAATATCTGGAATCTGAGGGTGCAAAAAATCAAAATACTTAGAAAATCATTTTTAAAGTTGTTCAAATGATGTTCTTAGCAATGCATATTACTAATGAAAAATTAGGTTTTGATATATATATGTGGTAGAACATTTACAAACTGTTTTTGTGCAACATGATCTTGACTTAATATCCTAATGGTTGTTGGCATAAAAGAAACATTGATAATTTTGACCCATACAGTGTATTTTTGGCTTTTGCTAGAAATATAACCGTCCTACTTAAGACTGGTTTTGTATTCCAGGGTTACATTTAGCATAAATTATTTATAATGTATTTATATTTATCTAATTATATTTCTTTATATATATATATATATATATATAAAATATATATAATCTTAGCAATAATCTTTTTTTAATTTATAAAGTATTTATAAAGTAATGTGTTAATCATAATCAATTAATCATAATTTAGTTTAGTGTCATGACCAGTTTTCATCATCTCTTTGATCCATTGTCTCTTGTCAGCAGTAGAGCATGTCATATGCAACATATAAGTATAGGGGCCTATGAAATTGGTTTTATTATGAAATTCAGTTTTATCAAATTCATTTTTTTCCAGTTTAATTTTTCTGGATTCCTTTTATTTTTTCATTTAAATTTTATTTTATCTAAATTCAAATATATCAATCAAAAAGCATGTCTAATTAATTTAAATCATGAAACTTACACAATTCAACAGCAATTTATTAAAAGTTTTACAAAAATTACATACTTACGATAAGGTCCGTTTTTAAGGCTCTCAAATTTTGTTTTATTTTTACCACATTTTCTGTTTTGCATTAATTTTCTTGATTCCATTTTAATGGTTTCATTAAACTGTAATAATCAAAAGCATCTCTAATTAATTGATTTTATTTAAAAAATATATATATATATTTATTATTGTTTTATTCCTTTCTCTTTTTTCACCCCAAAAATACTGTTTGTAATAATAATAATAATATGTTGTTAAATAATTTTTATGTTAAATATTCTTTAAAAAATGTTTGAATAATAATTTTATTTTTAATAGAAGCACTATCATTACATAAAGTAATATATTTGTGTCACAATTTCTTCAAGTTAAACCAAATTATTTTTGACGAGTTGCAGTGAAAACCTGTTAAGTTTCTGTTTATAAATAATATGATGACAGTTTTTCTCAAAATAAACTATAAAATGCTCATGAAGTGACTCTTATGTTTTCATAGTACACTGAACTTGTTTATTTCAAAACATCAAGAAACGAATCATAATATGACTCCTTTAAACACGCTCATGTTGGCACAATCTGCAAGACACTTCACAGACTGTCAAAGGAAGAGAGGACTGAAGAGCAGACACGTACAGAGGGAATACCAGAGTGTGACACAGGAAGGAGCATAGACAGGGGACGGAAGAAAAAGACAGAGGAAATATGCATTAGTAATCAGACCAGAGCAAGTGGGTCACTGAGTTTATTAAGAAAGGAGGGAGAGAAAGGAAGACATGTTGAATTCAATAACGCAGAGAGCAAAGTGTAATTCAATAACCGCTGTAACAATTCCTAATGTATCTAAAAGAAATGCATGTCTGTTCCTGACAGGAAATGTTTATAAGATTCATTATTTATAAGATTCCCAGGGTCTGTTTGTGTGTGAGTGTGAATGTGAATATATGTATATGTGTGTCAGCAGATTGGCCTTCTGTAGGGGAGCAGAGCATTGATTTCCAGCCCAAAATCCAATCACATAAATCTAGTCTGGCTTGAGACACCAGCCCTATTAGCCAGACCCTTGACTGGATTAACGAGACCACATTCACTCACACACACACACACACATAAACACACAAATATACAGTTGACCTTGCCTGTGCATTTAATTAAGATTGTCTGCATTTTCTGCACAAACAAGCACCCACATTTTCACAGAATGCTGATTAGAAACATGCAATCAGCTCTGAAATGCAATGCAAATACGATAAATGGAAATGAAAAATATGAATACGGCAGTTACGATGATTGATGTTAATATGTGTCATGTTTGTTTTTCAGAGACGAGAGAGGACCGAACCAAGAGGCTGTTCAGACATTACACTGTGGGCTCCTACGACAACTTTACCTCATATAGGTAATGTGTGTGTGTGTGTGTGTGTGTGTATATATATATATATAAACAGTATGTGTGCATGCATAAATCTTCCTAGGGCATTTTGGCTATCAAGTAGTTTAAGACTAACCTGAGAAAGTTAGCCAGACTGACTGAAGTCTGTCATTTGTAGTATCGAGTCTCTAGTGCCATCTAGAGGACAGAGGTTGTGAACACACATAACGTCATGTTTTCATTTTTCAATTTACACGCACATTTAGTCCTCATTTCACATTTTATTGCATGCAACATATATATTTTTTGTCTCCGAGTGAAAAAATAAACGCTTAAGCACTCACTTCCCTTGAGAACGGAGAACTACATTACATTTTACAGCTGAGGGTAATAAAAAACAATCAGTGCATGCTATTAAAGGAGAGGTCATGTTTTACATTATGCACAATTTTACAGTGTAATTGGATATGCAAATCTATTTATGAATAATATCTACTGTGGTTCAAGGTACGGTCATGAATGCATTTAATTCTGATCCAGGAACACTTATGTGACCCTGGACCACAAAACCAGTCATAAGGGTCAATTTTTGGAAATTGAGATTTATACATCATCTGAAAGCTGAATAAATAAGATTTCCATTGATGTATGGTTAGACAATATTTGGCTGAGATACAACTATTTAAAAATCTGGAATCTGAGGGTGCAAAAAAAATCTAAATATTGAGAAAATCACCTTTGAAGTTGTCCAAATTAAGTTTTTAGCTATGCATATTAATAATCAACACTGCCAGTCAAATGTTTTCGAACAGTAAGATTTGTAAGTTTTTTTTTTTTACTTTTTTTTAGTCTCTTCTGCTCAAGAAGTACAGCAAAAACAACAAAATGTTGGATTACTTTTACTGTTTAAAATAACTGTTTTCTATTTGAATATATTTAAAAATGTAATTTATTCCTGTGATTTTAAAGCTGAATTTTTAGCATCATTACTTCAGTCACATGATCCTTCAGAAATTTATATTAAAATTAATATTCTGATTTGCTGCTCAAAAAACATTTAGTTGCATTATTATGTTGAAATTGCTGAGTATAATTTTTTTTTCAGGTTTCTTTGATGAATAGAAAGTTCAGAAGAACAGCATTTATCTGAAATAGAAATCTTTTATAAATGTCTTTGTCATCACTTTTAATCAATTTAAAGCATGAAAGTATTCATTTCTATAATTTCTCGCTGCTGAAAATTTAGCTTTGATCACAGGAATAATTACATTTTAAAATATATTCAAAACAGTTATTTTAAATAAAAATAAAATATTTCACAATTTTACTGTTTTTGCTGTAGTTTGGATCAAATAAATGCAGGATTGGTGAGCAGAAGAGACCTCTTTAAAAAAATATTTAAATTTATAAAACCATTGTAAAGACTGCAAGTTTGTCCAATCCAAGATCTATTGAGGTAAATTCTATACATATGTTTGCGGTTCTACCTAATGTAGCTACAACACATAAGCTAGATTTTGTTACTGCTCTTGTAATTCTGTTGATTCTACATGTTCAATATATTTAACACTGCAATGAAAAGTATTTTAAAATTTAAAGACTGATTGATGTGGGACGGAGGATAAGATAAGATGAGTTGGAGAATAAAGTAAGAAAGAGAGAGAGAACGAGAGAGGATTAATTACTGGAGTCTCTCTGTCAAACTGAAAGTTTTCACTCCATTCGTCTTCTCTTGCCAAGCTGCTCAACAACAGCAAACAGGTCTAGAACAGCAGCCTAAAGAACTGCACCCAGTCAAATCAATTACCTTTTGAAATGGACTCGAAACGTACAAGACAAATGAAGCCTCTCGCAGACTCTTTAGAATCATCTGTTTCCCAATATGAGATATGAATGAATGACCATCACCCTACTGAAATTCTCTGTAGGGGCTTCCAACTCAACATTTATACTAAGTGATTAAACTGTCAAAAGTTGCCAAGATGGCAAACTCCAAATTCACTGTACTGCAGTTTAAAATCAAATTAAGTGTAAGGTCTATTGTTAAAGAGATAGTTCACCCAAAATGAAAATTCTGTCACTAATTACTTCCGCATATCGTTTCCAACCTTAGTTCATCTTCGGAACACAAATTCAGATATTTTTTGATGAAATCCGAGACCCTGCATAGACAGCAATGCAACTGACACGTTCAAGGCCCAGAAAAGTAATAAAGACATCATTAAAATAGTCCATGAGACAACAATGGTTTAACTGTAATGTTACGAAGCTACAAAAATGCTTTTTGTGTGTAAAGAAAACAGAAATAAAGACTTCTATTCAATTTCTTCTCTTCTGTGTCTTATATCTTAATTAAAAATTGTTATTATATATCTTCTCTTAATATTATATCTTCTATGTCTCATACCTTAATTTGTGTTCTGAAGATGAACAAAGGCGTTTGGGTTTGGAACAATATGAGGGTGAGTAATTAATGAGAGAATTTCATTTTTAGGTGAACTATCTCTTTAAATTTAAGATGTTAGCAGATGTTAGTAAATGTTAGCATGGGACGGGACAATGTTCCACTAAAAGACAAGTCTGCTAAGCGAATTAAATTGTAAATGTTATCATTTGAGTGCGACATACAATGTCTAGCTCATGTGACAAGTCTGCTAATCAATGTAAATTGTAAATGTTAGCAAGTAAGTTTGTTCAGCTAATATGATAAGTCTGTCAATCACTGTAAAGTAAATGTTTAGCTAATGCGGCAAGTTCGCTAATCAATTCAATAAAAGTTCAATAAATTTTGATGTTTGAATTGTTAGAATAGGACAATATTTGGCCAAGATACAACTATTTGAAAATCTGGAATCTGAAGGTGCGAAAAATCCAAATATTGAGAAAATTGCCTTTAAAGTTGTCTAAATGAAGTTCTTAGCAATGCATATTACTAATCAAAAATTAAGTTTTGTTATTTGTTATATATTTACAGTAGGAAATTTACTAAATATCTTCATGCAACATGATCTTTACTTAATATCCTGATGATTTTTGGCATAAAAGAAAAATCGATCGTTTTGACCCATACAGTACATTGTATTTTTGGCTATTGCTACAAATATACCCATGCAGCTTAAAACTGGTTTTGTGGTCCAGGGTCACACATTACCATGCCAAAGTGTGCCAAAGTATGTTAATATGTTAAATAAGTAAACGTTAATTGTAAAACATTGTCATGGCTTTATTATAGTAAAAGTGTAATCAGTGTTTTTTTTAGGCGCACTGATTACCATTTGTATAAAACAACGTTTTACTACAAATACCATAGTTAAACTATGGTTAGTGCAGCAAAACCATGGTTAATTTGTGATATTGACCATGGTCATTAGCATGTAAGTGTGCCAAACAACATTCAGCTAATATAACAAGGTCACTAATCAATTCAGCATTCAGCCAATACTTTATGTACAATCCATACTGAAAATGCGTGCTGTAAACATTCGAGCTAATGTTACATGTAAATTTAATATGTAAGTGTGCTGATCCATAGATACACTGTTAAGTTAGCACATGCTGACCTAGCTAAGAAATCTAGCACACAGACACAAAGCACACATTAAGTGGCTGAAGTTCAAATGTGTGCTGTCAACTCCCTCTTCACTTCTCTCGCAAATGTTCATTATATGTCGTCGTACAGAGGTTTAGTTTCATGAAATGGGACAAAATGGACCTAACACGCTCACGCAAGTTCCCCTCGGAACAGGAGATCATTTTAGGGAGTTGTGCGCACTACACTGACAAGAAGTCAGCGCTACAGGAAACCTTCTTCCTGAGGTCTAATGGCCATTATATTCATTTTCACACTTCATTATCTCATCAAATTATCATTAGGCAGTAGATTAGCTGAACTTGACTATGAGGGCTTTTGTAAGCTTATAACAAATATTTAAAATGTTTAATGCATTTATATAACAGAAATATCACATAATGCATGAACCAGCCCAGGCAATCTAGACACACACACACACACACACACATGTATATATACACCCTATTGAGTTTTAAGGTTTTCTGTATCAGGACATAATAAAAAAGTATATGGTCCTCGGCAGGTCTTAACATTTTGAAACATAAATCCTCAGATAAACAACATTACATGACAAATCACACTGTGTCATTATTTATTTAACAAAAAAAAAGCCAAGATGGTAAAGCCATGTGTGACAAAGTTAGGAAACCCTATGATTCAATTGCTTGTATATATATATATATGTGTGTATGTATAAATATATATGTGTATATATACATATATATATATATATATATATATATATATATATATATATATATATGTGTGTGTGTGTGTGTGTGTGTGTGTGTGTACAGACTGCTGCGCAAAAGTTTGGGATCAGTAAGATTTTTAGTGGTTTTTAAAGGAGACTTTTCTGTTTATTTGATTTAAAATACATTTTAAAAAACCTGTAATTCTGTAAAATGTTAATGCAATTTAAAATAGTTGTTTTCTATTTTAATATACTTTAAAATATAATTTATTCCTGTAATGCAAAGCTGAATTTTCAGCATCATTACTCCAGTATTCAGTATCACATGATCCTTCAGAAATCGTTCTAATATGCAGATTTATGATCAGTGTTGGAAACAGTTTTTTTGAAACCTGTGATACTTTTTTCAGGATTCTTTGATAAATAAAACATTAAAAAGAACAGCATTTATTTAAAATAGTTTTTTTTTTTTTGTAGCAATAAACACCTCATTCAAAGTTTGAGGTCAGTAGTTTTTTTTTTCTGTCTTTCTTTTTTTTAAAGAAATTAATACTTTTGTTCAGCAAGGATGTGTTAAATTAATAAAAAAAAATAGTTGAGACTTAGAAAAGATTTCTATTTAGAATAAATGCTGTTCTTTTAACTCTTTATTCATCAAAGAATCCTGAAAAAATAGTATCACAGGTTTCAAAACAATGTTAAGCAGCACAACTGTTTCCAACATTGATAGCAAAAGTAATAAATCAGTATATTAAAATGATTTCTGAAGGGTCATGTGACACTGAAGACTAATGGTTGATGAAAATTTTGCTTTACATCACAGAAATAAATTATATTTTAAAATATATTAAAATAAAATAAAAAATGTTGTTTTGAATTGCAATAATATTTCATTATACTATTTTTTGTTTTATATTATGTATTTTTGATCAAATAAATAGAACTTTGATGAGCATAAGATACTTAAAAAAAAAAAATCTTACTTAGACCAAACTTTTGAGCAGCAGTGTGTATATATACATATATATATATATCATATTAAGCATTTGTTACTCTTCCTAAGTGTTTACTTGTGCATTTATGACATATATAATAGGAAGTGCAACCCAAATATTCCACTGTCCCAGTTTAATGTAACTTGTCTGGGATTTTGGCCGTAAACAAAACCACTGCAAATGCCAGTTCCAGACACCCGACCGTACGCTGATG
The DNA here is from genome assembly GCA_033026305.1 of Cirrhinus molitorella. Lineage (NCBI taxonomy): Eukaryota > Metazoa > Chordata > Actinopteri > Cypriniformes > Cyprinidae > Cirrhinus > Cirrhinus molitorella. The sequence goes on along the minus strand of CM065127.1, from coordinate 7,050,817 downwards.
TTATCGCAGGCGTGACTGCTGTTCTGTAGGACACAGCGTTTCGTTAACCCGAGGCGCTAACGACACCGAATCATCTGTAATTGATCTAATTGATTCTCCACTGCTTAATTAGATTCTTGTCACTCCTAATGCATCAGTGATGAAGACCCTTGGGGTACGAGAGAAAGAGAGAGAGATGAGCTTTCTTCTGATACTTGATGATACAGACTGGTCTCATGTGATCACATAGACAGCTTTTAGTCGTTCTGTGGTAATTATTCTGCAATCAGCACACAAGCAGCTGTTCATAAGGACTTTATTATGCTCTGTTTGTAAAACAGATTTTTAGATGGTATTGGAGTTGTTATAAATGAGGTGCTGTGTTTAGAGATATAGATTTTGCTGTAATAAAATGAATACCTTTTCCTGTGGCTTGACTGGTGGAGCATGGCATTAGCAATGCCAAGGTCATGGGTTTGATTCCTAGGGAACACACAAACTATATCATGAAATCACTGTAAATTGCTTTTCACACTCTGATTAACTTTGGATTAATGTGTTTTTACACCCTCTACTGGTGCTGAAGGCATGCAGTGTGAATCAGGGCAGCGCTTGAATATTACAGCAAGTTGTTTAGCAACAGATCAGCCAATCATAGGTTAATTTATAATTACTACATTAAATATTCATGCATCTGGTACAGCTGCAGCTTAGTTTAAACATCTGAAGGAAAGCTTGAACTGATGCATCAGATAATGAGATGCTATATAGTTAAGTTTAAGAATCCTTAAATTGGTATTTTTATTTTTTTATTTATTTTATTTTTATTTTTTTTGTCTATTTAGTGGACGTTAAGTAATTTAATTAAAAATTACACACTCAAAGCAAATTACAAATTAAAACATGCATGGATGAATCGTTCACAGTAAGATAAATAGCATGCATTTAGAAAATAGAGTGATTTTTTTTTTTTTTTTTTTACAATTGCAAGACACTACTTTTCAGACACTGATCAGTTTTGAAATTTCAGGCTATTTTGCTTACATACTGTCCCAGACTAGTGGAAAAAAGACATCCAAAGTAAACATTACACTTTATCTTTTTGCATCTGTAGATTTTTTTTTCTCATCCACTGAGCCAGAAGCACTTACATACGCCCAACTTTGCAGTTTTATTCCTGTCCATATTCTAAAAATGTTTTTACAGAGGGGTTTGTTCATATATCATTCACCTGATTTATATAGCATTTTATTAATTTACATTTACATTCATTGCCTTTAAATTACAAATGAGGACAACAGAAGCAATCAAAACCAATATGCAGTACACATAAGGTTATTTTTAATAATGAACAAAAACAAGTAGAAAGAATAGAGCGCTAGTGTTAGTCAGTTTTTTTTTCCAAATAAATATTAAGAAAACAACTTGAAAGAATAGAAAAAGACTAGAGAATGTTAGTGTTAAAGGGCCATTTTAATAATAATAATAAAAATAAGACCATTTTAAAGAATAGAGAATGGACAAATGAGGACAACAGAAGCAATCAAAACCAACAAAAGAGCAATAATATGTAAGTGCTGTGACAAGTCTTGGTTAGTCTAACGCAATACACATAGCAAGTTTTATTTCATAATGAGTAAAAAGAAAACGAGTAGATAGAATAGAAAAAGTTAGAATGTTAGTGTTGGAGGGTCTTTTTTTATAAAAAAGAAATAAAACAAGTAGTTAGAATAGAACAAGAAAAGTAAATAGAATAGATAACACTAGTATTAGAGGGTCATTTTTATCAACAAAAAAAGGAAAAAACTAAATAGGATAGAAAAAGAATAGAGAACGCTAGTTTTAGAGGGTAATTTTTTATTAAAATATACATATATCAAAGAAAAAGAAACCAAGTAAACAGAATAGAAAAGTTTAGAGAAAACAAGTAGTTAGAATAGAAAAAGAATAGAGAGTGGAAGTGTAGATGGAAGATGTGTGTTTTTAGTCCTTAAAGGATTAGTTCACTTCAATAATAAAGCTTTCCTGATAATTATCTCACCCCTATGCCATCCATGTTAAAGTCTTTCTTTCATAAGTCAAGAAGAAATAAATTAAACATTTCAGGATATAGTCTCCATATAGTGGACTTCTATAAGGATCAACGGGTTGAAGATCCAAATTGCAGTTTCAGTGCTGCTTTAAAGGGCTCTACACAATCCCAGCTGAGAAATAAGGGTCTGAGCTATCAAAATGATCGGGCATTTTCTTCAAAAACATAAAATTTATATACTTTTTAACCACAAATGCTCATCTTGCACTAGCTTGACTTTACACATTACATAATCACATTGGAAAGGTCACGCATGGTTAGCTCTTCATCTGTGTACTCTGGGTCAAAAAAGGTAGGGTAGGGCAAAAAACTCCATCTCATTTTCTCCTCCAACTTTAAAATTGCGGGAAAAATTCTGGGAAAAAAAAAAAATCTTTTCGACTGAAGAAAGAAAGACATGAACATCTTGGATGACATGGGGGTGATTTTAATTCTGGAAGTGAACTAATCATTTACAACATGTTGAAATTTTGTTTTAATAGTAAATTAGTTTATTTTCAGATTTCTGGAGTGATAAAAGAGATAGCAGAAAGAAATCCCCTATGTAAAAGCCATTAACTCTAATATTTCAACAAAATGAATGAAATATCCAGTATTCAGATTTCCGCTCTGAAGATGTATGCAAAGTAGCACATATTAAATTACATAATGCCTCATTTGCAATTTCAAACATAACATTTCGGAAAGCATGTAATACAAATCGGTTATCTTAATGTGCTGTGATTAAAGGAGAAGTTCACTTCCAGAACACTTTACTCACCCTCTTGTCATCCAAGATGTTCATGTCTTTCTTTCTTCAATCGTAAAGAAATTATGTTTTTTACTTAAAAAAACGAGTTGGAACTTCCAAAATGCAGTTTAAATGCAGCTTCAAAGAAAATGAAATGAGAGTTTTTTGACATACCCTAACTGTCTTAAACCTGAATACACAGAGTTCACGCAGAGCTAGACAAGACGAGCATCTAAAGGTTAAAAAGTATATCAATTGTAAATTTGTTTAGAAAATGACCAGTCGTTTCACTAGATAAGACTAGGATTGGCTGGGATTGTTTAAAGCCCTTAGAAGCTACATTTGAAGAAGAATCCTGAAATGTTTTCTTCAAAAAACATAATTTCTTTACAACTGAAGAAAGAAAGACAAGAACATCTTAGGTGACAAGGAGGTGAGTAAATTGTCTGTAAATTTTCGTTCTCAAAGTGAACTTCTCGTTTAATCAACAGGGGAATTTTGTAACTTTTCACCTGTAGTGTCAAAAAGCCCTTGAGTTATGTTATCATAGCAGGTTAGCGATGTGATATTTGTATGTCTAGTGCGCTGTTTGTATGTGTGTGTTGGCGGGGGGCTGATGGTGTCTACAGGCGGGTAACTGAGGCTCACATGAGTAAGGAAGAACAGATTTGTCCCTGCTGTTCGTACTGATGATAGCTATCTCCATGCATCCAGACAGATGGACTGTGTGTGTGTGTGTGTGTGTGTGTGTGTGTGTGTGTGTGTGTGTGTGTGTGTGTGTGTGTGTGTGTGTGTGTGTGTTTTTGGGGGAAGAGACCACCATAGAAAAAGATCCTTTGTGTGTCCCAGACTCGATTTGTCTTTTGTGAGCGCTTGTCCCATCTTTTTATCACTGATGGGCTGCACTTGAAGGCATAAATGCAGGGTTAAGATTGTCTCTTTTCATTTCTGGCTTTTAAAGGATGTTTTTTTTTGTCTCTGTGCTGCATTCGGAGTTGGACAGGGAAAGAGTTGAAGGCCTTCATTTTTCTATCCTTGCGTTTAATAGCATAAGAGGCTGGATATTAGCATTTGGTCCAATTTCCTAATGCAGTTAAAGAGGCTGTGCTGGAGTCAAACAGAAGGACAGGAGCTTCCACCTGAGCTTTTTTCATAGCGTCCACACTTTCACAGCCACAGCTTTTAACCTGATTGGCTCATCGGCGGAGCGGGACGGGGATCGGGGAGAGTAGTGGTGTGCGGGGGTACGTCCAGGTGGTCTGGTCGTGGTACTCCTGATACAGGCATGGTGCTGGAGTCTGACCTCACTGTCCTGCTCTCTCTTATGCCCAGTGATTACATCATCGAGGAGAAGAATGCTGTGCTCCAGAAGAAAGAGAATGAGGGATTCGGCTTCGTCTTGCGGGGAGCGAAAGGTAAGACTTGACCTCAAGCTCATGGCCTCCGTTTGCTCTTACGGTCTGAGTTGCAGCTTCTTTCACTTTCCTGGGTTACATCACTTAAAGTCAACATGGAACAGCGTTTGCAATGTGTGATGTGATGTATTTTCAAGTGAAACAGGATTTTCAAAAAAAAAAAAAAAACTAAAAAAACAACTGTGTTTGGGAATTGACTGGCTTGTGAAAACTGACCAATTGGAATGGAGCCAGACTTTTAGTACTGTTGAGTTTAAATAGTTTTGGTTATGGGTTAATATTAGCCAATTGTCTGTGTGGCCTCAGAGAGATCAGCTGAAAAAAGAAAAGTCATTTTAGTCGTTTCAGGAAGACCAAGAGAATTGTTTATTATTTAATTAATTTCTTAAATATAAAAATGTACAAACTTGTATTATAGTTGTTGTTGTTGTTGTTGTTATAACACTTATTAAAAATAGTTAATAATAGTTATTTTTATTAATAACAATCATCAACATTATTATTATTATTATTAAATTATTCTAAATATGTGTATAAAAGTAGTTGTTGTTATTTTTGTTGTTATTAACAATATATTAATAATAGAAATATTAATAATAATAATAACAATAATAATAATAGTTTGCCTTCACTCCCAGGGCACAAAAAAAAATGTATTCAGAGAAAATATAAAAATATAATAATAACATTTAATAATATAGTAATTATTAGAATTATTACATTATTTAAAATATATGTATAAAATTAGCTGTTGTTGTTATTAAAAATAAATAACAATAGTTAATAATAGTTGTTATTATTAAGAATTATTATTTTTATTTTACATTTTTAACTTTTCTAATTTTCAGTGAATAACTAATTAAAAAAATATTTTTTAACAAATTTTATGCACATTTTATTTTACTAAAATTAACTATTTTTTGTCAAAACCCAAGCACTTCAAAGAACCATTGAACCAAAAAGTAGTTTTTCTCTAGAGTTAAAATGAATATTACTCTGAAATAGCATCCATCACACACCTACAATCATTTACATGAAATAGATACATGATAATTCATATTCAATGCATATACTTAGTGCAACAGTGTGTGTGCTTTACAGCTGGTGTTCTGGTAACAGCATAAAACAGAGTTATGTGAATATGAACTTCATTTCTTACATAATCAAATATTGCGGTCACTGGTTCATATTGTGACATTTCTGTAACATGTATAGTGATGACTCAACAGCATTATTAGACAGTTGTGTTTGACAACACAAACGGATCAGCAGGGTGTGTGTGTGTGTGTGTGTGTGTGTGTGTGTGTGTGTGTGTGTGTGTGTGTGTGTGTGTGTGTGTGTGTGTGTGTGTGTGTGTGTGTTAGTGCCCAGTCTCTAGGGTGGCACCATCCTGGGTATGAGTTATGAGTTCCTAATGCCATCTGTTACCCACATGGTGCATTAATATCTCTTATGAATATGGGTGTCAGCAGTCTCTTTATTGCTTTCACAATTCCTAAACTATGACTTCCTCTAAGACTAAGAGTAAAACACTTACAGATCTATTTAGACATATGTTTACATTAGTGGAGAGACTCATTTAAAGTTGAATTATTTTGCTTATCCCAGCAGAATAATGTAAAAGTAAGCGTCTCAGCACCACTGATGTAATATTCCATGTGTTTCGGTGTGTTTGTGTAGCGGAGACGCCCATTGAAGAGTTTACACCCACACCTGCCTTTCCTGCACTGCAGTACCTGGAGTCTGTGGATGTTGAGGGCGTGGCCTGGAGGGCGGGGCTAAGGACTGGTGACTTCCTCATTGAGGTATAGGATTGGTTTGTCTACTGATATATCCACTGATTCATTCGCTGTTCATCATGTTTCACATTTTTAGTACATAAAAATGCAATAATGTTTGGTGCTGTTGTGTAATGAGGTATTGGAAAAACACTTATGATTTGATTTCTTCATGATTTTTCTCTCAGGTGAATGGCGTAAATGTGGTAAAAGTGGGACACAAGCAGGTGGTGTCACTCATTCGGCAGGGCGGGAATAACCTCCTGATGAAGGTGGTGTCAGTCACACGCAAGCCAGAGTCTGAGGAGTCAGTCAGGAAGAAGGGTAAGGGGCTTGTTCACTTCAAACAGAACTGTTCTGTCCTAGATAATAAAGGTATTTTATTATTTTATTTTAAAATTAAAGTTACATTTTTTCTTATTCTTATTATTTTGTTATTTTATTTATATATATATATATATATATATATATATATATTGCTGAATTTAAGATGCTTTTGAAATATGCAAGTATTCATATTTTATTATTTATTTAGCATTTTCTTTCTTTTTTTCATTTTGAGGTTAAATTACTTTTCCAGCAAGTAAAATGCAAGTTTGTATTTTATTTTAGTTCTTTTTAAATTATTATTATTACTTTTTTATATTTTCTTTCTTTGTTTGAATTTTTATTTTCATTTTATTTCATTTTTTATTTTTTTGTCATTTAAAAAAATAATAATTAATAGATTTTAATAGATTTTTATTTTTCTATTTTACTTATTTTTGTTTTAGTTGATCTTAAAAACAAATATTGTTAAATTGTATTTATTTAGTTATTTTCATAAAAATTAAATTACTTTTCTGGCAAGGAAAATCTCTTTTTTTTATTAATTTTCCAACAGTGAAAATGCCACTATTAATATTATTTTATTCTTTTTTATTTTATTTTGCATTTTCTTTATTTTTATTAATTTTTATTCTTAGGTTAAATTACTTTTCCAGCAAGTAAAATGCAAGGTTTTTTATTTCATTTAATTTTACTTTAAATTATTATTATAATATTTTTCATTTTATTAGTTTTTTTTTTATTTTTTTTTTTAAATGAATTATTATTATTATTATTGTTGTTGTTGTTGTTGTTGTATGCTTTTTTTTACATTTTAAAGTTAAATTAGTTTTCTGGCAAGGAAAATCCAGTTTTATTTTATTTATTTTATTTTATTTTTTATTTTATGTTAAGTTGCTGAATTTTCCAATAGTGAAAATGCAAGTGTTAATATTATTTAATTCTTTTTTATTTTATATATATTTTTTATTTTTTATTTTAAAGTTAAATTGGATTGGAATTGAATTGGATTTTCCAGAAACAAAAATGTTCAATTATTGTTATTTTTTTAATGTTTTATATTTTCTATATTTTTATTTTTGTTTCATTTTAAAGCTAAATCACTGTTATTATTTTAATTTATGTTTTATATTTTCTTTTCTTTTTTTAAAGCTAAATTGCTGTATTTTAATTTTGATTTTAATTTAATTTTATTTAATTTTTTCCTGCAATGAGTTTCAAATGGGTTTGGGGCTTACAAACACGGTGTGTCTTTCAAGAGTAATATCATACTGTTAAGTCAGTTACACAATTGTATAACTGTAACATTGTGTAATATATGTCTGAAAGTGTCTTTCAAAAGTAACATCATACTGTTAAGTCAGTTTCACAATTATATAACTGTAATATTGTGTAATATACATCTGAAATATTAATGTGTTGTTGTAGTTGAGTTATAGGGAATGTGCTGACTGCTGGTTTTGTTTGTTTATTGTGGGCGGGGCTACTGCAGTCAGACAGAAGAGCTCTTAAACGCACAGGTTGCTAGGGAACCAGTCTTTGATGCTCTGTACTGTATGCGATGATCAGACAGTGAGAGATTTCTCTCAGCAGGGCGAATCGAGTCTCAAACACGAGGAAAAGAAATGCTGCAAGAACGAATAAAGGAGCCAGCGCAATGATCATAACAGATCGTGACCGTAATGACTGTGTTTGTCAGAGGAGAAAACTTCAGGAGCGTTAACTAAATGACAGGGTTGTTTGTCTCAAGGAATTGTGATGACTAAGCAGATTGACTAAGCAGTGTTTTCCATGCAGCCTTTCCACATACACACATTTGTGCGTTCCTACACCCACTCCATCGTTTAGCAGCTGAATGAGTCTACCGGTGGAGTTATTAGAACTACAGCAAAACCTCGAAACCCAAAGAGGAAGTCTATTCAATATCCATGTAAACTAGCCTCACTTTTATCTGCAACTCCCACACAATCCGAACCCTTCATTGACCTTTAGTGGATGATAGAACAGCATAGTAAGATAGCGTTTAGCAGACTATTTCATCCAAAGTGTCTTACAGTATAGATTGAACCAGATCCATCCCTAACTGCAAAACACTTTGATAAAACAGATAAATGTAAGTTCCTACATTCAATCTATACTTTTTTGCAAGTCTTTACAGATTCATCACAGTCTTTTCATCATCTCGCTCTATGTCTAGTTACATTTCTTTGTTCTGTTGCGTTTTTATTCTCCAATGAGTGTTATATAAACAAAGTTTGTAGCTTACAGATATGATCCATAGTTTAATAAGTTGCTTAAATGTAGTTCATATATGTTCAACAGTAAGACTCTCAAGTGCAAAATGCGTTAACTACTTATTTTAAATGCATTTGGAGAATTTTTTTTTTTTTACTTTTTTATTTTATTGCTTGGTTATTTTTCCAATGAAAATGACTGAACATTTAACATGCTCCTGAATCTGTATTTTTATTTTTAATTTTATTTAATTCAAATTTATTTTTTATTTTATTTAAATTTATTTTAAAATTAACATAATAAAAAACTTTTTATTTTATTTTATTTTATTTATTTTATTTTAGATGCTGTTTTTTTTTTACTTTTTTATTGATTTATTTATTTATTTTAAATTAAGATTTTTTTTTTGCCAATGAAAATGCAAGTATAATAAGCAAAGTTTGTAGATTATATGATACAGCTTAATAATTCTGCATAAATATTATTTATATACGTTTTTCATATAACAGTGAGTCTCTCAAGTGCAAAATCGATTAACTAATTAAATAATTACTTTTTTATTTTATTTTAATTATTAAATTAATTATTCTTTTTTTATTTAATTAGATTTTATTGCTGAATTTTTCACCAAGTAAAATGACTGGACATTTAATATGCTTCTCAATCTGTTTTATATTTTAATTACATTTTTTTTTTTTTTTTAATTAAGTTAATATTAAAAGTTATTTCATTTTATTTCATTTTAATGCTGGATTTTTCACCAAGTAAAATGACTAGACATTTAATATGCTCCTGAATCAGTTTTCTTGTAGTTTTGGTTTATTTTATTTTATTATTTTATTTTATTTTATTTTATTTTATTGAGGACCCTATTGGAATTGCTCTGTTCATTATATTTTATTATATTTCATTTTATATTATTTCTGGACTTTTCACCAAGAAACAACATGCTCCTGAATCTGTTTCTTAGATATATGTTTTTTTAATTTAATTTAATTTTTTATTTAATTTTAAAATTAACGAAAATGCAATTATTATTAGCAAAGTTTGTAGCTGATATGATCCACCGCTTAATAATTCAGCATAAACTAAATTTATATATGTTCAGTCTTTCAAGTTTGTTGTTTGTATTTTATTTTATTTTATTTTATCCAAAATACTACTTTCTCAACAGGGGATGCATTATTATGGATTATGAACTTGTATTTTGGATTTTATTTTATCTTAAAATGAAGTTAATTTTTTGTAAACAAAAATGTGAGTATTATTAACAAAGTTTGTGGTGTAAAAGATCCACAGCTTAATAATTCTGCATAAATGTAGTTTATATATGTTCAACAGTGAGTTTCTCAAGTGCAAAATGCATTACCTACAATATAGTATAATGCAATTTAATGCATTTTGAAGATGCTTTCATCCAAGATGCATTGCATTTATTCTATACATTTGACCAGTTCATGCATTCCCTGGCAGTCGAACCTATGATCTCAGTGTTGCTAGCAGGATGCTTTGCAGCATGCAACAGAAATGACCTATCCTTGCAATCAGAGAGAAGTGATGCGCTGTGTATGCCCTAAAGACAGATCCATACCCTAAAATCTGATTGTCGATACAAATGTTGTTCTAACTTGGCAAAATCACGGTCACCTGCAAAGTTATTGCAGGGTTATTGCATAACTCTGGGCTATGTAAACTACCACACACTTACACACTACTGATGAAGTAATAATAGAGTGTCTGTTGTTAGTTTTGTGGCTATATCCTCCCACACACACATACAAACTCACTCACACACACACACACACACAGATTCTCACAGTTGAAATGCACAAACCCAGGCCTTGCTCCTGCCAGAGTTGCCATGGTTACTACAATGCATGTTTGAAGTAAGTATTGCATTAGAGCCTTGGTATTTCTCTCCTCGTCTCTCTCTCTCTCTCTCCAGCTCCACTCCGGTCTGCAAGGTTGTTAGCTGAAGGAGTGAGGAGTTTTACGCCGATGTTACTGAGACAACAGAAGTGTCTGATCTCCTGGAGCTCTGATCGCTTTCTTGGTGCTTCTCGTATCACTGCTCGGGAATTTATAGCATGCTTTGGACATAGCAGCAGGTTTCGTTTTTGAGAGATAAAAGGATTGGGTTGTGAGAGGCTGAATGTGATATGAAGGGTTTTGGGAGACGAGTATTTCTTTCTGCCGTCGGAGGGCCACCGAGGACGCTAGTTGGTTTGTGGTCTGATAGTTGCATGATTCTATGTTGCATGTCAGAAAGAGAAAGGCGGAAGCAGAGAGTTTAATCGTGGTACGGCAGTGTGGTACGTTGATCTTCGGATGAAGATGGTGAAAAAGCGCTGGCAGCTGCCGATGGGCAGCAGCCGCGAAGGCCCCTCGCCACGCCATCCTATCTTCTCATCTACTCCTTGCCTTTCCTCCACAGCGCCCCCGCCTCCAAAAAGAGCGCCCAGCACCACCCTCACCCTGAGGTCCAAAAGCATGACCGCTGAGCTCGAAGAACTAGGTAAGACGCCCTTAAACAAACACATGTGCTATGTTGAGCGGTTGAATAGTTTTACTAAAAAAAAAATCCAGATTTGCTGAAATGTACAGGGTTGGGCATCCGAGGGCATCCGAGATGTAAATGAGTTTGTTTCTTCATCGGAACGGATTTGGAGAAGTTCAGCATTACATCACTTGCTCAGCAATGGTTCACTTGCAGTGAATTGGGTGCCATCATAATGAGAGTCCAAACAGCTGATAAAAACATCACAATAATCCACAAGTAATTCAAACCACTCCAGTTCATCAGTTAATGGAAAAAGAATTGGTGCAAATTCAGAGATAGAGACATCTTGAGAAAAATGTATTGTATACTATCCAAGGTACACATTTCTGATAATTGTGCATTTAATTCTCATATTGTATTTTCAGAATATTTTGGAATATGTGTCCTCTCCCTAAATTTGTCACTACTGACCTATTAAGATTTTGCTTGCATCTTCAAATATATTTTTTCTATTTTATTAAAGGTTTTCAGAGGTAAATCAATAGCAGTTATGATTTAAAAAATATTCCAAGTGTGCTTTATGAGATTTGTTGTATTTTAAATCCAATTTTTCTTTGTAAAAGGCAAAAAGTTGATCATACTGATTTCAAAGTTAAGGATTCATTAGTTTGACTATACATTGAACCAAACACTGTCATAACATCTTAGGTGATAATTCAGTATACTTTATTTTTGACAAAACATCCCATGTTTTGGTCGTGATTGCACATTTTCCCGAGCGGCAGTAATGCTTTGGTAGCGACCACATCCAATTACAGAACTTTAACCCACATACTAAATTATACTAAAATTAAAAAAAATTGCATAACTGTATTACAATTTTGTTTGTTTTTCCCAAAATAAAGGATCATGTGTTCCTTTTTGTCACTACCGAAACAATGATGACATTTTGTTGTGACTGTTTCAGTACTGACAATTTTAGCTGGTGGATTTTGATGTGAAAAGACAACAGGGAATGTTTTCATTAGAGCGATATTAGCGTTATTATTGTTTATGGACTTGTATTTTGTCTGGAAGCAACGGTTTAAAGTTAAAATGACTTAATGATGGATGTGTTTCTTACAAACCTGCAGCTTTTCACTTCGTAGGACATTAATTGATAAATTGGAATTGTGTGGATTACTTTTGTGATGCTTTTATCAGCTGTTTGTACTTTCATTCTGACGGCACCCATTCACTACAGAGGATCACACTGGTGAGGAAGTGATGTAATACTAACTTTACAATAAAGAAACAAATGCTGTAATTTACTCGACAGTCAAACCAAAATTTATTCTGGGATCTTCAACATTTCTCATATTATGACAATTTTTTCGCTATAGTTTAGAAAATGGTAATAAAATATGACAAGAACTCAGAGTTAAACTGTGTCAGAGCAAATTTATCTTGATAATCACAAATGAATTACTGTCAAACCAAAATGTATTCAGATGCCTTCATAATTTCTCACATTATCACAGTTTATTCGCTATTGTTTAGAAAATTGTAATAAAACATGACAAGAACTCAAGAGGTAAACTGTGTCAGAACAAATTCATCTTGATAATGGAATTATGAAAGGTATCAAGTGTCAAATCAAATTTTTGGTCCCAAATTTAATCAATTTTACTGGTAGTTCACTGTATAAAGAATTTTTGGGTATAATATGTCATAGTTTGCTTAATTTTTCTATCCTCACTTACATAAATGAACTGTAGTGTCCTGCACCCACACTAGTAAAAAAAAAAATATCAGACGACAACAACTCCCATGATTCCACTCTCAATCACAGCCTCATCAAACTACACCTTTGTTTTTTGTTTGTTTTGAATATGCACCCTCTAGCGGCGAAAACTTACATATAGTGCCTTTAAGGGCTGCGTGTTCTTGGATTTGTTGTGCACTTTTTAAGTCTATGCATATGTAGATGGACATTTCTGTAAAACAGGCTTTCCTCCAACTAGTCAGATAATCATTCAGATGATGAAATAGTCAATTAGGAAAATAGATAGTTTTACACATCATATTCCCCTAACACATGCACACACATTTAGATGCAACGTCTCTCTTTCTTGTTTATTTATTAACTGTGTCATCTCCCTCTTGCAGCCATTTGGGCTGTTCAAAACATCAGCTGTCTTTTTCTCTCTCGCTCAATCTGTGCTCTGAGTTTACAGAGTTCGTTACACACATTCACACTTGCGCTCGCACACTGAAACACATATCGACAGACATTTGCTGTTGTGAGACTTTAATGGAGAAGTTTTCTGTACATTTATTTCATGCTCAGCCTCTGCAAGGAGGAGAAGAGGAGGTGAGTTACACACTGAGGTTTTTAGAAGCATCACAGAAGTATGTGTATGCAACCATCTTCACCTTGCTCATGCTGGAATATGATTTATTTAGCTCTGTTCCAAAACCTAGTGAGCTGCCTACCTAAACAGTATTTTTAGGCATTCCCATCACAAAGGCAGTAAAATTATAGCGTGTTTTGGATTTCACAGAATGTTTTGAAAAACATTATTATTCTAAATTAAACATATATTGATTATATTATTCAATTCTGTGCTGTGTATTTTTCATGTATACTGAATTTAACACTTTTAACGTAGCACCATGTTTAATGCCAAACTGGAAATCCATTGTGAGTTTCACCTCTCGTGCTTCACATAAGGAAGTTCCAAATGAGTCACTTATGAGGTTCTATTTCAGTTAGGATGCTACCTTGGGGACCGTTCACACAGGATGCATTCTTGCCTCCATCTGTGTTGTTTTTTAATTGTTTTTCTTTGCAAACATGCGCTACCTTGATAAACTTCAAAAGAACATATGAATGTATCCTGCGTAGGGCACTTCTCAAGTAGACAGCCAGGCAGGTCTATGGGTTGGAACCGAGCTTGTCATACTGCACCTTTTGTCATAAATAAGAAGCATTGTGAAATTGTCATTAACGTTTCCATTTCATATTTATTTAGCCTTTTGTATTTCAATGCATGTGAACAAATGAGATCCATTTTAAAACCTGCTGAGCATTATGTGTGTGGGCGTTTATAATGAACATGGTTTTATATGTGTGTGTTTCTCAACAGAAAGGCTAGATGAGATTTTGGCCTCTCAGGAGACAGTACTGAGGCCAAAGGTGGAATCAGACTACAGAGCAGCCACGGTGAAGCAACGTCCTACCAGTCGCCGAATTACACCAGCAGAAATCAGTGTAAGATACAGTATGTGCGCACATGCTCAAATGATCAGAAAGTGTTCTGTTTCAGCAGTATTGACTAGATATGTTGTACACAGTGGAGTTCAAAAGTCAAAATGTTTCTTTGCATATTGCAAAATCTGAAAAACTGGCTTCATGCTGGGTTAATGGAGGTCTATTGATACCAGCATAGTTTTGTTGTATACCAGCATCTAAAACACAACATATTCTCCTTTCAGCAGAGATGAATAAAAACACTTTGATGATAATGTGCCAAAATATTCTAGCTTGACACTTTTAAGCATAGTCAAAAGTTTACGTAGAGGTAAATGTTAATTATTTTACCAAAACAAAAGGGATCATACAAAATGTATGCTACAGTGCACAGCATAAATGAGTACACCCCTTCTGAATAAATATAAAAGATGTTTTTTCTTAATGATCATTAATACAGGTCCTTCTCAAAAAATTAGCATATTGTGATAAAGTTCATTATTTTCTGTAATGTACTGATAAACATTAGACTTTCATATATTTTAGATTCATTACACACAACTCGAAGTAGTTCAAGCCTTTTATTGTTTTAATATTGATGATTTTGGCATACAGCTCATGAAAACCCAAAATTCCTATTTCAAAAAATTAGCATATCATGAAAAGGTTCTCTAAACAAGCTATTAACCTAATCATCTGAATCAACTAATTAACTCTAAACACCTGCAAAAGATTCCTGAGGCTTTTAAAAACTCCCAGCCTGGTTCATTACTCAAAACCGCAATCATGGGTAAGACTGCCGACCTGACTGCTGTCCAGAAGGCCATCATTGACACCCTCAAGCAAGAGGTCTGTGGGAAGGAAAAAGTGTGGCAGAAAACGCTGCACAACGAGAAGAGGTGACCGGACCCTGAAAAAGATTGTGGAGACGGACTGATTCCAGACCTTGGGGGACCTGCGGAAGCAGTGGACTGAGTCTGGAGTAGAAACATCCAGAGCCACCGTGTACAGGCGTGTGCAGGAAATGGGCTACAGGTGCCGCATTCCCCAGGTCAAGCCACTTTTGAACCAGAAACAGCGGCAGAAGCGCCTGACCTGGGCTACAGAGAAGCAGCACTGGACTGTTGCTCAGTGGTCCAAAGTACTTTTTTGGGATGAAAGCAAATTTTGCATGTCATTCGGAAATCAAGGTGCCAGCGTCTGGAGGAAGACTGGGGAGAGGGAAATGCCAAAATGCCTGAAGTCCAGTGTCAAGTACCCACAGTCAGTGATGGTCTGGGGTGCCATGTCAGCTGCTGGTGTTGGTCCACTGTGTTTTATCAAGGGCAGGGTCAATGCAGCTAGCTATCAGGAGATTTTGGAGCACTTCATGCTTCCATCTGCTGAAAAGCTTTATGGAGATGAAGATTTCATTTTTCAGCACGACCTGGCACCTGCTCACAGTGCCAAAACCACTGGTAAATGGTTTACTGACCATGGTATTACTGTGCTCAATTGGCCTGCCAACTCTCCTGACCTGAACCCCACGGAGAATCTGTGGGATATTGTGAAGAGAAAGTTGAGAGACGCAAGACCCAACACTCTGGATGAGCTTAAGGCCGCTATCGAAGCATCCTGGGCCTCCATAACACCTCAGCAGTGCCACAGGCTGATTGCCTCCATGCCACGCCGCATTGAAGCAGTCATTTCTGCAAAAGGATTCCCGACCAAGTATTGAGTGCATAACTGAACATAATTATTTGAAGGTTGACTTTTTTTTGTATTAAAAACACTTTTCTTTTATTGGTCGGATGAAATATGCTAATTTTTTGAGATAGGAATTTTGGGTTTTCATGAGCTGTATGCCAAAATCATCAATATTAAAACAATAAAAGGCTTGAACTATTTCGAGTTGTGTGTAATGAATCTAAAATATATGAAAAACTAATGTTTATCAGTACATTACAGAAAATAATGAACTTTATCACAATATGCTAATTTTTTGAGAAGGACCTGTATAATTCATGGAAAGATGGCAAAATTTAAATGCATTAAACATATACTTAATAAAAACAATAAAATAAATGCCAATATTTTCTGTAAAATAAGTAAATTAGCCAATTTTGTTTAAATGAAGGATTGCAGAAATGAGTACACCCTAGATTTAATTCAGCAAATGTATAATATACTAATACTTAGTATCTCCTCCAGAACTTTAGGTTTATTGCTCTGACCCTTCTTGGCACTGAGTGTACAAGTTCATGACAAATTTTCACATCTTTAACTCCTGAAGGATAACCTCTTTAAATGCCCTGGTCTTTACTGGGGAGTGTTGCTCAGCTCATCTCTACAGAATCCCCCACAGCCACTCAAGAGTATTAAGATTGAGATAAAGATTAAGATACATGTCAACTGAAGGATTTTCATCTTGGGCGAATGAATATCTTTATTGTCATGCTGAAAAAATGCCCAATAATGCAGGGCTTGACGGGAGGGTAGCATCTTCAGTTTCATTTTTTTGTATTACATCACACAGTGGTGTGTGAATTCATGACAACATTGATAACCTTCAGCACTCATACATCCCTATATAAGAAGTTTACGACCACTGAACGTCACTGTGGAAATCAGGCACTTCTCACTGTACTCCTCCTTTAGCAACACCAGAACATTTTGGATGCTTTTGTATCCAAAATGATTGATTTGTCCTCTTGAGACAAGAGTATGGATTCCCAGAAGTCTATATTTTGTAAATACGGGCCTTGGAAGAGGTTAAATGAGTGTATTGTGCTTTGGTTGCAGTAGGTAATTCTAGTGGTGACAACAAACATGCATGTCACTTCTGCAGACTGCGTCGTACTCTGTAAGATAAAGTGTCACTGTTTTCATTGCTTTTGCTGGCTCTGAGACACTTGCATGGTATATCTCCGGCTCTTTTCCTAGCAAAAATTCTCTCATTACTAATTGAAAACTTAAAGTGAAGACCTGATTATTTCAGGACCTGATTATTTCAACAAGTCCATTGTTTTTAAATGTCAGTGCTACTTCTGCTATATTTTCACATTTAAAACAGTAATTTGGCAATCCTCTTGTACCATTGTCCTCTTTTATGCTTAAGAAATAAGTCACCTGGCAGTTCTCTCCCTAGTGGTTCCATTGTTGCCAGCATGAGTATGATTATGATGCAAGTCTGAGTATGATTCAGTAGGCTATAAAACACCTTTATCAGTCAGGAAATTACTTCCCTTTAAATGTTTTGGTTCAATATACTTACCTGTTGATCAAAAATAGCCTTTAATCTACACTTCTTCTTTTTTTTTAGCTTTATTTAGAAACTTTCAGGAGGGTGTACTCATTTTTGGAACACAATATTTTACCACTTTGACAAGAAAATCTTATTTTGCTGAATAATCTTAACATTCTTCTTTGGTAATTGATCAAGCAGGCTTGTTGGAACATTATATCTCCAAAGAACCCTAACATGTCTTCTAAGTAAAGAGTAATTGCTGAATTTAAGTTTTAGAGGTGTACTCATTTATGCTGTGCACTGTATTTTTTATTTAGTACTGACCTGAAAAAAATATTTTACATAAAAGACGTTTACATATAGTTTATTAGAGAAAATAATAGTTAAATAAAAAAACGCCTGTTGTTACCTGAATGAGCCACAGCTGTTTTTTTTGTTTTGTTTTGTTTTGTTTTGTTTTGTGATAGTTGTTCATGAGTCCCTTGTTTGTCCTGAACAGATAAACTGCCCACTGTTCTTCAGAAAAATGCTTCAGGGCCCACAGATTCTTTGTTTTTTCAGCAAAAATTGTGTATTTAAACCCTTTCCATTATATGCAACTATTACAGAAGGTTCAAACGCTCTCTGATGCTCCAGAAGGTAAAAACAATACATTAAGGGGGATGAAAACTTTTTGCATTTGAAGATCAGGCTAAATTTAACTTTTGTCCTCCTCTTCTATAGCTTCTGAAGGGCAATACTAAATGAAAAAAATACATATATATTTAGGCAAAATAAGATCATTCTGTTTAAAAAGTTTGCACCCCAGCTCTTAAAGTACCATTGAGCATTTGAACCTTCTGTAATAGTTGCATAGTCCCTCAGTTATCATCAGTGTGAAAAGATGGATCTCAAAATTATACAGTCGTTGTTGGAAAGTGTTCAAATACATGAAAATGCTGAAGAATCTGTGGGACCTGAAGGACTTTTCTGTAGAACCGCGGGCAGGGACTCATGAACAACTATCACTAAACAAAAAAAACAGCTGTGGATCATTCAGGTAACAACACAGTATTAAGAATCAAGTGTATGTAAACTTTTGAACAGGGTCATTTTTATAAATTTAACTATTATTTTCTCTTGTGGGCTATACGTAAATGTTTTTTTTACGTGAAATATCTTATTCAAGTTAGTACGAAATAAAAAATAACATGCATTTTGGATGAGCCCTCTTATTTTGGTAAAATAATTCACATTTTGTAGATTCTGCAAGATGTATGTAAACTTTCGACTTCAACTGTAAATGTTTTCTTTGTGCAGTCTCTTTTTGAGCGGCAAGGACTTGCTCTCCATGGTGCTCTACACCCAGCATTGGAAAAAGCCCACATGCAGCTGCCGAAAAGCATGGCTAGAACAAAGTCTTTTGGTAATCCTTCAGGAATCGTTTGCATACACTCCTCAATTTAAAAAAGCAGTAAAGTGCTTTGCTTTGTTCTGGTTTCTTTGATCCTCCTTTGATCCTCAAATATGAATGCATTTAAATGCAGAATTTTGACACACACTAACATTTGGAATGCCAAGAATAAGGAGAGTTGTTAAAGAGCAGGTCATATAGTATTTAAAAAAAAGTCCCCTACACCAGGTTTAAATGCATCTAAGGTCAGAAAATATTGTCATTTTCGAAGAGTATACTTTCGAAACAATTAGTTCAAAGCAGTTCTGAGCTTAAGGTCGGTAAACCCCTCCTATACATAAGCCTACTCTGCTCTGATTGGTCAGCTGGCCAAATCTTTTGTGATTGGTCTTTCCTGTAAACACTACGACAGTCTAATTAGTCTAAATCACAGTGATTTATCAGAACTATTTGAGTAAGACAGTAATATCATGGTTTAACTGGAAGCCTAAAGCTCCACTAGGTATACATCACATATTAGCACAAAAACTTTCAGATTTTTAACACTCAATTGAAAATGTACACATAACGTATTAATCATACTTACAGGTTGTGGTTCTTAGACGCTTGTTGGTCCAAATAAAGAAGGTACGGACTTATCTTTCATGGACAAGTGTTTAACAAATCCCACGTTGAACTCACAAAGAATAGAGAAGTGCCGAGCTCACAACAGAAAGTTTGAATGATTCTTCACATTATCACCTATTAGCAATGAAAACAAAAACTTGCTTTCACAGCGCAGATAGCAGCGTCTTTTTGACATGATGTAAACACACTAACTAGTGAAAGTGTTTGTGGCCATGTCAAAGTGTTCATATTTCACAGGCAGCCAGAGATTATGCTAATGTGTTACCGAGTGACGTATAATGGTAACAGACAGAAGATTCCAAAATATGACAACTCGTTAAGGCAACAACTTTATTGATCATGCACTTTTTTGATTAACAAAAGATGGATATTGAAGGATAGCTACGTTACAAACTGCAAAAAAATATATTTTATTGAAAAAACCCTTATGACCTGCTCTTTAAAGACCAAAGATAAAATCTGTAAACTATTGCAGACTTGTTCATCATCAATTTTTATAGAGCTATCTGTCTGTCCTTGCAGGAGCAACTGAAGAGGATCGACTGTCTGCCCTGGCAGCGGAGCACAGGTTTCCGCGGAGCTCCTCCATGACGGACAGCCTGAGAGACAGCCATAGGATCCCTCCACCTCCTCAAACCGCCCCCCCACCTCCCCCATCGCTTTATTATTTAGATACTGGACCCCCTCCTTCATTCTGCCCACCCCCTCCCCCTGGCCGCATTCATGACCCCAGCCGTTCCAGTTTTAAACCAGGCTCTGAACCAAGACTGCACGCTTTGCCACAGACAATGTCTGCTGAGATGTTTGAGCCTCCTCGCCATGCATCCCACATGGATCGGCAAAAGAAAGCCCGCTCCATGATCATCCTGCAGGACTCTTCCCACCTTCCCGTGGAGCCTACTGACATCCCCAGGCCAGGTCCTGTTTCAACTCCGCCCGAGAGGATCAAGCGGAAAGGTCGAGTCATCGATAACCCCTACGCCAATGTGGGCCAGTTCAGCGTGGGCCTGTTCACGCCGCCTCCGAGCAAGCCGCAGCGGAGGAAGAGCCCGCTTGTAAAGCAACTGCAGGTGGAAGATGCCCAGGAGAGAGCCTCGCTAGCACTGGCATCCATCCATGCGAGAGAGCACTCTCCCTCTGGGCGCCTAGCTGCCCACCATACCAGCAGGGCTGATTTCTATCAGCAGCAGCAGCAGCTGTTGCAGGAGCGCAGTCAAGCTCAGGCTGAGGGGCTGTTGCAAGGAAAGGGACCTTTTGCTGCCGCCATTGCCGATGCTGTGAAAGACCGGGAACGTCGTCTGGAGGAAAGGCGGAAATCCACAGTCTTCCTATCAGTGGGCACGATGGAGGGCAGTTCGGCACCACCCCCAGAGGCCCCTTCGCTCACACCATCCCGCTCTGTTGATGAACGAATGCTCACGCGTGAACTTGGACAGTTGCCTCCTCCCGCCTTGGCGTTGCGTCCCTCTCCCGGGGGCACCACCTTCATTCACCCACTGACGGGCAAGCCCCTGGACCCCAACTCTCCATTGGCACTTGCGCTGGCCGCAAGGGAACGGGCATTAACCTCCCAGAGTCAGTCCCCTTCAAGCAGCCCTGAGCCCAGAACTAAACACGAAGCTGCTGGAGGGGTGCTGTATATGGAGACCCAGACCAAAGAGGCTGAACGGTCAGAGGGTGAGGGTGGGTTTGCCTCGCCTCCCTTTTCCCCTGCCACGAAAAGACTTTACGAGACCTCTGCCCCCACCAGCAAGATTCAGTGGGGAAGTCCCATATCCACCAGGAAAGAGTTAGAAGCTAGGACAGAAACGAAGGAGGAAAGGAAAATTGAGGACAAGAAGAGTATGATCATCAGCATCATGGACACATCTCAGCAGAAAACTGCTGGGCTTATCATGGTTCATGCAACGAGTAATGGGGAAGCAGTGGGGCCCAGCCCAGAGCACACTGTCCCCTCCCCTAAGGGGGCATTGTCGGAGAGCCCAAAACCCATGTTGGCCGAAATCAAACGTGCTAAGTCCCCAGGTCCCGATGCTCCTTCGAGATCCACCCCGCCTCCAACCACAGCTCCAACTTCCCAGCCACCTCCCAGTCCGTCCTCAGACAAAACCCTGGCGCAGGGTAGTTCTGAGGAGGACGTGGAACCCTATACGGTCACATTGCCACCCGCCATGCTCTCCTCCAGTGACGAGGAGACACGTGAGGAGCTCCGTAAAATCGGTGTGGTTCCTCCACCGGACGAATTTGCCAATGGCCTTCTTGGAAAGACACCTGATACTGCAGTACCTCCTGCTCCTACGTTGGCGCAGACAACCCCTTTAGCTCCACCCCCGCCCCCCGCCCCTCCAGCAACGGTCGCCACAGCAGCACAGGTCCCTGCTAGCAGTGGCCCGCAAGCAGCCTCAGGGAAGCCATCTGAGTCCCACCTGGGCCCAGAGTCTGCTGCTGACTCCGGGGTGGAAGAGGTAGACACTCGTAGCTCCAGCGATCACCACCTGGAGACCACGAGCACCATCTCCACCGTCTCCAGTATGTCCACACTGTCCTCGGAAAGCGGCGAGCCCACGGACACCTACACCACCCACGCAGATGGCCAGACGTTCATTCTTGATAAGCCGCCAGTGCCTCCAAAGCCAAAGCTCAAGTCCCAGCTCAGCAAGGGCCCGGTGACGTTCAGGGACCCCCTGCTTAAGCAGTCATCAGATAGCGAACTGCTCTCACAGCAGCACGCGGCTGCGCTGGCTGCTGCTGCGGGAGCCTCAGGCCCGGCCAGACCCCGCTACCTCTTCCAGAGACGCTCCAAGTTGTGGGGGGACCCCGTGGAACCCCGTCCGCTTTCGGGGGCAGAGGAAGGCAAGCCCACTGTGATCAGCGAGCTCAGCTCCCGGCTGCAGCAGCTGAACAAGGACACGCGCTCACTCGGGGAGGAGCCGCTTGGAGCTTCGCTTGACCCTGGAAGGAAATCGCCCGTGGTCGGTGCAAGGTAAGGCGTGAATCCTGGAGAAGACCAAATGCAAGTCAACTTTGCAACCAAGTCAAAAAATCCATGAAAAAGAATTCAGAGTTTATACTGCAAATGCAAGTTTTCTATTGGTTAAATGGCATGTTTAATCAAAACCCACGGTTAAAATGAAATAAAATGAACATAAACAACATATTAAACATCCTCATGAAAATCACATAACCTGTCTGTCCAGAGTTTTACAAGATTTAAAGAGCAGTCATTTGAACTTTCATTTAAACAAAAGCTAATCCAGAACCTTAAAATATCTTACTCGTTTAGAAGCATTAAGTGTTAACGTTTAACATGCTTTCTTCATTGAGACGTTTGGAGCCCCAGAACTATCTCAGCAATGGACAACCACTGGTAAGTAATGTAGAACAGCCTCAGGCTGATCTCATAGCTCTACCATATAAGCCGTAGACAATAGTTAGAATGATATACAGCGGTGGCCAGAATTATTAGAACACTAGTATTTTCACCAGCTAAAAAATGGTTTACATTTTTATATAGGAAATATCAGTTTACATTTCCAAACATTCATTTTGCCATTAATTATAATAATCCAGTGAGATTTTTCGTTTTTGAGTCTGACAACAGCTAGTGCCCCACACATGGAATGACATGAAGTAACTTTAGACAGACTAAATCCAGTAGAACTGTGGCAACGTCTCCAAGATGCTTCAGGAGACCTACCTGCAAAGCTACAGTATTGTTTAAATCATCATCCTTTGCGTTTAAAGCTGCTTTTGCCCTAGGTGCACTTGCGCACAATTTTTCTCTTGAAGCATCTTGGAGACGTTGCCACAGTTCTTCTGGGTTTACTCTGTCTCAGTTTGTTGTGTTTCTTCATGTCATTCCAGACAGACTGGATGATGATGAGATCAGACAAACACATTTTTTGCAAACAAAAATCTCACTGGATTATTACAATGAATAGCAATTTGGAAATGTAAACTGATATTTCCTGCTGACATACAAAAGATAGAAATAACTGACTTAAAACCATGTTTTAGCTGATCAGAATACTAGCGTTCTAATAATTTTGGCCACCACTGTAGATGTTTCTGTAGATACACCAATACACATAATCAGGGACAGTTTTAAATAATTAATGTTTCATAAAAAAAAGTTTCATATAAAATCTCTTGATTTTCTTTCTTCTTTTTTTTAAGCACCAACTATGTACTATTTGCTTATATAAATACAGCTCAAGTCCTTTATATCCCAACAGATGTGACAAGGACATGGAAGACAGTAAACCTTAGCTTTTAGCCACTAGGGTAAATCAAACGTCATTCCTTTTATTTTCTATTCTTTAACATCCACTAATCTCATATTCAATCACTTTTGCTGATTGTTCTGGGTTTTATTAATCACTTCTGCAGGTTCTGTGTTTCCTTGTCCACCCTGGCAAATCAACCAAAATGTCTGTTCTATTAGGCATGTTGATATTCTGGTCATATTTTTTTCCCAAGCACATTTTACCAATTCCAAACCACATCAATCTTAATAACTACTATTAATTTTGTAAAAAAAAAAAAATAAAATCCTTATATTCAGGTGTGCATAATTATTAGGCACGTTTTCTTTTACAGTTAAAATGAGCCAAAACAGAGATTTAACTCAGACTGAAAAGTCTAAAATTATTAAATGCCCATGAGAGGGATGCAATACTAATGCAATACCAGAATTTGCAAAGTTAGGGCATGACTATTGGACAGCGAAATGCTCGCTGGGTCAGCACGGTCAGAAAAAAACAGGTGGAGAGGAAAAGACATGTGTTAACTGCAAAATATTTAAGAATTAAGGTGAAGAATTAGGTGTGAAACCATCAGGAACCATTTAGTCTCCAGTGTCACCATTTTCCAGAACTGCAACCTACCTGGAGTCTCCAGAAGTGCAAAGTATCATGTTATCAGAGAGTTTGCTGGAGTAAAAAATGTCCCTCACTTACAGTTTTTCTCAGTCGCTTTGGTACATTTCTCAGATCAGAATTGAAATTCTCAGAACTGACTGTACAATCTTCACATCATTGTGTCACTTGTCCACATCAAAAAAGCAGTTTCTAATTTCTTTGAACAAGTTGCAAATGCTTTGGTACATCCATGCCAATGATTATGTACAATTCTCTGCTGTTTCCTACATTATCAATTGCCTATGTCATGTTGATCAAAATGTATTATAATGGGTCTCTGTTGAATAGTCTCACCCCCCACAACATTTAGGCATTAGATCATAGCATAAGTCTTTACATGCAAAATGGTTGAACAAGTTGTCATAATATGTCAAACATATTTCTATACATTTCCATTAGACTTTTGTTCTAAATCTGTCCTGAATTGGTAAATTGCTCCCAGGTGAATCTTGACTTTCTCTAACAAAGGTACATCTCATGAACCATCAACTGGTAAGTGTATATATATATAGCCGGAGCACAACACGTTACAATGTCTGACAATGGAAGGACAAGGAGTTGGACAAACACTAAGGTGTAACCTACAATTGACAATAATTGTCATCAAAACTTTAGCCATAGTTTACATCAGAACATCCCTCCAGAGCACACTGTTATACTGACAACATGACTAAGCAATCTGACTGTCTTATCCGTACACAATGACACAGGGACTTGTCATTCTGATGGCACTGACATGTTCAGTGACACAAATTTTTGAGAGATGAACTGAGGATGAGACTGGCTTTTGCAGGTAATATGAATTGTTTTGAGAAATGCACTTGCTGTTTTGCAAATGGATGATTTGAGAAATGTACCAAAGCGACTGAGAAAAACTGTAATAAGAATAACATGCTGAAGTGTTGTGAAATACATGTAGACTGTTTTTATAGGCTTTATAGACAGATAAGTTGAGAGTGACTCTTGAGGGACCACCATCACATCCTCTTATACAACTCTTTCAAGAATTTATCTTCCAGAAGAGTTCAAGAGGATATGGTGCTGGTCCTTCAAGAGTCACTCTCAACTTATCTGTCTATAAAGCCTATAAAAAAATGAATGTCTTCATGTATTTCACAACACTTCAGCATGTTATTCTTATTAAGTGAGGGTCATTTTGTAGGATTTTTTATTCAAGCAAACTCTCTGAGAATCTGATACATTGCACTTGTGGAGACTCCAGGTAGGTTGCAGTTCTGGAAAATGGTGGCGCTGAAGACTAAATGGTTCCTGATGGTTTCACACCTAATTCTTCACCTTCATTCTTCATTTTTTTGCAGCTAAAATGCATCTTTTCTTCTCCAGCTGTTTTTTTCTGACCATGCAGACCCAACAAGCATTTTGCTGTCCAATGGTCATGCCTTAACTTTGCAAATTCTAGTATTGCATCCTTCTCATATGCATTTAAGAATTTTTGACTTTTCAGTCTGAGTTAAATCTCTTTTTTGACTGATGTGGTTTTGAATTGGTAAAATGTGCTTGGAAAAAAAACATGACCAGAATTTGCCTAATAATTATGTACACTGTGTCAATGATGCAATGATATGACATAAATTTAATTTTAACCACAAAGCACTTCTTTAAGTCCATCTCTCTTGCCATTTGGGTGTTCACAAGGTAACAGATGGCCTGAGGGCATGCACCATCTCAAGCTTCGACCTCTCACCTTCCAAACTCTGTCACATCTAACACATTGAGCTTTTCCCTGCGGCCTGCTTTTCCATGGCACTGTGCTAGCAGTATGTTTGTGGGCCCATGTGTGACTGATGTTTTTTCTTGCAACATCATGTGATATGAATGTGTTTAACCCATGTTTATCAGTCATTTTGAGCTGTGTTACTTAAAATCCATGTTTGTTCAACCCTCAATAAAGCTCTTCTAAAACTGGATTGTATTTAAATGAATTAAGCCAGTTGAAAGTTATCTTAATAGCTTATTCCTCTGTTGAATCGTTCTTTTTTGTTCACCCCATTCAAACATGCTGTCCAACCTCATGTGTTTCATTTCTGTAGTTTAGTGACACTTTCATCCATTAATCATGCTAACACAGTGAACTCCGGCTTCTTCTTAGTGAAATTGTTGCACATGTTTTATACATTGTTTATTTTTCATGCATATTTGTTCGTTTTGCTTAATTTTTGTTTTATCTGACCAGAACGACATCTTACCCCAGACAGAGGATGTATTGAAAGAAATGCTGTCTTTAATTTCACATCGTGTATATATGTGCACGTTCCACTATTGAAAACTGGCGTCTGGGCTAGCTGCGCTCTGGTCTGTGTCGTTAAGCATTTGGTTTGCATTCGATTGACATTGTTGAGGATGTGAAGTGTGTGGTGTTTGTTTTTGTTCTGTCATGGACTGATGCTAACCGACCGCTCTCTCTCTCCCATTGCCCCTCACTCTCTCTCTCTCTGTTTCTCTCTCTCTGTTTCTCCATCTCCCTCTCTCCCTCTTTCTCTCACTCTCTCTTTGCATGCTACGCTGCTCTGTCTAGAGCTGAATCTGAGGCTAAGCCCAGAAGAGCCGGGCACCTGTGTAAGTGCGCATGAATCATCTCATCTCTCTTTTTTTCTGTTTTTTTTTTGTTGTTTCCACACCTGAGTCAGGCCCCGATCATCATCCACCCTTCCTCGTCTACTGACCCCTCTTATGCTAATTTGGCCAGGCTTTTCTCAACCCCAGCTTTTCCATGTTTTTCATTTGCTGCTTGATTCTTCTCAATCATCAAGTTACAAAAGCAAAAGGATGTGATGAGTTTAAGTGTAGGGCATTAGTTTTTGTTTAGATTTTAGATGGGTAATGATCAGAGCTTGCACATATATTGCTACATAAATTCTGTCCTCTTCACTCGGGGTGCTAGTCATGTCAAAATCTCAGATATATTTAAAAAATAATAATAATACATGAAGTGATTTGAAGGTTGAGATGTTATGCATGTCTCCACATCTGTCTTCTGTTCTATTTCTCATGTGTTGCATGTTTGGTTGTGCTTTTAGTGTTCTGCTGTAGTGCTCATATTATCTGTGTAAATCTGTCCATGTTTTACATTTCATTCAGATTGCATTCAAACACACGTAACACCCCAGTCATTACCATTGATTGTTAATAGTAATTACATCTGATCTTCGTTTCATTGCCTACAGAGGCAGGTTTTAAACGTAGATCGATTTTCTTCTGCTTAGTTACAGTTGAAGTATGCAGAACTAAAAAAAAACACTTAATGAATGAATTTACTTTATATGCATATGCATCTGGTCAGTTGCTCTGCATTTAGTATGTTTCTTTTTAACTTGCATTTTGAAATACATAATATTAAATTAGTCAAATTCAGTTAGGCTTTTTTGTCTCATTTTCTTCTTAAAATATCTAGAAATCTTTGAAACAAGAAATTTACTTGAGAAGCAAGTTACAGTATGTATTCATCTTTGTTAATGTTAGTTAAAATGCAACTGGTCATTGCAAGTTAGCTGAAGTCCATTAAATATATTAATTATTTATAGATACAAATTTTAATTGAAATCTTGTATTAGTCAAAGTTGAAATTAGCATGCGTAAATACCATATATACCAATAGCATATGTAGTTAACTAATATGAACAAATAATACAATAATTATTAATTGTTACCAGTAGTTTTACCGTTTGCTTTTTTTTTTCCTTCTTAATACTAAAAAATAAAGAGAAAATACACTTGTATTTAATATACAATGCATAAAAATAATTATTATTTGTGGTTTAGGGATTGTTAGATGTTTTCACTGTAAAATGTTTTTGTAAACTGTTTTTGATGTCGGACTAAGAAGAAAACAAATTAAATTTTAAATATTTAAAATTGAAAGTGAATTTTACAATTAAAAATATTTAAATGTTCGATATTTTAAATTTTAAAAACTTGAAAAATAAATATGTGGGTTGCTTCACAGGTAAATTTGTAAAATGAGTAAAAGGCATTAAACTCATTAAGAAGCCATTACAGTGTAAATGTGGTACATTTTGATGTCATGTTGACTAAGAGGAAAACACTTTAAATGTTAAATATTAACAATGTCAAATAAAATATTACATTTGAATCACAAGTAAATTTAGGGATTTTTAGATATTTTCACTGGAAAATTAGTCAAAAAGGCATTAAACCTATTAAGAAGTCATTTGTACAATGTATATAGGGTAAATTTTTATGTCATATTGACTAAACAGAAAACTCTTAACATTTGAAATGTTCAAAATTTCAAGTGAATTTTAAAATGTAAAATATTTAAATGTGTAAATATTTCAAATTTAAACCAACATTTTTACATTTTTAACACTCAAAAAATAAATATGTGATTTGCTTCACAAGTAAATTTAGGGATTTTTAGATATGGAAATGAGTCAAAAAAAGGCATTAACTCATTAGGAAGTCATTTTTATAGTGTAAATAGGGTGAAAACACTTGAAATTTTAGTTGTATGACTGAACATAAACTCTAAAAACTGAAATCCAATGATCTTATAATGGATTCTCTCTATCTTTGCTCTGCAGGTCTGTAACACCTATGCACTACTATTATGGCTAAACACGTTAATTAAGCACCTCACTAACCACGTCTAACTCAAAGAGCATAGAGTCCTAACATAGCTGATGCATTCACTGCCACTGAATCTGCTGTTTCTCACTAAAATAAGTTGACTTTCATCCTCTCCGCCCCTTTACCCTTTTCTCTTTTTTTTGTTCCCTACGTTCAGACTCTTCAGCAGTTTGGGGGAGCTCCATACTATCTCTCAGAGAGGCTACGGCACCACCTACACCATCAGACCAGGCAGCCGCTACCCAGTGACCCGGCGGACGCCCAGCCCCGGTTCCCCGGACCGCTCGGATCCTCTGGGACCCATCCGGGGCTTCGGTCTGGCCACTTCTCCCATCACACCTCCCACCATTCTTAAGTCGTCTAGCCTCAGTCTCCCTCATGAACCGAAAGAAGTGCGTTTCGTCATGAGGAGCTCCAGCGCACGGAGTCGTTCTCCCTCGCCCGCTCCCTCCCCGGGCATGCCCTCCCCCCTGCTCACCCTGCGGCCGTTCCACCAAAAGCCCCTCCACCTGTGGAACAAGTACGACGTTGGCGACTGGCTGGCCAGCATTAACTTGTCTGAACACCGGGAGCGATTCCAAGAGCATGAGATCGAGGGCTCCCATCTGCCTGCTCTGACCAAGGAGGACTACGCTGAGCTGGGCGTGACGCGCGTCGGTCATCGCATGAACATTGAGCGCGCCCTTAAACAGCTGCTGGAGAGTTGACCACGCGCCTCCCTCTACCTGTAGCTAGTCTCAACACGGTTTTCTTTTACTTTCTTATTTAATTTGCTGGTCTTGTCACTTTTCTTGCAGTTCTGGAGCTTTAAACCTGAAGTGTGTCATTTTGATAGTTAAATGCTTATCCTATCTTTTCATAAAAAGTGGGGGATAAGTTGCAGTTATGTCACAATTTGGTCAGATACCCAGTGATACTCAGATGTAAACAGCATAGATTGCACGGATAATGCACTACTGAATACGTTGTTCTGCTTATTTATGCTGCCTACATCTTTAAAAAATTAATGCCATAGAAGAATCTTTTTTGTCTAAATGGCTCCATAAAGAACCTTTAACATCTGAAGAACCTTTCTGTTTCACAAAAGGTTCTTTGTGGCGAAAGTAGGTTCTTCATATTATAAAAAGGTAAGAAAGAGACGGTTCTTTGATTGAATGGTTCTTTGTGGAACCTAAAATGGTTCTTCTATGGCACCGCTCTGAAGAACCTTTAAAGCACCTTTATTTTTAAGAGTGTAAACCGCATTGTTTACGTTCAGTGCCACCAATATGGAATACGTGTGATTGCAAATCTCGAAAGTAAAGTAAAATGCAAACGTGCGTTCAAAAGCAATTTCAAGGCCTTGCATATTATTAGCAACTCCCTGATACAAATTTATATACAGTATAATTACAAAACAATATAATTGCAAGAGAAAGCATTTGTCTTTAGGGTTTCCATAGTATTTCCTTTCTGAACACGGCATTCAGATTCAACACATCCCTACTAATAGGTATATTTTTTGGTACTATATGTAGTACAGGGGTGTTTAATTTTGCTCCTGGATGACCAGTTTCCTCATATTTAGCTCTCAGCAGTTTCTACACCCTTGTCTGGAAGTTTCTAGTGATTCTGTAGACCTTGATTAGCTGTTTTAGATGTGTTTAACTGGAACTAGAGCTAAACCCAGGAGCAGGATTGGACACTCTTAATTTTAAGGTACTATTATGCACCCTTTAGTGGTAAATAAGTAGTGGTAAATGAAAACCTGAAAACATTGCTCTGTTTATTTGAGCTTCCCAACCAATCCGAAACTCCAACTCAGATTGCGAAACAATTTAAACACAATCATTATTTTCAACTTCAGATTGCCACAGAAATGACACACTTCAGTTTTAAGTCTCACTATTTTCTAAATCCATCATTATATAGTGGGTGTTGATTCCATGCTGTTTTTTGTAGCACTATCCTAAGCCCCTCCCACACTACTGCCGGCAGCCAATCACATGGCTGCTGTGTGTTTGGGAGGGGCTGTGAATTTAGTGATTGGTTAGGCTTTGTTCACACTACAAACAATCTGAGTTGTTTCGCAAATCTGATGTTTACGACTATATCTGGTTTATCCACGATTTTGTCATGGCTTCTTCACCGCTCATTGATTCAGCCCATTTACTGTATAGTTTGCTATATGTGACCCTGAACCACAAAACCAGTCATAAGCAGCACGCGTATATTTGTAGCAATAGCCAACAATACATTGTATGGGTCAAAATTATTGATTTTTCTTTTATGCCAAAAATCATTAGGATATTAAGTAAAGATCATGTTCCATAAAGATATTTTGTAAATATTTTTGATTAGTAACTTCATTTGGACAACTTTAAAGGCAATTTTCTCAATCCCAAATATTATCCTATCCTACCAAACAAATACATCAATGGAAAGCTCATTTATTCAGCTTTCAGATGTATACATCTCATACGACTGGTTTTGTGGTCCAGGTTTCGAGTTCACACTGCATTTTAATCTGATTTCAAACCACCAGTAATGTGGTTCAAAAATGTTTTTGTTGCTATCCAAACTACAAAAATACCACGAAAACATTGTTTTGCTGTCTGTCTGAACAAAGCCTATTCAAAACATCTCGTAATTGATTTCATTAGCATGATAAACACCCACTAACCCCTTAGTCCCCCTGCTTTACTATCTGCTTTGTGTCATTCATTCAGAAAAAGGAGGGATGCTGTTGAGAAAAGGAAGTTCAGTTGCCTTTCAGAGTATTTTTTTAGGAGTGGATGAGCAGAGTGGGCGTGGCCGGATCCTCTCTGTCTGCCGCCTGCCCCCTTCTGGCTGAGGGACGTATTACACTCGGAGAATGTTTAACCAACACTAGTGGCTTTTTCATAATCAGACTCTTACCTTTGGGTTTCCGAAGGAAATATGACATTAGATAGAATATCTCAATGTATTTAAATAGCTTTGAAAATGGAGGGAGACAGCAAACAAACAGGACGGACCCGTGCAAAACTTGCACATCTGTCTCTCTCCCTAGATGATTTATTCCACCAATAATTTACCCATTTTTACCAATTATATACATATATATTTGACAGAAAAAAAGTATATAGATATATGAATATAACATTTTTGTCATAAATATAAAACTTATATATGATATTATATATATAAAGACAAAAAAACACTCTTGGAAATGATTTTTGATGGTTATCCTTTTATGATGGACTGTAGCATGATTCCATACGGAATGACGGTTGACTGGTTTGTTCGATTCGCATTGTACCACCCTTTTTTTGTTCTAGTTTTACAGAACCTGGTCTTCCATCTTTAAATGAACATCCCACAGTGGGCAGTAACGCTGTGTTCATGTTTGAGCCCTTCACACACACACACTACTTTTGTCTGTTATTCGTTTGTAGTTCTTTCACGTGAAACAAAAACGAAACGCTTTCATGCACACAGCCACACCGGTTTCTTATCCAAATTTGATCCAAATAGGTCTTTTCAATCTGGTAATAAGAAATTGTGAATAAGAAACTCTGCAATAAGTGTGCGTGCAAACAAGTGTGTGAACAAACGTGTGCATGACAGAGCCACTGTGGGATGAGAAACATCTGGAATATTGCAGCTCATCTGGATGGAAACGACTGGTGTTCGACATCTCATTAGGAAACCAGAAGACAGAATCTATAATTGTAAACGTTTCCACCGTATGGCTTATATGTTAACCTGCTGTAAGCACTGAAGCATTTGGCTTATTTGTTTTGGCCTTTTTTATTTCGTTCCTTTTTCCTCTCCTCATAGGTGGATTTTGTAGCTTGTGAAATATGATGCTTAGAAGACTTTTTATGAATTCATTTAGAATGACATTTAGCTAAAAGATAAGCTGAGGACAAAAGATTTAACGAAAAAACAATCGGTGAAAAAGACGCCCAGCTGTATATATGGACAAATGAGGAAAATATTTGCTTTTTATATCAATCACGAGCAATGTATATACGATAGTTTTCATATAAATTTTTAAAAATCAAAAAATATATAGATCTATATATGAATGTTTGGCATATATGCATAGTTAACCACCTGTCAAAAAAGGTGACGATTTTACTCTTTGTATGGAGTTTTCGGGGGTGATTTGCACAAAACAAGGTGCTAGCATTTCAAGCCATTCATTCCCACCTCTCCCGTTCAACCCTCCATTAGGGCTCAGCAGATGCATTTATGACCTGTTTGCATATTTAAACCAAACCTGGGTCGTGCAAACGCAAACACACAGACGCTCATTTCTCTTCTGTGCTCCATCAGTCCTGTTTTTAATGCCTAGCCTAATGTGTGTGTGTGTGTGTGTGTGTGTGTGTGTGTGTGTGTGTGTGTGCGTGCATCTTAGACCGCAGAAAGAGTTAACGCTTCACCATTGGTCATCTCTTCTCTTGCATCTGAAATCAGGCCGAACGCAAACAGCCAAGGATGACGAGATCTTCTCAGTGCATCATCAGATGAGCACGCCAGTAACACTGTGTAGGCAAAAACCCTTCTGTTGAGTAGATGCCATATTTATCTTGACATAAATGAAAAAGAAGCTGTGAGGGATTCAAGTGCAGCCTGTTTACGCTGTAGGTAAATACAGATGTCACTCTAGTTCTAGTTAAAAATCATTTTAAATCAGTGTTAACATTTTGAGGGAAAAATAATATATACATTTAAAATTATATATTAATTAAACATTTTGAGGGGAAAATAATACTCTTTTTTTTTTTTTTTTTTTTCCCTCAAATTTTTTCGGGGGTCAGTAATTTTTTTGCTTCTCAAATCTTTGGGGGTCAGTAGTTTGTTTTTTTCCTCAATTTTGGAGGTCAGCATTTTTTTCTCTCAAAATTTTGGGGATCAGTACATTTTTCCTGACAATTTTTGGGGTCAGTAATTTTTGTCCCCCTCAACTTTAGAGGTCAGTAGTGTTTTTTTCTTCAATATTTTGGGGGTCAGTAATCTTTTTCCTCAAAAATCTGGGGGTCAGTATTTTTTTTTTCTTACTCAAAATTTTGAGGTCAGTAGTTTTTTTTTTCCTCAGAATTTTGGGGGTCAGTATTTTTTTCCCCTCAAAATTTTGGGGGTCAGTTTTTTTGTTTGTTTTTTGAGAAAGAAATAAATTATTTTATTCAACAGAACTGCATTAAATTAATCAAAAGTGACAGTAAAGACTAAATTTTGTTTTGACATTTTCTATTTATCAAAGAATCCTTTATCACAGTTTCCACAGGAAATATTAAGTGGAAAAACTGTTTTCAACTTGATGACAATCAGAAATGTTTCTTGAGCAGCAAATCATCATATTATAATGATTTCTGACTAAACATGTGACACCGAAGACAAGAGTAATGATGCTGAAAATGCTGCATTGCATCAGAGAAATAAATTACACTTTAAAATATATTAAAATAGAAAAAAGTTATTTTAGACTGTAATAAAAATAAGGTTTTTATTGCATATTTTGATCCTAAAAATGGCACTTTAGTGAGCATCAATACATCTTTCAAAGACCTTTATATTAATCTTTTTTCTCTGACTTTTAAAATATGCAAATTTCCAGCATCAAATAAGGGTTTTGAAAATCAAATACGACCTTTAACCTTAAAACAATACAAGATTGAACAGATTGTACTTTGATCACCTCACAGCCTCATTTCTGTTCTGTAAATATAGTGGTTACTCCGATTGAAGCTTATTCTCTCATCCTAGATGAAGACTATTATTTAGACTATTATTTATTATTTATTAGTTAAACTGTCAGTCTGTCTGACTCTATAAGGGCTTGAATGAAGGTGTTAAGGGGCCGTTTGGAGTCAGGCCCCAAGATAACTGTGAATTACTTACTCTATATGTCCTCCAATGCAGATGAGCCCTGGAAAAATACAGATTCACTCCACAATAGACTTGTTAGACTTTTTTTTTTTTTTACATAAAATTTTACATAAACGCTCAGTTTTCAAGAGATGACCTATTTGATTTCCCATCCCAGCTTATCCAAAAGAACAAAAGCAAGCGTGCGTATGTTTTTGTGAATGTCGTCCTACTCTGGAGACATAGAACTGCATTTCTGAGCCATATGTACCGTTTTTTTTCCTCTTCTCATCTTCTGAGCTGTGATTTTCGTTCTGTACACATCACTTTCATCTTTCATAATATTGATTTTATGTTGTGTACATTACATTATAGTTGTTCTAGCAGGAGATGAAAGGACATGAAGAAAAATGAACAAATGTGCCAAAAAGTAATTATCGTTTTTAGCTTTTCTTTGAGGTTTGTAGGAACTAAACGCTGTTTGAACCAGCACTATGGTGCCACCTCCTGGAAATCTTGAGACTACACACATCTCCTATTTTCTTTTGCTCTTTTTGTTTCCCCAAATATAGGAGTTTATATACATTTCAGTGATTTCCATATGTGGCCTGATTCATTGAGTTTAACAGTCTGTTCTGTTTGGCTTGAATTCCAGTAAGTCAGTTAGTGACTGACTTGCACATTCGGTGGATGCTCTCCCTGACCTTTGCCATTTAGTCTCTCCCAATGTAGCGCAGACATCAGGGGTTCTGCATATTTAACCAGAATGAAAATCGCAATTGATTTCTTTGTAATTTTACTCGACCAATGGCAGGACGAACATGAAATAAAACACATCATTTACATGACTACAGTATGTTCTATAGGGTTGTCCATCTTGTTTTCTGACCAACAAAAGCACAATAAAAATGGCAAGAAATGCAGTATATACTGCTTTAATGAGCATTGTTTTCTGGTGGGTTGATTGCTCAATTGAGGTTTTGATGGAGGTTTATTTCATTCAGGTACCACTTAAAGAGAGAGAGAAGCACTTTCCACAAAGAGGTGCAAAACAAGGCTTGAAACTCTGAAAAGGTCTTCATTTTGTAACTGAGTAAAGAGTGCTTAACCTTCAGAAAAAAATCAAATGTAAAATAAATTGCTCATATTCACATTATTTTTCAACGCAGATGTAAGCCTATGTGCAACACTTCCGGTTCGTTATCCGCTAAACAGAAATAACGAGAACTGTTTGCACTACAAACCAGTGTGTTCATAATTAAGATAATACATTAAAATAACATGGTAAGACACACCAATTCTCAATATAAAGCATTCTTATGAGAAAAATAAGGTGGATACTATTTCGTTTTATACGTTTGATGAACCGTTATATTTCAAATCATTAAAGGGATACTCCACCCCAGAATTAAAATTTTTTCATTAATCACTTACCCCCATGTCGGTCCAAACCCGTAAAAGGTTCCATCGTCTTCAGAACACAATTTTAGATATTTTGGATGAAATCCGGTAGCTTTTTGACTGTCCCATTGACTGCCAAGTACATTACACTGTCAAGGCCCAGAAACATATGAAAGACATTGTCAAAATAGTCCATCTGCCATCAGTGGTTCAACCATAATTTTACGAATCTACGAGAATACTTTTTGTAGGCAAAGAAAACAAAAATAATGACTTTAGTCAACAATTCGTCTCCTCTGTGTCACCGTAGCGCCATTTTGGGTAGTATCCACTGGAGTAACCCTTTAACTAGTGATGACGAGTGATGAATCCTTTGCGAATTGTTTGTTTCGAAGTAGCGATTCGAACGCTTTATTAATTCAATACCACATAAACAAGAGGTACGAACTGCCAACGTCACGTGATTTCAAACGAGGCTTCGCGACGTCACAACTTTTCCGAAACATTTCGAATTTTGAATGGTTTAAATTTTTAAATAAATTTTCAGTTTGCTGTTGAACCAGCGTCTATGGTTTTTCCTGATCTCGGATCAGTTTTATTCATTTGTAGACATTGTAATGACACATTTGTAAGGAAGAGTAGTAGTTAATAGTCTCATAGGGTTTAGATAAGCTCTCCTTAAAACAAACAAACCAAGCCATGCAAATTAATAATAATAAAAAAAAAAACGTATTATACAGACACTTCATATATAATGACATTTGATTATTTTAATTGCAACTAATGTGTTATCATTTCAATATAACACATTTGCAGTGGGCTTGTAAAATGTTTTTTTTTTTTTTTTTTTTTTTGCATTTAGCCTACAGTTTGATCAGCAAAACATTTTGCGAAGCAATAGGCTAGTTCAATTGATTCAAAGCTTCAGAAAGGTTCATTTCTCATCACTATCATTAGCATTAAATGCAAAAAGTATTCAAATGTATAGCATTAAAATTAAAAAGAATGCGTGGCAGGGATGCTGATTTAAGTTACCTTCTCTAGTTTGGGTTCTAATGCTTCACATAAAGACTGA
Organism: Cirrhinus molitorella; assembly: GCA_033026305.1. Classification (NCBI taxonomy): domain Eukaryota; kingdom Metazoa; phylum Chordata; class Actinopteri; order Cypriniformes; family Cyprinidae; genus Cirrhinus; species Cirrhinus molitorella. The sequence goes on along the minus strand of CM065127.1, from coordinate 7,013,445 downwards.
TTTTGCCATGTTTATATTGAATATACATTCAGTTTTGTGTTTTTCGTACACGGTAATTTGAGAAGAGTGTTGCATTAGTTGACGTTCAATTTAAAAACTTTTCACGCATTGATAATTTGATAATGGAAAGTGCTGTTCAGGGGCGATTCTTCTTTTTCAACTGGGGGCCACAATAAATACAGATTGTAAAATAATTTTTAAAGAAAAAATGTATAGGTTACATTTATATAGTGTGAAGTCTGATCTTTGAGAAAATTTATGTTTTTGACCCTCTAGCAGGCTCTGTTTCTATTCTTACAAACGTTTCATTCTCTGTTCTTTTTTTATATCTTATCTATATGAAGAGTTCAGATGCAAAAGCACCTAAATCCATCTGACATCTTTCTTTAAAAAATGTTTTTTTTTTATCAGGCTCCTATGTATAGGTTTCTATGGAAGTACTGGTACTTCTGATTGGGCTGAGAGTAGGATTTTAGCGAGTTTGAAGTATTTGATGGATGTATAATATGTGTTGAGAGCATTCACTCAGTATCATCTCATTTTTGACCGAAATAGCTTTTAGCTGGTTTTGCATCTGAACTCTTCATATTTTCTATCTGTTTCATTTATTATACATTTAACAAAAAGCAATATATATATATATATATATATATATATATATATATTATAACATATTTTGAGATAAAAACAAATCTGTGGTTCTTCATAAATTCAAAATATTGGTGCAAAAAAAGCCCCTCTCTGTCTTTTTTCCACCATATATTTATATATAGGCTATCACATTTCACATGATAGCACATGGGCAAGAGCAGTACGACGTGAGTGCTGATTTTGTAGGCTACCGGTCACACAAATAAAAATATACCCTTTATTTTATTTTAACTTTATGAGCAAAAATGATGGTGTAAAAATGTTTCCAATGCAAGTGTTCGCGCTGGCGCCTCCTACGCGCTTCAGCTTCTCCGCACAAACAATTGGATATGCCTCTAATAGCGCATATTTATATAGGTTAAGCGTTTAAACCAACTAACACTGTGATATTCTTAAGCTGTATTATATCTATAGATTTTATTTTAGGCAAGTCGTGATGAATTGAGAAGGCTAAATTGATCAACTATAGGCTATGATCAACTCACTGCTGCTGGCCGCTTAGTCGTTACTTAAAAAAAAAAAACTTACATTTAACAAACAAAAATTGTTTGTCTAAATTAACGAAACGAAACGAAATATAGGGACCCTCAAACACAACTTGTTTAGTTATGGAGTAAAAAGGCTTACTGCTTCATTTTGCCCTATAATATCTGCATACCTTTTCCATCTAATCAATCTCAGCGTGCCTTTTGTGTCGCTAAAGGTTTCGATAATCATCTTATTAAAATGTCTTTGGTCTGTGCTTTGGAAGTGTTCTGTTAATTCTGCCAAACTTTAATTACTAAAACGCCAGCCACCCCACCCAATAACAGCAATAAGCTTTGTGCTTTTGGTGCTTTTTAATATAAAACAAAGTCTCAGCTTTCAAATTCTTTAATTACTAAAGCTAAAATTAAAACTGAAACTAAATTATAAAAATTAAAAAAGGCTAGAAATCTCTTCACAAAATAGCCTAAAAACGAAACTAAAATTAACCACATTTTTAACAAATCTAATAAAAACCAAACTGAATTTTACTGACACCAGCCCTGCACATACACTTCATATTTAACATATATTATTTTTATTGCATTTCGTGTATTATACTAATAGATAAAGCATTTTCTTATTGAACAGTGGTGAAACATTTAATCCAACTCAATTTCCTCAAATACAAAAGAATTTCAAAGAAGCTTCGAAAGGGTTTGCTTCTCTTATCACCAGCTACGAGGTCACGATGTGACGTGTCGATCTGCTGTTGGTCACACCTTTCACGTGATGTGAGTTGGCAGGTCAGAGTTCACCAACCTTGTACTACGGAGCTAGCCGGAAAGCCAAACATTTCGCACGCTGTTGCTTGCTGTTCTGAATGGGAGTAAATGCAACGAAAAGTGTAGTGTTACCGACTGGGAGAATCTCCTCTCCACCGCACACTACACGATGATTATGAAGAAGAAAAGAAAGGCGCCTGACTCAACGCTGTAAACGAGCGATTATGCGATGCGGCTGCTACCATGAGTACACAAAGCGATGTGCGATGAGTGATGGGTGTCTACTAGAACCCAGCAACTCCCGGATTCGTATTCGCGGGTTTGATGGAAGAAGAAGACATAACAGCTACTGTCGTGAGGTGAGTGAGAAACTGTAAACAATAGCAGCAGCGGCAAATGTAGTCGTAATCGTAGTGATAGCAGTAATTTAGGCCTTCAGGTTAAGCCAGGATTTGGTCATGCCTCAATTCGGACATATCTTTTACAAAACAATGGCGCTGACATATTTCAAGGTATGCCAATGCAAGTTTTTTTCAGTTAAAACAGCCTAGACATGTGTTTTTTATATTTTAATGCCTTGTCTGTGAATCCGAGGGATAGAGTAGCAAGTAATAGTAGAATATTTGTGATAAAAAATTAGTTTAAAATAACACAGCAACAAAAATTTAACTTAAAAATTAAGATATGAGTCTAAAATTATGTCAGTAATACAATTTATTAGTATTAAATGTATAATAAAATAAATACACAATAAAATAATTAGCTAAGATGGGCCCTTAAATAATACCAATGATATAATATAAAGTAACTAAGTTAATAATAAAATAACTACATGAAAATGACTGTGATTATAATATTATACAATAATTAACACAAAATAATAAAAAAATAACCACACTAGAATATATATGGATATAGAAAAAAAACTGGTCAACAACTTAGAGATTTAGTAGTCTAAGCATTGCAGCTCCTTTTATCACAGAGCTCAGTGGGTGATGGATTGGCCTCTGTAGTCAACTTCTTGTGATACTGATGTCTTGGATTACGGCGTATAGCGTTGGGTGGTGAGTGTGGTCTCATCACACCATATCTATGGGAATGACCACGGGGTCAGGTGGTGTGACTCTCTCACTCGCCCAACTCTCACCTGAAGCACTCTTACCATAGCGAGACGCTGCTTTAGATTCTCGCACTGACAGTGAGAGACCAATAGTGAGGCATCGCTCGGTGGGTGACGGATGGTGTCAAAGACAGCTTCTCACAAGATTGTTGACTACAAAATTTCCTTCAGTTAAAAGTCTATACATGCCTTTTAGTTTTGCCCCTTGTCTGTGAAACCAGGGTGATGGAGTAGAGTTCAAATAACACAGCAACAATAATAAAAAAGAAAAATTATTACAATATGAATTTAAAATATCAATAATACAATTAATTAATATTAAGTGTATAATAAGTAGTTAAGATGATCCATAAAATAATACCAATGATGTAATGTAGAGTAGCTAATAATAAAAATAAAATGGATTATATATTAATGACATGAAGATAACTAATGATAATATACAATAAATACAATATAAATTAACACAAGATAAAAAAAAAATAACAACAATAGAATATTTATGAGTATAGAAAATAAAAATAAATGCTAGGATTGCAGCTTCCCTCATCACAGAGCTTCAGTGAGTGATGGATTGGCCTCTGTAGTCAACTACTCGTGATATTGCTGTCTTGGATGGCGGTGTATAGCGTTGGGTGGTGAGTGCTCTCATCACACCATATCTATGGGAATGACCACGGCGTCAGGTGGTGTGACTCTCTCACTCGCCCAACTCTCACCTGAAGCACTCTTACCATAGCGAGACGCTGCTTTAGATTCTCGCACTGACAGTGAGAGACCAATAGTGAGGCATCGCTCGGTGGGTGACGGATGGTGTCAAAGACAGCTTCTCACCAGATCGTTGACTACAAAAATATAAATACAAATGTTTTTGCAAATAAGCAACTAAGCGATGTGACGACTACCAATCAGGGTGCAGAAGATGAACTATCCATGATTGAATGCCACAGAAGAATTACAAAAAAACGTTGATGAATACTTTTGACAATTTTTAAATAAAAAAACTAGTAATATGCAAACAAACCAACCAAAAAATGTAAAGTGCAAGGCAATGTTTTACAGTGAACAAGAAAATAAATGTTCTTAAAGCACACTTCTCACTCTATTTAATTTAATTTGAATACTAACACTAGACATCACAAGATACGCATCTGAATATAATTATGTGAAATATATATAGGTCATAATAGCATATTTGATAAATATGTTATAAACAGCAAGGCATATATTTCTAAAATTCTAAATAGATTTAATTTCTCCCTTTATATCCACCTTTTTCCTGAACGCGGAAGTCTGGAATGCTTTACATTTCCGGTCTCCCGTTCTAGTCAAATTAACGTATTTTCCAAGCCCATAATATAACGTTAAACATATTAAAATGAGTTTGAGAAGCAGATGGTGCCATAGTTTCATCACTTTAAAGTGTTGCAATGACTGTCTTTTTGCAGTAACTCACCTGTCATAGTTTAATGAGCGGGAAGGAGACGCGACGCGAGGTAGTTTGAAAACAGATGAGTGCACATACAACTCCCGAACGTTGCGAAGTTACAAAACAAAACGTTAAGAGCACACAAAATTTATTATTTCACACAGTATTTTAACTGAAGCTCTGCACGCCATGCTCGTTTCCTTTTGTAATCATTTATATAAGGCATACAGAGTCTGACTTTACATAAATTCCTCCAGCTTATTGCTGTTGCGGTGGCAGCCAACAACAGCACAGCTTAAGCCGGCGCACATATTTATATTTAGTTATATTGAAAACGTTTCCGTTTAATTAATTCAGTCATCTTTGATACCCCTTTTTTAACATGGAATTCTATGGAGACCGGAACAGGAGAGCATCAAAACGGAAGCTGAGAGTCCTTAATAGCGCTTCATTGATTGCTCAGGAAAAAGGTGGATAGCAAATTATATTTCAAAGTACATTTCCTATTTTACAGTAGCTTACATTTAGGCTAAATACAAAAGTAGATGAAAATGATTTAATTTTCCTGTTTTTTATTATTATTTACTGTAATAGTCAGAAATTGTTTGTATTTTTTTTATTCAAATGTTCAAATGATATTGAAAAAATGTGTTGTGTTTGAATGTGTTTTCTTGTATTTAATTATGTGAAATACGCTTAAATGCGCTTTGTATTGATGTGTGGTGTGTTAGGATAGGACAATATTTGGCCAAGACACAACTATTTGAAAATCTGCAATCTGAGGGTGCAAAAACTTCTAAATACTTAGAAAATCTCCTATAAAGTTGTCCAAAATAAGTTCTTAACAATGCATGTTACTAATCAAAAGTTACATTTTGATATATTTACAGAAGGAAATGTACAAACTATCTTCATGGAACATGAAGATGGAAAATAAAAAATAAAAATTTACTGACCCCAAACTTTTGAACAGTAGTGTGTATTGTTAGAAAACCTTTCTATTTTAAGTAAATGCTGTTCTTTTTAATCTTTTATTGATCAAAAAATCCTGGAAAAATTTATCACAGGTTCCAAAAAAAATATTAAGCAGCACAACTGTTTCCAGCACTGATAATAAATAGGTATATTAAAATGATTTCTGAAGGATCACGTGAAAATAAATACTGCAGTAATGATGCTGAAAAATTCAGCTTTGATTTCAGAAATAAATTCGATTTTAATATTAAAATAGATGCATAGATTTTTTTTTTTGTCTGTATTTATCAATTAAACGCAGCTTTGATGAGCATTAGAAACTTATTTAAAATGCATTAAAAATCATACTGATCCCAAACTTCTGACCAGCAGTTATATATGGTTTGTCAGTTGTTTCCATGCTTTGCCTTTTTGTCTCTGCAGGCCCCCAGAGCTTTCTGACAGGGATGCACGATATTGGATTTTTGCCAGTATCCGATATGCCCATATTTTTCAACTCATTTTGGCCAGAGACGGAGAACCTTTCAGCTTGCGGGAACTTTACTGAACTGACTGGTATTCGTAAGTTTGATGGAAAAACTGTAAACAACAGCAGCAAAAGTAGTCGTAATAGTAGTGGTAGCAGTAATTTAGGCCTTCAGGTTAAGCCAAGATTTGGTCATATCTCAATTCAGACATATCTTTTACAAAACAATGGCGCTGACATATTTTAAGATGCGTCAATGCACGTTTCTTTCAGTTAAAACAGCATAGACTGGCATTGATTTTTTTTTTTTTAATGCCTTGTCTGTGAATCCGAGGGATAGAGTAGCAAGTAATAATAGAATACTTGTGAGAAAAATGAGTTTAAAATAACACAGCAACAAAAGTAAAACTTAAAAATAAGGATATGAATCTAAAATTATGTCAGGAATAAAATGTATAATAAAATAATTAGCTAAGATGGGCCCTTAAATAATACCAATGATATAAAGTAACTAATAATAACATAACATGAAAATGACTGTGATTATAATATTATACAATAAATACAATATGAATTAACACAAAATAATAAACAAATAACCACAATAGAATATATATTTCTATTGTTTTACGCTGCTCAATTTCCTACACTTTTACCTTATTTTGTTTATTTTCAGGTTAGGTAAAAAGTCTGTCCTATCTCATAAGCATTTGAATTTTCATACCTACAAAATAGGCCTCAGAGGACTTCTCTGTGGTGTGTTCTGCTCAAGTCTATAAATCAGAGTCTTTTGGCAGGCAGGCTTCTCGGTCGTAAATGGGTATAGTTTTATTATCTATAGGTTAAATACTTTACATACAAATACTAATATATAAACATAAAAGAATAAAATACAAGTAAAATAATTTGCTAGCTTTGTTGGTGCATTCCATTGTCCTGATGTCTTGAGTTCTGCACATCTCCTAAGAAGACCTCTATTTAAACCCCCAGTTTTCGCATTCTTTCTTCTCCGCTGCTGCCTTTTACACCTCTTGTACAGTGAACACCTGACGGTAACATCTGAATTCCTTTTCTAGCAAAGCTCTATCTAATACATGGTCGTTCTCTAGCTATGCTCTTGCTTATACGTGTTATTTTCTTAATAAATGCTTTTAAATAACAAGTGTGGTGTTTTACTTAAACTACTTTCAATAAAAGAAATGCAATACAAGTGTTGTGTCTTTCTTAATAAAGAAAATTCCTTTTCCTTTTGTATATTTAATTGTAAAGAAAAAGACATATTTGCAATTGCATATTTTCCACAACACTATATAAATATAGAAGAAAAAAAAAAATATATATATATATATATATATATATATATTTGTAGAAAACGTAAATAATTAAACACTGAAAGATGATACCAAAATCTGCTTGTTTAAAATATATAAAATAGAGCATCTTCCATGTGCTTTTTGTTGTTGGAATGCAGCTTGCTCTTAATCCCGGTTCGCAGAATTGTTACTCAAATGTAGAAAGATATGATTTGAATTTTTGAGTGACAAGTAGAAGGGTGGGAGGGCCAATCAGTTTTCATGTGCCCCATGGCCCCTTCCCTGCCACTGGTGCTGATTGATGCAACTTTTAAGATCTCACTTGTTTATATCTCTTTAATATGAACCACATTCTGCTCACAGAACAAATGAGTGTACATAACATAAAAACACCAGAGGTTTCAGAAATAAGATTTTTCTAATATACTACTTGTATCCAGTTCAGATACACACATTCATGTGCAGTACAAAGCTGGTTCTATTTGAATTCACCAACATGGGTGCTTGATATATAAAGCACTTGTGCAAAACATCACAAAACACAACCCGAAAACAATAATCTTAAAAAAAAAAAAAAAAAACCTTAACAGTTTGTGCAATATGAATAAATGCGTTTTACAATAATTAATTCTGGTCTCTAAAGAGAAAACTCATAATGCAATATCTGGGTTGTATTTGAATCCAAATGTATATATTTACATAAGAAAACTGTTTAAATGTGTCTATTTTTAGCGAGATAATTTTTAGAACAATTTTTGCGTTTTTATGATTATGCATGAGAAACATCTGTCCAAACACAATTTTTGATTATTTTAAACCAGCATAAATTCATTATAAAAAAAAGAGCACTATGATGAACAAATATTTTAAAATTACAATCAGTAATTTAAAAAAAAAACTGAGGGGGATGATGTGGTTTGATTTAGTGCAACATGACAAACAAATTTGACATTTCGTGAGATTCACTCCTGAACTTCCCACAATTTCACAGGACAGATCATCAAACAGCTGCATGTGGATGTGGCACATGAATGCTTCACCATTGGCCTGCATCTCTACTGGACCCTCTTTGAGATGTTCTGTGAGTGGGGTCAAAGACTGAAAGCTGCACATTATCAAGTTTATCATTTCAAGACAGAAGTCAACAGTGTTTTACAGCCTGAAACCTGAAAAACTGTAACCTGGCAGTTTGTAATGGTCAGTGGTCATCCAAAACAGTCGCTGCCATTTCGTTGTTCTGGTTTTCACATCTACAAACACATTCATCTGCTACACTTAGTTTACATCATGGCTGTCTTCTCATCCATTCCTGGGGAGAGTCTTATCCTGCGCTCAGATATGCTAGCGACAAATCGCTTTAGTATAAAAATCTGTTAAGTTGGCAAATAAGATGGACATGAAAATTTACATTAATATAAGGGAACATGAATATTTTAAAACTACAACTGTACAAAGTTTATTGATACTGGTAAGCATCACAAATTGTTACTTGAAATGTGCAATTGTAAAATATTACACCAAAATTATATTTAAAAAAAGTCATGTTACATTCGGCACAAAGCTTCACATTGCAGAGTCTCTTCAGAGTGCTAAAAATTTTTTTTTACTACATCTGCAAGCTGCACAATCAAATCTAAGTTCAGAGTGCATTGTGATTCCAGCTGTACATTCACAGAATCATAATTTATTTCACGAACAGACACACACTTTGAGTGGTGTGAGGTAGAGTTCTGCTGCTCAGGACGGTGGGAGGACAGCCATGATCTGGGGAACTCATCAGTACAATGGCAGGAGCAGCGGAGAAAGAGAATGAGAGAACAGGTGGATGGAGAATGTGACGGGATCACGCCGAATCCGGTTTTCCCTCTTGTGTTTCCTCGTCTTTATCAGATGATGATTCTTTATTCTCTAAATCAAAGTTCTGCAAAATAACGAATAAAATCAGTGCGTAAACTGCATCATGAAAAGTAAACAATCTTTAAACACACACAGACCTCCAACTCCCTCATGACTTCATCCATAAAATCTTTAGAGTTCTTCTTGTAGGACAGAGCCAGCTGAATGGCATCTTTGAACACCTGTGGAACATTTACAGAACATTAGAACTTAACACAGAACCTTAAAACAACATTTTATCCATTGCTGAAAATTAAAAAAAAATTGACAAAAAAAAAAACTTCTAGTCCTATCAGCTTGCTGTTTACTTATATGCAAAAAAAATGTAATGGGAATATATTTAAAACTGCCCATATGTGATGATATATATGACAATATAAAAGTAAAAAACGTTGACTCATGTATGAAAATTAAGGGAACTAATACAATTAATTCAACAATAATGCAAAGATACCTTTACTGGGTTTATGGAATGTCAAACGAAAACATTTTATATGACAAATATAGCAAAATTAAATTTAGAGTTCATTAATCACTCACAAGATGAAACTAAATTCACAGCAAACAACAGAGCTTGTACTTAAAGGAAAGCGTGGATATTACAACTTGTATGGCATATTATAACATAAATTATGTTTCTTACTGAAATATGTAGTAGAAAACTCATTAAATATTTATGTTATTTTAAAAAATCCACATCGTTTCATACATATTTTGGACTAAGGGGGCACCATTTTTTTGATAACATTTGATGACATTTGACTTTGTTGCTATTTTTACCACAACACAAGTCAGAATAAGCAACTCGGAAAATAAAATACTGATACAATGCCACATTGTGTGGCTTTTGGTTGTAAGTTTCAGTCGAAGGGCATCAAGAGAAGTGATGCAAGTCTTTACTACTTTCTTAGGGATATGAAAGAAGAATGGGAAGATGCCTGTGGACGAATAAAACTTCCTAAAAACTCACGTCTTTGTTCTCTCTACTTTACCCCTGATGCCTTTTAAGCTTTTAGTAGGCCCCAGCTACTGAAAGAGCTTACAAACAGCAGACCTAAAAAAGTTTGAGCAGTAAGAGTTTTTTGTATTTTGAAAAAGTCTCTTCTGCTTACCAAGCCTGCATTTATTTGATTCAAAGTACAGCAAAAACAGTAATATTTTGTAAGATTTAAATATTTTTACTATTTAAAATAACTGCTTTCAATTTGAATATATTTTAAAATGTAATTTATTCCTGTGATCAAATCTACATTTTCAGCATCATAATGCTGTTCAAGAAACATTTATTATTGTTCTCATTATTACTATCAATATTTAAAACAGTTAAGTAAATTTTTTTACAGGATTCTTTGATGAATTGAAATATCAAAGGTTAGCATTTATTCAAAATAAAAAGGTTTTGTAAAATTATACACTATACCATTCAAAAGCTTGGAGTTTTAGTAACAAAGAAAATATTTTTAGCAAAAGTGATGATAAAGACATTTATAATGCTACAAAAAAAATTGTATTTCGGATAAATGCTGTTCTTCTGAACTTTCTATTAATCAAAAAACCTAAAAAACATAATAATAATAATAATAAATGTTTTTAAGCAGCAAATCAGAATATTAGAATGATTTCTGTGGCTGGACTAATGACGCAAAAAAATTCAGCTTTGAAATCACAGGAATAAATTACATTTTTAAATATATTTAAATACAAAACAGTTATTTTAAATGGCAAAAATATTTCAAGATTTTACTGTTTTTGCTGTACTTATATTGGATCAAATAAATGCAGGCTAGGTGAGCAGAAGAGACGACTTTGAAAAAAAAACGTAAAAACTTTTGACTGGTAATGTAATATATATATATATATATATATATATTTATTCTTTTCTTCTTATATATATATATATATAAGAAGAAAAGAATGGGAAGATGCCTGTGGACGAAAAAAACTTCCTAAAAACTCACGTCCTTGTTCTCTCTACTTTAGCCCTGATGCCTTTTAAGCTTTTAGTAGACCAAAGCTACTGAAAGAGCTTACAAACAGCAGACCTAAAAAAATGCTAGATGCCATCTGGCAGGATGTAAACATGGCAACGCTTGTCATGACACCGCAGCCACTGTTTTCCAGCATGGATTTCACTCAACATTCGGCATTTAGACTCCTTGTGGGGAAAATCGATGGTACGCCATTTGGATTAAACCCTCGCTTACATCCATTGCCACCTGTAAGCTCTTTCAGTAGCTGTGGTCATCGCATCAGTATTTTATTTTCTGAGCTGTGCTGTGGTAAAAATTGCAACAGGTAGCACCAGTAGCTCACCTATAGTCCAAAATATGTATGAAACGATGTGGATTTTTACACAAGTCTTAATACCTGGGGTTCCATTCAATCCACACATCATCCTACAACAATCTGTTTTTAAAAATCAACAGCTATAGCAGCTGCTTTCCATCCTCACCTTGACCACATTGGTCCCATCAGCAGCAGACACAAAGTAGAAGGGCAGACCTTGCTTCTTAGCGAAGTTGAAACTCTTCTGCGTGACCTTCATGTCAGCTTTTGAAGAGCAGGACACATAAAAGAACAGAAGATAAGAAACACGCAAAGCATAACACTGGCTAATAATGCTCTTTTCTGTAATCTCACAAGCCACATTTACCATCTATCTTGTTAGCGACCACAAGACAGGGAATCTCTGGCCGGTACTCCCGCAGTTCTTTGTACCAATTTGGGAGGTTCTTATATGTGATTTTCCTCTGAACATCAAACACCTGGCAAAAGCATATGAATTAAGTCTGAAAGCTTTTTGAGATCTACTGTCCACAAAAAAAATCATTCCTCCCACACCTTTAAAATAAAATTACTTCCTGTATTTAAAAATGAACTGCACCAATTTTTCCAACAATTTAGTATTTCCTTTTTCAATTTATTTCATTTTTTATTAGAAGAGCAGTGTGTGTTGTAGCATACAAATTAAGATTTATTTCTGATTCATGCTTAGTAGATTCAGCTTAGCTATTAAAAAAAAAAAAATGTTAAACTGAAATAAAGCTGAAATAAATATATTATATATATATATATATATATATATATATATATATATATATTATATATATATATTAGGGCTGTCAAACGATTAATCGTGATTGATCACATCCAAAATAAAAGTTTATGTTTACATACTATATGTGTGTTTACTTTGTATATTTATTATGTACATATAAATACACACACTTACATGTATATATTAAAACAAAATATTTATATGGATATATATTTATACCTGTATACAGTTTAGATTATAAATAAATATAAATATTTTAGATATAAATCTAAAATATTTTTCCTTAATATATACATGCATGTGTCTGTATTTAAATATACATAATAAATATACACAGAACACAAATATATAGTATGTAAATATAAACTTTTATTTTGGATGCGATTAATCGTGATTAATCATTTGACAGCACTAATATATATATATATATATATATATATATATATATATATATATAGCTATAATTTAAGTCTGTTCTGCTCACCAAGCTTGCATTTATTTGATCCACAGTACAGCAAAAACAGTCATATTTTTGTAAGATTTAAAGATTTAAATTTAAAATAATTGCTTTCTAAATGTAATTTATTCCTGTGATCAAATCTACATTTTCATAATTCTGTTTTTCAGTATCACATGATCCTTCAGAAATCTTTCTAATATGCTGTTCAAGAAACATTTATTATTGTTCTCATTATTACTATCAATATCTCAAACAGTTAAGTAGATTTTTCCAGGATTTTTTGATGACTTGAAATATCAAGGGTTAGCATTTATTCGAAATAAAAAGGTTTTGTAACATTATACACTATACCTTTCAAATATTTTTATCAAAAGTGATGATAAAGACATTTATAATGTTACAAAAATTTCTATTTCAGATAAATGCTGTTCTTCTGAACTTTCTATTCATCAAAAAACCTAAAAACAACAACAACAACAATAATAATAATAATAATAATAATAATAAATGTTTTTAGGCAGCAAATCAGAATATTAGAATGATTTCTGTGGCTGGACTAATGACGCCAAAAAAAAAAAAATCAGCTTTGAAATCACAGGAATAAATTACATTTTTAAATATATTTGAATACAAAACAGTTATTTTAAATAGCAAAAATATTTCAAGATTTTACTGTTTTTGCTGTACTTATATTGGATCGAATAAATGCAGGCTTGGTGAGCAGAAGAGACTTATTTGAAAAAACGTAAAAACTTTTGACTGGTAGAGTAAAATATATATATATATATATCTCAAAAATAAAAGCTAATATATTCAAAATATTGATCACAATATATAAATAATATTTAAATAAGACTAAATGGTTTGCAACTGTCTCTTACCATGATACAGGCATGAGCTTTATGGTAGTAAGACGGGTGCATGCTTCGAAAACGTTCCTGCCCTGCAGTATCCCAGAAGTCTGCAACGCAGATCAACAAGTGCTTCAGAGCTCAGGTTAGCTACACAAACTTTAATGGCATTGAACACATCTCCTCTAACACACTAAAACACCTGGCATTCTTTAATCTTTTTCATTTTTCAAAAGCAAAATATGCAATACAGCCAACTGTTAGCTACTTTATCATAAACTAAAATTAGACACTTTGTCACATGTCAAACTTACCAACCAGGACCGTTTGTTCATTGATGGTGGTGGTGTATTTGTAGAGAGTCAGAGCGTATGTGGAGAGCTGCTGAGGACGACTGACACATTTCATTAAGAACCTGACAACTCTCAGAATGGACCACAGACAAAGACATCATACAGATCTTAAAGATATCAAACCGTCAAAGGATACTATCCATCCATAAGGAATCTTTCCATAAGCCTGAAAAGAAACGATCAAAGCCTTTAGAAAACAATCAAACGCTTGTCCATAAAGTAGAGCAGTAAGGCATTAAACATACTTGGATTTGCCCACGGCGCTGTCTCCGAGGCAGATGATCTTGACTTGCTCATCAGAGTCATATTTGTCCAGGTCCAGATCAGAAATGCCTCCTGCGTCCATTTCGAATCCAGCAGGAGTTTAAATACTGAGCCTCTTAACGCAGCGGGATTAGATGATGACCGCCGAAACGCGCCGCTGCTGCTGCTGCTTTACTCCATTCAGATTGCATTTAGTTTATATTTACAAGCAACAAGCCGTAAAGCGAATCGTGAAGTTTATATTCCCGGATATCTCGTTTTGGCTAGCTGGCTAATTAGCAGATTAGCGTGTTTGTAACCCAGTCTATTTACTAACCCCGCTAAATCAATATTTACACCTGAATACTGTCTACGAATCCTAAGCAGATATATTTAAGGCTTGATTGCTCGCATTCACAGGCGAGAAAAACATCGCTATTTTGTGATGAAAATTTCTCGGGTTGGTTCCAGAAAATTCATGGTGAACATGCACAACAACAACGCGTTTCTAAGCAACGATAGGTCCTATAAAGGGCCTCCTAGTAAGCGGCGGGCTGTCTTCAAAGGTGCCTGTTTTATTATGATTTCGATTTTTCATTGTAATGTACTTTATTCCAGTGACTGCTCTAAATGTAATAGAACTATTACAGCTACAGCTTAAAAGGAAACACAGGTAGAACTTATAAGAATAATACTAAGAATTACAGTATTAAATGGGATATAAAAGAATACGTCGAATGACATCTGATGTGAACATTTTCCCAACAAACATACCCGCGCGGGCACACTGCGGGTTTACTGTGGGACAGTGTGGGCAGAGTAAACCCACACTAAACCCAAATGGGCCCCATGTGGGTTAGCCCATGCGGGGCCAACAGCAGTTTTGCTCACTAGGAGCCCTATGTGGGTTTTGTGTGGGCAAGCCCTTTGGGTTAGCCCATGTGGGCCACAGTGGGTTTGCCCTTTTGGGCCCGCATGATGGTTTTCTGTAGGCAATATATGCACTTCCACTCAAAAGTTTAAGATCAGCAAGGTTTTAATGGTTTTCAAATACACGTGATCGTTTTAAACATATTTTTAATCATCATTCATGTCTGTCGGGGTAAACTTTGACATATTTATGCTTTCCAGGAAACATATCCAAGAAACAATACCTAGAATGTCTTCTTTGTCTTTGACAAATTACCTGTCAGTAATATCAAACGCAATCATCTTACTTTTCTGAGTGTGAGAAAGCAGCACATTACAGAATGCTGTCTTGGTCACATTCTTGACATGGGAATACACAACAGAACAGGAAAACTGATATATATATAGATCTGCTTGTTAGAAAGTATGATAGTAAAGGTGTTTACTTCTTTCCCACAGAGGTCAGTGAGTACATACAGTAGATTAAAATAAATAGGCTAAAGAACAGAATGAACAAGGAACAGATGGTTAATACAAAATCTATACAAAGAAAAATATGCGTCCTAGGTATAAAAATAATAAAAATAAAATAAAATAATTAACCACAATTATTTAGTTAAGACTAAACTAAATGTACTAAACTAAAAATGCACTAATTAAATTTATTTTAAAAAGCTGAAATAAAATAAAATAATATTAGATTAAAAAAAAACTTTAACTGAAATAATTAAGTTGGTGTACCAACTTAAATTAAAGTAAATAACAAAATATAAAATAAAGTAAAAAAAAAGAAATATAAAAATGAATATTTTGAACATTATATATATATACACACACACACACGTATGTATTTATATAAATATAAAAAGTAATACAAAATGACAAGAACTAAAATAAAAACTGAAAATATAACTGCATAATTAAAAATCTTTGAATTAAGTTGGAGTACTAAAATTAATAAAACTGAAATTAAGCAAATAAAAATAAAACAGAAATATGAAAATTATATATATATATATATATATATATATATATATATATACACACACACAACAGTTCTTTCTGGTTCTCAAATGTGATTGGTTGAGAACCGTGAGACATTCTACTGGTATCGCTACAGGAACGCCCTCTCACAATTTGCATCACTCCGCTTGTTCTAGCCGGGTCTATGTTTTTTTTTTTAATCTAAGAAGATACAAATATGGCAAACGACTGATTTTTTTTTATCAATATTTAATTTGATATTAATTATGAAAGCTTAACAGACAATGAATTCTCGCCTCTCGCCAAAAGAGGGTGCCCGCAGCTTAATCATACATCCATTTGTTTACAACGCGCTTGTCCAAAGCATCATACAGCCTAATACAACACAGGTACAAATGATTAAATCGTTTAACTAGGGTTTATACATAATTTCCGTGACAGAGTTCAAAATAGATAATTTAATCTTACTTCTGGAACTGGCCATTTCAAATGATGATTAAACAGCAAGCAAACTATGCAAAAGCGGCAGTCCTTCCGGTGAACTCAGTGTCCGAATTCACTCACTTGTTTTCATTCACTCCTTCAAACGAACTGTCTGAGTGGACTAATGTAGGGAATCGTGAATGAGGGTATAGGGGGCTATTTCAGATACGGCCATTATTTCTCACTTATAACCTAACTGAAGCAGTACATGCCCTAGATACGAATTCTAAAAGTGACTTATGTAACTGTTAACTTGAGATTTGAATCCGTGGCGGAAGGAAGGAGTTCAGCACAAAAGAGGGTTTTATAAGGCACTCCATTGTTTCTTGTTTAATTACACACATGTTCCTTAGAACTGTTGTATAAACACAATATCACCCTCCTACTCGAGTGATACCGGCTCTATATCAGTGGCTGTGATTAGGCCAGAGGCAGAGGCACTGATATGGAGCCGGTATGGCTATGGTACTCGAGTGATATTGACATGCTAATATGGAGCCGGTATCGCTCTTGTACTCGAGTGATATTTACATGCTAATATAGAGCTGGTATCATTCTCGTACTCGAGTGATATTGATATATATAAAGTTACTATTAAAAGTAATTATGTATATAAAGTAATTAAAAATGTCAAAAGAAGAATATATATATATATATACAAAAACAATTAAAAAGTAAATAAGTCAGAGTATTAAAATGACTAAAACTGAAATTAAAGTAAATAAAAGTGAAACAAATATAAATATGACTCTTTCTCTCTTTCTGTATATATGTATATATATAATGCATGTTATAGTATTTATTAAAAATGAAAAAATAACAAATAAAATCTGAAAATATAAAAACATAATTCAAAATAAAATAATTGAAAGAAGTTGAAGTATTAAAATGACTAAAACTGAAATTAAAGTAAATAAAAGTAAAACAAAAATATAATGAACACACACACACACACACACACACATATATATATATATATATATATATAACAAAAGAATTGAAATAAAAACTTAAAATATAAACAATGCAAACTATTAATGAATACTATACTAAATGTAATTTAAAATTACAAAAAAAAAAGAAAATATAAAAACATAATTAAAAAATCTTAATAATATGTATAAAATATATAATATAACAGAGACACTGTATATAGTAAAGACAGAAACTGACTTAAAAAATTCCTACCAACATTGTTTTTACATATTTTGTATCTGATTAACCATACATTGTACAGGTTTTTTTCTTTACCGCATTTTTTAAGTGAGTTGAGTTTAGTCTAATTAATCATTGAAATTAACAGGATGTTACTGTATAAAATGTTAAACACTATAAACAAGAGATGGTTCTGCCGAAAGGCTGTCTTTGCTCTTGCAAGCTCCACCCTGATTTGTAGGTGTCTGGGATGTAAATACAGCTGAGAGGCACTCTCAGAGACAGTCAGAGCGACACAGCTAGTTAAAGCATTTAACTGCATAGGTGCCAAAATGGCCTGTAGACTGTCCATCACAGAGGAGGATTTCTACTGCCCCATCTGCTATGACATCTTCAGGGATCCAATTCTCCTATCCTGCTCTCACAGCATCTGTAACAGTTGCGTGAAAACCTTCTGGAACCGGCGAGGAATTCAAGAGTGTCCCATCTGCAGAACGGTGTCCTCCAACCCGAACCCACCCATAAACATTGTGCTGAGAAACATGTGTGATCTGATGAGAGAAGTAACAACTCAGGAGCCTCCCGTGGAGACGGTGGAGTTCTGCAGTCTTCATGGAGAACCTCTTAGTTTCTTCTGTCCTGAAGATCAAGAACTAGTTTGCGGGAAATGTAAAAATGGCAAATCACATAAAAACCACCGCATCCGCTCAACAGCAGACGCATCCCAGGACCTCAGGGTAAGAGCTCAGAGCATCAGATTGTATTGAAACAGAGGATTTAACAATAGTCAGTTGCTTGGTTGAAATGACCAGCTTGTGGACTCTAGATTTTACTGATTGTTGGTGTCAGATTTAATGGACTGGAAAGGGGTGAGATATGAAAGCTGTCTTGTCAAACAGGTCTTAGCATACTAATGGCCCTTATATGACACACATTCTCAGACTTACAGAAACAAAAGTTTCATGGGAACTTGCTGATAAAGTCAAATATACTGCTGGACACTGCTGATCCATTTTGGATATGCAGATTTGAAACAAACAACCAGTTTAACGTGTAAACAAAGCTGGGAAAATCACCATGTTAAAACATCTAAGCATCTGAAATGAGCACAGACATAAAATAAAAAATATTATATATATAATACAAAAATCCTAAAAATAAAAAAAGACAGAGAGAAAACATTTACAAAAAGCACAAGACAAAACTGCTAAAACTGAAAATATAAAACTGACAATATAAAAATAAAAGCTAATTCAAAATAGTAATAATATAGCAATAAATAAAAATTAAAAAAGCACAAGACAATATTACTAAAACTGAAAATATAAAAATAAAAGCTAATTCAAAATAGTAATAATATAGTAAAAAATTACAATAAGCACAAGACAAAACTACTAAAACTGAAAATTAAATTTTTTTGAATCTAAAAATAAAAGCTCATTCAAAATATTAATAATATACCAATAAATACAATTTTAAAAAAGCACAAGACAAAATTTTTACAAACTGAAAATATAAAAATAAAAGCCAATTTTAAAAAAGTAATAATATAGTGATAATTAAAAACTACAAAAAGCACAAGACAAAATTACTAAAACTGAAAATATAAAAATAAAAGCGAATTCATCTAATTAATTAATCATACAGTAATAAATGAAAATAAAAATGACAAAAAGCACAAGACAAAATTACTAAAACTGAAAATATAAAATTAAAAGCTGATTTAAAACCGTAATAATACAGTAACAAATAAACATTTCAAAATAACAACACAAAATTACTAAAACTGAAAATATAAAAATAACAGCTAATTCAAAATAGTAATAATATAGCAATACAAAATATATATGTAATAATGAAATTAATATAAAATAATTCTAAATAATACTTCAAAATAGTAATAATATATACAATTAAAAATATCCCTACCCTAAAATAGTTTAACAAAAAATAAATAAATCCTAACTTTACTTGTCTCACTTCACTTTCTAGCAAGAGCTCCAGCTGAAACTAAAGGCTTTTCTGGAGAAACTCAGAGTCTATGAACTAATCAAACAGTCCTGGGATGAAACAGCGGAGTATATTAAGGTAAGTACCAGGATATTTCAACATTAACACAGTTTAATTACCATATGGATATTTCAGCCTGAATTTGCTGATATGTTGTGTTTAGAAACAGAGCCAACACACCGAGACTAAAATTAGGGAGGTGTTTGAAAAGCTTCACCAGTTTCTGGAAAATGAAGAGGCAGCCAGGATGGCGGCGCTGAAGAAAGAAGAAGAGCAGAAGAGCGAGATCATTAAAAAGAAGATCGAGGAGATTGGATCAGGGATGTTATCGCTCTCACGCATTATTGAGTCCATCGAAGAACAGCTGAGAATGAATGACTTCACATTTCTTGTGGTAAGAAGCACTTGCTTTGGCTTCTGAACTTCTGAATGTTACAAAGATGATTTATAATGATATATATATATATGGATTTTTTTTTTTTATCTACATTGTTTCTAGAACTACAAGGCTGCAATTGAAAGGTAAGAAGATGTTTGTTTGTTTGTTTGTTTTCTTAAACTTCTGGTTCTGAACCCAAACCCACATCAGTACTGACTAATCACTACTAAATGTTGTTTCAGAACAAGGTGTGCAGTGCGGGATCAAACCAGACCTTCAGGAATGCTCATTAATGTAGCAAAACATGTGGGTAACACAACCTTTGAAGTATCGAAGAAACTACAAGCCAGCATCCGATACAGTGAGTACAGAGCAGATAAAATAAATCTTCTCATCTGTGCTATAAGCCATTCCCACAGAGATGCAGGACGCGTTTTTGCTTTGATAAACTGCAGACGCTGGAAAAAAATGCGAGATATAAACTTCTGAATTCTGAGAAAAGGCAGAATTGTAAGACATAAACTTGCCCCGCCCCATAAGTTACTGTTGCTATGCCCAACAACAACAATCCATGGCGCTCTCACGCCACACATCATGCTCATCACACCGTGAAAAATACATTGCGGAGCAAAGAGTAAACTGACACCGCACCAACAGACAAGACAGAGAAGGTTACATTTAGTATGAAACAAAGTCTCTGATTTCAAACGTTGTAATTTTTAAGAAATTCAAACAATAAATACCGTTTTGTGGCTGTGTCGTGACAGATCGCTGTGTCCCTCAGTTCAAGTGGTAGGCTACCTGAACCCGACGGTCTCTTTCACTTTACTGGTAATTAAATGAAACAAACATGAATTGACATCTTAAGGTATCCTGTTTCAACTGCGGAAAGACGTCAATAAACACGATGTCTGGCTTGTTTGTCTGACGAACGCAGATTCTGCATTATGGTTGGTCAGCTCGCCTGTCAATCAGACTGTCTGCAAAGAGTCACTTGCTAGAAAATAGAAAAGATAAGTCAAAATTACATTTGTAAATATTTTATTAAAATAAAGAATGCTTTGCATTTCCGGTCTCCAGTGTTTCTAGTCAAATTAGTGTATATTCCGATCTGATAAGCTAATGTTAACCCTATTAAAATGTTTTTAAAAAAGCACATAGCTCAATAGCGCCATCACGTTGCATTGTTGCAATGACCGTCATTTGTCAGTGCCTCACTTTAATGAGCGTGTAGATGACACGAAGCTGCCGACGTTAGCTAGATTAAAAACAGATGGGTGCTATTTGAATGGGCTCCTATGGAGAAGGAACAAAAGAGCATCCAATCTGACGTTATTCGTAATGGCAGCGCTCATCGTTTACTCAGGAAAAAGGTCTATATAATATAAAAGTCTGAGAAGAAAATGTCAAACTGCAAATTATATCTAGTCAAAATTTTAGATATACAGTAAAGAATAAAGAAAAAAGTCGGGATTGTGATATGTAAACAGAATTTTGATGGGGAAAATCATATTTTTTTCTCAGAATTGGTAATTTACTTTGAGTTTGTAGCTCAGAATTGTCGCAAATAAAAAAGTAAAAAAAAAAACAAAAAAAACATTTTTTATTCCATGGTTTGTTTGTTGGACAAAATGGCAAATTCGGCCTGTCAATCAAACTACCGGGTCAGTTGCAAGAAAAAAGGTTGGTAATGTGAAATGAAATAGTCAATATACCTATAGCCTATTGATATAAACTTATCTCATTCTCAGAGACATAATAAGCACCTTTTCTCAAGTTCAAGTCAATCTACTCTCCTGTCTGGTTTGTTTGTCAAAAAAAATGGCATATTCTGAACTATGATTGGTCAGATCACATGTCAGTCAATAGGTTTTCTTAATAATTAATTAATTATTAATTAATATAATATAAGATACTAGCCTAATATTTCACCTACCTGACCAGAAATTATAAGAACAAACACGAATGTTGTCAAGATTCTTGCTCTGGAAATCCTGGTTCAGTTTGGCCAACCACAAACACCTTTTGTTCCTCAGTTTTTTTGCACGCTTCTCCTTGAATTGTTACAAATATTGGCAGTTTATAGTACTCCAAATGTTTTTCCCGGTCCGTCTCATTAATACAGCCCAAAACATAACAATAATTGACCATTTTCAGCAGCAATAATCAGCAAAATTACAAGTTTCGTTTGGTTAAGTGGCATTGTTTGTGTTCTGTGCCACCAATATGGCTGCTTGATGAGACTCTATTGTAAGATTTTACTCTTTTAACTTTTTTTCTCAGAATTAGGAATTCTGTGTTTGTCTCTCAGAAAGTCCCCAAAAATAAAAACCTAAGTCAGAAATGTTGCAAACATTTTTTTAAATATTTATTTCATTCCATTGTAGAAACAGACTTCCATAGTTCTACAAATGCATATAAATAAGTTCAAATTCGGAAAAAAAAATGTGTTGAGACCTTGCATTTTCCCTCATTTCACTGCCAGCGTCTTGCTTTTTTCAAACCAAAACGCAATGTATGTAAATGTCTTAAAAGTGTCTTAAATCTCTATCTCTACCCTCCAGCCCCAGTAACCTTTGACCCCAACACCGCCCATCCCTATCTCCTCGTGTCGGATGATCTAACCAGTATAACTTACACTGACGAGCACTTCCAACAGCTTCCAGCAAACCCAGAGAGGTTCGACGGCTACACGAGCATTCTAGGCTCTGAGGGCTTTAACTCTGGGACTCACTGCTGGGATGTCGAGGTGGGCGACAGCGCAGCCTGGGCTGTGGGAGTGATCACAGAGTCTGCATACAAACACAGAGAGACCCCCTCCAAAACGGGCTTGTGGTATGTGGGCTTCTCCAATGGTAAATACGGGAAGGGCTATTCTCCAGAGATCCTCACCCTTCTGCGGGTCAGCCAGAGAATTCAGAGGATCAGGGTGCAGCTGGATTGGGACAAGGGCAAAGTCACATTCACCGACTCGGGTCGTAATATCGGTCTGCATGTATTTAAACACACGTTCACTGAGAGAGTGTTTCCCTATTTTTATAGTCACTGTATGAATCATACGATGAGGATCATACCGGTAAAGACAGCTGTCGATGTGCACATTTAGAGCCAATACTACTGGTGAAGTTAAAGTGGGATATCAATAATACAACAATATAAAAGTAGCAAATACAGTACTGCAATAAAATGTTAATGCATGACTGCAATATTCAGTTCACCTACACTATCCACCTTTTTCTTTAATGCGGAATGAACCCTATGGGTGAGACTTATGGTTCATTATCTGCTTTGCACAACAAACCAGTGTGTTCATAATTAAGATAATACATTAAAATAATATGGTAAGACACAACAATTTGCAATATCAAGCAGCAAAATAAGATGTTTTGTACAGTTAAAATAGCTGGACATGGATGAGATCGGAAGCCAGAGCAATAAATGGCCGTACCTACTTTTACAGGCAGAAAAACCTGGATACATTTTTTTAAAAATGTATCAAATAACTAGAATCATTGTTTTTTGGAGTAAAGAATGCTTAGAGATTACATAAGGTATTTTATGAAGGAAGGAAGGAAGGAAGAAAGGAAGGAAGAGAGAAAGAAAGAAAGGAAAGAAAAGAAAATATCACTAAATGTATTATGGCATAAACCAGAAAAAAGTTTTATAAAAAGATAATGTAATAATGAACTACTGTACTATCAATGTAAATAATGTTCCTGATTTGTCTGCTTTGATTTGAGCTAAGCTTACATTTTTAAATGCTGTATGACTGAAATGTTAACTGACAGTGATAATAAAGTGACAACAATAATGTATTTTGATTCAAAGATTTACTTTCTTTCTTGATTTACACAGTAATCATCAGTGCTGTTTGCCTCCTCTGTGCCATTCCAAAATGTATTGAGCTGAAATGCAAAAATTCAGCTTCGCATCACAGATATCAGTTACATTTTAAAATATATTAAAATAAAAAAACAGTTATTTTAAATTGTAAAAATATTTCACAGTATTACTGTTTTACTGTGTTTTTGATCAAATAAATGCAGCCTTGGTGAATGTAAGAGAATTTATATATTGTATAATAGTTTAGTAAACAAATTTTTATTGATTTGTTTTTGCTACCTATACCCTCTGACGTATATGGACTCAGACTGCAAATATAAATGAACTTGGTTAAAGGGATAGTTCACCCAAAAATAAAACAATTTAAGCTACTTTTCATTTTTATTAATTACCCTCATGTCGCTCCAAAACTGTAAGACCTTCTATCATCTTCAGAACACAAATTATCATCAAAAATATCTTTAAATTGTGTTCCGAAGATGAACGAAGGTCTTATGGGTTTGGAACGACATGAGGGTGAGTAATTAATAACAGAATTTTCATTTTTGGGTGAACTGTCTCTTTAAGGATTTGGACCTGACTCAGACTCAATAAGATGAACTCAGACCCAGCACTGATACATTGTCTGTGATGTGTTAAAAGGCTATTCTAGGTAGAGTTGGTTCACCTGGTTTTGGAATGGAGCTTATTTCTCATATAGTGGCAACAGCACAAAAATTGCATCTTGGAGGCTTTTTTTAGTAAAACAAAAAAAAAAAGTTGTTTTAGCAATATTAAGACCTGATATGACAGACTGTAGCTTGTTTGACAGGATTTATTGGGACATAAATGACCTGTTTAATCAGCCCCATCCACAATTATGGGAGCGGTGTACTCAGAGTGACGAATCCCAAAGGAATAGCTGGGAGCTTTGTTTGCTGTGAAAGTAACCTGTGGAGAGAAACAAAGGGAGTCCTTTTAGCATAAATCTTGTTACTTTAATAGTAGTTTCAAAAGACAGCATTGCAAAGCTAGAAAATACAGTTAAAAGTTTAAAAGTGTAATATATTATTTAAAAAAATAATTGTAATATATTTTGAAATTTACTTTATTCTTATGATTCAAAGCTGAATTTTCATTCCGAAATCATTCTAATATAGTAAATATGATGCTCAAGAAAATGTTTCTTATCATCTATCTTGAAAACAGTTGTACTTTAATATTTCTGTGGAAACTGTGATACATTTATTGGAAATAGAAGCCATTTGTAACATCATAAATGTCTTCACTGTCACTTTTGATCAATTTATAAATAAACTGTTTTTTATTTTAATATATTTTAAAATGTAATTTATTCCTGTGATTTCAAAGCAAAATTTTTAGCATCATTACTCCAGTCACGTTCCTTTAGAAATCGTTCTAATATCTTGATTTGCTGCTCAAAAAAACATTTATTATTATTATTATTATTATGTTGAAAACAGCCGAGTAGAATTTTTTAGGTTAGCTTGGTACAGACCCTTTCTGGATGGTGGGCTCCAGGTCCTGGTTTCTTTGTAGTGTCTCCAGGTGTGAAGTTGCGTCCAGACATGCTGTACTCCGGGGCTTTGTGTTTGTACACACCTGAATCCACCACTTGGTAGGTCCCTGGGCCTGGAGTCTGACAAAATGAATGTTATCATCTTTGCAAAGTTCATATAAAGAACTAGATACTGTAAAATTACACGTCCACACTTTTCGTAGATCTTCATGGAAGCTGCCGATAGCGCTACGACCACTGAAGGAGACGTTTGGGGCAGATGCTTTATTCACAACTCTTGACCCTAAAACTTGGGGAAGCATGTACGCAGCTGGACCTAGAGACAAGATGATTCATGAAAGTCACAGGAAATGGACCAGTTTCAGTAGAGTTGCTGTGTAGATCTGCGGGACTCTACCTGGTGTGTGATCATTACGGAACAGCTTAGTCCTCGCAGACAGAGAAAATGCAGGGGCCGAGTAATAGGTGGTCCTTGTTGAGTTTTCAGGGGAGTAACTGCCTGAAAGTACAATCAAAAGCCAGTTTATTCCGTTCTGCACTCACAGAAAAATGGTAAAAAGCTGTCACCAGGCCGATACCATATGGTACAAAAGCTAAAAGGCACAGTGGTGGCCAAAATTATTAGAACACACTAGTATTCTCACTAGCTAAAAATGGTTTTAAGTCAGTTATTTCTATCTTTTGCTTTAGTGTGTCGGTAGGAAATATCAGTTTACATTTTTGCCATTAACTGTAATAATCCAATGGGAATTTTGTTTGCACAAGGAGTCTAACAACAGTCGGTGCTCACAGTCCACACAGAGATCTGATCTCATCATCATCCAGTTGGTCTGGAATGACATGAAGAAACAGAACAAACTGAGACTAAATAAAGAAGAACTGTGGCAACGTCTCCAAGATGCAAAGCTACCTGAAAAACTATGTGCAAGTGCACCTAGGGCAAAAGCTGCTTTAAACGCTAATTTAGTTAATAGAAGTTTATTGATCAAGAAAATCTACTTATGACATTATTTTTTGAAAGCAACCTCATTTTCCAGGATTTTTGCACAAGTGCCTAAAACTTTTAACAGTACTGTAGCTTTGCAGGGAGGGTTCTTAGTACCTTTAGAAAGTGTGCAGCCCCAGTGACAGTTTTGTACTTTTTCTGCAAAGATTGTACCTTGTTCAACAGCTACAAAGCATGTGTGTTTAAGATGTGTAAAAACCTGGTCCAGGGGTCTTGAAGGGCTGAATATCCTTGGGTCGGCCATAGACAGAGTATGCAGGGGTTCCATCCCGACCCACTCTGGTGATGTTGGAGGGAACAAGGTATCCTGGACCAGGGGAAGAGTTGGCATGGAAGTCACGATGACGTGTGCCAAAGCTAAATGAGGGACCTTTATGCATCCGCGGGTCATGGTTGTTCATTCCTGTGTAGGGCATAGAAAACCCTTAAAATCATGAGGATTTACTGCAAGGCAATAGTTTATCCTTTTTAAATATAGCATATAGAAATTGTTAAGGGTCCTCCAAATAATTCAAATCTTTTACCTCATTAGCTCCTGATTTAGGGGTCCAGTTAGACTAGTCTATATATCATTAACATGATATTAAAAACCATTGGAAGTCTATAAAGTGTGTGTGCATACCAGTTGCCCCTGGCAGAGCATATGTTGGCCCTGGACTGTTATACATTGCAGCGATGGGGCCCCTTGGCCTGTGTGGCTTCCAAGGACCAACCCATACCTCCACAGGGGACATAATGTCTGTTGAAAAAAAACAACAACAAGTTTTTACAGAATTACTAAAACTGTGTTAAATAATAATAAAAATAAAAAATGTGTGGTAAAGAAAGGTGTTAAAGGGATAGTTCACCCAAATTCTGTCCTTACTTACTCATCCTCATGTCGTTTCAAACCTGCAAGACCTATGTTCATCTTCAGAACAAAAATTAAGATACTTTTGATGAAATCCCAGAGCTTTCTGACCCTGCATGGACAGCAACGCAACTGACACGTTCAAAGGCCCAGAAAGGTAGTAAGGACATTGTTAAAATAATCCACATGACATAAGTGGTTCAACTGTAATTTTATGACGCTATGAGAATACTTTTTGTGTGCAAAAAAACCCTGTATTTTTATACATTTTAATAAAAATTATATATATATATATATTAGCGCACCAAGGTTCAGCACATGCATGCGTTGTGGAAATTGTTGAATAGTTTTTTTTTTCCTTTGTGCATAAAAAGTATTCTCGAAGCTTTATAAAATTATGGCTGAACCACTGATGTCACGGACTATTTTAACGATGTCCTTACTACCTTTCTGTGCCTTGAATGTTTCAGTTGCGTTGCTGTCTATGCAGGGTCAGAAAGTTCACGGATTTCATCCGATATCAAAAATATCTTAATTTGTGTTCCTAAGAAAACGAAAGTCTTACGTGTTTGGAACGACATGAGGGTGTGTAATTAATGACAGAATTTTAATTTTTGGGTAAACTATCCCTTTAAAATAATAGCAGATGAATATTAGCATTTTATGTTGCAAAGTATGTTAGCCTTTAACTTAACTACAAATAAGGGTAATAATATGGTCTTTTTCTGGAAGTGATGACAGGAACTAATACATTACCAGGACACTTTTTTGTAATGCATTAGCAAAACACTTAATTTGTATTTAGTCCGATTTAATTTTAATTTAATTTGAATAAAATGATCATACAGCTTCGTAACTGGTAACCGTTGCGTGATACAGTAAAAAAAAATAAACAGCAAACGAAGGAAACATAGCAACTTACCTTAAGCGACTTTTCTATCTCCAGGTGAGTTTAAAACCACGCTAATATAGGCTAAAATAATCGCTTAGATTGTGCTCAGTGCGTTTGTAATGATTGTTTTTAGAACGATGAAAAGTCACACTCTGGCTTACAATATCGACACGAAAACTATATTATTGACATATAAAAGTAAAATAAAGTTATAAACGTATAGGTCGTGAAAAGCTCTACTCAAACTCTCAGCTGCAGCGAATGTTTTTGATTGTTTATAATTGTTTCTTTTGAATCTCTATGACGCCGTCGCCATGGTGAGTCTTTGATGTCTTTTTTGAGTGACATTCCTCTGGCTCTACAGGCGAATCCAGCATAATCCGTGCAGACAGTATTATTAATTATTAAACAAAAGACGGTATGACGATTTCAACAAGTGCTCTCTTTAGAGATATTTCAAATGTTAATTTAATACACACACGAGTCTACTTTATTAGGTTCCTCGATCAGATTACACTACTTTAAAACACTTTTATCAATATTTCAAAGCAACAGCCATTGCATACTATATTTTAGCAGTGACCACAACATTTGGACACTTAAGACACACTTAAAAATGTTTCTATACCATTTCGTTGGATTATAAAATATCTAAAGTAAATAAAACACTTAATGATTTTACAATGATTTTTTAAAAAAATTAGACATATCAGGGTTTGTAATATACTTAATCCATTTACACTTTGTTTTTACTTTAGATGTACCTCTTGTATGTAAATGTATGGAAAACCAAAAATAAATCTGAAAATGTAGGATAATGTAGTATATATTATTTGATGTGTCACTTCCAAAGTAAAAATAAAATATTAAAATAATAAAATATTTGTTTTAAAGCTAAACATTTCACAAAAATACACTACCATTCAAAAGTTTTTAAAGTTTTTAATTTTTTATGTTTTTAAAAGTCTCTTCTGCTCATAAAGCCTGCATTTATTTGATCCAAAGTACAGCAAAAAACATAAAAATGTTGAAATATTTTTACTATTTAAAATAACTGCTTTCTATTAGAATATATTTTAAAATGTAATTTATTCCTTATATTTAGCATCATTACTTATTACTAGTCTTCAGTCTTGCATGGTCCTTCAGAAATTATTCTAATATGCTGATTTGCTGTTAAAGAAACATTTTGTTGTTGTTGTTGTTGTTATTATTATTATTATTATTTAAAACAGTTGTGTAAATTCTTTTTCAGGATTCTTTGATGAATAGAAGAATCCAAAGATCAGCATTTCTCTGAAATAAAATGAAAATACACCATTCAAAAGCAGTATAATTTATTAATTCGTTTATTTATAATTTTTTTTAACAAATTCTAGAAATTAATACTTTTATTTTTCAATATTTTTACCATTCAGTATAATTTATTTATTTATTCATTTATTTTTTTTTAATTATAGAAACATTATAGAAATTAATACTTTTATTTAACAAGGATGCTCAGAAGTGATCAAAAGTGATGATAATGTTACAAATGTTACAAAAGATTTATATTTCAGATAAATGCTGTTCTTCTGAAATTTCTATTCATCAAATAGTTTTGTATAGATAATAGATAAAATGTTTTTTGAGCAGCAAATCAGGATCATGTGACTGAAGCAATGACGCTTAACATTCAGCTTTCAAATCACAGGAATAAATTACATTGTAAAATTTATTCAGATAGAAAACAGTTATAATAAATATAATAAATATTTAAACATGTTACTGTTTGGATTAAATAAATGCAGGCTTAGTAAGCAGAAAAGACTTCTTTAAATATCATTAAAAAAATACCGTTCAAAAACGTTTTACTGGTAGTGTATGTTTAAATTGATAATGCAATACTTTTTTAAAAAGACAAAAATGCTAAAAAAAAAAGTTAAAATCTTGGAGATGCCAGTTGCTTTGATAATGCAAACTAATGCAAAAACATTCAGACAGCATCATATAGTAAGTGTTTAAATACTTTGGAGGAGGACTGTACACATTAAAATACAATCCAATAACTTAAACAGTGGTTGGTAATATAGACATCTTTATTGTTTTCATTAGTTTAAGCACTGCTCCTAGCACTTTAATGGTGTTGTAGTAGAGTAGTGGTTGTGTAGGTACTGCTCTCTCATTGTAGCTCTGAGGACCCGTAACAAGATGTTGTTTCTCTCTATTTCCTCTGGAGGGCGCTGTTATAATACAAAATCATGCAAAGTGAATTTACTTATACTGAACTTGTTTACTTTGTTTATTTGGGAAAATTAGCACATGTACACACACAAACTTACTCTTGTTAAAGCTCGAATGAGTCTCTGTAGTATAGCATGTTCAAACTGAGGACATAGAACCGCCACATGACCTACACAGTCCAGCAAACAGCAGACGGTGTGCCGCTGATACTAAAACACAGAACAAAACAATTACAAAACAAAAACAATTTTTTTCAGTATATAAGATGTGAAATCTGTCTTATATGTATGATGCACACACAAAAAAGTGTTACAGAAATGTAAGCAATTTTAAAACTTGTTAAACATCTATTTCTGTGTAAACACAGAAATGCACATAAAACAGTCACAAACTGTACATAATACAGTTCAACATCAAACCAAAGTTCAGACTTTCACCTTTTGCAGTGAATTAAGGAGGTTTTGTGCAGGCCAGGTTGAGGTCAGCCTCTCTATGTCATCTTTATTGAGAACAGGATCCTGTTTTGTTGAAAGCACAACAGCTAAAACATTGCTTATGAAATAATGAGGAAAGGCCTTTTATAAAAAACATTGTTTTTTTATCAGCATAAGTTGTGTTTATTGTTTTCTAGAAACCCTTACTGGCATCATTTTGTGTCATAACTACCATATGGCGACCTCTGACCTTTAGCTTGTCCAGCCAGATCCATAACAGTGTGCTCAGAACATCAGGATCTGCTTCCATGACAAGTGTAGCCCAGCCACATTCACTCAAGTTGAGCTCATCCTGAGGAGAATTAAAACAAGATAAAAAATTCTTGCATTAACACAGTATCAACTGACTGTAGTTAAAAACAACTCTTCTCAGGCAGAATCTAGGATAAAACAAAGGCTTTTGTCATACGGACAGAATATTGTGTAAATGTAAAAGGAGACTGGCAGATAAATATGATAAAATGTAAAAGCCAACATGATTGGCAGAGTTATTTTAAAGCAAAACAAGGTACATAAAGTCATATGTACACATGATCATGCTTTTGTATTATGAACATTACTGGGCCAAACCTTTTTGTTAATCCTAAAACTAACAAGGGTGTGGATCCAGGAACATATTCTACTAGTCGAAACCATAGGTGGAAACCAAGTCAAACATGCTTTACCTGCAAATCCGCTGCTTTTTTCAGTACAGTGTCCAGTGGAGGGCGCTGTTGTGCCATTGCTTGAGCGACGGCTCTTGATAATGATGATGATTGATCTGATGTCCGATGCTCCAGCCTTAGCTTTATGTAAAACATTCACATTTTTAGTAATTAAAGGTAATACAAATTAAAAGTTCTCAAAACCATTCAGGCAGTGATCTAAGAGTGGACGCGGCCATTTGTAAAGGTTATGGCTTCCAGTCTAATCTGTGTCCGGCTATTTTTATTTTAATATTTTAAGTTGGTGTGTCTTACTATATGATTTTAATGAATTATTAGGTTATCTTAATTATGAACACACTGGTTTGTAGTGGAAACAGTTCTATCGTTTACTGTTGTTATTATTCTCTTATTTCTGACTAATGAACTGGAAGTCTCGCCCATAAGCTTGTTTCAGCGTTATAGAAAAAGGTGGATAAAAATGGTGGATATTTTATTTGGTCTCACACTGACCTCAATGTTTGAGCTGAACTTTAGGTAAGCTTGAGGTTTCTTGGTTGTACATTTTGTCTTCTTGTTTACAGTCTCATTGTGTGAGTGAGGAGGTGATGGTGGATTGGGGCTGTATTTGTCTGTCGTCCCATTGCACTGGTCTGTCATCGCGGTGTGAGGACTCTTGTGGGATTCTGTTGGGATTCTCTGATCTTTTGAAGGAGTGATTTCTCCATTGCTTATTTTATGGTGTCCACCGGATTGAGGAGAATAACGTGAGAACATAAAATCCTTGCCGAAAAAAACAAGATTTCATATGTCATTGTTATGCAGTTTCAAAAACTTCGTTTATTTGATTTATACAATACCAGTCAAAAGTTTTTTTTATGTTTTTTTTTTTTAAAGAAGTCTCTTCTGCTCACCAAACCTGCATTTGTTTCTTCCAAAGTACAGCAAAAACAGTACATGTTTTGTATTTGAATATATTTAAAAATGCAAAGCAAATATTATCATTGCAAAGCAGAATTTTTAGCATCATTTCTCCAGTCACATATTCTTCAGAAATCATTCTAATATTCTGATTTGCTGCTCAGAAACATTTTTTATTATTAAACTATTACTGAGTAGATTTTTTTCAGGGTTCTTTGATAAATAGAAAGTTCAGAAGAACAGCATTTATCTGAAATAGAAATCTTTTGTAACATTATACATGTCTTTATCATCACTTCTGATCAATGTAAAGCATCCTTGCTAAATAAAAGTATTAATTTCTGTAATTTATTAAATTATACTGACTTTTTGGATCTTTCTATTAATAAAAAGTATCCTAAAAAATTACTCAATTGTTTTAAGTATTGATGATGATAATGACAAAAAATCAGCTAATTAGAATAATTTCTGAAGGGTCATGTGACACTGAAGACTGGAGTAATGATGCTGAAAATGTAGCTTTGATCACAGGAATAAATTACATTTTAAAACATTCAGATAGAAAACAGTTATTTTAATAGTAAAAATATTTCAAAATACTTTCAAAATATTTGTAAAAATCATATCACTATAGTTAACAATGAAGAAGAAATATATTTTTATCTTCTAAAATTTCTGTTGCTGAAAACTGACTGGCTCACCTCAATGATAGTAATCTTGCTGAGATCTGATTCGCTGTAGCTTCGCTTGTTTAGAAGGACGTCTCTCTTCCTCTCCAAGAACCCGAATGGCTCGTCCCAGGACTCGCAGGAGTACGCTCTGCATGAGCCTCTCCTTTCCTTCAAAGCAGACAGGTTTCTCTTCAGAAGTGTCACTTTTACTGCCTTCTTCAGAGCCAAAATGTTCAGCTTCTTGTCTATCTCTCTCTGGACCTCTGGAGGACTGGTAGCCCCCTGGGTGAGAGTGATCAGCATGCTGCAGAGAACATGCAGGATCTTAGGTGTGTGTTTGAGGGTTCGGGCCTCATCCCCGTGCAGCAGAAGGGCCTGACGCAGGAGATACTGCCGAAGACTGAAGGAGGAACCATGGCGCATGTTCAGACACGGGTATTGGGCCAGCTGAGAGCCCAAAAGCCGGGCAAAATCAAAAACCAGATTAATCTGTGATCGAGTCTGGATTGAGCGAGGCCTTTTGATCCGAACATAGTGGACAGCTTCGCTAGCGCTGATTCGACAGGTGTAGACCAGATAGCATGCAATAAGAACACCTGCAAGTAGAGTGGATATTAAGGACTTTACTCAAATAGAATATCAGCTTAAAGTAATAATGCATGAGTTGCAACTTGCCTGTCCTTCCCAGTCCAGCATGGCAATGAACAGCCACCTTTCCTTCCTGCACAGCAAAGGCCAAAACCTTCACAGCATCCAGCATCCCCTCCAGAGACGACACTCCAAAATCAGACATCCCAAAATTATAGAAGTAAACTGACAGACAAAAAGGAACATATATATTTCAATATTTCACTAGTTAGTTTATTAGGCGAATCTCACAAGGAACATTCACGTTGTTTCACCTTAGTATTACACAAAAAAAATTTTACTGCATGGCATGTAGAAAATGGCCATGTTAGGACCAATACATAGGTTTGAACTGTGATTATATTACAATACTGTTCAAAAGTTTGGGGTCTGTAAGATTTTCTTTAAAGAAATTAATACTTTTATTAAGCAAGGATGCATTAAACTGATCAAAAGTGACGTGTAAATAAATGCTGTTCTTTTGATTTTTTCTATTCATATATATATATATATAAAGTAAGTAACTATATACAGTTGAAGTCAAAAGTTTACATACACCTTGCAGAATTTGCAAAATGTTAATTATTTTACAAAAATAAGAGAGATCATATAAAATGCATGTTATTTTTTATTTAGTACTACTAACTTGAATAAGATATTTCTCATAAAATACGTTTACATATAATCCACAAGAGAAAATAATAGCTGAATTTATAAAAATTACCATGTTCAAAAGTTTACATACACTTGATTCTCAATACTGTGTTTTTACCTGAATTGAGATCCATCTTTTCACACTGAGGACAACTGACAGGCCTCATATACAACTATTACAGAAGGTTCAAATGCTCACTGATGCTTCAGAAAAAAAAAAAGATGCATTATGACCCAGGGGTGTAAACTTTTGAACGGAATGAGGATGTGTACATTTTTCTTATTTTGCCTAAGTATAATTTTTTTTTTTTCATTTTGTACTGCCCTTCAGAAGCTACGTACTTGTTTCCCAGAAGACAAAATAAGTTACATTTACTCTGATCTTCAAAAAAGTTTAATGCATCACGTTTTCCAAAGCATCAGTGAGCTTTTGACCCTTCTGTAATAGTTGCATATGAGTCCCTCAGTTGTCCTCAGTGTGAAACGATGGATCTCAGAATCATACAGACAAGTACGTGTTGGAACCAAGGAATTTGTGGGACCTGAAGGATTTTTCTAAAGAACAGCGGGCAGTTTAACTGTTCAGGACAAACAAGGGACTCATGAACAACTATCATTCAGGTAACAACACAGTATCAAGGATCAAGTGTATGTGAACTTTTGTAAACGGGATAATTTTTATAAGTTCAACTATTATTTTCTCTTGTGGACTGTATAAAAAATGTAATTTATGTGAAATATCTTATTCTGGTCAGTACTAAATAGAAAATAACATGTATTTTGTATGATCCCTCTTATTTTGCAGATTCTACAAGGTGTAAGTAAACTTATGACTTATAAATAGGTAATTAGAATTAGTGGCACAATGCAAAAATCTTTAAGGTGTAATATGAACAAGACATGCTTTTGATAGATTTTGCAAGATGTTCACACTATAAATTTGATTTATGAAAGTGCATGACTTTGGCTCACTTTGACTGTCCATAAAGATCTGAGGTGAATATGTGAACCCACTCCCAGGGTCCAGAGGAGGGCCGCAGTGAGCATGTTCCCCTGGGAGCTGCATACTGATGATGGATTTAATGTTCAACCTGAAATCAAGTACACAAGCATGCACACACACACACACACACAGTCACTTATTAACTAGAACCATCCCCCCTGCAGTCTACAAGTAAATATTATACATCTTGTTTAAGACTGTATTAAGTAACACTCACTGTTTAAACTGCTCTATGATGCAGTATTTCTTGATGAGATATGTAGAAGGTCGTGCCATTGCAACAATGTTATCAGTCACCCTAAATACAAAGTGATAAACACATCCTGTGAATATACATGCTTATATTTGTAAGGC
The DNA here is from genome assembly GCA_033026305.1 of Cirrhinus molitorella. Lineage (NCBI taxonomy): Eukaryota > Metazoa > Chordata > Actinopteri > Cypriniformes > Cyprinidae > Cirrhinus > Cirrhinus molitorella. The sequence goes on along the minus strand of CM065127.1, from coordinate 6,977,759 downwards.
AAAGAAACAGGAAAAACACATATATAACATATATATACTGTACATACATACATATAAGCACTTAAAAATGTGGATGGAGTATGTTTTGAAATAAAAACACTGGACTTCAGTGGTGATCAACAGGTTGAAAGTCCAAATTGCAGTTTCAATGCACCTTCAAAGGTCTCTAAATGATCCCAGTCAAGGAATAAGGGTCTTATCTAGTGAAACGATTGGCCATTTTCTAAAAAAAAAATAAATAAAAAATAAATAAAACTTAAAATGTAGATACTTTTTTAACCACAAATGCTCATCCTGCACTAGCTCAACCTTACTCATTATGATATCACACCCTTTACAAAAACAGGGTAAAACAATGATGTTGGATTATTTTGAAGTTGGAGGAAAAAATGAGGCCTACCCTACATTTTTGAACCAAATACACAGACGAAGAACAAACTGTGCATGACTTTATCAATGTGATTATGTTGCCCATCGCAGCAAGACAGGTATTTGTGGTTAAAAAGTATATACATTTTAGGGGGTTTTTTTAGAAAATGACCAATCATTTTGCTACATAAGAGCATTATTCCTAGACTGGTATCGTGAAGAGCCCTTTAAAGCTGCAAGAAACTGCAATTTGGACCTTCAAACTGTTGGGCACCATTTAAGTCCACTATATGAAGAAAAATCCTGGAATGTTTTCAAGAAAGAAAGACATGAACATTTTGGATGATGGGGTGAGTAAATTATCAGGAAATTTTTATTATAGAAGTGAACTAATCCTTTATTGATGATGTAGCCTAAATCATTTAGACAATAGAAACACTATAGGGCTCACCAGCTGGAAAAGACACCTTTAATGGCCTGTTGGCTCGTGCTCCAGCACGCCGGACCCTCATAACGGCAGTCTCTCCCCCCACAGGCAAAAAGACAGATGATCTTAGAAGGAATAGCCTTCACCAGACTCTCCCTGGCCTGGGAATATGATGGCCTGGGCACTGGAACCTGTGGCGTCATGGAGGACAGGAAAGGAAAGGAGAGAAACTAACAGCAAATCACAGGTTCTATATGCACTAATGGCTTAACATTTAGCAGGCCACTTTGTGGATGTGCAGTACATTGGGAAATCAGCTGAGGAATACTATAGACAGAAATATGGCATAGAGACAGAAAACATGTATAATCACACTTATAATCAATGACAGAACAGTCAACTAAATACTAACATGAGAAGAAATGAATCAAATAACACTAGGGCAGTCAAGCTAACATACAATAATTAATCACTGTGTCGCCGCCATGTTAGCTGACCTACATTTTAAGCCTGGTGATTTATTTACGGCTCTGTGCTTTTCCTTACTGATAATTCTCCCAGACAAAAAGCAGACTTACCTATGTGGCTCCATCCAGTGAAAGATTTCATTGTGAGATATTTACTCGTAGATAGCATGACAGACATGTAGAGAGAATCTAAAATGGCTATGCTGCAAACAGACACGTTCATGTCTCAAAGCTGACCCAGCAATTGGCTTCTAATCCTTATTAAGTGTCATAAACACATTAGTGGATAGATGTTGACGATTCATAGTAAGCCTAATTATATAACATGTTCTGGGTTCAGTTTGTGCATACGATATACCTACCAAACAACTAGAAAGATGTTTCTCGTGTGCAAATGTTTTAATGCTTTAATTTAGCCTAAAGTCTTCGAAATTGAGCCAGACAACAAGACACAGACTTTGTGACTAGCTCTCATCTGGAAAAGACACATACACATAACAAATATATGTTTCACAATATATATATTTATTTGAGGGGTGTTCCACGTGTAGCCCATTAGAAAGCAAAACATTCAGAACACAAAGAACATCATAAAGGAATGATCTGAATGAATGAACTGAATGATCAGTTGCTAATGACCCTTCGCCACATAACCAAGTCCATTTAAATAGTAGGCTGTTTTGATATTTAAAGGTCCTTCTTGGAACATGTCCTGTAGGAAAGTTTCCCTAAGCAGGTACTGTATCACAAGAATAAAAATATATATTGTGTGTAACGCATTTACAGCACAAGCTGTACATTTTACAGACTGAAAGTTTACAAACAATCAATCAGAGTTCATACACACAAATACAAAATGCCATTATGGTCACAAATGGTAACACACATGACAATAAAATAATGCAATAAACATTGATTAAACAACATAAGTTGTAACATCTTTGATATTACACAGAACTTACAACTTGTAACAAGTAGTGTTAGTAAAATAACTAGTGTTTACTAGTTAGTAAAATAACTAGTAAAATTCAACTACCAGCACAAACTGATTGTGAACCCGACACTCTTAAAAATAAAGGTTGTAAAAGAGGGTTTTTGCAGCAATTACATAGAAGAAACAGTTTTGGTTCCCCAAGAAACCTTTTAGTGACCAGATATTTTCTAATTATCTAAAGAGTGTTTTTCTACTATAAAGGAAGATGCCAAAAGAAAGTTTACACTGAACTATTGATACCAATATAATGAACCCTTATTTTTAAGAGTGTATCCTGGTGAATATATGGCATGCATTTAATGCACGCATCTAACATGCATCTAAGCATCTAAGTGATGCAAAATGCATTTAATGTAATACATTCATATACATATATGCCCGTCCAGTCCATCTCTGTCTGAGCTTCTGGACCAGCAGCTTAACCATCAGGCCATAACTTCTTAGTGTATGTTTTGTTCTTCTTTCCATTTTTTCCTCCATGTTGCATACAAAAGCAGAGCCATTCTGAGGAAACACACTGTGGAAATCCACCATTCTCCGTGAGAATTCACTGTGAGATCCACCATTCTCATTCAAGAATCATGGTGGCAGGTGTACCATGAACAACATTTACGAGGTACTTTGTGACATCAGCCATAACAAAAGCTATTTGTTTGCCATTTGCAGCTGGCTAATATCAGCAAATACAGTTTGTTCAGCCTGCTATTATGTTACTAACTGCAAGTCTATCCTTGGCAACAGACTCTTTTTGCAGACACTACATCAACTTCTTCATCATCGTCGTCTTCATCCTCTTCATCACTCTCCTCCAATAGGATCTGTATACGGAAGACAAGCATTGTTGCTCAGTTTAATATATAGAGCACAAACAGTTGTAACTGAAAATGAATGGGGTGAAGTCACATGAGAGGAGGCAATGCCACATCGCACAATGATTGGTTATGACTGGTTCATGCGTTTAATCCCACCTCTTGTTTTTATTTGCATTCTTTGTTTGTGAATCAGTCTGAATGAACAAAATTATGGCACTGATGGAGAAGACTAATAAAAATGTAACTAAACAAGCCAACCACAGTGAAATGGCCTGAAAACATTATTTGTGTGTTTTTTTTTGAGGAATCAGCTAGAGGAAATTAAAGGTACATCTCCAAATCTGTGACTGAGCTTTGTGTCTGATGTAATAATGTAAATTTACAAAATAGAATTTGGCTTTTTTCCCCTTTCTTAAAAAAAAAAAAAAAAAAAAAGAATAAAAATAATTTAAAAACATTTGATTTTAGTTTCATAAGCATAAATATATAAATATTATAAGCATAAAAAAGGGACAGGAAGCACCTTTGTAAACTAATTCCCTTACGAAAGAGAGTAAACAGAAAACAATAGTCTGAAGCCTGTCTTGGTATTGATAGTGCTTTCCATTCCTGCAAAACCTGTTTGGCACATACATTTTAAAATGATTTTATCTGCAACACTTCCTGATTAGTACTTAAACAAAAAGTTACTGGGTATTAATATTGTTGACGAATTCAAATTTAACCACTAATAATGTTAAACAGCACTGTTTTTCCCCCAGTTCTGCGGCTTTTTGTTTTTTCAGCTGGGACCCAGACCAACCGAACCAAGCTAAAAATATTAATTACCAAAAATATAAATTATTATTCATCAGTCATAAAGGTGTCAAAGAGCACTGCATCAAGTTCTTTTTCACAGCTTGTTGTGCTTTTTAACATCATATAACTCTATTTAACATTAAGCGCATACACTCTTTATTTTCTCATTCATGTTTCTTTATCACTGTTACATGTCAATAAGTTTAAGCAGTACTGTGCTACAGCATGTGGATAATAATAAACAATACAGCAAAGTCTCTAATGTTAGGGACTTTAGAGAAGCTTACCATGCTGATGGTTTGCTGAAAGTTCAGTGCAAGCTCAAAGTCCAGTTGAAAGTAGAGCAGTGCAGTCCCAAGTGAATCTTCATCCATAATTTATACTCTTGTTAGAAACTGTTCACACCTCCTTGAAAAACACGCAAGCATATGGTGACCTACAGCAGCCAATCTGGAACAAACACTTCAGATTAGATCAGTGGTAGCTGGTGGAAAGTACATTTTCAGCAAACATTCTGGTATGTTTACTGGTAAACGTTAAAAGATAAAAAATAAAATAAAAACATTAACATAAAGATAAACATAAAGATAAGACCAAGATCTGGATTATGTTTGAGGATGATTCTCACAAAGCTGTATTTTCCACAGGCTTTTTTAAATGTAATGTAAATTAAAAATGTTTATATCATGAATTTATAATTCATGATATAGTTAAATATAATGCATTTATAATGCATTTACTTTTATCCCTCTATCAAGTTTATAGTAAAAAATGTGAAGAACATTTGAATCATCTAAAGAACCTAAAGATTTCATGAATGTTAATGGTTCTTCATGGAACCACAGAGAACCTGTCAAGATCCTTTATTTTTAAGAGTGCATCTTCCTGTCACAACTTTACAACAGATGAAGAGTTCAGATGCAAAACCAGCTAAAAGCCATCTCGGTCAAAAATGAGATGATACTGAGTGAATGCTCTCGACACATATTATACGTCCATCAAATACTTTTACTTCAAAAATCCCACCCTCAGCCCAATCAGAAGTACCAGTACTTACATAGAAACCTATACATCGGAGCCTGATAAAATGCATTTTTTTAAAGAAAGATGTTTTTGCATCTGAACTCTTCAATATACACCTGAACTACTCCCTCATATATGTTTGTGCAAAATACACTCAATGTAATAAACTGCCATAAACAGTATATCTTTCCAGGACAGGAGATAAACTAAAAATGAATTTCCAAAACTTACTTCTGGAAGATACATTTTTGGAAGAGTGGTACAAGAGGATGTGGTGCTGGTTCTTCAAGAGTCACTCTCAACTTATCTGTCTGTAAAGCCTATAAAAAACATTCTTTGTGTATTTCACAACACTTCAGCATGTTATTCTTATTAAGTGAGGGTCATTTTTTAGGATTTTTTACCCAAGCAAAGTCTCTGAGAACCTGACACATTGCACTTCTGAAGACTTTAGGTAAGTTGCAGTTCTGAAAAAAAGGTGGCACTGGAGACTAAATGGCTCCTGAATTTTTTACCTTAATTCTTAATTCTTTTGCAGTTAACACAGTTTTCTGCATTTTTTTCTCCACCTGTTATTTCTAACCATGCAGACCCAACGAGCATTTCGCTGCCCAATTGTCATGCCCTAACTTTGCAAACTCTAGTATTGCATCCTTCTCATGGGCATTTCTTTTTTGGCTCATTTTATCTGTAAAAGAAAACGCGTCTAATAATTATGCCAACCTGAATATGATGAGTTTTTCACTTTCAGCCTTCATGGACAATAATATATAACTTATAAAATTATATTATATTATATTATATTAAAGTAGAGTTTTTCGCCACCAGGTAAACACAAACACACACAAGTACACAGTTTTTTATTTTTTATTTTATTTTATTTCTTTTTAATAACATGAGGGGATGTTACCGTGTGGCTCATTAGAACGTGAAACATTTAGGCAGACGAATGCACAGAAATCCGTCTGCGTTCATGACATTTCTAAGAACATCATTTAAAAAAAACTAAATGGATCACTTTCTAATGACCCCTCGCCACATAACCAAGAAAACTACAGGTGCTCAACAGGATATGAGGGCCTTTGATGTTGTGTCACATCTATTGGGCTTCATTTCTGGCTAGATCTTTAGAGGTCCTTTGATTAGGACCTTCTGTTTGAGACCATGTCTCATTACAGGTATGTTACTTATATTGTGTAACTTTAATTCAACAGCACTGCAATAACACCTGTGCGTGAAATTTAGCAGTGTGTCATATTGTGTGTTGTTAGTAATATATCTGAACCAGTGGATTCAACCAAGTCAGCACAACCTGCAGAACCGGTGTGCCTGTGAACCCTATTCTGGTGAACATGTCATCTCGCTCTGATCACGTTCTCTATGGCTGAGTGGCGTTGACGTGGCATCAAAATGAGGTAAAAGAACAAAAAAAAAGAACAAAAAAAAGAAGAAAAAAAAACAGTGGGCTTTTACCTCTAACCCTGATCCGCTGCTCCAGAAACCTTCTGCTGGTTTTACCGGAGAGCTATTTGGACCAAGCAGCCATAGTCTGATTTTATCTTAACACTTGGGCTTTAAAAGGGCATGACCTCCCTGTAAATATGTGAGCAACATGCATCCATTAGTACATCGTAAAAATGCCCATCCAGCCCATTTTCTGTTTGTCTCTTAATGGATTGTTGACTACTGTAGACCTTTTGCAGAAACAGTCAGTCCTGCGTTGGAGTCATGTGCGTTGCTCAGTGGCACAATGGTGATTGAGGACGATTGTGATCACAGAAAAAAAACTGTCTCACATCTTCCAACCTCTGGATCAGCAGCTCTCATCAGGGATCACCTCTCCATGAACATTTCGTTCATCTCTCCATGGTTTCTTCGGGGTTGCACAAACAGACAGAAAGCAGAGCCCTTCTGAAGAAAAGCGATGGTGCTGCCACTGCACAGCGGAAAAGTTGCGAGATCCATCGTTTTCCATGGAGGAGTCATGGTCTACGTGTCAGGTTTGCCATGGACACACATGGCTTTGGTGTGGGAGGTACTTGGGTTGTGACATTAGTCACAACTGAAGCTGTGTGATTGCTTTGGCTGCTGCTTGTATCAGCAATTGCACACAGTTGGTTTGATCCAGCGTGCTATTGGGTCTTTCTCAACACTAGCTGCATCAAGGTCTGGAGCAGTTGTTTACCCTTGGTAGCAAACACTTACTCCAGCACCTCCATTATCTTCTTCATCATCATCGTCGTCGTCATCCCCTTCACTCTCCTCGGATAAGATCTGTTGATGAAGAACAAACGCTGTTGCTCAAATAGATAGACTGAAATGTTGACTTTATATTTTAACTTACTGAGTTATCTTTTTGCTTTGACTCAGATTGAAAGCTATGTGTATTTTGACTGAATATTGAATATTAGGTTTAGTTGGAATATATTTATAAAAGTTAATGTTCATTTAACCTAATTTGGCTTATATTCCTAGTTCAACCAAATACATTCAAAAGTTTGAGGTCAGTAAGATTTTTAATGTTTTTTTAAGATGTTTCTTATGCTCATCAAGGCTGCATTTATTTGATCAAAAATCCAGAAGGAAACAGTAATATAGTGACATATTATTTCAATGTAAAATAACTGTTTTCTATGTGAATATATTTTAAAATGTATTTATTCCTGTAATGCAAAGCTGAATTTTAACACCATTATTCAAGTCTTCAGTGTCACATGACCCTTCAGAAATCATTCTGATATGCTGATTTATTATCAATGTTGAAAACAGTTATGCTGCTTAATATTTAGTTGGAACCTGTGATACTTTTTTCAGGATAATAAAATAAAAAATATTTTGTAACAATATAAACTACAATTAAAAAAAATACATTTTGGTCAGTAAAACAATCACAAGTTCCAAAAAAAGATAAAAATAAAATAAAGTAAATTTTATTTATATATATATATATATATCAGCATAATAATTTTTTTTCTGAAGGATAATGTGACACTGATTGACTGAGTAATTATGCTGAAAATTCTGATTTGCATCACAGAAATAAATACTGTTTTAAAATATATTCACATAGAAAACTGTAATAATATTTCACAATATTACAGTTTTTTTCTGTATTTTGATCAAGTAAATGCAGCCTTGATGAGCATAAGAAACATCTTTTAAAACCCTGTCTGTAGTTTTAAAAATGTATATTGCATGATAAAATATAGAGTCTTACTTGCAGCTTATCAATTTATATAGCAAATTAGTTTGAGTAGGCCACCCACCCTTACCCTATAGAAACTGGCACACCCTTTATACATAAACACATTCTCTACAGAGGTGGGGTGAATAATATAAAACAATAGCATGACCTTTGAGCATCATGCCATGCACTATAGTTAATGATTAGCTTAAAATACAGTACAGTTAAAATTTCTTTGTCTCCTCTATAATATAATAGCAGACGTCATTGCCATTGTGTCAAATATTTCTGCAAGACACATTTGTGCATATGTCTTTAAAAGTACTTTTATCTGCAGTGACACATGCACTTGCAAAGTGACACTTGTCTATTATCCTCAATCTATCTATGAAAAAGCTGAATTTATACATACATGAAAGATTAATGACAATATCTACATTCGACTTTATATTAAACATCATTGCACATCATTTCAAAAGTGTTTGCGCATAAATATGGACTCACGCATTTTATTAAAAAAAATGCGTACTTGCTAGTTTGCAGTAATAACGTTTATACCATAATTATAATTTTCTTGAAGGGAACAATAAAAAAAAACTTACCATGCTGATTATTTGTGCAAGGTTCAGAGCAGTCTAGAGCAGTATATGTGATGTGGATTTTCAGCTGTTATTTATACTCTTCCTACAGAAACTGTTCACACCTCCTCAAAAGAACACAACCACGCAACAGCCAGTCCGAAGCAGGCACGTTAGATCATGAGGGCTTTTTCACAGAAACGAAAGTAAAACTTTACTGGCGGAGGATTTCATCTGTTTTCAGTTATATAATGTAACGATTCAGATTCAAAAGTTTAAGCCATATTATAATGTAAATAAGAAAAGATAGTCGTGTGAACAGGGAATGACAGCGATACATATGAGGAAGTTAACTCATGTTTGGCCTCTTGGTTATACAAATGTCAAATATATGCAATGCTTTTGATTGTTCTGTACAACACTTTATATTTTTAGTTAATAAAAAATACAGTGTTTTCACGACGCGTCATCAATCGACCATATTAGCGGACTAAACATAAACAATGCCACTGAACGGAACAAAATTCGCATATTTTGCTGACTGTTGCTGCTAAAAATGTTCAATTGCTGTCATGCTTTGGCTGTATATCGATTGGACCGGGGAAAAACAGTTCCGAGTACTACAGACTGCCAAAAGTTATAACAAACCAATGAGAAAAATGCAAAAAACTGAGGAAGGCTTTTGTGGTTGGCCAAACTAAAGATTCACAAGGCAAGAATCTTGACAACATTCGTGTTTGTTATTTTCCGGTCAGGTAGTTGAAATATTAAGTTAAAATCTTATTTAATACTGCTCGTACGTATCTTTACCACATTTTAGTTTGTCCTGCTTACTCCTTCTCTGTATGATTTATTAGCTTCCACACGTTTTTTTTCGTGGTTTAGACATCAAATTAGCAATCCTTGCTGTTGTTGACTTCCGAGTATTGTCAATATGGCTGCGCATCCGGGTAACTGACCAAATTTTGACTTAAGTGCAAATACTAAAGTTTTTATTAATCCTATAGTTAATGTCAGTTTCAACATTTATTACATTGAAGAGTTGTATGTTAATATACAAGAATATAGGCCTATGTCAATATTATTTAATGGACCTAATCTAATTTGAACTAACAATGGACAGTTGCAGTTTTATTAAGGCCGTGTGTACACCAAAGTGTTTTTAGCCAGCATAAAACAAGCTAGCTGTGAGTGAGTGCTTGAGAGCACTTCTGCAGTGCAGTGTTTCTTCAGTTGAGACCACTGATCTATATATAATGTGTATGAATGTAACTTTTTAATAAGCAGAGGGAATTCCCGACAATAAACAAATAACCATTTACATGCTTAAGGCATTTGCAATGTGAGAATGCACTGTGACTTAATATATAAGAACGCTGACTTGTTTACTTGTTAATTTTACTTGTTTACTTGTTAATTTTATAATTTCCTATTTACTCAATAGAATGTTTGCCAATATTAGGGTATACTAGGGCACATGATGTCATGAGCAATCCAGTTCTCTGTTACTGATCAGTGGTTGAGATGGCTTCTGTGATATGGAATATCCGTGGAAGTGTAATAGTTTATGATCTCACAAAATGTTGACACAATATAACGTACTTGCTCTGGCCCTTGTTTTATATAACTTTATATAACTTTGTTGTTGTGCTTCTTGTTGTCATCTGTCACTGTTGCACAAGTACAGTATGGAAGTTGGTTGTGTGGAATTTGTCCCACTCATCCTCCACTGTGATTGGTTAGCTAACTAAAAAGTGACAGTGATGAATGCTGCATTTTATTGAAACACTGCGGCACACCCCTGGCATTTAAAAAAAATGCAGTGCTCCCATTGAAAATGGGGAAAAAAATACTTTGGTGGACACGCAGCCTAACAATCACTAACAAAAAATACTGTAACAAATGTATTGCTCATTTTTAATTAAAGGGGCCTTATTGTAAAATGTTACTGTTAAGGTTAATGAATATTCTTTTATATACTTTGCCTCACCACTTTTTTATTTTCTATTTTTATACAGTGTCTAAACAATCTTGTAGTGGCCTACTGTAAGAATTGCTTTAGTTAATAAATTCATCATCAATCATTGGCAGATAATCAAAAATAAACACAGCACAATATGTATCATGGCTGGACACAAGGCAGACAGGTAAGTTTCAATTCAAACAAGCTTTATTGAGTCAACAGAATTAATGCACAGTCTTATCTGAACTTGGGTTTCTTTCTTCTTTCTTAGGCTGGGCAGGTGTTTTGGCCGGCGGGCCTGACGACGGTAAGGCCGGTGGGCCAGACGAAGGTGAGGCCGGTGGGCTGGGTGAGGCCGGTGGGCCAGACGAAGGTGAGGCCGGTGGGCCGGGTGAGGCCGGCGGGCCAGACGAAGGTGAGGCCGGTGGGCCGGGTGAGGCCGGTGGGCCAGACGAAGGTGAGGCCGGTGGGCCGGGTGAGGCCGGCGGGCCAGACGAAGGTGAGGCCGGTGGGCCGGGTGAGGCCGGCGGGCCAGACGAAGGTGAGGCCGGCGGGCCGGGTGAGGCCGGCGGGCCATGGTGAGGCCGGCGGGCCATGGTGAGGCCGGCGGGCCAAGGTGAGGCCGGCGGGCCATGGTGAGGCCGGCGGGCCAGACGAAGGTGAGGCCGGTGGGCCGGGTGAGGCCGGTGGGCCAAGGTGAGGCCGGCGGGCCATGGTGAGGCCGGCGGGCCAAGGTGAGGCCGGCGGGCCATGGTGAGGCCGGCGGGCCATGGTGAGGCCGGCGGGCCGGTGGGCCGGTGGGCCGGGTGAGGCCGGGTGAGGCCGGCGGGCCAGACGAAGGTGAGGCCGGTGGGCCGGGTGAGGCCGGCGGGCCAGACGAAGGTGAGGCCGGTGGGCCGGGTGAGGCCGGCGGGCCAGACTAAGGTGAGGCCGGTGGGCCAGGTGAGGCCGGCGGGCCAGACGAAGGTGAGGCCGGCGGGCCGGGTGAGGCCGGCGGGCCAGGTGAGGCTGGCGGGCTTGCCATAAGAGAGACTGGTGGGCTTGCTTGATAATTTGAATTTTTGTTGCAGATTTTACAATTTTTATTTTATTTTATTTTTATATTCTTTTTCCGGGGCTTTTTGTTTTCTCAGCTGGGCCCCGGACCAACCGAACCAAGCAATGCAGAAACCAAAAGGTTTCACCAAAAATTCGCTTCTTCACTTTATAGTATTCAGGAGTCAGCATTATGCATTATTTAGGAGTCAGCAACGTGTTAAAGAGTCTTCTTGGTTCACTTCTAGCATCACATGCATTGGTTTTTTCTGGTCGGTTCTTGGATTCGTAGCATTTGTCGGAAACTTGAGGCTTCGCGCGCGGATCGTCAGGCGTCACAGCGGTGTTAGGCTTCGCAGACTGCGCTGGCCTCTGCACATCTGGACACCAGCGCAACTCAAAGATGGAGACTCATGCAAATGAGTTTCCCCTTTGAATTGCGCTGGGCCAGATGACCTTACCCTTGGGAGCAAGGATTTACATGGCATCTGCCTCCTTCATGATGCTAGAACAAACAACAAAACCATTCAGCTACAGGAAGTGCAGATGGTGTCAAATATCAGTTATATAACAACTGCATAACCGTATGTGACACTGGACCACAAAACCAGTACTAAGTAGCACGGGTATATTTGTATATTCTTGAGTATTGAATATCTCGATATTTTTTGCACCCTCAGATTCCAGATTTTCAGATAGTTGTATCTCAGCTAAATATTGTCTCATCCCAACAAGCCCACAATTCATGTCACGTATAAATCTGTTTAAAAAAATTGACCCTTATGACTGCTTTTGTGGTCCAAGGTCACATATAACATTACTAAATAACGTATTTAAATGAAATCCTTTGATGTAACGTTGTAAGGTTTATGTTTAGTTCCCTGTCTTTTACAATAGCTCAAAAAGACTGAAAAACATCTGATATACTCACACATTAGTGCTACAAGACCAGTCAAGTTTCCACAGCATCTCCCACAGAGGAAACACCATAAAACCTTATAAGATGATACAGTTACACAGTGACAAAACACCAAAATAAAATTTGCATTACAAAATAATTTAACTGCAATGACTGAAAACACACTAACTGTATACATAAAGCAATAATTCTGGGAAATTTCCTTGAAAACTAGTTGTCTTACCTTGTTGATCTGGCAGCAGAAGGCTGTAGTGATGGAAAGGACAGATCACTGTGTCTCTCTGTAATTTATACTGGTACACTGTTCCCTCCCTCAACTGATCTGTGAACAGCTGTTGTTCTTGTTTTCATAAGTTTCATTTTCTCCGTAAGTTCCTGATCTGCTGTTGGCCCAGCCCTTTACAGGGAGGCTTTGTTGTTGTTTCATGTTTTCAAATGTTTGTGAACATTTTTGAGAAAAAAAAAAACATTAACATAACATTAATATCATCAATTATTGACAAACTCAAAATTACCTATCCAATTCTGTGAAAACAAAACCAGTCATGAGTAGCATGGGTATATTTGTAACATTAGCCAAAAAAGTCATGGCATGGGTCAAAAGGATCGAGTTTTCTTTTATGCCAAAAATCATGTTCCATGCAGATATTTTGTAAATTTCCTACTGTAAATATATCAAAACTTAATTTTTGATTAGTAATGTGCATTGCTAAGAACTTCATTTGAACAACTTTAAAGGCGATTTTCTCAATATTTTTTTTTTTTTTTTTTTGGAACCTCAGATTCCAGATTTTCAAATTGTATCTCAGCCAAATATTGTAGTATCCTAACAGACCTTATTTATTTAGCTTTCACATTGTATATAAATCTCAATTTCAAAAAATGTAATTGGTTTTGTGGTCCAGGGTCATGTATGATAAATCTGCGCACATAATCACAGATGCTCAAGCAGGAAACGGTAAAACTGTAGGTTTAGATTTCTTATTTTGTCACCAGACAAAAATTGATTGCACATATTATTTGCCAAATGGGTGGAGGCTTTATTCATTCCATTACACAAGCACAACTTCCTTATTGTGTGGCAAGCACAACTTCCTTATTGTTTCAGCATTTTAAACATCCATAATAGGAATATTTTGTAAATTTCCTACCGCAAATATATCAAAACTTAATTTTTGATTAGTAATATGCATTGCTAAGAACTTCATTTGGACAATTTTAAAGGTGATTTTCTCAATATTTAGATTTTTTTTGCACCATCAGATTCCATATTTTCAAATCTCAGCCAAATATTGTCCTATAACAAATCATACATCACTGTAAAGCTTATTATTCAGTTTTAAGATGCTGTATAAATCTCAAATTGACCTTTATGACTAGTTTTTGGTTCTACGGTCACACTTTAGCTTTTTCTTTCTCCACTGATCAGCAAGGTCTCTTTTGTGTCGGGTTTTGTTTACTTTGGCCACAGAACGAGGCAGTTACGTTTCGATTCTGCTCTTGGTCTCTGTTTCTCAAACCTCATTATGCTAAATTGTGGGCAAGGTGGTAAGAAGGATAATGTTAATGAATGTGAATGATAAAAATATTGTTGACGTTTAAAAACTCAGATTAGATGAATAAGGTCTGTTAATCTTTAAAAAGAGTTTCATAACTTGAATAAAATGAAACACAGACATTGATTTCAGTTTCAGATTTTTCCATTTTTATTGATTTTTTTTTAAAGAATTGCGCTCAGCCTTTATAAAAAGAAAAAAAAAACTGGTTGTTTTTTTTACAGCAGGCCATTCCCACAGCCTACCAACCAAGCAACAGACAACCAGAAGCCGACCAAAGGGAAAAAGGGTGGGGGGGTTTAAGGGTAAAGTCGGCTTTTGTGTTTTTGTTCGTGCGGTTGCTTCTAGTTTCTGGTGCTTCGTCAGCAGGTCATAGACCTGGTGCTGTTCACTGCAGGTCCACTGGACCCCGGCCAGAGATCCAGTGTTGCCAGAGAATGCACTAGAGCAGGGCAGCGGACCCGAGTGCCCGAAACCCTTGGCAGTTGGGTTCTCCTCCTCTCCTCCTCAAAATCTAAACATGAAATGATCACATTATTATACATCTGAAGTTCAGAGATAAAGTACTGAACTAACAATAATAATAATAATTATAATAATAATTTGATGTCAAAGATACTTACAAAATGATAAACGCAAGCAAAGAGATCCTTAGGCAGCGTGACATCTCAACTCGTGTGCAGTCATCTAGTGGCAGCTAAAATTGACAGGAATTGAAAAAATAACATTAATATCATCCGTTATTGACAAACTCAAAACTGCCTATCCAATTCTGCAAAAACAAAACCAGTCTTAAGTAGCATGGGTGTGTTTGTAGCATTAGCCACAAATACATTGCATGGGTCAAAATTATTTTTCTTTTATGCCAAAAAATCATTAGGATATTAAGAAATGTTCCAGTTAAGATATTTTGTAAATTTCCTACCATAAATATATCAAAACTTAAATTTTGATTAATAATATGCGTGGCTAAGAACTTCATTTGGACAACTTTAAAGGGGATTTTTTTTCAGTATTTAGATTTTTTGCACCCTCGGATTCCAGATTTTGAAATAGTTGTATCTCAACCAAATATTGTTGTCTCCTAACAGACCTTATTTATTTAGCATTCACATGGTGTATAAATCTCTAATTTTGTTGATTTTGTGTTCCAAGGTCACATATGATAAATCTGCACACATAATCACAAATGATCAAGTAGGAAACGGTAAAACTGTAGGTTTAGATTTCTTATTTTGTCAGCAGACAAAAATGGATTGTACATATTATTTGACAACTGGGTGGAGGCTTTATTCAATAGGTTACGCAAGCACAACTTCCTTGTTGTGTGGCCAGCAAAGAGATTACAGAAAAAGATCCTACATTGTTTTTAAAAGTAGGCATGTATTACTGCTGTAAGTTTAAAAAAGCAAATAAATAGATAGGATTACTCACCAGAGTGCACACTAGATCACAGCATACAAGCAGACCATCTCCGCTACATTTCAGACAAGAGAGTCTGCAGGATAGAAAGGACCGATCTCTGCATCCTCTCGCTTAAATACTCTACACCACCTCCTCAAATAAACTCCTCCCTCTCCTCATTAGTTTCGGTTTCTCAGTAAAGTGAAAAAAGCTGCTCAGTGACTTGTCTAAAGACGTTTTTATTGTGATATTTCATATCTGTTCACAATTTTTGTTTTTTTTTTTTTAAGGGATGGTTTTATTCTGTTGGTCCCCCAACAGAAACCAAGCCACAAAAACCAAAAAGAAAACCAAAAATTCATTTTTTTGACATGTTGTCCTAACATTGTCAACACATTACATTCACATTACACATAACATATGTGTATATATATAACATTTTTTGTATAAAACTCCAGCGCATCACAGGTCTCAGGTCTCTGTGCATCTGCGTCATTAGTACAAAACAAAGAAGATGACTCTAGAAAATCCAGAGTTTCTCCTCTGAGTTGCACCAGACGAGATGTTCTGCCCTTGGGAGCAGGACCTTAACTCCATCTTCTCTCTATGTAGCGAAACAATCAAAAAAACAAACCAAGATCACCAAATTGGGATGTTATCATTTATATTAAAATTTATAAATTATGTTTTTATGACATTTATGTACAGTTCACCTTTTTATCTTAAGCTCTACTCACCCATTAATGCTGTAACCGGTTCCACGGCGTCCTCCACAGAGGAGTCACCACAGACCTGGAAAACTGATTCATGGATGTCCAGGTTACATATTTGACAAGTCAAACTAAATTGGCAATACACAAATAATTAAACAATTCAGCAAAATTTTAATCAGATTTTTAAAAAATGAAGCGTATCTTTTCTTTCTTACTTTTCTTCTGTTAATCTTTCAGCAGAACACTCTGTAAGATGTCAGGAATGAGCTGGAAAGGACAGTCGCCTTATTTATACTGCAACACCTGTCACCTGTGATGTGGACAGATCTTGCCCTGGAAAGTCCTGGGATGACCTCCACATCCAAATCTAATCATTAATTAGAGACAAATACACGCAACAGGGCAGTTCCTGTGATATCAGTGAGGTTTACAGCTGTGGCTGTGTCAGGAACGAGGCCAGAAATGTTTTATGAGGATAGACCTTCATAAAATAGGGCAGTGTAGCCTATGAAAACATGTCAAAATTGCTGACAAAAAAAGCAAAAGGTACAAAATAGCAAATAAAATAACCCAGCTCTGATAAACAAACAATAAAATGCTTTTTCTGTCCTAGTATAATGACAGTATAAAAATGATATGAATTGCTCTTTGGAATTTTGTGACATATACATGGTTAGTTTCAGTTCTCAATTCTGATTGGTCAGAATTGAGAACTGATCTGTGTTTTATTCATGATTAAGCACCATCCTGCATGACTGCTTCGCCCAGCAGTTCTGTGTATCACTGAGCAACACCCTTTGCAACATAACAATCAATAATATGCGACCCTGGACCAGTTATAAGCAGCACTGGAATGTTTGTAGCAGTAGCCAAAAAAACATTGTATGGGTCAAAATGATAGATTTTTCTTTAATGCCAAAAAAAGATATTTTGTAAATTTCCTACCATAAATACATCAAAATTTAATTTTTGATTAGTAATATGCATTGCTAAGAACTTCATTTGGACAACTTTAAAGGCATTTTCTCAGTATTTTGCACTGTTAGATTCCAGATTTTTAAATTTCATTATGCTAAATTGTGGGCAAGGTGGTTAGAAGGACAATGTCCATGAATGTGAATAATAAAGATAGGCTATCATTGACATGTTTAAAAACTCAGATTAGATGAATAAGGTTTGTAATGGCATGAAAACTTCCAGTCTGTAACTTCTGCCAGTATGGATTTAATTTTGATGACATTACCCTGCACTTCAGCTTCTGATCAAATACTGTAAATCGACGCTGAAGTTCATTCATGATTTTTATCCTTTGTGCATTTACAACGTTTTGTCTCACTGTTTAATGATGTAAACGTTGCCGCGGGTGCTTAATATAGATTGCAAATGACCAAAACTTGCATTTTGTTCTGTGTTTTATTCTTTTGATCGGTTGTAAATCAGCTGGAAAATTGACAGGCTTCTGCTGCGCTTCTATGGGTGTTTTGCACTCCAGGCCGCCGAGCCGGTCACGTGACTGAAAGCTATTCGCGTTCTGTCACGTGACCCGCCGCTGTGTACACACAGCTGCCAAGTCCGCGGTTTTCCCGTGGAATTTGGCTACTTTCATACTATTGCCGCGGGTCGAAACGACCCCAATAACGTAATATTTAGCCCCTGGAATGCTAATTTTACCAGAGGAACCCCACCACAAATGCTTTTTTTTTCTTACTGGGGGACTTTCTTACTTTGAATACACAGAGTACACGCAGCAAGACAAGACAAGCATTTGAGGTTAGAAATTATATAAATTGTATTTTTTAGAAAATAACCTATTGTTTCACTAGATAAGACCCTTCTTCCTTGGCTTGGATCATTTAGAGACCTCTAAAGCTGAGGACGCAGCCTCCGAAATGAGATGCAGCTAAAAAGAGTTTCACAACTTGAATAAAATGAAACACAGGCATTTATTTCAGTTTCAGGTTTTTCATTTTTATTGTTTTTTTGTTTTTTGTTTTTGGAAAGAATTGCGCTCAGCCTTCATAATAAGAAAAAAATACTGGTTGTTTTACAGCAGGCCATCCCCACAGCCTGCCAACCAAGCAACAGACAACCAGAAGCCGACCAAAAGGAAAAAGGGGGTTTTAGGGTAGTAGTTGTCGGCTTCAGTTTTTAAGTAGTTCACTTCATGTGCAGTTGCATTAATGCTTCATAGCTTGGTTGCTTCTAGTTCTCTGTGCTTCGTCAGCGGGCCATAGCGATAAGACCTGGCGCTGTTCACTGCAGGTCCGCTGGACCCCGGCCAGAGATCCAGTGTTGCCAGAGAATGCACTAGAACAGGGCAGCGGACCCGAGTGCAGAATCCCTTGGCAGTTCTTCTCCTCTCCTCCTCAAAATCTAAACATGAAATGATCACATTACTATATCGAAACTCTGAACTTCAAACATGTAGGACTGATCCCAGAAAGAAAAAAAATAATTCTGTGTGAGAGCTACTTACAAAATAATAAACGCAAGCATCGGCACAAAGCCAAAGAGATCCTTAGGTAGCGAGATGTCTCAACTCGTTTGCAGTCATTTAGTGGCAGCTAAGATTGAAATGAGATGGAGAAATAACATTAATATCATTGATTATTACCAGACTTAAAATCTACCAGTTGTATGTAAACAAGCCACAATATAAATCTCTAGACAGAAGATAGATAAGACTGCACACGTGACACATGATCAAGGAATGCAGGAAGTGTTTTTCATTTTAATCTCATGAGTTTCAGACTGTGGTAAATCTTTAGGTCTAGATCTTTTTTGTCAGAAATCAGAACTTTTTCAGTGGATTGTACATTTTGTTTGACAAATAGATGTTTTATTTATTGAGTTACACAAACACATCTTCCTTATTATGTAGCCAGTCAAGAGATCACATAAAGATGCATTATTTAAACAAATAATTAAATTATTATTGCTGTAAGTTTTAAAAAGCAACAAACATGGTAACTTACCAGACTGCACACTAGATCACAGCAAACAAGCAGACCATCTCTGCCCCATTTCAGACAAGAGAGTCTGCAGGATAGAAAGGACCAATCTCTGCTTCCTCTTGCTTAAATACTCCACAACACTTCCTTAACAAACTCCTCCCTCTCCATCATCAGTTTTGTTTTCTCAGTAAAGAGAAAGCTACAGTGTTTTTATTTCATATTTCATATGATACTTATGTTTACTTTTTCATGGGAATTTTTTAATCTGCTGGTCTCCCAACAAACTGAAACCAAGGGGATCCTCAACTTTTTTGAACATATCCCGTTCTTTGCATAAGACTTCAGTGCTTCACAGGTGACGAAAATGCAGCACCTGACCCTGAAAGCAGGATGTCAACTCTACCTCCTCCCTATGAAACAGAATAAACAAACCACAAACAAAGAAAAAACCTGTGTGATGTGGCCAGGAGTTGCCCTAGAAAATCCTGGAATGACTTCCACACCCAAATATAATCCTTACTGATAAAAGATAAACATGCAATAGGGCAGTTCTTGTGATATTTAAAACTGTGGTTGAGGTAACTGTGACAACTTTATGTTCTTCTTTGGTTTCTGAATATGTTTATCACATACAGTTTAAGCCAAAAGTTTACAGAAGAATCTGCAAAATGTGAATTATTTTACCATTATTAATATTAATTATTTTATTTACTCTCCTGAAACTGCCTGCTGTACAGAAAAATCCTTCAGGTCCCACAAATTCTGTGGTTTTTCAGCATGTTTGTGTATTTGAACCCTTTTCAACAAAGACTGTATAATTATAAGATCCGACTTTGACAACTGAGGGACTCGTATGCAACTTATCCAGAAGGTTCAAATGCTCACTGGTGCTTCAGAAGAAAATTCAATGCATTAGAGCCAGGGGGTAAATACTTTTTAAATTTGAAGATCTGAGTAAATATCACTTATTTTGTCTTCTGGGAAACATGAAAGTAGGGCAGAATTAAATGACAAACAAAAATACACTATTAAGGCAAATTAAGAAAAATGTACACAATCTTCATTCTGTTCAAAAGTTTACATCCCTGGCTCTTAATGCATTGTTTTTGTTTCTGAAGCATCAGTGAGTGTTTGAAACTTCTGTAATAGTTGCATACGAGTCCCTCAGTTGCCCTCAGTGTGAACAAAATCATAGTCATTGTTGGAAAGGGTTCAGTACAAACAAGGAACTCATGAACAACTATCATTGAACAAAAAAAGACAGCTGTGGATCATTCAGGTAACAACACAGTATTAAGAATCAAGTGTATGTAAACTTTTGAACAGGGTCATTTTTACAAATTCAACTATTATTTTCTCTTGTGGACTACATGTAAACATCTTTTATGTGAAATATCTTACTCAGGTCAGTACTAAATAAAAAATAACATGCATTTTGTATGATCCCTATAATTTTGGTAAAATAATTAACATTTTGCAGATTCTGCAAGGTGTATGTAAACTTTTGGCTTCAACTGTACATTACAGGTACTTTATTTTTTAATGACGTGTACTCTGTCCATCCCTCTCCATAAAGCATAAATTGTATTACTTAATTCTTTTAGCAGTTCACTACAATTAAAAATGAACAAGAATGTGAAAAGACTTTCATATAAGTTCTAGTATTAGCAATTACATTTAAAGTTTTTTCAAGTTAGGGATGTACTGACTCACACAGCAGTAACAGCAAGTAATTAGAATGAGATTCTGATGTAATTACAGGGTTTCTACAGGTTTTAGTAACACACATTTCAGACCTTTTTAAAGCCAAACTATAAAAAATTTGTTTTTCCAGTATCTGATTTTTAGTGCAAATGACTAGATTCATAAATTAACATACATTTACTCAAGATGCAAACAACAAAAACTTGTTATATGAGAGGCTGATTCAAACAAGAACAAATCTGCCAATGGTCTGAAGGGAAAACAAGTTTTCAAGTAAATGCATCTTGATATAAGAATGTTTAGATATTTGTATTGAAAAAGCAGTTTTGATTATTTAAGTTAGACTGTTCAGTCTAAACGAGTTGACTGAAGTTGTTGATTCCCGGTGCCATCTGCTGGATTGATGCATTAATGCAATTTAGATTAAATAGCCTCCTGACTACCGGCTATGGAGTTTTGTCCTCTGTAGAGGACAATATTTTTTAGCGATTTTTATAGACCTTTATAGAACACAGTTTTAAGTCTGGATGTCCTGTACAGAGCATGTTTAGGGCTTCTCAAAGATACCTAATGTTTGGACATTTCACCATGACCACTTCCTCTCCTTGGTCTTCAAAAATAGCTGACATTAATTTAGTGATCAAACTTAACACCCTCATGGAAATATGAACATATTTTGTAATGATCATTTAAATCTGACACATTTTCAAATTGTTTGTCATAAAACAACATCTCAGGATAATGTAATGGGGTTTCAAAATCAAAATATGACAGTTTCACACAAGTGCACTGTAGAGGACATCAGGACTTAAAGCATGTTTATTACACATTTTGGGAGACACAACAAGCGAATAGGGAATGAAATTATATTTCAATATTGCTATGAAATATTAGATATTATTATGAAAATCTTGCCAATTATTATTACATTTATTTTGTCATTATATGTTGCCCCCAAAAACACATTAATATGCAAAATAGAGAAGTTTATAGATACATTGTTTACAATGTGAAAACCTGTTCATGGCCATTTTACATGCATTTTGCATAAAGAAAAATGCTATATCAAATCATCTTCATGTGTTTCATAACATAGTTGAGAATCATCTTTATATAAAGTTTGGTATAAAAAAAAATTTAAATTGATTTGTGATTAAAACAAAAAAAGGCACTGTTTATGCCTTTTTATGTCTGTTCAAGTCTTTTAATTTTATTAAAAAGGATTTTTTTAAGTCCTGGTGTCCTCTACAGAGGACGTAGCATAACATATGAATAAAATCTAATAATAAAAAATAATAATAATTATATAATTTTTTTTTATGCTCTGAACAATGTAATGTAAAAAAACTAAAAATAACCAAAAAAAATTCCCGGGTAGTCACTTGGATAGAACTGAGAAATTTTCTACATTTCTGACAATGATTATAAACATGAAAAGACATTATGAGACTATAAATTAAATATTTTATATATAAATGATTTTTGCTCCCAACAAGTGGGTCTGCATAAGGAGCAAAATAAATTTATCACAATTGCAATTGCAATGGTAAGTTCACGATTATGTTTTATTCTAAAACAATATGATACATATAATACACAAACAAATTTGTCATGATAATAGGGTAAAATAGATTGTATCTGTTACACATCAGTTTAGGAAAGCAAACCATTTCAACCAGACATGGAATTTATCAATACATTAAATCTGCATTCAGCAGTCAGATTCAGACACAAATAATGATAAGCTCAAGAAACACACCTGAGCGAAACATTTCACATGGCATGACAAACGTAAAACACGTCAATCAATTTCAACTTTAAATTAGAATGGAAAGAACTTCATTGCATCAGTGTGGCTAAAGAACATCATGTTCCCTTTGACTCTGACCTAGAGTAAAACCAGTGTGTGTTCTGGGTCATTCAAACATTTGCCACAAACAACAATGGATTGTGGTGAAAAAAAAAAAAAACTAACCTAATAAAATAAAGTTCACCTTTTCATGCCATTCATGCCATGTGCAGTTGATGAGGGGAATTTCAACCAAGAGCCAGAAGTAAACTTTAAAAGACTCATGCAGACAAGGATAATGTTTAGAAGGACCACAGGACTCCACGCCACTACAGCGGATAATGCAATGTAACAAACTTTACATCATTGCATATCTATAAGGATATATGAAACAGACATGGCTTTGATTCGCCAAACGACTCCACATATAAAGTCCAGTTCTGAAATACCACTAACCCCAGAGATTCACCAGTGAGCTTGACAACAAATTCTCAGATAAACGATGCAGATCAGACTAAAGCAAAACCAATAACCCTGCTCGCTAAACAGGGACTCCAGTGTTTTTGGTTTTGCATGAGGTCTTTCTGAGAAACTGAAAAGGCCATAGCAAAGGAAGGTCCTTCAAAACATTTCTCCTCTCGCAAAATGACAAAAAAAGTTTTTTGTTGGATTTAAAACAAACAAAAAAAAAAAACCAAGAAAAAAAGAAATATATAAACTTGGGCAAAGAAATATATAATAGAAAAGGAAAGCTAAGACAGGCGCAGAGCGTTGATGCGTGATGGTCTCTCCCCAGTTTTCAGCTGCGTCACACCCTTAAAAATTCTAAGAGGAGTCTCTAGCCTTTCCATTGGTTCATACGCACCATCTTACCCCTAACCGGCCCACTAGCGTTTGGAGAGCTCATTGGATAACCAGTCCAGTCCTTCATAGAGTCCAGTGCCCTGAGTAGCGCAGGTCGCTTGGACATACCACTGCAAGAAGAACAGACAAGACAAAATCAAGCAAAAACTCCCCCAAAAAAGTAGGCTGTCACAGCCAACACTCAATTCAGAAAGTATGTTAGAAAAAAGGTACAATGCTAACACTGGAGCAATACCTTAAGGTACAAAAGCTAAAAAGTTACATCTTTGTAACATATTTACCCTCTTAAGTTTGCACATTTTTTGAATAGTCAGACTAACAGACCAAGAAAATGCATAAAAGCAATAGTAGCAGGTTTGTCCGGCATTTTTACTACCGTTCAAGAGTTGAAGGTTAGGAAGATTCTTTTTTTTTTTTTTTAACAAATGAATACTTTTATTCAACAAGAATGCATTAAAATGGATGAAAAGTGGCAGTCATGATTTGAACTGAAGTTTTAAATAAATGTTTTTTTTTAATTGAAAAATGTATCAAGTTACCACAAAAACACTTATAATAATAATAATAAAAAAAATTCTTGAGCAGCAAATTAGCATATCAGAATGATTTCTGAAGGCTCTGACAGACTGGACTAATAATGCTGAAAATTCAGCTTTGCATCACAGGAATAAATTACAATTGAGGTCAAAAGTTGAAATACACCTCACAGAAACTAATTATTTGACCAAAATAAGAGTGATCATATAGAATGCATGTTATTTGTTTTTTTAGTACTGACCTAAATAAGACATTTCACATAAAAGTAGTTTACAGTTCACAGGAGAAAATAATAGTTGACTTTATAAAAATGACCCTGTTCAAAAGTTTACATACACCTGATTCTTAATACTGTTGTTACTTAAATTATCCACAGCTGGGTTTTTTTTCTTAGTGACAGTTGTTCATGAGTCCATTAACAGTTAAACTGCCTGATGTTCTTCAAAAAAGTCCTTTAGTCCCACAAATTCTTTGATTTTTCAATATTTTTGTGTATTTTACCCTTCCCAACAATGACTGTATGATTTTGAGATCCATCTTTTTACACTGAGGGACTTATATGCACCTATTACAGAAGGTTCAAATGCTTATTGACGCTCCAGAAGGAAACACGATGCATTAAGAGCCGGGGGTGTAAACCTTTGAACAGAATGAAGATGTGTACATTTTTCTTATTTTGCCTAAATATTTTTGTTGTTTTTTTGTTTTTGTTTTTTTCACTTAATACTGCCCTTTAGAAGCTACAAAAGATAATTGCATGTTTCCCAGAAGACAAAATAAGTAAATTTTACCCTGATCTTTAAATTCAAAACATTTATCTAAATCTTAATGCATTGGGTTTCCTTCTGGCACATGAGTGAGCGTTTGAACCTACTGTAAGAGCTGAATATGAGCCCTCAGTTGTCCTCAGTGTGAAAAGATGGATCTCAAAAAGAGTCATTGTTGGGAAAAAAAAAATTCTGAAAAACCAAAGAGTTTGTGGGACCTTAAGGATTTTTCTGAAGAATAGTGGGCAGTTTAACTGTTTAGGACAAACAAGGCATTCATAAACAACTATCACTAAAAAAAAAAAGCTGTAGATCAGTTAACAACGTAGTATTAAGAATCAAGTGTATTTAATCTTTTGAACAGGGTAATTTTTATGAAATTCAACCATTATTTTCTCTTGTGGACTATTTGTAAATGTTGTTTATGTGAAATATCTTATTCAGGTCAGCAGTAAATAAAAACATAACATGTATTTTGTATGATCCCTCTTATTTTGGTAAAGATTCTGCAAGGTGTTTGAAAACTTTTGATCTCAACTGTACATTTTAAAAGGTATCCAACTAGAAAACAGTTATTTTAAATTCTAAATATATTTCACAATATTACCGTTTTAACTGTAGTTTTTATTAAAAAAAAATGCAGCCTTGGTAAGCAAAAGAGACTTATGTTTTAAGAGAGTAGGCAGTGCATGCTGGTGTTACCGTTCTACTACGTAGACTCTGCAGCCCAAGTTTGTCTGTGAGTTCACTGACAGCCATGGCGTTAGGCAGATCCTGTTTGTTTGCGAAAACCAGCAACACAGCGTCCCTCAGTTCATCTTCTTGCAACTGCACATACGCACAGGAAAAGACACTGATGAGGCAACTCAACCACATTTAGCAAACAGAACACTTCCATAAATGTCCTGATTCATTGCACTTGGTTGCCATTTGAAATCACAATGATATATGCTACCATTTTAGAAAGTTCCTCTGCAGATTCTGCCACTCTCTCTCTGTCATTGCTGTCCACCACAAAGATCAGACCCTGAAGACAAAGGGAGAAACAGAAAGCAATGAGTCTCTGCAAAGTGTGCCCTTGAGTAATGAATACACATCAAGATTTTACCTGTGTGTTCTGAAAGTAGTGTCTCCAGAGAGGACGAATCTTATCCTGACCGCCGACATCCCACACGGTGAAGCAGATGTTCTTGTATTCAACAGTCTCTACATTAAAACCTGCCCAAAAGAAATACAGTGACATATAGTACATGTAGTGGAACAGTTCTGCTTTTTTTTTTTAACCACCCGCTGAATGTTGTGGTGTAAGACAGGACAATCAGGCAATCACTGAAACCACATGTATAATGACAACTGGTGGACGTTGAGATATCAAAGTACTACAAATTCATAAAAAATCCCCTAATGACAGAATACTCATATGACTCAGAACGCAACACAAGACAGTGACCTCAATCTACTCACGAGAGCCACTTTTAGGTCACAGTCAAGTCAAAAACAGTCCTGTCCTCTTACCTATGGTTGGAATGGTGGTCACAATTTCTCCTAGTTTGAGTTTGTACAGTATCGTGGTCTTGCCGGCAGCATCCAGCCCCACTGTAAAACAGCAAGGATTCATGATGAGAATAAGGTTTCTAAATATATAAGACAGAAACGGCAGTCACTTCTCCTAAAAACTCGATGAAGAGCTCATGCCCTTAAATGGCCAAGGACATAAACTATACACAGTATATACATTCTAATAAACATAGTTCACTAGAATATAATAAATAATAAACCACTTGATGTACTATAATAAACTAGAGCATAATTAGAACTGTACTGTAATATATTAGTTAATACACTACAGATATCCACTACCAGTCAAAAGTTTTTAAACAGTAAGATTATTTTGTTTTTTTAAGAAACCAAGCTTGCATTTATTTGATCTAAAGTACAGCAAAAACTGTAAAATATTGAAATAGTTGTACTATTTCAAATAACTGTTTTCTATTTGAATATATTTTAAAATGTAATTTATTCTTTATTTATTTTTTAGCATCATTATTCCAGTCACATTAACCTTCAGAAATAATTATAATATTTGCTATTTGCAGGATTTGCTGCTCAAAAACATTTATTGTTATTATTATATGAAAAAAGCTGAGTAGAATTTTTTTCAGGTTAAAAATAGAAAGTTCACAAGAGCAGCATTTATTTGAAATAAATGAAACATTTAGCTTTGATCACAGGAAAAATTACATTTAAATTATATTCATATAGAAAACAGTTATTTGAAATAACAATATTTCGAAATATTGCAAATAAATGCAGGCTTGGTGAGCGGAAGAGACTTCTTTAAAAAACATAAAGTCTGGTAGTGTATGCATACATAAATCAAAAGAAAAAAAAAGTACAGAAAAACAACTACAAAAAAATTTAATAAAAAGTAGTGTAAAAATCAGGTTAAAAAATCTAATAAATACTCTGCAAAGCTTGCAAACTTTAAATTCTTTATTCTAAGCTTTACTTATTTAAATTTTTACTCAAACAGTCTCCAACACTATGTACAGTCTTCAACGAAAAAAAGCCCTCAGAAATAATTGTTCAGAAACAATTTATAATAATTAAATAATAGTGTAATTACATTCAAACGTTTTTCTGTCGTTTTTAAAATATTCAGAGAAGCCAAAACGTACATTTTCCCATAAAAGAGGTCTTGGACACTAAATATGTTCATTGAAAAATTTCTGCATCACACACTACAATACAACATAAACGCAAAGTGTTTTAATGACAGTTATTACAGTAATTAGACAGTCTACTAAATTAGAATATATACTTCATTTGAATGTAAATTATACTAAAGGGTCAGTGGCTAATCTATTACTGCTCATTAACTGATAGTACACTTCAATTATTTACCAAATTCATTTATTCAAAGCTTGTGGTCTCCTATCGCAAGATCCTTTAGCAGGTAAATAAATGTCCACTTGACTTAGCTCTGTCTCTACATTGTAAACAAAAGCATACTTTGAAGTATAGCAGACGAGAGAGTTATAGTTTTTGTATTTTATCTGATATATTCCGGAGAATGACAGAATTGCGAAAGTTGGCTAACACCGCTAGCTTAGCTAGCATGAGACTCAACACTCACCCATGAGAATTCTCATCTGTTTCTTTCCAAACAGCCTGCTAAAGAGCGACGAGATGGTCAGACCCATGATAAAGGACACAAATCGCCTAAAACTACGGGATTAAACCTAATGTCTAAAGTTTTCTCGTTGTGATGCTCGTCGGGTGTCAGGAAGCCCCTTTCGGCTCTGCGCTTGCGTAATGCCACGTCACGGCCGACGTGGAAGAAATGACGCCACGCCACTTCCGATGAGTTTTTCCATAATGACAGATTTTAGAAAAGTAGTAAAAAACAGCGCATGTTAATGCAAACAGGTTCACATGCTGTTGATATGACTAAATAATTAATAATACAATTATTATTGATATTATTATTTAGCAGCTTGTAATACTATACGATGTTTTTACTTGTAATAGAAGACTGTCATTATGAAAGTCTGTTAGTCGAAGGTGAATCTATACAAATGACGGATTAAAGATATGAGAACGTACTTTTGTTTATAAATACTTGAAAAAGTTGGCTTCTTGACAGCCTTCATTATTCCATTGCTATGATTTCGTTAAGTATAAATATCCTAGTGGTGCCAAAATAATAATTTCATTTACAAAAATCTCTTTGGGACACATCCAGGCGGTTTTAAATAAAGCATAACATTAGTCCACTACAAGAAGTGCAATATCAGCAGTTTCTGAATGTACTATTGATCCTGAAAGGTTGAGCTATAGGCCAGTGCCAAAATGTATGTTCTCGTTTTTATTAAAAATGTACAATGTCATTTACATTGTAAATTTGTGAAACGCCAGTCTTTCTGACTTGATAAATATGATCAGCAGTTTTGTTTACATAGTGAATATGGGAATAATCCAGAAGGCACTATAACTTGATTGTACATTTCAATGTGCTAAAAATACATTCAGTAAACAAAGTTGGGCATTTTATTTCACAAAATGCCAGGTAATAGCAGCTAGTTTCTAATTTACACAAAAAAGGTGCATAAAACAGTCTACTATTTTATCATAGTGAGGTAATCAGTGTCACAAAAAAAAAAAAAAAAACTGCACATGAAACAATAAAAAAGCTGATAAAATTCATACCATATGTCTAGTGTGTGTTGTAGTTGAAGTAAACCTTAATTTTTATCAATATTAATTTTTTTTTTATTTATATTCAGAGCTGGGCAGTAGCTGGTAGTGAGATTCTAAAAAATAAGTACTTGTAATTTGATTAAATTACATTTTAAAATACCTGGAATCATACTAGTTACTTTTTATTGATTATACGATTACATATTATTCACTCAGTAGTAATAATTGATCAGTAAATAAATAAACTTGTGTGTGTTTTGATTAAATTTTTCGAACTAGAACCCCAGTTTGGGAAACACTGACATCTTCCAAACTTCATGTTGTTAATAAAAATAAATGGAATATATTTTCTTACTCTTTGTATTTTTAAAGCAATAAGGTATGAGATTTATTTTAATTAAATCAATGTGATATACGAATTAGGTCAAAAGTAATCTAAAAGTACTCAGATTATTTAACCTATTAAAATTTGTCACAAAATTTGGAATCAGTAAAGGACTACAATTTGTAAGTAATATACCCAGCTTTGTTTATATTTTTGCTCAATAAACATGTATTGTAACTTTCATATGGCACTCATTTACAATACAAACCTGAAAAGTTTGATAAAAACAGGTAGTTGTTGGACTGGAGTCGTAGATTTACTTATGTTCTTTTCAACTGTTTAGACTCTCATTCTGACGGCACCCATTCACTGCAAAGCATTCATTAGTGAGCAAGTGATGTAATGCTAATTTTCTCCAAATCTGTTTTGATGAAGAAACAAACTCATCTACATCTTGAATGGGCTGAGGGTGAGTAAATTTTCATTTTTGGATGAGCTATTGTTTTAAAAATGACGGAGTATATAAACGGGGAAAAAAAAAAAAAAAACTACATACAACGTATCCATTTAGTTTTTATCAGATCTTTATTTTCTCACAGGGGTGGACCTTGTGGCACAGTTCGAGCAAGAGTAGGGCATTTGCCGCAGTAGGGAAGTGTACAAGATCAGAAAATCCTGCTCAGGAAATGAGGACCTTATTGGTGTACTGGAGTGTCCCATACAAAATTCTCACCGAATGCACCTTATTTGCCGATATTAAAGGTGCCAGCATACATACATACATCCGTTTGACATGAAAAGAGAAAAGAAACATGAAGCAGGCTGAAGAAACAATTCATCCCGGTCCAATCCACCATGTCCAGAAAAATCAAGCAAGGTACTATGAGCTGTTCAAATGCTTTCAACTAAAACATTTACTCACATATTGTTCAAAGGAGGTATTTAACATCAAAGGCGGTTAGAGATCACTGGGCTAATCAAACATGGATGACTCCATATTGCTGACAATACTTCATGTACCATTTTGTTCCAAATAATCGGTTGGTGGCAAAGTCCCTGAAACAAGACTTAGGAGGCTTCGGCAACAAAAGTTAATGTGTAGCTTTGCAAAACAACCCCCTGGAATAAAATTAACTGCCATGAAATGGAATGTTCGTGGAGCGGCGAATCCTGCGAGATTCTCGCTAGTCAAGTTAGGCAGCACTGCAACAGGGATCTTGGAGTGAGCAACAATGCACAACGGCTTCTTCCTGGCATTTACTCGCTCTTAAGCTACAACTACTCCAAACTTGCACGAGAGGAACGCCTCGACCTGGAATTCCTCCCAGACTTCCTTTTTGTTGTGCCATAACGCTCTCACAGTTATCAAGTAAACGTGCAATTTAAGCATTATCTTACAGTCATGAAAAACAATCAGATTTATAAGGAATTAAAAGAACATTAGTAGGAATACAGCATAGAAAAAGACAGATAAGATAGATTAGACATGATGCTGAACACTTGATAGCTCCTTCACACACACACTCTCAAACACACACTCAATCACTCAAGTTCTTCAAGACAGAGTCCATCAACCAACACACTCCGTCCTTCTAAAGTTCACACACATCTCGCCACTATCAGCAGGCACACTAGCGCTTGGAGAGCTCGTTTGATAACCAGTCCAGTCCTTCATACAGTCCGGTGCCTTGTGTAGCACAGGTTGCTTGAACGTACCACTGTGGAAACACACAACGGATAATTAAAATGCAGTCGAAGTTTAAGAAACTGCATTTTAAAGTCAATTGAGTAAGCGCGTTTACCGTTCTACTGCGTAGACTTTGCAGCCCAAGTTTGTCTGTGAGTTCACTGACAGCCATGGCGTTAGGCAGATCCTGTTTGTTTGCGAAAACCAGCAGCACGGCGTCCCTCAGTTCATCTTCTTGCAACTGTATAAATGAAAAAAGGTCAATAAATCTAGACACATTCATACACAAGACTGAACAAGAATAGTAGGGAGAAAGTCAGGGTTGCCAGGTTTTCACAACAAAACCTGCCCAATTGCTACTCAAAACTAGCCCAATCGCATTTTGAGGGGGGTTCCCTGTTAAAAATCACATTCTGGGGTGTAAAATGCATGTTTTTTTCAGGGTTCCTCTGGTAAAGTCAAATTCCAGGGGCTAAATATGACATTATTGGGGTTGCTTCCATACATATCTATGGTTGCTTCAAAACCGCGGACTTGGCAACACTGGAGAAAATGTGCTGCAGGCCACCAATTGTATTACATTAAATATTTTTCTTGATATTTGAATAATATAAATGCTAAACTATATAAAATCATACAGAATTGGTGCAAACTGATGTTTCACAACCAAAAAAAAAAAAAAAAAAAAAAGCATTAGATGTCTAAGAATCTTTTTATCATCTATTAAAACCCACAATAATATTTTAAATATCAGAAAGCCTAATATATATATAAATGTATATATATTTATAATAAATAAAAGTCAGCATTTAGTGGGTACTTTCAATTGGAAGGTGGCTGTCCTGAATTACATTTAAATAATTTTTGCATTTTATTACATTGTTGTTTTTAAAAATTCATCTTGGATTTTATTTTTTTAAAGTGAATTTAAATATATTTTATTTTGTTGTTGTTTTTTTCTGTAAAAATTTGTTGTTTCCCGCATTTTTATGTCACTACCGAAACAGTGTATGTTTTAGTTCATTGGCTAAAACTGATTTTAATTAGACCCCTATATTTATGATCAGGACATATTTGTGTCCCTCTCTCTTAGCTTCATGGTGAGTAGATGAGGCCCCATCATTCTGAGGTAAATGTGTTCAAAATCTGAAAAATCTGTGTGTAACTTTAAAGAATGTCACTATCGAACACCATTTTTCTATAATTAAACATTTAGTTTGTATATGTTCAATAGCATTTAGTTTTTTTAACTGTTCAGAACTATGCTAGCTAACCTTGTACTGATTAGCATCTTTGAGCTAGGTTCAAAAGTATATAAAATTGCCAATACCAAAACAGTCACGACTGAAAAATTTGAAGAGTTTCAGTAGCAACAGCTTTGTTTTTGGGTGCATTATCCCATTAAATTGTCATCGTTGTTTCGGTAGTGACAAAAAGGAATACATAATCCTTCATTTAAGGGAATTTTTTTTTGTTTAATGCAGTTATGCAAATATTTCACATTTTAGTATTCTGTAATGTGATTCTATTCTATTCAATGAAACATGGGATGTTTTGTCAAAAACAAAGTATACTAAATCATCAACTAAGATTAAGATGTGTTATGATATTTTGGTTTAATGCATATTCAAACTAATGAACCCTTAAGTTTGAAATCAGTTGCTTTTTACAAAAAAAAAAAATATTCAAAATACAAATCACTTGAAATATTGTAAAAACTATAACTGTTACTGATTTACCTCTGAAAACTTTTAATAAAATAGGAAAAAACATTTACAAGGAAGACAAAAGCAAAATCTTAATAGGTCAATATACCGTTCTTATTAAATTAATTAAATTAAGACAAATATTCCAAAACTTTCTGAAAGCACAATATGAGAATTAACTGCACAATTACTAGAAATGTGCACCTTGGATATTTGCATACACAAAATTTGTGGAAAATAACTTCTTTTTTTTTCCAAAATGTTTCCAACTTTGAACCAATTCTGTAGAATGAATGAAAGTTGTTACACCATGTGTGAGCAAAGTCAGTAGGTTTTTGTTGAATGCAATAACATTGCATTTTCAGGTCCCTAGTCAAAATGACTAGTTATCAATGTTTCACACAAGCATCACAAACATATTACATGGACTTTTGTCAAGATGCTTTGGGGTAAGAAAATCTCCACCAAGAACAAATGCAAATGTAAACATTTTGTAACTTGTAATGCTCAAGACAGAGAAATTCTTACCATTTTAGAAAGCTCCTCTGCGGATTCAGCCACTCTCTCTCTGTCATTGCTGTCCACCACAAAGATCAGACCCTGAGGAGAAACGAATAAAAATTAGCATTAAGATGCTTCAAATGAATAACTTTCACAAAAGCACTGGAGTATATCTCCATACATCATAACCAATATTTTACCCTTTAAAGTGATTTTAGACTGAGATGCTATGCTAACTTATCTATTATAAGTTGCTTTAATTCAGAAAGAGCCAAGTGCCACTTTGGCAAGCAAAACAAAGATCATACCTGTGTGTTCTGAAAATAGTGTCTCCAGAGAGGACGAATCTTGTCCTGACCGCCGACATCCCACACGGTGAAGCAGATGTTCTTGTATTCAACAGTTTCTACATTAAAACCTGTCCATGAGCAAAAAAACAAATACATTTCAAGAACCCTTTACTCAATGTGCATCCTAATATCAAAATATATTTGATTAGCAGTCCAATTCCCTGCCTGATATTTGGCTATTAAGAGATTATCAACTGGGCTGGTTGCATAAAAGGTTTAGACTAGTCTTAAAAGTTAGTCATCTCTTTTCTTTTTTTTTTTTTTTATTTAGTCACATAAATTAGTCTCGGTTGAATCCAAAAAGTAAGACTGCTCACCCTTTGGCTAACTGCTAGTTGGTCAAACTAGTTTAAGACTATCTTAACATAGAGGCTCAGTTTATGCAACTGGCTTCTGATGACTGTCTCTAATTGACCCTTTGGTCCCTCAGTTACTGCAGCTCACTAAGATACAAAGTGAAAGTGCATCTAAAACATAGTTTTACCATATTGTCAGATAATTTCTGTTAAACTTTGTAATAAGGTGGCAGAGAGAAAAAGCTGCTTAGGCAGGATTGGTCAGTAATGTTTTAAGGCGGGGCTTAGTGACAGGTAAATTAACAGCAAAAGCCATCCAACCTTATTTCAGCTCCAATACCAAACTGTCAATGGATAAAATACTTTGTATTTTTAATCATTTTGATAAATTTTGAATTTTAATGCTAGTAATTTCATTTATTGTATATCCTGTCAACAATCAATGCTTAGTTTCTGAAAGATCATGCGACACTGAAGACTGGAATGATGGTTGCCGTAAATTCATTACAGCAATAAATAACTTTTTTAAAACATTCAAATAGAAAAGCCATTTTAAACTACAATATTTCACAATGTATACTGATTACATTCTTTCAAAAAAATAATTTGACCAGTTTTACACATATATTGTAAATAACAGTCACACAAACCATTATTTTAAATCATTATCAAGAGCAATTTCTCTCTAAAACCCATACTAAAGCTGAATATGTGATGGCAGTGACAATAGAGACACTGGCCATCAAAATGATCAGAATCCTAAAACATTCACATATACCACATATTAAGATTTAATCACAAGCTGC
The DNA here is from genome assembly GCA_033026305.1 of Cirrhinus molitorella. Lineage (NCBI taxonomy): Eukaryota > Metazoa > Chordata > Actinopteri > Cypriniformes > Cyprinidae > Cirrhinus > Cirrhinus molitorella. Next base: position 6,943,031 of record CM065127.1, on the reverse strand, counting down.
TTCTGTTTTAAATGAAAAACTTTACATGGTGAAAGATTGAGTAGAAAATGGAGAAGGATCAGTAATGATGTTGTAATCTCACCTATAGTTGGGATAGTGGTCACAATTTCTCCCAGCTTTAACTTGTAAAGTATTGTGGTTTTACCTGCAGCGTCCAAACCCACTGAAAAAAAAAGTAAAACACATAAGAAAAGACCTTTATTTGTCAAATTCAAACAGGCTTGTTACTTCTGTCTGATTTTATCCATTCATACAAGCCGAAGCTAGCAAGCTAGCGTTAGCCACTGGCCAATAAATATCACATTAATTGTTGAATTTCAATACGTACATTAATACAAATCAATAACTTATAAATCATTTAATCTTACACACAAATATTACCCATTTTGTTTTAAAACTAAACATCTATCCCAGAAATACATCAGAAAGATGTGTAATGTGCTTGAAACACTCACCCATCAGTATTCTCATCTGTTTCTTGCCGAAAAGTCTCCCGAAGAGCGATGAGATGGTCAGACCCATGATGATTTAAAAGAAAAACCTAAACCCTAACAATAAGCGAAACGATATAGAAAATGTGAGAATGTATTTTAATGAATATTCCGTTTCTTTGTGCTCAGTGTCTCGCCGTCGCTTGACGCGTTGCCACGTAAGAAGAGGAGCCACCGTGGAAGACTTGGCGTCACTTCCTGCTGCAGTCGCACTCCGGGCAGTGATGTCATAATTATTCATAACTTCCGATGTTTTCTGAAACGCCCACGTGCCTTTTATTGTCTGATAGCCTACAATGAATGAACTAAAATGACATTGTTCTCAGTTTTGTAAAATGTTATAACAGTATTCACACTGAATCTGAACACATTGGACAGTCTTATTTTTTAGCTTGTTTGTTTGTTTGTTACTAAACGACTACATTTGTAACAAGAATACATGAAACGTATATATTTATTTGTTTGTTCTCATATCAAATAAAAATATACATATTAATGTTGTCTTTCATTTTACAACAATCAAGCTGTCAACAATTACGTTATTAATTTTACAATATTATGTTCACAGTATTTTACACAGTATTTTATATGATTTCAAAACTGTCTGATGTTTGTGGCAATACCAATTTCGATTTTATTTTCTCCCTCAGTTCAATAATAATAAAGTGGTGCCTACAGCATTTGCAATGGACAATAATTTCTGTCAAACTGTTGCAATGGCTTTTTTGACCAGTAGAGGTCATTGCATACTAATTTTAGTGGCTGTGGTGTGTGCCGTAAATTTGGGTCCGAGTATTTGCAAGACATACAAGACAACACACACACACACACACACACACACACACAAAATTGTATACGTGGTTTAACTGATCTCTTTATAGACATAATGGTTTTTATACTGTACAAACTGTATTTTCTATACCCTTACCCTAACCCTACACCCATCACACAAAACGTAATGCATTTCTACATTTTTACTATATACACTACAAGTCAAAAGTTTTTGAACAGTAAGATTTGTAATGTTTTTTTAAGAAGCCTCTTCTACTCACCAAGCCTGCATTTATTTGATCAAAAATACAGCAAAACAGTAACATATATTAATAAAATGTCATGTGAATATATTTTAAAATATCATTTATTCCTGTGATTGCAGTTAAATTTTCAGCATCATTACTCCAGTCTTCACTGTCATTCTAATATTCTGATTTGTTGTTCAAGAAACATTTTGATTATTATTTTTATTAATATTTAAAACAGTTGAGTAATTTTTTTTCAGGATTCTTTAATGAATAGAAAGATCCAAAGATCAGCATTTATCTAAAATTAAAAGTTTTTGTAACATTATACACTATACCATTCAAAAGTTTGGAGTTAGTATAACTTATATATATATAAGAAATTAAAAATGTTTGTACTTTTATTTAGCAAGGACATTTTAAATTGATCAAAAGTGATGATAAAGATTTAGGGCTGTCAAACGATTAATCGCGATTAATCGCATCCATAATAAAAGTTTATGTTTACATACTATATGTGTGTTTACTTTGCATATTTATTATGTACATATGAATACACACACATACATGTATATATTAAAACAAAATATTTATATGTATATATATTTATACCTGTATACAAGTTAGATTATAAATAAATATTTATATTTTATATATAAATCTAAAATATTTTTCCTTAATATATACATGCATGTGTTTGTATTTATGTATACATAATAAATATACACAGTACACAAATATATATTATGTAAACATAAACTTTTATTTTGGATGCGATTAATCGCGATTAATCGTTTGACAGCACTATTTATAATGTTACAAAAGATTTGTTTTAGCTGTTTTTCTGAATTTTCTATTCATCAAAGAAACCTGACAAAAAATCTACTCAGTTGTTTTCAACATAATGATAAATGTTTTGTTTTTGTTTTGTTTTTTGAGCAGCAAATCAAAATATTAGAATAATTTCTGAAGGATCATGTGACTAGAGTAATGCTGCTTAAAAATTCAGCTTTAAAATGTAATCAGAGGAATAAATTACATTTTAAAATATATATATTTAAATAGAAAACAGTAAAAATATTTCACAATTTTACTGTTTGTGCTGTAGGCTACTTTGGATCAAATAAAGGCAGGCTTGGTGAGCAGGAGACTGCTTTAAATAACATTAAATAAATAATCTTACTGTTCAAAAACTTTTGACTGGTAGTGTATATAACATTAAGTAGCCATTTGAAAGTGTTTATTTAAGAATTATATAATGTTGTATAATCTGCTAATGTTTATTGTAAAGTGTTACTAAGGAGGTCGACTTTTATGTTGTCTCTTAGTGACACACACTGTGAAACAAGCTCTGTAATGTAAAACATGTAGTTTTACCCGCAAACGCATGCATGGTTATGAAATGAGAAAAGCACAGGTGAGACGACAGACGTCACGTGACCAGAGGTTCAACGTCCAGGTGAGACGGCGGGAGTCAGTCAGACAGCTGCTGTACATGACGGGACACAACAAACAACAACGAGCTGGCATGTAGTTCACGGAGCAAATCTTAAATATCTTCATCATGAAGTCAAACCGTGGATTATCAGATGAACAGGTAAATAATTATCTCACAATTAATTATCCTGAAGACTATGAGAATACAATTTAATGTAAGGAAAACAGCATATGTCATTATTTGCCACTTAATGGCGTCGTTTATTCTTCAAATAGTGCATATATTAAACATATTAATGTTTTTTATTTTTATCTTTATTGTTCACACAGATTTTTATTTTGTCCTGTATCTACGTCTCGATTTTGAGTTTAAGGTGAGAAATACTTAACGTTTATTCGACTGACATGTGATTCCAGCATTGTTCTGAATCTGATATAAGCGCTTGCAATCTGTTGCTTTGAACACAAAGAGAAACCATTGCTTGCAGCTTAAGTTATGCACTTGATTTGGGAGGCAGTAACTCGTCTAACTCGCAGTGTAACTTCTGAAAAGTGAAGTAAGGATTTTAGGAATTTACGTGTGACATAAAAGGAAGACACATAGGACAAACCAATCTGTCCCATTATTTAGGCAAAGTCCCCTGCAAGGCCAAGTTGTAAAATTGCTAGTAATTTGAAAGGAAACCTAAAAATACTAAAATATTAACATTTGATGTGATAATTGTGCTGTCAAAAGATTAATCACATTCAAAATAAAAGTTTGTTGTTGTTTTTTTACAATATTTGTGTGTGTGTGTGTGTGTGTGTGTGTGTGTGTGTACTGTGTATAATTATTATGTATATATAAATACACACATGCATGGGTATATTTAAGAAAAATGTATGTTTATATATGAAATATATTTATATTATACATTTATTATACATGTAAATATTTTAAAAATATACTGTGTGTACACAGACATATATTAGGCCTAAGTAAACAAAAACTTTTATTTTGGATGCAATTAATACGATTAATCGTTTGACATCTTTTCATTTACAAGATTTGATTAGCTATAAAACCCAGACATATTTTTAGAAGTAAAAATATTAATTTATATAATGTACTAAAACAATGAGTCAGTATGTATGCGATTTGTATTTAGTCTATACATGTTAAATGTTGTTAAAGTATGATTCCTTTTTGAATTTAATGGGAAAGGACATTGCAAGAAATTCCTACACAAACCATCACATTAACATTTAAATGTTGCAAATTAGTGTTTTATGTGGTATTGTATGTTCTTTATGGCAATACTGTATGTCATGTGTGTTCACTGTAGGGTTATTCAATAAATGAATAAAAACGGTAATAAAGGAACCTTACATAAATAATGTGGTTAATGCAGTACCATCAAAAATAATTGGTGTTATTTAATCAAATCTAAATACATAGTTTACACTGACTTTACTTTTGTATCATGTGTGGTTGTTGTTGTTTTTGACTTCATTGCATTTATCACATTACATTGAATAGGATTATTTTTACCACTTTTTCATTTATTTGCAGTCTGATAGGTAGTTTTTCGGTTGTGGTGGTTTCCATTTTAAAGAGAAGGCATCTCAATGAACAGGTGAGTCACACAGACAAGAGAAAGAAATGTCCTGTTGTATATCTGTTTCAGTGTGTGTGTGTGTATTTATATATATATATATATATATATATATATATAAACTACTAAAATTTACTATGTTTTAGGTTTTCTTTTTAGTACATCAAGTTACAAGCTGAAATAAAACGTTTTATATTTATTTTAGTTAATCTTTATTTCATTTTAAGGAAAAGGATTTTTTATGGTTTCAGTTTTGGTTACCTATAATAACCCTGATCTGTAAAAGAGTAAAATGTCATCTTGGGGAACAAATCTGAAGGCACCATGCTGTAAAAAAAATACTAAATAAAAATAGGACACTACATACTGCATTAATATGCTATTTTATGCAGGTGTTACGTCTGTATTTTGAATTTTGCAAGTCACTGCGTCGTGTTTTATGGTTAACGGAAACGTCCATAAAATTACTGGTCTTGGCTAAAAATTACCAGTGCAATTTCTTAGCCTCTAAATAGACATAAAATGCCAACTTGAATATTTCCATCAGATAATCAGATTTTTTGTATGTACAAATCGTCTGAAGTGAGGCAGATTTCGATGGATCTACATTCCCCAGCTGAAGCACATTTAGAGTACATGCATTCCCCACTATTGCTGCAAATGTCAACAGCGATGGTCAATATTGGCTAACAGTGTGCCTGTGCACTCAGACACAGGCTGAGCATGAAAACGGAGTCCTCTGATTACATGACTGCATACAACTCTCTTCATCAGCATCACACCCTTTAGATAACTCCTTTGCAAAGTTCACCAAAACATTAGTAAATCTAATCCTTCAGCAGCCTCACAGAATCAGGCCTCTTCGTTTGCAAATATGCAGTATGTTCTTATTTTTTTAAATAGGGCTGTGCCAAAAAAATGTTTTTTTGATTAATCCTTTTTTTTTTAAAATGACGACGATTCGATATCGATTCTCAAAAGCCACGAATCAATCTTAAAACAAGATCTGATTAATGTGAACCTTATCATTGGTGTTCAACATTAGGTCACCCTCTTATTTACCTATATGCGTGATTTGCAATGCTCAGGTGAAATCCGCAGAAGCATTTGACATCATGCATTAAGGCGCCATGATTTCCGCAATGAACGAATGGCTGTATGCGAAATTGCCCCCTACACCCTCATTCACTATTCCCTACATTAGTCCACTCATACAGTTCAATTCGGATGCTGAGTCAAAACTACTGCCATATCACATTCACAGCAGCTGCAAGTTCTTCACGGTAACTCGTCAAAATAAAAGTTTAATTTAACGTTAAACTGTGTCAGAAATATATTATTATTTAGCAGTCTTAAGACTTAATGTAACAACAATGCTACTACTACTAATAAATATGAATAAATCTTTATTTTTAAATCACATTTGTTTTCATTTGAATTTTTACAGTAAACCTCTATTGTGCAGCACTTTTTTAATTTTAATTTTAATTTGATCATGATAAATTAAATTAATGTTTTTTGCCTTCATTAAGATGTATGTTTTAAAGGGCCCTATTATTGTTTTAAAACAGGACCCTATACAAAAATAAAGAATAGGTTTAAAATATTTAATTTAATTTCTGATGTTAACTGTTAATTTTTTAGAAATATCAATAGCATCTGTATTAAAACTGTATTCATTGAATGTAATTAAAAAACTCGAGAGCTTGTGAATCAAAATTGAATCGAATTGGGACATCTGAATCAATACCCAGCCCTAGTTTTAAAGGAGACCTTTTATGCCCCTTTTTAAGCCTCAGATGTCCCCAGAATGTGTCTGTGCAGTTTCAACTCAAAATACACCTCATATCATATATTATGCCATTTTGAAAATGCACACTTTGAGTGGAAGCAGAAATACGTTTTCGTGCATGTCTCTTTAAATGCAAATGAGCTGCTGCTCCTGGCCCCCTTTTTCAGAACAGAGCTGTCTCTTTACAGCTCTTACATGAGACACGCCAAAAAGCATATGTTCAGTTTTGATCATCATGTCTAACGTGCTGAAATCATGCATTTTTTACCATATTAGTTTAAACTTCTTATACACGTAAAAACACTCAGGAGTTACAAAAACAGTTGGTTATGGCTGTGAAGGTAAACAGCTTGGAAAGAAATCACGTTTATATTAGATCTGTGTGTCAGCAGCGTAATATACAGTAAATAAATCAATAAATCCACTTCTCTCGTGTCTCCTCTGAGGCTGGGACTCTAAATAGCGTTCCGTGCTTGTGTTTTCTTGGTTGGTAGAAGCACTGGGGATTTGATTATAAAAAATAGTCATGATATGTCATCTTTAATGTTTCTCTGTCATTGTTCTTGTTACAGGCTAAGCCTCTTCTTCAGCTGGCGCTGGCAGATTTCCTGGCATCGCTTGTTTTGATGATCACCACCATAATTAATTTACTCTATGACACTTTCACGTCCAATGAAAATATGTGCACGTACGGATTGACTTTGTCTTTGGTGAGAAACTGCAGACGCAGAAACACAAAAACATTTATTGCTGTTACCTAATCAACACAATTTAGGATATGCAATAAAAGTCTGAAAGCAATTGTTAATGTCTCCCAACCACTGCTGGGGATACTAACACTACATTCAATGCAGAAAAATTAAGATCTCTAGGATGTATGACACAACGCCCTGTACAATGCATTTGCTGAATAATGGCTTTGTTATGCAACGACTTCCTTGAGCGGCTAAGAAATAAACAACATCTCTGTAACAGGTGTAGAGTTACACACTAGATGTTCATTCAGGGCTTTGTAGATCTTCTGCATTAGTTTGAGCAACTGAAGAGCCTCATACATGCACATATAGAACACTGAGTCATGCACTGTCCTGTAAAACCCTCATTTGGCACAACAGCACAGTAAAAACTTGAGTTTATTATTTACTTATTTAGGAGGATACATACTGAGAGGTCACCACAGTAAAGAAACTGTTTATTAATACTGCTTAAAATACAGTCAAAGGTTTGGACACAGATTATAAAATAACATTATATATACTACTTGTCAGAAGTTTGGAATAACTCAATGTTTTTGTTTTTTATGCTCACCAAGACTGCATTTATTTGATCAAAAATACAATTTTCCTGTGATGCAAAGCTGAATTTTCAGCATCATTACTCCAGTCTTCTGCCAAAACTAATTTGAAGCAGTGCAGCTTAAGCCTTTAAACTGAAGTGTCAAACATGTTCAAACTGAAATCAGACCAAATCAGTCATGTGTGTCCAAACGCTTCGCTGTGGATCTGTGCACCAGCTGTAATGAACTTCAGTAGTTTAAGCATTAACTCTCTGTGTCTCCTCAGGCCTTCTACTGCATCTCGTTTCTGCTAGTCATCATTTATGCCTGTGAGTCAGCACATGCGTTTCAAGGATGGAGGGAAAAACCAGTGCAGGAAGCTTTTGAAACCCAGGTGAGCCAGGTTTTTGCTCATGAACATTTACTCTCAGTCACTGTTTTATAAATCAAATAAATGTGACTATTACATAACAGGACAGCAGGTATGATTGTTTACTGACGCAGCAGTTTGGCAGACACTAAGACCTGTCAGGCTGTGCCACATTCTTCCCGCATCTTCCTTAGCTAGTCACATACAATTATCTCCATGCAGTACATTTCTTAGAAATACCCTAGGAGTTTTTTCTACCTGGTTTAACTCTTGAGATTTAACCTAATGTAGTTCAGTCTTATTAAATATCAGACTATTACTCAAAACCTGTTGGTTTAGAACAGTGTAATTATCGTTAACTAAAACTAAAATAAATAAATAAACAAACAAACAAAACGTATTGTATTTCCGTTAGTTTCCAACATTTCTCGTTTTTGTTTGGTTTAATTTGAAGTAGCTAAAGTAAAACTAATAGAGACACAAGTGTTGGAAAATCTAAAAACTGAGGGTGCAAAAAAATCTAAATATTAGGAAAATCGCCTGTAAAGTTGTCCAAATTAAGTTTTGATGTATTTGCGGTAGGAAATGTACAAAATATCTTCATGGAACACGATCTTTACTTAATATCCTAATTATTTTTAGCATAAAATATAATTTTGACCCATACAATGTATTTTTGGCTACTGCTACAAATATATCCCAGCAACTTATGACTAGTTTTGGGGTCCAGGGTCACATATACAAATATTTATAAAAAAGAAAAATGTGTAAATAGCAAAAATCTCATTCAAAATATTAATATGATACTAAAGTCAAAAGCCAAATATGGTACTGGTCAAAAGTTTTTGAACAGTAAGATTTGTCTTCTGCTCAGCCTGCATTTATTTCTTGAAATAAATGTAAATAAATATTTTTACTATTTAAAATGACTGTTTTCTATTTAAACAAAAACAGTCAGTGTATTTAGAAAAATAAATGTAATAAAAAGAATATTTTCTATTTTACTAGTTTATTATAATATTGTATGAGAAGTAAATGCTTTCTTATATATATATATATATATATATATATATATATATACTTCCAGAAAAAAATAAGAAGAGAATAAGAAGTCTCTTCTGCTCACCAAGCCTGCATTTATTTGATCCAAAGTACAGCAAAAACATTAAAAATGTTAAATATTTTACTCTTTAAATAATTATTTCTGTTTAAATATTTTAACATGTAATTTATTCCTGTGATTTCAAAGCTGAATTTTAGCATCATTACTCCAGTCACACAATCCTTCAGAAATCATTCCAATACTCTGATTTTTTTCAGGTTTCTTTGATGAATAGACAATTCAGAATTGATCTGAAATAGAAATATTTTGTAACATTCTAAATGTCTTTACCACCACTTTTGATCAATTTAAACCATCTTTTCTAAATAAAAGTATTAATTTCTATAATTTCTTTTGAATATTATAGTATATAATGTTGATCTTTGGATCCTTCTATTCATCAAAGAATCCTGAAAAAAAATTTATTCAACAGTTTTAAATATTGAAAATAACAGTAAAAAAAGGTTTCTTGAACAGCAAATCAGCATATTAGAATGATTTCTGAATGGTCATGTGAAACTGAAGAATTGAGTAATGTTGCTGACAATTAAGTTTTGCATCACAGGAATAAATTACATGTTAAAATATATTCAAATAGAAAGCAGTTATTTTAAATAGTCAAAATGTGCTTGTCTGGTGAGCAAAAGAAAATTCTTTAAAAAACAAAATCTTACTGTTTAAACACTTTTGACTTTTAGTGTGTACACACACATATACATATAATTGTTTATATAACTGTATACTTCTTTTGTACTAATTTTTATGCATTCATTCAGTTGGCACAGTTATCAAGCAGAAGGAGGAGGTTTTGTCTGACCTATGTTATTGCGTGGTGAGTACTTAGCTTTTATAAATTCATTTAAATGCAACTTATGTAAAACTGTGAATATGATAAAGCAATGCTTTGCAGTAACTATATTGCAGTGTTTATGTAATGATCTGTATGTTTACATATCGTTGCTTTAGGTTTGTACCAATCATTGGATACTTCATCTACATTTATACTTTCCATTATATGGAAGCTACTCTGACACCAGCAAACACACCAACGCTGACACCCTACAGTAGAGGACCCACCGCCAGGTTCTGCAGCAGGTGAGAACGAATGTCTGTACAGTACCTACATGTCTGTGCCATTTGTGACCCTGGACCACAAAATCAGTCATAAGGGTAATTTTTTTTAAAAATCATCTGAAAGCTGAATAAATAAGCTTTCCACTTATGTATGGTTGTTAGGATGGGACAATATTTGGCCGAGATGCAACTATTTGAAAATCTGGAATCTGAGGGTTTAATCGCCATTAAAGTTGTCCAAATGAAATTTTTAGCAATGCATATTACTAATAAAAAAAGTATGTTTTGATATATTTACGGTAGGAAATTTACAAAATATCTTCTTGGAACATGATCTGTACTTTATATCCTAATGATTTTTGACATAAAAGAAAATCTATCATTTTGACCCATTACAGTGTATTTTGGCTATTGCTACAAATATACCCATGCTACTTAAGACATTTTACTTAATTCATGTCCGATTCCTCTTGCAGCTGCCTTCTCTTTCTGCACCTCTCAAACGATTCCTGCATAACAGTGGTAAGAAATTTAGACCCCATCAAACAAGTTCACCTAATCACCTCTGGAGCTGTTCTCATCATGCTATCTTTTGTCCAACAGGATCCAGGTCATGCTGATTCCATTCGAATTTTCCCATTGAGCAGTGTGTTGATGGTCATCATCGTCTGCACAGTGAGTACACCTTTATGAATGACACTGATGTCATGTTTTGCTGAAAAAGTGTCTTTAAAATAAATACCTCATGGTTTGATATTTTATTATTTAATGGAATGACATTCAAACACTTCACTGTAGGTGTTTCTTGTAAATAATCTCCTGTAATATGCATTTGTCATCTTGTAGGTGGTGTACTGGAAGTTAGAGAGCTCTTATAGGAATTATAGGAACACAAGCATGATCACAGTGACGCAGAGACATTCAGGTGGTATTTGGTCCTCGGCTCGATACATGATCCTTGTTATCATTTTCTGCTGGGCACCAGGTCAGTACAATAACAAACACATGTTCTCAAATGCTATTTGTATATAATATGTATTAACCTGAAAGGTTCGAATTATTTTATTAAACTAAATGAAATGTTTCATTTTTTTTTCAGCTCTGGTTCTCATCTGTCTATCTTTTGCACAACTTAACATAAAGAATCTTTTCCCTCTCTATGTTACACAGGTAAAGCATGTTTTTAAGTATTTATGATGTATTATGCATTAGTAACACATCTTTGCATTAGTAGTAGGGGTTTTCATTGACTCTTTTAGCACAGTACATCATTATATCTGTAGAAGGAGACAATTGTCGGTCTTTATCAATGAGTCATTAAAACATCTAATCAACCAATTCGTAAAAACCCTGATTCATTCAGGAACTAAATAAGTAACTTTCTGTATAAGTAAGTCATTGTATTGTTTACTGTTCAAAAATGCTGATTAGTAAAAGATTGAAACAATTGACTTTCTTTGAGTAAGTGATTGAATTGTTCACTCAACCAATACTGTCTGTATGAGTGAGTTACTAAATCACTGAAGCATTCAAAAATGCTGATTCATTCAGGAATTAAATAAGTGACATTCTGTATTAGCAAGTAATTGAATTGTTCACTCAACCGATTTGTTCAAAATCGCTGATTGGTAAAAGGTCAAAACAAGTGACTGACTTTATGAGTGATTGATTTGTTCATCAACCAATTTCGTCTGTATGAGTCATTCTGTCTGCCATAGAATCACTGAAGCATTCAAAAACGTTGATTCATTTAAGAACTAAATAAGTAACTTTTTGTATAATTAAGTCATTGAATTGTTTACTCAACCAATTTATTCAAAAACGCTGATTGGTAAAAGATCGAAACAGTTGACTTTCTTTATGAGTAAGTAATTGAATTGTTCACTCAACCAATACTGTTTGTATGAGTGAGTCACTGAATCACTGAAGCATTCAAAAATGCTGATTCATTCAGGAACTAAATAAGTGACTTTCTGTATTAGTAAGTCATTGAATTGTTCATTCAACCGATTTGTTCAAAAACGCTGATTGGTAAAAGGTCAAAATAATTCAGAAACAAAAGTAACTTCATAAAACTCAGAACCACATACTACTCTTACTCTTATTTTTTATAAAAAGTAATGTCAGTTTGAATTCAGCCAGTAAGTGGGTGTGGGTCACTGAATCTTTCACTTAACCAATTTGTTCAAAAATGCTGATACATTCAGGAGTGAATCAAGTGGCTGTCAGTATGAGGGAGTCATTGAATCATTCATTCAATTGATTCATTCAAAAACTGATTCATGAGTGAGTCATTGAATAATTCATTCAACTGATTAGTTAAAAACAGCCATTTCTTTCAGGAACAAAAGTGACTTGCTGAAATTGTAACCACATATTAATTACTCCTACTATTTTGTATATAAAGATATTGTAAAAACTGTAGTATGCAGTTCTGAATTCAGCCATTATCTACTGAATCATTTACTTAACTGATACAAAAACACTGCCTAGTCAGGAACAAAATAATTGACAGACTATATGAGTGACTTATTGATTTATTCACTTAACTGATTTGTTTAAAGAAACACGGATTAATTCAGGAATGAAACAAGTGACTAACTGTTTAAGTGATTCGTTGATTCATGAACTTAACCGATTTGTTTACAAATGCTCATTCATGACTGTGTGTTACGCTGAGACACACATTTGCGTTTACAAAGCAAAAAGACAAGTTGAATACCAAAATGTGTCTAAAATATACAGTAGGCCCAAGTTATTCAATATAAAGTTATTGTTTACAGAACAGTTTGTGTAAGATTGTTTGAGATTCATAGATGTTTTTTAATATATAAAACATGTTTTTCTGCCATACAGGCGCTGTCAGTGTCACTCCAGGGCTTTTTGAACAGTATTGTGTATGCATGGAGACGACGCAATTTCAGAGACGCCGTTTTGGGGGAACGTCTGCCTCTCATGGCCTACTCTAACAGACCTTTCTTTGACCAATCATTAAATGAGCCATCATGAAATCACAGTATGAAATTGTGTATATGTTATCTTTTCTATTTTCTAAATGTTTTCTATTTATTTTTATATATATATATATAGTTGTGATAACTTGATAGGAAATGTTATGATATTTTTGCTGTCTGCACAACAGTAGTATTCTTGAAATGTATAAAACTACAATGGAGTCTCGAAAAGACAAATTATTCATTGATTATTTTCAAACCATACTTTCAAGTTACTTACAAGAGTGATATTATAAAGTAACTGTATGTTTAATATACAACATGTTCAACTGCAGTTTTGTTCAATAAATGTCTATGTATAGCCATGAACCAGTATTTCTAGTTTTTGCCTGAACGATTTTGCTAGTTCATCTCTTACCCAACAATGACAAAGCAAAGTATGTCTCAGGGCCGCGGTAGTAAAATGTTTCCTGTGTGATCTCATAAAGTACAGAACAGTCAGATATGTACTGAACAGAGTGATCATGTCACATGTTAAATCGACAACATGAACGTTCCTTTGGTGTCAGACTATATTATACAAAACTGAAAGAATAATTAATGAAACCAAGATTGTGTTGTGGAAATTAGCCTGGTGTTTATTGCAATATTACCGGGGCCATAAAATTGTGACGTTTATGTAATACACCACAGGGTCATGTGGTGTATTACATAAATAATAATGTTATATAATTTGAGATTTCAAAAGTGATATCAAAATTGCTTCATAAAAATGCACTCAGGCAAGCAAAAATGCATTTTCACACTTAACTCCTAGTAAATGTAATTTTAAACCCCACTTTTAACCCCAAGTAAAGGTGTACTTAAAAGGTGTACAGTTTATTAACTACTGGATAGGAAAATAAAGAGAAGAATAACAACATGCTGTAAATGGTAAAACTTTGCACTACAAACCAGTGTGCTCATAATTAAAATAATATGGCAAGACATTCCAATTTGCAATATTAAACAGCAAACCGAGCTGTTTTGTACAGCTAAAAATAGCTGGATGCGGATGAGACCTGAAGCCAGACCCATAAAATTGAAATGTTCACTCATCCGATTCATTCAAAAGGACCAAAACAATTGACTTTCATTATGAGTAAGTGTTCACTCAAACAAAACTCTCCGTATGAGTGAGTCACTGAATCACTGAAGCATTCAAAAACGCTGATTCATTCAGGAATTAAATAAGTAACTATCTGTATTAGTAAGTCATTGAATTGTTCACTCAACCGATTTGTTCAAAAACACTGATTGGTAAAAGATCAAAACAAGTGACTTTCTTTATGAAAAAGTTATTAAATTGTTCACTCAATGAATACTGTCTGTATGAGTGAGTCACTGAATCACTGAAGCATTCAAAAATGCTGATTCATTCAGAAACTAAATAAGTGAGTAACTGAATAATTTACTACTTCATTCAGAAACAAAAATTGCTTAATAAAATTCAGAACCACTAACTATTTTCTAGAAAAAGATATGGCAGTTCTGAATTCAGCCAGGAAGTTGGTGTGGGTCACTGAATGATTCACTTTACCAATTTGTTCGAAAACACTAAGTATTTGAGTTACTTATTGAATCATTCACTTAATCTGTTTGTTTAAAAACACTGATTAATTCAGAAATGAGTCAAGTGGCTCTCTGTATGAGTGAGTCATTGAATCCTTCATTCAAAAACTCAGATTAATTCCAAAATGAAACAAGTGATTATCTGCATAAGTGAGTCATTGAATAATTCACTCAACTGATTAGTTAAAAACAGCAATTAGCAATATCAAACAGCAAACTAGCCATTTGGTACAGCTAAAAATAGCTGGATGCAGATGAGACCTGAAGCCAGACCCATAAAATTGGGTCAACCGATTTGTTCAAAAACACTTATTGGTAAAGGACCAAAACATGTGACTTTCTTTATGAGTAAGTGATTGAACTGTTCACTCAAACAAAACTGTCTGTATGAGTGAGTCATCAAATCACTGAAGCATTAAAAAAATGCTGATTCATTCAGGAACTAAATAAGTGACTTTCTGTATTAGCAAGTAATTGAATTGTTCACTCAATGGATTTGTTCAAAAACACTGATTGGTTAAAGATCGAAATGAGTGACTTTCTTTATAAGTAAGTGATTGAATTGGTCACTCAATGAATACTGTCTGTATGAGTGAGTCACTGAATCACTGAAGCATTCAAAAATGCTGATTCATTCAGGATCTAAATAGGTGAGTAACTGAATCATTTACTATTCATTCAGAAACAAAAAAATACTTAAAATTTAGAACCATTTACTATTTTCTATAAAAAGATGTGGAGTTACTCATTGAATCATTCACTTAATCAGTTTGTTCAAATACACTGATTCATTCAGAAATGAATCAAATGGCTCTCTGTATGAATAAGTCATTGAATCACTCATTCAAAAACTTAGATTCATTTCAAAATGAAACAAGTGATTATCTGCATGATAGAGTCACTGAATAATTCACTCAACTGATTAGTTAAAAACAGCAATTTGCAATAGCAAGCAGCAAACAAGCCGTTTTGAAGCGTGTCGAATGGTGACAGAAAACATGTGAATTGGAGTGAAGAACAGACAGATTTATTCTTACCTTTATAGTCTGAAAAGTCCATTCAGGAAAAACGTGATAGTACAGTCTATAAAATATAGGCCTATTCAACCCATAAGAGTGGGCATGGCCATTTGAAAATTTGATAGGTGTGGCTTCCGGTCTAATCCTGTCAGTGTTGAGAAGTCCGCAGCTTTTCTGCGAAATTAGGCTACTTTTAACACTGTTGCCGTGGGTTGTTTTTCATGTCCACGGGTTAAAGCGAACAAAATATTGTGATATTTAGCACCTGGAATGTGAATTTTACTAAGGGAACCCTGCTAAAAAAAACGTCTTTTGTACAACCCAGAACACGATTTTTACCAGGGGACCCCAATGCAACGCGACTGGGCTAGTTATGAGTAACAGTTGGGTGGGTTTTTGTTTGAAAACCTGGCAACCCTAGCAAAACCGCTCATCTTAATTATGAGCACACTGGTATGTAGAGCAAACTGTTTTAACGTTACTTTTCTCATTATTTCCCTATAGCGGATAATGAACCGGAAGTCTTACCTAGACTTACTTCGGCATTGAAGCCTCATGCTAAAGTCTTTATGTAAACAAGTTGCACACTTCTTTCGACCATTTAGTAACACTGATGCCGCAAACCAGCAAATGCAAACCTTATCCATGTATGTACAGCGTGAAATGTCATTTTATAAATACTCTGGATTAAGTGTTCAATTATGAGGAGTGTGAAATGCAAAGCAAGATAACACAGGATTCCATTTACCTGGGTTTCTAATGAAAAACTCTTTATTAAAAAATGGATAAGTGCAAATTGAGGACCAAAGCCCACATTTAGATTGTATTTACATAGTTAAGGATTTAAATAGGATTCTATGTAAGGATTCTATTTGGCAGTCATGCTTAGTAATAAATGTGTAAAACCTGAATGTTTATTGAGATCAAAATCCAGTTTGAACACAACACACCTTTTAGCGAGGCATTTGGCTTTTATTTCCTTCATGTTCAGTGTCAATATTGTTATATTGTTTAGAATTGCACCTAAATGACAAATTACAGTTTCAGTGATCATTTGAACACACAACTAGTATACACAAGTATATTAGATGGGATCATCTTCCTTTAATAACCTCCTGACTTAAACACTGAAACTGACCTAATTTCACAGCATTTGTCCCTGTTATCAATCGTCCTGATTTATAGATTTGATTAAAGGGAATACTGGACAAAAGCATCTTATAATGATCACTTCTTATCAGATACAGCTGTTTTTATTGTCTAAAAACAGTATCAGTAACAAAATCGTCTAGTTGAAAACCAGCTCATGGTAACACAAAGAATATATGAATATATGCAAATAAACATAGATTAACAGCTAAGGAATCATTCAAAAACATTTTAATTAACAAAAAATACAATTTCATGGCCAGGAAGCCATAATTACCACCAATTGACCCACCTTTGGCAGGTGTGATAAAAACCTAGCTTCAGTCCTGTCCTACATTTCTATTTTTTACAATCTAGTTTTAAGGAAAGAGAACAACAACAATAAAAAATACTGAACTTTGCTTAAAATCAAGGGTAAAGGAGGTACTGAGAATAGGGATGCAACAATACAGTTAGTCCAGGGTTCAATACGTACTTCAGTTTTTAACCATGGTTTTCGGTTCTGTTCTGATAGCTTGCCACATCAGTGGTTTTTGCAACAAATTAATAACAAAATACTCCTGTAAACCTCTGTACACTGGAAATAGAGTGGATTATTATGTCTGCTTAATATTTCTTTTGAGAGATGTATTATTTTTTCAATCTTTACATTAGGATGGGTTTCATTCATACTGGACACCAGAGGGCGCCCTCATGCAGAAAATCCACATATGCGTCAAAGAAGTAACACTGATGACGCTCCGTTCCAGCCACGAAATCTCTAATATGCAGCAGTGTTGCCAAGTCCGCAGTTTTCCATTTGGGGTACTTTCATACTGTTGAGGCGACTCCAATGACGTAATATTTAGCCCCTGGAATGCTAATTTTACCAGAGGAACATAACCACAAAATGTGTGTTTTAGTCCCTGAACTCGATTTTTACTGGGGGACCCCCCTCAAAACGCGATTGGGCTACTTTTGGGCTAGTTTTGAGTAGCAATTGGGGTAATAAATATGAAAAACCTGAATGTTTATTGAGATCAAAATCCAGTTTGAACACAACACACCTTTTAGCGAGGCATTTGGCTTTGATTTCCTTCATGTTCAGTGTCAATATTGTTATATTGTTTAGAATTGCACCTAAATGACAAATTACAGTTTCAGTGATCATTTGAACACACAACTAGTATTCACAAGTATATTAGATGGGATCATCTTCCTTTAATAACCTCCTGACTCAAACACTGAAACTGACCTAATTTCACAGCATTTGTCCGTGTTATCAATCGTCCTGATTTATAGATTTGATTAAAGGGAATACTGGACAAAAGCATCTCTTAATGATCACTTCTTATCAGATACAGCTGTTTTTACTGTCTAAAAACAATAAATCTACTTAATCTACTTAAAAACTACTTAAGTCACTTTTACTGTCTATTTTGTCATTCTGACCTATAATGGCTGGCTGATCTTGGGTCAAGTGGTGGATCAAGACTGACTTGCAGTTATGTAACTTACAGGGGAAATATGCTAAAAATTTAGCTTGTCTAAGAAATCTAACCTGTAAAATGTGCATGTGAAACAGGGCTCAGTGAGGCGTGAAGAAAACAAATGCTGATTTACTTACTTTAAAAGTAAAACGCCATGTGATAATTTAGAAAATGTGACATGATAAGCGATGAGTGGTCAAGAAGACACAAGCATGAAGGCTTCATGCATTAGAACGTAAGAATAAAAGTACATGAACAAATTAAAGAACATGGAAAAACGACACAAAATATATCGTAGAAAGAACCAGAGTAGGGGAAAAGGGCATGATGTTTCTGTACAGTTTGGATCATGATAAAGGTTATTATGTCTAGAGTCATAATATGGTCATAAAAAAAAGTCCTTCGGCTGCACAGTGATGTCAGACAAAACCATAAATGTGAGTGTTTTCATGTGCATTTGGAAAAAATCTGAAGAAATCGCTATTATATCTGGTTACATAATTACTGCATGCTTCTTCTATTATTTAAATAGGCATTTTACAATACATATAACCAGAATAATAAAAAAAAATCTCTATGGTCTGTTTTTTATGTGAAGAATGTCATACTAAAAAAAAAATGACAGAAACAGTATTGGTCAAACTGCATGCTTGCATGAATTTTGAAAATACATAAAATTAAACACAACATTTTGTAACATTGTATACACTACCAGTCAAATATTTTTGAACTGTACGTATTTTTTTTTAATGTTTTTTAAAGAAGTCTCAATTATTTCAATTACTTCAATTACAATTTATTTGATCCACAGTATAGCAAAAACAGTAGTATTTATATTATTATTTAAAATAACTGCTTTCTATTTGAATGTATTTTAAAATGTAATTTATTCCTGTGATTTCAAAGCTGAATTTTTAGCATCATTACTCCAGTCACACGATCCTTCAGAAATCATTTTATTTTGATTTGCTGTTTAAAAAAAGAACAAAATTTATCCAAAATAGAAATCTTTTGTAACATTCTAAACCATTACTTTTGAATAATTTGAAGCATTCTTGCTAAATAAAGGTATTCATTTCTATACCATTTTTTAATGGTATAGTGTATAATGTTACAAAAGCTTTTTATTGAAGATAAATGCTGATCTTTGGATCTTTCTATTAAGCAAAGAATAATGAAAAAAAAAACTCAATCGTTTTAAACATTGATAATAATAATAATAATAATAATAATAAATGTTTCATGAATAGCAAATCAGCATATTAGAATGATTTCTGAAGGATCATGTGACACTGAAGACTGGAGTAATGATGCTGAAAACGTAGCTTTGATCACAGAAATAAATTATATTTTAAAATATATTCAAATACAAAACAGTTACTTTACATAGTAAAAATATTTCAAAATGTTATTGTTTTTGCTGTATTTTGGATCAAATAAATGCAGTCTCGGTGAGCAGAAGAGACTTCTTTAAAAAAAAAAAATCTTACCGTTCAAAAACTTTTGACTGGAAGTGTATATTTTTTTTTAATAATTTTATTTCAGTTTTAGTTATTTTGATACAAGTTTAATTAAATGAAAATAAGTTATTGTTTCAGTGTTTTAGCTTACTGTAATAACCATGGTTCAAGGAGTGGCCAATAAAAGTATAATAGCGCAAGTAGTAGAAACATGTTGAAACATGACATTTATTTCCACAGGATGGTGTTCACGTGACAATCCTCTTGGTAATCCCCACGTAGGCTACGTCATAAACAACACTTTAGAAAATGACTGACCAACTCTCCTCAATAAACCTCAGGAAACATCACAGCCACCTTTAAAACACAACCACAACATAAAACACCACAGCACACTCCAACTAAACTCAGATTAGATTGGTTCAACGAAAAGGGGAAAATCTCCAGAACTCAATATATACACTATCACTATCATAATAAAATTTAATTAATAAAATAAATTGATCAAAAGTGACATTAAAGACACATATAATGTTACAAAATAGTTATATTTCAAATAAACTTTAGATTAATTAAAGAATCATGAAAAAATGGTTTCCACAAAAATATTAAGCAGTACAACTGTTTTTAACATTGATAATAATAAAATGTTTCTTGAGCAGCATTATTTCTGAAGGATTATGATTATGACACTGAAGACTGGAGTAATGATGCTGAAAATTCAGCTTTGCGCCACAAGAATAAATTACATTTTAAAATATATTTGAATAGAAAACTTCTTTTAATTGTATTAATATTTCAGAATATTACTGCTTTTACTGTGGAACATTGTTTGCAATAGACTATCAAAAATGAATTTATCAGTAACAAAATCATCTAGTTGAAAACCAGCTCATGTTGACACAAAGAATATATGAATATATGCAAATAAACATAGATTAACGGCTAAGGAATCATTCAAAAACATTTTAACTAACAAAAAATACCATTTCATGGCCAGGAAGCGATAATTACCACCAATTGACCCACCTTTGGCAGGTGTGATAAAAACCTAATTTCAGTCCTGTCCTACATTTCTTTTTTTTACAATCTAGTTTTAAGGAAAGAGAATAACAACAATAAAAAATACTGAACTTTGCTTGAAATCAAGGGTAAAGGAGGTACAGAGAATAGGGATGCAACAATACAGTTAGTCCAAGGTTCAATACGTACTTCAGTTTTTAACCATGGTTTTCGGTTCTGTTCTGATAGCCACATCAGTGTTTTTTGCAACAAATTATTAACAAAATACTCCTGTAAACCTCTGTACACTGGAAATAGAGTGAATTATTATGTCTGCTTAATATTTCTTTTGAGAGATGTATTATTTTTTCAATCTTTACAATAGGATGGGTTTCATTCATACTGGACACCAGAGGGCGCCCTCATGCAGAAAATCCACATATGCGTCAAAGAAGTAACACTGATGACGCTCCGTTCCAGCCACGAAATCTCTATGCAGCAGTGTTGCCAAGTCCGCAGTTTTCCCGCGGAATTGGGGTACTTTCATACTGTTGAGGCGACCCCAATAACGTAATATTTAGCCCCTGGAATGCTAATTTTACCTGAGGAACATAACCACAAAATGTGTATTTTACCCCATGAACGCGATTTTTACTGGGGGACCCCCCTCAAAACGCGATTGGTCTACTTTTGGGCTAGTTTTGAGTAGCAATTGGGCGGGTTTTGTTGTGAAAACCTGGCAACCCTGCTAATATGGATAAAGTCATCGCTATGGCTGTAACTGGTTGAAAACAAGATATAACATTAAACGTTTTGAATGATGAAATGTAAGCACAATAAACACTCGTCAGCAATAATATATGGTTTATCTGTGTTCTTCAAGCCACCTCCTGTATTTTCATAGTGATTATTATGTATATTATTATGTATTAAGTATATTTGTAAGACATTGCTAATCGACATACATAGAATATGAGTGTAGAATATATTGTCTGCCTCATTGTGTGATACGAAGCCACATCAGATCACATAAGGAAGTTATTTCAAACACTAGACTGATGTTGTGAATTAACAAGAAGTTATAATGTTTTTTTATAACTTTTGTTTTGACTTTTCTTGGAGGGCAGGTTTAGAAAGGCTTATCATTGCATGTCATTAGAAGGGAAGATGCTCTGCACACAGCAAATTCAGAGAGAAATAAAACAAGGAAATTATTTAAATGGAAAACCGAAAAACTACAATTCGCAAGTGCGTATTGAACCGTGGATGTCGTACCGAACGGTTTGATATTATATTGAGAATTGTGCCATCCCCAACTGAGGAAAAAAAAGACAATAGTAAAATAATAAAAGAAGGTGTGGGTAAACATGAACATTTACAGCTATGAATTATATTACTGAATTTTTACACGACTTCCGCTCCACTTAGAAGTCCATAGAGAGGGAGCGTTGTTGGACAGGGTTGGTGTGATTACGTACCATCACAACGTTGCGTCCGCGGGTGATAAAATCATTATAGCCGATCTCCTCCATCACCCGTCCCTCCAGCCCCAGCTCCTCGTCTTCCAGTGCCTCTCTCAGACTCTGTGCACTGTAAGCGTGAGCGCGCGGATCGTGCGTGAAAGGGTGCGAGTGTGAGCTGCTCCTGCGTCCGTGGTAACTGCCCCAGCCTCTGGCCCCAACAACTGTACTCATCTCATCAGAGCCATGTGAGAGATGATGCGCTCTGTTAGCCATGATGATGGAGGCACTGCTGCTTGGAGCGCCACAGTGATGCTCGTGGACGCAGCGGGACACGCTGGAGGAGCGGCGGAGTTTCTGCAGAGTCTCCAGCTCCTCTGACAGATCCTCCGGGAGTTCTGCTTCCCGCATGGAGAACAGCTCGTACTGGGGAGGCTCCAGCACCTCCTGCATCTCTGCAGCGCTGAACCAACCCTTACGGCTCAAAACCTGCAGCAGATAAATACACATTAGCAAGGTCACCTGCTGAGTTGATTCATTTAAAATGTTCATGCATCAAACAAATAGTTAGTTAGTTTTTATGCTTACAGTCATGGACAACCCATTCTACTTTGGTAATTTTATTTATGAGTGAAACTGTATATGCAATAAGAAAAAAATGTAAGCATTTGATTTTAAGAGGTATTTTTGTCATCTAAAAAAGGAAAGTTGTTTTTTTAGTGAATTTTTTTAGATAATGCTTTTTAAAGAAGTCTCTTCTGCTCCACAAGCGTGTATTTATTTGATAAAAAAAACAGCTAAAGCAGTAATATTGTGAAATATTATTACTATTTAAAATAATTGCTTTCTATTTGAATATATTTTAAAATGTAATTTATTCCTGTATTCAAAGCTGAATTTTTAGCATCATTACTCCAGTCTTCAGTGTCACATGATCCTTCAGAAATCATTCTATGATGATGATGATTATTATCTGTATTTAAAATAGTTGTGTGTAGTGTATTTGATTTGTTTCAGGATTCTTTGATTAATATAAAAATCAAATGCTAAATCTAAATGCGTGGAGTCAGTATTTTTTTTGGGGGGGGGTGGAAATGAATACTTTTATTTAGCAAGGATGCTTTAAATTGATCAAAAGTGATGATAAAATCATTTATAATATTACAAAAGATAATTTTCTATTCATCAAAGAAACCTGAAAAAATCTACTTAGCTGTTTTCAACATTATAATAATAAAAAAATGTTTTTTAACAGCAAATCAGAACATTAAAATGATTTCTGAAGGATTGTGTAAATACTTTAAAAGAAAATATATTATTTTAAAATAGTAAAATAATTAACATCTTTACTGTTTTTGCTGTACTTTGGATCAAATAAATGCAGGCTTGGTGAGCAGAAGAGACTTCTTAAAAAACATTTTGATTGGTATATATATATATATATATATATATATAAAATGTCCATTTACTTCTCATATTATATATTCTCATATATATAAACTAGTAAAATAGAAAAAAATATTTTATTACATTTCTTTTTCTAAATACACTGACTTTTTTTGTTTTTATTTGTTTTTTGGAATTACATTTACTGATGCATCATTTGCAATTAGTCCAGGAATGTGTACTTAAAAAGTCAATAGTCTTTAAATTTAAAGTTGAATTATTAATTATATTATGTTGACATTATTTGTCAAACTACTGAAATCCTTTTCAACTTCAAAAATAAAGGTTTTCCAAAAACTTGCCCTTGTTATTGGTCAAACAAACAGCACAAAGTCACACCATTGGCTGAGTCAATATTGCTATGTCAGGAAGTTCAAACAGACAAATGCATTAGTTTTTGTTTTGATAGCACCACAGTGTTCACTTTTTTCAGGGAAATCCACCTACAAACGGTTTATCTATGTATGAAGCTGATGAATAAAAAACGTTGAAAACATATATATATATATAATATTTCTGATCTTTCTAAATGGTGATTTTGATATAAATAGTCACCTTCTTTCTTGGCTGCTTCATCTGTATAAATACAGATATGATAAGAAGAAGCAAGACCACACCAGACGCCACTCCAATCACAGTGCCATGGGTTTTACTCATCTGTTGGAAGAAACTTTTAGACTTCTTTTCTGAGAGAGACAAGGACAACAAAGACAAAAGAAAGCAGAAGAACACGAGTGAGAAAAATGAATATTTCTCCTAAATGAGAACAATAATACTGAATTTATGAATACTAATTACTGCTTTACATAACCAGGGTTCATGGCATTACTTTAACCCGTAATGTCCATTCCTTCATGGAATAATAATTCAGTATACATATATACAGTTGAGGTCAAAAGTTTACATACACTTTGTAGAATCTGCCAAATTGTAATTATTTACCAAAATAAAAGGGATGATTATTTAGTACTGACATGAATAAGACTTTTCCCATAAATGATGTTTACATATAGTCCACCAGAGAAAATAATAGTTGTATTTATAAAAATTACAGTGTTCAAAAGTTTACATCCCCTTGATTCTTAATACTGTGTTGTTACCTGAATGATCTACAGCTTTTTTTGATAGTTGTTCATTAGTCAGTTAAACTGCCTGCTGTTCTTCAGAAATATTCTTCAGTAAAAATTCTTTGTTTTGTTTTTTTCTTTTGGGGTTTTTTTTTTTTTTTTTTGCATTTTTGTGTATTTTAACTATTTCCAGCAGTGACTGTGTGATTTTGAGATTCATCTTTTCACATTGAGGACAACTGAGGAACTCATATGCAACTATTACAGAAGGTTCAAACGCTCAGTGATGCTCCAGAAGGAAAAAACATGCATTAAGAGCTGGGGGTGAAAACCTTTGAATAGAATGAAGATGTGTACATTTTTCTTATTTTGCCTAAATGTGTTTTTTAGCACTGCCCTTCAGAAGCTACAGAAGATGCTTACATGTTTCCCAGAAGACAAAATAAATAAAATTTACCCTGATCTTCACATTTAAAAAGTTTACTTTATGAATCATGTTTACTTCTGCCGCATCAGTGAGTGTTTGAACCTTCTGTAATAGTTGCATATGAGTCCCTCAGTTGTCCTCAGTGTGAAAAGATGGATCTCAAAATAACAGTCATTTTTTAAAAGAGTTCAAATACACAAAAATGCTGAAAAACCAAAGAATTTGTGGGACTGCAAGAACAGCAGGCTGTTTAACCGTTCAGAACAAACAAGGAACTCATTTTCATGTTTCATTAGCAACACTGGTTGAAAAACTGGCATGTGAAAGCAGATTTTTACCTTTGCAGTTGTTCTCGTCCCAGGGAAACACACAGTTCTGAACACCATTACAAACCAGAGTGTTGTTGATGCACATGTTGCTGTGACAGAAGAATGTGTTGGCCAAACACGGAGCTGCAAAACAGAGTTTAATGAGATGAAAGCCATATAGATGATGCAATACTAATAATGTCCACCTGATGGACCTCTCACGCAACATGTTTGTATTTGAGTACTGCTGGTCAGTCTAATTGTGTTTGCCATGCAGAACTACTGAAGCACAGTATTCTGGCACATTTAGGTTAGATAAAGAAGTTTTTGCGTGTTACAGACTTTTTTTTTAAACAGCATTTATAATCAGGGTTCCTACAGATTTTCTGTCATCTGTAGTCATCTGTAAATGTTTTTATTTCTCTGGGTTTTATAAATGATTTTCTTAAAGTGACAACATACAGAGACCCTAAATTAAATAACTGAAAAAAACAAAATAATAAACTTTAACTTTTTTTTGTGCCCTTGAGAAACTATTCACATGTGCATGAGAAGTTTTTGCATGCTTGCGCATTACAATTTCTAGTTTTATATAACTAGTTTTATATATATATATATATATATATAATTCATTTCTTAATTTTCTATTATAAAAAACTAAATAGTGGCAAAAGTTTGGAAACACAAATATTTTTCCATACTCCACTTTCTTTTTTCTATACTTTTCCAGACCTGGAAAAAGCTTGAATCAAATCATACTTTTCCAAACCCTGTATAATGTATTCCTAGAGAAAGAATAGCTAAAGGAAAATTTGATCCAAAAAGTTCAAACAGAGAATAGCCATTTTTAAATCTACCAAATAACAGCAAATAGATTAGGAACAACATGAGGATGAGTAAGTAATGACAGAATGTCCATTTCTGGGCTAGCTATCACTTGAATAAAATTGCAGGACATAAAAAGGCAGAGGAACGCTTACGTTCAGCAAAGACTGTGAAGAGCATACGGAAGCGACTCAGTTTGCTAGTCTCGTCAGCCCACATTCGGACCACACCCACAGCATTGTCAAGCGTGATGTCATTGGCAACGGTGCTGCAGAACTTGGCCTTTAGATCTTCAATGGCATTACTGCCTTCATAGATTGCAACAAAGTTCTTCTTGCACTCATTGGAGTTCTCCAACTGATAGTCCAGAAAGCGGAGATAGATCTGTGTGTGGGACATAGAGTGTTAAAGGGTTAGTTCACTCAAAAATGAAAATTCTGTCATTAATTACTCACCCTCATGTAACTGCAAACCTTGTAAGACCTTCATTTATGTTTGAAACACAAATTAAGACATTTTTGATGAAATCCAAAATTGGATTTCTGACACTGCATAGACAGCAATGTAACTAGCACATTCAAGGCCCAGAAAGGAAGTAAGGACATAGTTAAAACAGTCCACATGGCATCTAAAATATCTTAATTTGTGTTCTGAAGATAAACAAAGGTCTTACGGCTTTAGAATGACATGAGAGTGAGTAATTAATGACATAATTTTAATTTTTGGGTGAACTATCCCTTAAATGCCACTATGTATAATGCTATGTGTGTCTAAAAAAACTGATTGGTCATTCATAGCATTCTACGGCAAAATATTTGTATATAAAGACACTAAACAAATATATGAAGAGTTCAGATGCAAAACCAGCTAAAAGCCAACTCGGTCAAAAATGAGATAATGATACTGAATGAATGCTCTCGACACATATTATACATCTATCAAATACTTTTACTTCAAACTCACTAAAATTCCACCCTCAGCCTAATTCTACTTACATAGAAAACTATACATGGGAGCCTGATAAAAAATGCACTTTTAAAGAAAGATGTCAGATGGATTTAAAGGCTTTTGCATCTGAACTCTTCATATATACACAGTAACTCACAAATGTGATTACACCCCTCACATATCAGCAACCATTTTAGTATATCTTTTTAAGGGACAATACTATAGAAATGAAACTTGGATATATTTTAGAATAGTTAATGTGCAGCTTGTATTGCAGTATAGATTTACTGTCCTCTGAAAATAACTCAACATACAGCCATTATTGTCAAAATAGCTGACAACAAAAGTGAGTACAACCTAAGTGATAACATCAGTATGTTGTTTAACCATGCAAAGCCACATGTCCTATTCATGTCCTGTTTATGTTTTTGTCTGCTTAACAGGACAATACAAAGTGTACCTTGTATTAGAGCAGTTCAAATTTGGTGCTTTAAGTACAGTTCTGTTTTACTGACCACTGGATGTTCAACATGGCACCTCATGGCAAAAAACTCTGAGGATTTGAGAATTAGAATTGTTGCTCTCCACAAAGACAGCCAAGGCTATTAGAGGTTCAGTAACACCCTGAAATTACACTACAGTGGTCAGGGTGGATTATACAGAAGTTTTCCAAGATGGGTTCCATTCAGAACAGGCCCTGCAAGGGTCGATCAACGAAGCTGAGTACTCGTTCTGTGCGTCAGGTGCAAAACCTGGCTTCAAAAAACAGATGTATGAGTGCTGCCAGCATTGCTTTAAAGGTTGCGGAAGTAGAAGGTCAGCTTGTCAGTGCTCAGACTGCAACAAGTCAGTTTGCATGGGTGCCATCCTAGAAGGAAGCCTCTTCTAAAGCTGGCTCACAAGAAAGCCCCATCACTTTGCACACAGTTTTGACAAGTTCACTTAGGGTGTAGTCCCATTTGTTGACAGCTATTTTGACAATAATGCCTATATGTTGAGTTATTTCAGAGGACAGTAAATATATACTGCTATACAAGCTGCACACTGACTAATCTAAAATACAGTGGGTACGGAAAGTATTCAGTATAATTTTTTCACTCTTTGTTATATTGCAGCCATTTGCTAAAGTCATTTAAGTTCATTTTTTTTTCCTCATTAATGTACACACAGCACCCCATATTGACAGAAAAACACAGAATTGTTGACATTTTTGCAGATTTATTAAAAAAGAAAAACTGAAATATCACATGGTCCTAAGTATTCAGACCCTTTGCTCAGTATTTAGTAGAAGCACCCTTTTGATCTAATACAGCCATGAGTCTTTTTGGGAAAGATGCAACAAGTTTTTCACACCTGGGTTTGGGGATCCTCTGGCATTCCTCCTTGCAGATCCTCTCCAGTTCTGTCAGGCTGGATGGTAAACGTTGGTGGACAGCCATTTTCAGGTCTCTCCAGAGATGCTCAATTGGGTTTAAGTCAGGGCTCTGGCTGTTCCATTCAAGAACAGTCACAGAGTTGTAGAGAAAGCCACTCCTTCGTTATTTTAGCTGTGTGCTTAGGGTCATTGTCTTGTTGGAAGGTGAACCTTCGGTCCTGAGCACTCTGGAGAAGGTTTTCATCCAGGATATCCCTGTACTTGGCCGCATTCATCTTTCCCTTGATTGCAACCAGTCGTCCTGTCCCTGCAGCTGAAAAACACCCCCACAGCATGATGCTGCCACCACCATGCTTCACTGTTGGGACTGTATTGGACAGGTGATGAGCAGTGCCTGGTTTTCTCCACACATACCTCTTAGAATTAAGGCCAAACAGTTCTATCTTGGTCTCATCAGACCGGAGAATCTTATTTCTTACCATCTTGGAGTCCTTCAGGTGTTTTTTAGCAAACTCCATGCAGGCTTTCATGTGTCTTGCACTGAGGAGAGGCTTCCGTTGGGCCACTCTGCCATAAAGCCCCGACTGGTGGAGGGCTGCAGTGATGGTTGACTTTCTACAACTTTCTCTCATCTCCCGACTGCATCTCTGGAGCTCAGCCACAGTGATCTTTGGGTTCTTCTTTACCTCTCTCACTAAGGCTCTTCTCCCCCGATGGCTCAGTTTGGTCGGACGGCCAGCTCTAGGAAGAGTTCTGCTCGTCCCAAATGTCTTCCATTTAAGGATTATGGATGCCACTGTGCTCTTAGGAACCTTAAGTTCAGCAGAATTTTTTTTGTAACCTTAGCCAGATCTGTGCCTTGCCACAATTCTGTCTCTGAGTTCTTCAGGCAGCTCCTTTGACCTCATGATTCTCATTTGCTCTGAAATGCACTGTGAGCTGTAAGGCCTTATATAGACAGATGTGTGGCTTTCCTAATCAAGTCCAATCAGTATAATCAAACACAGCTGGACTCAAATTAAGGTGTAGAACCATCTCAAGGATGATCAGAAGAAATGGACAGCACCTGAATAAAATATATGTTTGTCACAGCAAAGGGTCTGAATTCTGTCAATATGGGGTGCTGTGTGTACATAAATGAGAAAAAAAAATGAGCTTAAATGATTTTAGCAAATGGCTGCAATATAACAAAGAGTGAAAAATTTAAGGGGGTCTGAATACTTTCCGTACCCACTGTACATCCAAGTTTTATTTCTACAGTAATGTCCTCTGAGAAGATATACTTCTGAAATGTGAGGGGTATATCTGTGAGATATTACAGTTTAGTGATTATCTACAGCTTATTTGTATTTTTATTTATCATTTTTAATATTTAACATTTTTATACTTGTTTTAAATGTATATGCAATGTGCATAATGTTATCTTTTAATTTAATTATCTTATTTTTATTTGATTTGTTTTACAGTTTAATAATGTTTAAAATTCAAGTAATTCCACTGTTAAAAAGTTCTTTTAAAAAAAAAAGTTCAATAATTGAATGATGTTTCAAAGTCAATAATTGTGCTGGATAATTGTGATCTCAATATTAACCAAAATAGTCATGATTGTGATTCTAGTCAAAACTAAGAAGTTCTACTTGACAGCATGGATAATAATTTAAAAAAGTAATTAAATAAATTGAATAATTATTTAAATGAATAATTATTAATATTTAAAATGCAATCAATTTAAATATTTAATGGAAAATTGTGCATGCTGTGCATGTTCACTGAGCGCTTTGATGAAGGGGTTTATTTTATGATACACAGAAAAAAATTGGCCAGAATTGTACCTTTTGAGGTACTCTACATATTCGTACCTTAAGGGTGCGTATTACCACTCTAAGGTACTAATGTGTACCTATTAGGGAAAAAAAAAGGTACAAAGATGTCCTTTTGTGGGTACAATTCTGACCTCTTTTCCTCTGTTTAATGACCAGCTGACTGTATGTTATCCTGTATCTAACACAACTTCATTCTAAGACTCAATGTCAGTGACTGTACATGATCCGTTACAAATCTATGTAAGATGAACAGATGTTTCATCAGGGTTGCATTACAAACCTTAGACATTGGTGGAGCTCGTATGGTCCAAATACAGTCCAGTGCTTCCCCTGATTTTACCTTGTTTTCCTCCTCAACTTGACTGGATCTGATTATACCATCTGATCCAGACATTTCAAACTGACAGTCTGACAGGAGAAGACAACAGAAGAGACAACGACAAATTAATATTATAGCAATAACATTATATCTTTCAACTACTTGAGAAAGAGACCCGAGAGTCTGCAGACCACAGCTGGGAAAAGTAATACTAATAAATTCTAGGGCACTGAAATATTCAGGAGTTTACATAACTGATGCACTAAAGATGGAATTTACATTTATATTTGTTGGGTGCAGTAACCATAGCAACTGAAAAAGAGGGTGAATGGAGTGTCATTCCGATAGGTAGAAAAACATATTAAAAATCTAACTTTAAGTACTTAACAGCTTTCCTAAGAAAGTGTATGTTCCTGCATGGCATTTCACATCAGGTTTAGATTGTAGGTTTAGTAAAAATCAAAAACAAATCTGCCATAGACCAGTATAAAAAAATATTGATAATAAGAATAATAAATGTTTTATGAGCAGCAAATCAAAATATTAGAATGAAGGATCATGTGACTGCTAAAAAATTAAGCTTTGAAATCACAGTAATAAATTACATTTTAAAATATATGCAAATAGAAAACAGTTATTTTAAATAGTAAAAGTATTTCAAAATGTTACTGCTTTTGCTGTACTTTGGACAAAAATAAATGCAGGCTTGGTGAGCAGACGTCTTTAAAAAGAACTTTCGACTGGTAGTGTATTACTGGGACAAACACCCATCCCATACTACATACGTAAGTATTTTTTTGTTTACCTGGAATGGGATTCAAGAGTCCCCCAATATGGAGATGAAAGTCAGGATCTGGATGCAAGAGAGGTTTTTGATTAAAAAACCAAGCGCAGTAAAACTAATACAAAGAGAACAGAGGAAAAAAAGGCAAAAGATACTAAGATTTAATGCATGATTGCATGAATAATTTCAACTTGCATGCACTTACCTGCGGTATATGAATACTCCACCCTGAAGCCCAGTCCTTCCAACTCCTCATCGCTGGTAAACCTGATCCACATGAAGCGTCCAGAAGAGGTGACAATTCCTGGACTCTTTGCCCCGCAGAAGCGATCAATTAACGGAGAGAAAACAAACGGCCCATCACGGATTTCAATGTTATCAAAGCGGCACTCAAAGGATGGCTCGATGTAGTAGATGTTATTGAAGACGAGCTGGATTCTCTTTCGTGGATGGGCTGATGTAGACAGGAAACAGTGGTTGATACACAACTGTTCAAAAGTTCGGGCTCGTCTCTTATGCTCACCAAGGTTACATTTACTTGATCAAAATACAGTAAAAATCTGTGAATTTAAGAAATATTATTGCATTTTAAAACAGTTGTTTTCCATTTTTACCATCATTACTCTAGTCTTCAGTGTCACATGATCCTTCAGAAATCATTCTAATATGCTGATTTGCTGCTCAAGACATTTATTTTTACCAAAACAGTTGGGCTGCTTAATTAACTCAATAGGGACCCCAAACTGTTGAATGGTTATACAGTGGGTACGGAAAGTATTCAGACCCCCTTAAATGTTTCACTCTATGTTATATTGCAGCCATTTGCTAAAATCATTTAAGTTCATTTTTTTCTCATTAATGTACACACAGCACCCCATATTGACAGAAAAACACAGAATTGTTGACATTTTTGCAGATTTATTAAAAAAGAAACATCACATGGTCCTAAGTATTCAGACCCTTTACTGAGATATTTAACTCAGGTGCTGTCCATTTCTTCTGATCATCCTTGAGATGGTTCTACACCTTCATTTGAGTCCAGCTGTGTTTGATTATACTGATTGGACTTGATTAGGAAAGCCACATACCTGTCTATATAAGACCTTACAGCTCACAGTGCATGTCAGGGCAAATGAGAATCATGAGGTCAAAGGAACTGCCTGAAGACAGAATTGTGGCAAGGCACAGATCTGACCAAGGTTACAAAAAAATTTCTGCTGCACTTAAGGTTCCTATGAGCACAGTGGCCTCCATAATCCTTAAATGGAAGATGTTTAGGACGACCAGAACCCTTCCTAGAGCTGGTCGTCCAGCCAAACCGAGCTATCGGGGGAGAAGAGCCTTGGTGAGAGAGGTAAAGAAGAACCCAAAGATCACTGTGGCTGAGCTCCAGAGATGCAGTCGGGAGATGGGAGAAAGTTGTAGAAAGTCAACCATCACTGCAGCCCTCCACCAGTCGGGGCTTTATGGCAGAGTGGCCCGACGGAAGCCTCTCCTCAGTGCAAGACACATGAAAGCCCGCATGAAGGACTCCAAGAGTCTGATGATCTTGGTCTGATGAGACCAAGATAGAACTTTTTGGCCTTAATTCTAAGTGGTATATGTGGAGAAAACCAGGCACTGCTCATCACCTGTCCAATACAGTCCCAACAGTGAAGCATGGTGGTGGCAGCATCATGCTGTGGGGGTCTTTTTCAACTGCAGGGACAGGACGGCTGGTTGCAATCGAGGGAAATGAATGCGGCCAAGTACAGGGATATCCTGGATGAAAACCTTCTCCAGAGTGCTCAGGACCTCAGACTGGGCCGAAGGTTCACCTTCCAACAAGACAATGACCCTAAGCACACAGCTAAAATAACTAAGGACTGGCTTCACAACAACTCTGTGACTGTTCTTGAATGGCCCATCACCATGGGGTGCTGTGTGTACATTAATGAGGAAAAAAATGAACTTAAATGTATATGCAGTGTATGTTTTACCAAAGCAACAAATAGGACAAGTATCTGTGTAAGCCTGTGAAAAGTGAGACTCGTACCCTCCAGTATATAGACACACTCCTTGTTTGGTGGGTAAGTGTTGGGGTAGTTTGGAGAACTGAAGGATCCTCCATTTGCCGTCTGGACCAAAGTTCCACAGTGAGCAGGTTTCTTATCCTCAACAGCCACATTCTGAGGCAAAGCTTAACAGCATACACAAACACAAGAGTGATCTACATTAAAGGTTATTAATGGTTATTAAAGCAAAACAGATGGGAAAGACTCATTAAATGTTTATTTAAATCTCTTTTTTTCAGTTTCAATCTCTCTCCAATTTAAACATGTGGCTCTGCATGTGAGTTCCTACTTCAAACCAACCTTGAGTTTTCTGTGCCAGTGCGAATCCCTCCTCAATCAGGATAAGCAGAACCAAGGCTGCAAGAAAACACAAACGGGGCATGTTTGCAAGATCTTGGATATCCAGTGAACTTTTCTTAACTATGAAGAAATCAAATACAACTCAGATATGTCAAAAACATACACTAATAAAAATGCTGATTTTCTTTTACATATTTAACATTATTATTTAATCGCTGGGGTTTGATAAGAATTTTTAATGTTTTGAAAGAAGATATGTTTACAAGCCTGTAGTTATTTCATCATTAATACATTAAAAACAAAAATATTGTAAAATATTAATATATTTTGAAAACAACTGTTTTTGATTTTACTATATTTTAAAATGCGATTTATTCCTGTGATGCATGAACAATTCTCCAGTCTTCAGTGTCGCATGATTCTTTAGAAATCATTCAATTTGATGATTTGCCGCTCAAGAAAAGTTTGATTAATTAAATGTTTCCTTACTAAATAAAAGTATTAATTTATTTATAAATATTTTAATAAATAGTAAATAACCCCAAACTTGTACAGTATGTACAGTAGTGTAGCTCTGTTCTCCTAAAGTTAACAGTAAATGTAAACTAGCTGGTTTGATAATCCAAGAGAGATCATTCAAATGCACCCATTATAATATAAAGATCAACCCATTAAAATTCAGACACCTTACTAATTTGTCATTTGCTTAACTTCACACCTGCTTATACTGCTACTCAGCACTCACAGTGGGATGTGGATGTTCAGGTCATGTTCATCAAGACTAAAATAAAATTTAACAAGCTCTCCAACTCCAGTTACAAATTTACAAGTTTTTAAAAAGGAAAATGACACCAGCCTTAGATCTGAACTCAGAACATTTTGCAATCAGAGCTCAAGCTCAATGGCAAGTTGATGTCAGTGAGGATGCTTGAAAACACAGGATTTTAAAATATACTGCAGCATGTGTTGGCCAGGGTTGTGTTTAGGGTTGCTGCATGTGATTTTCATGACATGAAGGGTTGAGAGAACTTATCAAACTGATATCAAACCAATTTGTGCAAAACGGGATGGGAGTGAGACAAATCAACTAAAACCAAAGTAATTTGTAGATTTCTAAATGGGAATGACTCAACTACTGCATCAGCTTCTTCAAGCAATTACAGACTACTGGCTTGATGAATTATATCATTAATACAGTTCTAGGATATGTGGTTTGATTGAGGGCTTGTAGAGGAGCTGTCTATTCAGCACCGCATGTGCACTTTGCTGTATTTTCACTAGACAACATACAGACAAAGCAGACATTCAGCCAGGTTTAATATAACTCTACTAAAGGCATTCTGGGCTGGCTGACCAACCGAGCGAAATCCTAGAAATAATTCTGTTTTGAACTCTAAATGATGTTATGACCTGGATGAATGAAAAGCAAAACTCAGACAAAATGAATAAAAAAATACTATGGTATTTTGGAGAACCATGTAAATGTGCACTGTAAAAATGTCAACCCATTAACTGAAATCTTAAGTTTCACTGCTGCATTAATTAATAATAATAAAAATAAATAAATAAATAAATGCATTGAAGTTTTTCATTTTTCCCACAAAACTGAATTTGATTAACAATGAAGAAAATTGCTGTTAAAACGGAAAATGTAAGAACTTTATTGTTGCGCAAGTTAAATTGAGGGACAGACGTTATTATGACAATTATGACAAATATCATCATTTAGCATCCGATACCATTACTATACCATGGTAAAACTACAGCAGGCTACTTTACTGAAATGTGCATGACATTCTCAAAACACATTTGATATTTTTACAAATAAGTTTTGTACAAAAGAAGCATTCAATCAATAATTAAAACATGAACTCACCCTCATGCATTTCCACTTTCACTGAACACTTCTGCTCTCGTGAGATTGTTTGCTGTCTACATTTTCAACGACATGAAGTTAGACCAAACGGCTCTGCAACAGATTTCATGAATAAAGAAGCATCTCTGTCCTGGAATAAAATCGAGAAAATCCATTTGAAAGCAGTAAATTAAACTGTATACGCCAAGACGTTTGCAGAAAGTCCTTAGCGTCGCGTTTCTGGAAAGCCCGTTATCATTATGACTGTGAGGAGCGAGAGAGAGAGAGAGAGAGAGAGAGAGATGAATAATCATTTTAATGACATAAGCGCAGTATGTGCAACTGATTGGCTGATAGGCGCTAAATCGGCACCATTAATCTGCTGATTAATAAATTCTCATGAATATTAATCACGACTGTGAGAAGCAGCACAGAAGCTGCATCAGCATTTACACTGGGGTTTAATAATGCACAAATTACAGTTGCAGAAATACTTAGTAA
Organism: Cirrhinus molitorella; assembly: GCA_033026305.1. NCBI lineage: Eukaryota > Metazoa > Chordata > Actinopteri > Cypriniformes > Cyprinidae > Cirrhinus > Cirrhinus molitorella. Next base: position 6,906,719 of record CM065127.1, on the reverse strand, counting down.
GCCAGAAAGGGTGACATATTTTGGCAAACTAAAGTTAACTAGTGGTACAGATACATACGAGCAGTATTAATTAAGATATTAGCCTAACATTTCACCTACCTGACCGGAAATGATACGAATAATCACAAATGTCAAGATTCTTGCCCTGGAAGTCCTGGTTCAGTCTGGCCAACCACAAACGCCATAGTTTTTTGCACTGTTCTTCGTGTTTTGTTATAATTTGGCAGTCTATAGTGTTTTTTCCTGGTCTGACTATACAATAGCCTAATTGACTATTTTCATCGGTAATAATCAGCAAAATATGCGAGTTTTGTTCAGTTCAATGGCGTTGTTTACGTTCAGTGTCGCCAATATGGCCGATTGATGACGTAAAAAAAGCGTAAAAATAATTCATACAATTATGCATACAAATATTAAACCAGAAATAATTACAGCAGCATCTGAGCTGATTTGGACACTAAGAGCTGAGGCAAGTCGGAGTTGTCATGTGTTAGCATTACCTTTTTTTTTTTTTTTAGTGCAGTATTACATCTTTGCACAATAATCAGGAGGTGTGTAAAGACGCCTTAGGGCATTGTTTCTCAATTCTGGTCCAGGAGACCCACCAGCACTGCACGTTTTGTCTGTCTCCCTTACTGGATGCACACATTTGGACTCAAACCCTCTATTAACAAGCCGATTATTTATGTTAGATTAGAAGGCATCTAAAATGTACAGTACTCCAGCCAGAACCAGGATTGAGAACCCACAGCTCTAGGAAGATTACAAAGAAGCATCCACATGACCTAAGTAATATTCACAAGCTAAGTCTTGATAGTAGGATTCATAATATTGCGGATGGGGTCCGCACAGCTGTTGGAAACAAGGGATTTGAGACTTAACACTGGTCTCTTGGAGGGGTCTGTCCCACCCATGAATGCCTGATAAGCAGTATGGCGACTGAACTGATGAAGCGTGTCGCAGAAGCTGATTACATGGTCGCTGTAAGGAGGGATATGAATTCTAATAATATCTGACTTTCAACGTCTGATCACGTAATGCATTGACTGTCAAGGTTTGTCACACACTATGGCTATAATAACCTTTAAACTTGGCAGGCATCACCGTTATTATTGCTCATAAATCCTTGACCCTTTAGTATTAAACTGTAAGTTTAACAGTGTTGGTGGTACAAACATGAATGATGTCTTAAATCAGCCCAGATTTTTTAAACTGTAGGCTTCTAGTCTCAAAAGTAAACTTTGGCACTTTAAAAATGGAAGGAAGAAAGTTTATCAAAGCATTTTGAATTAAGCTCCAAACCGGTTAAAATATATGCACTGATTAAATGATCACAGAACAGCTATTTTCCGTTCATGGCCCAACAAGACCCATGCCTGCTGACAACTAACATAAAATGAGCTTTCATAAATAACTTAAGCTGCCAGTGAAGTATGATGGCACTTATTTGCAATTCAAATGAAGCTGAAACTCCCTTTCATCTCTGACAGAGAAGATGAGATTCTCACCTGAGAATAGAGATTCTGCCACAATCATTTACAATGGCCTAGATAAGGCTATGAAGCCACTCTTACTGTGCAAAGTCAACATGCAACCACTGAGGTATAGGATCCACATTTGGGCAATGCACATCTAGTTTAAAGGTTTACTCACCATGGTTTACTTAACAGAATAATGCATAAATGCTGATGACTTCAGGATGTTTTTTTTTTTTTTTTGTCTCCAGATGAAACAGGCAAAAATATTATTGCAAACAAAAAACATTTTTATTTCCTAAACAGCTTCTACAGTATGTGCACAGCTGGGTTTGTTTCAACAGACAGAAAAATGAATGTTATTATTATGTTTAATGTATGTTTTTAATATTTTACATTGGACTATTCCAATTTTCATTGATATATAGTGTTTTGGAAATGGACCATGTTATGATATTAAAATGTGACCCTGAACCACAATAATAAGGGTCAATTTTTTTCAACTATTTGAAAATCTGGAATTTGAGGATGCTAAATTTTGAGAAAATTGTCTTTAAAGTTTATCTAAAATTAAGTTTTGATATATTTATGGTAGGAAATTTACAAAATATTTTGATGGAACTTATCTTAATGATTTTTGGCATAAAAGAAAAATCAATCATTTTGACCAATACAATGTATTTTTGTCTATTGCTACAAATATAATCGTGCTGCATAAGACTTGTTTTGTGGTCCAGGGCCACAAACAGGTTGTGACTCACATTTTTACACATATCTTGAATATTTAGCAAGTACTTTTAATAAATGCACAATTACTGTTTAAATGTGACAAATCTTTCACACTTTAAAGGAATTGTTTACCCAAAAATATTCTTCAATATTGCTCACCAAGTGAATGGGTGCCGTTAGAATGAGAGTCTAAACAGCTGATAAAAACATCACAGTAATCCACAAGAAATTGAATTCTGATGGCACCCATTCACTGCAGTGATGCAATGCCTAATTTCTCTAACTCTCTTCCAATTAAGAAACAAACTCTTCTACATCTGGCCTGAGAATGAGTAAATTTTCTGCAAAATTAAATTTTTGGGTGCACTATTCCTTTAATAGTGTGCAATGAGGTAATTCCCATGAGATGCTGTACAAAAACTTGTAATGTAATATAATCTGAGGATGCTATTAAACATCACATTTATTTTGGATAACACTCAAAAAGAGCATCGGTTAGGCATGGCATTTTTTTTTTGTAGCATCTAAGTTCATGACTAAGTTCATGTGTATTTGTCTGCACGCGATTGCAGATCTAAGTCAATCTTGCTGTCGCGTCTGCTTGAGTGTTGAAGGATTAAGAAAAGAGTAAAATCTTTTTGTTAATCTGGTGCTTTGTAGAGAGAAAGAGAGAGAGAGAGAGAGAGAGAGAGAGAGAGAGAGCATTTGCTAGTCAATTTCCTGTCTGCAAACTTAATTTCAAGGAAGAAGAAACAAGGAATGTGGGACCTACCGGTAAACCCAGACATGTCAATCGTTTTACTATTAAAATTAATTACAATGTTTTTTTGTTGTATAATTTACTTAATATTAATATAATTCATATTTAAACAAATTTAAAATATGAATATTGTTTAAATTATGTATGTGTCTGTGTGTGTGTGTGTGTGTGTGTAAAATCAATATCCTACACTAATGCACAACTACAATATCCTCTTATCAAAATCAGTAACATTACATGATTCATATATGATGCTTAATATAACCTGATATATATATATATGCAAATTTACAGCACAGAACACATGGTACACAGATAAACCCTGTATAGCCATATGTGTATGTGATTTAAAGGGTTAAATCCAGGAAATACTCTGGATTAGACTACAACATGTGACAAACTGATTCCAAGATGACATCGAAGATACAGTGGATGTCTATCTATCTATCTATCTATCTATCTATCTATCTATCTATCTATCTATCTATCTATCTACACTACCAGTCAAAAGTTGTTGTTTTTTAAGTCTCTTCTGCTCACCAAGCCTGCATTTATTTGAACCAAAATACAGCAAAATCAGTAATATTGGGAAATAATTTTACTGTTTATAACAACTGCTTTCTATTTGAATATCTATTTTAAAATGTAATTTATTCCTGTGATCAAAGCATAATTTTTTTTGCATCATTACTCCAGTCTTCAGTGTCATATGATCCTTCAGAAATCATTCTAAAATGCTGTTCATAAAACAGTTATTATTATTATCATCATCAATATTTCAAACAGTAAAGCAAGGGTGCTTTAAATTGATTAAAAGTGATGATAAAGACATTTATAATGTAATGTATTATAATGTTTTCAACTTAATAATAATAATAAATGTTTTGCTGAGCAGCAAATCAGAATATTGGAATGATTTCTTGACTTGAGTAATGATGCTAAAAATTCAGTTTTGAAATCACAGGAAAAAATTACATTTTAAAATATATTAAAATAGAAAACAGTTATTTTAAGTAGTAAAAATGTTTCAAAATTGTTGCTGTACTTTGGATCAAATAAATGCAGGCTTGGTGAGCAGAAGATAAAAATAAAAAAAAAATCTTTTGACTGGCAGTGTACAATAAAATAATAATAATGATAATAATAAAATCATCATTTAATCTTTTTAATTTATTTAAATATATGTTATTTTAACTATAGGTACAGTTTAACACTATTGAAAATGGCAGTAGTGCAGATAATTTATCTATATATCTACAGCACTAAGACTTTCACCAAAAGAAAGAAATGCAGGCAGCTGGCCTCTGTCTGTGAGAACATGGGGAGGGAGATGGAGAGAATCTTTCAGACTGAAGTCCTGATGTCAAGCAATCTGAGACTTCAGCAAATCTCTCAACATCCCTCAGACTAAAAATAACCTCAAAATACACTAAAGCCACCAGCAACCCACTCACACCAAAGAGGTCAGAAACACATACTGATCTTCACTGGCTCAAGCTGCATGTATAAAGTTAGTATTTATATAGGAAACTTTTCTTTTACTGGTCTAACTAACCTGAGAATTAAAATCCCCAAAACTTCATAGTCGTTCTTATTTACAGCAGACCACATCTGTTAGATATTTGAGCTTATAATCTTGAGATGTCTAAAACGTGACCTTGGCAGAAACGCAATGATTTCTGTAAAAATCTTGATGTCAAATCTCAGTCTGTCTATAAAATCCCATGAGTTACATCATCTACCACTATACATGTGATCAAAGACACTATGGATAAAACCAGAGGCATTAGTATGACACGTGCTCTGAATGACAATGAAACTCTTATGTCTGGCTGGACTGGTGTAAGTTTTGATTTTTTTTTTTTTACTTTTACTTTTACTTTACTACACACTAAAAGAAAACATAAATGCACAGGAAATCTATGTATATGTTATTTCCTCAGTCGTGAGAAGACAATTTCAGAAGAGCAAAAAACAAATCCAATCCAAATTACAGAGCTGGAAACACAAACACACTACTCCAACTTCGCTACTGTTTTTCCTTTAAAACATATGTTTCTAATCTTTCCTGGGTATTTACTTTCTGTGCAAAGAGCTACCTCTAAAAAAGGACGAAAGAGCATGAAAATGTCATGACAGACACTGAGAGAGGAATCAAAATGAAAGGATTGAGAGTCTTAAGAACGATAACAGCTTCATCACTCTGTCTCGAACTCATTACACAAGCAGCTAGTTCTCACAGCTCTGCAATTACAGCTTCAGCTGTACAATTACTGCTAACAACAACAGCTGCCATCAGCTATAGCAAAACCACATGACTGCACATACAAACAAGTGAGAGAAATAAAGAGAGACGAAGTTGCACAAATGTGGTATCCAGAATATTAAAAGGGAAGATAAAAAGCAATGTTTTTATGTAAAGGGTCATTTATAAAAACTTGAAGCACTAGTTCAAATAAAAAAAAAGATCACTGCATATTTAGGGTTACATCAGATTACTATTACATAGCAAATTGCCAAATGATCCACAGCTCTGTGTCTCCATCTTGTGGATAAAAAAAAACTAAATATGATATGTAACTTTTCATCAGCAATATTGGGTTGTGGCATTATGAAATGCCATGAAATACTACAAAATGTTTCACAATTTCATTCACAGCTGCATTTTTGTCCTGAGCCTTCTTAATTTCTGATCCTGACATGGCCAGCAGGATGTGGCATACATTAAATTATCTGTAGCCTGCTTCCTGAAAGATTGAATACTGTCAGTAAAATGTTTGGATCAGTAATGTTGTGTCTGTGTAAGTGTGTCAGTGTAAATATACAGCACTGAATGCCTAGGCCTCATTGAACCGTTTGTGCAGTCAAAGAGGCAGAAAATGACTCACTTTAATCAATAGTTCCACATTTTAAAACCGGACGTTGTAAAAGAGAGCGGGCAGGGAGTGTCTGTGTGGAACACGTACATTTCCAACAGCCCTGTTGACGGAGAGAGTCAATCAAGGGTAGCATTAGGTCCGAATCATTTTTAAGACTCGGTTCGTTTCAATGAACTTCAAGTAAATTGTATTAGCATCTCTATGATTAGCATAGTCAAACGTAAAGAGTTTTTAAACATAGGTTATTTGTGCTATGTAAATGCACAATTAACTGATATGCATATGCAACTGATGTTTTGACGATATACAATCAAATGCGCATGCACAAACAGTGCCTCTTCAAGCTAATCCAACTTCAGATTTTATATATACTACGATTTATATATATTTTGTGAAATATCGAGTTTAAACCATCTGTAACATTATGTAGTTCTTTTAACTGCTTGAAAATGTCAATTTTTTCTGTCGTGTAGTTGTCACATAGCCCAGTGAATTACAATTGCTTTTCGAATCGGTTCAAACGAATCATTAAAAAGAACCGGCTCAAATGAGCGATTCGTCTGGAAACTGTGCATCACTATCTGAGAGTTTTCCTCCCTTTGCAGTCAATCTCTCCATCCCAGATCCTGCCTTTGCTCGCGTTTCCACTCATTCACTGTTCAACAAAGGTAGGTTTTTACTTAATTGACAGTTTGATTTATCACGCATGCATTTTGTAATGTTAACGTTTTGGATTAGTAGTACAATAAAAGAAGTGTAATGTTTATCGGTAGTCTGAGCCGCACTCTGCTTTGTCCTTTAGTCTCTCTGTTCCAGCTGATGCCACGTCAGTGGCAAAAATTATAACGTTTTTAAACTCCACCGTGTTAACTCAGCGTTAACTATTTTAAAAACTTAATTTGACAGTATAAGCTGTGCTTTAAATCTCTTTTAGAGAGTGTGGTCCCCAGATGAGATCTGTGTTCAAAGCACTTCAGCAGCTGGAAGGTGTGGCTGAGATAAGAGATAAAACTGTCCTGCATGTAAACTTTATCCATTTCAAAATAAATTAATATTAGTAAATTTGAGAAGCTTTTTTAATGTCCAGAAAATGTCCAAAAAAGAACAGCTCTTTGTTTTAAATTACATAAATGCCAGTGGAAGCTGTTCATATCTAATGTGTTTGTTTCTCTTCCCTATTTTGTAGCCAATAAAACCACAAAAGAACATGATGTTCAAATGTCTAATAATTAAATGTGAAATCATGCTGCTTCCCAAGTTTCAGACTTTTATCCAATATACTTTTGAGATATATATATATATATATGTGTGTGTGTGTGTGTGGTTATACATGTAAATTAGGCTAATTCAGTTGTTTTTTCTTCTACATGTTCCATTGGCTGATGTTTTACATAAATATATGCAAATCACCCTGACCACATAATACCACATGTTAGTAACTTTAGAATCATGATGAACAATTCTTGATTTACTTTTTTTCTATTATAATGTGATGTTTTATGCAGTTTCAAAAACTGTTCAAATATCTATAATCCAGTTTATAGTCTGAGACCATTAACATGAAACCTTTGGGCTTGGCCCAATGACAACCTCTCACTATGTTCTTCTAGTATTGGATAGACTAGAGGTGTTGTATATATATATATAAATAATAACTGTGCTATATTTCTCTATTGCAAGGAGGCAGAATGGGAGCAAAGCTCAGTCGGAAGAAGAGTGAAGCGGGGATAGGAGCAGAGACAATAGGTCCAGCTGTAGAGATTGGAACAGCTGAGAATTCACCTGTGGCTGAAAATGCAGAGCAGAAATGCTCTGAAGGTGAGGTTCAAGAAGACAGCAAGCCTGCAGAAGAGAAGACCATCGGTGAGCCTGGCTCTCCAAACAACATTCTGCAGAGCCTTACGCAAGCTGTAGGAGAAACAGTCAACGCAGTCACAGGACAGATAGCTGCACCGGTGGAAGATGTTGTAAACAAAGGTATTGAGGCAATGGAGTCTGCGTTGGCATCCGTCAGCCTGATTGAGAAGGAACCTGTTGCTCCAGAGGAAGAACCTGAACCTGTGGTAGATCTTGCTGATTCTGATGTGCCCCAAGAACCCAGCCTCTTGGATGACCTCCTGAAATCTCCAATCTCAGAAGCCCTCATTTCTGGAGTCAATATGGTGAGTGAAGCCATAACCAGTGGGAAAGTGGAAGACAAAATTAGTAATGCTGGTCCAGCCGAGAACAAGGATTTGTTGGAATGTCTGGATAAGGTGGAGCCACCCTCAGTGGACCTCCTGGACTGTGAACTGACCCATGAATCCACAATCCCTAACTCGGATCCATCATTCACTTTGGAAGATGTGGGACAGAATGCTGTTGACACAGTCAACCTTATATAAACCTCTACACTCGCCTCTAGAAAACAGCAGCAGCTGGAAGGTCATTAGGTGCAACTATGTCAGAACAATATGCAAGAAATGAATGAACAGTTACATTACAGTCATGAAACAGGGTTGTTTGGCATTCAGAATTGAATTAAGTTAGCAAACTGGATGCAGAATTTTATAAAACTGTCATTTTTATTATAAACATTGACTTATTTTAAAGTTTGGCCCAAAGTTTAAAAGTCAATAGAACCAGTTCTTTAATTCTGAATTTTACACAACCCTATCATGAAAAAGTTTAAAGTTAAAAGTAAAGCCAGCCATCTCAGATATCTAATGAACATTCCTTATGTTATGCCTACCAATTCGTTGACAAGCAGCAAACCAGCTCTCTGATATTTTTTCTTGATGGTCTATATTCTTCCAAGCTCTTGGTGATTGTGTATGAACCGTTCAGCCAGTCTCCCACAGGGGAAGAGAAAAAGAATGTACATTAAAACAATGATTGTAGTAAAGGAAAATAAAGACTGTAACACATCACAATAGCATTGTTCCTTGATCTGCATTTTGTATTTAATCAAATATGTTTGTGGTATGCAAAAGCATCTAGTCAAACATTTGAACAAAACATCAATATGTGAAAATAGCTTGATTCAGCATTACTGCAGTGTCTCTGGAATACAAACAAAACTCAGCATAGAAGTGCATGAACAATCCCAATACACAGGAGTTTCCCGGGAAGTTTCTGGAAAGATAACAAGCACCATCTCTTTTAGTTTTCCCAGTGAAGCTTCTGGGGAGAGGGGCGACATTCTTTCCAGAGAAAAGGGGTCTCATGGGACTTTTTTTTTTTAGGGTTAACTTTCTAGCTGTTATCCCAAGAAACTTCAGCTTTACATAAATAAATATCTTTCAACCGAGTTTGCTGTACTGAATGCGTAACAAAGTTTTTGATGAAATATTAAGCTGCTTCCGTTTGCTGGAATCTCAAGGAAATGCCATGCCTCATTATCCTTGTATAACAGAGCTTTGTGTACTTCGGCCATAAGAGGAACGAATTTAGATGACATGGCTCTAGGGAATCTACTGTTGCACAACAAGTAAACTTTATACAAATATACAAAAAGTATGGACTCCCATGCAAATAAAGTGGATTTGACAAAAAACAAACAAACAAACAAACAAACAGGTAACTGTGATACCAACATGACCTGTTTTGCAAATAAACTGAGAATGGGGGAAAATATAACATTTAAAACTAAATATTCTTTCCTTTTTTCTAGTGCAAACTAAATTATTTTCTAACACATCACCGTGTTATATAGTAAAACTCTACAACAAAAATCGACAACACATAACTGATTAAATAAGATATAACAAATCGTGATGGCTGAAAATGAGTTCAGCTGGTGATGTTTTATATGTCTCCTGCCCCAGACTGATCCACACCCCGTGCTTTGGCTTTCTGTCAGTAAAAGAGAGAAAACAGAATCAGGATTCTGAAATGGCAGAACTGGGGAAATGAAACAGGAAGCAAAATTATGATTTGTGCTCTTCTTTCACAATACAGGCTAGATAGTACCACAGCCATAAAGGTACTGGCACGGCAATAGAACTAACATCTGATGGCCTCTAGATCGAATGTCGGGCAAATCGTGTTGTTGTTTTGAACTGTGAAAGACAACCAGAAGAACAGACTGTGTTATGTAACAGTGTGACAGCCACATACCAAAGAGGCCACAGTTTCTTTAGCATTTCCTTTTAGTGAGATCATTCTTTCGCTGGGATTTTTTTTATGATCATCAAGCCTGTATTTATTTGATCAGTAATTCATATTCTCAAACTTTTTTTAATATATGTGACCCTGGACCACAAAACCATTCATAAGTCGCTGGGGTATATTTGTAGCAATATCCAAAAATACACTGTATGGGTCAAAATTATTGATTTTTCTTTTTTGCCAAAAATCATTAGGATATTAAGTAAAGATCATGTTCCATTAAGATATTTTGTAAATTTCCTACCGTAAATGTATCCAAACTTAATTTCTGATAAGTAATGTGCTTTGCTGGAAGTTCATTTGGACAACTTTAAAGGCAATTTTCTCAATTAGATTTTTTTTGCACTCTCAGATTCCAGATTTTCAAATAGTTCAAATAGTATATTGGCCAAATATTGTCCTATGCTAACAAACCATACATCAGTGGAAAGCTTATTTTTCATCTTTCAGATGATGTATAAATCTCAATTTCCAAAAACTGACCCATATGACTGGTTTTGTGGCCCAGGGGCACATATATTATATAATATTATTTTATAACATTTGTTACAATTTAAAAAAACATTTTAAAAATGTTCATTCTGTGATGCGAAAAATGTCTTTGGTGTCACATGATCCTTCAGAAATCATTCTAATATGGTGATTTGCTAAAAATAAATAAATAAATAAATAAATTAGAACTCCTCCAGTTTCTTATAATGTGAATCATCCTGGTGGAGGCATAGACTCCCAATAGCTTTTGATATTCTTTTGATATCTTCATATTCTGTTTGGTGATTTGTTTGCAGCAGTAACAGAAATGAACTTTTCCAATGACTTTAAATTGATTTTTAACTTTTATGGGCATTTTTACCTTTTACCAATTTTTTTCTAACCTAATTAAAGTTATGCATCATCTTTGGTGTCAAATTCTTAAATTTAATCAATAAATTCAAATAGGGCTGTTACCAATCAAATGAAATCAGTATCAACAAAAGGAGTTTGTGTAATGTAGTTAGAACACAGAACCATCTAAAGTGGTATATTAACATTTACAAAAAAAAAAAAAAAAGGGGGAAATCACTGCATGATTGAGTCATTGAGCCATTCATTCAACAGATTTGTTTAAACGGCTGATTGATTCAGTAACGATACACCGTTGTGTGTTGCTCAGAGACCTAAAACAGTTCTTTTGTTGATGAAAGACAGCAAAAACAGGAAATTGTGTCTAAATGTAAGTCAATTAATATTAACTTCTTGTTTATTGGACTGTTTAATAAAATCAAATCAAATTTTGCAGGAATTATAAATGTATTTTAATAAAATAAATGAATCTGTAGTCTAACCCACATGTCAGTGTATATGTGGACTTTCTGGGTGTGTTTTTGTTAAGTTTTTGCAATATACTAGATAATGTCAAATTGCGATATTATCGTAGACAATATATTACAAATCCCTAAGTTACAGTATTCAGAAAACTGATCTTCACTGTTGGTCATGTCATGCCTGCATGTGTTGGTACTTCTTGGCCAGGTCTACATTGGTGCGTCCGGACTGGAAGGGATACGTCCAGAGGATGGAATTCCAGGAGTGACCAAACCTCTTCACACCCATATCGAGGTAAAGCAACTCATCAGTGGAAAAGTTCTGCCTCTGTCTGTGTCTGCCTGAAAACTAAAGCAGAAAAACTTTCCAAATCACACATTTAGACAAAATTTTGGGGCCTAAAGATGATATGTGACCCTGGACCACAAAACCAGTCATAATGGTAAATTTTCTGAAATTGAGATTTATACATCAGCTGAATAAATAGGCTTTAGGACAATATTTGGCCAAGATACAATTATTAAAAAATCTGGAATCTGAGGGTGCAAAAAAAAAAAAAGAAAAAAATTTAAATATTTAAAGTTGTCCAAATTAAGTTCTTAGCAATGCATACTACTTATAAAAAATAACTTTTTATACATTTACAGTAGGAAATTTACTAAATATCTTCATGGAACATGATCTTCACTTAATATCCTAATGAGTTTTGGCATAAAAGAAAAATATAATTTTGACCTATACAATGTATTGTTGGCTACTGCTACAAATATACAAATATACGTGCTACTTAAGACTGTTTTTTTGGTCCAGGGTCACAAATATTATTGGTTCAAAGTCATTGTGAATTGTTGCAGTGGAAGAACAATTTAATGAATTTTGCATTTGCATTTTCTTTGATTATGCTCAGAATATTATGACAAAAAGGACAATGTGTGACTGTGTGCACTATAAAAACATGGTAAAACAGTATAGGACGTTCCAGATTCAATGCAAGTTAACTTAGTGTGAAATCATGGCATAATTCACCTAATATTAAAAGTGGCATACGTTTTTTGGAAGAAAATCTTTTGAGGTTTTCTTGAGATGGCTGTGATCCATGTCCTTTTTTATGCCTGGGTCTGAGAGAAAATGAAAAGAGAGAAAAAGAGAGGCAGGAAGTGGAATTTAGGAACCAAACCATACAAAATGTGTCCATGCTGGTAACAGCAATACAAATAGTTAGACTTGCACAGGCAGCAGGGAGGTATATTGATCTTTAGAATGATTTAGTGGGCAGTCTGTGAAACTGCACTCGCAGTACTGAACCCTGTATTAGTATCCTCCAGAGCAAAAACACACTGTTCTTCAGCAGGACTATAGCAGGACGTTCCTCTCAGCATGAAGGGCATTCTTATTGTACAATACAGTCACATTGTTGCACCAACTCTTGACATGAACAAAACCCTTTGTGTGTATGGATGCAGATGCATACAAACATGTGTATTGATAAATTGGAACACATTGATCTTGTAAAAGTGAAACTGTGAAAGTGTGTGAACTGCAGAGTTGTGAGCCTGCAAGTGTGTGCTTGTGTCTGGTCATATCCTCAGTCCTAATGGCTTTGTTGTTTACAGAACAGACTAGCATCCATCTTTCCTACACATTTGCTCCAATTATCTCTCTTACTGTCTCTCTATCATACACAAACACATACACCAATTTTTATCCTTTACTTGTTTCATCCAGGCATTAAGAAGTCTATAAAATAACAGTAAAATGTAAAGTGGAAATCTTATGGTTGGGATCCTGATCACCCTTTCCAGGTCTGATTATGGATAATGACTGGCTGACATTGCATTATCCTTTACTTCACAATTACAGTGAGAACATCTCTAGAAGGTTCAATGAGTAAGTCTTGAGGTTATGGGAAAGAAGCCACATCGGAACAACTGAACAGCACTCAGAGACCACAACTCGGCAATAGAGGGAATGGAATGAGCAAGGCTGAGGGGAAAAAGGAGGACAAAAGGAAAAAACTGAAAGCAAAGATGGAAAGACATTTAAGCTACATATGAGCCTTGTGTTACATAACTCCTTATTCAATAATATAACCTGGTTCTTTGCACGCATACAAACTGTATATCAAATATATGGGGCAGTTTGCAGATGTTTATAGTGGCATAGACATTATGAGACATTATGAATGTTTCCTTCCCCTCACCCCTAAACTAAAGAGCTAGTCTTTTTGTCCTGAAAGGGAAAGAACACTTCTCTTACTGTATATGTCTCTCGGTCTTCCCAGGGGTGTGAGCCTAACACCTGGAGAAAGAAACACTCACAATTAGACACCAAAAATCAGCAACTGCATACGCACCATTTATCAAATGCATGGAACAGTTTGCAGATGTTTATAGTGACACATACATTATTAATCTTACCCTACCCCCTCACCTCTAAAATTAAATACAGTTAAGGTCAAAAGTTTACATACACCTTACAGAATCTACAAAATGTTAATTATTTTACTGCAGAATGTTATTTTACCAAAATAAGAGGGATTCTACAAAATGTTATTTTTTTTTATTTAGTACTGACCTGAATATGATATTTCACAAAAATATAAAATCTAAAATAATAATAAATAATTCTAAAATAATTTATACAAATTTCCCTGTTCAAAAGTTTGATTCCTAATATTGTGTTCTTACCTGAATGATCTACAGTTCTGATATTTGTTTATTAATAGTTGTTCATGAGTCCCTTGTTTGTCCTGAACAGTTAAACTGCCCACTGTTGTGCAAAAAAATACTTCAGGTCCCACAGATTTTTTGGTTTTTCAGATTTTTTTTGTATTTGAACCCTTTCCAACAATGACTGTATGATTTTGAGATCCATCTTTTCACAGTGAGGACAACTGAGGGACTATTACACAAAGTTCAAATGCTTATTGATGCACCAGAAGGAAAAAACGTTGCATTAAGAGCCAGGCGTGTAAACTTCTGAACAGAATGAATGTGTGTACATATTTGTATTTTGCCTTAACGTCATATTTTTTTCATTTAGTAGTGCCCTTCAGAAGCTACAGAAGATACTTACATGTTTCCCAGAAGACAGAAGTTAAATTTACCCTAATATTCAAATTCAAAGTTTGAATATTAGGCTCCTAATGCATTGTGTTTCCTACTGAAGCATCAGTGAACGTTTGAAACTTCTGTAATAGTTACAAATGAGTCCCTCAGTTGTCCTCAGTGTGAAAAAATGGATCTCAAAATCATGCAGTCATTGTTGAAAAGGGTTCAAACACAAAAAAGCTGAAAAACCAAAGAATTTGTGAACCTGAAGGATTTTTCGGAAGAACAGCAGGTAGTTATCTGTTCAGGACAAGCAAGGGACTCACGAACAACTATCACTAAACAAAAAACACAGCTGTGGTTCATTCATGTCTAAGAGTTACAATTCTCTTTTGACCTGAAAGGGAAAGAACACTTCTCATACTGTATGTTTCTGTTGGTCTTCTCAGGGGTGTGAGCCTAACATCTGGAGAAAGGAACACTGGGAATTAGAGAACAGAAAAACAGCACCACATGCATTAAAATGCCACTACAGCATGTGAAAATACCTTGTTGTTACTTGTATGCAAAAACTGGGATATAATCATAAAATTGCATCTCAATTCCACAAACCATTTGTCACATACTGTTTAATCATCAATCTGAATAAAGTTAGAATATAAATGGATCATCAGACTTCGTATGTGCTTATAAATTCCTGCTGTTTTGGATGAAAGCATCTCCTAAATGAATAAACATAAATCATGAGGGTGTGTTTGGCTTTCTAGGCCTTGTTCTATCAAAGCTACTCTCTAAACATTTGAGGTTGGAGCAATTCTTTCAACAATCCCAAAGACACTGTGAAAGACCATGTGGACGCCGTCTCTTACATCTGTCTGATGGTTGATGACTCAGCCTGTTTTTTTCCCTCTTGCTCCTCTCTGTATCCTCACTAGTGCTCTTTTTGTTTTTGTCATGTGTGTTGATGTGAGTGTGTTTTAGAGTGTAGCTAGTCCTCTTTATCTGCTGGCTTCTCCTAAATCGATCCTCAGCCTCTCGTAGCACCCGGTGCGTTTCACACTGAAACCTGCTGCTACTCAACACAGCGCCAAATGTACGACTGTCCACCTCATTCATATGTTTCACACAACCTGAGATTTGATTTGTGAGAAAAAGAACATATGAGACAAAAAGAACTAAAAAATGATTTTATTATCTAATGTGTTGTTTGTTTGTGTGCATTTGTACAAACACACCTGCACAGCGTAGACTGCTGGGTTTAGAGGCAGATAGCGGCTTCAGAAAACGGTTCATTTCTGTCTCTAACAACTCAGAGCACAGAGACATCTCATCTGAAAACAACAGCACAAATTCACAATCTGAAACTTAAAGAGGTGAAGAGAAATCAAAGGTTTTGCTGTGACTTAGCACAAAGTGTTCCAGTAAGATTTACCATCAGAGTGAGCGTGTGCACTCTGGTTTCTTTTCATGGGATCAGGATGTCTGAAAATATCTGGGCTGAAACCCAAGAAAAATAAAACGGAGAGAGAAATGTCACTCCCTTGAGGAGGAAAAATTTACTGACTCTGTCTTGAAAAGTCATTGACATGAAATGAATTATGTATATCTGGATTTAATGTGAACATCCTAATTTTGAATAAAACAAGTAGGAATGAGAAATGCAAGTAAGTCACATTAACTCATACTATCACATTTTCCAATAAAAGATCTATTTGTTAAAATTTTCTACCCACAAGTGTATAATATATTTTTGAAAGACACTGATGTGAGCTCTTTATTTCTTTATAAAGCAAAACTGTAAAAGCAAAACGTTAATGTTATGATTGCAGTTTACCCCTGTGCATCTCTGCCGCCTCCTATTGGTGTACTGCAGTGCTGTAGAAGTTTGTTGCCATCATCATCATCATCATCATCATCTGAGTCTAATATCTTAAATCTCTTCGCCACTCTTTTAGACTGCTTTTTCCTCTCCATGTCTCTCTTTTTCACATCTCCCTCTGTCCTTGTCTCCTGGTTGTCAATATTCCTCTCATTCTCTCTTATTTGTTCATGCTCTCTCCCATTGCCCTTTTCCCAGCTAGGGCCTTTGAAGTGAGTGACTTTGGCAGGACTCAAACACTCCTCAGTGCTGACACACTGCGATTTACAAACACAAAACAAACAATGTTATGTTTACACTAGTTATCTCAATTAACACAAACATATGTTGTTGAAACAAATGCAAACTGATGCAGAATGCTTAATATTTACATGTTTACATGTCATTCTCACCAAGTTGTCTTTGCTGTTCCATATTTCATTTGTGATTGGTCGTTCTAGAGTATCTGCTGGGGTTGTGTTTAACTCCCATACTCGATGGTACCCTTTGACCTTTCGCATCACAGAACCCTCCCACCATGCCTCATTAAGCTCCACAGATGAGGCCGACTTCTGATTGCTACTCTGCTGGGTTTCGGTGTCTCTTTCCCTCAGTTTCACACCAATCTAAAATGAATAACAAAATTAGGAAGTTAAGAGGAAGAATTTATTCATAGCACGCTCTTCCTTATCCATGAAATGTAAGCATGCTTGACTTAAAAATTAAAAACCACCACAGGACTGACTGGATCTTGGTATCTTGATCTCATCGTGGTCACATGACAATATGAAACAATAGGTCAATATCTTTAAACATCTTACTCTAACATGAAGTCTTTAAAGTTGTGTTTAAGGCCATTATTCTTTAGCATAGTATATGTCAAACAAACTAAAAATGAAAGCACAATATGCTATAATTCCTTCAAGTCTCAAGTTTCAAAACTAAGCATGCTCTTCATTCAGGTGATCAGCTTCTGGTTTTCCGCACCTCAGAACAGCAGAGTTTACAGTGAATGCAGTGAACTTGTTTATTGCATGTGCTGTGAGTTTAGCGCGCATTTGGGAATGCAAAGGCCACCAGTTATTTATGTTTTTATTTTGTTGTTTCCGTCAAAATAAAAGCTTAAAAGTACAGTGTTAATTGCTAACAGCTAGCGGGTTAAATTGGTAACTGCAGTCCAATTTCAAATATCTCTTTCAAGTGTAGAGGTTAGGAAAGATTCTATACTGATTCTTTATTGTAGTGTAATGCAAAATTAATATACGTATAAAATATTCATTTTCATTTATTTTACAGTGCAGTTGTTTCACAATATATGGCTATTACTGTCATTGGAATAACAATAATATAAAACAATATATATATATATATATATATATATATATATATATATAAAATAATATACATAAAATTATTATTATTATATTCTAATTTGTTTGGCTTTCTAAAACATCAATATGCATGTAATTTAGACTGAGACAGTATACCACAGTGTTTCCCCTGGGTTTATGGTTTTGGGGGGCCAATAAAGATGTGCATTATTCTGTACAAAATTAATACAAGAGCAATATATTTTTGTTACGCGTTAAACAGTACTTTTATTTTGACAGGTTGCCGTGAAGTTTGTGTGTGTGTACAGTATGATACTAGACTAGTTTTCTCAAATGAAACGGTAAAATTATCATAAAGTGACTGTCACAGCAGCTCTGGAGATTAAGTTTATGAGTTAATGTCGTCATATAGTGAGACGCAGAGGCCGAAAATCACTGCAAGCGCCACATGTGCTTCAGAACCTGTGTAGTAAACAAAACAGCGTCTCCGAGGGTCAAGTTCCCTTTGAAGTTCAGGTACAAGTCAATAAATATCACATTGTGGACTTTATATTGAGATATTATTATATCATGATTTTTTGATATTGTTGCATTCCTACATCTAGTTACATTTTGTTTTTAAAGATTTAAGAACTTATTGACTAAGTAACACAAGAATGCTCTTGGAACTGTTAAAGAATAAAAAGCTGAATTCAAATGGACTCAGTAACACCAAAATCTCATCTACTTTATAATATTACTTATACAAGGAAGCACTTAGTAAAATAAAAAACCTTTTTCTCCAGGTGCTGTATTCTCTGAAGGATTTCTCCAGCAGAACGCCTGTGACTCTCCATGTCACTCTCCTCCTGTAGATCCATAGTTGACATGCCTGCACCTAATGATTCAGCTGTATGGAGAGTGAAAAAACAAATCCTCACGTCCTCAAGTGTCAGTTTTATAAAAGCAGGACATTAAAGGAAGGGTAAGGTTACTGGTGCTGTGATGTAGTGCATCTGAAATAATAGCATATCATCACTGGCAACTCTGCATTTTATAGACTAGTACTGTCCCAAATAAATCTTTTTTTTTAAAGGCTTTTTCATGTATTGATTTGCATTTTTATTTAAAGAAAATATTTATCACTATTTATTGCAGTGTGACAATCTTTGTTGTCTTGACAAAAGACTCTTTTTGCAATAACTTCTGCTTGCTACTACAGCTATATAGTGTGAACATGTACAAAAAGGTAAAACACATAACTCACTGATTCTCTTGCAGGTGTGCAGTACGAACATGGCTGCCTTTCTAACCTCTTCATCACTAGCCTCAGTAAGCAGAGAAATTATAACAGGCAAACCTGCTGCCGACAACAACTGTGATTGATGCTCTACTGCACAGACAGGGAACAGACAAATTATAATAATATACAAGATATGCATTTCCCAAAGGAAACACCAGTGCTTGGATGACATTGTGGGACCTGAAGGATTTTTCTGAAGAACAGTGGGAAATTTAACTGTTCAGGACAAACAATGGACTCAACTATCAACTACACAAAAAAAAAACACAGCTGTGGATCATTCAGGTAACAACACAGTATTAAGACTCAAGCATGTGAAAACTTTTAAACAGGGTTTTTTTTTTATAAATTCAACTATTGTTTTCTCTTGTGGACTATATGTAAATGTCTTTTATGTGAAATATCTTATTCAGGTCAGTGCAAAATAAAAAACAACATGCATTTTGTATGGTCCCTCTTATTTTGGTAAAATAATTACAATTTTGCAGATTCTGCAAGGTATATGTAAACTTTTGACCATAACTGTATGTGTTAGAAGAATGCAAATGTCATTTTACCACTGCTGGTTATCCACAAACTCACCACAGGCATCCGTGAGGTGTCCAATCGTCAACACCACAGCAAGCTGGTCTTGTGGGTCAAGGTTTGGGCTGGACAACAGACTCAACAGCCCTGGAATGACCTTCAACTTAGATAAAGAAGATCCCAACTGCTCTGAAAAAGAAAGACAAAAGAAATAGAGAATCCAATACAACCCAGAATAGTTCTCTTGGGGTGTGTGTGCATATGTTTTACCATTGTTGGAGATGCAGGCAGAGAGTGTTTTAATGATTACTGTAGCCACCTTACAAGCAGAAGCACTGTGTGCCGACTGAGACAAAACTCTGGTAAGAGTGTCTGAGAGTGAATCCAGGCCTCCCACTGACACAAAATACTCCTGAGCACAAGCTGAAAAGCACATATTTGCATGAGAGCACATAATGTGGCATTATGTGTTATTTTGTGCTGATGTTGTTTGTGCTCACAATTGTTTGCAACAGTCATGCCAATAAATGAGCATATAGGCTGTGCCAGCTCTGCCCTGGGCAATGCCACTTCTTGCAGCCAGGTATTCACCAGTGGAAACACGTGCATACATGCGTTCTGATTTTCCTCTGTAATAAAAACATTGGAAGATTGTGAAAATAAAAATGTGTCTCTCAATCTAAACAAAGGTTTAGGGTTTAATGATGGCAAAAATATAGAGAAGGGATGGAGAGTATAACCATACCGTTCTGAGGGTTGTTGACGGAGCCACAGAGAGCACTAGACACAGTGGCCCACAACTGCAGCTGCTCATAAGATGCATTAGGATCTGGATAACTGTGCCTGAAAAGTGGCATAAGAAAGAAAATAAACTGAAATATTTTTCTGTTGAGCAGCAGAGGAGTGTTTAAGCGAATTTCCAGATGTTTATCTGGATTTCTGTGATTCACTTCAACAAAACACCAGACAGTGTTTGAAATGTCTCTTCTGTACCAAGTAGGGGAGCATATTATTTTTTGTTTAGGAATGTTTCCATTTACCCAGGACATTGTCTGTGGTATGTTTTACAAGAAAAATCTAGTTTTTCTACTTCAAAATCTAATGCTTAATTCAAGTCTGTTGAAATTTACTAGTATTTTTTGAGTGAAAATAGTTTTCATTCAATGTGTTGTTGCAAACCTGGACCACAAAACCAGTCATAAGGGTTAATTTTTCAAAGCTGAATAAATAAGCTTTCCATTACCGTATAGTTTGTTAGGATAAGACAATATTTGGCTACGATTACAACAATCTAAGGGTGCAAAAAAATCAAAATATCAAGAAAATCGCCTTTAGAGTTGTCCAAATGAAGTTTCTTAGCAAAGCATATTACTAATCAAACATTAGGTTTTAATATATTTATGGTAGGAAATGTACAAAATATCTTCATGGAACATGATCTTTACTTAATTTCCCAATAATTTTTGAATGTATTTTTGGCTATGGCTAATAATATACCTGTGCTACTTAAGGCTAGTTTTCTGGTCCAAGGTCGCATATGACATTACAGTATATCTTCTGTGTAACACAACAGAAAATATTTTTAAAAATGTAATTTTTTGGCCATACAGTGAAAGTCAATGGAGTATAATATTGGCCAAGATGTTATTACATGGACAAAAACTGTTTAAACATGGCTAAGAAATATCACACAGAGGAAAAATAGTCATACAAACTTGTAACTACATGATGTTGAATAAATAATGACAGAATTTTCAGTTTTTGGCTGAACAATCCATTTAAAAGGATAGTGCACCCAACAAATTTACATTTCTGACATTAATTACCCACCCTCATGTCGTTCCAAACCTGTAAGACCTTTGTTCATCTTCGGAGCACAAATTAAGATATTTTTGATGAAATCTGAGAGATTTCTGACCCTGCATAGACAGCAACGCAACACATTTAAGGCCAAGAAAGTTAGTAAGGACATCTCTAAAATACTCCATGAGACAGCAGTGGTTCAACTGTAATTTTATGAAGCTACAAGAATGGATTTGTTGTGTAAAGAAAACGAAAATTGTATTTTCACAAGAGTACCACAACGCATACGTGTGGTGCTGCTATCTGCCTTTATTTTGAATACAATACATACCTGAACAAACTGAGCAAGGTTTCGATACACCTGGAGGTTTTAGCAAGAGTTTGTCCAGATCCTGGAACAGAAAAAACTAACCATTTGTGAATTGCCAAACTGTTCTCTCCCCACTCTGCAAAACCACAGTATCAGCACAGGAATGGTCTCACTGGACGGAAGTTTTATGGTGAACCTTACTGTTGTTGGCAACCAACACAGACAGCATGTACACCGCTACTCTTTTTTCCGTCAGAGGCATTTTCTGTTCCAGATGCTGCGCTAAGTCACGAAATATCTCCTCTCTGCACAGTGACTGTTTACAGCTCTCTGCAAAGATGAGAATATGTTTATAATCAAATGTCATATTTCAAATATTAACAATAGAATTATAAA
This sequence comes from Cirrhinus molitorella, assembly GCA_033026305.1. Classification (NCBI taxonomy): domain Eukaryota; kingdom Metazoa; phylum Chordata; class Actinopteri; order Cypriniformes; family Cyprinidae; genus Cirrhinus; species Cirrhinus molitorella. The sequence continues at coordinate 6,884,867 of CM065127.1, read as the reverse complement.
ACCACACATAGATACACATGTATATATAACAATAACTGCACACCCACCATGTAATTCAGCCAAGGATGCAAGTGTAAACAGAGTGGTCTCTTTAACTTGAGAGAATGTGCTGGACTTTGACAGGTTATAGATGAAGGAAATTCCTCCAATCTCTTTAAAGAACTCCACATACTGACCTGATACACAAAGAAAAATCATTAAAGACAATCACAAGGGTCATTAAATATTTTTCGGTTTGTTTGAGGCAGTGGCATATGAGTATGTTCTAAACTGTAAATCATACCATTTTGTTTACAGATTGAGATGATAGTGAGAAGAGCTTGTTTTTGCGAGCCAGGCCATTTCATCTGGTATTTCAGACATTCCAGTAACAGACGCAGATCTGTCTTGGTAGCTGAAAATGTGAAGACTGTTAAGTCATTTAGCTTGGAAAGCAAAATATGTACTTGGATCTGTACAACAGACGGGTACTGTGCAATTAATCACAATATTAAACAAATGTATGTTTCCGCTTAAGACCAGGTACATTTGAACAAAACACAAACCAGAGAAATTAAAGGATTTTACTAGAAACTGACATTTGTAATGTTATGCTAACTTTCATTGGTCATTAAAAAAATTGCATAATTGTTTACGGTTTTGTTTTGCACATTTAAAAGTTTCAAGATATTTTAAAGTTGCATAAGAATAATATTATACACTATAGATCAAAAGTTTTTGAACAATAAGATTTAAAAGTATATTTTTAAAGAATTTAATGCTCATTTTAACCAAGCCTGCATTTATTTGATCCAAAGTACAGCAAACACAGTACAATTTTGCTTTTTAAATAATGATTTTCTATATGAACATATTTTAAAACGTAATTTATTCCTGTGATTTCAAAGCTGAATTTTTAACATCATTACTCCCGTCACACGATCCTTCAGAAATCATTCTAATATTCTGATTTGCTGCTCCAAAAAACATTATTATTATTATATTGAAAACGGCTGAGCAGAATTTTTACCAGGTTTCTTTGATAAAAACAAAGTTCAGAAGAACAGCATTTGTCTGAAATAGATATCTTTTGTAACATTATGTAACATGATGTCTTTCTTCATCACTTTTAATCAATTTCAAAAATATTCTTTGATTTAGAAGTCAAAGTATTAATTTCTATAATTTCTTTCCCCCAAAAAATAAAATAAAATTATACTACTCCAAGCTTTTGAATGGTATAGTGTATAATATTACAAAAGCTTTTTATTTCAGATAAATGCTGATCTTTGGATCTTTCTATTCATCAAAGAATCCTGAAAAAAAATCAACTGTTTGAAATATTGACAATAATAATAATAATAATAATAATAATAATAACAATAAATGTTTTTTGAACAGCAAATCAGCACATTAGAATGATTTCTGAAGGATCATGTGACACTGAAGACTGGAGTAATGATGAATAAAAAGTACAAACATTTCAAAATTTGACTGTTTTGCTATACTATATATCAAATAAATGCAGGCTTGGTGAGCAGAAGAGACTTCTTTAAAAAACATTACAAATCTTACTGTTCAAAAACTTTTTATTTGTAGTGTATAATATTATTTGATAATTTTATTAATAAAAGTTTTCATATTGTTACTAAAAATAAACTAACGTAGAGTTTTATGGTGTAAAACTGACCTTCCATTGTTCATTTTTGTACTCATTCAACCATCCTTTCCACCAAAACGTTCAGTGTCACTATATTCTGCAAAAAAAGATAACAAATGTTGTTAGAATTGGTACATAAACGGTCAATAAATAATAACAATATAATAATAGGCAAATATTTCTTCAGCTTCGCTGAACGCCACAATATTTAACGTTACTGTTACCTTCTGACTGAAGGGTTTGGTTGGCTTACATCCACGACCCAATCCTTTTTTTTTTTTTTTTTTACAAAAGTAGTTTGTAAATATTGTTGATGAGGCCAGAAATGTCAACATGAAAGACCAACGCCATTTCAACGGAAGAACTTTATTCCCGCTCCGTAACGTGCGGCTTTTTTGAATCACGTGATGTGAGCCGTTGGGATCAATTAGTCATTAAGTCTTTTAAATTATTTATTTTTAATGTGCGTCTATAATATAATACAATATATAACAACTTAATTACTTATTAATTGCGTTTTTTTTATATATATCTTCTAATCTACTACGTAAAAAACAGGCAGCGCCGTGAATGTTGCGTACACACAGGACTGTAGGGAGCGCTCTGAGCTGAATGTTTGCAACCTGCGACGATGGAACTGAAAAGCAGAAGAAGATCAGTCAGCGAGCTTTTCCAGGTATGTGTCTGTTTGACTCAGCATTTACTCATATTAAAGCTACTCTTTGATGAGAATTGTTACAGCATTTGTGTCCAATTATACATATTTGCTGAAAACATCACTAAATTGTAAAATTAACCATTACATTTGCCCATCATAACGAAAGCTGGTATGATAGCTTGTAAAGCTAGCACGTTTTACACTGAAACCATGAAGTAAACAGTGTTTATGCGTTTGTAGATTTATTTTTATATGAGAAAGCCTTGATGTTGGATTTATTGCATTGCACACACGGCTAGATTTACACTTTAAAGCTAATGTAATATAAAATATGTATTTGTAATATTAACATTTCTTAATCTTTATTGGTTATATCACTGACGTGAGCTTGCAAAACACAACTCTTTCTGCACTTTTAATCATTTTCGGTGATTTTTAGATCAATTTAAGATTTAAAGATCTGCTTATTACTAAATATTGTGATTTCACGTTGTGTTTTCCCAGATGCTGGAGTTGTAGACTGCTTCAATCACTGCATCCAGGCAGTAATGTCTGGCTATTTGCGTTCAAGGCTCCTCCTTTACACTGGTGGACGACATCTGACCAGTTTCTTAGCACCCAGCCAGTATGTTTTACCTGATAAACTATTTAGAACCCGCCTGCTCCCTTCTCAAGCCCGGAGCTTCTCCTCCCGTAGTGGTCGATCAGATGGAATCTCAGGACAGGAAGGAGAAAACACGCTGCGTGCTCCAAGACATGAAATGGACTTCCAGCTGAGCCGACTGCAGATCAACGCAGTTCTGCGTGCTAATGAGCAATCCATTCGGATTCCAGAGTTTGATGGCCGTGGTGGTCCCAGTCCAGTGCTGAGGTTTGAAAGCAACCAGCTTTCAGCCAACACTCCGCTAGAGGACCGGCGCAGCAGCGCTAGCTGCCTCCAAACTCGTGGCATGCTTTTTGGCGTGTTTGATGGACATGGCGGACATGCATGTGCTCAAGCGGTCAGCGAGCGTTTGCCTTATTACATTGCTGTATCAATGATGTCAGAGTCCGTCCTGGAAGATCTAGAGGCCGCCATGGAGACCTTACGACCCGTGCCGCCCATTCTGCAGTGGTACAAGCACCACAACGACTACAACTACAGGGAATCAGCCGCCCTCTATGTAAATCATTTGCGTGTTTACTGGCAGGAGCTTCTGGCGAGTGAAGAACACGGTGACGGCATGCGTCCTACAGACGCTCTAACGTATGCATTCCAGCGACTGGACACAGATCTTTCTCTCGAGGCGCAGGTGCCGCTCGCAAATGACCTGATGCGGAGCACAGCCATTCAGGCCGCCTTCGCTGGCTGTACTGCTTGTGTGGCTCACGTAGGACCAGAAGGTGTGCATGTTGCAAATGCAGGAGACTGTCGGGCGGTTTTGGGCGTCCAGGAGCATGATGGGAGCTGGAGTGCTTTGCCACTCACACAAGATCACAACGCTGCCAACGTAGCTGAGGTGGAGCGGGTATGGCGGCAGCACCCGGCTAGTGAACGGCAAACCATAATCGTAGACGACAGGCTGCTCGGGGTCCTGATGCCGCTGCGTGCGTTTGGAGACGTTCGCTTCAAATGGAGTCGTGAGCTCCAGCAGGGTGTTTTAGAAAATGGAGACTCTGATTTAGAATCGCTGAATCTTTATCAATACGCTCCCCCTAATTATCTCACCCCACCTTATTTAGAGGCAACGCCGGAAGTGACCTACCACCGGCTTCGACCGCAGGACCGTTTTTTGATTTTGGCCTCTGATGGTCTCTGGGACGAGATGACCAATGATGAGGCAGTCAGGCTTGTGGCAGAACATCTGACTGGTATCCATCTGCAAGCTCCGGTTTCAGCCAGCCAGCTCAATTTGGGACAAATGCACCAGCTGCTGCTCCGTCGACGGGCCAGAGCAACACCCGCTTTGGATTTGAACGGAGCCACGCATTTGATTCGCCATGCACTGGGCACAAATGAGTATGGAGAGATGGACCAGGAGAGACTGGCAACCATGCTGGCTCTGCCTAGCGATTTGGCACGCATGTACCGAGATGACATCACTGTCACCGTGATTTATTTTAACCCAAACTTCAACAAAACTGCTAACTAATAAAGAACAACATTTTAAATTTCATATATATAAAATTATATTTGAAGAATTGCTTTTAGCTGTGATTTTTTTTTAATGCATTTTTTAATGTCCTTATTTTCTTTTATATTGTTGCGTACACTTTAAAATGTCTACAACTGACGTTAGTTTGAGTTCACAACAGATGCTTTCATTATGTTTTGAAAAATGTGAATGCAACCAATGGGTAAACTTCAGTGGCTCACTTTAACTCACGACACTTTATGGGTTACAAATGTGAAGGTAATATCTTAATCTGTATATGTAGTTCAGTCAGCAGCAGATACAGCTAACATGCAAATGAAAAAGATTCTTTATAATTAAAGCTTGTTATTTTGCAGCCTCTTATGCTGCTTTTCCTTATACCTCGCACCTGTTATGTCTCTGATGGGTACAGAACTGTTCTTGTGCTTTGGCTATTTTGTTGAAATAGTTAATGACTTTAATCATAGTTATATTGGGCTTTTTTCTTAGGATCTGTAGTCATGTAAAATATTTTTACAGCACTAGAATTAGAATAATGATAATAATTCTATGTTTAATTTATTCTGTAGCTGTTCCATAAGATTTAGCACATTTGACTTGTTTCCTTCTGCTGTATGTTATATGTTTCTTGACTATGAAGGCATTTTCACTTTGCACTTTGTAGTGACTGCAGGTTGTGTCAAAGTACCACAGTGAGTCACAACAGAATTCTTATCAATGGTTAAACTGATAATATTTGCAGTGCAAAGTATGAAGGTCATGGGGACAGTTTTATGGAAGGTTGTATTAAACGTTACATTTTACGTTACATCAGCTTGCGAGTACATTCAAAATAATTTTGCTTTAGCAAAATTGTCTGTTATATATATGGATTTATGAAGTAAAACTAGTGCACCATGTTTCCTAGTAGTAAACAATGTTTTTCTTTTGCATTTCTGTTAGTTGTGTCTATATTTGTTCTGGTCTAATGTAAGTGACAAACTTCAGAAACCTCTTTTGGATATTTGGGAAGTAGATAATATATTTTCACTGCAAAAAATTCTATTTTGTCTTTGTATTTTATGATGTCTATTATAATCTAACTCTCTGGTTATTAAAAGACATTTAATCCAAATTATCTTGTTGATATTTCAGAATGGCACAAAGAACACGTTAAGTCACATTGTAGTCACTAAACATGGAAATGTTATGCCTGCCTATGAAAATAGATATAAAAAGAATATTTAATCAGAATCAAATTATGCCAAAACACCTAAAAAGGATTCATATAAATAAAATAGAAATTTCATTTTCTGGTCTGAATTCTGTAGTTATCACATTTGTAGTCAGATGATGATTTTGCTTACTCTTAAGTTAATTGCTTAAATGTATCTGTTACATGACACCTAATGACATAACAGGTAAAAGAGAATTTAATTAACTTCATACACTACCAAGGTTTTTGGACAGTAAGATTTTTTATGTTTTTAAGAAGTCTCTTCTGCTCATCAAGCCTGCATTTATTTGATCCAAAGTACAGCAAAAAATTATTCCTGTGATTTCAAAGCTGAATTTTTAGCAACATTACTCCAATGACACGATCCTTTAGAAATCATTCTAATACTCTGATTTGCTGCTTAAAAAAACATTTATTTTTATTATGATGTTGAAAACAGCTTAGTAGAATTTTCTTGAATTAATAGAAAGTTCGGAAGAACAGCATTTATCTGAAATAGAAATCTTTTGTAACAGTATATATGTCTTTATCATCACTTTTGATCAATTTAAAGCATCCTTGTTAAATAAAAGTATTCATTTCTTTCACAAAAAAAAAAGCAAAAAAACTCCAAGCTTTTGAATTTATAGTGTATTATGTAACAAAAGCTTTTTATTTCAGGTAAATGCTGATCTTTGGATCTTTCTGTTCATCAAAGAATCCTGAAAAAATTACTCGACTGTTTTAAATATTGATAATAATAATAATTAATGTTTCTTGAACAGCAAATCAGCATATTATAATGATTTCTGAAGGAACACGTGACACTGTAGACTGGAGTAATGATGCTGAAAATGTAGTTTTGATCACAGGAGTGAATTACATTTAAAATATATATAAAAAAAGAAAGCAGTTATTTTAATTAGTAAAAATATTTCACAATATTACAGATTTTTCTGTACTTTGGATTAAATAAATGCTTAGTGTGCAGGAGAGACTTTTTTTTATAAAAAAAAAAAATTTACTGGTAGGCATAAGTATTATTGTTTAAAAATCTGTAAATCATTTCTACATTTTTATAACGCCGTCAAACCACTGGAGGGCTCCAGGGATTGACATGAGTTCTTGTTCTGCGCATGCGCGGAGCGCCCGCGGAAATTCAAACGCTAGAGCTCAGCTGACAGACGTTTGAAAAATCCACAAACTCTGACTCGGTTACTTTTATTGAGGTAAGAAAGATATATTCTAACAATAAAACCGATAAAAATTGCTTTAAAAGTTTAAAAGAATGGCATTATATTTTATTCTCTACGACTCCGACCACTTTGGATCTCGTATTTTGTCTTGTTTAACAAGAATTGCTAACTAGCAGCGCGTTAGCCTCAATGTCTCGCTAACGTTATATGAATATCGATTTAGATTAAAAACTCATATCATCATCATCATTAACAACGGTGTTGATGTTGATATGAACATTTTAAATAAAGCCATATAAATTGTATTTATATTGTTCTACAGGACTGTGTAAACAAAGTTAGTAACACCTTTCTACATGATGATTTTATTTCAAAGATCTATACGTCATACACGCTTTTTTGTATGACTATTTTAAAGTCTAAAACTTAATTTCTTTGAACTTGAAGCTGTATTTCTGCTGACAGGTGATAAGATGGAAAATCAGAAGAGACCGAGAGATCCACTGGAGGAAAACACTTCAGCCTCTAGTGGTAGGACTGTGTTCTCATCTGTCACCTAAGATGTCAGCTTTATTCTTTATATACACTGTTTGAGATTATATGTGACATCGCAAGTTTAACCTTTAGGCCATACAGTGATAGCACTGTGAGTTTTAAGTTCTAAAATGTTTTGCAGAACTTGAAAATGTGTTGAAGAAAAGGCGGCTGGCAGCAGGGGGAGAGGAGAACCTGGATCCCAGGAAATCTCCTTCCAGGACAGGCTCGCGATTGACAGAGCTGGAGGTGAAACCAGACACTCCAGCCATAGCCTCCATCCGCTCCAGAGTCCAGCAACTAAGCCAGAGACGAGATGGTGAGAATTCAGATTTATCCTTTTATAAAATCACTCTTCTTAGATTTGTAAAATGGGTGCACCATGTTTACTGTTTTTTTTTTCCTTAATTTTGGTGACAAACTTCAGAAACCCTCTCCTTTTTTTGCTTAAATGTATCTGTTACATGACATCTAATGACATAACAGGTAAAATTTAGAATTTAGTTAACTTTATACACTACAAAGGTTTTTGGACTAATATTTTTGATATTTTTTTTTTTTTAAGAAGTCTCTTCTATAATAATTTATATTTTTTTACTAGTGGGTGCAGGACACTATAGTTCATTTATGTATGTGAGGATGGCAAAATAAACTAAAAAGTGACATATTATACCCAAAAATTCTTCATACAGTGGACTACCAGTAAAATTGATAATAAATTGGGACCAAAAATTATTCAGACACTTTGACCTGACCATGTTTTGTTCAAGTGTTTTTTCTTTAATTGCTAATGCAACCTTTTCCTACCACAGACTGAACAAAATTAAGCATTGCTTAGTAAGTGATCAACAAAGTATTGATAGTTGTGTAAATATTTTTATACTGACAGTTGAATTTTTGGTTGATTGTAATCCATTACATGACATCTGACATTATCAACATGAATTTGTTTTGACACATTTTAACTTGTTATATATTTTATATTTTATTAGTGTTTTCTAAGCTATACCTGATAAACCGTGATAATGTGAGAAATGTCAAGGTGTCTGAATACATTTTGGTTTGACTGTATCTATTAATAACATAAATAGTTCTAACACTTTAGAGCTGTGTTTTGTATTATTATTTTTTCTTTTCTTATTATTATGCATTTTGCATTAAGACTGCATGGAATATTTCTTCTAAATATTACTTGTATTACTTCTAAAATGTAATTTGTCCCAATTCATGGCTATTTAAAAGGAATTACAAAAAAAAAACCTTCTGATAAACCAATTAAGTCATCTATAATATGCGCTTTTCCTAATATGTAAATTTGAATATAAAGTCTTGTTGAAAAAAAAGTTTCAAATGATCATGTTATTTATTAACTACCATTCATTATCTATCATGTTGCACTTTATAACTTTATTGTCTCTGTTACATCAATTGTGGCGTTGATATGTTTTTAAGCATGTTTATGTTATGCAATTATATTTTCAGTGATTTGTAATGAGTTGTCTTGTCTTGTTTCTGTCTGATCAGGTGGGACTGGGTTAGTCCAGCGCTGCCTGTCTGACCCCGGGTCTGAGGGTTGCACCAGCAACATATCCTCGCAGGTTTGTCACATCGGTGAGTATTTTCTAAGCTTTGCACTTCACAACTGCTACCTCTTTCACTGCAGTCTTGAATTGCAGCAAGTTGAAAGTGTATTTTTATCAAAGGTGAGGGAGAGTTTAGCTCTCGCCTGCAGCGCTTCAAAGCTCCGACGCCACTGAACAGCCCCGGTCGTTCCACCCCCTGCACTCGCAATCTCTCCAGCTTTGTGCATGGCATTCAACAGCAGCTGAACGCTGCAGTGACACCCAGCAGTAAAGAGGCCTCACGTATTCGCCAGGTAGATCTGTCACGCCCGTCTGACCTTTTCTCTGACTGCTTTTGAAACAAATCTCTAAGAGAAAGATATGTAACGTTACTAAATCCAACTGTCTTGAACGCAGGCACGTGAGGATGAGCTGCGTCAGTTGAAGGTTCAGCCAGTGGCAGAAAACGTGTGGTTGAAGAGGAGTCTGTCTGACTCTTCCCTCAGTGAGGTGAGCAAATCAGGTTAAGATGGTTGTCTGCTTACTGTGGATTTTTGTCTGTTTTTTGAGTATTTAGAACTCTGGATCAAAATGAAATAATCCCCATTTTCCTAGAGGGCATCTCCATCCACATCCTCTCCCTGGGTTTACAGGAAAAATCGAAAACCCCAGTGGCCTCCATTACAGCCTGGGAGTGTGAGCTTGTATTAGAGACAATTTGTGTATTCGTGTATTCGACTTCTCATTTATCTGTTTTGTCATGCTTCTTCACTCTTGGTTTTAAGGTTTATCTATAATTTGCTTATGGTCACTGGGGGATATGATTTGTTTGCACAGACTTACTTGGGGAGAACTGATTTTTTTTGTCTTTTGCACTATTTTATTTGTGTATATAGGGCAAAACCGAATTTAAGCTATTATCTGTTCTGCAGGATGAGCTGAAGGAATCTGAATTCAGCTCCTGTGAGATTGACAGTAAGGTGTTTGATGGAAGTCTCAACACCACACCGCCATGTTCTGTGGATATCCGTTTCCCCAATGAAGAACTTTATACATCTACAGGTAAATGTGCTTCTTAAAATCTCTTGGATCTAACTTAACTACCGTATTTACCACATTATTTTCTGTAACAGATCCTGTGACTTTGAGCACTTCCACTCTAATTGACAAGATGTTTGAAGACGTCCTCCAACATGCAGACAAGGAAGCTGAAGAAGATGATGAAAATGAAGAAGAGGAGATGGAGAAAGATGAGAGCTGTTTATCAGAGACTGAAAAGGAAGACAAAACAGAATCGGATACAGCTATAAAGGAAAATGAACAGGAACCACTCACAGTCACTGTAAATGAGGATCTTCTTGACCAGAGTGAGATGTGTGGAGAGAGTGAAGAAACTCTTGATGCCAGTTCTGCGACAGAGAAGGAGCTCCAGTCTGTTGATGATGGAGAAGGAGAAATGGAGGAAAAGCAGGAGAGCACCTCCATGGGTGATGAGGACTTCCTAACCTTGCCGCCTAGCTGTATCCTCTCTCCTCTCAGCAAATCTGTGGAGGCCGTTGTCACACCACTGGTATTGGTCTGATTTTAGACATTTTAATTTATAGCCAGTGAATTACTATCTGAGTGTGTTCAGTGTATTAGTATAAGTGCTTTTCAAAAACGTTTTTATCAAAATGCCTTTAAGCATAATTATGCCACTTTTCATATGAAACTTAATGCCAGGCAGTGTTTTGCATATGAATTTTCAAAGATACAGATACATGTACCTTTTAGTTACTGTGTAAGAGTGTAATTCACAGATATAAATGTACTACTTGGTTAACAAGATCATAAATGTGCGTTTCTGAATGTTCCTACAGAAGATTGAAATCACTGTGCCTGAGCCATCAGTCCAACCGCCCTCACCTGAAGAAATGACAGCTAGTCCTGCTGACAATGTTCCACCTTTATACAGGTGCACCTCATTTAAATAATAAGAATAATCATAATAGTCATTCTGTATCACTGTATTTTCCAACTTGGTATTTAGTACTGGTAGTACACTGCAGAAAATGTTTTTCTTACCTGGATTTGTTGTCTTGTTTCCAGACAAAACATTGTCTTGTTGAAAAAAGAAGTCAAAATTAAGTGAGTTTTTGCTTGAAACAAGCATGGGGTAAGCAAAATAATCTAGTTTTCTGCTTGAAATAAGATAATTTTTCTTACCCCACTGTAGGGCTGTGCCGATAAACAATATCATATCGAATCGCAATAAAATAAATGTCGATAATGATGATAAACTTTTTTTATCATCATTTTTACTCATTTTTTTTCGGCATTTTTACTCGATATGGATTAATATAAGAGTCAATCACATAGCAGAAATATGCAACAACAGCCAATCAGTATGCAGCTTTTAACATTCACGTCAAAGAACCAAGTCATTTTCTTATGGCACTTTGCAAAGCAAACTCGACACGAGGACAACAAAAATGAGTAAAAGCAGCGAGTTAGTATCCAAAAGTGATGAAATTGTTTATGTAAATGTTTAACACATTAAGTGCACTGGCTAGAAATTGTATAGTTTTATGTTTACATTATGAACATTTACTTTTAGTTTTTAATTTATGTTAGTAAGTTGTCTTAATTTTCAGTCATAGTTGGGATACTCTTTTAAAGCTGGCAGCATTAACAGTTTATATATTGAAATGTATATCGGTATAGATCAATATGGGAAAAAAATATTGAGATTATATTTTTGCCATATCGCCCAGCCCTACCTCACTGGCAACTATTTTGGTTGTTTTAAGCAAAACCTCACTTAATTTTGACTTCTTTTTTTTTTTTTAAAAACAATACAATAATTTTTACTTGTCTTTAATTATTTTTAAATATTTTGGCTGGAAACAAGATGTAAGAAAAGCATTTTTTGCAGTGTACATTTTTTTTTTTACTAGTGATAAACTGGTAAATCAGCCATTTATTTGATCAAAAATACAGTAAAAACAATAACATTGTGAAATATTATTGGTTAATTTAAGTTAACCTTTTTATTTTAATATATTTCAAAGTATAATTTATTCCTGTCATGGCAAAGCTACATTTTCAGCATCATTATTCCAGTCTTCAGTGTCACATGATCCTTTATAAATCATTCTAACATGCTGATTTGCTGCTTAAGAAATATTTCTTATCAATAGTGTTTAAAATATTTTTGTGGAAACTCTGATAATTTGTCTGTGTTCTTTGATAAATAGAAAGTTGAAAATACAGCATTTTGTAAAAATAGGAATCGAATTTTGTGACATTAAAAAAAAAATTTATTGTGCTTTTTGAACAATTTAATGCACCCTTATGAAATAAAATATTAATTTATTTAAATGTATATTAAATTACACCAAACTTTTGAACGGTAGTGCATATTGGTATTAGATTAATCAAGAGCCACTTGGCTCTCTATATATTGGTCAATCACTGATAATTACCTTTTGGCCCAACTGTTATTTGTACGTTTGACAGCATTGATGCCTACCGCTCACAGAGGAAAATCCATCCTCCCTCTGCTCAGAGCTTGACCTCTGGAGCTCAGAAGCAGGTTCAAGAGAAGACCTGCTCAAAAAAGCCCGTAAACATCAAGGAGAGAATTAAGGTTTGAAAATTATACTAATGTATTTTAGAAAACTTCATACATTCAGCATCTGATGCAGGTGATTTTATTTGCTTCATTAAGGGTTTAAACGAGGAGGCAGCCAAGCTCCAGACTATCATCACGCAGACACTGCAGGCTCTGAGCTGCTGCAGTGACGAGGAACATGGGAAAGGTTCCCAGCAGGAGGCCGAGGCTGAGAAACTCCTGCTTGTCTCCAGTAAGTGCAACACTAGAGTACAAAGTGCATTTCTTTATTTGCATGCTCTGATTTTGCTCTCATTTGTCCGTTTTAATGCAGGTGAGAAGCGAGCAGCCTTACTGGCAGAGGTCAGCAGGCTGAGAGAGGGTGAGTCTGGTAAAGCAGACTCCCAGAATGCACCTCTGCAGCCCTGCAGAGGCACAGTCAGCATCAGCAGCATCCAGCTGCCCCTCAAGGTGGAGTTTGTGTGCTCTGCTCGGACAGGTGAGCGTTAATGCGTATTTATTAATGAGAGAAGACGGATCTTCATTGTAGAAGGTCGGTGTTCTTACAAAATTTATGGCTGCTGTCTCTCTCTATAAAGGCCGTCCAACACACTACTTCTTCGTTTTGGTCCGTTATGGCCCGTGTAATATTGTGGCAACGCCTTTGGCTACAGCTGCCGATGCCCAAAACGGAGATACCATCACCTTCCCGACTTCCATTACACTGTGAGCCCATACTACAATGCTTCTTTAAACTGGGGCCAGTTGCATAAACTTAGCCTCTATGTTAAGACAGTGTCTTAAGTACTAGTTTGACCAACTATCAGTTAACCAAAGGGTAATCAGTCCTATTTTTGGATTCAAATTAGACTAATCTACATTTTTCTGTAACTGAATTAAAAAAATTACGATCAGTCTTAAAGAAAAAAATAGCTGACTAACTTTTTAAGACTAGTCTAAACCTTTTATGCAACCGGCCCCTGATGTCAGAGTCTAAAACTGCATAATGCTTTTAAGAGAATGTTTTTAAAAACAACAGCAGTGATTTACACTGGATTTAAACTTTTGCTTACACAGACAAGACATTCGCTCCAGTTTTGAGATTGATGTTGAGGTCTACAGTTTGGTAGGTAGAGTTTATGTACAACCAAATATTGTTTTTATTAAAAGACATATATTAAAAGACATGTATATTCCTCTGTTTTATAGTCCAGTACTCAGAGTAATACCTGCAGTATGAATCAGCAGTTCCGCAGCTCAACAAAGTCAAGGGTTTGTATACTTTTACATATTATGTTGAAAAAGTGTTTTATTACTTTTAGCAATGCACAGTTTCAGCAAAATGTTTTTGTTTATAGGTGACACCCAAGAAGATTCTCCACAGCATCACAGTATGTATCTTCTCTGTCCGTTTCCTTATTATCATTGGGCTTCATTCATGAAACATTGTCTAAACAAATGTCTGTATTTTCTGTAATTCTGTTATAATGTTCATAAAATCACACTTTTTAAATGGTCACATAAGAATACTTTCACAAACAATTCAGAAAATCATGAGTGAGGCACATTGTGCTTTTAAATTTGTTGAATGATGGACAACTTCATCTCATCAAATGTCTATTTTTGTTTTTCTAGAAATCTAACCAAAGTGTGACTTGTAAGTATCCATCAGTTATTCATTTAGTCATTGGTTGATTTGGTGATATCAGATACTGATATTTCTTTTCTGTCTGTTGTAGCTGCTACTCTGCCTGGTCTGAGTGCTCAGCGCTCTAGTAACTTCACATTAGTGGGCTCTCACAAGATTACCCTGAATTCATTGGGACAAAGCAAGTTTCCTTTGGACAAGGTATTGATACAGCAAAACTGTTCAAATTAGAGAGAAAAGGGAGTGTTTGTGTCTTGTTGTTCTCACATTGGAGCACTTGTTGTATCACTCACAATTTATTTTTCTTTTTAAAATCAGTAAATATTGTGTAAAGTTCTACACGCTTAATTTTCACTTAAGCAGTTAACCGGGAGATCAGTGGTTGTTCTGTGTTGTGTTTGCACCGTGGTGTGGCTGTGGTCATGTAACTGGGTTTCTGTCCATCTTTCCTGTTTTTCTCCCCTTAGATGAAATTTGAAGGCAAAATCAGGCGACTCCTTGGAGATGAGTTTCAGGAAAAGGTGTCACTCTTTCCACCGTAGTCTCTGCTTCTGGTTTAGTGGGCTTTGCACATTTCTATGTTTGTGTGTTTGCTGGGCCTTTTATTCATCTATTTACGTGAATTTTTATTCCTGTGCAGTGGATTTAAAATGTATTTTATGTAATATTTATTTATGCAATATTTATTTTATGTAATATACATTTTTCTTTTTAGTTTAGTTTAGTTTAGTTCAAGTTAATGTTCTTTGAATGTAACAGTTTTAAAAAACAAATGGAAAACTATTTAAATTTGAACCATTCAGAAATTACTGCATTTTTAGAGCCTAACTTTTTGTCTTAAAGCTGTACTGTAATGTGATAAGTCATTACTAAAAATTAACAATATTTCTGAATTTGACATGCGCGTCTGTTGTTGTTGTTGTTGTTGTTGTTTTTTTCCTGTGTAGTGACTAACCTGTCTGTTACAATGTGCAGGTTCCTTTCCTCTCTCCTCTAGAGGGCCACATATATCTGCGACTGCACAGCGAGGGCCACTCCAACGTCCAGCATCAGGGCTTTTTGGTGAGTTGGTGCATATGTTTCCCAGAACCTGACTGATGCTTTGTTTAGCTTGTTTTATCACATGGAAAAGGCACTTGCCATATCTGTATTGCTCTTGATTAATTTGTATATAAGCAAAAAATGTGAGAATGCAGTTGCAAGTGCATATTTGCAAAGCAGATATGTGCAATACGTTAGCGGTTTATCTTCATAGTTGCAGTCTGATCCATTTGAATGCAAGTTGTTTGAGAATGGCTTAGGACCCAAGAAAATTCCATGCGTTAAATAGAGGTGCAACAGATTCTCCCTGAATTAGTTACATTAGTACTTTATTTTAAATTATTCATTCATTTGTGGTTTAAATTAGTTTTGAATGTATTCTTTAAGTGCTTTATGTTGTGTGCCTATAAGAAATGTGCTTTTTTGTGTTTTTGTGAAATTTTTGCTCTAACTTTTTTTTTCTCCTCTTGTAGACCATGTTTGAGGATGTGAGTGGCTTTGGAGCTTGGCAGAGGTTCTACTTCCTTCTGGAAGGAGGACATCTGCTTTACTGGAACTACCCTAATGAGATGGGCAGCAAGGTAGGTTTGTGCAATTATGTGCATAAATAATGTGTATCCTTCTCCTCATTAATGTTTTTTAATCATTTCTTTCTCTTCCAGCCAGCAGATGGCAGTCTCTCTCTCTTTGGCTTCTGCAGTGTCAGGCCTGTGGAGCGAGAGTGCTGTGCACGGCCACACACCTTTGAATTAGTAGAGACTAACACCCTTCAGGAACAACACAGCCAGACCTTGAAGAAGTAAAGCATCCATGAATTTACTAAAAGAAATGGTTCAGTCAAAAATTTCTGTCATCACCACATCTGTTTGCAATGTCACTTTCCATGGATCACATGGAACATGCTTTGACATATTTGTAGATCTCCAAAAAAAAATGTTTTTAAACACTAAGACTTTTAATGTCTTCTGCTCACCAAGCCTGCATTTATTTGATCCAGAGTACAGTACAAAAACAGTACAATTTTGAAATATTTTTTACTAAATCTGAATATATTTTAAAATGTAATTCATTCCTATGAGTTCAGAGCTGAATTTTTAGCATCATTACTTCAATCACATGATCCTTCAGAAATCATTCTCATATTCTGATTTGCTGCATAAAAAAACATTTATTATTATGTTGAAAACAGTATAGATCTTATTTTGAACAATTGATCCATGTATTTTTTTTTTTTTAAGCAATCCGTTTCACTTAAATGTATGTCGCAGTACAGAAAAAAGGATCTGCTATTCTGTATTGGTTTGAAATAGTTGATTTTACCTGGTATGTAACTGATCTTTTGTTGTGCAGGTGCTGGTTTTCAGCAGACACACGAGAGGAGAGGTCTGACTGGATGGAGAAACTGAATCAGACCTTACTGGACTCTCTAACATGGAACAGAAAGCCTGTCTCCAACGATAACAGGGCCAGCATGTCCTCTAACACCGGAAACTCTCGTGAGAGCATCCTGTAACACAACACAAATGTGAACCCTCACCATGTAACACTAAGAAAGGAGATCTCTGCGAAGATCACATGTGGCACTAAAAAAAAAAAATACATGAAAAGCTTCTGAGAATAAACTCGGGAGCAGCCAAACAGGACTGTTTTATATAATAATTGCATAATAATTTACATATTTACATTCTACTCTTTATTAGGTGATTGCATAATAGTGGGATATTTGTTAAGATTTCTGATCTATAATAACATCCTATAGATTGTGCTACATTTTACAATGGTTTACCACACTGTAAGGATAGATGAATTTGCCAATTGCTGTTATTTCCAGGTAATGCATGTAGTAAGAGCAGTCTGGTTTAATGCATGAGGCAAGTCTCCAAAGTGCCTATTTGAATGTTTATTTATCTCCTGCTTTATTCAGACAGTTACTCACAACTGAATGATCAACTGAAATGCTTTACATTTTAATGCAATAGTCTGTTTTGGGTTATGCCTATATATGAGGGTGTCCTTAATTATATGATTGAGATAAGTTTACTGCATTAGTAAGGAAGCACTACTTGTCTGCCTTCGACTAAAGCTTTTTATGTTTATTGCGTTCTCGTTTACTCTGGGAACAATTTATGTGACTGTCAAACTGCAGTCTTCATCTAGAAGGGAGAATCGTTTTTATTTGAATGTACAATATATGAAGTACGTCCTGAATCCTATAGCTTATGATTTTTCAGGGAGGACAGTTTCATAGTGTAGCTGCTTATGATTTGATTGAAAAACACTCATTATTGTTTACTACAAAAATGGCCTGTATTATATCTAGTGAAATGTACATTTATATTTTTAGGAGACAGTCTGGCCAACATAAACTAAATGTTTAGAGTTTATGCTCTAATCTGGTGGTCGTTTGGGGTTCTTGGGTTGAAATCTGGAATGTTCAAGTATAAGAAAAACACTACAGAGCTAAAAAAAAAAAATGTAGTATGATAATTCATGCTTCCAGAGGGAAAGAGAGTAATGTACAACCTTATAACTTCTTGAGGTTTATTTGAAACTTCATTAGGTTATATCTGTTTGTCTTGCAAGAAAGTGAAACTTATGGGAAGCATTTCTGTGCCATTTTTGTCTCATATATGTGTTTTTGCCAAGGGCTATGCTATTGCTGTTAAACTATATAAAACTATATGAAACATCCTGGTAAAGGTACTATAAAATAAATATGGCTGTTAAAGCCGGAAGTGTTTGTTTTTCTTTTAAACTTGGTGGCAGATTTTATTGTTTGTTTTAATATATTTTTTTACAAGCCTTAATTGTCATCATTTACCCATCCTCGTATTATTTCAAACCTTTAACAGAAGAAAAAAAACATGGGGGTGGCTAAATGATGGCTAAATGATGACAAAATGATCATTTTTGGGTGAACTAGCCCTTGTATGAAAGAGTTTTATAAAGTGTTATAAGCAAGCTCACCAGATGTGCTGCTGCCAGTGTTGGAAAAGTAAATGAACCTATTTCCAGTAATAGTATATAGAGCATCTCCATCACAAAACACTTCTCATGAAGTTATTTTTCCATGATAACATAGCAGCACTTTTGCCCTAAGGGTTGCTGCATCAGAGCAACATAAACAGTCTGTATTTTATTATGAAACAACTAATAATAAGTTATTTTGGCAATAGTTTACATTACATGACATTTATGTATGTAGTTTGTTAAAGCTGCCATCAAAATGTTCCATGCATGACTCTCACATGTTACTTTATGCTTTTAAACATGCCATTATATCTGTCGGTAAGCTTATTGTCCTCTGCCGTGTTGCCTTCAGCACCTTCCCATAAACATGCAAATGTGCACACACACACACACATGCACAAAGATCAGGCTTTACAGTAAAGCTTAAGTTTGGAGCTGACAAGACAGAGAAAGCATACATTTCATATTCTTTATATTGTTAAGTATTGCTGTGAACATGAAGTTCACTAATGGAAGTTTCACCTGTGTTTTGTGTCTGGTAAGTGTTGTTTTATGTCATTTTCTCTTCTTTTTGTTTTATGCATGTTGATGTGAAGATGACACTGTCATTTGTGTGTATTTTCGTCTGCAAATATTTAAAGAGTCCAGACAGTAGATTTTACATAATTGCAATAAAATTATAAATGAATAAACACATATATGATTATTTTTTGTATTGAATTGTCATTGTTTAAATTGCTGAGTGTGTAATATTAGTAATCATGTTTGTAGATTGTATTACATAATGGAGAAAGAAAATGAATGCATCTGAATTAATATTTTTGTGTTCCTACTTTCACCTATAGGAATTGAATGCAACTTTAATTATACAAAACTTCATCCTTTTTTTTTTTTTTTTTTTTTTTTCTTCTTTATTTGTGTTTTAACAGATGGTCTTCACAATCCATGGAGAGATCATACCAGAGTATTTAGCAGCTGTTCAACCAGGACATTTCGTGCTTGACAAGAGAAACAACAGCACGCTTTGGCAGGTATATGAATTCAACCAATGTATTTATAAATGGTTTTAAATTCTCTGATTATTTCTAAATTGTATAGTGACCTCAGCAAGTATTTGGCATTTAAATAAAATGTGAAATGAAATTCATGGTAAAAACAAGACTGCAATTACATTTAACCAAGTGGACATTTTTTGAGGATTCATGTTAAGGATTAAAAATGAATGCAGAATTTTTTCACTTTGAAACTGCTTGAAAAATTCACATATAATTACAAAGAAATGCCAAGTAGCACATTGAGGTAAACATGACATTTTAAAGTAAAAAGACTCAAAGATTATTTTCTTGTAAAACCGCTTTTGTAACCACTGTACTGTAGCTCAAAAGCTTTAAAGCATTTACATATCTCTTTATTTGATTTACATTTGTCATTTCAGAATAGCATAGCTCCACAGTCCAATTATGTACTGATGCAAGTTATTCCCAAGACATCTAACGGCATTATCAGAAGAAAGAGGGACTGGTTGCTTCCCCATGTCAGCATTCCAGAAAATGATAAAGGCCCATTCCCAAAGGAAGTGGTGCAGGTGTATCTATATACACCTGCCTATATGTCTCATTTTTAATTTCCACATTGTTGTTCTGTTTGCTCTGTCTTTGTTTTAACATTTCACAATTTTCTAATATTTGTTTTATGTTTTCCTCCACAGATTAAGTCCACCGCTGCTGATTCCAAGAAAATGATTTATGACATCAAAGGTCCTGGAGCAGATCAGCCACCCATAGGTCTTTTCACAGTGAAAAAATACACAGGCTGGTTATTTGTCACCAAAAGCCTGGACAGAGAGGAAACTGCAGAATACGTTGTGAGTGACCAGCGGTGCCCGAAGAACCTTGATTTTATTTATATATTATTTATATATAATTTATATATGCTGTATATGATGTATATGATAGATGCTGTATATTATGCGTGTCTGTGTACAGCTCACAATTGATGCTTCAGCAGAAGATCAAAGCTACGATGAAAAGCCTGTCAATCTCATCATCAAAGTTATTGACCAAAATGACAACACACCTTTTTGTACCAAGAATCCTTTTACTGGAGAAGTCCAAGAAAGGGCAAAACAAAGTATGATGTGGATTTTCTTCAATCATTCTAAGACATATCTTTCAAGTAGGGTTGTCACTAACAATTATTTTGGTAATTGAGTAATTTGTAGATTATTCTGATGATTAATCAAGTAATCGGATAATTATGATTTTTGTAGTAATAAAAACAGATCTAAGCAAACAATAGCCTTTAAAATTATTTAAATTCAAGGCAATAATAATCAGTTCAAATAAAGTATCAAAAGCAAATAATCATATGGCTTTATTAAACAAAACTGATCAAATACGTAATGTATTATAAACAATAGACCTAATGTACATTATACATGCATAGGGTGCCAACAGTTTGATGATTGGTTTTACACTTTAGAGTGCAATCTAATTCTTGTTTAATATTGACTAAACAACATTTAATTCAAATATCCACTTAATCTTCAATATTAGGAGATTAAGCAACTGTAATTTCTTGAATATGTGGACATCAAAAAGTGTAAACTTAATGTGTAAACATGTAAAGATGATGTGTTATCTTGTGTTTCTGAATGGTATACTTTACAAATCTAATGGATTTATAAATCTAAATGGAGCATGTTGCATTCTGTGTGTGTGTGTGTGTGTGTGTGTGTGTGTGTGTGTGTGTGTGTGTGTGTGTATATATATATATATATATATATATATATAAAAAGTGCTGTCAAACGATTAATTGCGATTAATCGCATTAACATATATATATATATATATATATATATATATATATATATGTGTATATATATATATATGTATATGTATATATATATATATATATATGCTAAGATGGAGTTCGAGAGGCTTCACACATGTAAATGATAACTGTTTGTGTGGAGCAGCATTTACTGTGCTTATAGCCACTCTGACACACGCATATTATGCAGCCTACATGCAAGTAAATAATAAAAGCGTATATATTAAACCTGGATCGCATATATTTATTTAACTGAATTGTAGGGATTGTGAATTCACAATGGCATTAGGCTTTATTATGATTTTTAAATGGGTTTAATATATCATGCAGCCTTAGAAAATGTGTTATGGCCGTTATATGGCTGGTTACGTGACACTGGCAAACTGCAATAGAGTATTTTTTTAAAAATAGAGTACTCCAGTTTAATCAAGGAAACGTGACAGCCCTACTCTCACTAACTATGCATTTGTTTCTTACAAGATGACATAACATAAAACACCATTTTATGCTCCTATAGATGTGTCTGTAATTCAAGTGACAGCAAAAGACATTGATGACCCAGAAACCGGAAATGGCATTGTGCGTTACAAACTGGTGAAACAGGAACCCAACGGAGGGGTGTTTCGCATTGATCCAACCAGTGGAGTCATCAGTCTGGCCACTACGGGCATTTTGGACAGAGAGGTACTAAAACACACTACGTTTAAAAGCACTATGACTGCACTACGTGTATTAATAACACAGACGTATGTTAGGCTGAATTTTGAACGATCTAGTCTTATCTGATTAATGGAGCAAAAGGTCTAACTTTAACTTCAACTTTTATACAAGTTGTTCAGGAAACCTAAACCCATTGGTAAACCACTTACTTCAAATGGGCTATGATGCACACTGAATGAGGAGCGCTGCACCATCATGTTCTCACATTCAAGGCTACAGTTCAAAATCTAATCACTGAATCTTATCACCGTACAGCAGTGGTTCTCAAAGTGTGGTATGAGTGCCACTAGTGGTACTCAGGCTTCCTCTAGTGGTACGCATCACTAACTTAAATATAAATTAATGTTAAAACATAATACATTTGATCTTTATTTAAGTAAAGTTTTTTTTTTTTTTTTTTTTACAGTACAGTTGTTATTTAACTTTTAGGTGCAGCACATTTTAATTTAATCATTATTTAAGTTTTTTTTATTTACCTGTTTGTACAATAAGTACTGTGCAGTCTTAATGTTCAAACTGTGTATTTACAATGTTAAAGTGGCTGACAACAATAAATATTCTTATTAAAGTTTGAAACAACATTTAGTACAACATTAATAATAATTGACCCCAAACTATTGAATGCTGATGATGTCCATAACAATCATCTAAACAGACTGACACTGCGTATAATCTGGCTGTGGAGGCGGCAGATATGGATGGTCATGGTCTTTCATGCACCTGTACGGTCCTCATAAAAATTACTGATAGCAATGATCACGCCCCCAGGTTTGGACAAAAAAAGGTGAGTTCTTTGTTGTTATTGCTTAAGGCTCAATTTTCCAAACACATCTGGTGTTGAATAGTTATGAAATGGTCTGTTTGTGTGTGTTTTGGCAGTACACAAGCACAGTACAAGAAAATAAGGCTGGGGAAATTGTTGCAAGGTTGGATGTCACAGATGGAGATGAGCCTTCAACTGCAAACTCAGTGGCGCAGTTCACCATCATCCAGGGCAATGAAAAAGGGTTCTTTAACATCAGCACCGGCCCCACTGGAATGGAGGGAATCATCACGACATCAAAAGTAAATATGCATTCGTATATCAGGCTGAATATATAACACACTTAGACCCTAATGTTTGGATGTTTAAAACTCAGTATTGACATTAAAGCTTTTAGTCAAGCAATACGAGGATGCATTCAATTCAAAAGTGACCGTAAAAGACATTTATGATGTTACAAAAAGATTTCCATTTTAAAAAAGGCTAAAAATGCTTTCTAATTACCAGAGAATTTTAACAAAATGTATCATGGTTTCCACTAAAATATTAAGCAGCAAAACCGTTTTCAACATTCATAATACTAAGTAATATTTCTAGAGGAACAAATCAGCATATTAGAATGATTTCTGAAAGTTCATGAACATTTAGCTTTGACATTGGAGGAATAAAATACATTTTTAAATATTAAAATAGTAAACAGTAATTTAAATACTAGAGAATACAAAAATGTGTTTTTTTTGTTTTGTTTTGTTTTTCAATGAGCACTGACATTTTCATCAAAAAAAATTTAAATCCATTTGTCCACACATTTTTAGGGTCTGGACTTTGAGCAAGAAAACAGTTTCTCTCTGCTGGTGATGGTCAAGAACGAGGTTCCTTTTGCTATTCCATTGGCTACCTCATCCTCCACAGTCACCATCACAGTGCAGGACGTAAATGAGCCACCTGTCTTTGAGCCTACAGAGAAACTGATCACGATTCTTGAGAACCACGAAGTGGGGAGAACCATCTGCAAATACACAGCCAATGACCCAGACACTGCTAGAGAGCAGCAAATAAGGTTTTACATGAATACAAACAAAAACACAATTATATCATAAAACCTCTTTTTTGTATTAGCCAGCAGGGTTTAGCATTAAATGAAAGTATTAAAACATTTTTGTTCACTGAAATAAAGCTAAAATTAAATAAAATAAATCCAGAAGAACTGTGGCAACGTCTCCAAGATGCTTCCAGAAACCCATGCAAATCTACCTGAAAAACTATGTGCAAGTGTACCTAGGGCAAAAGCTGCTTTAAATGCAAAGGATGGTCACACAAAATTGATTTCATTTAGTTAATAGAAGTTAATTGATTAAAATCGATTTATGCCATTATTTTTGACAGCATCCTCATTTTACAGCATTTTACACCAGTGCTTACAACTTTTAACAGTACTGTAGCTTTGCAGGTAGGTTTCTTGAAGCATCTTGGAGATGTTGCCGTAATTCTTCTAGATTTAGTCAGATCTCAGTGTGGAGCACTAGCTGTTGTCAGACTCCTTATGCAAACAAAGATCTCACTGGATTATTACAATTAATGGCAAAAGGAATGTTTGGAAATGTAAACTGATGTTTTTTTACTGACGCACTACAGCAAAAAAAGATAGAAATAACTGACTTGAAGCCATGTTTTAGTACTGGTGTTCAAATAATTTTGTACATTTAAACTAAAACTAAAAATGTGTTAAACCTAAATACAAATATATATATATATATATATATATATATATATATTTAAAAAAAAAAACACATCCAAACAAAACCATGATTTATTGCTAGTGTAAGAACCAAACTTTTTGTGTATTATTTGCATATTTGCACCACTGTGCCTGTCATGTGTTTATTTCTGCTGTCACATATTTGTGTGTTGTGATGTCAGGTATAAGTTGGTGCAAGACTATGAAAACTGGCTGGAGATCACAGAGGACACTGGACTCATCAGAGTCAGAAGCTCACTGGACAGAGAGGCCTCATTCATAAGAAATGAACAGTACACGGTCTTAGTACTGGCATATGATGATGGTAATTCAAATAAATATCCCAGTGCTTAAAGACTTGGAATAGCTCTCTCCAAAATGAACATTTGCTCTAGTTTTACTTATCCTCAGGCCATCTGAGATGTAGATGAGTTTGTTTCCTTATTGTGGCCCTGGACCACAAAACCAGTCATAAGGGTCATTTTTTTTAAATTAAGATGTATACATTATTGGAAAGCTGAATAAATAAGATATCCACTGATGTGTGATGTGTTATGATAGGACAATAGTTGGCTGATATACAACTATTTAAAAAACTGAAATCTGAGGGTGCAAAAAAATAAAAATATTGAGAAAATCTCCTTTAAAGCTGTCCAAATGAAGTTCTAGCAATGCATATTACTTATCAAAAACTAAGTTAATTTAGTGAATGTGTGCTGTCAGAATGAGAGTCCAAACAGCTGATTAAAACATCACAATAATCCACAAGTAATTCTCCAAATCTGATCTGATGAACAAAAACTCAACTACATCTTGGGTGGCCTGAGGGTGATTTTCAGCAAATGTTCGTATTTGGAATCTGAAGTTAAAAAATTCTGAGCCTGTGTCCATGTGAAATCTGAGTGCTTCTGACTGGCAATGACTTAAACTAAGGCAAAAATCTGGACTAAAGTTATGTAGTGTATCTAAACCTTTAGGATATTTCACCCAAAAATTAAATTTCTATCATTTACTCGTTGTGTTACTCAAAACATTTATTTATTTCTGTAGATGATGAGCCTGCCACAGGAACTGGCACATTAGTGATTAAGCTCTTGGACGTTAATGACAATGCACCAGTGCTGGAAGAGCAGAGTGTCTCGATATGTCTCACAGAACCCAAACCTGTCCGTTTGACCATCACAGATCCAGACGGGCCCGAAAATGGCCCACCCTTCACCACAGAGCTGCTTAAAGAATATAAAAGCAACTGGACCATCATCAGCAACTCTAGCAGTAAGAATGGTTCAACTCACATTAAGTTTTGCTAATCTGTTGTAAATATATTGGATATCTCACACTTCTGCTCTCCTCTTATTTCTCAGGCAGTGTGGTTTGGTTGAAGCCACTCATAAGTCTGGCTCTTGGCAAATACAGCCTGGTATTGCGTGTGTATGACATTAAGAGGTTTTTTCAGGACTCTTCTATCATAGTGGAAGTGTGTGACTGTAAGGGTGATGACGTTACCTGCTCCAGTGGTATATATGGGGCTACTGACGTCGCTCTGTTTGTCTATGTGCTAGCGGCCATCTTATGCTTTCTTGGTAAGCAACTGCTATCATGAGTGTTATTATTTTTATTTTATTTTAATATTTAGATTTTTATTATATTATTTTATTTACATAATATAAAATGTATATGTATATATTTATATATATATATATATATATATATATATCGAAAGAACAGCATTTATTTGAAATGGTAAAGACTTACATTGTTGCAAAAGATTTGTGTAACTTCTGATCAATTTAATGACAATTTTATGAATTTCTGAAAAATGTTATGATTATAATCATGCTGCATTTGCAGTCACTATTCATAATAGTGCTGATAATAATTTCCTCGTATCTATAGTGCTGTTCCTGTTGCTGTTTCTACTGAAGAGGAGGTGTGGGAGAAAAGTTCAGTTGAAACAGTTCAAACTGCCAGAAGAAGACAGGGACAATATTTTATGTTACAATGAAGAAGGAGGAGGGGAGCAGGACCAGGTACACAAGCTGTTCCACATATAATGTTCGAATTACTTTACTTTTGTCAAGTCTTACTGTGCTCAGTGTTTATTTTTTGTATATGTGTGTTACAGGATTTTAATATGGTCCTGTTGTGCAGCGGACCAGAGGTTTTCTCTACCGATATTGCCCCGATAGCCTCCCCTACGGTTTTCTATCGACAACATCCAGATGAGAACGAAGACATCAAAGACTTTATTTATGAGGTGTGTTTAGAGGATTAGATCACTTCCAGAATAAAAACAGGAATGTGATTTTTCCGTATAAATATGGATTTCTGTGCTTTCTGACCTCTGAGGGACGACCCACTCGCATAGATCTGAGGGGTTTTGGGGTATTGCGCAAATAGTCTTAAGCAATTAATTACCACTAAATAAACTGCGAAAAGATTGTTTTCTAAAACTCATGGACGGAGTGGTCCTAAAAGCTTGTAACGTTAAAAGCGCTCAAATGATTCAAAGGTCCAAATGCGAGTAGAATCAGCTTTAAACATGTTCGACCCGGTTCGAACTTTTTATGAATGGCGGTGAGAATTTGAGATTGCTTAGTGCTGTCATAAAATCGCAACAGTTGTGCTGTAATTATATAATAGACAGTGTCACATAGTCCTTTAGAAATCATTCTAACATGCCGTTTTGCTGCTCAAGAAACATTTCTCATTATTATAAATGTAAAAGACTTTTGCTGCCTAATATTTTTGTGGAAACAATGATAGCTACCACAAACATTTGTATAGGATTTTAAAAAAAGAGAGAAATTTTCATCATGCATGAAAGAGATAAAAAGTGAAGACATTTAAAATCAGATCTATTTAATACACATTTAATTAATATATTTGATAAATGCAAATAAATGTTGTTCATTAACTTTATATTTATCAAAACAACCTTTTTTCCACACAAAATATGATGTAGCAAAATTGTTTTCAACATTTATAATAATCAGAAATGTTTCTTGAGAGTCAAATAAATTGATAATTTAAAAATAAATGATGATTTCTAAAAGATCATGTGACACTTAAAACTGGAGTAATGGTGAAGAAAATTCTGCTTTGCATCACAGGAATAACATAACATTTTATAATATATTAAAATTGAAAACTTTTTTTATTTGTAATAATATTTCACAGTTTTAATCAAATAAATTCATAAATATAAATTTATATTTATAGATATAGAAGATATTTATTTCAAAATCTTTGATAATTGTAATGTTTCCTTTTGACTTTGATAATAATAACAATTCAATATTCTTTACTATAATATATTATAGTAATTTATTATAATGTATTATATTATATTTTATCATGATTATTAAATGTATTTAATTACAATATAAGAAATAATTTAATGTGATATATATATTTAATGTGATCACGCATTGGGTAATCACACTGGAAAGGTCACGTGTACTTCAGTTCAGAAATGTAGGGTAGGGCAAAAAATTAAACTCATTTTCTCCTCCAACTTCAAAATCGTCCGACATCGTTGTTTTACCCTTCTTTTGTAGCGGGCGTTCGCTAGATAAAACTCTTGTTCCTCAGCTAGGATCGTGTAGAGCCCTTTGAAGCAGCATTGAAACTTCAATTTAAACCTTTAACCCATTGATCCCCAAGTCCACTATATGGAGAAAATGTAATGTTTTCCTCAAAAACCAGAGCTCACAAAATTTCTAAATCTCTGGTAGCCCTTCAGGCAGATACTCTTCAGATTTTGGTAGCCGAGGACGTCGAGCTAGCGATTTTGTGAGCCCTGAAAACCTAATTTGGATCAACAAATGTTTAATGCATGTGTAAAAGCCTCATAGCAAGCATTGTAAGTTTCGTGTATGGTTGCATAAAATACTGGACTCTGTGTTTCTGTAGAATTTGCATACAGCAGATGATGACCACTATGTGGCACCGTACGACTCCGTGCTGGTGTTTGCTCATGAGGGTGAGGGGTCTGAAGCCGGATCTCTCAGCTCCCTGGAGTCGTCCATCAGTAATGGAGATCAGGACTTCCAGCATCTGCATAATTGGGGACCTCAGTTCAGGAGACTGGCCGACATGTGTGCTGGAGGAGAAGATGAGTGATATGTGCTCTGATCACTATATAGGAGTATACATATAGGAGTGTGATGTGAAATTTGTTACAAAATATGCTGTAAATCATATAAAATGTGCTGAAAATGGACTCACTTTCAGGCCATCTGAGATGTAGATGAGTTTGTTTCTTCATAGGAACAGATTTGGAGAAATTTAGCATCACTTGTTCACCATTACCATCCGAATGAGAGTCCAAACAGCTTATGAAAGCATCACAATAACCTGCAAGGATGCCAAGGACAAGGATGTGAACTGATGGATTTAAGTTGTGTGGATTACTTGTGGATTGTGATGTTTTTAATCAGCTGTTTTGACTCTCATTCTGACGGCACCCATTCACTACAGAGGAGCAAGTGATAATGCTGAATTTCAAATTAATTAAATTTCAGTAACTAGCTGTAAGGGACAAATTTTGATTGTTTTTGGAAGTATATAGCTAATTCAAAAAGAGTAATCCAAAATCTGAGGATAATGGATATTGCTTTTATTTTTATGTCTTCTTTATTTCTTGTTTCTCATTTCTTATTGTAGTTTACAATGCATTTGTTTGATCAGAAGAATGTTTGAACATATTTTAAATTTGCATTATGCAACTGAAGCAGTTGACTGAGTGTACATAAGACATAAGACTAGTTTAAGATTTTACTTTCATTTAATACAGTAGTTTATCTCATCCCATTGCATGTGCATTATAAAATGTGTAATGTTTCTTTAATTATCAATAAACACTGTCTTAGCAATATATATGTAATTTTTATGCTATTTTAACTTTTTTTAATTATTAAAAACTATAATTAAGCTTACTTTAGATGATAAGATTCATATCAACCAATATGAAACTATGACTCTAAACAACCTTTGACCAGATCCTGACAAATCGCATATCAGGACTCTCCCTATTGGGGCGGGCGTTAAGTGAAAGACCCTGAGAAAGAACTTTTACCCTGTGTTTCACGAAGACGGATGTTCGTCTTGAAGTGAATCCATATATTTGAATGCTTATTGACTTGTTTTGCACGGATTTCGAAAGGTGTTTCTTATCTAATGCCTGAGACTCCAGAGGTAAGTTATATATTACTTCACTCGTATATCTGTAACAGTCACTGTAGTCATGTATTAAATCGTCCGAGTTAAAGCATGACTGCAAACGCTACAGTATATGTACTTGTTAACAATCAGATGAACTACACAACAAAAACTCTAAATCAAATTCAAATTAAGTTCATTTGTTGTCATGTTTGCTCATGATGTCACTTCTTTTGCCCCCAGACGACTCAGAACATGTTTCAGGAGGGGCTGCATCAGGTGTTTTTTAAGCAACGCCCTTTGCCCAGCGCTGTTTCAGCTGACGAGTCAACAGCTGTAGAGCCAATGGAAGACAGACTGATCCGCTGGTTTGGGACAGTGGTCAACACCCGCCTCCTCCTGTCTGGGGTAACAAAATAAAGTTTAAATTATAGACACCCAATGAATTTCAGTTGCATATGAATGCATATGCTCATCTTTAAATGGATAGTTATATACGAATGTGAAATTCTGTCATTAATTACTCACCTTCATGTTGTTCAAAACCTGTAAGACCTTAGTTTATCTTGAGAACACAAATTAAGATATTTTTGATGAAATCCGAGAACTTTCCGAGGCGAACTATAATATCCAATGTACACATTTCTAGTAATTGTGCAATTAATTCTCAAATTGTATTTTTAGAAAATATACAATATACAAAAATACTTGTCCTCTCCCCAAATTTGTCACTACTGAAATACAATAATGTATAATTTAATTAGAGGGGTTTGACCTATTAAGATTTTGATTACATCTACATTATAAATATATTTTTTTCAGAGGTAAATCAATAAATTGCATTTAATTTGAGTTTTTTTTGTTTCGAATCCAATTTTTTTTTTTTGTAAAAGGCAAAAAAAGTTGATCATACTGATTTCAAATTTAAGGATTCATTATTTTGAATATACATTGAAAACTATCATAACATCTTTGTTGATAATTCAGTATACTTTATTTTTGATGGTCGTGACTTCATTTTCGGTAGTGACAGTAATGCTTTGGTAGCGACCACATCACAGTACAGAATTTTAACTTGCATACTAAAACACTACTAAAACATACTAAAATACTAAAAATTGGCATAACTGTGACAACATTACATGTTTTGGTCATGACAATTTAGTGACAATTTTAGATACTTTTGAATCTAGCTTAACGATGCTAATCAACACATGGTTAGGTAGCACAGTTCTAACAGTTGTATACAAAAACTAAATGTTATGGAATAACAGTGTGCTTAATTGCAGAAAAAAGGTGTTCGGTAGTGGCATTCTTTAAAGTTTGACAGATTTTTCAGACTTTTGAACACATTTACCTCAAAATAATGGGGTCTATCTACTTACCATGTACCATGTGTGGAGCTGATTGTAGTTAAAATCAGTCTCAGTCAATGGATACACTGTTTCAGTACTGACATGAAAATGTGGAAATTTTACATAAAGTTTATAAAATAATAAAAAAGATTTTTTAACAACAAATATAATTTTCAAAAGTTGAAATTTCGGGGTTAGGGTTGTGACATCCACCTCCCAATTTGAAGTATGTGAATACTTATGTAAATGATCATTTTATATATATTAAGCTGATATTTTAAATATTATTGTGGGTTTCAATAGATAATAGAAGGATCTTAGTAAACATGTAAGATTTAAATACTCAAATGCTTTTTAAATGTTTTTTTTTTTTTGGTTGTGGGACAGCATTTTGGACCAATTATGTAAAATGGCCCATATACTGTAGCCTAATTCTTGATTTTGTCCCTCTTTTCTCTATCTCTTTCAGATTGTTCAGATTTTCTGTGCTGCCTTCTGTATTCTCTGCACTTTCTCTTATTCTTGTTTGACTTTCAACTGTTCTGCATCTATGACAGCTCCAGTATGGTGTAGCCTGTGTGTAAGTGTTCCAGTTAACATTTCTGGTTTCCAAATTTGACAGTTAGTAAATTCAGAACAAAGAAATAATCAGTCTTACATGCTACAGTCCATTTAGTATTTTTTATTTATTTTAAATATCTGTAATATTTAAAATATCTTTTTGTCTCAGTTTATAGCTACCGGGTCACTTGCAATTGACATCCAAAGGAAACCCAAAAAAATCAAAGTAAGCTTGTTTTATGTCTTTTTTTTATTATAACTGTGATAGTTTTCCTTTTTTAAAAACATATTTCTATGTAATTCTTAGCTTAAAAAAATGTGTTTGTGCTGCCTTACTTTAAAATAAATGTCACTTTGTTTGATATTTTGTTGACTGATCAAACATTTGTTATGCGGTTTGGGACAACTGTATGAGTATCCACCTTTTTCTTTAACATGGAAGTAAGTCTGTGGCTAAGACTTCCAGTTCATTAGCAGCTATAAATTATAGCAGCTTTATTAAAATAACAAGGTAAGACACAAGTTTACAGTATCAAGCAGCAAAGCATGCTATTTTGTACAGCTAAAAATAGCTGGACGTGGATGAGAACTTAAGCCACACCAAGAAAATTTACAAATGGCTGCGCCCACTCTTACAGGAACAAAAATTGGATATTCTTGACATTTCATGATAATAGCCTTCTTGTGTGCTTGTTTGTGTAAAGTGAGATCTCTGCTGTTGTAGGTCATGACTCTGATGGGCCTGAACATATTCAACTTGCTGTTTGCAGTTTGTTCTTTTATCACCTTTTTTGTCAAATCCAGACAAATGGAAAAAGCCACCACTCAGCAGGTGCTTATACAGAGACACTGCTACATAATAAACTGCTAGAATTTATCAATGAACTTAGTTCATGATCTTTCTTTATCTTTATCTTTATCTTTCTTTAGCGCGTTGGTGTGTATGTACTGAAGGGCAGTGGTTTTGTCTCCATCCTCCACTGTATGTTAGCAGCCATATACATGCTCTTTCTGATTTGGAAAGGTTTGAAGTCCTACAGCGGCCTCTACAGACAGGACTACATCACTGTAATACAGGTACAACATACACATTCAAACTATTATGAATGTCATTTTAATACAGGGTTTTTTTTATGGGTCTTAAAATCCATGTCTTAATTCCCCTTTCACACATTAAGGCCTAAAAATGTATTAAATCGTTAAAGTCTTGAGTGTATGCTTAAAACAAGAACAAATATGTTGATAAAATATAAAAACTATTTTTTTCTTTGAATGAAGTTGATTTGTCAAAAAACAAGAATGGCTTGATTTAAGAGTCTTCAGACATTTACACTGGAAAACAACACCTGTTATAGACAGTAATAAAAATCCCCATTCAAAAGTTTACATACACTTGATTCTTAATACTCTTTTGTTACCTGAATGGTTTGTTTTTTGTTTGTTTGTTTGTTTTTTTGTTTAGTGATAGTTGTTCATGGGTGCCTTATTTGTCCTGAACAGTTAAACTGAAATTCTTCAGAAAAATCTTTTAGGATCTTTCCTTCTTAATGCATTATTTTTCCTTCTGGAGCATAAGTGAGCCTTTGAACCTTCTGTAATAGTTGCATGAGAGTCCCTCAGTTGTTCTCAGTGTGAAAAGATGGACCTCAAAATCATACAGTCATTGTTGGAAAGGGTTCAATACACACAAATTCTGAAAAACCAAAGAATTTGTGGGACCTGAAGGATTTTTCTGAAGAACATTTTAACTGTTCAGGACAAACAAGGCATTCATTAACAACTAACACTAAACAAAAACAAAAAAACAGCTGTGGATCATTTATACGACCCCTCTTATTTTGGTAAAATAATAACATTTTGCAGATTCTGCATGGTGTATGCAAACTTCTGACTTCAACTGTAATGTAATGTAGTTAATATAATATAGTTAAATCTGATCTTTCTTTGTCTTAGCACTCAGATGAACATGCAGATCCACTGCTGGAAAACGAACAGTTCAGCCTTTGAACACTCGCTGTGTGAAATCAGGAAAATTGTGCAAACAAATATATGGCTTATTTTATTTTATAAAGAGAATAAATAAATTTTTATGCATTTACACCAAGGTTTACAATGACAAATAACAGTGATATTGCAATACATGATTTATAAGTTACATTTCATGTGTAATTTATAAACATTCAATACATATACAAGTAATTTGGGAGGACCACATGGACCCCATCAATGATTTTGTATATATATGTATTTATGTACAATTATATGTGGTTACTAAAATGTGTCTTAAGATGCGTTTGTTGTGCCATTGCTAAAAGTCATATTGTTGATTCTGTGAAGACACTACTTAATCCTCTTCGTCCCAAGTGAGACATTAGACAACAAAAGATTAAAAGTGACGATGTTTACTTTCTTAACAGTTGTTGAAGGGTTACTCCACCCCAAAATGACAATTTTGTCTTTAATCACTTACCCCTATGTCGTTCCAAATCCGTAAAAGCTTTGTTCATCTTCAGAACACAATTTAAGGTATTTTGGATGAAAACCGGGAGCTTTGTGGCTGTCCCACTGACTGCCAAGTAAATGAAGATGAACAAAGCTTTTACGGGTTTGGAAAGACATGTGGGTAAGTGATTAATGACAATTTTCATTTTGGGGTGGAGTAAACCTTTAAAGAGATCACCCAAGAATGAAAATCCTGATATTCTGATGAACGTTGTAACCAAAAGCGGCAAACACTTGCCGGTAGCCATTGACTTACATACTTTTTTCCATAATATGGAAGTCAATGGCTACCAACATTCTTCAGAATATTTTCTTTTGTGTTTAGCATGAGAAATAAACTTGTACAGGTTCGAAACCACTTAATGGGGTGATTAAATGATGACAGATTTTTCATTTTGGGTGAACTGTCCCTTTAAGGGTCTTGTGCACAATTTAGTAGTGGGCATTATTTTAAAGCGAAAACTAGGCAAATGATTGTATAATCAAAATGTAATAACTTTATCCACTTATGAAAAATAATATCAACCAATAATGTCATAACCTACTTTTTTCTACAATCAAATACTAATGGATTTGGTCCTGGTTTACATCATTACATGAATATTCTGTTTTACTCAAGAATATGCTATTATTACAGAAGTTGCATTGTGAATGCTGTTTCATTTAATACACTGTTTACTCCTTTAATACATCATTTAATGTATCTATGTACATGTTGAGCACAAGATACTGAAAATGTGGTTTTGAATATTAATGTGGCTGAATGAGATGAGATTTTATCAGATCTACTTCAGACTTTCCCCACATACACAAACATGCATACATGTACACACACACTTCACAAGTGACAGCAAACCACTGAATATGTAAGTATACAAATGGCCACACACATACACACACAGCTTTATTTCTTCGTCAGTTCAGCATCCACGTCTTCTTCAGGTTTAAGAGCGTGCCATTGGGCGATGGGTCTTCTTGGGTTGGCTAACATATCTGACCAATGGCGTTGCTCCGTTCCTGTGCTGTTCAGACCAATGAAAACCTTTCCAATGGCATCGTTCTTCCCAATTTTGTCATAGTCCAGGACTGTCACCACAACTTGCACTTTCTATAAGGAGACAGAAGAATAGCCAAGAACCATTATTGTGTTCAGTTTCAGAAATGGACAGAAATTAGATTTCAGCTCTACCTGAATCTGCTCAGATGGCACTTCGAAGCTAAATGATTCATTGTAATACGGGTTTAGTGTGTTCTTCTTAATTGTGGTTTTCTTTTTCTTCTGCCTTTTGCCGTTCTGCATCAGGTGGATTTTTACATATGGGTCTGTAGAACAGATAAACAATGTCAGAATCTGTAAACAAAGGGGAAAAGAAAGACCTGAAAAATGTCAGTAAATAATTGGCCACTTTTCCACTCACCCGAGAGACCACCCACATCCATTTTTTTGAGGTTTTTGGCCTCCAGAACGACAACAGTCAGCTTTCCAGCAGTGGGTACGTACCGCAGAGACAAGCAAATATCACCTAACCGCTCATGCTGTTGAGTCAACAACGAAAAGTCAGGTATTATTTCACTCTTCTTCCTGAAATCAACACATTTCTGCACAATTCAACAGCCAAAGAAACTAAATATTTGACTTTAGAAATCATGCCAAAGTCACAAGCAAATGTAAGGTTTGAATTCATATTTAAATTTTGAAATGGAGGATGCAAATGGAATGCATATAGAAATGTTTTATTCCTAAGGCAACAAAAAGTACAGCAAAAGCATTTTGAAATATTTTTACTTTTTAACGTAACTTTTTTTATTTAAATATATTTTAAAAAGTAATATATTCCTGTGATCGAAGCTAAATTTTCAGCACTATTACTCTTCAGTGTCACATGATCTTTCAGAAATCACTCTAATTTGCCAATTTATCATCAATATCTAAACAAGTACATTTCAGGATTCTTTGATAAATGGAAAGATCCAAAGATCAGCATTTATCTGAAATAAAAAGCTTTTGTAATATTATATATAAAGTCTAATTTTGCTGTATTTTGGAAGAGACTTCTTTAAAAACATTAAAAATCTTACTGTTCTAAAACTTGTGACTGGTAATGTATGTACATTTGAATAGAAATATCATACATTTTAATATATATGATATCTATTAAAATCTCAGGTATAAATATGCATTAATATTATATTAAACGTGTTATAATTAATTCTAATCAATTAAATATTAATACAATTCACGAATGTATATGTTTTATTGCAAACCTCTGTTGTAAATTCCAGTTCAACATGGGTTCAACTATGGAATGTGACCTGTTCAATTCAGATCTAAACTTTAAATTATGACGTTTTTTTGGCCGATGCCTCCATGTATTCAAGATTCCCTTCTCCACTCGTACCTCTTCCTTTTCGGCTTTCTGCAGATCTCTCCACTCGTCTGTAAGATAACTGAAGTCCACCTTATTCATCTGCATCCTCACATCCCCAATAGCGTCATGTTTGGAGAAACGGTCAAAGTCATATACTGTCATGACCAGCGTCTTTCCTCCGAGCTCTGCGTATGGAACCTGCAGACAGAATACCAGAGTCTCACACATATCTGACACTAATTTAATGCAATTAAATGCATTATTGTCCCAACAGCATTTTCGCAACATTGTGAATTTGTATGCTGTGACCTCTATACCATTCCTGCCAATATATATATATATATATATATATATATATATATTTTTTAGTCAAGTGGATTTTAAGTTGTACCTTAAAGGTGAAGTGCTCGTTAAAAGTCGGATCTAGTGTTTTGCGGTGAACTTTTGTCTCAAACTTTTTCTTCTTGTCAGGAAGGAGGTAGACTTTCACATACGGATCCGAAGTGCCACTCATATCCATAGCAGCAAGGCCTTCTGCCTCAACCACACCTACAACTAACTGAACAAAAAAGAAAACCATATTCATTCAAATGATTCATAATTTAATTTTAAAATTAAGTTCTCCAGTCTGACATTACAATAAAAGCCCCCTGCTGATCAAAAAAAAAAACCTTGCCGAAGCAAGTTTCTCTTGTTAATTTGGATACTGCTGACTGAATTAATGTTGGTCGCTGATTTGTATTCATACCGCGCTGTCCGTGAAGTTGTAGTCAAGGGTAAAGTGAAGTTTTCCAAGTTTTGCTGCCTCTTTAGACTCGGAGTCCTCTTCTTTGGTGTCAGAATCAGTGCCGTGATGAACAGCCTGTAAATACAACCATCCAAATGTCAGTCATTACAATGGATACTTATATGTTGATAAATTATTAGGGCCAATCAGAGGGGTTTCCTGTAAGATGGCAAGGAAGTGTCTCCTCAAAATATTGGATGAGAAAAAATATGACAAAATACAACATTAAAATGTGTATAAATCACTCGTTTTCTAAAGAAACATTGTCCAACAGCGACACCAGGAGGTAAAGTTACAGCTGGAGTACACTACTCTTTCGCTTCCTGAGCCTTTTGTGTTATTGCATGGTTAAGCAACGTAGCCCAATCACATGCATATCTGTTGATTTCTTGAACGCAATGGCCGAAACGTTTTTGTCAGAATGCACTCACCGCTGAAAGCCCTGGGGCCAGTTGCATAAACTTAGCCTCTATGTTAAGACAGTGTCTTAAGTACTAGTTTGACCAACTATCAGTTAACCAAAGGGTAATCAGTCCTATTTTTGGATTCAAATTAGACTAATCTACATTTTTCTGTAACTGAATTAAAAAAATTATGATCAGTCTTAAAGAAAAAAATAGCTGACTAACTTTTTAAGACTAGTCTAAACCTTTTATGCAACCGGCCCCTGGTTTCGTTTTGCACGCTGGTGAATCATCTCATTAACTAAGTGCAAATGCGATGTAATTAGAGATTCGTTTTGTATTTTAGAGACCTTAATTGTTTATAAAGGAACTTTCTGAGATCGCAGTGAAGTTGAGTAACGCTTTGTAGTTAAAGGGAGCGCGAGTTGCGCACTTTCTGTAATCAGTGATGTAGTGGAGGGTTTCAGTCGGCTTTGCGTATACCCACTTCTAATAATACCCCCTGCGCACATCATTCGTGTCCTGCATTAGCCACAATCCCGACACTGTAGAGACAGTGATAATGCGGTCAGGACCGTGGCGCTGGCTTGCTTTGAAATATGTTTGATGATTGTGCCTGATGCGCCCGCGCCCGCTCTTTCTCCCGCACCGCAGATGTTGCTGTTCATAAGCGAAAGCATATTAGGGCATTATGTAAACTTGAGACCGAGACATCAACCAGTAGCTTTCGTTTCCAATAACAGACAGTAGAAAGTTCAGGAATAAAATGTATGCGATTTATGACAGAACAGTCTCACACTCGATCGTTTATTTAGTAACAACGAATAAAAATATACATTACAAGTGCAAATAAACTGACACTTAAAACGCGCAGCATAGCGAGGATTCACCTGTAGCAAGAGACAAAAGCTCGTCCAGTTTTGTTGGCAACCTCTTTAAGTTATTCTTGACTGCACTGTACGGTCAGGGCATTGTTTTAACGCTTACCTCCGAAAAAATATTTTCTTTTGCGCACCCCATCCCCCATTTTAATATTTTGATTTAGCCTAGCTACGGCCCACAGTTTGGGAAGCACTGCCCTAAAGCGCCGTATGATTGGATATGACTGGTTATGCTCGGCTGCGATTGGTTCATGCGATAAATCCCGCCTCTTGTGGTTGTGCGCGTTCGCGAATCAGTTCAAATAAACAATAAAATGGAAGACTAATTAAAAAAAAAAAGCAAGTAAACAACTCACACACTATAACCACTTTGTAGTCAAAATAAGACTTCAAATGGCCTGAAAACATGATCTGTGGGAGTTTTTGGTGAGTAATCAGCTTGGTGAAATTTGTGGATGACTGATGACTGAACATTCAAAAATAGCTATTCAAAAATAGCTGAACATAGGTTCACAAATAAAACGTATTGTTTAAACGGTTACTGCCTTGAGTTATTATTTTGAAATGCATATAAAATGCTTAAAAATACAAACTGAGATTCATACGTGACTTTAACAAATAGAATTTTAATTTAATTTTCTTTTTCTGATAGTGTAAGTGCTAAATGTTTATTTAACCAGAAAAATATGACTGGGACATGAGTATATAATACATAAAACTGGGCTCCAGTAATCCATCATATTATATTATATTATATTATATTATATTATATTATATTATATTATATTATATTATATTATATTATATTATATTATATTTAGGGCTGTCAAAAGAATAATCGCATCCAAAATTAAAGTTTATGTTTACATACTATATGTGTGTTTACTTTGTAAATTTATTATGCACTTATAAATACACACACATACATGTATATATTAAAACTAATTATTTATATATATATATTTATACCTGAATACAATTTGAATGTTATTTATTTATTTATTTATTTATTATTTTTACTGCCAGCCCTAATTAACAATTATATTTATTTTATTTGGATGATTACATACAATAGTTATCATGTTGATTGGCATTGCTAAAATGTGCTTGGAAGAAATTATTTGTGAATCTATTCTAACAAGTAAAGATCATGTTCCATTAAGATATTTTGTAAATTTCCTACCTCAAATATATTAAAGCTAGTAATATGCATTGCTGAGAACGTCAATGGAAAGCTTATTTATTAAGATGATGTATAAATCTCAATTTCCAAACAGTGACCTTTATGACTGGTTTTGTGGTCCAGGGTCACATATTTATATAACTGTATAAGTTATATACTTTACATATCAAGACACTAAACGTATGAATTCAAATGAATTATTGATTTGTCTAATAATTTGTACCTGTTTTGTTCCGTCCTCTTTTACATTTGACAGGTTGATGTTGTTCTTTTCATTTTTCTCTTTCCCACCCTTGTCTTTTTTCTTCTTAAATATCATCTTCTTGCAGAAACACAGGCAGCAGCTGAGCGTGATGAGGACGATGAGGAAGCAGAGGGCCACCACAGCCCAAGATGGTACTGAAACAACACACACACACACACACACACACACACACACGCACGCAGAAACAACAATAAATACACATATGCATGAATGTTTA
Organism: Cirrhinus molitorella; assembly: GCA_033026305.1. Classification (NCBI taxonomy): domain Eukaryota; kingdom Metazoa; phylum Chordata; class Actinopteri; order Cypriniformes; family Cyprinidae; genus Cirrhinus; species Cirrhinus molitorella. The sequence continues at coordinate 6,844,957 of CM065127.1, read as the reverse complement.
GAGTGTGTGAGAGACAGACTGTGTACTCACATGGAACTTTATGTAGCTCATTCAGAAACTTGCTTCTGATGCTATGAGCCAAACTCTCTGCAGTTGTAGTTTGAGGATGACCGGCCGTGGATGGAGAACTCGTAGGTCCAGGTATCTTTGACCCATTCAGTGCTAAAGATGCTGGAGATGAGGAAGGACCAGCCAGTAGAGCATCACCTTCATGCATTCTGAGGACAAAGTGCATTATCTGAAGAGTTGCATGTGACCTTATAAAGGTTTGAACTTTTTAACAACCTTCAGTTTGCACAGATGATAGTGAGCATAATGCAGCTCATTATAAGGTGTAAAGGCAAAGGCAGGTTCACATTCAGCGCACACAGCAGGTGACATGATGCTCCTTAACCTTGGATTATTTTGAGAAATGCTGAGTAGGAATGTATTGATTTTCTCTCTATTTACAGTGAAATGAGACACAAAGCCAGTGACACTGATATCTCTGAGACACTGATACCCCTGACTCAAACTTATATGTGAATATCTAACACAAATAATCATAAACATGCATTTATATGTACACACAACACAAATACAATACTACCAAACCTCAGCATACATATAGAAGTATTCATTCAAAGAATTATACAGTTTATATAAAAATGCATGCATAACCTTGGACACAACATGTGTTTGTATGGACATAACAGTGCACTATTAAGTATATGTAAGCTAAGGACTGTAAAAATCACATACTAAATTTCAGGAGGAAGAACACTTACCTGCAGCTCTGATTTGTGAAGTGCACTCGACAGGCAGGTTATCTGAATTATTATGAAGAAAGAATAAAAAATTAAGGAAGGAAAACTAAGGTAATGAAAGAGAGATGTCTTGAGTGTCTTAGTGAGAGTTCAAAAGAAAGAAAATATCAAGATGTTTGACTGAGTTTAACGCTGCTAGTGAGACAGTGAGAGGGGCGAGAGAGAGACTGACTGAGAAGCATCCAATTGCAAGCCGTGCAGCAGTGGGTGGAACCATGTGGATATTATAACAAAGATTTAATGAGGATGTAGAAATGATTTAAAATACAGAGGTCACATTAAGATGAGGATACTGGTTATTTCACTAAATATTTAGGGGACATAATGTACACTACCAGTTAAATGTTTATGAACAGTAAGATTTTTTATATTTTTTAAAGCATTTGTACAGCAAAAACAGTAATATTTTGAAATATTTTTACTATTTAAAAGAACTGTTTTCTATTGGAATATATCTTAAAATGTAATTTATTCCTTTGATTTCAAAGCTGAATTTTTAGCATCATTATGAACCTTTAGAAATCATTCTAATATTCTGATTTGCTGCTCAAAGACATTATTATTATTATTATTATTATTATGTTTAAAAGAGCTTAGTAGATTTTATTTCAGATTTCTTTGAATAGAAACCTCAGCATTTATCTGAAATAGAAATCTTTTGTAACATTATAAATGTCTTTTCATCACTTTTGATCAATTTAAAGCATCCTTGCTAAATAAAAGTATTAATTTCTATAATTTAAATGCTGATATTTGGGTCTTTCTATCAAAGAATCCTGAACAAAATGTACTTAAATATAGATAAAAATAATAATAATGTTTCTGGAACAGGAAATCAGCATATTAAAATGATTTCTGAAGAATCATGTGACATTGAAGACTGGAGTAATGATGCTAAAATATAGCTTTACTTACAGGAATAAATTACATTTTAAAACATATTCAAATAGAAAAGAGTTGTTTTAAATAGTAAATAATTTAAAAATGTACTGTTTTTGTGGTACTTTGGATCAAATAAATGCATAAAAAATCTTACTGTTGAAAAACTTGACTGGTAGTGTATATAAATATAATAGCAATGTGGTACCTACATTTAAAGAAAATAATAAAAGCCATCTGCAGGCTCGTCTTTAATACATTTGGCTCATGTTTTCACATTTTTTTGCACACTATTGTTTTTAGAATCGCATTATATATAATTTATATGATACATTTAAAATATCATTTATATTTTATGTATAATTTATGTAATAAATATAACTATATCTTATATAATTTATTATAATGTATAATTTATCTACATTATACTCAATATATCTTGCGTATTATTTTAAACCTCTAAAGAGTTAAACTTAATGGTTTAAGTCACTCATTATGTACTTCAGTAAAGGTTTATTTAACAGATTGTTTTAGCAATAATTAATAAAGCTGAAATTCACCGGTTTCTATTGAACAAATAAAAGCTTTTCTGTGAAAAGATATTAGACGTTTTATTAAATATTTATTTAATATATTATTTATAACTGTACTATTAATACAAAACACTTCCACCGTCTGTCCTGTAGGTGTCAGTATATTCCACTATGTTTACTAGAAGAAAAAAACTTCATGGTAGAAGAAGAGCGTCGCCTGGATACTGCATGAAGCTTGAGGATGTTCAACAGATTAGAAGGTTATTATCGTTTCGGGATCATTTTAAACAGTTTCGTTGGGTTGTATGGGTTTGTTTTAGTTCAGTTCGTTAGGTTCATGATTTTCTATTTCTTCTTTTTATCCAGCTGTGTAATTGTAGTGATATGACGATTATCACTGGTGTTTTATGCATCTGTCTGCATCACAGAAATGCTACTGTTTAGACAAATCCACACAAGTTTGCTTGTTCATTAGAAACATGATTTATTTTCAGTCTGTCTGTCCTCATATATTATTGATTTGTTTGATGTATGTTTTTGTTTAATACATTCGCTTTGTTAGTGTAAACATACATGTGTGAACAGTGTGTGTGTGTGTGTGTGTGTGTGTGTGTGTGTGTGTGTGTGTAGATGCAGGAGGAGTGTGTGTCTCTGCAGGTGTGTGTCAGTGTGGTTGGAGCGCTGGAGTGTGTAGTCCACCGTTGTCTCGGTCCAGACGGTGGAAGTGTGCTGTTTACACGAGATACCGGAGAAACTCTCATCACCAGACATGGACAACGCCTTCTTAGCGCACTACACCTGCAGCACCCTATGGCCAGGTATTCATACTACTTAAATATTCAAAAAAGCATATAAATATGAATTGCTCATAACTCCCTAGATTGGAATATGATTTAGCAAACCACACCATATGATTTTTTGTTTACTTCCCACCCAAGATGTAAAAACATCAATAATAATAATATTGTGAAAAATAATTACAATTTAAAATAGCTGATTTAGATATATTTTAAAATCGAATTTATTTCTGTGATGCAAAGCTGAATTTTCAGCATCATTTCTCGTTTTCAGTGTCACCTGATCTTTCAGAAGTCATTATAATATGCTTGCTGCTCACGAAACATTGAGCTGCTTCATATTTTGTGGAAACCGTGATCTGAGGATTCTCTGATGAATAGAAGTTCAAAACAACTGAATTTATTTAAATATATGTTTGATTAATTTATTAATTAACTATTGATTAATTTATTATGGGATCCTGTTTACGCCACTGAATAAAAAAAAGGTTTGCGACTTTTTATATCACAATACTGGCTTTTTTTCTTGCAATTGCGAATTTATATCTTACAATTCTGACATTTTTCTCAAAATGGTGAGATATAAACTCACAATTATGAGTTATAAAGTCCAATTTTGAGGGGGAAAAAGAAGACTGATATGTTCTCAGAACTCACAATTCTGACTTATTAACTCGCAATTGTGAGATATAAACTTGCCACTTTGAGAAAAAAAGTCACAATTGTGAGGTTTATATCTTGCAATTCAATATTTTTTTTCAGAATTGCAACTTTATTTCTCTCAGAGTTCTGACTTTATAGCTCGCAATTGAGAGTTTATATTTTGCAGTATTTACTTTTTTTCAGAATTGTGAGATAAATTCATAATTGCGAGTTATAAATCCAATTTTGAGGGGGTGAAAAAGACTATGTTCTCATAATTGAGTTTATATCTCACAATTCAGACTTTATAACTCACAATTCTTTTTGTTTATATCATGCAATTCTGCAATTATATCATGCAATTCTGAGAAAAAAGTCAAATTTGCGAATTTATATCTTGCAATTCTGACTTTATCTCAGAATTGATATAAACTCGTAATTGTGAGTTTTAAAGTCAAATTTTGAGGGGGGGGGGGGGGTGAGGTTTATATGTTCTCAGAATTGTTTCAGAGTTTATATCTCGCAATTCTGACTTTAAAACTCGCAATTATGAGTTTATCACACAATTCTGACTTTCTGAGAATTATGAGTTTATATCTTAATTCTGACTTCATAACAAGTTTATATTACAATTCGGAGAAAAAAGTCAGAATTGTGAGATTTAAACTCGCAATTGCAAGAAAAAAAAGTCAGAATTGAATTTGAAACTTTAAACAAAAGTGTATATATGTGTATAAATATACATGTATATAGTTTTTAAAATATTATTAAATACATGATTTTAGGGCAAGTCTAGTAGGCTAAATGAAAATAAATACCTGTGAGAGAAACAAAAAAAAAAGTGACATTTTTCAGAATTTCTTTGTGTGAATTACATTTTTATGTGGAAATGGTGTGGATTTATTTAGCATATGTCATCTTTGTTTTCTAGGATGGTGTTGGACTGTCTATGTGATTGTGATTATATCTCACAATTCTGACTTTAGAACTCACAATGGTGAGTCAGAATTGTGAGATGTAAACTTGCAATTGCGAGGTGAAAAAAACTAAATTGTGAGATTAAAAAGTATGAAAATGATGTGGATTTATTTAGCATTTGTCATCTTACTTCTCTAGGATGGTGTTGGACTGTGTATGTGCACACGCTAAGGCAACTGGAGACGGCACAAAATCATTCATTTTCCTGCTGGCCGCAGTCTTGCGAGGAATTCAAGACTCACACATGCACCGCAAAGGATCTTGGAGCGTCCCTGGGCTTCGAAATCTTGCTAATCGCCTGATGGCTGTGAGCAGGAAGGAATTGGAAGATATCACAACACACAAAATTACCCCATATGCCTCATTGTACTGTAGTCTCCATAGTTACAAACTGGAGGGCAACGTTCTTGATTTGTTGATCGGCGGGTATATTTCTGGAAGAGTGGGAATTGGCCAGGCGGATGTTCTGAAACAAGTCCTGTGCGAGTTCTACCACAAAGTCAGTAAAGATCAAAATGCAGCAGAAACAATTTCATTCATACATTCAAACTTCTCTTTTCTACATACAACCGTGACAGGACTTCCTATTGGCTGTTCAGAGGTGATTGAAGGCCTGGTTGTGACTCGTGATTGGTCAGTGTGGACTGAACTGGAAGGACCAATAAAAGCACTCATTTTATATGAGAGTTTCGGAGCTGTAGGTGAAAACATATTTGTATGCATTCAAAGGGACTATGTGCTGTGCACAGAGAGCATCATGAAGCAAAAGTTAGCAAGTTTATTGGACTTACAAGTGCATGTCATTCTGTCTTCTGTGAAGCAACCGGAAAGTGTGTTGCAATGGGCTCGACTGAACCGCATTTCTCTACTTGAGTGTGTCGATTTGCCCCAGTTGGAGTTTCTTTCAAACATTAGCACTGCAGAAACACTCCCTCATGCAGCACTTCAACAGCTTGTGATGCTCAAGTACTGTAGACGTATGCAACTCAGTGGGCATCGCTATGCCTGCCTAGGAATGTTTTCACACATGCACACGCTTGTTCTGTGTGCACCAGCGCCGGGATTGCTTGACCAGACTGTGTGTGTGAGCCAAGGTGTGTTTGCAATGCTCCAACATCTGTCTGAAAGCTTCTGTCAGAAACCGGCGAACACGCGTTCAGACCAATCACAAAACGTGCTTTCATCGCAAGACCTGTGGGGTGGAATTATGCACGCAGGTGGAGTGATTCCCGTTGGTGGCACGTTTGAGTTCTTGCTACATCACTATTTGTTGAATGAACGTAAGTCTTGTGATCCAGAGAGCTGTAGGCTCCTGGCTGAGGCTTTGTTGTGTTTACCTAGAACTTTGTATGCTCACAATCACAGACGGTTTCTGAATATCCAAATACGTTTCTTGAATGATCTTAAGCGATGGGATAAGACCAAAGAACAAGAGTCTGAAATGCCTGAGTTGAAGTTTGGATTCGGGTTGAGTGAAAGTTCTGCACTGGGTCTCGAGTCAGTCAGTGGAAAGAAGCAGTTGGTTGTTTCTGTGTTGCAGTGTTTGCACAGACTCTTATGTGTAGGGGCTATTTTACACACACGCTCTCTATTACGCACCGGCCTTCAAACATACGATGAGGAGGATGAGGAAGAGAAGCCAGAGCGTTCAGACTTCACTCAGTCAACAGATGCATGAGTATGTAATATTCAGTCATTCGCTACATGCTTCTTCTACACTACACACTGACCTTAAAAAGTATTTGTGACCCTGGATGACACAACAAGTCTTAAGTAGCATGGGAATACTTGTAGCAACAGCAAAAAATTCATTGTATGGGTCAAAATGATTGATGATTCATTTATGCTAAAAATCATTAAGATAATAAGTAAAGATCATGTTCCATGAAGATATTTTGTAAATTTCCTACTGTAAATATTTTCAAACTTAATTTTTAATTAGTAATATGCATTGCTAAGAACTTCATTTGGATGGCAATTTCCTCAGTAATTTTTTTGCACCTTCCGATTCCAGATTTTCAAGTAGATGTATCTTGGCCAAATATTGTAATATCCTAACAAACCATACATCAATGGAAAGCTTAGTTATTATGTATAATCCCAATTTTAAAAAAAAAAGTCCCTTATGACTGGTTTTGTGGTCCAGGGTCACATTTGAACTTAAGTCATGCTTAAAAATGTCTAAATGTCAAAGCATTTGATGATAAATATCAAACAAAGTGGCATCTGCATACAAATGCTGCTAAACCTTCTCTCAAAATCTTTCATTTTTTGAGCATTTTAGTAAAAACGGCTGTAGTTCATCATATAAACTCTGTTCATAGAATATACAAGCGATTTTGAATATTTAAATATTGGAAATAAATACATTCTATAATTTTCTACAAAAAAAAAAATAGTAGGAATATTTGTGATATATGCGGTTAAACATTTTAAATTAGTTTTTCTGATTAATTTTTGTATTATTATTTTATTTTAAAGCCTGACATTTAGTAAGTAGTAAGTAAAAGTAGTACAATTTACTCTGTTCAAAAGTTTGGGGTCAGCATGATTTGTTTTTTTTTTTAATGAAATAAATTATTTTATTCAGCAAGGATGCAATAAACAGATCAAAAGTGACATTAAAGACATTTATTATGTTACAAAAAAATTATATTTGTAATAAATTCTGTTATTTTGACATTTCTGTTCATCACAAAACACGGTTTCAACAAAATTGTTAATGGCACAATTGTTTTCAACACTGATAATAGCAAGAAATGTTTCAAAAACAGCATAGAGGGTTTGCACTTAAGTCATGATTTATTCAGATTTATCCAGATGGATGGCCATACTGGCGATACTCGGATGTAAACAACAGCATGGATTGCACGGTTACTGTACTACTGAATACATTGTTCTGCTAATTTATGCTGTCTAAACCACAGAAAAAAAACATGTGCAAGCTGCTAAATCATATAGAGAAGGACATAGTAAGCAGGAAAGAAAATTTAAAGTTAATAGGTGGTATAGATGCGTACAAGCAGTATTAATTAAGATATTAGCCTAATATTTCACCTACCTGACCAGAAATGATAAGAACAAACACAAATGCTGTCAAGATTCTTAGTTTGGCCAACCACAAACGCCTTTAGTTCCTCAGAAAGTTATTTGCACTCTTGTCCTTGATTTGTTATAACTTTTGGCAGTCTATAGTACTCCAAATGTTTTTTCCGGTCTGACCGATTAGTACAGTCCAAAACATGACAATAATTGATCATTTTATGCAGCAATAATCAGCAAAATATGCAAGTTTCGTTTGGTGGCTGACCGATGACGTGTTTTGAAAACACTATTAGAATGATTTCTGAAGGATCATGTGACACTGAAGACTGGAGTAATGATGCTGAAAATTCAGCTTTACATCAAAGAAAAATATTACATTTAAATATATTACAATAGAAAACTTGTTTTAAATTGTAATAATATTTAGAATATTACTGTAATTTTTACTGTATTTTTTGATCAAATAAATGTTTTTATTTCAAAAAAACAACCCCTAACTTTTGAATCGTAACGTACTTTAAAAATAATATTTTGTTATTATACTGGCCCAGTCACTGATTGTATATAAAGATTAGACATGGATAAAAAATAGCAATGGTTAATGAATAGCAAAGACTTCATCAAAATTGTTAGAGCCCTAATATTGCATGTCTTTCCTCCAGATCAGTCTGCTCCCCTCAATAGATGTCCAGCCGATCCCAGAAGTCACAGAAATGCTCCCTGTCCCCGTGTTGTGGGTGTGACTGTAGAGTCAAGTTCAGGATGGGCCAGCCCTCAGTAGCCGTGTACCGTGGCCAAACAGGTAACCTCTGCTGTGTGCAGAAGTGCGTCTGTTCACTTCGAGAGTTTGGGTCCCCAGTGTGGGCAAATGTTCCCCAGTAACACGCCATCCGATTGGCCAGGAGGGTCTCTTGAGGTGTGAGTGTGAAGTTAGTGCTGGGGGCGGAGTCAAATAAAAAGGGAAGCTCCGCCCCATGGCAGGTATGATCGTAGCAGAACGGAAGCCCCGCCCATATGTTGTGATCTGATGGAGCATGGTCAAATACATAGAGCCAAACGGCCTCACCGGCTCTTACTCCAGAACGAGCAGCACATCGAGCCGGACACAGAAACATGTAATCTGTGACAATCTGCAAAACAAGACAATTTTATAAGCCAAAGAAGTGAAAGAACACACAATGCCTAACCTTTATGTCTTGCTGTTTGTCTTGCAGTTGTTTTATCTAAAGGATGCTGATATCTTACTTGTGAAAGCATCACTCTTCTGTCCTGGTTTTGGTAGAAAGGAATGTATTTGTGCAGAATTTGAAGTGCATGTTGCTTAAAAATGGCAGCAGTGTAGAGCACGCATTTCAGCATTGATAAGGACTGGTTGAAAACGCTGTACACAAAGGTGACGCCTTCTTCAGAGGTTGTACCTACAGGACAGACCAGACGAAAGCTCACAGAGGTAAACAATACTAACCTCACAAATATTCCAGGTCCCAGAAAATTAAAGTTTGCTGAACATGTACTGACCATAAAGCCATCCAAGATGTAGATGAGTTTCCAAACAGCTGATAAAGACATCACAATAATCCACAAGTAATCCATGTTACTTCAGTACATCAATTAATGTCTTAACAACAAAACAAATCCATCATTAAGATGTTTTAATCCTTCACTTCTGGCCAAAATATGACTCTATAATTCATAACTCTTACTCCAGTGAAAAAGTCAATTTGTTTAGAGCTGTTTTGAACTATTTCCACTTGTAAACGGTGCTTGATCTGTGCATGTTCCTCTTGTGATTCAGACGAGACGACTTTTCACTGAAGAAAGCAATATTAGAGGTCTAATATTTTAGCCAGAAGCAATGGTTTGAAGTTAAAAATGTCCTAACTATTGATTTGTTTTTTACAAAAACGCACCTTTTCATTTCATAAGATGTTAACTGGTGGACTGGAGTCATGTGGACTATTGTGATGTTTTTATCAGCTGTTTGGGTTCACCTTGACGGCACCTATTCACTGCAGAGGATCCTTTGGTGAGCAAAATTTCTCCAAATTTGTTCTGATGAAGAAACAAGCTCATCTACATCTCGGGTGGCCTGAGTTTGAGTACATTAATTTTTGGGTAAACTATTCCTTTAAATAAAAAATAAGCCTTGGTTACTCTCATTCCACAGCAATTATGTTCTCTGGTAAACAACAGCATGTGACAGCTAAGCTTATGTTTAACACAGAATATGCTGATGTTGTTGGAGCACAAACCAATTATAACAGGCTTGTAACTTTGCCAGTGGCCTGTTTGGAAGGCTGTGATTGGCTGTTCCTGGATCAGCTCTCCATCAATGAACGGCCCCCATGTCTCAAAGACCTCCAGGAAACGAAATGGGTTGATGATCTTAGAACCTTCAAAAGCACAGAATTAGATTTTAGTATATTTCAGTGTTTGTACATTGCTCTCCAGAATCCTATCAGCTGCATTCAGCAGTTATTTTTATTAGTTGTTCACTAAATTACATATTTGACTGCTGTCCCAGATAACCATATATCACTCTGTTAATGTTTTTTGTTCACATAATAAAATAATTTGTCATATTTACCATTCATCATATCTATTCATATTTATTTAGTAGTCATTTTTAGTTGTAGTAATTTTATGCCTTTGTCATTTTTATTGGTATTTTGTATATTTCTGTATTTTCTGCTTGAATTTATATTTATTTCAATTTATTTGAGTATTATCAAGTATTATTTTTTGTTTAATTTTGTCAAAATTGAAGTAATTTTGTAATATGTTTGTGACATTTTTATTATTATTTTTAAATATACCCTACCAGTCAAGGTTTTAAAATGTTTTTAAAGAAGTCTCTTCTGCTCACTAAGTCTGCATTTATTCAATCCAAAGTACAGCAAAAACAGTAAATATTCTTTTATATTTTTAGTATTTAAAATAACTCCTTTCTATTTGAATATATTTTAAAATATAATTTATTTATATGATTTAAAAACGTAGTTTTTAGCATCATAACTCCTGTCACATGATCCTTCAGAAACCATTCTAATATTCTGAATTGACGCTCAAAAAACATTTATTGTTATTATTATGTTGAAAACTGCTGAGTATAAGTTTTTCAGGTTTCAGAACCTGATAACAGCATTTATCTGAAATGGAAAACTTTTGTAACCCTATAAATGTCTTTATCATCACTTTTGATCGAGTTAAAGAATCCTTGCTAAATATAACTATTAATTTCTATAATTTATTCCCCCCTCCCCCCCTTTTAAAAAAGCTTTTTATTTCAGATAAATCCTGATCTTTGGATCTTTCTATTCATCAAAGAATCCTGAAATAAATGCTAACATATTTTTTGCAGTAAAATTCCAGCAACCACAGTTGCCGGTTTTCTACTGTAAATTTTACAGATTTTTTTTTACAGTGTAATTTTAATTAATGAAGAAAAAGTCTATTTTGTTGTTGTTGTTGTTGGTTTAGTTATCAATGACATTGATGTGAATATGTACCTGATTTAACCTGGGCGTTGAGCACATCATGTGAACTGAGAGAGTGCAGACAGGGCAGATCAAATACTGAACAATTAGTCAGTTTAGCAAAATCCCAGCCCAGTTTCATAGCATCCCATCTACAACATAATAAACACCATCATCAGCTCCATCGTGATTCCTCTACTGTTCTATCCACCTTATTTTTCAACGTGTAAGTAAGCCGTTTTTTGTAAATGTGTGAGATTTACAGTTCCGCTGTAGAGAAATAACGAGAAGAATAACAAAGTGCAGTAAACTGTAAAACTGTTTGCACAACAAACACACCAGTTTGTAATATCAAGCAGCATAACAAGTGTTTTGCACAGCTAAGACCAGCTGAGACCAGAAGCCAACAGTGGTGCCCAGTCATACAGGTCAGAACATGTTAAAATTGTTCAGTTGAATCAAAATGAAGTATTTTACTCTATATTTATATGGGTTAAATGTTTATTAGCAAGATTTTAATGTCAAATATATTGAGGCAGCTGACCAAGTTTTGGGACTGAGTTTAAGAGTGTTTTATGTGTGTTTTACCTGGTTTTCAGTGGCAAAGAGAATGGTAAACTCTGTATGGCCGCATGTCTAAACAGAGACTCGCTGCTCTGCATCATCAGATGAAGACACACTGATTGGGCTCCAGCGCTCTCACCAAACAGAGTAACCTACACACACAAATATAATGTACTGTAATTAGATGTCCACACTGGCGTCATTCATCCACCCCCGTGCACCCGGATACCTTCTTTGGGTCTCCTCCAAAAGCTGCAATGTTTTCTTGGACCCAGCGCAGTGCTGCCTGCTGGTCTAGAATCCCATAATTCCCCACTGCGGAGCTCTTGGGATCTTTGCCTGTGACTAAGAAGCCAAATGCACCTAAAAATTGACCACAACTCCTTAGGAGCTTGTTCAGTCAGATGTCATTATGTACACCAATATGGAAAATGAGATTGACTAACCGAGACGATACTCCATGTTTACAACTACTGTGTTGCTATAGTTACTGATGAAGCGTCCGTCATATAGGGGTTTGGAGGCAGAGCCAGCGATGAAGTCACCCCCATGAATCCACACCATCACTGGCAGGGGTGTTACTATCGGCAACGACAGGTTGACGCTCACAGGAACAAAGACGTTTAGATACAGGCAGTCCTCGCTAACCTGTGCAGATGGACACATTTGAGTCTTTGATGTCATGTTTGATTGTTGTTGCTATGGCATTGGTTGTCAATGTGTTGCTATGTGGTTGATAAAATTCTTGGACTCTTTCTTTTCATACTGGTATGACGTATCTAGAGTGTTGCTAGGTGGTTGTCAGGGTGTTGTTATGTGGTTGCTGTAATGTTCTTAGTGTTTCTTAGTGTGTTGCTATGTGGTTTTCTAGAGTGTTACTAGGTGGATATCAGGGTGTTGTTATGTGGTTGCTGTAGTGTTCTTAGTGTTTCTTAGTGTGTTGCTATGTGGTTTCTAGAGTTGTGCTAGGTGGTTGCCAGGGTGTTGCTATTTGGTTGATGTAGTGTTCTGAGTGTTTCTTTGTGTGTTTCTATGTGGTTACCAGGGTGTTGCTACTGTATGTGGTTACTGGAGTGTTCTGAGTGTTTCTTTGTGTGTTGCTATGGGGTATCTAGAGTGTTTCTGGGTGGTTGATGTAGTATTCTGAGTTTTTCTTAGTGTGGTGTTATGTGGTATCTAGAGTGTTGCTAGGTGGTTGCCAGGGTGTTGCTGTGTGGTTGATGTAGTATTCTGAGTTTTTCTTTGTGTTGCTATGTGGTTACTAGAGTGTTGCTACTGTGTGTGGTTGCTTGAGTGTTCTTAGCTTTTCTTAGGTGTCTTGTTATGTGGTTGCCAGGGTGTTGATATGTGGTTGCTGGAGGGTTCTATGGGTTTCTTAGTGTGTTATGTGTTTTCTAGAGTGTTGTTAGATAGTTGCTAGGGTGTTGATATGTGGTTGCCATGGTGTTGCTATATGGTTGCTGGAGTGTTCTGAGTGTTTCTTAGTGTGTTTTAATGTGATTTCTAGAGTGTTGCTATGTGGTTGCTGGAGTGTTCTGAGTGTTTCTTAGTGTGTAGTAATGTGATTTCTTGAGTGTTGCTATGTGGTTGCTGGAGTGTTCTGAGTGTTTCTTAGTGTGTTTTAATGTGATTTCTAGAGTGTTGCTATGTGGTTGCTGGAGTGTTCTGAGTGTTTCTTAGTGTGTAGTAATGTGATTTCTTGAGTGTTGCTATGTGGTTGCTGGAGTGTTCTGTGTGTTTTAATGTGATTTCTAGAGTGTAGCTATGTGGTTGCTGGAGTGTTCTGAGTGTTTCTTAGTGTGTTTTAATGTGATTTCTAGAGTGTTGCTATGTGGTTGCTGGAGTGTTCTGCGTGTTTCTTAGTGTGTAGTAATGTGATTTCTAGAGTGTTGCTATGTGGTTGCTGGAGTGTTCTGAGTGTTTCTTAGTGTGTAGTAATGTGATTTCTAGAGTGTAGCTATGTGGTTGCTGGAGTGTTCTGAGTGTTTCTTAGTGTGTTTTAATGTGATTTCTAGAGTGTTGCTATGTGGTTGCTGGAGTGTTCTGCGTGTTTCTTAGTGTGTAGTAATGTGATTTCTAGAGTGTTGCTATGTGGTTGCTGGAGTGTTCTGAGTGTTTCTTAGTGTGTTTTAATGTGATTTCTAGAGTGTTGCTATGTGGTTGCTGGAGTGTTCTGCGTGTTTCTTAGTGTGTAGTAATGTGATTTCTAGAGTGTTGCTATGTGGTTGCTGGAGTGTTCTGAGTGTTTCTTAGTGTGTAGTAATGTGATTTCTTGAGTGTTGCTATGTGGTTGCTGGAGTGTTCTGTGTGTTTTAATGTGATTTCTAGAGTGTTGCTAGGTGGTTGCCAGGGTGTTGCTGTGTGGTTGATGTAGTATTCTGAGTTTTTCTTTGTGTTGCTATGTGGTTACTAGAGTGTTGCTACTGTGTGTGGTTGCTTGAGTGTTCTTAGCTTTTCTGAGGTGTCTTGTTATGTGGTTGCCAGGGTGTTGATATGTGGTTGCTGGAGGGTTCTATGGGTTTCTTAGTGTGTTATGTGTTTTCTAGAGTGTTGTTAGATAGTTGCTAGGGTGTTGATATGTGGTTGCCATGGTGTTGCTATATGGTTGCTGGAGTGTTCTGCGTGTTTCTTAGTGTGTAGTAATGTGATTTCTAGAGTGTTGCTATGTGGTTGCTGGAGTGTTCTGAGTGTTTCTTAGTGTGTTTTAATGTGATTTCTAGAGTGTTGCTATGTGGTTGCTGGAGTGTTCTGAGTGTTTCTTAGTGTGTTTTAATGTGATTTCTAGAGTGTTGCTATGTGGTTGCTGGAGTGTTCTGAGTGTTTCTTAGTGTGTAGTAATGTGATTTCTTGAGTGTTGCTATGTGGTTGCTGGAGTGTTCTGTGTGTTTTAATGTGATTTCTAGAGTGTAGCTATGTGGTTGCTGGAGTGTTCTGAGTGTTTCTTAGTGTGTTTTAATGTGATTTCTAGAGTGTTGCTATGTGGTTGCTGGAGTGTTCTGCGTGTTTCTTAGTGTGTAGTAATGTGATTTCTAGAGTGTTGCTATGTGGTTGCTGGAGTGTTCTGAGTGTTTCTTAGTGTGTAGTAATGTGATTTCTTGAGTGTTGCTATGTGGTTGCTGGAGTGTTCTGTGTGTTTTAATGTGATTTCTAGAGTGTAGCTATGTGGTTGCTGGAGTGTTCTGAGTGTTTCTTAGTGTGTTTTAATGTGATTTCTAGAGTGTTGCTATGTGGTTGCTGGAGTGTTCTGCGTGTTTCTTAGTGTGTAGTAATGTGATTTCTTGAGTGTTGCTATGTGGTTGCTGGAGTGTTCTGTGTGTTTTAATGTGATTTCTAGAGTGTAGCTATGTGGTTGCTGGAGTGTTCTGAGTGTTTCTTAGTGTGTTTTAATGTGATTTCTAGAGTGTTGCTATGTGGTTGCTGGAGTGTTCTGCGTGTTTCTTAGTGTGTAGTAATGTGATTTCTAGAGTGTTGCTATGTGGTTGCTGGAGTGTTCTGCGTGTTTCTTAGTGTGTTTTAATGTGATTTCTAGAGTGTTGCTATGTGGTTGCTGGAGTGTTCTGAGTGTTTCTTAGTGTGTAGTAATGTGATTTCTAGAGTGTTGCTATGTGGTTGCTGGAGTGTTCTGAGTGTTTCTTAGTGTGTTTTAATGTGATTTCTAGAGTGTTGCTATGTGGTTGCTGGAGTGTTCTGAGTGTTTCTTAGTGTGTTTTAATGTGATTTCTAGAGTGTTGCTATGTGGTTGCTGGAGTGTTCTGAGTGTTTCTTAGTGTGTTTTAATGTGATTTCTAGAGTGTTGCTATGTGGTTGCTGGAGTGTTCTGAGTGTTTCTTAGTGTGTAGTAATGTGATTTCTAGAGTGTTGCTATGTGGTTGCTGGAGTGTTCTGAGTGTTTCTTAGTGTGTTTTAATGTGATTTCTAGAGTGTTGCTATGTGGTTGCTGGAGTGTTCTGAGTGTTTCTTAGTGTGTTTTAATGTGATTTCTAGAGTGTTGCTATGTGGTTGCTGGAGTGTTCTGAGTGTTTCTTAGTGTGTAGTAATGTGATTTCTAGAGTGTTGCTATGTGGTTGCTGGAGTGTTCTGAGTGTTTCTTAGTGTGTTTTAATGTGATTTCTAGAGTGTTGCTATGTGGTTGCTGGAGTGTTCTGAGTGTTTCTTAGTGTGTTTTAATGTGATTTCTAGAGTGTTGCTATGTGGTTGCTGGAGTGTTCTGAGTGTTTCTTAGTGTGTTTTAATGTGATTTCTAGAGTGTTGCTATGTGGTTGCTGGAGTGTTCTGAGTGTTTCTTAGTGTGTAGTAATGTGATTTCTAGAGTGTTGCTATGTGGTTGCTGGAGTGTTCTGAGTGTTTCTTAGTGTGTTTTAATGTGATTTCTAGAGTGTTGCTATGTGGTTGCTGGAGTGTTCTGAGTGTTTCTTAGTGTGTTTTAATGTGATTTCTAGAGTGTTGCTATGTGGTTGCTGGAGTGTTCTGAGTGTTTCTTAGTGTGTAGTAATGTGATTTCTAGAGTGTTGCTATGTGGTTGCTGGAGTGTTCTGAGTGTTTCTTAGTGTGTTTTAATGTGATTTCTAGAGTGTTGCTATGTGGTTGCTGGAGTGTTCTGAGTGTTTCTTAGTGTGTTTTAATGTGATTTCTAGAGTGTTGCTATGTGGTTGCTGGAGTGTTCTGCGTGTTTCTTAGTGTGTAGTAATGTGATTTCTAGAGTGTTGCTATGTGGTTGCCAGGGTTTAACTACACCGTTGCTAGAGTGTTCTGTCTTTTTTTATGTGTTGTTTCTAGAGCAGTGGTTTTCAAACCAGTCCTGCGATCACCCCCAACACTGCACATTTTGTAAATACAGCCATTTCAGGTCTTGCTGTCTCTGCTAATGGTTTGAAAACCACTGTTCTAGAGTATTGGTAGGTGATTGCCATGGCATTGCTATGTGGTTGATAAAATGGGGTGTTTATTGGTGTGTTACTATATCTAGAGTGTTGCTAGGTGGTTTCCAGGGTGTTATAAAGTCTTCTTAGCATGCTTCTATGCAGTTGTGGACATGTTTTGAGTGTTTCTTTGTGTGTTGCTATGTGATTTCGAGAATGTTGGTAGGTGATTGAAGGCATTGCTTGGAGGTTGTTAAAGTGTTCTGAGTCATTCTTAGCATGTTTGCAATATGGTTACTAGGGCATTGCTACATAATTACTAGGTGGATACTAACAGACCCAAGTCAAAACAGCTGACCTTCAGGTCCCTATACAGTACATGTCCATACAGTACAAACGACAGGGCAAATTATTTTGTCAAGATAATTTGTTTTGAAAAAGCTCCAAACTTAAAAATTATCATCTGTGACAATTAATTTTTATTGCCACTCAAGCCTTCATGAAATATATGAATGCAATACATACAATAATAATCTAAATGCACTGTTTTAATTGGTGAATGGTTTGCAAATGTGTGTCATGATAAGAGTGTTTCATACCTTGGGAGGACACATCCGAGAGAACTCACCAGCACACACCTGCATGCAAGCAGGCCGGGGAAATGTGGCATCATACGTGTATGTCCAATGTGACACGGGTGAAGGAGGAGCCCAGCGTTTTTCCCCCACAGGAGGGTCTGCATACGGAATCCCATAAAACACATGAGCTTTATCTAAAGTACGGCCACGAACTCGCCCAAGATGTGTGATGACCACTGGATCTCCAGCAGAGGTATCATCCATGCCATCAGACGAGGTGTTATCCAATGAATTAATTATGCATTCACCATCACATATATTCAAGTTCTCATCCATCTCAGGATTCTTGTGTACAATACTATCATCTTCACAATTAATTTCATTACATTCAGTTCTGGTTGTTATGGAATCAGCTACTGCATGCATATTAGTTGATTCAGCCACATCGTTTCTTGAAAAATCATCAGCACTAGCATAAAACTTCAAAGACTGGTCTAAAAAAACATCATCCAAGCTCTCATATATTTCAATATATTCAGCATTTGGGATGTTGAACATCATGGTCCGAGTCCCAGTTTGTTGAGTTTCACTTTCTGGTCTTCCTTTCACAATTATTGAAAGTAGCGTGACTACAGTCAACATAGTACCAAATGACACCATGATGGTTTTTCAACCTCAGAAGTAGATCCACTGAGTCAGTCAAAATAGAGATATTTAGTTACACTCACTTCAACAGGAGAATCTCAGCTACCCACAAACAAATGCTTTTAGAAAGTTGTATGCTGTTAAATCCATCAAGAAACTGTCATTTGTCTTCAGTCCGAAAACAACGAGTTTAAGAGTGTAGAGGAATCAAACTCCGTCTTGTGCGCTTGTTGATTTTCTCGTGACATCAATGAGATTGGCCCGCATTCACAAACATTTCTTTCAGTCTCTCTCACACACACTCATGTACAAGGAAGCTATTGTGAAACAAATAAGATTACAGGCGGTAAAGAGGTCAGGATACTGCAAATGCACAAGTCAGGCTGTAAATGATTAATGTTGTCACGCTGTAAATGTTAAAGTTTATTTTTTCCCCCTTATTTACTATTACGTCCCTTTGTGACGTTGAGTTGTTGTTTGTGTAATTAAGATGTGTCTGTATTTTCCCAGAGTTTTTCCTCTTTTTTTCTGCCGTTATCCTGTTTTTCGCCCTCCTTTTTACTTTCACTTTCGCAGGTGACATGCGGGTTGGTCGTCTTACCTGTCAATCATTCGGAACGGGACGGGCTGATTGGGTGTAATGACGTGAGGGGGTTGTTCTTCAGTCGTCTTCATTGACATTCGTCTTAAAAGGCTTTTCAAAGATATGTTAAAACTGGATGGAGGTGAAAGCGTAGGTAAGTTATGTCACGTGACATGCATGATGCACCTTTAGGTTATTTTTTGTTGTTTAGATACACTAGGTTAGGGATTTGTGCACCCTCTGTATTTTTGTTTGGTTATTTCGTGCAGTTGAGTTACGATGTCTCGGACGTAGAATCTTTTCTTTTTCTTTCCTTTGGCACGGTCCAGGTTTCCTTCATCCTCCCCAGTTCTCCGGCATTGTAAAGCTGCCGGTGTGTCTCGTTATTTTTGTGAATAGGTCCATTTTCCTTTTTGTAAATAATCACTGTCTTTACTTTCACATACCTATTTATTGTTTTTGTAAATACGTATCACAGTCTCTGACAATAAAATAGGTTCACTTGATTTTGGTCTCCGGTCTTGGTTAATCTCATTAGACGTTTAACAACCGAGAAGGGTCGTAACTTCACCTGTTTGTGTAACTACTTCTGCTCATTCAGCCTCATATAATATCCTGGTCTGGGATTTTTCCAAAATAATAATAATAATAATTAAAAAAAAGCCATTTGTAAATATATGAATACAACTCTTCAATGATCAGCATGTTTTCAATTAAAATTCATTCGGATTATTTATTTATTTTATTTAAATTTGTATTTTATTTAAATTTGTATTATTATTATTAAATTTGTAGTATTATTGTATTGTATTATTACTCTTTGGCTTAAAGCAAAAAAAAAAAAAAAAGTTTTTCAATTCATTTTTGTTATATGTATATTATTTGTTTGGCTTAAATTAAATGAAAAGTTATTAAAAAGAAAACTGATGAATTTAGACAAAAAATGAATAAAGATTTTGGCATAATTTTTATATTATTAATAAAACACGATAGATAGATAGATAGATAGATAGATAGATAGATAGATTTATATATTATATTAAAATATAATATATATATTAAATTACATATTTAAAAATGGCATTTTTAAAAGATATGAATACAACTCTTCAATGATCAACATGTTTTTAATTAAAATTCATTTTGATTATTTTATTTTATTTATATTTTTGGCTTAAAGCAAAAAAAGTGTTTTTATATTAATTTAGAATTGTATGTATATATATATATATGGATTTTTTTTAAAAAAAGCCAAAATTTCACATAAATTAATGAATTTAAGCAAAAAATAATAATAATTAAGATTTTGCTTAAAGCAAAAAAAGTGTTTTTATATTAATTTAGAATTGTATGTGTATATATATATATATATATATATATATATATATATATATATGGATTTTTTTTTTTTAAAAAAAGCCAAAATTTCACATGAATTAATGAATTTAAGCAAAAAATAATAATAATTAAGATTTTGGCATAATTGTTACCGTTATTATTCTTACAAAAAATAAACAGTCCAGGTTTTCAAATTATTCAAATGCAGTAAACCCAAGAAACCATAATTATACACACACACACACACACACACACACACATATATAAATATTATTATTTATTTATTTTTTCATTTCACCTGTTTGTGTAACAACTTCAGCCCATTCAGCTTCATACTGGTCTGACATTTTCCAAAAATTATATTAAAAATGCTTCTTCAATGATCTACAATTAAAATTAATTTTGCTATTTTTTTTGTTTGGCATAAAGCAGTTAATTGATTAACTGACTAATTTAGGCAAAATATATATTACCATTTTACATAATTAAAAAAATTATTATTCTTAAAAAAGTAGTCCAGGTTTTCAAATTCAAATGCAGCAACCCCAAAAAACCTTCATGATATTTATGACTCAAAAATTCATATTAATATGTTCTTGTTTAATTAATGGTGTACTCTGTCATGTATTCAGTGTATTAACAAAAAAAAAAAAAATTGATTTTTATTTAACGGATACACTTGACCATCATTAAGTGACTTCAATTTTTTTTAATAAAAAAAAGTTTTTAGTTCTAAGAACTTGACTCATGCTTTTTAACCAGATTCTTAAAATATTTCTCATTTCCTTCATCTCTGACATCCTTAAGTGTCAGTAGCCCAGGTGTACAGACATCCTAAAATAATAAACCCATCAATGACACATTATTCATGCACTAATAGAGCACTGCTGATTGATTACTCAGAAAAATAAACACACAACTACTTCAAAACATAATTCGTAACTTGTGACTCATAGCTGTTCTCACTCACGGCCTACAGTGTGCTATACGTACGCCCGTTTCCATGGCGACTGTAAAATCATCAGGAATGTGTCGTGACTACGTTGGTTATATGTGTGTGTGAAACACACAACAGCTGAATTCTCAGGCGTCGTACTGATGTGTATCTTCACTATCACACACAGTCATAATCACGCTTCATAATCCTGAGAGGTTGTAACACACTTTAGAAATGAGATTAAGTCAGAAGGATAGAAAATCACACAGAAGGCAAGCAGTAAGAGTACAAAAGATCAACCCAAGTTTATTCAACTAGCACTTTTATGATGGTGGTCTTACAAGTAAAATGAAAATTCCAGTTTCTCTAAATGCATTTACAGGCCTACTGTGTATATGGAAAATAAAATAAATGATTTGCACACAGCAGAAAGGAAACTATATATA
The DNA here is from genome assembly GCA_033026305.1 of Cirrhinus molitorella. Taxonomy (NCBI): domain Eukaryota; kingdom Metazoa; phylum Chordata; class Actinopteri; order Cypriniformes; family Cyprinidae; genus Cirrhinus; species Cirrhinus molitorella. Next base: position 6,823,851 of record CM065127.1, on the reverse strand, counting down.
TATATTTATAGACAGATTTCTTATTATTTCAGTGATTGCTAATTTTATATCCAACCATAACGAAAGTATGGAGAGATGCAAGTTGTAAAGTTCAAGTTTAAGACATTAGGTAACAGTAACACAGGGATGACATTAATGTGTTGCATAAAAGTGGAGTAGCCAGCAAACTCCTAGTAGGCACAGTCCAAGATTAGTCAGCCAATAGGAAATGCTGTAGGCTGAAGAGGGCGGGCCGTAGTCCCACCCAGGGAACCAATCATATCCTGTAAAGAGAGAATTCACAGAATATCTAAACAAGATGTAGGTTTGAAAGACGTCATATTGGGAAATGTATGCAAAGTGGATATAAATATAGAAATGATAAAGCCTAAAAAGATTAGATACATGAAGATATAATATTTCACCAAACGTCTGATACATTTCTATAGTATTAAAATTATATTTTAACAATATAGTAATGTACTGTCAAACCTACTGAATATACTGTGAATTTTGTTATATCTAAATTAACTGGTTTTATTTTACTTAATATGGCTTCATAAAACTGACTATACTGTAATATATATATATATATATATATATATATATATATATTTGTATGCTTTGCTTGCCATTTCATTGTAACTAATTGTGAAATGTTAATTTTTGGTGTACATTATACCATATATGCAACTGAATCATTTTAAGAATAAAATCAGGTAGACATATAGTAACTCCTCTGTACAGTAAATGTGGAATAAGAAAATAATAATACAATAATAATAATAAATACAAAAAAAATAATAATAATAATACAATAAAATAAAATATTAATTAATTTGAATATAATTGATATATATATATATATATATATTTTTTTTTTTTTTATACACAAACACTGAAAAGAGGAAGAACTGATTTAGAATGCTGTCATTATCACATGACTTCATTAGGATTTAATTTCAGATGGTGTGGAAAGACAAACCCCAGATGTTTAATTGTGGCAGATTATTTTGTTTAATGTTTTATTGTGAAATCTCTTACTACAGACGTTGTCTCTGCAGATCTCTGACCCACAACCGCTGCAGGCCACTCCTGCTATATATGGAGTAACACCATGAACGTGTCCCCTGAAACAGAGCATGTTACAATAACATTATTAAACATCACCACAGGAGGCCGACATAGTAATATTTGAACCTTTGCTGAACTTTGCTACATCTTAGCAACTAAAATCAAGCAAAAACTATACAAAATTTAAGAATCACCCATTTTAGAGATTTAGGGTCAAAACCACCATAAGGTGGATATGTTCCCATTATATTCAAAATAGTAGTAAACATAAACACTATTAACAATAACATTGAACAGCCACAAAACCACAAAAAAGATTCTTAGATTATTAAAATGTTCACACTAAAAAAATGTTATTTTTTTTTTAAAGGAACCCTGGGTGTTAAGACTTGTATGGCTTAATATAACATAAATGATGTCTCTTACTGAAATATGTAGTAGAAAACCAATTAAAGACTATAATTATTATTATTTTAAAAATCGTTTTACAAAGAATCGGAAGATGCCTATAGACAAATAAAACTTCCTAAAGACCTTTGTTCTCTCCACTTTAGCCTTGTTACCTTTGAGGCTTTTAGTAGACTACAGCTACTAAATGAGCATACTAATGGCAGAGACAAGAAATGCTAGATGCCATCCTGGCAGACTGTAAACATGTTGACGCTTGTCATGACACAGCAGCCACTCGAGTTTCTCAGTGCAGATTTCACTCGATATCCGGGGCATTTAGACTCCTTGTGGGGAAATTAATGGTACGACATTTGGTTTAAGCCAATGCTTACATCCATCGCCACCTGTTCTTTCAGTAGCTGTAGTCATCGCATCAGTATTTTATTATCAGAGTTGTGTAATCTGAATTGTGTTGCGGTAAAAACGGCGATAGGTAGAAGTAGTAGTTCACCCGAGCACAACCATTTCACGTCATTGAAATAATGGCACCCCCCATAGTCCAACATATGTATAAAATAAGTTGTTATTTACATTACATTAGGCCATATATGTCATAATACCCAGGGTTCACTGAAAGTTTAATCTATGGCACTACTGCATTCTAAACAAAAACACAAAAAAGTGTGTGTCGTTTTTCATTTTTTGAACCCCCAAGTTTTGAACATTTGGCTCATCCTTGCAAATATAAAGTCTAACTTACGTATCGCCATAGTTGCACACAAAAATAGTTGATTCTGGGTGAGTGGAGAAGTTTTCGATTCCTTTAGAGCACACATTTACAGCACAGCCCAGCTTGAAGCTTGTAGACCACATTAACTGAAACACACAATACGTGCATAAATACATTAAGCTGGTAAATGTACTTTTCCTTCCTGATAAATATTCACAGCTAACCTTACCTGTGCGTAGTGGCCACATAAGCGTGAGCAGTTGTTATTTTTGAGTGAGTAAGCACCTTCTTTGCTCCATCTGTGTATGGCGTTCTCCACTGAGAAGGCTGAAAACGGAGCCCCAAGCCAGATGTTCTCACCCATCCACCCGAACAGTGGGTGCCCGAAATGTGCCAGCCCAGGGTGATGAGAGGCCCTGCAGTGTCTCGCACGGTCTCTGGCACCTTTGGCCAATTCATTGTCCCAGGACTGTGGACAAACACACAGACAATACTCAAAATCAATTAAATTACAAAACATAGATATGATTTAGGGATAATTTATGTCATTAATTACTATTACATGTTGTTCCAAACCCATAAGACCTTCGCTTAATCCTCGGAACAAAAATTAAGATATTTTTGATGAAAGCAGAGAGCTTTCTGACCCTCCATAGCATTTTCGTAGCTTCATAAAATTATGGTGGAACCACTAATGTTACATGGAATATTTTAACAACGTTTTTGTGCTTTGCTGTCTATGGAGGGTCAGAAAGCTCTTGGATTTCTAAAAACATTTGTGTTCCAAAGATGAACAAAGGCCTTACGGGTTTAGAACAACATGAAGGTGAGAAATTAATGACAGAATTTTCATTTTTGGGTGAACAAAAAAAACATGTATTTTACCCCCCTCCGAAATGTGACTGGGCTAGTTTTAGGCTAGTTTTCAGTAGCAATTGGGTGGCTTTTGTTGTGAAAACCTGGCAACCCTGTTCATAACCTGGAAAACAAAATCGTTCTAAAGCAATTCCAACAAGTTCTTTGTCATTATGATGTAATTGCCTATTCTCAAAGAATAAAAACAATTATTAAAACTTTATCTACTTTTTTCTTCAATGCGGAAGTATACAGTAAAACTGTTTACACTGCAAACCAGTGTGTTCATAATTAAGATAATACATTAAAATAGCATGCTAAGACACACCGATTTGCAATATCAAACAGCAAAACCAGTCATAAGAGTCAAGGGTTTTTGAAATTGGGATTTATACATCATCTAAAGTTGAATAAATAAGCTTTCCATTGATTGTTTGTTAGGAAAGGACAATATTTGGCTGAGAGACAGCTATTTAAAAATCTTGAATCTGAGGGTGCAAAAAAATCCAAAAATATTGAGAAAATTGCCTTTAAAGTTGTCCAAATGAAGTTCTTAGCAATCCATATTACTAATCAAATAATCAAAACTAAATGTTTTGGTATATTTACAGTAGGAAGATTACAAAATATCTTCTTGGAACATCTTTACTTAATATCCTAATGATTTTTGTCATAAAAGAAAACTAATAATTTTGATCCATACAATGTATTTTGGCTACTGCTACAAATATACCCATGCTACTTATGACAGTTTTTTGTTCCAGGGTCACATATGCTTATATTTACAACATTAAAAAACACTGGTTATTAGATCAAAGAAATAACACGTTTCAAATAATCACTGATGGAGAGATATCTGAGAATATCTTTCCAGAACCCTCTTCAGGCACCGTCACAATCACAAAGACGTGTTGTTTTCTTTTCATTCTTCTACTACTAAAAAAATCAAGATCAATACACACAATAGGGAGCCTTTTCCGTTCCACTCATACAAAAACATCTCTCCATCGCCATGGCAACCAGTATGATGGTTGTACATATTTTTTATACTGAAACCAAACACTCTGGGAGAAAAACAAAATGACATGCTGTTGGTAAAGCATAGATATCTTATACGAGCATTTAAAATGTGGAGCTGTTTCACAGACAAACACGTAAACACACGTAGATGAAAATACGTAGTAAACAAGATTAACTGCGCGAATACTATTAAGAATTATTCATCTAAAAGGAAACATCAAATACCTGCGTTCCGAACACCTGCCTTACCATTGAACGCGCACTGGACGCAGGTACAACGGTGTGTGAGCGCTGCGTGTTATGCGCCTGCACACACCTGCGGATGAACTCGGGTTCCGTTATTCCCGGTAGGAGCGCCAGAACGCCGCAGGAGCTGTACAGAAGCACCGATATCCGTAAGAGAAGACCGCCGAGAGAGTCCATGGCAGGAGACTTGTCCTGAGCAGTGCTGCTTCTTCGCTCTGGTTAAATGAGTCAATGGAGCATCACTGCAGGAGACGCGCTGACCTGTGCGTCATGGTGCCGTGGATTTGCCCACTCTCTCTTTCTCTCTCCCTCTCTGTCTGTCGCTCTATTTCTGTCTGTCTGTCTTTCTTCGTTCAGGGGCTTTTTAAAGGACTGAAACTGAACCGCCCACCATGTCACGAAAAAATCAGATGCGCGGGACTCTTTGTCTTCATCCCTCACGCACAAGTTCACGCGTGCGCGCACACGCTTGTCCAAATGTAAATTAAATCGTGCGACAAAAAATGGCAATTTTGCCATTTTTAGCTTGTTCATATTTAGAATGCCTATTTAATTTTTTTTTTAATGTCAGTTAAATATCAGTTTTACAAATTTTACTAAATATCAGTTAATTAATCTAGATTTGGGCGCGGGCGCAAACTAACCGGGGTTAGTTGTAATGGAACGTGTAGGTCTATTTAAGATTTTAAGAAAAAATATTTAAATGCAGATATTAAACGTTTAGATTTTATTTAGACCTTCATTCTTTATTCAATATATACTACCAGTCAAATGTTCTTGGACAGTAAGATTTTTTTGTTTTTTAAATAAGTCTCTTCTGCTCATCAAGTCTGCATTTATTTGATCCAACGTTTATTTTTACTAGTTAAAATGACTGTTTTCCATTTGAGTATGCTTTAAAATGTAATTTATTCCTTTCAAACCTGCATTTTTAGCATCATTAGCTACCCCAGTTACACGATCCTTTAGAAATCATTCTAATATTCTGATTTGCTGCTCAAAAAATATTTATTATCATTATTATTATGTTGAAAACAGCTGAGAGAACAGGTTTCTTTAATGAATAGAAAGTTCGGAAGAACAACATTTATCTGAAATATAAATCTTTTGTAAGATAAATGTCTCTATCGTAACTTTTAATCAATTTAAAGCGTCCTTGCTAAATAGAAGTATTAATTTCTATAATTTCTTTTCCACAAATTATACTGACTCCAAGCTATTGAATGGTAGTGTATAATGTTACAAAATCTTTTTATTTCAGATGAATGTTGATATTTGGATTCATCAAAGAATCCTGAAAAATGTACTCAACTGTTTTAAATAGCCTGTTGATGAAACTAATAATAATAATAATAATAATAATAATAATAACGTTGACATTCTTCTCCTTATTTCCCTATTAGTGACTAATGAACTGAAGTCTCACACATAGACTTACTTCCGCGTTAAAACTGTGTAGAAACTGGACACTCGAGTTTTTAAAGTCTCCATTATGCTCGAAGTTATCATAAAATCATTAATAGGGTATTTATTTTTTCATTTATTTTGTTGGAATTATTCAGACTACATTACCCACAATCCTTTCATAAGCAGAGTCACGTGTGTTGGGTTTAAAATCACCACAGCAACGGGAGCGCGGAAGTGAAGCCCGTCATATAACCTGTTAATTTGAACAACTGTTTGCGCAACTATGAACACAATTAGTGGACGGCACCACTAATAATGAAAGCAAACGTAAAACCTTCACTTTTACAAAAAAGTCAGCAGCAGGTAAGTGCGTAACCCCTGCTTTTTAACGAAAAGGTGTTACTTGTGGTAATTATTCTGTCAAATTAACGTTACATGTATATTTCTGTCAGAAGTCCACGATGAGTGCAGCAGACCGTGGGATGAGGCCAGCAGAGTAAGTTTAATAATTTAGTAAGAAATAAGAAAAGCTTATGAACACATAATAATAATCTGAAGCACCATGAGTCGTCCATTATTTTTTTATGCTAGTTATTTAATAATTAAATATCTCACAGAGTTCCAGCGCTGAAGTTAGAGACCCTGCACGACACGGAGGAGGAGGTGGGGTAACAAGACACGATGCTGCGTAGTTTATTAACTTGATTATGAGTCCAAGTGGATTTAATGCTAATGTACATGTCATTCTGAACAGCATTTCCCCGTAATTGCAAAGGATGCTGCTATCAAGATTGTCTCAGGAGATCTGTCAGCCATGAGCTGGGGCTATCCAGCCTCCACACAATCAAAGCAGGTGCTCATTCAAAATGATCTTAAATCATCTTAAAATTGCAGTTCAGTTTTTCTGTGGAACAAAGGAGAGTGATTTTGTAGTACTGCAATTTTTCTCCAGTGGAATTACAATGAATGAGACTTTCAGGCTTCAAAGCTTACGTCTGTTCCTTGTTTTTAAAACATGTTTTTCCCCCACAGAATACATCTTTATATCTGCTGTATATCAGTGTATTTTAGTTTTTATTAATATTTCAAATTAGTTGTATGTATGTATGTGTGTATATATATATATATGTATATATGTTTTTAAAAATATGATATAATTTTGTTTTTAATTTTAGTTAATTGTTTTAATTATTTATGTCTATTTATAATTTTTTTTTATTTCAGTTTAAGTTATGTTTTTAGACATATAACGACTATTTTTTATACATTTTTTTATTTTAAGTTAAACTAAATGAAATAATGCGTGCAACTGATATAAATATGTTTAAGATTTTTTTTTTTTTTAAGTTTAGTTTATTTTATTTCAGGTAACATTTTTTAGGGTTTTACTTTTACCCGTAATAACCCTGCTGTATATAACTACAAGTCAGTGTTTAGATTAAGTGTCTTGTGCTTTTCCCTTCTAGTGTTTCACAAATAAGATGAAAGACCCAAGTAAAAGTCAAGATTCTGCTGTGGATCACGGAGAATCACTACAGCTGAGCCATAGAGTCCAGACACAGAGAAGTCCACTGTCCAGTCACAAAGCAAAATTGGATTCATCCCACTTCACATCTAAAAACACAGCACCACCCAGCTGCAACCAGACCAACACTGTACGACCAAACAGCAAGATGAGGGATGCGGTGAGTACATTTTTATTATTTTATTTTATATAAATTTTCCACACAAAAGCAATTAATCTTGTTTTATTTTATTTTAGCCATACATTTATCATGTTTCCACGCAAAAACAATTTATAATAAATTTGATTTAACTATTTTATTTATTTCCACACAAAAGCATTTTGTTTGTTTTTTATTTATTTTAACCACATATTTATCATGTTTCCACGCAAAAGCAGTTTACCTTTTTTTTTATTTATTTTATCCGTACATTTATCATGTTTCTACAAAAACACAATTTTAAACAATTTTATTTGATTCATTTTTATTTTGACCACACATTTATCATGTTTCCACACAAAAACTATTTATAACGTATTAATTTTTTTCATTTTATTTTATTTATTTCCACACAAAAGCAATTTATAACCAATTTTATTTTATTATTGTATTTATTTTCACACAAAGGCAGTTTATATTGATTTATTTTAACCCACACATTTATCATATTTTCAAACAAAAACAATTTTTTACATTTTTTATTTAATTTTATTTAAAAAATTTTCATCCATACATTTATCATGTTTCTACACAAACACAATTTAAAACAATTTCTATTAAACATATTTAATTTATTTTTGTTCATTTAATTGTATTTATTTCCGCACAAAAGCTATTTATGTTGTTTTATTTAATTTTAACCACACATTTATCGTTTTCACACAAAAGCAATTCATAACAATTTTTATTTTATTTTATCCATACATTTATAATGTTTCCACACAAAAACAATTAATAACCAATTTTATGTTATTTAGTTTTATTTCTACACCAAAGCAGTTTGTTTTATTTAATTTTAACCACACATTTATCATGTTTCCACACAAAAACAATTTCTTTTTTATTTTTGAACCCATACATTTATCATTTTCCTACTCAAACACAATTTATAAAAAAATATTTATTTTTATTTTTACCACACATGTATCATGTTTCCACACAAAAATAATTTGTAACTAATTATTTTATTTTATTTCTACACCAAAGCAATTTGTGATGTTTTATTTTATTTTAACCACACATTTATTATGTTTCCACACAAAAACAATTTATGACAAATTGTATTATTTTATTTATTTCCACACAAAAGCAATTTATGTTGCTGTTGTTTTTAACCACACATTTATCGTTTCTAAACGATATTTTATTTTATATTTCATTATCCATACATTTCTCATGTTCTTACACAAACTCAATTTATAACAATTTATATATATATTTTTTTTTCCACACATTTATTATGTTTCCACATTTCTAACCCCCTTTTTTATTTTATTCATACATTTATCATATTCCTACACAAACGCTATTTATAACCATTTTTATTTTATTTATTTTAATGTTTGTTTGTTTTTTTTTTATTTCACACAGAAGTAGTTACTCAGGCAATTATGACATCTACTCTGTTGACCTCTATTCAGGCCAAGCATCTTCTGCTACATGTTTTTGACCAGAGTTTGTTGTCTCCCCCTGGAGGAGGGTGTTTGTTATTCTCCAGAAGTCCTAATGTGATTGGATGATATATTTACTGTATGCGTTTGTGAGTAGGAGGAGCTTACCGAGGACAGGAAACTGCAAGCAGTAATTGAGCAGGTTATGGTTGATCAGCTGTCGAGGTCAGTATCTCTCGTTCTCTCTCTCTCTGTCTCTCTCTCTTTTTCTGTTCCATTTTTGTTCTCAGTTTGTGGTGAGTAATAACATCGTGAGGTTTCTCTGATGCTCACGCAGGGCTGTCATTAGCGATCCGGAACAGAATGCTGTGTCTGTCAGTCCCACGAGTGTCCCACCACGCTACAGGAGAACTCTTCACCACACTAAGTAAAACCCACACACATAAATGACTCAGATACTAAACTCTCTCTTTCTCCCCTTCTGTCTCATACTCATGGATGTGGAGAAGGTCACAGTGGTTACATCCCCACTTAGTTTTCATTTTTATATTTTTGTATTTGAATACATAATAGATGTTTTTGCACCACAGCTCATACAGATTTAAACAAACCACTAATCTTAAACTTTGGCAGTCACATATGAGCCTGCATTAAATTACTCTGGACACCTTCACAACCACAGAGCAACGCCTTTGCAACTACCCACATGCACTCAATAATCGTGATGGCCAGTTTTACAGGAACCACTCACATTATTTTTAGAAGACATAATAGCATAAAAGCATAAAAGTAAAGTTCTCATTTAGAGTCCAACATAATATAATACACTGCTGTTCAAAAGTTAGGGATCAGTATGAATTTAAGCATCATTACTCCAGTCTTCAGTGTCACATAATTGTTCATAAATTATACTAATATGCTGATTTATAATCAATGTTGAAAACGGTTGCACTGCTTAATATTTGTCTGTAACGTGATATTTTTTTCAAGATTCTTTGTTGAATAAAAAGTAAAAAGAACAGTGATTATTCAAAATAGAAATCTTTTCTATCGTTTTTTATCAATTTAACACATCCTTGCTGAATAAAAGTATTAGTTTCTTTCAAAGAAAGGAAGAAAGAAAATACTGACCCAAAACTTTAAACAGTAATGTATATTGTTGAAAAAGGTTTATCTATTTTAAATAAATGCTGTTTAATATTTTATTCATCCAAAAAAAAAAAAAAAAAAAAAAAAAAAAAAAAAAAAATATATATATATATATATATATATATATATATATATAAAGCATCAACACTAATAATGATGCTGAAAATGTAGCCTGAAATCACAGGAATTAATTACATTTTAAAGAAAACTACTATTAAATAGCAATAATATTTCAAAATATATACACTACCGTTCAAAAGTTTGGGGTCAATAAGACTTGCAATTTTTTTTTTAATGAAGTCAAGGCTGCATTTATTTTATCAGAAATACAGAAAATAAACTGTAATATTACAAAATGTTATTACAATAGAAAATAATGGTTTTTATTTTCATATACTTTAAAATATAATTTATTCCTGTGATTCAGTGCTGATTTTTCATCTGCTGTTACTCAGTTTCCCAGGCTTAAGTGTCACATGATCTCTCAGAAATCATTCTGATATTCTGAATTATTAGTAGAATTATCAGTTTTGGAAACAATTGTGCCGCCAATGTTTTTTTTTTTTTTTTTGAACCTGTAGTTTTATCTTTCAAGAACAACATTTATTCAAACTATAAATCTTTTCTAGCAATGTAAATCTATTATGTCACTTTTTATTAATGTAACGATTTATTCATTTCTTTCAAAAAAAAAAAAAGAATGAATAAACATTTACTGACCCCAACCTTTTGAACGGTAGTATATATATATATATATATATATATATTTTTTTTTTTTTTCTTTTTTTTTTTATTAGATAAACACAGCTCTGATGAGGAGAAAAGACTTTGGTAAAAACATTAAAAATCTTACTGATCCCAAACTTTTGAGTGGCAGTGTATAACAGATGCCTAAAATCAAAACATAAACAGATTTTACTGCTTTAGATAAAATCAAACTGCTAAATCTGCTTTCATGAACTGTGGGGATTTGAGAAGGAACTGCAGGGGGGTTTTATTAAAGATTTTATAAAAAAAATGTTTAAAATAAATATTTTTTTATGAAAACCATCAAAATAAAACCTTTACTAAAGGATTAAATAGTTTATTTGTTTACCTGTATTTTGGGGACTATCAGGACATCAGAAAACAGTAAACATTAAATATTACATTACATTAAAATATTAAATATTACATTACATTAAATATTAACTAACAGGCATTTTCAAGTATTTTGGGGATTTTGAGTAAGTGTTTTAGTTTGAAGGGGTTTAGCTGACAAAAAAAGTTTTAGAGCTACACTGTTGAAAGAAAGAAAGTATGTTTAAAGCAGTGGTTTTGAACCTCAATTTAACAGTAAAACAAAAATTACAGACTCAATTGGCATAATTTTCAATGATCATTTTGCAAGGCTGCTGTTTCATTGTACTTCATTGCAATTATCTAGAATGCTGCTAGAAACTCTAGTTAAATATCAATAACTCATCTAAAAAAACATAAGTTACATTTACAGAAAGAAATAAAAAAAAGTTTTGTTGAACCCAAAGTGCAGCAAAGAACAATTCTAGTTAAATTCAAAGAGTTCAAATTTGTTACCACCACACAAACAAACACCCATTCACATGCTTATATTTTGCTCTCTTTGTTAAAACTGTGATTTGACCTATTTAGGTGTTCATTTTATGTCTACAGAGTAAAAACGCAGAAGTCTTTAACAGAGAACACCTTATCCAACAAGCTCTGCTTTCAAGCCAGGATTTTATCAAGGTAGTCACAGCTACTCACTTGCTTTTGTGTTGTTTTATTTTATAATTGTTAATCATGTGTTTGATATATAGATGTGGACGTGAGGCTTGTCGAAAACTGATTGGCTTCTTTTTCACATGTGACCAAACACTAACCGTGTATGAGTACCGAAATTTTGGTAAAAACAGGTAAGGCTTTAAAGGTGACATATTATGAAAAGACTTATTCCCTGTTTAAGCATTATAATCGGTCCCAACCTCAGAGGAGATAAGAGAGTGGATTTATTGATTTATTTACTGTATATTACGTTGTTGCCACACAGATCTAATATAATATGTTTACCTTTCTAGACATAACCGACTGTTTTTGTAACTCGTGTGTGTTTTTAACCCAAACTTATGTGTATTTGACCATTTAAGCGCAATAAGACATGACAGAGAAGTTAGTTTAGTACTCACATGATATGGCTTTACAATGCATGATTTCAGCATGATAGACATGATAATCAAAACTAAACAGATGTTTTTAGCAGAGTATCTGAGGTATAAGCTGTAAAGGCAGCAGCTCATTTGCTTTTAAAGAGACATGCATGAAAACCGTATTTCTGCTTTCACTTAAAATAGGCATTTTCACCATGATATAATAAATCATCTGTAGCGTATTTTGAGCTGAAACTTCACAGACACATTCTGGGGACACCTGAGACTTATATTTCATATAGTAAAAAGGGACATAATAGGTCTGCTTTAATATTTTGCATTTATATAAATACGACCCACACATAGTTTTCCTCCACATTTAGGTGTCTACAAAAAATAAATGTTAATCAAAACTTTTTCAGATGGAATGCACTGCCCTTTATCGTGCGTGGTGTGTATTTGAACAGAGGGAGGCCGTACTGCCTGCAGGACATCTCACAGGTTTGACACACTCATCATCTGTCACACACACACACACACACACAGACTAATATTAATTCATTAACACCCTGCCTACATCACCCAGGGTGCCGAGCTACATTTCTGTACAGACGGCCCACACCTCCCCCAAAGTCTGAGACAGCAGCCGTGCCTGACCCTCAGAGTTACTGATGTGGATGACACAGCCAAGGGAGATCTGCTGTATGTACCACTCACACACATACACATGCACACGTATGCGTAAGTGAGAGGACTCAAGAGTGTTTCTTTTGCGCAGAATGCAGTCTGGGGAAACTTTACATTGTGTCTCTAAAGAGGATATTGATGATCGTAACACTCTAAAGGAAATTCAAGGTTAATACTTAACACAAGTGTTTTTCTTACACACAAACATTTCTTATTAAAATGCATAAATATTCATCCAGAATGTTTCTCACCCACACAAACCTGTTTATAAGGTGATGTCATTTGTAATGTAAAAAATTGGAGCTGTCGAAATTTTTAATCAGTCTTTTATGTTCATCAAGGAAGCATTTATATGTTCAAACCAAAACATTAAAAGCAGTGATATTTTGAAATATTTTTACTATTTAAAATAACTGCTTTCTTTTTGATGTAATTATGTGAGTAAATGTAATTTATTCCTGTGATCAAACATGAATTTCCAGCATGATTACTCCAGTCTTTGATGCTCAAGAAACATTTCTTATTATTATCAATGTTGCTGTTTTTTTTCAGGATTCTTTGATAATATAAAGTTCAAAAAAACAGCATTTATTTGAAAAAATATTTATTTTATGTTTGTACATATAATTAAAACTGGCCTACAGTCCACTTTGAAATCAAATTTGTCTGGCGCCATGAGAATTACGTTTTTAAGATTTCCTGTGAAGTTAAAAACCTTTAAAAACGCATTGAATCACTTGAAATTACACACTTAAAGTGACTGCCTACTCTTAAAGGGACCCCTGGGTATTAAGACTTGTTTGCCATAATATAATGCAAATGATGTTTCTTACTGAAATATGTAGTAGAAAATCCATGAAATATTTTGGACTATGGGGGCACCATCATTTCAATTACGTCAAATGCTTGCACTCAGTGAGCGATTGGCACTACCTGATACTGATGTGATTACCACAGCTGCTGAAAGTGCTTAAAGGTGGCGATGGATGTAAGAGTAGGCTTAAACTGTAGCTGTACCATTGTTTATTCCCCACAAGGAGTCTAAACATCCCCAGATATCGAGTAAATCTGCGTTGAGAAACTTCTTCAGTGGCTGCAACATCATGACAAGCATCACCATGTTTACATCCTGCCAGGATGGCATCTAGCATTTCTTGTCTCTGTCATTTGTAATCTCTTTCAGTAGTTGTGATCTACTAAAATCCTCAAAGGCATCAGGGCTAAAGTGGAAAGAACAAAGACGTGGGTCTTTAGGAAGTTTTATTTGTCCACAGGCATCTTCCCATTCTTTTCTCCTCTTCTTATCGCTAGGAAAGCAGACTTAAAAAAGACTTACATAGCTTCTCTTGTTGCCTTTCGTCTGAAAATTACAACCAAAAGGCTCACTATGTGGCATTGTTCAGTTTTTTTATTTTCCAAGTTGTGGTGCAGTTAAAATAGCGGCAGCTCACAGAGTGCAACCATTTCACGTCATCTATATAATGGTACCCCCCATAGTCCAGAATATGTATAAAACAATGTGGATTTTTAAACTAATTTAAATCTCTAATGGGTTTTCTACTAATCTTAATACCTGGGATTCCCTTTAAAGGGTTGCTTCACCATAAAAATAAAATGTTGTCATTAATCACTTACCCCCATGTTGTTCCAAACGCGTTGTAATAAACAAAAAGTAATTTTTGTTTTCTTTGAGTACAAAAAAGTATTAACCAAAAAATTAGCCACAGAATGTCACTGAATGCTTAAATTGGAATCCAGCGTTCTGATTGGTGGATGTTTTGCAGGTGCAGTGCATGATAGGCTGAAGGGACGTGCGGTCCGAACCCTGACTAATCTAGGAAAAGATCTGTACAACTTAGATCTAAAGGCTAATAGTATTCAGCAAAAAGAGCTGCTCAGACAATCTCTGATGGAGCAGCTGTGCCTCTCTCAGCAGGTTAAGAGAAATAAAATAACTTATAACACTCACAAGACATTTAAAAATCAAGTTGCAAGTTGATTTTTGCATTTGCCCAAATGCATGCATCTCTTTGTCTGTCTGCCTGTCTATCTATCTATCATTTGTACAGCAGAAATTACGAGGCTGTAGGAAAGCACCAGGCATGTTGATGTAGAACATTATGTGAGTGTGTTGAGTGGTTACATTAGTGTGTGCCGTATGTGACAGGACTTCGAGGCGGTGTGGAGGATTGTGAGTCGGCGTGCGGAGGGGCGGGTGCACCCCACTGACGTGATGCGTGCCGTTACCGGGGAGATGAGCGAGAGCAGAAAAGCCATCTTCCTTAAGGTAACAGACCAGCCTGACTGCTTTCATCCTCCAGAGGACGCCGTTGAGCTCTGTGACTTATTGAGTTTCCCTTCTGCCCATTTGCTGCTGTTTTGAATGTTTGGATCTTTCTCTTCTTTTAGGTCTATGTAAAGCTTGACCCAAATAAAACAGGCTTCATCTTTCTAAGCGATATTGAAAAATTCTATAGAGGCAAACAAGAGTCTGATGACACACTCGGTGAGCCACTGAACATTTAGTCTCTTCCAGTATTGTAGTTGTGTTTATTCAATGTCGGTCAATATTTCATGACAAACATGGTGTGTTAAACCTGTTGTACTTCAGTGTTAATTTCCAAAAGGGCTGTGTAGAGTGCATTTTACAGATGTGCTTAGGAAGCTCTTGCACTGCAAAAAATGCTTGTTTTGTTTCCAGCCAAAATATCTAAAAATTCTTAAATCAAGAAGGATTTTCTAGACAAGTATAAATGATTGTATTGTTTTCAACTAGATTATTTTGCTTACCCCATTGGCAGATTATTTTGCTTGTTTTAAGCAAAAACTCACGTAATTTTGACTTCTTTTTTTCCGAAAACAAGACAATCATTTTTACGCATCTAGAAAATCCTTCTTGATTTAAGAATTTTTAGATATTTTGGCTGGGCACAAGACAAAAAAATCAAAGTAAGAAAAGGATTTTTTTGCAGTGTGTATAAGTGTATCTGAGCTTCACACTTGTAACAGTCCTAAATTAGTAATATTACTACATATGCCACATGGATGATTGATGTTTATGAATACTGATTATAGAATCTGCAAAATGTTATTTATTTTAGCAAAATTAGAGGGATCATACAAAATGCATGTTGTTTTCTTTTTAGTACTGACCTGAATAAGATATTTCACATACATACATATAGTCCACAAGAGAAAAAAACAGTTTAATTTATAAAAATAACCCCATTTAAAAGTTTACATACACTTCTTAAAACTGTGTTGTTACCTGAATGATCCACAGCTGTTTTTTTTTTTTTTTTTGTTAAGTGATTTAAAGTTTTTTTATGAGTCCCTTGTTTGTCCTGAACAATTAAACAGCCCGCTGTACTTCAGAAAAATCTTTCAGGTCCAACAAATTCGTTGGTTTTTTAGCATTTATCTAGTGTCAGTATCAGTTTTGGCAGGTCACGTTAGTCAAGAACGCATCAGCTGACTTTCAGCTGATCCAAGTCTACCTATAAAAATGTGACGTCTATCACAGCACTCATATATAAGGTTGTTCAGTATTATCACCAGCTTCACACTGCTCAACAGCTAATTTCCCACCACCATCCCGACTGTGCCTTTTGTCAGTGAGGATTCAGCCTTCTGATTCTAGTTGTTCTAAATGTACATTTAATTATTGTACCTTAATGATATCTGCAATACATTTATGTTGTTCTGTTCTGTTTACCCTGGGGGACTGTGTGTTTGAACCCTTTCCAACAATGACTATGATTTTGAGATTCATCTTTTCACACTGAGGACAACTGAGGGACTCATATGCAACTATTACAGAAGGTTCAAACGCTCATTAATGCTTACGAAGAAAATACAATGCATTAAGAGCCATATTTAACTTAACTTATTTTGTCTTCCTGGAAACATGTAAGTCTTCTGTTCCGTTCAAAAGTTTACACCCCTGGTAACAACACATTATTAAGATTCAAACTTTTGAACTGGCTCATTTTTATACATTCAACTGTTATTTTCTTTTGTGGACTATATGAAAATGTATTTTATGTGAAATATCTTATTCAGGTAAGTACTAAAAAAATAACAGGCATTTTGTATGATCCCTCTTATTTTAGTAAATTATTTAATATTTCTGCAAGGTGTATGTAACTTTTGACTTAAACTGTATATACTATTTTTATGTCAAACTGTTGACAGAAGCCGCTCCTAACAATGACTTCCTGGCCTTCATACGGGAAGCTGGAAAGATCACCAAGACCGTGTCCTACGCTGAATTTGAGGACTATTATGAGGGTCTGAGTTTTGAAGTCCCTGATGATGAAGAATACATCAACAATCTGAGAGCTACGTGGAATATCTGAGAGTATCTGCCTTGTTTATAGAATGACACTTTCTAAATTATGTTTGTTAATAGTGTTTGTCACTATATATTATTTCATACTTCATATTCATAGTATGCAGTGTTATTTATTGCATAGCACAGCGTGGAGTACAATTTAAAAAATCAGGGTCAGTAAGATTAATACTTTTATTCAGCAAGGATGCATTAAAATGATCAAAAGTGACAGTAAAGAGATTCATAATGTTACAAAAGATTTCTGTTTTAAATAAATGCTGTTCTTTTGAACTTTCTACTCAAAAATACACAAAAATATAAGCAGCACTATTTTCAACATTGATAATAAATGTTTCTTGAGCAGGAAATCAGCATATTAGAATGACACTGAAGACCGGAGTAAGTCAGCTTTGCATCACACGAATAAACTACATTTTAAAATATATTCAAATAGAAAACAGCTATTTAAATTGTAATAATATTTCACAACATTACTGTTTTTACTGTATTTTTGATCAAATAAATGCAGCCTTAATGAGCATGGGAAACTTCATCTGGATATTTTTAACTACAACTTGGGTTGGCACATGCTAACAAGTTTTAAGTTTATAAATTAATGTTAAAATGTTAAATGACTATTAATTTGTATGTGATTTTATTTATCTACCATAATATCTGTATATATACAAACCTTAATATGAAAGGCTATGTAAAAAAAAAAAAAAAAAAAATTCACAGATGAATCGTGTCCAATATGGACATATATGCATGCATGGCATCAAAAGGCTATTTTGTGTCTAATTGTGGAAGGTCTCCCTCTGTGTCAATGGCCGTTAGACAGTCCGTTCCCAGATCCATTAGAGTAGGTGTGTGTGTAGTCTTCCTCAGAACCATCCTCCTCATCCTCTTCTTCATCATCGCTACGCTCATCGCCTTTCAGCTAAAGAGAATGAAAGAGAATTAATCTTGTGTGAAAGTATTTACACACACTTTTTTTTTTAAATAAAATGATTATTAGTAATTTTATATGAAGAACAATGGGTACTCACTTTGCCGAAGAGAAACTTTTTGACCATGCGGAGGATCAGGGAAGCCCAGAACACGTGCAATAACAGCAGCACCACAAGCATGACGTTAAAGAAATAATAGCCAAAAAAGGGTTCGAACTGGTCCAGAGGATACACCCATGTACAGTGGATCAGCCTGTACATAAAACACACACATATAATTGAATAAACGTAACCCTAAAATCTCCCACTCATTTTTACCTCTGTCACACACTTACCAGAAAGGGAAGATAATGAGTCTGGTTAACATGAAGACCAGAGCGAACACCACAAAGATACTGTTGCAGACCGTCTCCCATCCAGCATAGTTAAACATCTTAGCAGACTAGGAGAAACAGATAAACTTATAAAGTATACACTTTTATGCAATAGATGAAATTTTGTGCTAACCAAAAATACAGTAAAAACAGTAATATTGTAAAATATAATTGCAATTTTAAATAACTTTTTCAATTTAAATTTGAATATTTTTAAAAATGTCATTTATTCCTGTGATTTTTTTTTAGCACCATTACGCCAGTCTTCAGTGTCACATGATCTTTCAATGATGAATGATCAAATCATTCTAATACGCTGAAATAGAAAAATATATCTATCTCTTTTAGTGTTCCTTAGAGGAAGTTAAGTCATACAGGTTTGGGACCATTTTTATTGTTTAGGTGAGCTATCCTTCCTTTTAAGACATGTTCAACTCTTTTTTTCCACTGTTTATTTCTCTCTCACCTCGAGTAGGACATCAGATGTGTCATGCGCTAGCATGACCAGTGTACCAATGCGGATGTAGTTGGCACACCATGAGAAGGACAGCAGTGTTAAAGTGGCCCAGTGATGGACCAACTGCTCCTTAAAGTCCTACAAATGAACACAGAGAGAAATAGAACTTTATTTTTTAGTTATTTACAAATGCTATAAAACTTTTCCATTATGAATGCATGCATTTAATTAATTAATGCAAAACATCCATTTATTAAATCTTAACGCACTGAACTGCATGATCTATTGCTTGCTGACAGTTTTATGACATTATTAGCAGTGCTACCTGCATGATAGTCGAATAAAAGTGCTTATGACCTTGATGTGAAAATTAATCATTTATTCTCTTAGCCATATATAATATTTTAGAAAAGATTACATATTTACAATATATTGATAATGCAATGAAAATAGTGCATCCTTACCTTACGTTTTACATCTGCAGCTACACTGAACAGTAAAGAGCCATAAAAACTCATCTCAATGATGTAATACCAGTATTGAGAGTCCAGCAGTGACTGTACACACACACACACACACACACACACACACACACACACACACACAAAACAAACATATTTAAATCCAACCGCCATACTATCATGCCTGCACAAACACAGCCCTCCCAGAACAATATGCAAATTCAGACTAGTTTTCATTGTGCTATTTACAGTACATTCGTTTTTGCTTCTAAAACACTCGAATTCAATGGGTCACACTTACTTGTTTGGGAAATCCTGCCCACACGACCCGTAGATCATAAAACCATGGTTTCTATTGGACAAAACAATATAATGTAGAGGTTATTTATTTATTTTTAGAACCAAATAAAATGTAAAATAAATACTAATATTTCACAGTGTATTAGCAAAGATAATTATTCAGTGATTTTTTCTTCAAGTTGCATCGTTACGCCAGTTGGTGGCGTCAAGTGAGTGGTTCAATGAATCATTCGAAGCTTCGTTCAAAATATTGATTCATTTAATATAAATAAAAAACAGATACACCTCTGTGTATTAGCAGTTAGGATTGTTTAGTGATTCTTTCTCCAAGTTGCATTGTTGCGTCAGTAGTCAAGTGAGTTAATCATTTGAATCAAAAGATTCGTTCAAAACATTGATTTATTTAATATGAATAATACACTGAGATACTCTTCTGGTCTGTTTATTAGCAGTGAGGATTTTTGAAATAGTTCTTTCTCCAAGTTGCATCGTTACGCCAGTAGGTGGCGTAGGTGAGTGAATCAATGAATCATTCGAATCAACAGATTCGGTCAAAATATTGATTCATTTAATATGAATCAAACGCCGCCACAGTGTTTTCTCGCACACATTCGACGGTTGAAAGAAACAGTTCGCTGGTGGAGCAAAAATACGCAAACTAACTGCCAAAACTGTGTCTAAAATGTAAGTTACTCAACATTACCTTCTTGTTTATTGAACTATTGTATAAATGCAATATCATAAAAAAGTCACTCAGAGACATGCCGTTCGTCAGAGCTGTGATAACCTTCACCTTTGCTCTTGTGAAATAGTTTAATTATAGGCTGATTAGGCTCTTCAAAACAACAAATTGATTTCTGTATTATTAAAAACTTAATTAAAAAGAGCTCACCCACAATTCTCTACCTAAAACCCTATGGTTTTATGGAATTACATACCTAACTGTAATACTATAGTATAGTAATAGTGATGCTTGTCTTAACAACAAGTTAATATGTGTGTGATTCTTAGGGTGTGTGCAGGGCCTGTCAATGCCTGTTATTGTGCACGTGTGGATCTTTCTATCAGGCTGGCGCTGTTCACAGGTGGGAAAATGTTACTAATTACCCCTCGGGCATTTCTCACAAACACACATGCTGATTCAAGGTCTCTCCTGAGAATCTCTGCATGTGCTGTAACACACACACACACACACACACACACACACACACACACACACACACACACACAGCTGTTTGGAGGTCATTCAGATGTTCAGATACAGTCTGAGGTTTGTATTATACAGCAAAAAAACACTTACATCATATAAAGCCAGCACGCCTCCGAAAGTCGAACACAGATAAAAGGCAAACCGCCAACTAGAGCAAGGAAATACTCTTGTTAATAACAGACATACACGTTTGAAAACATTTAAAAGGTCAAATATGGGCAAATACTAATGAGTCAATCATGCAAGTTTGTTTAGTGTGTGTAAATATACCTGGCTTCTTTGAATTTCTTAAGTACTCCAGGTCTGTCTTGGTTCCTTCGTCTACGGAACCATCGCTCCACCTGCCTTTCCGACCAGCCCAGCTTTTTACACACACCTTTTATATCTGCCTAAGTACATGACATACACAAACATTACTTCACACATAAGAGTCATGTGTCAATATGTGCTGGCCCAACCTATACTGGTGAAAAGTACATTTGCATGTTTTTATACATTTCATTAAAAAAAAAAAAAAAAAAACTATGCATCACATAAAATGTAACAAATAATAAACAAATAAAAAAAATGTCCTCACTAAAATTTTAGCTCCAAAAAATTAATCTCGAATTTCATTGTACGTACATTATTTTTTATTTGTTTATTCTAATGCATTTTTAAAAAAAAATAGTTTTAATAATGCATTACATTTTTGGCTGTTTTATAATGTATTGGCAATACTATTAAAATAATTAATTTTTATTATTATTTTTATTAATTTTTATTTTTTTTATTATACTTTTTATTTATAATTAATAATTAATATTAATAATTTATTTTAAGGAAATCTACAAAAAAAGTCTAGTTATATTTCACTTGCTAATTATTCTCAAGAAAATTATTCATTCATGTTTTACTATTATTTTATTCTTTAAATTTTATTTAAACTAAGCATAAATAGAAGTCAGATTTTTTTCACATTATAGTATCAAAGATACTACAATTCTAATAATTACAATTCCTACAACTTTATTCTAATTTTAGGGTGGAATGTTATCTGAACAGGTTTTGAGATTAAATGCGATTAGTGAGATTAAGTGCATTATATGAATGCATTAAAAATGTGATTCGGGGGTTACCTGTGTTGGATGCTTAGCGTGTGTTTTGTAGTGTTTTTCCAGTACAGGGTTGTGTGACGCTCCCTTGCGAATTTTGTCTTTAACCCCAAGAGCCTCTGCGAGTGGCACCGCGATCAGTCTGTTGAATGAGGGAGAGACAGCGAGAGTCACGCCTTCATCTGTAAGACGTTCACTGCCCTTTAACAATTATAAGGACTATAAGAATATAATACATGTTGTTTTGAATACTGCTGTTCTCACCAGACTTATTAATTAGCTTAAGCAGTAAAGCTTCCTTGACCAACTGGCTTTACCAGCTCAGTTTTCCTGATAAACAGCATGAATGTACAATTCCACCAGCACTAAGAAGCAAAAACCAGCATGTAAATTAACACTGATGTAAGCATTTAGCTTGTGTGTACCTTTCATATAAAGCTCTTAAGCCTAGTAGTAGGACTGCTACAGGTAGAATGATGTACAAATGGGACACACGGGCGTAGACACGCCCCTCACCATCCTTTAGGTCCGCCCATGTCACCGGCCTCGGCAACCAGAGCCGATCCCACCAAAACCACTCACTAAGCATCATCACCCTGTGAAAAACACAAAATATTCATTTAGCAGATGCTTTTATCCAATAAAAAAATCTGCATATAGAAGAAGAAACAATGGAAAGTCATGATTGTGAGTAACAGAGAAGTGACATGCAAATAAATGGATGTAACTGTAATTTTTAACTAAAATGAAAGTTTGTCCAGACAGACTTTGAAAAAGCCTGATAGCTTTGAAGTTTGAAGGTTATTGGCCTTACAGACAGATATATAGATAAAGACAAAACAAAAGATGGATAGATAGATAGATAGAGTTAAAGACAGGACGACAGAATGATAGTAGGATGAATGGCTGCATAGATAGATACAGTTGAGGTCAAAAGTTTACATACATACCTTGGAGACTCTGCAAAATGTTAATTATTTTACCAAAAATAGAAGGGATCATACAAAATTCATCTTGTTTTTTATTTAGTACTGACCTGAATAAGATATTCCACATAAAACATGTTTACATATAGTCCACAATGATAGTTGAATTTATAAAAATGACTCTGTTCAAAAATTTACATACTTTTTTTTTTTTTTTTTTTGTGATAGTTGTTCATGAGTTCCTTGTTTGTCCTGAACAGTTAAACTACTAGCTGTTTTTCAGAAAAATCCTTCAGGTCCCACAAATTTTTTTTTCAGCCCTTTCTAACAATGACTGTATGATTTTGAGATCCATCTTTTCACACTGAGGACAACTGAGGGACTCATATGCAACTATTACAGAAGGTTTAAACGCTCACTGATGCTCCAGAAAAAAACACTGCATTAGGAGCCGGGGGGTAAAAACTTTTGGACAGAATGAAGATGTGCACATTTTTAATATTTTGCTTAAATATCATCTTTCTTTCATTTAATACTGCCTTTCAGAAGCTACAGAAGATACTTCCCAGAAGACAAAATAAGTTAAATTTACCCTGATCTTCAAATTAAAAAGTTGGCACATCAGTGAGCGTTTGAACCTTCTGTAATAGTTGCATATTTGAGGGAATTGAGTCCCTCAGTTGTCCTCTGTGTGAAAAGATGGATCTCAAAATAATACAGTAATTGTTGGAAAGGGTTTAAATACACAAAAATGTTGAAACACCAAATAATTTGTGGGACCTGAAGGATTTTTCTGAAGAAATAAGGACAAATAATGAACTCATGAACAACTACCACTAAACAGACAAACAGCTGTGGATCATTCAGGTAACAGCACAATATTAACAATCAAGTTTATGTAAACTTTTTGACCTCAACTGTAGATCTACCTGATTTAAAACATTAAAATGTGGAAAGTTTTAGAAGTCATGCATTTAGGTGGACATATTGATAAATAATATTACAATTTTTTGTGTAGATAGACAGACAGACTGAATAGAATATTTAGGTCTATTTTGTTCAGGCTATTACAGTGTTATGCAGTAGCTCCTGTAATAGGATACGTACCTAAGCACAATACACAATAGAGACAAACGAACACAGACGCCGGCAAAA
Source organism: Cirrhinus molitorella (assembly GCA_033026305.1). NCBI lineage: Eukaryota > Metazoa > Chordata > Actinopteri > Cypriniformes > Cyprinidae > Cirrhinus > Cirrhinus molitorella. The sequence goes on along the minus strand of CM065127.1, from coordinate 6,799,795 downwards.
TTTACTAGAAAATTCTGTTTAATAGTTTCCGTACCACTTTACAACTAGAAGTTTAGTCCTTCAGAACCCTGAAGGTGAGGCTTTTTGCAGTGAATAATATGTGACTTGCTTAGCAGTGTCAAAAAAACTAGTGGAATGTTTTATTTATAAAATCTACAATAACTGAAATCTACAATAATATACAGGCCAGAAACAGTGTGTGAAAAAGTTCAAAACATGTTTGAACAGCTATGAGACTGAGACCCACTTTTAAGTCCAAGTGACCCAGTCTGGAAAGCCGACAGCTCACCAGAACAATAATATCAAATTAATCTCATATTACACCTAAGACAGAAGCAAAATACTCTGATTCAAGTAGTGTTTTATTAGTGAAAGCGGTGTAGCTCAAGTTACCGCATGTATTCTTATAGTAAGTAGTGACTGTTTATTGTTACCATGACACATAACGTCCCAAAAACTGACAGAGAAACATGCCAAACAGAAATTAATGCGTCCATACCTGCTTTCCCCTTTTAGATTTATGTCCTCTTCTTGTTTTTACACTCTTTTCTCTCTCCTGCTGTTTTCCTGCTTTCTCTGTTGTAATTCTGTTCACATACACACCTTTAAGCAGAGTTGTGCCAAGTGTTGATGAATCCGCTAGGTACTAACAGAACAAGCAAACTCTCTCTCTCTCTCACTCATTCACACACACACACACACTTTCACTGCATACCTCAACCCCCCACAAAGAGCTCATTGAACCGCCTGAGAGTGTGTGTCTTGAAAGGGGCAAGAGAACTGGATATGTGGGAGGGGCCACAGTCACCTCAGGTATAGTGAAAGAAAGGCAGAGTTAGAGGGAGAGGGAGAGAGAGAACATGAACCTTGAAATATTGCATGCCCTAAACAGGTTAATAACTCACAGGTTGAATAATAGAAACGTAGTCTTTGTTGTGACGTTTATACTGATAGTGTTTTAATTCTTACTTACAATTATGCACCTGTCCTATATGCTTTTATTCAAAATGACTTACAGTGTGGCCAAGCTTTATGTTTTTTTGTTTTGTTTTGATTTTTTCTTTTTTTCTTTCAATCAGTGTGTGCATTCCCAGAGAATCAAACAGGTGACCTTGGTGTTGCTTCGGTCATGTTTTACCAGCTGAATTACAGGAACACTCACTACCGGTTCTTGGTAACTTGTGAGTGATTTGGTATGAAAGCATCTACTTTAACCAAAATCCAAAAGGAATGTGTGCTGGATCATAATTTAGAACCAAATGAAAATTCTACTAATAATGTTTTTTACAGGATTCCAACTGAACACAATCCAAAATCTAGATCTTTTATAACACATACTGTCGTTTGGGCTTTTATGCTTATAGCAATTGAATAAAATGCTCATGTAAGTAAGTTAAAGAGAATTGTTTAGGATTTTTAAACTCCCATGGAGCACACTTAAGATGAAAATCCATACAGGATCTTTGAACTCCTACTGGATATTATGTAATCTTTATTAAAACATGCTTTGTTATAGGATAGATAAAGGACGATGGAAAAAGAAAGATAATGTTAAAGGAAATCTTCTGTTGTCCTCTAAAGCTTCTGTTGTCCTTATTTATAAGTCACTTTGGATAAAACCGTCTGTTAAATGATTACATGTAAATAGAAATTCTACTGTTCATTTAATTTCTTCTTCTCATTATTATTATCTTAATCATAATGGTGCTATTAGTAACTACACTATAAGGTTTTTTATGTTTTTTAAATGAGTCTCTTCTGCTCACCAAGCCTGCATTTGTACAGCAAAAACAGTAAAATTTTGAAATATTTTTACTATTTAAAATAACCGTTTTCTATTTGAGTATATTTTTAAATGTAATTTATTCCTGTGATTTCAAAGCTGATTTTTTAGCATCATTACTCCAGTCACATGGTCCTTCAGAAATAATTGTAATATTCAGATTTGCTGCTCAAAAACATTTATTATCATTAATATTATGTTGAAAACAGCTGAGTAGAATTTTTTAGGTTTCTTTGATGAATAGAAAGTTCAGAAGAATAGCATTATCTGAAATAGATTAAAAAATCACTTTTGATTAATTTAAAGCATTCTTGCTAATTAAAAATATTATATATAGAGAGAGAGATAGATAGATTATATAGATATATTTATATGTAGATATTAAAACTAAATTGTGATTTAATAGGAATACAAATTCGTATAGGATTTTGACTAGTTAGTGATGCTTTTTGGAGACATTTCAGTTTATGAAATTTGATTTTTGAGAAAATTCCTATTGGATCCTATAGAACTAATTTCTTTAGACATGTCTTTAAAGTTTTTACCAGGACAAAGTTGTGTATGTGGCAATGCAGGACAGAAGAAATCTTTACTTTATGTGATATTGCTAAAGTGTATGAATTAGTGGCTCCACCAATACTCTCTAGTGCATAACTAGGCCCTCTGGTCTCTTTGTGTAGGTTTGCTGTTGTCTCCATCTAGTGGTGGTCGACCATATAACACTTACGGCCCATAAGCCCCTGGTGGAAGTTGCTGTAACTACAGCATCATGAGCAGGGCCGCATTAAGACTGTAAGGGGCCCCTGGGCTTTACCTCTTGAGGGGCCCTTTCTTCAACAAGAACTAGTCTACATTCACTCACTACATTCCACAATGCGCAAGTTGTCAGTCTTTATTTTTGCAGTAATAAATGTCATTAACAAAACATCCAAACCTAAAGGTCTGTCATATAAAATATACACAGATATCACTGCATGAACTACGCGCATAGTCGGACATATTTTACACAGATATCTAAAAATGTGTAGCATTTATACGTACGTGTTAACATTGGATAAATTCATTATCAACTGTTAGGAACAATGTAAATTAGTGTAAAGTACATCTTTACAAAATGGTCTATGCACTTTTGATTTACCTTCACAAATATGTATTTCTGCTTGTGGATCTTCGCAGTTTTTAAATGCTTAATTTACCTTGATAGTAGTAGACATCTTTTCTTGAACAGAAAAATACTATGCAATGTTATTTTACGTTTTCTGTACATGAACATCTACAAATTCCAAAACCTAAACCTTATTTTTTTTATCTTTGTTCTGTTTATTATTTATTTATTTAATTGATTGCTTACAATTTGTTCATTTTTTCTTACTGACTGTTCACTTGTCTTCACATCTGAACCTTCAGTTGCCTCATGATTTGATTTGATTATGCTTATGCATCACAATGCATATTTTCCATAGTAAATGGTAAATGAATAAACAAATTAAAGTTATTTTTGTCGTTTTACCTTTGTTATTAAAAATAAACAAAGATGCAAATAAAAAAGGGAGCAAATACCAAATAGGCCTATGAAAAAAAACAGACATTAAATAATCAAATGTAAATAAAATTGTTACACAATATTTAGTGACCGCTCCGCTCCTCCACCCAAGTCAGAGGATGCGGACAGTGACAGAGATGCTGCCTGTTCATACGCGAAAGCAAGTTAGGGGAGGAACGCTGAGTGGTAAAATAATACTGATTGCTAATTTCAATAAGTACATTACAACGAAAACAATACCTTAAAAGTAAAAGAAGCAGGTTTTTGCGATCAGAAACCGGTGAAACCGGAAACCATTCTTAAACCGGTGAACCCTTGTAAACTTTTCAGCCGAAGGATCCAGTAAACGAATGTGTTCAAGTAAGTTAAAAACGGCTATTATACAGAGAAAATCTGACCGATTTCATCAAATTGCGGAGAATCAACGCCCAGATGTCAGTAAGTTATTCTTTGCAGCGTGTTTTTGGGGTGTATACTCACTTCTCCAGACACCATATGCAGAATCATCCACATCAGCATCGCGATGCGTCATAAAAATGATTAGGCTATATTGCACAGCTGTAGTGTGCTGCAAGCTCAACTTTGAAGATGGAAAAGTAGTAGAATATTTGACTAACTATAGCCTACTGTATCTAACTACTGATCTGAATCAGCATCTTCTCCTAGCCCCGCGTTAATATGCCGCGAGCTTCGGAATTTTGGGCAGTTTTTCTCTTTATTGACTGTCTGACACTTCTTGCGCAGTACTCGCAGTGCCTGCACGTGCATTCAAAGCAAACCGATAAAGCGTAATTTTAAGGGGACTCATTCTAAAAGGCGGTTACAATATTTTCCGTCATCACCGGGGCCCCCCCTCACTCCGGGGCCCTGGGCTTAAGCCCAGGTAAGCCCGTGCATTAATGCGGCCCTGATCATGAGGGACAAAAGCGTGTTTTCCATTGACAACCATTCAAATGTAGCAGTGCATTCTGACAAAACAGCTTTCTTTTTTTCCTCCTGGCTACAAATTCTATGCAATCTCTAGCCTGAGGATACTAAGCAAATAAATAACCAGAAACGTCTTATTTTCCACTTTTTATTATGAACAGTAATCATGTTTTTTTTTTCATTATAATATCAAAATATTGTCAGAGTTTTTCAAGACCTCTAGAAATAACATGGACATAAATGTTCTACTTGAACGCTGGTTTGTAACTGTTCTTAGTTAATTAATCCTTGTTAGCACAATGCATATCATACACACCTGCCATTCAACATAGACTTGAATACACAGAGGCCATGCTCACATTGCAGCTAAATCCAGCAACTCCAGTTATTTTTATAGTTTGACTTTGTTTGTCAAACAAGCTATGGTATGGCTTCAGAATATAGCATATGAGTCGTGTGGACTGCTTTATAGGGTTTGTAAAGTATACAGTTGAGCTCAAAAGTTTACATAGACCTTGCAGAATCTGCAAAATGTTAAGTATTTTACCAAAATAAAAGGGATCATACAAAATGCATGTTACTTTTAATTTAGTATTGAACTGAATAAGATATTTTACGTAGAAGTCGTTTACATATAGTCCACAAGAGAAATTATAGTTGAATTTATAAAATGACCCCGTTCAATGCTTTACATATGCAGGTCCCACAAATTCTTTGGTTTTTCAGCCTTTTTGTGTATTTGAACCCTTTCCAACAATGACGGTATGATTTTGAGATCCATCTTTTCACACTGAGAACAACTGAGGGACTCATATGCAACTATTACAGAAGGTTCAAATGCTCACTAATGCAAACACGACGCATTAAGAGCCGGGGGTGAAAACTTTTGAAAAGAATAAATGTGTAACATTTTTTTATTTTGCATAAATATCATATTTTTTTTTCATTTAATACTACCCTTCAGAAACTACAGAAGATAGTAGATGTTTCCCAGAAGACAAAATAAGTTACATTTCTGTTCATTCTGTTCAAGTTCACCCCCGGCCTCTTAATGAGTGTTTGAACCTTCTGTAACCTTTAGCTGAAAAGATGGATCTCAAAATCATACAGTCATTGTTGGAAAGGGTTCAAAAGGGGCACAAAAATGCTGAAAAACCACAGAATTTGTAAGACTTGAAGATTTTTTTCTGAAAAACAGCAGGCAGTTTAAACGTTCAGGTGTATGTAAACTTTTAAAAGGGGTCATTTGTATAAATTCAACTATTATTTTCACTTTATTACATCAGAGAGAGAAGCCTGGACACTCAACATCATTTATTATTTTGTTTCAGGGATGAAAGAAACCGATATTGGTTGGAGCAACCTCAGGGTGAGTAAATGATGACATAATTTTCATTTTGGGTGAACTAATCCCTTAATCCTGTTCTGTACACACAGAGTTTAGTTATTAGTGACAACTAATGATGACGCATTAAAAATTGCCAGATGCCAATACATCTCAGTACACTAATATTAGTTTGCAGAAAAGTAGAAAAGGCTAAAGTGCTGGCATATATCTTTCTTGTTTACAGCTGTGAGACATTAACTATTGCTTGTTTGAACACTATAATAAGTGCATTTGTCACTTCAAAAACTTGGCAGGGTGAACGTGGCCTGTATGCATTCATTTTACTTTGAAAATGACAATTGGGTCTAAATCCCTGAAAACCTTTTCACAGTGAATAAAGCATGCTTTATATTAGCTTTAGCCGTGCTAACATAGTGCTAAATGGGATTATGTAAAATACTAGTGTATTTGCAATGTACAATGTAATTGGCTTTGAATCCATTTCAACATCACATTTCTTTATCATGAGCGTGCTGCCAAGCTACGTGCTAACTTGCCATGTGAATGAGACACTACAGATGTTGCCACCAAAGACGAAAAGACAATTCCACAAACAAGTTGGCTCATTTTGAAGCTGACGTATTGTGTTAATAAGTTCACATTTAGTTATTATTCTGTTTAAGTACATGTTAGCAAAACTCATGAGAGAACAACACCACAAAATGAAAGTTCCACTTGCTGAGTAACACATCGGCATGGACTGCAAAGCCCTTTGGCCCATATTCCTAAGCCTCTCTCTTTCTCTTCTCACCTGTTCTGGTTCAAGAGGTCAGGTTAATGAGATTTGGTGTGTGTATATTTGTACAGGAGTTTATATGTGAAAGAGAGAATGGCAAGTCACAGTATAAGACAATGTTTAAGAGTCATCGCGCCAACTGGCTCCAGAAGAATACCAGAATGCACAAGCCATGTGCTTGGTCCTCCAATAAAGTTGGTGATTCTGTGCAAAAGAAGTCCCCCTAGTTAACCAACCAAGTAGACCTCCGCCAAGCCATTAACAATTGATCTACATCCACTGAAGATGTTTGTTCAGATGAGTTGTTGATGGCATGGGTTGCCTGGCACTGAGAATGGTGATCGGATGCAAGGTGCTGAGAAGTTGCTCCACTTCGTCTCGTCCCACTCATACAGGAGTGTTACGTTTCAGATCACTGGGCGAGGGGGGAATCTGTTCACTGAGGTGTGTGAAGGTGGTGGAGTGACTAGGTCTAGTCTTCGGCTCCCCAGGAGTCTCTGAGCCTCTATACTTCGGAGGAAGAGTCTGGCATCGGCCCTTAACTTTCGAGCCTGGATCACGAGGCGGAAGCCCTTTCGTTGCGCTTCCCATCAGCTCTGGTTTGGAAGGAGGTCGTGGTAGTCCCGTTGACTGACACCCCACAAGCTCTGGTTTCGAAGGAGGACGTGGCAAGACTGTCGAAAGGCTGCTATCAAGCTCCGTTTTTGATGGTGGACGAGGAAGCCCTATGGAATGGCTGAGCTCTGAATCCAGTGAATCCAAGACAGACGTTTGGCTTTTAGACGGTCCTCTAGGAAGCATCCGGGTGAGCTCGCTAGGAGATGGAGGAACTTTCTGGTCAAGATGTGTGAATGTGGTTGAGTGGCTCGGTCTGGTTGCATGCGCTTCGGCTTCAGGTCCTCCGTGCCTTGGCGGAAGGGTTCGGCAACGGCTCTTAGCCTTAGAACTTGGGTCACGAGGTGGAGGTCCATTTGAGGCAAACTCCCGTTGTCGTGATAGTGAGCCAGTTTTGATTGAATTAATAGACTGGTTTGAACATGCTGAAGGTGTGGTGGGTGATTCATCATGGTAGGCTATCTTAGACAGGGACTCTGAAGTTGTATTTAGAGTTTCACAGGTTGAAGTTTGAGGTCTATCCGGCAGACCACTTGTGGATGCAATGGCTTGTTCCTCAAGCTCTTCCTCCTCTCCGTTGATCACCTGAAGTTCTTTCAGCTCTTCATCTGACTGGCTTAGCGTTACCCCACTGCAGACAGGCAGCTCCTCTGGTGATCCTTCCTCTAGATCCTTGATGACGACATCATTATTTGTAGGTGTCAATGGGTGTGACTGGGTGCATTGCTTGTCCGCCTCCTCGGTGAGCAGAAGATCCATCAGGAGTGCTTTCTCTCTCTTTAGCTGCTCTTTTAGAGATCGAGGCACGTCTGGTATCAGCCATGCCACCAGCATACTGAGGAACATGGCCAAGTTCTACAACACAACAACATATAGAATCAAACATCCAGTCCCATTTTACAGGAATGTTCTGCGTAATATAACTTAAGCTTTAAAAGGGATAGTTCGGCCATACTCACCCTCATATTGTTCCAAACCCATAAGACCTTCATTCATCTTGGAAACACAAATTAAGATAATTTTGATGAAATCCGAGAGCTTTCTGACCCCGAATACTGAAAAAGTATTCTCGTAGCTTCATAAAATTAAGGTTGAACCACTGATGTCACATGGACTGTTTTAACAATGTCCTTACTACCTTTCTGGGCCTTAAACATGTCAGTTGCGTTACTGTCTTTACAGGGTCAGAAAGCTCTCGGATTTCATCAAAAATATCATAATTTGTGTTTCAAAGATGAACAAAGGTCTTACGAGTTTGGATCAACATGAGGGTGAGTAATTAATGACAGAATTTTTATTTTTGGGTGAACTATCCCTTTAAGTAATTTGGATTTGCCTCTCAGTTTGCAAGAGCATGAGAAAACCCTTGTACAAAAATGCATTTACAATAGTAGTTTGTGGGCAGTAGTCTTGTCAAATTAAATGTTTTTGTAACTTTTTTTTTTTTCAAACAATGACCAAATTTAATGAAAACCATTTTGACAATTCGGCCTGTAATAGTTTGACACATTTTTGTAAAAAAAAAAATGTACATTAAAAATGACTTTATTACTATAATATTTATTATATTAATAAAATATAAATAAGATGATGGGCTAAAATGTATGCATATGAAATGACAAAATATTGCTTACTTTTGAAGGACATTTAGCTAGCTTTATTTACTTCACCATAAAGCAATCACATTAATTTTTCATTAAGAATTTTTTATATACATTTTAGGTGGATGAATTTCTGGTTATGCATTAGTTACAGTGGTGTTCAAAATTATTAGAACAGTAGTATTTTCACCAGCTAAAAATGGTTTTAAGTCAGTAATTTCTACCTTTTGTTGTAGTGTGTCAGTTGGAAATATCAGTTAACATTTACATACATTAATTTAGCCATTAATTGTAATAATCCAGTGAGATTCTTGTTTGCACAAGGAGTCTGACAACAGCCAGTGCTTCTCACAGAGATCTGATCTCATCATCATCAGGAAACAGAACAAACTGAGACAGACTAAATCTAGAAAAACTGTGGTAATGTCTCCGAGATGCTTCAAGAAACCTACCTGCAAAGCTATAGTACTGTTAAAAGTTTTAGCCACTTGTGTAAAAATGCTGTGAAATGAGGATTCTGTCAAAAATAATTTCAGAAATAGATTTTCTCCATCAATTAACTTCTGTTAACTAAATTAAATTAACATTTGGTGTGATCATCCTTTGCATTTAAAGTAGCTTTTGCCCTAGGTGCATTTGCGCATAGTTTTTCAGGTAGCTTTGTCTCTTGAAGGAGATTTTGCCACAGTTCTTCTGGATTTAGTCTGTCTCAGTTTGTTCTGTTCATGTCATTCCAGAAAGACTGTCAGACTCCTTGTGCAAACAAAGCACTCACTGGATTATTACAATTAGTGGCAAAATGAATGTTTGGAAATGTAAACTGATTATTCCTACTGACACACTACATCAAAAGATAAAAATAACTTGATGACTTAAAACCCTCCTTTAGCTGGTGAAAATACTAGTGTTCTAGTCATTTTGGCCACCACTGTATGTAAACACCATTTGCTATAATTTGCTCCACATGCATATGGAACTCTAAAATAAGCATGTTCATCTAATCCGTCAATCAAATTTAAGGTTAATAGGCCACTGCTGCATCCCCCCACCTCCATCTTTATTTTTAACATTTCAGCTCTACTTTAATCTCCTACTAGTAGGTTAGAGGAGGGGAAATTGGAGTTTGAGCGCCCTTATTGTAGAATGATAACTAAATCTGTTTACCTTTATCTTGCAAAGATTATATGGACATATAAACTCATGAAAATGCTTTTTACATTGCTGCCCTTTCTTGTAGCATTGCATGGATGTAAATGACACAACAATTTTTTTTTAATGGTAGATAGAGCTTAAGTCGTGTTTAACCTGCAATGTTCACTGAATGATAAGAAAAGCAATTCAACAAAGACTGACCTGGAAAAAAATCACAAAAGCCAGGCGTGCAGCGAGCACAGACCAGTACTGCTTAGAAAGCTGGTAGGACTCGGGAGACCAGGGTGGATCTCGATAGTCTTTATACCTGTGAAGATGATGAATTGTTGAGTAGAAAGAGCGAATGATATCAGATAATGTAGGCGAGTAGAGTTTATGAGTATGAGTGTGTTGCGTGTGTGTACCTGCAAATACGGAGTTGTCTGTCAAAGTCTGTGTCATGCGGGGCAGTACCAGCTATAAAGTTGCTTGTGTTGAAATAAGCCAGTGTATGGTTGGTATAACCGTGCATGGTGCCTGTCTCACTGTACAAATACTGATATACCATCCGAGGAATGAACTCAGATGTAAAGGAGATCACAAAAGCCTTGAGGGAAAGAGAGATAGAAAGAGGAAAAACTTTAAAATCTCTCCATGCAATGAGACACACTAGCAGTCAAAAGTTTTTGAACAGTAGGAATTTGTATGCTTTTTTGAAGAAGTCTCTTCTGCTCAGCAAGCCTGCTTTTTTATATACAAAGTACAGCAAAAACTGTCAAATTTGAAATATTTTTGCTATTTAAAATAACTGCTTTCTATATGAATATATTCTTGTGATCAAAGCTACATTTTCAGCATCATTACTCCAGTCTTCAGTGTCACATGATTCGTCAGAAATCATTCTAATATGCTGATTTACTGTTCAATAAACATTTCATTATTATTATTATTATTATCAATATTTAAAACAGTTGAATACATTATTTTCAGGATTTTTTGATGAATAAAATGATCCAAAGATCAACATTTATCTGAAATAAAGAGCTTTTGTAACATTATACACTATACCATTCAAAAGCTTATAAATGGATCAAAAGTGATGATAAACACATTTATAACATTACAAAAGATTTCTATTTCAGATAAATGCTGTTTTTTGGATCTTTTTATTCATCAAAGAATCCTGAAAATAATGTACACAACAGCAAATCTGAATATTACAATGATTTCTGGAGAATCATGGGACTGGAGTAATGATGCTAAAAATTCAGCTTTGAAATCACAGGAATAAATTACTTTGTAAAATATATTAAAATAGAAAACAGTTCTTTTAAATATTCAAAATTTTTGCTGTACTTTGGATCAAATAAATGTAGGCTTGGTGAGCTGAAGAGTCTTCTTTAAAAAAAAACTTGTTAGGTAAATCATACTAAACACAGCCTGCAACTAAGTATATATTTTATTTCATCACAAGTCACAATCACTGTCTTAACACTCACATTTGTAATGACAGCAAACTTGCTGATCCCACTCAAGATGTTGTACCATATGCCTGGGAAAGGGAAGATAAATATGTGACAGTGTGAACTAGATCAAATAACAGTTATTTTAGGTGTAACCATGAGTAAGTCTACATATTTGCATATTTCATACCAATCTCTTTAGCACTGACTGCATCAGGTCTGCGTATTTCAGTGACGAATTTTGCCGCATCGAGTCGGATTTCAATGACGTTATTAAGCAGAGCGAAGACTGGTGCCAGCGGGAAGGAGGCCACAAAGAGTGTGACAAATCCATACTGAATAACTGCAGACAAACAAACACACACATACGCAAATGATCCGTGTCCTTAATCAAACCCAGTTCCTCAAAGTCATCACAGACCTCCTTAAACACCATCGCTAAACCTCTTCAAAGGAAAAACTAATAATAGTTTGTATAGAGCAGATGTTGGCATCCATTTTGATGATTTTTATATTTGTTGTTAATCACTATGGCACTAGTGCATCCAATACGTGTCTGTTTGACTACAGTGAAGAATCACTGCAATATTACACTACCAGTCAAAAGTTTTTTTATGTTTTTTTAAAGAAGTCTCCTCTGCTCACCAAGCCTGTATTTTTTTAATCCAACGTACAGCAAAAACAGTAAAATGCTGAAATATTTTTACTATTTAAAATACCGGTTTTCTATTTAAATATATATCAAAATGTAATTTATTCCTGTGATTTCAAAGCTGAATTTTTAGCATCATTACTCCAGTCACATGATCCTTCGGAAATCATTATAATATTCTGATTTGCTTTATTTTTTTAGGTTTATTTGATGATTAGAAAGTTCAGAAGAACAGTATTTATCTGAAACAGAAATCTTTTGTGACGTTATAAATGTGTTTATCATCACTTTTGATCAATTTAAAGCGTCCTTGCTAAATAAAAGTATTAATTTCTATAATTTCTTTATACTGACGCCAAGCTTTTGAATGGTATAGTGTATAATGTTGAAAAGGGTTTTATTTTAGATAAATGCTGATCTTTGGATTTTTCTAGTCATCAAATAATCCCGAAAAATATACTCAACTGTTTTAAATATTAATAATAATAATAATAAATGTTTCTTGAACAGCAAATCAGCTTATTAAAATGATTTCTGAAGGATCATGTGACACTGAAGACTGGAGTAATGATGCTGAAAATTTTGTTTTTGCATCACAGGAATAAATTACATTTTAAAATATATTCAAATAGAAATTTTAAAATAGTTCAAATAGTTATTTTAAATAGTAAAAATATTTCAGGAATTGTACTGTTTTTGCTCTCATTTGCAGGCAAATAAATGCAGGCTTGGTGAGCAGAAGAGACATTTGACTGGTAGTGCACATAAGTGACTTGGTACAAATGTCAATTATAAGTTATATTTTTAGGAAATCTTAAGATAAAATACACTGGTGAATCACTGAAAATAAGACCAGCAAATGTGTATCAAGAATAAAATTTTGTTTGTTTGTCAAGCCACAAAACTACCATTAAACAGCCTAACGAGGGTTTCAAGTTGCACGTTGACTACAAAGCACATAGTACTGATGATTTTTGTGGATGTAAGGCATTTAAATCAAGTATTAAACCAAACTGGAGCCTGTGGTACTCACCCATCTCCATGTACTCTGGACTCAAACCCTCATATGGCTCCAGATCATAGTCCAAATCCCAGCGCTGTGGTTCTCGTTTTGAATCCCTGTCCTCCTCATCTTCCGATCCATCTTTTTCCTCTTTATAGGTGCGATACATCTTCTTCAGCTTTCTGTAATGTCAACAGATTTGGCTGTCATTTTAAACACTTCCTTCCATCCACTCACTGTGCACTGTGTTGGTAATGTTAAACAGTGTGGAGAATTAAAATGTCATTTAACAAGAGAGTTAGGGGCTTCCTCTAATAGACTGGGGGTACGTTGTGGAATCAAAGAAAATTAGCAGAGGGACTACGGGGAAGACTTCGCGTTTATGTATGTGTGTGTAAAACACTTACGGAATGGCAATTTCGAACACATTATTCTGAATGAGCTGCTTTCCCAGCATAATGATTCCCAGCTGAATACATACTTCAATAAGACAGCCACCTGGAGAACACTAGACCAAAAACACATGTACATGCAATCATTAGTTACATTTTGGTAAAATGCGGAAGACAAACATATTATCGGTTTAATAATTACCTCTTCCATACGGAAATCCTTAAAGACATAAACATAGTCACCCGGACGACCGGCAAACCTAAATTAGCACACCAGAGTTATGAAGGATGTTTTTAAAAAAAAAAATACAGACAAAGCTGCTATTCTCTGGATTAAACAATGCTAACCCAGATATTGAGCGTTTTGGTGCTAGACACTACAGCCACACATACTACACAGAATAGAATAGACACAACACAACACTATATAGACATACAGCAACACTACATGTAAGACACAGACACTGCAAAAAAGGTTGTTATAAACTATAATTTGCATCTGGAAATTTAGACATGAATAAAAAAGTAATATATTAATAAAATTATTTAATATTCTTGGGCTTTGTATTATACAAATAATATACAATAATTATATAAAAGAGCGACAAGTAATATATAGTAAAAAAAAGTAAATAGAAACTATAAAAAGAAAATAGTTCAGCAAGTAATACAAGTAATATCAGTCAAAAGTTTTTGTACAGTAAGATTTTTTATATTTTTAAAGAAACTTCTGCTCACCAAGCATGCATTTATTTGATCCAAAGTACAGCAAAATCAGTAACAATTGTGAAATATTTTTTACTATTTAAAATGTTTTCTAATTAAATATATATAATTACACCATATAATTCAATTACACCAAATTATTTATTTATTTTTATTTATTTATTTTTATTTCCTGTGATTTCAAAGCAGAATTTTTAGCGTTGTTACTCCAGTCACATGATCCTTTAGAAATCATTTTAATATTCTGATTTGCTGCTCAAAAACATTTGTTGCCAGGTTTGTTTGGTGAATAGAAAGTTCAGAAGAACAGCATTTATCTAAAATAGAAATCTTTTGAATGTGTTTTTCATCACTTTTGATCCATTTAAAGCATCCTTGATAAAAAGTATAAAAGTATTAATTTTTTTAAATGAAAAAATTAAACAAAAATAACAACTATACTGACTCAGAATTTTGAACGGTATAGTGTACAATGTTACAAAAGCTTTCTATTTCAAATAAATGCTGGTCTTTAGATCTCAACTGTTTTAAATGTTTATAATAACAATAATAATGATTCTTGAACAGCAAATCAGCATGTTAAAATGGTTTCTAAAGGGTCATGTGACACTGAAGACTGTAAAGAAGCTAAAAGGTCAACTTTGAAATTACAGGAATGAACTACATTTTGAAATATATTAAAATAGAAGTGTTATTTTAAATAGTAAAAATATTTTACAACATTACTGCTTTTGCTGTATTTTGGATCAAATAAATGCAGGCTTGGTGAGCAAAAGAGACTTTAAAAAGCTTTAAAATTAGTGTATTCTCAAATAAACATTAAGATTGCTAAATGATTTCCAAGTATTTTCATGTTAACTTGTGTAGTTAAATAGTGTTAACAAAAATGGAACCTTACTGTAAAGTTTTTTTTTTTTTTTTGCATGAATTTAGTTTTACAAATTGTATAAATATTTAAAAATATTCCTCTGAAACAAATGTTCATTGCAAAGTGATTATATACAAAACAGACGAACATAGATAACATTCTTAACAATGGAGTACACAGGACAGACACACAACACTACAGTATATAGTACAGACACTAGTGTAGACACAACACTACATACAGACACAATACTACAGTAAGCACATGACTACACTAGAACACACTGGACATGACAAACAACAACAAAGTACATTATAATAATCCAATTATCATTGCTCGCAGCAGACACAGAACGTCACATTGGTTTGGGTGGGTATGCTAATGGGATGCCATTTTACCTGCCCTTAAAGAAGGCCACATAGAAGACAGGTGCAAATGCATTCATGCTCTTCAGCAAAAAAGCTTTCAAGATCACATGCTCCTCAAATGTCGATTCAGTCTTTGGAATCTCTGCAAGTATGACATTAACATCACATTCATAATGGTAATGCATGATCTTTTCTTCATTAGAGTCACCCTTTTAACAAGAAAACTTTTTTTTTGTCATGTAAACACACACACACACACACACACACACACACACACCGAGCTCTGTAATCCAGGCCGCTATAGCGCCGTAGATCTCATCCAGCACCAGAACCACCAGCAAGTTGATGATGACGGCGGTGGTTGTCACGGTTACACGCACATTAGCCTTGGCCTCGTGATCAGGGTTCATTGACATAACGGCAAACACAATGATGCGGTAGAGAATCACTCCAGATACGGCAGAGAACGTGACCCCAACCTGAAAAAAAAAAACAGATAAATACGAGTTTTGATGATAAAAACACTAATGTAAAAACAAATAATCTTACGGGGAAAGGTACCCACCATAAGGAGGATAGAGGATATGTTGATGCAGTATCCTGGCAGCCGGTCTGTCCATGACAAAGACTCAGAGGCAAGCTACAAGAACAACAGGATCTTACTTAATGCTCAACATATCAGCTGTGAATACAGTTGGAGTACAATAATCACATTTTGCCTGAGACTGATAAGCAATTATTATTTTAAAGGGATAGTTCACCCAAAAATGAAAATTCTTCACTAATTACTCACCCTCATGTCGTTTTAAAGCACAATGTATGTACATGACCTAAATTTTATAAATTATAAATTATAGGTCATGTACATGACCTATAATTTTTGGCGATGCAAAATATATTTACATTTACATTTAGACATTTAGCAGACACTTTTATCCAAAGCGACTTACAAAGGAGAACAGTGGAAGCAATCAAAATCAACAAAAGAGAGAACATGCAAGTGCTATGACATTAAGCCTAACGCAGTACACGTAGCAAGGATTTTTAAAGTACATAATAAAATAAATAAATAGGTTAAATAAACAGTTTTTTTGTTTGTTTGTTTTTGAGAAAACAAGCAGTACGTAAATAAATGGAGTATAAGTCTAAAAGAGCATAATTTAAAGAACAGAATTAGAAAAGACTGTGCTAGAGTTAGAGGGTTACATAAAGATGGAAAAGATGAGTTTTTAGCCGATTCTTGAAGATGGCTAAGGACTCAGCTGTTCGGAGTGAGTTGGGCAGGTCATTCCACCAGGAGGGTACATTTAATGTGAAAGTCTGTGAAAGTGATTTCGTGCCTCTTTGGGAGGGTACAATAATGCGCCGTTCACTTGCAGAATGCAAGATTCTAGAGGGCACATAAGTCTGAAGTAATGAATTCAGGTAAAGGGGTGCAGAGCAAGTGGTGGTTCTGTAGGCAAGCATTAATGCCTTGAATGTGAGCAGCTACTGGTAGCCATTGCAGATTGATGAAGAGAGGTGTTACGTGCGTCCTTCTCGGCTCATTAAAAACCAGTCTTGCAGCTGCATTCTGGATTAATTGTAAAGGTCTGATAGAATTGGCTGGAAGACCTGCCAAAAGAGCATTGCAGTAGTCCAGCCTGGACAGAATGCCCGTTATGTTTACATAAAAATTATGTCACCATGTTTTTTGCATTCCATTTGCTCCTGTGTTTTTTGTAGCTTCTTGTGTATAACGTGGTGTAGTCATGAGGTGCTAGTTCAAATTTAAAAAATGCTTTTAGAAAAAAAAGATATAGAATGTTTGCATTTGACTGCTAAGTAGGGATTGTGTTTTTCAGGAATAGTGTGCACTAGGGATGCTCCGATCAGGGTTTTTGTCGCCAATACAGATTACCGATTTCATGCCATGGTGATCAGCCGATACTAATGCCGATTCCGATGCTTTGAGCTTTATATAACTGATATGTAAGCTCTCTGATCACCATTAACCTTTTTCCAGATAAAGTATTACTGTAAATGTTGCTTTTGTTATATTTTTGTTACATTTTTACGGTATTTATTATGTAATATGTAATGTATAAACAGAGTAATAAATAATCACAAAAGTATGAGACAAAAATAAACACATTTAAACTCCTAAAAGAACAAATTTCAGTAGTTTGATGCAACTCATTAGGTTTCCAATTGGATCGTGTATTGCGAGAATTGCTTGTATCACAAATCATTTGATTCAGAACAGGAAATCAAAACGGCTTTCGTGAATCATTTGATTCAGAACAGGAATTCAAAGCTCGTGTCGTGAATCATTTAATTCAGAACAGAAATTCAAAGCTCGTATCGTGAATCATTTGATTCAGAACAGAAATTCAAACCGACTTTCGCAAATCATTTGATTCAGAACAGAAGTTTAAAGTGTGTATCGCGAATCATTTGATTCAGAACAGGAATTCAAAGCGCGTATTATGAATCATTTGATTCAGAACAGAAATTCAAAGCGCGTATTGTGAATCATTTGATTCAGACCAGGAATTAAAATCACGTATCGCAAATCATTTGATTTAGAACAGAAATTCAAAGCGTGAATCGTTCGATTCAGAACAGGAATTCAAAGCAAATATCGCAAATCATTTGATTCTGAACAGAAATTCAAAATGCGTATCGCAAATCATTTGAATCAGAACAGAAATTCAAAGCACGTATAGTGAATAATTTGATTCAGAACAGGAATTCAAAACGCGCATTGTTAATCATTTGATTCAAAAGAGGAATTCAAAGCTTGTATCGCAAATCAGCGAATCATTTGATTCCGAACAGGAATTCAGAACAGAAATTCAAAGTTCGTATCGTGAATCATTTGATTCAGAACAGAAATTCAAAGTGCGTATCGCGAATCATTTGATTCAGAGCAGGAATTCAAAACGCGCATTGTTAATCATTTGATTCAAAAGAGGAATTCAAAGCTTGTATCGCAAATCAGCGAATCATTTGATTCAGAACAGGAATTCAGAACAGAAATTCAAAGTGCGTATCGTGAATCATTTGATTCAGAACAGAAATTCAAAGTGCGTATGGCGAATCATTTGATTCAGAACAGGAATGCAAAGTGCATATCATGAATCATTCAATTCAGAACAGGAATTCAAAGCGCGTATCGCGAATCATTTGAATCAGAACAGAAATTCAAAGCTCGTATCGTGAATCATTTGATTCAGAACAGGAATTCAAAGCCCGTATCGTGAATCATTTGATTCACAACAGGAATTCAAAGCACTAATCGTTCGATTAATTTGATTCAGAACAGAAATTCGAAGTGTGTATTGCGAATCATTTGCTTCAGAGCAGGAATTCAAAGTGGACAGAATTTTTTTTGGATTAACTATCCCTTTAAATATTAGTTTACACAATCTACAGCTGTTGTAGCGGTTTTGTGCATCAGAACAGGAACTAGTTTTGGCCTTGGAACAAACTAATCACTGAAACTAAGTACGGGTGATTTGATTGAAGTGCTGAAGTTAATGAACAGCACGGATCCAACCCTCCCCCCGATGCGCACGCATGAAATCTGAATTAAAACACTACACTCTCTCAGGTACACGCACATACACAGTGAACATGTGTCTTTGATTAGAGGAAGGACACCACTCTAACTTGCGTGTTTTAATCCAGCTCTGACTCTAATCCTGCATAATCTAGTGTGGAATACCCAGAGAGGTAATCTGCTTTGAGTGCAGTGTGTAGTGAGCGTGTACACCACAGACGGTGTTTGAGCGCGTACGTGTGTTGTGTGTACGGGCCGCAGGCCTGACACTACGTACAAGGGCACAATGACAGTAACAGAAATCCGCAAAATCACATCAAGTGAAATTGCGACCAAACTGCTCATTTCAGACGGGAAAAACACAGTGCCAGCTTTTTCCACCGGACTCAGAATTAATGAAATCATCAAAAAGATATGAGAGTGCTAATGCGGAGCGTGATAAGGAGAAAGTCGGATATGAGCTGGGTGGGCAGGAGGGGTCCGGCGGAGGTCAGCGCAGTGACCACTCGATGACTGACAGCTGAGAACTAACTGCATTATCCCTGAAGCCCCGCCTCTTCTGGTTAAGTTGATTAGCTTGCTCTCTCCTAGACAGACACACAGTAAACTCTCAAATTATCCCCCCCCCTCCTCACCGGCGACTGTCCTCCTTTAGCAGACAGTAGCTTCTCTCTTCCTTTGTCATCCGTTCCTGCGTCCGGCTAGAACACAGAGCACAGATTAAAAGCACTACGCACACGCACACGTTCTCTTACATCTACCTGGAAAAATTTGTGAGGTATTCCAGGTATTTCAGCTCAGTGCATTTTTATGCAATAATTAAATTAAAGCAAAAATTAAGACTTCCTTTTGAGATCCTGAATTGAAAGTGGTAATAGTGATTATTAGTAATTAAAAAGAACTTTAGAGTATTTATTAAACAAAATAAATAATTAAAAAGTGCATCTTTTGGAATATCTATCATATTTTCCCAAATAATCCAGAAAAGAAATTCAGTTTTCTTGGAAATAAAGATTATCCTATTAATAGTTTTTTTTTTTTTTTTTTTTTGATATACTAGAGATAATTTCTTTCATAATTTCTTTTTTAAAATCCTAATGGGAAATTTAATAAGAAACTAGGTATACTAAATTTCCTATTGGCTAAATAATCCTTAATAATCCTAAAATTATTAAATTAAAATCATTTATTTTTTAATTGAATTAATTAAAATAAAGAAAGATCATACTAGGCAAAATACAATTATTATAAAATTTTACAACAGACTATTAATATTTTTTTCTTGGTATACTGGAGATAATTTCTTTTTAAAAATCTTAATGGGAATTTAATAAGAAACTGGATAAACTAAAATTCCTAATGACATTCCAAGGCAATTTTTTTTCTAAAGTTAATCAATAAAATTACTATTATTATTTTTTATTATATATATATATATATATATATATATATATATTATTGTTACTTTTTTCAATTAAAATAAAGTAATAACCTACTAGACAAATTAAAATTATTATAGACTTTCTTACGGACTTCCTATTAATAGTTTTCTTTTTTTGATATACTGGAGATAATTCATTTCATTTTTTTAAATCCTAATGGAAAAAAATTTATAAGAAACTGGATACAAAAAATATACAAATTATTAAATGTAAAGAATTTATTATTGACATTTTTTTAGTTCCAAGATCTATTTATTAAAATTACTATAATTATTATATTTACAAAAATATACAAATTATTAAATTAAAATAATAATTATTTTTTTAAATTTTATTAATTCAAATAAAGTAAGATTCTACAAGACAAATTAAAATTATTATAGACTTTCCTCCAGACTTCCTATTAATACTTTTCTTGATATACTGATAAAAAATCCTAATGGGAATTTAATAAGAAACTGGATAAACTAAAATGGATAAACTAAAAAAACAAAGTTTTTTGTACTAGTTACTATATATTACAAAATTATTATTATTTTTAATTAAAATAAAGCAAGATCTTACTAGACAAACAATAATGATTATAAACTTTCCTACTGACTTCTTAATTTTCTTGATATACAAAGATATAAAAATCCTAACAGGGAATTCAATAAGAAACTGGATAAACAAAAATTCCTAATAACATTCCAATATTTTTTCCTAGAGTTATTCATTAAAATTTCTATTCTTTTCTGAAATCAATTTTTTTTATAAAATAAAAATCCTGTGCACATTCCTTCAGAAATTTGCCAGAAATATTGTGTTAAGTTATCGTATAATAATGATTCTACTTTCTCGTTTAGCAATTTTTTTTTTCAAACACCAAAATCAGAACTGATATTTGCATGATATCAGGGAATTGCAATTTCCAAGCTTAGAAAGTCATAGAAATTATTACAATTATAATAAGACATGAAGAAATAATAGTCATAGCAAATATGAATTATTTTAGTTATATTCAGCTCATTTATAATTATTACTCTTTTATAATTAAAAACTATTTCAATTTTTTAAATTATAATTATTACTCTTTGTGGGTATAATCAGCATAATTACAATTACAAAAAATGTGCAATTACAATTGTTTTTAGCATCAATCAGCATATTAGAATGATTTCTGCAGGATCATGTGACACTGAAGACTGGAGGAATGATGTTGATAATTCAGCTTTGCGTCACAGGAATAATACCATTTTTTTTTAAATAAAATACAAAATAAAAAATTAAAATAAATTTATTTTAAATTGTAAAAATAATGTTTTTTTATTGTAATTATTATATTGTAATTATTGTTTAAAAAATAATTTTTAGCATTTTCAGCTATTTTTTATTTTATTTTATAAATGACAGGAGTAATGACAGTGAAAATTCAGCTTTCCATCACTATTTACTGTATTTTTTTATTTTAATTATTTATTTTTAAAAAATAGTTTTTCAGTAATCGCAAACAGCTGGAAATGTTATGGAAATTCATGGCAATTCACTGGTCAAAACCTTAGTTTTTTACATAGTGGTGCAGTTTACCTCTTCCTTCTTCTTATTCTTTGCCTTCTTCTCTTGTTTCTTAAGCAGGAAGTCCTCATATGCTGGCCGTAGCTCATTCTGTGATACAAACACACACACATATGGATCAACCTCAGTAATCAAGCACTGGAAAAAAGCAGCAAATCCAACATCAGTTCCTTAGATATGCATAAGCAAAACAGTCTCCATAGAAACAGGATTCACAAACACGCACAAACAGAAAAAAATTATCTTGGTTCCGCATCAAATCGCTTTCTTGTCTTGAGGCAAAGACAAAGCCAGTATGGTGCAAAACTGCAAGTTCATTAAAAAACACGTAACCCGCAGGGCTTTTCTAATATGTGAACACAGTGCTGCAGACTCAATCTATCAGACCAAGAGTGGTATATAGTTGCATGTTCAACAATGGATATATATATATTTTTTACATAAAATGTGTTTCAAGCAGCATTTTCAACATCTCAAATAAGGTTCTAATTACCTGGCAAGAACACTGTGGTCAGGATTATGCCATTGAGGTTAATAGTATAAAACCACAATAAAGGATTCACTGACACACAGGTTACTACAATGTTAATCCACTGTAAATCTCTCCTCTTCCTACGAATTCAGAATTGATTCATCAAACATCGTCACCATACACTTCAATGCCAAATTGACCCTCCTGCTGTGCAGAAAAATGCAAAGGGAGATGGAGCGATGATGAGGGTGGGGGAAGTGTGAGCGACGCGGAGAGAAATATGGTGTGCGTTTGAGCGTGTCGGAAACCATATAGAAACAGAGATTGGAAAAGGGAGTGAGAGATAGGTTTACCTCAGCCCTTTCCTATCGGTGAGCATGAAAGCAAAGAAAACATGGTGTTAGACACACATATTTACACTATTTAATATGCGTGGTAATTGAAGTTCATTATCGTTCACATTAGCATGTTGTTCATGATCTCCATGGCATCCTGTTGAGAGTCCAGTTCTTCATCCACTCAGCTCAATGCTTTAAGCAGAACACAATCTCATTACTCACACATGTCCTATCACACACACACACACACACACACACACACACATACACACCATCGTCTTCGACCACTTACACAATACACACACACACACACACACACACACAGTTTAGACTGAATCAGCTCCCAGGTGAAAGGTTCAAACCCTCAAGAAGAATGAAAGCTTGAATTTTGATGAACATAATGAAGCACAGGCCATCGGGAGTCAGTGCGAGGGTCTGTTAGAGTCGCACTAGAGAGAATTGACTATTATGTAGGATTATGTTTAGTAATGCTTCATGAACTGTGAATGAATGAATGAAGCATTTATATATTTACGGTGATCATAGATGCCATTTTTCCTGGAAAAATAGATACTGTTGAGGTCAAAAGTTTACACCCCCCTTTCAGAATCTGCTAAATGTTAATTATTTTACCAAAATAGGAGGGATCATACAAAATGCATGTTATTGTTTATTTAGTACTGACCTGAATAAGACATTTCACATAAAAGATGTTTACATATAGTCCACAAGAGAAAATAATGACCCCGTTCAAAAGTTTAAAGGTGTTAAACTTTTGAAATACTGTGTTGTTACCTGTATGATCCACAGCTGTGTTTTTTTTTTTGTTTAGTGACAGTTGTTCATGAGCCCCTTGTTTGTCCTGAAGAGTTAAACTGCCCGCTGTTCTTCAAAAAATTCCTTCAAGTCCCACAAATTCTTTTTGTGTATGTGAACCCTTTCCAACAATGACTGTATGATTTTGAGATCCATCTTTTCACACTGTGGACAACTGCCAGAGTCATATGCAGAAGGTTCAAAGGCTCACTGATGCTTCAGAAGGAAATGTGATGCATTAAGAGCATAACAGAATGGAAATGTGCACATTTTTCTTATTTTGCCTAAATATCATATTTTTTCATTTAGTACCACTCTTCAGTAGCTACAGAAGATATTTACATGTTTCCCAGAGGATGTTCTGTGACTTTGATCGTGTTTCTAGTTTTCTAAAATGCTTTGGACTTTTCTCACCTCATCATCTTCCATGCCTGTCAGATCCCAGCTGTGCTGTAAACATTGTTGCCTCCTCTTCCAGTGTTCTAAAAACACTGCCGCTAAACACACACACAAACACAATTGTCACAAGACTATCTATTCGTCTTTATACCACCTTATTTCTTCTCAATATGTTTTAAATGTACAGTAAACACACATATTCAAAACAGCTCATACCCCAGAGGGACATAAAGATGGCGAAGCCCACAGTGGCGTGGTTATCAAACAGATAGCTGGCACGCGCCGTACTGCAGATACTGCTCAGCTGCCAGTAATCACACACACGATCACATAGAGGACACATGGTGAAATTAAGATGCTCATCACACATCTCTTGACTGAAAGAGAGGGATAAATTAATTATTGATTATGTCATAAAAATTTGCTGCAATGCATAAACATTTATTTTCTTTGAAAAATGTTATTTTTGAATTATGTTATTTATTTTTTTTGTGCCGCATGAAAAATATCAAAACAACACATCTCAAAACATCCCCGGAAAAGGCTTTATAAAGCAAATAAATCAAAAAGTTTTTTATATTAGAGTTACTGCAGCTTTGATCTGAAGCAATTAGATTATATTAAGAAAAAAAATATTTGAATATTAAGTCCCCAGAAGCAAAATTGCTTAATAAACACTCTAAAGTCTTAATGAAAATCTCTGAGGGTTAGATTTGCAATTAAAAAACATCATAGAAACCAAACATGTGAATGTGTTTACCTGGGCACATTGGTGTCTACGGTGAGGCAGCCGTAAAGGAATACTGCGACTCCTAAAGCCGAGGCTGGAATCAGCAGCTGTGTGTACACTCCCAACCAGGCAAAATACAGGCCAATCTTCTCTCCAAAGTACTTCCTGTTAAATACAGGTTAACGGGTTACATAACTGTCACACATTTGACAGGGTAAACCGCTACTGAACACCAACACTAACAAAAATGCTGTTTGCAAAAAAACATGGAATGTCATTCACAAAGTTTCACACATCCTCCACCTCTTCGATATTCAATAAAATGTGTTTATTTTCATTAATTAAAAGATAAATTTAATTATTTTTTTAATGCCTTCTAACCAGAAAAATATAAATACACAACACAGAATTTATGTGGAAATAAACATTTACAAGGCTATTGTAAGAATAAATAAAAGTTCAAATAATTAAACATGCTATAACCAGAATTTGGTAACAATAAAACATAAGGTGACAAAAAATACAATATTCCATAGGGCCCTAAACATTTTTGTTAAACCTTTAATAAATTGATGTTAAATTGTAAAAGTTTCATGATTTTAATTAATGCTTTTTTGATTAATACAATTTTAACCATTAAAAAGGTGTCCAGAAAAATGAAAACGGAAAAAAATGGAATCCAGAAAAATTAAAACAGAAAAATGTCTATGAAAACTGTGCCTATGACGTTTCAGCTCAAAATACCCCACAGATCTTTTTGAAAATGCTAATTTTAAGGGCAAGCAGAAACACACTGTTTTCGTGCATGTGTCTTTAAATGCAAATTAGCTGCTGATCCCCGCCCCCATTTCGAGAACAGGACTGTGCCTTTATAGCTTGTACCTCAGATACTCTGCTAAAAACATGTTTGGTTTTGATTATCTTGTATATTGCGCTAGGGCTGTGCGATATTTGTACGCAAATTATCATGCGTATCTCGTCAGTAATGCCGGTTCTGTGATTAGTCGTAAATCTCATTCACGTGTTCATTCATGCAGCCGCCTTTATTACACAGAGCTGTAGTTCACTGACAAGCTACGCAAATATCGCCTTCATTATCGCAGGCGATATATATATATCGATTATACACGAGAAACTACGTAGCTTATCAGTGAACTACGGCTCTGTGTAGTAAACGTAGCTGCATGAAAGTCCTGTTCTGAATCAAATGATTCGTGATATGCACTCTAAAGTCCGGTTCTGAATCAAATTATTTGTGATATGCACTTTAAAGTCCAGTTCTGAATCAAATGATTCATGATATGCACTCTAAAGTCTGGTTCTGAATCAAATGATTTGTGATATGCACTTTAAAGTCCTGTTCTGAATCAAATGATTTGTGATATGCGCTCTAAAGTCCGAGTTCTTAATCAAATGATTCGTGATACGCACTTTAAAGTCCAGTTCTGAATCAAATGATTCGTGATACGCACTTTAAAGTCTGGTTCTGAATCAAATGATTTGTGATATGCACTTTAAAGTCCAGTTCTGAATCAAATGATTCGTGATATGCACTCTAAAGTCTGGTTCTGAATCAAATGATTTGTGATATGCACTTTAAAGTCCTGTTCTGAATCAAATGATTCATGATATGCGCTCTAAAGTGAATCAAATGATTTGTGATATGCACTTTAAAGTCCTGTTCTGAATCAAATGATTTGTGATATGCACTCTAAAGTCTGGTTCTGAATCAAATGATTTGTGATATGCACTTTAAAGTCCTGTTCTGAATCAAATGATTTGTGATATGCACTCTAAAGTCTGGTTCTGAATCAAATGATTTGTGATATGCACTTTAAAGTCCTGTTCTGAATCAAATGATTTGTGATATGCACTCTAAAGTCTGGTTCTGAATCAAATGATTTGTGATATGCACTTTAAAGTCCAGTTCTGAATCAAATTATTTGTGATATGCACTTTAAAGTCCAGTTCTGAATCAAATGATTCATGATATGCACTCTAAAGTCTGGTTCTGAATCAAATGATTTGTGATATGCACTTTAAAGTCCTGTTCTGAATCAAATGATTTGTGATATGCACTTTAAAGTCCAGTTCTGAATCAAATTATTTGTGATATGCACTTTAAAGTCCAGTTCTGAATCAAATGATTCATGATATGCACTCTAAAGTCTGGTTCTGAATCAAATGATTTGTGATATGCACTTTAAAGTCCAGTTCTGAATCAAATTATTTGTGATATGCACTTTAAAGTCCAGTTCTGAATCAAATGATTCATGATATGCACTCTAAAGTCTGGTTCTGAATCAAATGATTTGTGATATGCACTTTAAAGTCCAGTTCTGAATCAAATTATTTGTGATATGCACTTTAAAGTCCTGTTCTGAATCAAATGATTTGTGATATGCGCTCTAAAGTCCGAGTTCTTAATCAAAAGATTTGTGATACGCACTTTAAAGTCCAGTTCTGAATCAAATGATTCGTGATATGCACTCTAAAGTCTGGTTCTGAATCAAATGATTTGTGATATGCACTTTAAAGTCCTGTTCTGAATCAAATGATTTGTGATATGCACTTTAAAGTCCTGTTCTGAATCAAATGATTCATGATATGCGCTCTAAAGTCCGAGTTCTTAATCAAATGATTCGTGATACGCACTTTAAAGTCCAGTTCTGAATCAAATGATTCATGATATGCGCTCTAAAGTCCGAGTTCTTAATCAAATGATTCGTGATACGCACTTTAAAGTCCAGTTCTGAATCAAATGATTCGTGATATGCACTCTAAAGTCTGGTTCTGAATCAAATGATTTGTGATATGCACTCTAAAGTCCTGTTCTGAATCAAATGATTCCTGATATGCGCTCTAAAGTCTGAGTTCTGAATCAAATGATTCGTGATACGCACTTTAAAGTCCAGTTCTGAATCATATGATTCGTGAAATGCGCTCTAAAGTCCGAGTTCTTAATCAAATGATTTGTGATATGCACTTTAAAGTCCAGTTCTGAATCAAATGATTTGTGATATGCACTCTAAAGTCTGGTTCTGAATCAAATGATTTGTGATATGCGCTCTAAAGTCAGAGTTCTTAATCAAATGATTCGTGATATGCACTTTAAAGTCCAGTTCTGAATCAAATGATTTGTGATATGCACTTTAAAGTCCAGTTCTGAATCAAATGATTCATGATATGCACTCTAAAGTCTGGTTCTGAATCAAATGATTTGTGATATGCACTTTAAAGTCCAGTTCTGAATCAAATTATTTGTGATATGCACTTTAAAGTCCAGTTCTGAATCAAATGATTCATGATATGCACTCTAAAGTCTGGTTCTGAATCAAATGATTTGTGATATGCACTTTAAAGTCCAGTTCTGAATCAAATGATTTGTGATATGCGCTCTAAAGTCTGAGTTCTTAATCAAAAGATTCGTGATACGCACTTTAAAGTCCAGTTCTGAATCAAATGATTCGTGATATGCACTCTAAAGTCTGGTTCTGAATCAAATGATTTGTGATATGCACTTTAAAGTCCTGTTCTGAATCAAATGATTCATGATATGCGCTCTAAAGTCCGAGTTCTTAATCAAATGATTTGTGATATGCACTTTAAAGTCCAGTTCTGAATCAAATGATTTGTGATATGCACTCTAAAGTCTGGTTCTGAATCAAATGATTTGTGATATGCACTTTAAAGTCCTGTTCTGAATCAAATGATTCATGATATGCGCTCTAAAGTCCGAGTTCTTAAACAAATGATTTGTGATATGCACTTTAAAGTCCTGTTCTGAATCAAATGATTCATGATATGCGCTCTAAAGTCCGAGTTCTTAATCAAATGATTCGTGATATGCACTTTAAAGTCCAGTTCTGAATCAAATGATTTGTGATATGCACTCTAAAGTCTGGTTCTGAATCAAATGATTTGTGATATGCACTTTAAAGTCCTGTTCTGAATCAAATGATTCATGATATGCGCTCTAAAGTCCGAGTTCTTAATCAAATGATTCGTGATACGCACTTTAAAGTCCAGTTCTGAATCAAATGATTCGTGATATGCACTCTAAAGTCTGGTTCTGAATCAAATTATTTGTGATATGCACTTTAAAGTCCTGTTCTGAATCAAATGATTCATGATATGCGCTCTAAAGTCCGAGTTCTTAATCAAATGATTCGTGATACGCACTTTAAAGTCCAGTTCTGAATCAAATGATTCGTGATATGCACTCTAAAGTCTGGTTCTGAATCAAATGATTCGTGATATGCACTCTAAAGTCTGGTTCTGAATCAAATTATTTGTGATATGCGCTCTAAAGTCCGAGTTCTTAATCAAATGATTCGTGATACGCACTTTAAAGTCCAGTTCTGAATCAAATGATTCGTGATATGCACTCTAAAGTCTGGTTCTGAATCAAATTATTTGTGATATGCACTTTAAAGTCCTGTTCTGAACCAAATGATTTGTGATATGCGCTCTAAAGTCCGAGTTCTTAATCAAATGATTCGTGATACGCACTTTAAAGTCCAGTTCTGAATCAAATGATTCGTGATATGCACTCTAAAGTCTGGTTCTGAATCAAATGATTTGTGATATGCACTTTAAAGTACTGTTCTGAATCAAATGATTCATGAATTCGCTCTAAAGTCCGAGTTCTTAATCAAATGATTCGTGATACGCACTTTAAAGTCCAGTTCTGAATCAAATGATTCGTGATATGCACTCTAAAGTCTGGTTCTGAATCAAATGATTTGTGATATGCACTTTAAAGTCCTGTTCTGAATCAAATGATTCATGATATGCGCTCTAAAGTCCGAGTTCTTAATCAAATGATTCGTGATACGCACTTTAAAGTCCAGTTCTGAATCAAATGATTCGTGATATGCACTTTAAAGTCCTGTTCTGAATCAAATGATTTGTGATATGCGCTCTAAAGTCCTGTTCTGAATCAAATGATTTGTGATATGCACTCTAAAGTCCTGTTCTGAATCAAATGATTTGTGATATGCGCTCTAAAGTCCAGTTCTGAATCAAATGATTCGTGATATGCACTTTAAAGTCCTGTTCTGAATCAAATGATTTGTGATATGCGCTCTAAAGTCCTGTTCTGAATCAAATGATTTGTGATATGCACTCTAAAGTCCTGTTCTGAATCAAATGATTCATGATATGCGCTCTAAAGTCCGAGTTCTTAATCAAATGATTCGTGATACGCACTTTAAAGTCCAGTTCTGAATCAAATGATTCGTGATATGCACTTTAAAGTCCTGTTCTGAATCAAATGATTTGTGATATGCGCTCTAAAGTCCTGTTCTGAATCAAATGATTTGTGATATGCGCTCTAAAGTCCTGTTCTGAATCAAATGATTTGTGATATGCACTCTAAAGTCCTGTTCTGAATCAAATGATTTGTGATATGCACTCTAAAGTCTGGTTCTGGTCAGAATCAAATGATTTGCAATCTGATTGGAACGCTTCTTCGAAACAGTGAATCATTTTGCGAGTTTCAAAAAGCTCCGTTGATAGGCTACTGTGATCTTTGCCCGCTTTCTCTATAATGATTTATTTGTTGTTTGAAATGAAATCATTACAATTAATAGACCTAACTTATGTTTTTATTAAATTGTGATCACGTTAGACACAGTTCCCGTCATATTAAAAACATTACATGACATGGCACTCATTATCTGGTACTTGCCTAAAAAGACAGGTATATAATGTGCATTGTTAACAGATTACACAAACATTAGGTTATTTAGGTTATAGCCTTATTGGAGTTGGGTCAACCTCTGCCTATGGATAGAGAAAAAAGTTTTCAAAAGCACCCCCTCCCCTCTATATATATAGGGAGAAGCAGCCAGCCCCCCAGGGTGTCCACATAATCGAATCTGACCCCCTTTGGACACCCATGCAGTAAATAAATCAATAAATCCACTGCTTTGTCTCCTTTGAGGCTGACTCTTAACAGTGTTCTGTGCTCGTCTGTGCAGCCAACGACACAACAGTTTTGCTCGAAATTTTGCCATGGCGTTAGAACTGGTACACCATTGTCGCTTGCGATTAAAAAAAAAATGACGGCACTGTGGGTCGAAATGTGCAGATTAAGTGGTGGTAATATTGTAATGAGAAGCCAAACAGGGGAAGCCAAATCTTAGCAGCAATTTTTTTACAAGCTTGGAGAAAAGGGCTTAACAAAACAAAGTTACTGAGTTGTCCTTTTTCACATTTTCTGGGTTGGTAGATGCACTAGGGACCCAATTATAGCACTCAAACATGGAAAAAGTCAGATTTTCATGATATGTCACCTTTAAAATCTTTTGGCTACTTTGATTATGCTTTCAGCAACTAATAAATGTGGTAGCCACGTTTTCCAATATTCTGGAGCTTTTTCCCATAATCAGCTTAGAAAATGTCAGTTTCCAGACTCCATGTGAGCCAACTGACAAGTAATACGTTTACTAAGTAGTCTTAGTATTGTACTGTCAAAGACATACTGTCTGCCGTTCACAGCATGCGCGCTTACGGTGGACATGTATTTAATATTTGTGATATCCAGATGGCATATTAAATTCACCAGATGCAAAGCATCTTTATTTAAGCTTGGAATGTAGCAAGTTGTAGGTCATTTAATAATGTTTTATTATCCTGAAAAGTGTAGTCATCTATGCTTTGTTTGATAAGCATTTTGGGATAGGCAGAATGTGATTTTTGTCAGGTGTTTTATCACATGCCAGCCAGGTGAAAATCTTGAAAATGAAAAGTGACACACCTCTCCTCAACAAGCCACATGGTTTAAAAACTATTTATAGCAGTCTGCCAACACACACACATCTGGGAGTTCTCAGAAAGGAGAACCAGTCAAAAACCATCTGTGTACTGAATAACATATTTCACAGAACCAGATGCAAGTTCATCATGTCTGATACCTTATAAGGTCCATCGGCTGATATTTGCAACACGCTCCATAATTGGCCCATTCCTCGTGCAACATCTGCAATACACACGGTTCAGTTTTTCTGTTAAAAACATATTCTTTGCACCTTCTTAGAGACAACACACACACACACACACACACACACACACACAAGTACAGTATATCTTACAGGAATAAGCAGCTTATTGCCATTTTATCAATCACCCTTTTATACATGTCACCCTGTTGTCCAATCGCTGCAGGCTGCAGGACTCACCTGTCTGTCGTTGCGATGCTCTTTATCTTCTGAGCTGTCAAAGTCTCCCTGCAGCAATGACAACACAAACAGAGCTCTATCTAAGCCACATCATATATTTACACTGAGCTAACAGACAAATTACAAATCATCTGTATTAAACTGGATAAAATGAGACACTTACATCATGCAGAGGGAAGGCAGAATCATAAACCCCTTTAGCTAGCATTGATGAAATACCTGAGACAGAAAAGAGAGACAGCGTTTGAATATCTCTAGTAAAAAAGTAGAAAAATCTAGGCCTAAAATGTGTTTTAATATAACTTTTAATAAGGACTTTATGATCTCTGTATAATAAGTATATCTTTAGATAGCTCTATTCCACACAATTAAAGTGCATTAAGCACTTGTTCCAGCAGACTTTAAAGGATTACTCCACTTCCAGAAAAAAAATGAATGATAATTTACTCAACCCCTATGTCCTCCAAGATATTCATGTCTTTCTTTCTTAACAAAGAAATATATATATATTTTTTTAGGAAAACAACAGACTGAATGTTAAAAATGCAGTTTCAGTGCAACTTCAAAGGACTCAATTCACAATTCCAGCCAAAGAATAAGGGTCTTATCTAGCAAAATAAAAAAATTAAAATTTATATACTTTTTAATCTAAAATGCTTATCTTGTCTAGCTCTGTGATGTGCATGTGTACTCTGTGCACTCTGGTTCAAGACAGACATGGTATGTCGAAAAACTCCCATCTCATTTTCTCCTCCAATTTCAAAATCATCCGACATCCGGTTTACCTTTTTTTGTAAAGGGCATTTGACCTTTTTCGCACGTTCACACTAGGTCGGGACTTCTGCAGTGATGCTACCCTAAAAGTTTTGAACCAGTGTGCACAGAGTATGCATACGCCATTTCTCGACTGGAATCATTTAGAGTCCTTTAAAGCTGCATTGAAACTGCATTTTTAACATTTAATACGTTGAGCACCATTGAAGTCCACTATATGGAGAAAAATCCTGGAATGTTTTCCTCAAAAAACAGAATTTCTTTGCGACTGAAGAAAGAAAGATATGAACATCTTGGATGACATGGGGGTAAGTAAATTATCAGGAAATTTTTATTTTGGAAGTTTTAAGTATACCAGTTTAGTAAACTAAAAGTACAATTGCAAGGTATTTTTATTAAAGGGGTCCTATTATGCTTTTTTAGATTTTAGTCAGTGTGTGGTGTGTATGTTTGTGCATAAAAAGATCTACAAAGTTACAAATCTCAAAGTCCACTCCAAAGGGAGATATTTCGTTTTTAACAACAAACAGCTCAATTGGACTACAAGCTTTGTATTCCAGATGTTATGATGTCATAACGTGATCCATTAGAATATGTTAAAATAAATCCCGCCTACTGAAATTCGAATGGTTGCGATGCATGCTTTTGAGACGCTTTAACGAGCCGCAGCGCTTCAAGCACTTACGACAGTGATCGCGACCTCCTCCAGTGGCCACGTCAGAGCCACCCGCAACAAACGTGCAGTATGGGGGACAAAACACATGCCAAGGCGAGGCTGATATAAACACAAGCATTGACTAGAGTAGCCGTATCAAAGCCGTAACACGCCGCAGATGTGTGCAGTGTGTGGTAAGAGATTTATTCATCACACAGTGTAGACAGCTTCACTTATAATGCTAGTGTTTTTTTTAAATACATATACTTGCACTAGACTAGGCTAGGCTTATCAGTAATGTTATCAATGTTATTTGATAATGTTCTTTGCTCATTTTCTGTAGCTGCTTTTTGAATAACTAAGGAAATGTAAGCATTATAATTAGTAACTTACAATGTCTTGTCATGTTAAATACAAATTAAGTCATATTAAAAACATTAACCTTTTTAGCCTTATGCTGGAACTGGTTTCAGGCAATGAAAGTGTGTAAATAATTTAAGAAATTAGTACGATAATATCATGTATTGGCAATCTGGCAGGTTGACGATAGGACCCAACACCACTGTAGCATCAACTATACCTTCATATATCCTTAACTATAACCAAGTTAGAGCTTGATGCTTTGGCAAGGGTCGTGACAGTACTGAAACACCGTCTAAACCAATCACAACGCAGTGGGAAAGCTAACCAATCACAACACACTCTTCAACACAACGCATTCTTCAAACCCGGAACTAATCGAGCCATTTGTGCCAGGATGGGGAGAAAGCTGTTGTAATAATGTAAATTATGTGAAAAATAATGTGTTTTTCGAACCACCAAGCATGTTCTAGTACACTCCCAAAACAAAATCAAGACTTTGTAAAAGAGCAAAATAGGACCCCATTAAGCACATAAATATGTAACTGTATTTGTAGTATACTTAGCCCAAAATAAATGTATTTCAAATAGTATTTTAGTCAGTTTAACCATCCAAAAAGAGTATGATACAATTGTACAGTGTCAATCTCCAGAAACGTACCCATAGTTTGACAGGTCTGTGTGCAGGCTGTGCGCCTCAGAATTTCATAAACCTATGAAAGAGTATGAACACAACACAATAATAAATAAAAATCAAACATACATTAACAGAATAGTTAACCCAAAAATGTAAATTTAAAGGGATAGTTCACCAAAAATGAAATTCTGTCATTAATTACTCATGGAATAGTGGTTCAACCTTTCAATAATTTTCCTCTTTTATGTGTAAGTCTTTGACTTGCTTGAATGTTTCAGTTTGCGTTGCTGTCTTTTGCAGGGTGAGATAGCTCTAAAATAAAAATATCGTAATTTGTGTTATGAAGATAAATGAAGGCCTTTGGGTTTGGAATTACATGTAGGTGAGGTATTTTAATAATTTTTGTGTGAACTATTTTAATATAATAAACGTGGACTCCAAAATGACATAATGGGCATGTTCATGCCAGTTCATGAGCTATTTAGTGATTCATAAATTGTTCTTTTTGAGTCAGTCAATTTGAATAATTAATTCCTGATTCATTCAATTCACGGACTCAATGATCCCATCAGAGAGGTTAAAAGCCTAATGGAACTGAATACAGACATAATTTTGTCTGATATTGTATGGAACACAAATGATACTTTTATGGTGCTTTTGTGTCATTTGTGCAGCTTCAAAGCTCCAGTCTTCAATTGCATCATTGCATAATTTCTCCTATTGTGTTCCACAGAAAATCAAACCTTTAGAATGACAGTTTTCATTTCTGAGTGTTTTAAAATTTGTGTATAATCATTCTGTTCCATTTTTACAGATACTTACAATTCGACCTCGTATTGCATTGCTGAACAAGCTGTTTTTCGACTTTATATCGAATCTGCAAAATTAAAGAACACCAATTAGGCCAATGCGTGGGCTTGCTATTTGTAAATGCTCTTTTACGACAGTCTGGCTGTCTGCGAATGCTGGCACTCACAGGTGTAGCTTGTCTCTGCTGAACGGCTGGGATAGCACACGTGTGCGTGGGTCTTGGGGCTCCGGGACGCCCGGCTGGAACGGCTGATTGATCTTCGTCCAAAACGAGCTTAATACGCCCATGAGCCCCGTCTTCTCTTTCAGCTGATACGTCTGGAAAAACAACCATAACGAAACTGAAATTAAACAGAGATTAATCCACTTATATCCAGAGCTAAAGACAGACAAGACACGCTAGAAGTTGAGACCAGGGTCAGACATTTTAACACCATGTGTGGAATGATGTTGTTCTGGGGGCAAACAAAGCACATCATGTGGGTCCATATGTCTCAACAGCTAATCCACCATTATCAGATTATATCATTCAATACAACTCACAACCGCAAAGTAAAAGCCACGTCTATAAATGTACTGTATGGCAAACACAAGCCTAACAATCATCTTAGTGTGCACTATGCAGCGTATATGACAAATGCTTCTTTCAGAAATTTAAAAGTAATCGGGTTGCTGAGCATGTAATCAGATCACTTTTTTTCTCTGCAGTGCTCAGACTTTGTGAATTGACTTTTGGCATTACAACTCCTCTTAGACCGCGCCAATCCGGAGCACTTACAAAGATCATCATGGAGCCAAAGCTCTTAACACCAAAAACATGACACTCACAGGCTGTGCCAGTGTCCTTATTTGGAGTGACTGCTGAGTCTGAACAGCTTGGATTGATATATTAGGTTTGCATTGGGAAGAGAATTGTTTCTAATCACTGGCATTAGCTTATTTTCTCAATGTAATTTGAACCAATAAAACACTGGAGTAAAATATCAGGTCGTACTTATTATACATATGTGACCCAGGACCACAAAACCAGTCATAAATTGATTTATACATCAATAAATAAGCCTTCCATTGATTTATTGTTTGTTAAGATACAACTACTTGAAAATATGGAATCTGTGGGTGCAAAGATAGATAATCACCTTTAAAGTTGTCCAAATGAAGTTCTTAGCAATGCATATTACTAATCAAAAATTAAGTTTTGATATATTTATGATAGGAAACTTACAAAATATCTTCATGAAACATGATCTTTATTATTATCCTAATGATTTTTGGCATAAAAGAAAAATGTGATCATTTTCACCCACACAATGTATTGTTAGCTATTGTTTCAAATATACCTGTGCTACTTAAGACTGGTTTTGTGGTCCAGGGTCACATATGTGTATATAACATAGAATGTTTGGTGTTTTAGATTTGCTTTAATGGTTATTAAATGGAGTTATAGTTATATAGTTATAGAAATGTAGCAAGGATACTTTAAATTGATCAAAAGACATGAAAAAAGACATCAAAAGACATGATAAAGACATTTATGTTACATAAGATTTCAGATAAATTATGTTCTTCTGAACTTTCTATTTATCAATGAAACCTGAAAATATTCTACTCAGCTGTTTTCAACATAATAATAATAATAATAATAATAATAATAATAATAAATGTTTTTTGAGCAGCAAATCAGAATATTAGAATGATTTCTGAAGGATCAGGTGACTGGAGTAATGATGCTAAAGAATTAGCTTTAAATTTGACAAATTACATTTGACAAAATATTCAAATAAAAAACAGTTAATTTAAATAGTAAACATATTTCAAAATTGTACTGTTTTTGCTGTACTTTGGATCAAATAAATGCAGGTTTGGTGAACAGAAGGGACTTATTTAAAAAAAACATTAAAAATCTAACTGTTCAATAACTTTTGACTGGTAGTGTTCTAGCAACACAAGGTTGTAGGTTTGATTCCCAAGAAACATATAACATATCTTATTAAAGATTTTGTCAAATTCATACAAATTTATGTAAATATTTTACATGAGGGGCATTTTTCTATCTGGCTGTTAAAGGGATAGTCCACCCAAAAATAAAAATTCTGTCAGTAATTACTCGTGTTGTTCCAAACCCGTAAGACCCGTGTTTATCTTTGGAACACAAATTAAGACATTTTTGATGAAATCCAAGAGCATAGACAGCAACACAACTACAGCATTTTAGGCCCAGAAAGGTAGTAAGGAAATCGATAAAATAGTCAATGTGACATCAGTGGTTCAACCATAATTTTATGAAGCTGCAAGTATCATTTTTGTGCACAAAAAAACAAACAAAAATAACAACTTTATTCAATTCATTTTTGTATTGTATATTACTATTCCTTTAAAGAGAGTTGAAAGTAAACTACATCAGGACGTGATGCAGACTAGACTCAAACATAGGTCCCTCAGAGCTTTATAAGCCTCAAATCACCCATTGCATCAAAGCTGACATATCTTTAGATTTTATTCTCAAACGGCAGCCTTTGGCAGTGCTTCCCTTTTATAGTAACTCACCTTTTTAGTCGGCACTCTGATCTTAAGAAGTTCTGCCTCACGACTGAGAACGGACCAGGGAACATGGAGACGGGTAAACCGGACTGTTCTCATCTTGAAAGAAAAAGAAAGTTTAAGCACCATTAAATAGTGCAGTCAATTTGGTGTGCAGGTTGCAACTGAAAAATCAGTTCAAGATAAGATGATTTAGCAGCCTTGATTAACACAAGCAGAGGTGCAAACACACACACACACACACACACAGAGTCTAAGAAGCAGCTGTTACTAAAATGGTCTTATTCAGCGTGGATGAATCACACACACACACAAACACATCAAACACAAACACCTCTGGCAATGAGGATCAACCATAATCTGCCTTTCGGCTGGAGACAGCAGCACTCAAATTTAATCCACACTAACATACAACTGATCTACCACCATCACACCACCAACAATCAAACGTACACCCACGTCACAGCTTTCACTCAGGATTTTGCTCAAAATGAACCCTAGGGCTAATTTCAATCTATACAGACATCAGACATAGGAACAATGTCTTTGCATCTTAGAATTTACTATTATAGCTAGTTATGCAATATCAAAAAACTATGTTTTTCACCTTTAAAATCATTTGCAAGTATAAGTTAAATCATAATGGTCCTAAACACTTGCTTTTTTTTCTTTATGCAAAATATAATTTCTTTTAGGTTCAAATGTCTAGAGATTTGTTCATGCATAAGCATGTAGTGTATTTTAAGGTGTACTCAAACCTGTGCATAATAATAGGAACTCTACTTGGATTCATGAGGGTATTGCCTGACTATAAGCTATTTTTGTTGAAAAAAGCTTTATGAGTCAACCAATCTACTCCTATTCAGAAATACTAAGCTCTCCCTGCTTCAACTTAGGAAAATCCATGATGCAGGGGGAACCGATCATCCATTGTGACAACCACAGTTGCATCTGTCGCAAATATATTGCCGGGGGGCGACTACCGCAGCCTTGCAGGAAAGGAAAGAAATGCTTTTTGGCATCTGTTAACTACTGTTAAAATATGCTGCATTGCTTGAAAATGAAAACTAGCTCCCCCTTCAAAAAAAGATGGACTTTTCTTGGGGTGGGAGGGTTTGGGATTTTTCTAAACTGGGTCTCCAATTCTTAATTTCCAAGGTCACCTTGGGAATGTCTTGATTGTGTGCATTCTGTTGGTGTTGCACTCAAAACTGAGCTCATGCCATTAAATGTTTGCCATGAAAATGGGCAGACAAGAACACACACAGGCTTGAGAATAGCATACTATTATGGTGCTCACACTGATTTTGCAATATGCATATTTTTGGTCTATTTTAAACAACTTTTTCATTATCTAAATAAGATAGGATATTTTCCTTTAATTTTTAATCATTAAAATAAGTCTTAATAAATAAATAATAAATTCTTATATGTATGTTTTGCATTGTGAGATTACTGACTTGCATTCCAATTCCAATATACATAAAGGCAAAAATGGACAATAAATAAATTAAAAAAAAAATAATAATGCTGAAAAATCGCATTACAGCAGTGTATAAATATTTAATTTATGCAGATATTATCCTTTCATTTTTAATCATTAAAAAAATAAAAATATATATAATTTAAGTCTTAAAGCAAAAAATTATTTCTTATATGTATTGCATTGTGACATTATTGACTTGCATTCCAATTCCAATATACATAAAGCCAGAAATGCAACAAAAAAAGGCAAAATTAATAAAACAAAAATAAAAAATTTAAAAAAATCAAATTACAGCAATGAATAAATATTTAATTAACACAGATTTTTTATTTTTAATTATATATATATATAATTGGAAAATCTCAATGCAAATAATAATTTACATTAAGCATCAAGCCAAAAATGCAAAAAATAAAAGAAAAATGTAACAAAATGTAGAAAATCGCATTACCACAATGTATAAATATTTAATTTATGCAGATTTCCTTTTATTTTTAATCATTAAGAAGTAAAAAAAAAAAAAAAATATATATATATATATATATATATATATATATATAGAAGCAAATAACAATTTCTTCTTTTTTTTATGTGGAAAACATATTTATTTGTTTCTATTTCAAATAAATGCTGTTCTATACATTAAATGTTTTTCCATCAAAGAATCTTAAAAAACGTGAAAAGCTTTTCACAAAAGTAATAAATAAATAATGTTTATAACATGGGTAATAATAAGAAATGTTCTTAAGCCGCATGTCTGAAGACTGAAGACTGGAATAACGATGCTGAAAATTCAGCTTTGCATCACAGGAATAAATTACATTTTAAAATATATTCAAATTGAAATCAGTCATTTTAAATTGAAATAATATTTCACAATATTACTAATTTTACTGTATTTTGGATCAAATAAATGCAGCCTTGGTGAGCATAAGAGCATTTCAAAAAGTATGTATGGATATAAGGATATCATATGACAACAATCTAGCATCCTACTGTCTGAAATGTTGCATAATGCATTATTTCTTACATATAGTAGGCGGTATTTACTGTATACTATGTAGTATGCTCTGGTCCATGCACACATAAACACAAACCTCTTTGTCATGTTCAATCTCCAAGCCTTCCTCCTGAAGTCCTCTTTCAAATTCCTGCCTGATTTTATCTTGTAGTTCATTGGCGGGTTCCCCCGCAAGCCCCGCCTCCAGCACCGCCTCCGAGATATCGCCCTTCGTACTCCTGCGCGAAGGGGTGGGGCTTTGAGACGGCACGTTTCCGTTAGAGACAACCGAGTGACGGTGTTGGGACTGACGTCTCTTGCAGTGATAAACAAGAACATAGTCCACTCTTCTGCGGCCGTCTGCAAAACACAGCCCTCCTCCTGGACCAGGGCCTGGCTCCTCCTGAAAACAAGCATTCTTCAGCTCAGTAACATCTAGACATTTCTGCATGGCTCTACAGCGAAAGCTGTAATTACAGATTCCTGGAGCTCTCTCAAAGCTGCATAGCGTATAACTGGCAGTTTCAGCAAAAAAATTTGAGGATCTGGGTCATCCACCGATTGGCTGGTGGATCAAAGCATTCGGATGTTTCCTGTCATACTCATGTTTGATTCGAATTCTGCTTTTGAGCAAGGTGCATAACTAGGACGGCCCCTGTGGTTTGCAAATTGCCATTGTGGTTTTCATGTTTTCTTCACAATACAAAAAGATACCCCAAAAATATTATAATATATAAGATAATACCCCAAAAAACTTACACTACCAGACAAAAGTTTTTAAACAGTAACACTAAGCCTGCACATATTTGATCCAAAGTACAGTAAAAACAGTAACATTTAAAAATTTTCTGCCATTTAAAATAGCTGTTTTCTATTTGAATATATTTTCAAATGTAATTTATTCCTGTGATTTCACTGCATTTTTAGCATCATTACTCCAGTCACACAGTCTTTGCTCAGAAACATTTATTTACAGCTGAGTAGATTTTTTTCAGGTTTCTTTGATTAATAGAACGTTCAGAGGAACAGCATTTTTCTGAAATAGAAATATTTTGTAACATTATGAATGTCATCACTTTTGATCAATTTAAAGCATCCTTGCTATTATTAATTTCTATAATCTCATTCCCAGAAAAAAAAAAATACTGACTCCAAGCGTTTGGTATAGTGTATAATGTTAATAAAAAAGCTTTTTATATCTGATAAATGCTGATCTTTGGATCTTTCTATTCATCAAAGAATCCTGAAAAATGTACTTAACTGTTTTAAATATTGATGGTAATAATACTATTTTTTGGAGGATCATGTGAGACTGAAGACTGGAATAATGATGCTGAAAATTTTACTTTGATCACAGGAATAAATTTCATTTTAAAATATATTCATATGCAAAACAGTAAAAGTATTTCAAAATGTTACTTTTTTACTTTACAGTGATGAGAATTGTTTATTAATTTATGCTTATGCTTTTGCTGTACTTCGGATCAAATAAATACAGGCTTGGTGAGCAGAAGAGACTTCTTAAAATATATAAAAAATCTTACTTTTCAAAAACTGTTGACTGGTAGTGTATAATGTTCAGCATATATGAGATAATATATTTTACCCCAGAAAAGAAAAAAAATGAGAACTTATATTTTGCAAAAAGATTATTTTTTTTTAGATTTTTTTTTTACAAAATGAGATTACTGACATGTACCCCAATTCACATAAGCATAAATTAATAAATAATTCTCATCACTGTAAAGCAAAAAAGTACAGTTTGACAGTTTACTGCATATATGCATACATTTTTTAATGCAAATAAGATTTTTTTGTTAAATACATTTGTTATAATACAAATAATTAAAAATAAAATAAAAAATGCATAAATATTTAATTAATGCATAAGATTTTTTCCTTTCATTAATCATATCATATATATCATATGATATATATATATATCAAATCATATATATATATATATATATATGACATAAATACTTTTACTTTAAACCCCCTAAAAGCACAGCGTCAGCCCAATCAGAAGTACTGTACTTAGGTAGAAACCTAACATAGGAGCCTGATAAAAATGCTTGTTTTAAAGACAAAAGTCAGATGGACTTAGAGGCTTTTGCATATGAACTCTTCATATATATATATATATATATAATTTTTTAAAAATCTTGGTAACATTTTACAATAAGGCTCATTAGTTAAACATTGGCTAATGTATTAACTAATGTTAACTAATGAACCTTATTGTAAAGTGTTACCAAAATCTTAATGCAAATAATAATTTCTTATTTTATGTGAAAAACACATTGAAGCATGTTGGGATTTGGGATCTTGGGAGGTGCTTTTCTCTACTCAAGAATGAACTACAGTGATATGAATTTTTCAGTGATCAATTGCAAAATCTAAAAATGTTTTCTATTTGGCTCCACAATCTTTGTGTGACCTGCCAACAACTGCAAAATCATTGCATCTTCTCATGTCACCTTACTTGACCCCTGGGGGTCTGTGACGGTACTGCAGGGGGTCCATTGAGAAGATGCAGTGTATGCATAACATATGCAATGCGAACATTTTAATATGATCTAACAAGAACCATTATTTAAAGTAATAATGTTAATAATTTAACATAAAGTGCTTTAAAAACAATTCCTGTCTTTGATCATTAACAACATTTCATCTTAAATCCTGCATTACACAACAGAAGTCACGCACCGTGTCCTCAGCAATGTCGTTGGCATCGTGCCCGCTGCTGGCCGTGCCCTGCTGGCCCAGTTCAGAGATATCGCGGGCAAGACAGCGGAGTTTCTCGCTCTGCATTGACGAGGGCTCACTCTTCACAGCGGAAACACGCATGCGCTCGGGAGCCCCGTTCCAATTTTCTGTTAGACAGAAATATTCACAAGTTAATTTTAACGTCTATCAATATCTTTCTGAAAGACTTATATTGCATCTTTTTGTTTTTTCCCACTTTTAAGTCACAGTTTCTTTGTGTGCTTCGATAATACTCATGCAAAACAACCATGCCAATAAATTGCTTGAAATTTAAATGGAATTCAGAGAGAGAGAGAGCGCATCCATTTAAAAGTAGACTGAAAACCTTTCAGCACCAAGGACAGCGACATAATTGAAGGCTGTGAGTCAATGCACAAAACCTGTAAAACTGACTCACGGCGCGTTTGAAATATTCTCACACCTGACTAAAGCGTCACTTAAATATGCCTCATGCCTTCAGGTAAACAAACACAGGGATTCATGACTCTTAGAGAAAGCTAA
Source organism: Cirrhinus molitorella (assembly GCA_033026305.1). Classification (NCBI taxonomy): domain Eukaryota; kingdom Metazoa; phylum Chordata; class Actinopteri; order Cypriniformes; family Cyprinidae; genus Cirrhinus; species Cirrhinus molitorella. Next base: position 6,756,588 of record CM065127.1, on the reverse strand, counting down.
GCGCATTTGCACCACCTGACCGAACCATGCATCACACCACAGTCTATTCGTGCATTTACTTCACACTGCTTTCATATCAAATCACAGTTTCCATTCTGTGGCCAATGTTAAAAAAGAAGAAAAAGATCATAAAGTGCGTTTGATTGGTGTGATAAAACAACACATGGTGTCAGATGGCGCTTGAAATAGCTCCAGCTTATTGCCCCAGCTAATTATACAAACCCCCTCCGACACACTGAGCCCTCTCATTGTTTTCCAAAGCAAAAGGATGAATTCTAACACAATTAGTTAGAACGTTAACGAGTGTTAAAGTGTGACCACCCGTCCGAAGGGGCAAATAATGGCGCGCTCCTCAATGCAATTAACGCGAACGACCAGTTTGGTGCCACTCAAATGTTCAGTTGACTATAAATGCACGAGTACATGAAATAACATGCGTCCGTTTGCAATAGTTGAATATCACATGGTTATCAAACAAGCCAATTTATTCAAGTGCCAATTGCACAGACACCAAATACATTTTCCCTTTGGCTCAGAGAAACCAATGAAAGCGCGCACAAACAACAACATCAACAAACAACATGAACGGGAATGTCAGGACTGGTACTCACCCGTGGCAGAGGGCGACCTGTTCAGTGCCATGTTCATGTTCCCGGTGATATGGTGGACAATCCGCTCGCGGCCCCGCGCAGCTTAACGCGCTCGTGCTGCTGCCGTTAATTCCGTGGAGCTCGAGACGCTCAAACTTCCAGCGAGAGTCGGACACAGCGCGCGTGCACCGATAGAACAGTGACAGCCGAGACAACCCCCTCCCCCCCCTCACACACACACACACACACACACACACACACACACACAAATTACCTCTCACAAACAGGCTAAATGCATAAGTATAATAACGAACTAATTTATTACTAACTTGTAATATGTTTTATAATCAAGCATTATATAATAAATAAAGCAATAGTATAGAAAAGAAAAATACTGTCATCATTTGCACTCTCATGTTGTTCCAAAACTCAGTCTCAATCACTTTCAAACGATTCGTTTGAATCGCTGATTCATTCAGCGACTCATTCTGCATCAGTAGAAGGCCACAAGTGTCTATTGAGAGGTAGTGAATTATTCACAAAAGATTTTGTAAAAATACAGAGTTTATTAATTTATACATTGTTTATAAAACAGTGTTTTCACGACACGGCATCAATTGCCATATTGGTGGCACTGAACGTAAATGCCACTGAACCAAACGAAACTCACATTTTGCTGATTATTGCTGCTGAAAATGGTCAGTTATTGTCATGTTTTGGGCTGTGCTAATGAGTCGGACCAGGAAAATCATTTATAGTACTATAGACTGCCAAAAGTTATAACAAATCAAGAGGGGAGGAGTGCAAAAAAACTGAGGAACAAAATGCGTTTGTGATTGGCCAAACTGAACCAGGATTTCCAAGGCAAGAATCTTGACAACATTCGTGTTTGTTTTTATCATTTATAATCAGGTAGGTGAGATAATAGGCTAATATCTTAATTAATACTGCGCATACGTATCTTTTACCACTTATTAACTTTAGTTTGTCAAAATATCGCGCCCTTTCCTGCATACTAAGTCCTTCTCTATATGATTTAGCAGCTTTCACACGTTTTTTCGTGGTTTAGACAGCATAAATTAGCAGAACGTATTCAGTAGTACATTAACTGTGCAATCTATGCTGTTGTTTACATCCAAGTAAAGTGCAAACCCTCTATAAGAAGTGCCGTTTTACTTAAACAGCGATTTCCTCACAGTCGGTCAGGAAATAAATCATTCATTCATTCGGTTCGTTCATGAACGAGACTCGTTTATTTAGTTTGTTTACGAAGCTGTTTGAGAAGTCGTGTTCACTGTGCCGTTCAACTCAAAAATCTGCTGCGACCAAATTGCTGTACTTTCAGAGTATGAATAATTTACTTCCCAACTGCTGTTGAAGGATATTCTTTAGACAAGCAGGTAATTAATCAGCCATCTTGATATCTTTCTTTGACTTGTGCTTTCTTTGACTTGTACTAAAAATAACTGTGAAATAATATGCTCAAGTAAATAAGAGAAAAAATCTTGGTACACTAGCACTTAACTAAATATGACAGTTCCCTCGTTCATACAGCTTTATGATATCCACTTTTTTTTTTTTTTTTGTGAGAACAGGTGTGGCCATTTGTACATTTTATGGGTCTGGCTTCTCGCCTCAGCTACTTCCAGCTTAAACCAGCTAAGACCAGCCAACAAGCCTAGGTTGGTTTTAGTCTGGTTGGCTAGTTTTAGCTGGTCAACGAGGCTGGTTTTAACTGGTCAGCAGGCTGGTTTTAGAGGGGTTTTGGCCACTAGCTAGACCACCAGCTAAAACCAGCCTGGCCAGGCTGGTTTAAAACCAGCTACTTCCAGCTTAAACCAGCTAAGACCAGCCAACCAGCCTAGGTTGGTTTTAGCTGTTTTTTTCAACAGGGTGTCCAGCTATTTTTAGCTGATTTTGAGCTAATTTTGCTGCTTGGTATTGCACATTGGTGTGTCTTACCACATAATTTTAATATATTATCTTAATTATAAACACACTGTTTTTACAGTTTACTGCACATTGTTATTTTTCTCATTGTTTCCCTAATGAACTGGAAGTCTCGCCCATAGGCTTCGTTCCACATTAAAAAATAAGGTGGATTGGAATGCCGCACATTGGGACATTTTGCTTACTTTATGAACTGCTTGTTGCATACTGTATGTTAAGGAACACCTGGGAACTGACTGGTGGCATGAAGTTGGCTGTAAAGTAAGACATTGAATATAGCACATGAGTTGTATGGACTACTTGCTTTGTTGTCTCTTTCAGAGATTGGCAGCCCTGGAACCCATTTACTTTCAGTGGGAAGGAGAACGCCGAAATTCCAGTAAATTGTGTTCTTGGAATAAAGTAATGGTGTTAAAAGACATGAGGGTGAGTAAACAATGACATAAGTTTCATTTTTGGTCAGCGATTCCTATATGCATTATATAATGAAATGATATTTGATAATTAAATATTCTAACAAAATTTAATTATACATTGTACTAATGAATTCATTTTGAATGGAGTCTAAAAAGATAAAGAATTACGATATCTAAACGCTGTTGACATTTAAACTGCGTCCGTAATTGTCTCTATTTAGCTTATGCTTTTAATGTCCAAACTGATTTGTAGCCTATTGTCTGCTTGGATAAACCTGAGGCTATGTGCTTTGTTTAAGAGCACACTGACATTTTCTTGGGTCACATCTTCACAGAACTGAATAGCGGCAGTCATGTGTTAGCAGTTAAACTGCTTATTCAGTCAGTTAACTTAAGAGGGAACATTAAATGGTCGTAAATGAGAAAACTAACGCAATCATTTAGCCAGCAATTTGAGCAATCTGATCACTAATAGTGTATTAAATCCCACTAGAGAATGCATGGACCAGTCATTCCCCTTCTTAATTACCTTTTAAACACATAATAATGCAGTGGCTCACTGAGTTTAATGAACATACTTTCCAATGTGATTTCCAGACGATTGTACAGTTATTATGAAGGTCATGGCAGCTGGAATTGAGATGAATCCTTTTCTGCACATGACAAATTATTTGTGTTGGTTGTTATTATAAACCTGAAGCTTTTTAATCAAATATTAAAAGTGTTTTTTCGTTATATTACTCAACAGACCGACAAGTGAATAACAAGTATTTGATGTGTGACTCATGTCCTCCACATGTGTGAATTGTACCCTTCAACACCCTTCACAACTAATTGACTGATCAGTATTCTCCATGCACACGAACGCTCAACACAAATGAGTTCAAGTGTCCAGAGCACCACCGAGTGGCACAAGTCGAGTACTTGTTTAGCTTTGTTCTTTATTGTAGGTCAGTCTAATAAACACCCATAAACTACAACCACACATAATAGTTGTTCATGTTCAAGAATATACTTGTATAGACAGATTGTTTAGTGTCAAAATGGCATAGCAGTAAGCAAAAATGACTGTTTATTGATTAATGGTGTGTCTTAATGCTTTATACGTTGAAATGTATGAAAAAGTGCTCAATTATCAGTGGTTAAAAACTCCACTGAACAACATGCCGGCTGTGGATGCATATGTAAAAAAGTGTATTCACTTATATGTTATTTTATCAGCTGTGTGTGTCTGCTTTCAGTTGGTCGGACAGGCGTGTGACATGCAGTCGCACCCGGTGACGGCAAGGACTTGGTGGTGTGTTTGTGTGCCGTTAGCGCAGCGCAAGGGAACATTCATGGGCACGGTGCCTGTAGCCGAGCAACACACACACTCGCTCTCGACCTTGTGCTTGTCCAGAGAGTACATAGACTTGCTGCCACACTTACCCTGTGGGTGAGAGAAAAAGACAGATTAATAATATGTACATAGCTTCGTGCAATAAAATATAAAAATGCATGGACTTGCCTCGCAGTAAGTGAGTTCTATCTTTTCTTCTGATTGGCAGTCATCCACTCTAATGTAATCCAGCAAACCCACAGTCCTGCTGCACTCTGGCTCCGTACCTAAACAGACATATGCACACTTCGTGTTCAGATCAGTAGGGTAGCAGGGAGATTTCAGGGAAAAATGCATTTTTTTTTTTTTTTTTTTTTCAGTTTAAAATTGCAATAAAAAACAGGTTTGATGTGCCTATTTTTAAAGGCTTTTTAAAATTTGGATAAAATGTGATTAGAAAACAGTTTTCAAGCAAAAATATATTGATTGTGTTTTACATTACAACTAAAATTACAATTCTAACATTTAGGTCTAACATTTTCATGTTCATCTTCAAATGTTCATTGTTCAAACCATTAAAATTTTATTTTGACGTAAAACAGTAGGAAGACTTTAATTTGTATTTAGCTGTATTTAGCTTCTCTTTTTTTGAAAAGCACTTCTCATTAAAATCTGGGAAGTTAAAGTGACCCAAGAGTAGAAATGGAGTAGGGCTGTCACTTACTATTTTTGTAATTGAGTAATCGTTCGGTTATTCTGATAATTAATAGAGTAATAAATTATACATTTTTCTTTTATGACAAAAATCAAAGTGAAGATCATGTTCCATGAAGATATTTTGTAAATTTCTAACCCTACTGTAAATATATCAAAACTTATTTTTTGATTAGTAATATGCATTGCTTTTGGACAACTTTAAAGGTGATTTTGTCAATATTAAATTTTTTTTTTGCACCCTCAGATTCAAGAGTTGTATCTTGGCCAAATATATCATACTTCATTTATTTAGCTTATTTATTCAGCTTTCAGATGATGTATAAATCTCAATTATGACTGATTTAGTGGTCCAGGGTCACAAATATCAAAAGTAAAAGTAGTCATATAGTTTTTTTAAAACAAAACTGTTAAAATACATAATGTATTATAAACATTAGAACATTATGCATTATAACAAGAAACTGCAGAGGGCGCAGTTACGGCCTGATGACTGTTTTTACTTTTTACCGCTCAATCTAATCTTTGTTTAATATTGACTAAACAACATTTAATTCATATGTCCACTTAATCTTTAGTATGCTACAGCCACTGTAATGTAAACATTAAAACGTATAAACTTAAAGTGAGGGTTTGAGCTTTTATTTTGAAATCGCAAACTCATAGCAATATGCAGAGATGGAGTTTAAGACGCCCCACACATGTAAATGATAACTGTTTATGTGGAGCAGCATTTACTGTGAACAGAGCTGCTCTGTGATGCACTTCTGTAACCTACACATATGTAAATAACTGAAGCGCATATAGTAAATTATATAAATATTTGCATTGCATATATTTATTTAATTGAATCATAGCATTTGTGAATTTACAATATCATTATGCTTTATTATGATAATAATAAAATGGGTTAATATATCAAAGAAACGGTCTAATAATGCACTTCATGGATTCCTGTCTGTGAAATGTGCCACTTCCAGTATTTTGCCGGCTACTTGAAAATTTGTAATCAAGGATTTTTTTTAATGGAGTACTCGAATTGAATCAAGGAACTGCGACAGCCCTAATCACGGTTTATTCTGTTTAATCGTGCAGCCATAAGATGATTAAGAGTTTATAAAATCAGCAGGATGTATGAATGATGGTTGTTCTTACACATCTCACAGCAGGTGTCTTCAATCTGGCTTATTTTACCCTGTGGATAAAGAATACATTGTTTCACTTTTGTTATTATGTGACCAGTGTTGGGGAAAGTTACTTTTAAAAGTAATGCATTACAATATTGCTAAAAAAGTAACTAATTTCATTACTTAGTTACTTTTTATGGAAAGTAATGCATTACATTACTTTTGCATTACTTTTTAAATCTGGGCAGGGCTTGCTTGTTTGTTTTTAATACAAAAAGCTCAGGTTTTATCGAATGTAAAAGCCCTTTCACACCAAAAAGTGAAATGAACAAGCCTAAATCTGAAGGAAAAGTAAATTCACGTTTGTACACTAGAACTGTAAGAAAAGGAAGAGAAAAATGACGCACAAATGTTAGTTAATCTAAAGTAAGTTTTGCTTATTAGTATGGTTGAATTGGATCAACAAAGGTCAGCAGCAAAGACTTTGGTTAATAAAATGGGATTAAATTAAAAAAAAAAAAAAAAAAAGGTGTTACTTTACAAAAAAATTTATATATTTTCTTGTAAATGAAAAAGTAATGCGTTACTTTACTAGTTACTTGAAAAAAGTAATCTGATTATGTAACTTGTGTTACCCCCAACACTGTATGTGACACAATAATAGCGGTCTATTAGAAGTACAATATGTTCCTAGATAGGTGTTTAGAGTTAGGATTAGGAATCGGGTTTGGCATGCAATCATTTATAGCAATGTTGTTCTAGGATTAAGAAAGTAAAGTGTGTGTGTGTGTGTGTGTGTGTGTGTGTGTACCCCATGTTCCAGACAGCGTTTGCGGTCAAATGGAGGACATGTTGTCACAAGCGTCTCCAGCACCAGTTCTCCATCCTTATTCACACTGCATGTGTGTTTAGTGCAGCCATCTGTACGTGTTGTATTTGCCTGAACACACACACATGTGTACACATTTATGATACTATCTGAAAATCAATAGAACATCTGGAGCATTTACAGCAGGGGTTTCAAACTTCCGGCTCATATACGCTTGACTCCTCAATCGTTAATAGTTGATTTTTAAATTTAGCCTGCATATCATTTCAAAGAAATCTCTTTTCTCTTAACGGCTGCATTTATTTGATTTAAAAATGCAGCAAAAACTGTAATATTGTGAAATATAAATACAATTTAAAATAAATACCTAGTTCTGGCATGAAACTCTAGATGACACAGGCTGATGGTTTGTTAACGTAACTAATGATATTCACAGAGTATACGACTTGGCACAAGCTGATTGGTTTATATTGTGTAAGCAACCAATGAGCTTACAGCTTAACATTTAAATGGCTGGTAGAATTCACTTGGGCATTTGGTAGCGCACTTTCAGAGTTCCTCTGAAACCCCTCTCCTTCCCCAGCTCCACCTGTATAGATCTGCTGCGGGGTTATTTTATATGCTATTTGTGCAGCAGCAGTATGTCTTAAATATTCACAGCACTGTATCGCCATATGCTTTGGCAGTAGCAAGTTCCTGTACTTGCTTGCAACAGCAGCAGCAATAATCTACAACTACAGCAATAACCAACAGCTGCAGCAATTCAGCAGCAGTGTAGCAGATCTATTCCGCCAAGACCAAATACATTAACATTGTCATAACCATTACCATGCTAAACCTTTCCGAGAGTTGTCATGACAGAACTGTTTTCTATTAGAATATATTTTAAAATATAATTTATTTCTGTGATGCAAAGCTGAATTTTCAACATCATTACTCCAGTCTTCAGTCATATGATCATTTAGAAATCATTCTAATAAGCTGATTTGCTGCGCAAGAACATTTATTATTATCAGTGTTGAAAATGTGCTGTTTAATATTTGTGTACTAATGACTTTGTCTGCACATATGTATTACTCTCAGAGAGACCAGCTGGCCGTCAGGTCGTCGGATGCTACATGCAGTTGCTACACAACGGCCGCAACATGCATTAGGTATCGGCTCCAGCGTATATCCCTGTAAAACAAAACACATGTGACTGTACTCATACATACAGGGCTGACAGTCCTTTTAACAGACTGTTTCCATAGAAATGAAGATTCTGTCATCATTTACTCATCCTCGTGTCATATTTGATGACTGTCTTTCTCTGTATGGACGTCTAACGTGACACATCTAGGTGCGTCATATCCAACATAAAGATGTGAATGAAATCGAAAAGCTGCTTTTTTAAAGTTCCGCTCCTTTTATTGTATTTTCATTGCATGCAAAAGCAGCTTGGACATTTTCAAACGTGCCAAACATCTGCTTTTGTGCTCTATGGATGAAAGAAAGTCATGAGGGTGAGTAAATGATGAGAGAATTGTCATTTTTTGGTTGAACTACCCCTTTAATAATCTTCTGAGTAAAGGGTTTTACCTCTGAGCAGGGGGAGCAGCTCATCTTCCTGCAAGAGAGCCGATAACTCCTCTTATCTCTCACACACTCGCAGTGTGTGCACACATCCAGTATCACTCGCTCTCCAGCCTACTCACACACACAGAGCAAGACACCCCAAAGTCAATCTGTTATGCACCAAGACATCTGCACACGGCACATTAGTATTCTGTATGTTAACTTGACGTCTTTACCGCAATAACAGTTTGATTCAGCACGCAGACATCCATTGGAACTGCGGAAAGAAAAAAAACCATTAAAGTATAAGGAAAGATGACAAGAGAGCAGCAGTGAACAAGCAATGTGTCTGCAGGGTTTCAAATTTAACACTTTAAACACCAAGTGGGATTTGGCGAGGGAATAAAATCTCTTCATGGTTTTGCAACTATTAAGAATTGAAAGCTTTAGTCAGAAATTTTATGAATGGACATTTTTAGGGAAAATTATTTTAAGGATAATTTTTATGAAATGTGACCCTGGACCACAAAACCAATCCTAAGTAACACATGTATATTTGTAGCAATAGGCAAAAATACAATGTATGGGTCAAAATTACCAACTTTTCTTTTATGCCAAAAATCATTAGGATATTAAGTAAAGATCATGTACCATGAAGATATTTTGTACATTTCTAAAACCTCAATTATTTTTGCAAAACCTCAGTTATGATTAGTAATATACATTGCTAAGAACTTCATTTGGACAACTTTAAAGGTGATTTTCTCAATATTTAGATATTTTTGCACCCTCAGATTCCTGGAGGATTTTCGGCCACATATTGTTCTATCCTAACAAACCATACATCAATGAAAAGCTTATTTATTCAACTTTCATAACCATTTATGAATGGTTTAGTGGTCCAGGGCTACAAATACCAAACTGAAAGAGCTTGTATAATATCTGTTAAATTATTGTACGTAATATTAATATTTGCCTTATATTTAAGGAAAAGCGATTATGGCAAAAATGTAACCCTTTAAATGGCTTGAGTTTTTTTCCATTTAAGAGTGTGAATTTTATATAAATATATATATATGCATTTTTTTTTTTAGCATTTTTTGCCACCAGTATGCAAAGAAAGTCAGCTTAAAAATTGCTGTCATATTTAAAATAATTATAATAAATATTAACATAATACAATTAAATATACACAAACGTAAAAAAAAAAAAAAAAAAAGAAGTATGTAGGTCATAAATATTTGTGACCCTGGACACAAAACCAGTCATAAGGGTGAATTTTATGAAATTGGGATATATATTTCATCTGAAAGCTGATTGAATAAGCTTTGTTTGGATAGGATAATATTTGAATGAGATATAACCGTTTAAAAATCTAGAATCGAAAGGTGCAAAAAATCAAAATATTGAGAAAATCGCCTTTAAAGTTGTCCAAATGAAGTTCTTAGCAATGCATATTACTAATCAAAAATTATGTTTTGGTATATTTATGGTAGGAATTGTACAAAATATCTTAATGGAAAATGATATTTACTTAATATCCCAGTGATTTTTGGCATAAAAGAAAATGTGATAATTTTGACCTATTATTAGCGATTATTAGCGATTGCTGCAAATGGAGCTGTGTGACGTATGACTGGTCCTTTAGGGTCTTCATGAAATGTGTGATATACTTGCTTTAAAATTCTTCAACACCTTTTTTACCTTGTCAAAAGACAGCTATGTTGGTGCATGTCTCTTTAAATTATAATGAGCTACTGCTCACCCTCCCCCCCTCTTCCTTATATGGCTCGGAGGTGGTCTTATTCAAATAGCTAGCCATCTATGTAGAAATCAGCTGCAAATTGAAACAGCTCGCTGGATGACACAATTTCAGCTCATGTCTTATTTTCAGCCTTTCTAAACTAAATGCAAACAACTTAAAGTGAAATGTCATTCGATGTCAAGTTCATTTTTTGACTGTACCACAGTGGCAGGTCGGGCAGCAGTCATCTACTGTATTGCACTGGAGCTCTGTGCCCAGTGGACAGGTTGGCGTGTCCATAAGGTGGCAGGACACGTTTGTATGCTGGATGAACACTTCCTTATTGACCTGTACACATTCACTCCACACACATCTGTCGTGCGGAGACACCCACTGCTCTCCAACCTAAACAAATGAAAGTGTCTTTCAGATCTAAATGTAGAGCATTCAAACACAAACGGAGTAGGAGGAAAAAGACACTAAATACTCGCCTGTCTCAAATGTCCTCCTTCCACACAGCTGGATTTAAGGCATTGACCGCAGCACTCGCCCTCTGAGTGAGAGTATGTGGTTCCCTACATACACAAAATCAATGTGAAGTCATAACCAGCCCTTTTTATTTCGCTATAAATGTCCACGGACTGACTGTGCATGATTCATCACTGCCTGTTATTGTAAAGGAAAACATATTTGCTTCTTTCATTAAAATGTAATAGCTTTTCCTCACTGTTTCCTCCTGGTAATATGACCAAGGGGTGAGGGAAATTACATAAAGTAGATTTTTACATTTATTGTTGTGAGTAGGTGCACGAGTATTTGGTTGCTAAGGTGCCAGACAGGTTTGGTTTTGGCTACGATGTTCTTGGTGGTTGTCAGGTGGTTAATTACAGACTCAATCAAAAGAGTTTATCATATTCTGGTCACTATATGGGAATAAATTTATGTGTAAAATAACCCAATTTTCAATAAATCTAAAAAATAATAGCCCACCGTCCAACATCCTGCATAATTAGAGGAATCATAAGAGACGTTGTTTGTGACCCTGGACCACAAAACCATAAGGGTCAGTTGTTTTTAATTGAGATTTATACATCATATGAAAGCTGAACAAATAAGCTTTCCATTGATGTATGGTTTGTTAGGATTGGACAATATTTTACAATATATTCTGAGAAAAGTGAGTATGTGAAGAATAATTAAAGTCATTAAAGTTGATTAAATGAAGTTTTTAGAAATACATATTACTAATAAAAAATATGTTTTTATATATTTACAGTAGGAAATGTACAAAATATTGTCATGGAACATGATCTTTACGTAATATTCGAATGATTTTTGGCATAAAAGAAAAATCAATCATTTTGACCTATAAATAAATGCCACAAATATACCCGTGTTACTTTTGTGGTCCAGGGTCACATATGGGGAGACGGTCCACTTATAACAATTATAAATTGGAAATTATAACACTGTATGTTGGCTGTAGTCCTGCATTGTAATTAAGAGCCAATTGACATTCTCATAAAAGTATGGACTGTTTGTTTACTCTTGCATATGCATTAGCTGGACCAGCCTGAGAAATATAGTATTTTTGTACGTTTACAAAGCAGTATGTTTTGATTGTTGCCAGATTTTATTCCTGATTTGAAATATGTTATTTAAACATATTTAAAGGAACACTTCACTTTTTTTTTGAAAACTCCCCTAGAATTAAACAAATGAGTTTTCTCCGGGTTTGCCATTAGAACTTTTAGCATAGCTAAGCATAAATCACTGAATCAGATTAAACCATTAGCATCTCGTTCAAAAATGACCAAAGATTTTTAAAAATTGATTCTTCTGTAGTTATATTCTTCTACAAAGACAGACAAAAAATGAAAAGCTGCGATTTTCCAAGCTGATATGGATAGAAACTATACTCTCCTTAAGGCGTAATAATAAAGGAACTTTGCTGCTGTACCATGGTTCAGCAGGTGCAATGATATTACACAGCGCCTGAATATAGTCCCCAGCTATTTTACTATTACCATAATGGCTTAGTGCTGGTCACGTTGGAAGTTACCTAGCTGGGGACTATTTTCAGGCGCTGCACCCATGGTATAACAGCAGAGTTCCCCGATTATTACGGCAGAATAAGAGTATAGTTCCCATCCATATCAGCCTGGAAAATCACAACTTTTCATTTTCTGTCAGTCTTAGTACACGATGTAACTACAGAAGAGTTAAGTTTTAAATAGGAAAAATATAGAAAATATTTGATCATTTTTGAACAAGATGCTAATGGTCTAATCAGATTTAATGATTTATGCTGAGCTATGCTAAAAATGCTAACGGCAGACCCAGAGATCGACTGAATGGATTAAAAAATGGTAAAACTCTGTTTAACTCTAGGGGAGTTGAAAAATTAGCCTATTTTCAAAAAAAGGTGTGTGTTTTTTTAAACATTTTTGGTCTTTTCCATTCAAGTTATTTAGAGCTAAACTTGCATGACTGGAAATAGACCAACAAGTTGACTGGCTTGTCTTAAAGGGATAGTTCACCCAAAAATGAAAATTACCCCATGGTTTACTCACTCTCAAGCCATCCTAGGTGTGTATGATTTTCTTCTTTCAGACAAATACAATCAGAGTTATAGTAAAAAATGTCCTGGCTCTTCCAAGCTTTATAATGACAGTGAATGGGTGTTGAGATTTTGAAGTCCAACGAAGTGCATCCATCCATCATAAAAGGTATAAATCCTCCTTTTGTACAACTGATTCGTGACCTGTGTTTTGTTTTGTTCTCTCCACTGCGTTCTCCACTTTCGCCTATGTCAATATAATATAACTCTGATTGTATTCATCTGAAAGAAGAAAGTCATATACACCTAGGATGGCTTGAGGGTGAGTAATTTTAATTTTTGGGTGAACTCTAAAAAAAACTCATGAAATGAAAATTCACCCTGTTTTCGTAATGCTTGTTATTGAGCTTATTGTGAATGATTCATATATGAATATTCTTATTTTTTAACTTGCTTGTTAAGGTTGAATGAAAATAACTGAACATTTAACCTTTAAACATCTTTTTAAACATCTCTTTGGCGATGTATGCTGGATTTCTCCCATCATTTAGTCTCGTTCCTACCCATTTGTCAAATTTTACAGTGCAACACCCAAATCTCAGAATTTGAATGAATGAAACCATTTTTAATGGTTTTTGTGCATTCACTAGTGCATAAAAATGTAATACTTGAGGTTAGGAGTTCAAATCCCTTATGAAAGTATGAATAATAATATTGCATGCCTGTCATAATATCATAACTGATGAAATCATTCAAGATGAATAACCATTCAATCATTCAAGATGAATATTCACACAGAAGTTAAATGCATTGTAAATGCCACTACATATAATCTTTTAAAGTGACTTATGATCATTACAATATATTTAGTGTTTATAAAAATGAATAAAATTCATAATTCACAATTGAATACACAGCCCTGCATCTTGAAAAATAATATGCTGATGTGCAAAAAAGGCGTGATATTGTCTAATTTGAGGATGCTCTGTTAAAATATAATAATAAAAACATTGCTTCACATTTCACAAATTAAAAATAATATTTTTCTAATTATATACAGTATATGTATCATCATTAAAAGGAATAGTTCACTTCCAGAATAACATTTTTTTGATAATTTACTCACCCCCATGATATCCAAGATGTTTTTTTTTTTGGAAAAAATTACAGGATTTTACTCCATATAGTGGACTTCAATTTGGATACATGATCCCAGCCAAAGAATAAGGCTCTTATTTAGTGAAACAATCTGCCATTACATAAGGGGGGATCGGCTGGGATCGTGTAGAGCCCTTTGAAGCTGCATTGAAACTGCAATTTGGACCTTCAACCTGTTGGCTCCCCATTGAATTCCACTATATGGAGAAAAATCCTGAAATGTTTTCCTCAAAAACCTTCCTTTCTTTTCGACTGAAGAAAAGAAACATGAACATCTTGGATGACATGGGGGTGAGTAAATTATTAGGAATTTTTTATTCTGGAAGTGAACTAATCCATTAATGCTCTCATCAAAATAACAATAGCAGTCTCAAAAAGTTAGTAAGAAACAAATATTGGATTTAATCCAGCAAATATGATGCAGGGCGGTGATATTTTTCCAAACAGAAAGCTTGTGAAGGACGCACCAGAGGACAGATCTGGTTGCAGACGGGGTCCACACACTGAGCGATGTGCAGGCCAGTCTGTCTGTCTGCTTGCTCCGTGCAGGTGCAGGTTTTACACTTCTCATCCCACCTGCTGCCCACCTGGTACACCACAGCGTCCACCACACACACCTGCACATATAAATAGTGGATTACATGCTGATTGCAGAGTACACTCATCCAGACATGGAGCTGCAAGGGCAAGTGAATAACACACGCACAGCGAGATCACAAAAGTGTGCCAACCTTATCGGGCGTGCAGGTGACCTCTATGCAGTTGCAATCATTGGCGGTGGTCTTCGTGATGTAACCCGGGGGACAGGTGCGGGTGATGTTTTGACAGGCGCACACACATTCGTATGAATCGCAGCACTCCGACGGTGTGACAGACAGTTTTTTGTATGCAGGGCAGGATGGTTTTGTTGTCACAGGACACTGATCCTTTTTGCAAACTGAGAGAGGGCGGTGAAAGAGATTGATGTGTGTGTGATTGAAACCATCTTTGTGATACGAATGAGTGTATGTGTGTGTGTGTGTGTGTTCTCACCACACTGGTAAACTGGCAGACAATCTCCAGGGTTTGTGAGGACAACACTGAGGCCGTGATCGCACTGAGGGGGATCTGAGCGCTTACAGTTCGGGTCACACACTACAAACACACACAGTAGATTAACAACACTATCATAGTAGAGGCATCAGGTGTTATCATATCTGTGAGTTTGGGTAGTGAAAGCATAAACGTGGAATCTAGTCAATTTTATATTAGAAATTTTGGATAAATAAATCATAAGTAGGGATAGCGTCTATGGATATGAAAGCACAAAAAGACTGCTATTTAAATATGAATTCTGCATTTTCTTTGTGTCTCTGCGAGGCATGGTTTTGTATACATACTCAAGCAGAAAATATAAAACTAAAAAGCAATTCATAGGGCTCTATGTCATAAATTGTTAAAGTTTTATCAAATTAATTGATTAAACATGTTTTTTAATTATTAAATTAGATAAATAAATACATTTTGGGAATTTGGGAAAACATAACATTTTTATGGGGCCATACAAATTTGTATAGTTTCATTTCATTACTCTTTAATAAAATTTCATTTAACCATTAAAAAAAGTCCTGTGAATGAGAGTATTTTAAAAGTACAAATTTCTACTTTGAAATTACTATACTATTTTACTTTTTTACAAATACTCCAATCTCTAATATAAGTTATTTTTATACTTTTAAAAATACTATTACTATACTATTAAAATTTTTAATTACTATACTATTTTACTTTTTACAAATACTCTGATCACTAATATAAGTTCTCGCAAATAATTGTTCATTGAGCGGCGATGTTAAATTGTTAAGTAATTTTTGCCATTTATTTCGATTTTTGAATACTTCATAGTTTTAAAAATACTAATACTATACTATTTTAATTTTAAATTACTATACTTTTTACAAATACTCCAATCTCTAATATAAGTTCTTGCAAATAATTGTTAATTAAGTGATGACATTAATCTGTCAAATCATTTCTGCCTGTTTTTTCGATTTTTTAATACTTTATATTTTTAAAAATACTATTATTATTCTAATTATTATTATTTAATTTTAAATTACTTTTAAATTACAATGCTATTTTAGTTTTTACAAATACTCCAATCTCCAATATAAGTTCTTGAAAATAACTGTTAATTAAGCGGCAATATTAAATTAAGTAATTTCTGCCTGTTTTTTCGATTTTTAAATACGTTGAACCTTTAAAAATAGTATTGCTATTATTTTATTTAGAGAGTACAGCTCAATTATTAACAATTAATACACATACATGGATATATGTAAGAATATATGTAAAATATATTTTATATAATATTTTATATTACATATAATAAATAAATTATATATATTATTATATATACAGTACTGTGCAAAAGTCACTAGTATTTTCACCAACAAAAAAACAATTTTAAGTCAGCTATTTCTATTTTTGCTGTAGTGTGTCAGTATGAAATATTAGTTTACATTTCCAAATATTCATTTTGCCATTAATTGTAATAATCCAGTGAGATTTTTTATTTTTTTTTTGCACAAGGAGTCTGACCTCATTATCATCCAGTCTGTCTGGAATGACATGAAGTAACAGAACAAACTGAGACAGACTAAATTCAGAAAAACTGTGGCAACATCTCAAAGATGGCCTATAACTTTTGTACAGTACATACATACGTACATACATACATTTAAATATTCCTTAAATATATACATATACTGTATGTGTGTGCATTTATATATGAAGAGTTCAGATGCAAAACCTCTCGACATATATTATGTGTCCAAATACTTTTACTTCAAACTTGCTAAAATCCCACCCTCAGCCCAATCAGAATTACCAGTACTTAAACAGAAACCTATACATCGGAGCCTGATAAAAATGCATTTTTTGAAGAATGGATTCAGAGGCTTTTACATCTGAACTCTTCATATATATACCTATAAATATACAGTGTACACACACTAATATAATGTAATGACAAACTTTTATTTTAGACGCAATAAATGTATGTATGTGCATATACTGTATGTATGAATGTGTGTGAAATATATATACATAGAGCGAGAGAGATAGATACATAATAGATAGATATGCAAATAGAATGAGTAGAATGTACATTATGTTCAATGAATACATTATTTTTGTATTCTCTGTGTTAGATGTGTATTCTCAGCTCACCACACTCGTATTCAGGGCAGCACTTAGATCCCGTCTTCTCCCGAAGAACCTCACATTGTCCACACTCTGGGGCTGTAGCACAGCAACAGTTGCCATGACAACACACACTGAGAAACCACTTCAAGAAATGGGGCTGTTAATCGTGTAGTGCACGAGAGGGATAGTGAGAGAGAATGTATACACATCCTGTCTTTACCTTTAGCGTTGGTGCAGGGTAACGCTGTGCAGTTAATGCGCTGCTGATCCAGACACACGCACAGAAGACAGGGGTTTTCCTCAGGATTCCAGCTTTCCATAAACTGCAACACACACACACACCAGGATCATGAGACTGGATGAGGCTTGTTGGTTTTATAAAGTGGTGGCAATAGCAATATCATAAAGGCATTATGTTAAATAAATAGTAAAATCAATATACCTTGTGGGTTTTCCCATGGTCGTCCACACACTGGCTGCAGGTCTCTTTGCTTACACACTTATCCCCCATTAACACAGACCCTTCAGGGCAGAAACAGCCCTCTGTGGGAGTGTTCAAGCACACTGATCCATTGCCCTGTATTAAACCATCACCCATCATGTCACCACGACTAAACTGGCTCCGTCCGCACTGCTCCAAACATCCGGTTCGACAAGCAGCGTATTCCATTGAGTCTGAGCATGACATGGCTACACACAGAAAATAAAATCACAAATAAATGTAGAACACAAAAATTATTAATGAGATTATAATGATTCTAAAATGAGATTCACATTTAAAAAAAAAAAAATAGAACATACTATAAGAAATAATGTTCAGAAAGATTTGAAAACTTTCAAAATGTTCAATATTCATAGCGATCGGGGCTGTCCAGCTCAAAAAAGGACAAACATTTTATTTAATTATTATTTTTTTAAGGGATTATTTTATATTTAAATAAATGTGTGTGTGTGTGTGTGTGTGTGTGTGTGTGTGTGTGTGTATATATATATAATAAGCTATTTTTAAAAGCCATTTTTTTATAGAAATACAAATAAATGTAAGCAAAATAGAAATATAAAAAAACAAATAAATTTACAAAATCACAAAACTTTTTAAATTACATAAAAAATGTATATAAAAAAGAAAATATAAAAATAAAAGCTATTTAATTCTAAATATTTATAAACACTAATCATATAGAAATAATACTAATATAATTGCTACAGAGGTGAAGATTGTCATTAATTAATGAATAACAAAATCAGTTTTTTTTTTTATTACAAAAATCTATGATATGGCTTCAGAAGACTAGATCTCACAAGACTTCTTTTGTAGTACTTTTATAGTGTTTTATTATGCTTTTTGGAGTTTGGTCACTATGAGCTACACTGCCATTCAGAAGTTTGAGTTTAGTACGATTTTTAATGTTTTTTAAAGTTTTAATTTTTTTTTTAAAAGTCTATTTTGTTCATCAAGGCTGCGTTTATTTGATTAAAAATACAGAAAAAAACTGTAATATTGTAAAATATAATTGCAATTTAAAATAGTGGTTTTCTTTTTTAATATACTTTAAAATATAATTTATTTCTGTGATGCAAGCTGAATTTCCAGCATCATTACTCTAGTATTATTCAGTGTGTCGATCCTTCAGAATTCATTATAATATGCAGATTTATTATTTAGCGTGATACTTTTTTCAGCATTCTGTGATGAATAAAATGTTAAACAGCATTTATTTTAAATAGAAATCTTTTGTAAGTTTGAGATCAGTACATTTCTTTCTTTGAAAGAAATTAATACTTTTATTTAGCAAGGATGTGTTAAATTAATAAAAAAGTGATAGTAAAGACTGACATTGTGTTAGAAATGTAACTGCAAAATCACAGGTTCCAAAAATTAAGCAGCAGAACTGTTTCCAACATTGATAATAAATCAGCATATTAGAATAATTTCTGAAGGATGGCGTGACACTGAAGACTTGAGTAATGATGCTGAAAATTCAGCTTTGCATCACAGAAATAAATTATATTTTAAAGTTTATTAAAATAGAAAACTTAATTTAAATTGCATAAAAATGAGCATAAGAGACTTCCTTAAAAAAAAACATAAAAAACCTTACTGATCCCAAACTTTTGAGCGGCAGTGTATGAAAGGGTTGTGTAAATACGTCTCTTTTTGTGGTCGTAACTAACGGCATAAGGATTTAAAACGACATGAGGGTGATTAAATAATGCCATCATTTTCATTTTTGAGGGGAACTATTTCGTAATACCAGCCACTAGATGTATGCTTCCACTTTAAGTTTCTTTCAAGCTTGAGACTTTTATTAATGCACACAGATCTGTGTTAACTCCTGTCTGTTCTTTCCCAGGCACGCTGATCAAAGTACCACCATCTCACTGAGCTGAGACACGCAGGGTCCTTGCGGCTTCACTTCATGACTCATTAATCACAGAAGACTCACGGCAGAGGGTGGGCGTCCTCCAGTCCACACAAACTCCCTGTTGACGGCACACGCTGCTGTACGCAGTAACAAGGTCACAGACCGCGTTAGGCTGGCAGGCCACGGTCCGACAGATCTGCACATAGTCCTGCGGGGGGACCAGCTCGTGACAGCGACCGAACACCTCAGAACTTAACACGTCGCAGCCTTTCGCCACACCCACGGCACACGACTCAACCTCCTGGTGCTGGACGCACTCGCCCAGAGCCCATCCCTTCAGGTACACATCAGGGTTTGTGGTCACACTGCCGTCAGATAACAACAGACCCATCTGATCATCAGAACAGGAACCTGAGAGAGAGAGACGGACCAGTTATGTACATCACAAACATACACTACCTTCTGAACAGTAAGATTTTCTCACCAAGATTCTGCTCACCGAGCCTTCATTTATTTGATCCGAAGTACAGCCAAAACAGAAATATTTTTTGCTATTTAAAATAACTGCTTTCTATTTAAATATATTTTAAAATGTAATTTATTCCTGTGATTTCAAAGCTGAATTTTTAGCATCATCACTTCATTAACTTGATCCTCCAGAAATCATTGAAATCATTGTAAAATTCTGATTTGCTTCTCAGAAAACATGTATTATTATTATTATTATTATTATTATTATTATGCTGAAAATGGCTGAGTAGATTTTTTTCAGGTTTCTAAGATGAATAAAACAGCATTTATCTGAAATATCAATCTTTTGTAACTTTTATAAATGTCTTTATCAATAATTTATCAAACATTTTAATCAATTTAAAGCATCCTTGCTAAATAAAAGTATTAATTTCTAGAATTTCTCCCCCCAAATATAAAATTATACTGACTCTAAACTTTTGAATGGTCAAAGAATGCTGAGAAAATGTGCTCAACTGTTTTAAATATTGATAATAATAACAATTAAAAAAATTATTGAACAGCAAATCAGCATATTAAAATGATTTCTGAAGGATCATGTGACAAGAGTAATGATGCTCAAAATTTTAGCTTTGATCACAGGAATAAATTACATTTTAAAATGTATTCAAACAGAAAACAGTTATTTTAAACAGGAAATAATATTTCAGAATTGTACTGTTTTTTCTGTACTTTGGATCAAATAAAAAAACATTAAAAATCTGTTCAAAAAAATTTACTGGTAGTGTTATATAATACAATATTACATATATTCTATTAAATTCAAATATAATTCTATAACTATATATTCTATATCATTCAAGAATTTAAATAAACACAAACACACACACACACACACACACACACACACACACATATATATATATATATATATATATACAAACACCATTAAATTATTAATTCAAATATAATTAAATAAATAAAATAGCATTAAATAAATATGCATTTTAACTATTAAATTAAATACAAATTTCTATAGGTTGCATTACATTACTTTATTACTTAATGTTAATATCATTTAATAGAAATGTTCCATTTAAGTATAAATTTAAAAAAATATATATTAACAAATTTTTAAAACAAAAACCCACAAATCAGATAAATTAATTTCTTTGAATTTCATTCCATGCCCATTTTATGATTCAATAATTCTGCAAATTTGAATTTGACAATTTTACATGCTATCTTAAATCACTTAAATTACATTTTAAATAATTAATTTTGAAAAGCACACAACAATACACTCCTAAGCATCTCCATGATTTACTCAAGCCACCAAAGTGTATATGACTTTCTTCTTTTAGACAAATACAATCGTAGTTATATTTACTAGTTGTCTTTCTTCTTTCAGACGAAAACAATACAAAAGATGTCCTGGTTCTTCCATGATTTATAGTGCCAGTGAATGGGTGTTGAGATTTTGAAATCCAATAAAGTGCATCCATCCATCATATTTTTCTTACACAAACACATCAGTTCACTTCAGAAGGCCTTTATTAACCCCCAGAGTTCATTCACTGCCATTATAAAGCTTGGAAGCCAGTTTAATATAACTTAAAAGAAAAAGAAAGCCATATACACCTAGGATGGCTTGAGGTTGAGTAAACCATGGGGTCATTTTTATTTTAGGTGAACTATCCCTTTAAAGGAAGTGTATTTACCACACAAGCCAGTGGTGTTGGGTTTCATGGTGATGTCCATATTGACCATGAACTCATTGCTGTGGGGAGTGAAGGTGAGTGTGAAACCATGCTGCTCTGATCTCAGCTGGTGGAGTATTGCACCAATTTGAGTCACAGTCACTCCCTCACTTCTGAATGGGACGGGGGTAATCACACCACCTACAGTCACCTGCAATACAGAACATGTTGACCCTCTCTGCTTAGTAATATAGCGACCTCTTCACTTTGCATGGCTTTGCAGTGCATCAACCTTCATGTCATCCCGTAGCACCACACTCATCCCGCCCTCCCTCAGCTCCAGACTCTTCATGCAGATCTGATTGGGCGAGCTTTGACAGGCAGCCGTATGCAACACTAGCTCCGCCCCTCCAGTGCGAAACAGCAAATAGGAGCAAGCGGCTCTCAGCTTCAAAGCAGCACCCGAAAATGATACAACATGGCTAGTCGAGCTTCCCATGCAACTACCTGTAGGAATGACAGTATACATATTAAAGACAGAAGTTTACAATTCATGCTCTTTCATGCAGTTATAAAGTATTATGCATATTTAATTCGGTTTCAACTAATTATAAGCCAAGTTTGAATGAAAATGACTGCTTTTGGCAGTCAAAAAAGTTGAAACCCGTAGGGGATATTACTTAACACAGGAATGGTGTGGTGCATTGCACTGTGTGATATACTGGTGCTGAATGTGAGATTAGTAACAGGATTGGTTGTTGTATAGTGAGGGGTGGGTGTTCGTACAGGGACAGGTCCAGGTACAGCCACAGGTGTGATTGTAGCGAAGGGCCGGGAGGTTGCTTTTACAGACAGGAGGCTCCATCTTCTCACAGTTGATGCGGTGACTCTGCACTGTTACCGTGCCTGATGGGTTGCACAGCACTGAGTGACAGCCGTCTGACAACAACCATGTCTCACCGGGCTGATGGAAAGAAGTAATCAGAATAGTTATTTACATGCACAAAACAACATCAGGAGCCTTTGTTAGTTTGCGGTAGACGCTGCATGATTAATCTAAAGAAAACCGAAATCACTATTTGGCTTAGTGCAAATGTCAGATCAGAAAGGCTGCAATTTATTTACATATAGCATATGTGACCCTGGACCACAAAGCCAGTCCTAATGGTCAATTTAAAAGAAAAAACTCTCCATTGATGTGTGGATTGTTAGGATAGGACAATATTTGGCTAAGATACAACTATTTGAAAATTTGTAATCTGAGGGTGCAAAAAAAAATCTAAATATTGAGAAAATTGCCAACTGAAGTTCTTAGCAATGTATATTACTTATCAAAAATGAAGTTTTGATACATTTACAGTAGGAAATTTACTAAATATCTTTATGGAACATGATCTTTACTTAATATCCTAATGATTTTTGGCATGAAAGAAAAATTGATAATGTATGACCCATACAATATATTTTTGGCTATTGCTACAAAAATACCCGTGCTAGTTTTGTGGTCCAGGGTCACATATGTGCTATGTGTTTTAGAGTGAAGCAGAGCACTGTGTTATTTTATACATGAACAACAGTAAAACCATCTTGAACTCATCTACTGCATCTGCTCTGAGTTTGAGTCACTTTTGAACATTTGAAAACGCAACATGCGTCAATTATTAAACTTGTTTAAAAAAAGTGCTTATAAAATATTTTAAATTAGTTATAATATTAACAATTAATCTTATAGTCATACTGATATAAATTCACACCATTTGCCAAATTGTGAAGCTCTACAAACAGGCACAGCAAACCTGAAACTTTTTTATTGCATTATACAGTTGAAGTCAAAAGTTTACATACACCTTGCATAATCTTCAAAATGTTAATTATTTTACCAAAATAAGAGGGATCATACAACATGCATGTAAATAGTTGAATTTATAAAAATGACCACATTCAATAGTTTACATATGCTTGATTCTTAATACTGTGTTGTTACCTGAATGATCCACAGCTGTGTTTTTTTTTTTTTTTTTTTTTTTTTTTTGTTTAGTGATAGTTGTTCATGAGTCCCTTGTTTGTCCTGAACAGTTAAACTGCCTGCTCTTTCTTCAGAAAAATCCTTTAGGTCCAACAAATTGTTTGGTTTTTCAGCAATTTTGTGTATTTAAACCCTTTGCAACAGTGACTTTATAATTTTGAGATCCATCTTTTCACACTGAGGACAACTGAAGGTTCAGAAGGTTCAGAAGCTCACTGATGCTCCAGAAGGAAACAATGCATTAAGATCCGGGGTTGAAACATAAAGGGTAATTTTTTTAAATTCTCTTGTGGACTATAAGTTAAAATCTTTTATGTAAAATATCTTATCCAGTTCAGTTTTAAATAAAAAAGAACATGCATTTTGCATGATCCCTCTTATTTTGGTAACATAATTAACATTTTGAAAATTCTGCAAGGTGTATGAAAACTTTTGTCCTCAGCTGTAAATTGGAATTTCAGAAAAATCACTGTTAGAATGTTTTCCCCCAAATCTTTCAGCCTTAGGTAGGCCAAAACATACTCTATGCAAATGAATGCAAACACTTCTGTCTATGCAAGCTATGCATTTGTTTCATTTTGAAATGTGGTGCTAAAGGGGCCATCACAACAGCAACTGTCTTCAGCGGTCATTTTCTTTTTTTAAAGACATCTGCTGCCAACAGACTCTTTAAAAGCAAGTTGGTTCAAGTGTTGACATTTACAGCTAACCGCCTGAATAACATCACAGTGAGCTGTAATGGCATACACGTTTAAATGTAACTCTGTCGCCCCCTTGAGTTCAGAGGTTAGCTACTGCCAATGTCACCTGAAATGCATGTGAAGTATGCATGCTTGTAATGCACTGGCCAAGCATTCATGCTTGTGTACTTGCATAGAATATGTTACTAGCCTTATATTAAATGAGCTGTTAGTGAGCAGCTGTTGCTTAAAGGTTTTTTGAGGGATTAAGTTAATGGCCCATAATGTCTGGCTTAGTGAAAGAGATGGATCCTGAGATCTAGTGAAAGACAGTGGTTGAATTGGTAGAAAATTAGAAGCTGATGTAAATAAGTTGAGGTCTTTAATGGAAGCTGGATGGAATGATTGGAATTTTGCATCCTGCCAAAATGCAGCTCACCTTCCGCTCATTCCCTTCATCATCCACACACACTCCAGGAGGACCCGCTGAGGGACATCATCATCATAATCATCATCACCACCATCATAATCAAGTTGCTACAGTATTCTTGTTTTGATTGTGTGTGTGTGTCTGCGTGTGTGTGAGAGAGAGAGAGAGAGAGAGAGAGAGAGAGAGAGGGGGGGGGGAGTGTGTATACGTGAGTCTTACCCCTGCAGAGTTTGTCTGTGAATGATTGGTCGAGTGCAGCCATGGCGAGCAGATACTCTGTGCTGCTAAGCCGAATGACGTTGTCCTGAGCGTTTCGTCCCGCAAGCGTGCTTAATTCAGTCTGGTCATACTGGTTACCCAGTCCAATAGGAAACACTGACACACCTGTATGCAACAAACACGTCATAGATTTATGAGAATCAAATCATAAAATGAGAAGTCTAAAGGTGTAATACTGTGTAAATAAAGTAGGTATTTCTAGTAAAATCACAATATTATGAGAAAAGGCTGCAAGAATGGATGTGGTGCATTTAGTTATATTGTAGTGTAGGATTTACTAACAAAGAAATCCTTGGCCTATTGCTGCACCAGCACCAAGTTGTCATTAGTATGAGGAGAATGGAGCAGTTATAGGAAATTGAATTTATTCATGAGAAGGAACAAGACAGACATTCAGGAAATTGCCTCTTTTGTGCAATCTGAAGTAGCAACCGGTGGCTGACTGCACTTCACTTTGATGTTACGTTACGTCCGACTTTATTCTCATAATGTTATGACTTTAATCTAATAATGCTACGACTTCATCTCATAATGCTACAACTTTATTCTTGCAACTTCATGATTATTTTCTTCTCATAAAAAGGCTTATGTTTTTTAAACATCATGACTTTATTTAAATCTTGAATATCTTGCCCCATAGGCTTTAATTATAAATGCATTACTGTAAACAGGCTTGTTTTTAGTTGAAATAATTTTCTCTGTACCACAGATGCTGTTGATAGAGTTTAATGTCTGTTGAACCCTGAATATTACTTTAAAGGAGAAGTTCGCTTCCAGAATGAAAATTTCCTGATAATTTACTCAACCCCATTTCATCCAAGATGTTCATGTCTTTCTTTCTTCTGTTGCAAAGAAATTATGTTTTTTGAGGAAAACATTCCTGGATTTTCTCCATATAGTGGACTTCAGTGGTGGCCAACGGGTTGAAGGTCCAAATTGCAGTTTCAATGCAGCTTTAAAGAGCTGTCAAGGAATAAGGGTCTTCAATCAGTCATTTTCTTTAAAAAAATAAGAATTTATATACTTTTTAACCATAAATGCTCTTCTTGCAGTAGCTCTGCGCATCTTTGCGCATTGCGTAATCATGGAAAAGTTACACACAGTTTGTTCTTCGTTTGTGTACTCTGTGTACAAAAATATGAACACACATTTAGTGCCATGAAAAAAAATATATATAAACAAATTAAGATTACGAAATTAAAGTCTAAATATTTTGAGAATAAAGTCAAATTTAAGAGAATAAAGTCAAAATATTTCACCAATAATTACGAGAATAAAGTGACTTAAATCTTGTAATTTAAAATTTTTTTTTTTTTTAAAAAGCCGTACAAAAGGGCAGGGTAGGGCGAAAAACTTCTTTGCACGTTCACTTTGTTAACACTTGGTCGGTACTTCCACCTAAGTCATGCGTGCGTGATTACATAATACATGAGGTGGAGCTAGTGTAAGATGAGCATTTGTGGTTGAAAAGCATATAAATTTGTGGGTTTTTTTAGAAAATGACCAACTGTTTTGCTAGATAAGACCCTTATTCCTCAGCTGGGGTCGTGTAGAGCCCTTTAAATCTGTACTGAAACTGCAATTTGGACCTTCAACCCGTGAAGTCCACTGTATGGAGAAAAATCCAGGAATGTTTTTGATTGAAGAAAGAAAGACATGAACATCTTGGATGACATGGGTGAGTAAATTATGAGGAAATTCTTTAAAGACCACTGAAAAGAGAGCATTGATAAAGCTGTTAAACAGTTTCACCCACCAGCCGTCAGAGCCTCGTTTGCTGCCTCTTGCACCGAGTCTATCGACCTGTCAGTCACCACCATAACCACAGCTTTAGGGATGCCCATCCGTCCCCCACTGGTGGAGGAAACGGCTGTCTGCACGGCCAATCGCAGGGCAGCTCCTGCAGAGACAGAGGAAGGAACACCCACATTTATGTAGCGTGGTGTATATTTTAACTGTCAGGCTGTACTGTACCTGCTGTGTTTTCACTGCGTGTTTACCCAGTCTGGGTGTGTTGTCTGTCTTGCTGTGTAGAGTTTCTAGAAGCCTGAGAAGGTTGTCTTTTGTCTGTTCATCTCTCCATGTGACTGCAACTGCTGATTTCGCTCCATACACTATCACTGCCACCTGTGTGTCATTGTGACCTGCAACGCAGAAAAGTACAACTCTAAAAGTAACAATTCTAATATATACACAAAAAAAATAAATAAAAATAAAATAAAAAACATGGAGACTTACCAATATTTGTGCTCTTTATAAAGGTTCTCACAAATGTTTTCAAGTCTTCAAACTGGCTATCAGAAGAGGCTCTCAGCAGGAACAGCACGTCCATGGGCTTTGAACACGGCACTGAGAAAACACACACAATATGCTGTTTTATTATCAATGCTGGAAACAGTTCTGCTGTTTACATTTTTTTTTTCATCTATTTTCAGGATCCTTTGATGAATAAAAAGTTTTTATACAGCATTTATTCAAAATATAAACCTTTTCTAACAATATAAGTCTTTACTATCACATTTGATCAATTTAATCCATCCTTGCCGAATAAAAGTATTAATTTCTTAAAAAAAAAAAAAACTAAACTTTTGAAGTATATTGTTACAAAATATTTTTATTTTGAATAAATTATTTTCTTTGCTGTTTAATTTAATCTATTTCCAGGATCCTCTGATGAATAAAAAAACACTTTTTCATTTGAATGTTACAGTATATTGTTATAACATATTTTTATTTTCAATCAATTATTTTCTTTTTTTACTTTTTATTCATCAAAGAATCCTGGAAAGGAGCATCACAGGATCCAAAATGTGTTCTTCATGTTTTTTTGGCAGACAGGTCATTCAAGTTAATTCAAACATTATTTTCATATATACACTACTGACTAAAAAAGAATTGCTGCAGTACCCAACATGTATAAGATAATTTACTTTGTCATCTGAAATGAGACATATTAATTAGAGTGAGGTGTTAATAGACTAATATATCTGTGACCCTGGACCACAAAAGCAGTCATAAGGGTTAATTTTTTTTCACATTGAGATTTACACATTATCTTTTTATTTTTATTTGTATTTGGCTGAGATAGAACTATTTGAAAATCTGGAATCTGAGGGTGTAAAAAAAATCTAAATATTGAGAAAATCACCTTTAATTTACTGTAGGAAGTTTACAAAATATCTTCATGGAACATGAATATCCTGATGATTTTTGGCATAAAAGAAAAATCGATCATTTTGACCCATACAATGTATTTTTTTGGCCATTGCTACTTATGGCTGGTTTTGTGGTCCAGAGTCACATATGGCATTTAGGAGTAGTATGTCTGACAAGCCATAGCAGTAGCACTGCTCCACTGCCACTGGCTAATCCAAATCCAATCATTTTTGATCATTTTGTGTACAGCAGCATGTTTCTGCATCATTTGCCTGCCAATTTCCACACTCAGTGAGAGAATCACATCATTCCATTGTTCTCTCTCACTCTCTCTCTCTGCTGCCTCACTGTTCCTTTAGTTGTATTGTGTGAAATTACAGCAGTCACACTCACATATGAGATGAAAACGACAGTGTGCAGTGGAATAGACAGCAAAAAAAAAAAAGGAATTTAAAAGAAAGAATGTAGTGGGGCTACACAATTAAATAAAACTGAAATCACAATGGTTTAGTGCAGTGGATCTCAACCTCAGTAAACTTCCTAGAGGGCCTTAATTAAATTTTTTTTTTTCTTTTGAAGAACCAGGGTTCCCCCAGTCTTGGAAAACGGGGATATGTGTGGTAGCCTAATTGTAAAAGTGTTGAAAAATAAATACATAAAGTAACTTATTAACTTACAACTCCATCTGCATTTTTATATAAAAATGGAAACAATTATGGGTATTCCAAGCTCTAAACACTTTTTTCAGTAGAAACTGAGTAAAAAAAAAAATAAATAAAGGTTATATATATATATATATATATATATATGTATGTACTACTAAATGTATTATTACATTAATAATTAAATATTAAAAATATTTTAATTTTGTAATAATAAAATAATCATAAATATTACAAATTATTATTTTACATTTATATTGATGTATCAATTTTTTTTTCTCATTGGAGAAAAAAATATTTATTATCACTTAATATTTTAATTTATTAATGAAAAAAAAATCATAAATATTAATTATATCACAATATTTAGCCCTACAAATAAGTAAAGTTTAATTTTATAGTTGTAAAATAAAATTTGATTATTTATCTATTAATTTATCTGTTTATTTATTATTACTATATTTATTGTACCATTTTTAGAAAAGTCTAATTTTTACAATTCATATTAAATTATATTATGTTATATTATATTATATTATATTATATTAATACAATATTTTGGCCAAATTGTGTGTAGTCTATTTTTATTTTATAAATAAGAAAAGTCTAATTTTTACAGTTGTAAAATTATATTATATTATATTTTTGATCAATCTGTTTTGCTATTTTTATTTATTTATTACTATATTTATTGTTACAAAGTCAAATTTTTACAGTTGTAAAATTATATTATAATATATTATATTTACAATATTCTGGCTAAATTGTGTAGCTCTGCAACTAAGAAAATACTAATTTTTACAGTTGTAAAATAAAATTGCATTCATTTGTACTAAATTTATTGTTACATAAATATTTAAATAATAATAGTAATATTTTAATTTAGAAATAATAAGATTAAAAATATATATATTCATTATTAATTTACATTTATATTGACATATCTTAATATTTTGGCCAAATTGTGCAGCCCTACAAACAAGAAAAACAAACCTAGAGCATTTTTCTGCCGTCAAATTTTTCCCTCCAAAATTTTGCACGCCTAGAATGTGACAGTGTTGTTGTATCTGACCTGAAGGGGGCAGCGTGGCTCTGGGTGGCAGTGTGGGCAGCACAGGCCTTCTGATGCTTTTACTGATATTGATGAGCATAGGCCGCAGTATCCTCAGATCCGAAGGACTGTCCAGCATGATCGGTTCATCAAAGCTCAACTGCGCCAGATCCTCATATCGAATCTGTTGTCCGATCCCAATGGGATATACTTTCTTACGAGTGGAGCTCGGAGGCCTCTGAATGACATCCGTTGGAGGACTCTGTGTGATGAGAAACACCATCTGGTCTGGCGCATTACTAGGCGTGTCTGTCGTAACCGTCTCGTATATGGAACGAACAGCGTGGCCTGTGTTGACCTCCGCGCCTTTGGTCCAACGCAACTGTCGCATTCTTTGCAAAACCTGCTCTCTGCGCTGCAACTCCATGCGGCTGATTACCACAGTAACCGTAAAGGAATACTGCATCACCGTAATGCGGAAATTCTCAGTCTCTTTTTCATCAAGCGAAGCAATGACGTCAACCAAAGCGTCACGTGTTTTATTAAATCCCACCTCGCCAATTGCATCTGAGCTTTCCAACAAGAAGACGAGCTCGTATGTTGTCACAGTAGATGGAGGAATTGTCGTTTCAGGACTGGGAATGCTGGGAAACGTGGTTACAATAGCAGCGGTTGGCGGAATCGTAGGAGCAGTGAGTTTGGAGGTGGCAGTGGTTGTTGGAGTAACCGAAGTGGTGCTGGGTTTTGCGGTTGAGGGTTTCTTTGGAGGTTCAGGATCCATTCCCAAAGTGCAGAGGTACTCCGTAATGGCCAGAGCTTCGTCATCCAGCTCCGTTACGCTGCTCACCACGTATGAGCGACTGCTAGGCGTTGCTTTCGTGATTTCATTCACCTGTGCCATATTGACGTCAGGCCCTAGTGCCACCGTGAGGACTGTGATGTCTTTCTTACGCAGCAAACGCTGAGTACTGCGCATGGGTCGAGGATTGGCGCTCGCCGTCAGTAAAATAGCGACGCGGCCTGCGTGCTCACGCTTGTTTTTATCATAAATGTAGACCGCTAGATATTTAATAGCCTCGTCCATGAACGCGACGTCGCCTCCGCTGTAGCGCAGCTCGCGTACCATCTTCTTGAAGATCCATTTTTGCACCTGCATGTCGTAACTTTTAACGCCGGAGTGGAAGAGCAGGACCGTGGCGCGGGTGTGGGCCGAACCCATGCGGAAACGCTCCACCACGCGGAGGATGAAGAGCTTGATCAAGGTGAAGTCTTCTTCACTTAGAGCAGAGGAGTCATCCACGAGGAAGGCCAGGTCCATCGCTCGGTCGCAGGCGTCGTCAGGCACAGGGGTGGAAAACGGGAGTGGGGTTGGGGTGTTGCTGAGGGTGGTTGGCGCTAGTGTGGAGGTGAAACCAGTTGCGGGACACGGGGCGCACGTCAGTGTGTTGCTCTCACAGTGGCTGAAAAGATAAACATGACAATATTATACACTTAAATGGATAAAATTATATAACTTTTCACATTTTCCCACAATTCTGTGGAAAAAATAAATAAATGAATATAGATAAAATGTATATTAAAATTATTCATATAGTATTTGTATAATATATTATGTGTCTATGTGTGAATTAGAATCAGAGCTTTATTGTGTGTATATCTATGCTGTTGTTGATAGCAAACATTACTGAAAAAAGTTTGTTGATTGCAATAAGATAAAAAAAAATTAAAACATTTATAAATAAAATATAAGTATTAAAAGGAAAATAACTGAAAGGAATGTTGCCTTATAAACAAACTGAAATCAAATAAGCTTAAGATGAAGTACCAAAACGATTAAAACCAAATACTGAAACGAAATTAAAAACATGAATAAATGTTAGTTTAAATGAAAACTGAAAATTTTAAATAAAAAGTAAGAAACTATAAATAATTCATAAACATTATAATAATATATAAATATTAATGCCAGGCAAAAGATTATTTCGATTAATTGCATCCAAAATAAAAGTTTTTGTTTACACAATATATGTGTGTGTACTGTGTATATTTATTATGTATATATAAATACACACATACAGTATATATTTTTATTCATTGAATTATTATTAAATATAAATATATTTAAAATATAATCATATTTTTCTTAAATATGTCCATGCATGTGTATGTATTTATATATGCATAATAAATATGCACAGTACTAACATATAATATATTGTGTAAACAAAAACTTTTATTTTGAATGTGATTAATCATGATTAATCTTTTTCCCGGCATTAATATATAATATAATATAATGTAATATAATTTTAAAAACATTTTATTTATTTTGAAAAAAAATAAATAAATAAATAAAATAAAAATTGTAAATGATAAAAAAATTATAAACTATAAATACATATTCATAAACATTATAATAATATATAAATATATAATATAATAAATAATGCAATTTATTTTTAAATTAATGAAACAGTTTAATATAAAATCTAAAATTAAAACAGAAAATCTAAAAAGAAAATCAGTACAATATAATTAAATATTATAATACTATATATATATATATATATATATATATATAATAAATAATGTAAAAAAGTTAAAAATGTAATAATTTCAATGAAAGCTGAAAATATAAGATAAAACAATAATAATAATATATAAATACATATTAATAAACATTATAATAGTATATAAATATATATAATATTACATAATAAATAATGTAATTCATTTTTAAATTATACTTTTTTTAAAATCATGATTCATAATTCACCCTCCAGAGAATACTGTTTAATTTTTTTTGCTTTACAGTGATGAGAATTTGTGATGAAATCATGAAAATAACAATTATAATGGTCCTAATAGCAAGAAAAATGGTCTTTTATGTAATGTTTTCAGTTTTGAGATTAAAACTTTGTGAGATTCTCCTACACATTCCATACAATAATGAGCACTCGGGATTATAAACAGAACATGATGTACCATATCTGGCAGAGATGAGGATCGTCGTGGTTAAGGATGAACTGTTTTCCATGTGAGATTCTCTCTCCATTATGCATGCACACCTGACACTGTGACGGCTCCACACACTTTCTCAGCACCTCCTCTAAAATTTGCCCTGGGGGATTGAAGCAGACACATTGTGTGAATGTGCGAATGAAAGTGAACTGGGAGTCTATGAACTCAATTTAACTTGAGAGTATGTGTGAATTGGTGCTACCTGGCGGGCAGACAGCATGGCATCCCTCCACACATGTGACGGGACAGTTCAGAGGCTCAGGGTGCTGGCAGGTGGGAGGGCAAGCGCTTCCACAGGCGTTATATTTCCACTCACACTCCACCCCTGCGTCCTTATTCAACTCCTCACAGCTCAGTGCTGCAAGTAAACAGTCAGTTACAACACACTCTTATACAGTGTGAGTTTACCCAAAAATAAAAACTGGTTCTCACCAGGCTATGAAATTAGCCAATATTTGACTTTTTTCATTGCATTTAGGCTGATACAGTTTACAGTTAGGTTTAGTATTTACGTAATTAGATGTATTTATTTTGTAGGCTGATGTATTAATATAATCATTATAAAATGGCACCTAAAAGTTGATATATTTCATTATATTTGATTTCATATAACAAAACAACATAAATTAACAATTTGCAAATCATATTGTATATGTAAATTTGGTTTCATAAATCATTTTAAAATCTAAAATGCTTGAAGGTAAAATGATTCAGAAATCATTTTCCATTCATAAAATTTTATTCAAAAA
Organism: Cirrhinus molitorella; assembly: GCA_033026305.1. NCBI lineage: Eukaryota > Metazoa > Chordata > Actinopteri > Cypriniformes > Cyprinidae > Cirrhinus > Cirrhinus molitorella. The sequence continues at coordinate 6,722,851 of CM065127.1, read as the reverse complement.
TCATTTTTATAACTAAATGATATTTTAGAATTAACATAAATATAATACATCAAATATATATATAAACTAACACTGGCTTCTCTATACAATTAAAAAAAAAAGCAAAAAAGAAGGCCTCTAACACTAGCTTGCTTTTTTTAATTATATCTATTTTCTTTTTTATTTATTATGTCATTTTAAAAAATCCCTTGCTACATGTACTGCGTTAGGCTAAATGAGACTTAGCACTTGCATGTTATTGCTCTTTTGTGGATTTTGATTGCTTTTTTAATTGTATTACAGGATTATACAGCTGTGGGTTTAGTGTAGTTTTATAATACGTATGTATGTATGTTTAAAAATTTTACTATTTAAAACTTAATTACATTATTTATTCATTATATAATATTATTTATTTATATACTATTGCAGTGTTTATGAGTGTGTATTTATATATTATTTTTTATCTTATATTTTCATTTTATTTTTTATTTTAATTTAATTGTAAATTTTTTACGTCATTATATATATATATATATATATATATATTAGTGCTGTCAAACGATTAATCACGATTAATCACATCCAAGTTTATGTTTACATCCTATATATTGGTGTACTGTGTATATTTATTATGTATATATAAATACACACACATGCATGTATATATTAAGGAAAAATATTTTAGATTTATATCTAAAATATTTATTTTTTATAATCTAAATTGTATACGGGTATAAATATATATATATATACATATACATATTTTGTTTTAATATATACATGTATGTGTGTGTATTTATATGTACATAATAAATATACAAAGTAAACACACATATAGTATGTAAACATAAACTTTTTGTTTTGGATGTGATTAATTGCGATTAATCGTTTGACAGCCCTAATATATATAATATATATTAATATGTATTTATATTCTATTATTTTTTTTCTTATATTTTCAGTCTTCATTTAAAAAAAAAATTTAAATACTGTACTCATTTACTTTATTCATTTCAAAAGAAATTGCATTATTTAATATAAGATTATATATTATTATAATGTTTATTTGTGTGTAATGTGTGTAATAATGTGTAATTTTCATACTCTTATAATGTTTATTAATATTTTATACATTTTTATCTTATATTTCATTAATTTTTATATTGTCAGTTTTCAATTTTAAATTGTAAAATTTTTATTTTATTTTATTTAACTTTTTATTCATTAAAAAAAAATTTCTCTATTATATAATCATATATTTATATATTCTTATCATGTTTATTAATATGTATTTATATTTGATCAATTTTTATCTTATATTTTCAGTTTTCATTTTAAATTTAAATTAAATTTTATTTCACTTTTTTATTAATTTCAAAACAAATTAAATCATTTATGTACATTTGTTGATAACAATCTATTCCCAGGAGTAAATATTGCCATTTAATTTGATATTCCTAAAAAATATTACAGCTGTCAAACGATTAATCATGATTAATTGCAATTAATTGCATCCAAAATAAAAGTTTGTGTTGGCATAACATGTGTGCGAACTGTTTGTATTTATTATGTACATATAAATATATATATGTACATATACACACACACACACACACACATATGTATATATATCATGTAACATTTTTCTTAAATATATACATTTATATGTGTATATTTATATATACATAGTAAATATACATAGTACACACACATAGTGTATGTTATGTAAAAACTTTTATATTTTTAGAACACACATTTAAAAGTTTCAAATGACTTTTTTGGTGCTTGAGAGCTTCTATAACAATTCACTTTTATTGTATAAAAGAATATGAACATCCTACCTAATGTCTTCTTGTATGTTTTGCAGAAGAAACACAGTCAGATGGCTTTGAAACGCCAGTGAGTAAATGAGTGGTTAAACTTACGGCACAAGTCGTTAGACCTCCAGTTCACCACCAGTCCCTTCTGAGCGCACTCGTGAGCGTATGCGGCAATAGTGTTACAGAAACATGCACAGTCACCCACAGATGGACACGAGCATGTGTCCTGAGTACAGATGTCCCAGTATGGCTCAGGGTCCACCTGACACAGTCAGAGATGTCAGTAAAAAAGCATAAGCAATAGGAGTAATGACCACATGTAATGTATTTCTTTGTTGTTTTAATTGTGACTGTTGAGTATGAATGTTACCAACCACACTGTTGCACTCCCTGAAGATGGTGCTAGTGAGCACACGGCAGGACTGCTCCACCGTCACCAGCTTCACCATGTCTGTGCTGCACTGAGACACAACCTGCACAAAGACGTCAGAATATGAGATCATTTTATGCCTCTTTATGTTCTTAGTCGCTGTAGGAATACATGCTAGGTCAGGCTGTGATGGCAATGAACTCACCGGAACAGCATCAGCACAGCTGGGTCGAACTTTCCAGGAGTTTCCAAAGTCTGCAGCGTCCACCTCTATCTGATTACTGCTGCTCAGCAGATCATTATTCTGACTGCCATCGAAATTTCCACAAAGGCCACAGACTTTACCCTTAAACACACACACATTAACTTATTTTTTACGTATTTTTTATGGCTCAACTGTAATCTTTTAGCAATTTGTACTATAGGAACAACTTTGTTCCACTTTAGAAACATGTAAAAATAATACATAAATCTTATTTAATTCATACATTTTGATAGTTTTGATAGATAAATGATTTTTGAACTATAGAAATGATTTTATTAGAATTACTTTTTACTAAATGTGACAAAAAAATCACTTTTGTTTAAAGGGAAAAAAAAAAAATTAATTAATATATTTTGATGCATAAATTATTTTTGAACTCTAAAATAATTTTTATTTGGGTCAACGTTTTGCTAAATATGGCATATCACTTTAGGGGACATGCCCAAATATATAATAATATTCAGAAGTTTTTATTCATGAACAAATTTTAACCTTTTTTAAACTAATACAATCTGACAAAAACCCAGTAAAAATAATTCCTAAATCATATTTTATCCATACATTTGGATTAACAAATAATTACTAAATTAAAAAAATAAAATAAAATAAAATAAAATAAAAGCTCACTTTCGAGGGCACTCTCAAGTAAAAAATATTCCTAAATAATTTTTCATTCATAAAATTTTATTTATAAATCCTTTTTATTCATCAGTGTCAACAAGTCATTTTGGAGAGTTGTTCAAATTTAAAAAATATTTCAGAAATCATATTTAATTCATACATTTTGATTCATAAATGATTTTTGAACTCAATTTTTTTTATTAGTGTTAACATTTTGCTAAATATGACATTTCACTTTGGGGACATGCCCAAATATGTAAAAATATTCTGAAGTTTTTATAAATATTTTTTAACTTAAAAAAAATCATTTAAAAATAATTCCTAAATCATATTTTATACATACTTTTGGATTAATAAATCATTTCTAAATCTAACAAAATATTTTTACCTCTAAGAGTTAACTTGCAAAATATGGCAAAAACTAACTTTTGAAGACATTCTCAAAGATAAAAAAAAAAATTCTTAAATCATTTTTTATTCATAAAATTTGATTCAAAAATCCATTTTATCCATATTTAAAAAATATTCTAAAGGTTTTATTCATAAATCGTTTTTTCAAGTTTTTTTCAATAAACAAAGAAAGCCAGATAAAAATAATTCCAAAATCATATTTTATACATACATTTGGATTCATAAATAATTTCTAAATCTAAAAATATTTTTACTTTTTTAGAGTTAACTTGCTAAATATGGCAAAAACTCACTTTTGAAGACAAGCTTAAAGATTAAAAATATTCATAAATCATTTTTGAATTCATAAAATGTCATTAATAAATCCTTTTCATTCACAAAAGTCAAAAACTCACTTTGGAGAAATGTTCAAAGATAAAATTGATTGTATTCATAAAATGTGATTTATAAGTCCTTTTCACGTAATAAAACATAAATAAATCATCTTAAACCTGAAACGTTATATGTAATAAATCTGAAAATAATTAATTTTGAGGACATGCTTAAAGATAAAATGACTCATAAATTCTTTTATTCATAATATTTGATTAATAAATACATTGGGGGTATGCTAAAAAGATCCATAAATAACTGGTTATTTTATTACAAATAAAAAAGCATGTATGCTATAATTTGGATAGCTAGGCAGATGTGTGCGTGTGTGTGTGTGTGTGTGTGTGTGTGTGTGTGTGTGTGTGTGTGTGTGTGTGTGTGTGTGTTACCCTGTACTGTCCATTGATCTGCAGTGAGATTCGGGATCCTGAGTCCCAGGTGATGGAGATGTGTTTACCCAGAAGGACGATGTAATACTGTCCAGAGCGCACAATCTCAACCGCTATTTCTTTCAACACGGGCCTCTTCATCCTCACCTACAGAAAGAAAGAAATCAACAAGAAAGATTGTCTGTACCCGTCTACTTCATACATGATGTAAAGATGAAAAGTGATAAAGAATGTTTATTTTACCTCATTGTGTTCCATGACAATCAGTCCTCCCATGTACAACACTGTGATGCTTTTACTGCAGCGGTAGCCTGCGATCCCACAAGCCGAGTTCTCCACCAGGACCCTAAACGTGCCTTCCAACCCGTTACAGTAATCCTGCTCACACAGACAGAAGAACGAGGGAAAACAGATCAATATGACGGACAGATGAAGAGAAAAGAGTGAGAAAGTGAGGTTATTGGCTTTACCTGAGCAAGTACGTATTGACAAGGTCCAGGAAACGAGAACTTCAGTCCATCAAAGCTGATGTAGTGTGTCTCTCCTATCACACGACACACACCGTCACACACACGCTGCGTACACTTCCACTGACGCTTTTCGCAAACACTGGGGCACAAAAGGAAATGCAATTGTAATATAATAATCTGAATGTTTATACTTGCAACAAATGACATTACAGTATCAGGATGAGCCCAGATTGGCTGATTTACCAGGTGTTGCAGTCCACATTAATGCTCTGTCCTGAGGCGTAGGGACGGTTATTATGAAAACAAGGGCACTGGTCTCGTGGGATGCATTCTTTTTTGTGTCGAACCTGCAAATAGCCATAAAATCATGCTAATAGCTTCAAAAGTATAATACATTAAAAGGTTGCAACCCATCGGATTCTTTCAACTGAACTTATTTGGCTATTAAAAGATGCGCATTCCTGGTATAAACTGTGCTCCTCCTGCATGCATTTAACATAATATATCAAACTTCACACATGAGTTTATGTATTGTGAAAGTGTAATGAAGTTTATATGTAAAATGTTGATAGATAAGTTAATAAAACGTATATGCATTTGTGCAAATGAATGACTGCTTATACAAATCTATGGAGACTTACACTAGCAGTCAAAAGTTTTTGAACAGTAACATTTTTAATGTTTTTAAAGAAGTCTCTTCTGCTCACCAAGCCTGCAATTATTTAATTCAAAGTACAGCTAAAACAATTTTTAAAATATTTTTACTATTTAAAATAAATGTTTTCTATTTGAATATATTTTCAAATGTAATTTATTCCTGTCATCACAGCTAAATTTTCAGCATCATTACTCCAGTCTTCAGTGTCACATGATCCTTCAGAAATTATTCTAATGCTGATTTTATGAATATGTTGAATTGAGTAGAATTGTTTCAGCTTTCTTTGATGAATAGAATGTCCAGAAAAAATCTGAAATATATATTTCTTTAACATTCTAAATGTCTTTTGCCATCATTTTTGACCAATTTAAAGCATCCTTGCTAAATAAAAATATTAATTTTTATCATTTATTCGCCAACCTTTCTATTCATAAAAGAATCCTGAAAAAATGTACTCAACTGTTTTAAATAATGATAATAATAATAATAATAATAATAGTTTTACAAATGTTTCTTGAACAGCAAATCAACATATTAGAATGATTTCTGAAGGATCATGTAACACTGAATGATGCTAAAAATTTAGCTTTGATCACAGGAATAAATTACATTTTAAAATATAATAAAATAGAAAGGAGTAATTTTAAATAGCTAAAATATTTCAAAATTTCACTTTTTTTGTTTTTGCTGTACTTTGGATAAAATAAATGCAGGCTTGGTGAGCAGACTTTAAAATAATAATAATAATAATAATAATAATAAAATCTTCCTGTTCAAAAACTGACTGGTAGTGTACATAACTTTATTTGTTTAGAAAAGAAGCCAGATAATGTGGTGTAGATAATATTAATGGTTTAAACCATTTTGAACGATTTTGATTATTAATCATAATGTGGAGTTAAATTACTGATATTCTAGTTTTGAAATCTCCCAGACAAATCAATTATTTTTTTCAGAAGTTCAAAATGTTCAGTAAAAAAGTTATAGTAACGTTAACTTATCTATAAGATAAGGAAACGTAAAGCTGATCTGATCTGTTGAAGATCATAATTATTAATGAGTTTTATTAATATGGGCTAAACGTAATCAATATTAGGGCTGGGTAAAAATATCGATTTCTCCATTTAAATCGATTCTCATTTTTCCGAAACAATTATCGATTCTTAAATCCTGAAAATCGATGAGTCTAGCCTGTTTTCAGTTAATGAACAGAACATTCGCAATAAGCGCAATATGATTTTTGCTTTGGTGCTTTTGACATAAATTCTCAGATTTTAAATTATGTCGATTATTGCAGTATTCAAACAATAAATACAGTTTAATGACAGATCGTGGCGCCTCAGTTCAAGAAAAGCAGTTTCAGCACGAAAAAAACATGAATTGAATAAAAGAAAGGGTACAACTTACTGAAATCCATATCTCTCGTAATCGCTCAATTGGTGTTTCAACCGTGGAAAGACGTCAGTATAATAACTTGTTAACAATATGTCACCTAACCTCACATTTACCTCAGAAAAAAAATTGGTGACCAAACTGTTAGCTCGAAAAATGAACTCTAGAGAGGAGCATTTTGCTAAATATAGTTATCATATAACATATTCATTATAATTTTACTTTACATAATTTATTTATATTTGAATTAATCTGTTAAGTTTTTATGACAGCCACCATTTAAATGTTTAGATTTCAAAACGAACTGGGGTAGAAATATAATTATGTAATTGTACAGTTAATTAAGAAGTTTATTGGTATAATAACTTCAATTGTGTATACAGATTAGTTATTTTTTTCCTTCAATATTATCCACTTTTTGCTTTCCGTAAGAGAGGGCAATTTGTAAATGTTATGTGTGTGGCAAAAGGTGGATAGTAAGTAAGAAAAAAAAAGGGGGGGGGGATAGTAATTAATATTGTACCAGCTGACTCTCATGTTTTCCAGTATTAGTTTTTTATTTGGGATGTATACCTGATATATATATATATATATATATATCAATTAAAAAGGGAAATAAAATTGCAACCTTGTGAATCAAAATCAAATAGAATCGTGAAATTTGTGTCAATACCTAGCCCTAATTGACTTTGATGAGAGAAATGTCAAACAGTTTGTCACTGTGTTTTCTAGTGATCACTCTCAAACTTACCGTTCCAGGAGGACACATACAGCCAGACACACATCCCTGACTGACACACTCCAGGTCCAGATTCTGGCAGGTCTTGGCACACTCTATACCAGCATCCCTTGCACTCTTACACTCAAACCGCTGCAGCGGAGGAGGACAAGAGATAGAGCGCCGTCCTTCAAGTGAAAGACACACACATACTCATCATATGCACTTGTCTGAGCCACTTGACAATATTCTGTCCACTTGTGTGTCTCTAATTTGTTCAAGTGCAATTGTGCTCTATTAAAAGTGCACAGAGATATTAAAGTGAGGATGGAGGAATACCTCTTGAAGAGGAATGTTCGTCAAAGAAGAGATCAGACAGAGTAGGTCCAGTGGCTTCATTAGAAGTGCACTGCATGGATCCACTCTCACATACACTACAAGAAAACATAGACAGAAAAACAATAAACACACACGTATACTACACTATAATAAATTGCTGTTTAAATCAATGTATTTTCCTGCTAACCAGATGGAGTGATGGTCGCCAATCATGTCGTTGGGCTCAAAGATCTCTCCTTTGTGGTGGCAGGAGCAGTGTTCGGGGGGCACACACTCGCCAGAGTCACTGAGGAAAAGTCCTCTGGGGCAGAAACAGCCTTCCTCACAGAAGCCACCGCAGTCATCGTCAGGCAGCGACAGAGAGCGGCACGTCTGATTACACCCGCTCCCACACATCTCATACACCTGGTCATTCGGACAGGTTAGTTCTGCCCAAACACACACACACACACACACACACACACACACTCGTTAGATCTTCTGTCCTGATGTAGACCTTCTGTTGACTTTTGTTATGTAAACTTTTATGCAATTTTAGATTTTGAATAACATATTAGCTTATTCAGCTGTTTAAATTTTAGTTTAGAAGCATTATGAGTCAAGTTGTTTTCTGAAAAAAATAAATGGAGTAAGGAAAACAAAACTTAATTCTAAAAATTACAAAATGTATTTAAATTGGGGAAAAAACTGTCAATCTGGCAATGGGGTAAGAAAAATAAACTTAATAAAAAAAAATGTAAATATATATATATATATATATATTAGGAAAAAAATACAATAATACAATATAGATGATACATTTATAAAATTAAATTAAGGAAAATTAATTTACATTTATTTTAATAATACAATTTATATAATAAATTACTTATAATAAATAATAACTTAACTTCTGGTGTCTGTCGCCATGGATCATGAAGAATGCCCTGGTAAATGTGAATTTGTAACTTACCTTTTAATTTAATGTCAATCTAGCTCTATTCTCTTCAGAAATACAAAATGTTCTATTTCACCAGGAGATACATCATATTATGACACTAAAATGTGTTGTTTCATGTTGACATTAAATATTTCTGAATGCCTCAGTTAGCAAACACTGCTATAGTGTTATTTTATTATTATTGGTATATATTATATAGATATATTATAGTTGTAGTTTTGTCAATAGCTTTTGTTTGTGAGATTTTTGTTATATTTGGTGTGATTTTAATATTATTTCGTTTTATTACTTCTGTTGTGTTTTGTCATTTTTATTAGTTTATTTTTTAAATATAACTATGTTTTTGTCATTTTTATTTATTGTTTTTTTGTTGTTGTATTTATTTTTGCTAGTTCAAGTTAAACTAAAAAACACTGGAAATATTGCTTTTGCAACTAGATGAAATAAAATACTAAATAAGTTTATTTTGTTTTATTAAAGCAAAACATTGTTTTCTTGCTCTGTCTCTGGACAAAAATCAAACATTTTATGATAAATGTATAATTTATATATATATATATATAATTTTTTAATACACACAAATTCTAAAGTAAATAATTAAAAAAAAAATTTTTCTTGTTGTAAGCAAAAACTTTTTCAGTAAACAAGACATAACATCTTACGTAAATGTATCTCAATTTCAGAATGAAGATATATTTGTACTAAAAATAAGATGAAATGCTTGTTTTTGCAACTGAGATAAAATATATTTTTTTATTTAATTAAAGTTTATTTAGTTTTATTAAAGCTAAATTGTTTTTTAATTGCTATAAACATTGTATTCTTGTTCTATCTCTGTACAAAAAATGGGGACATTTATTGACCTTTTTTTTTTTTTTTTTTTTTTTTTACAATTTTTTATGATAAATGTATAATTTTATACATATTTTATAAAATATTTTTTCCTTCCACATTGGCAGATATTTCTTCTAAGCAATTTCTAAGCAAAAACATATTTAATGTTTAAATATTTTTCAGAAAACAAGACAGAACATCTTCTCTTCTCAAGTAAATGTATCTGAATTTCAGAATAAAGATATGTTTGTACTGAAAAATAAGATAAAATACTAAGGAAAATACTAAATTTTGAAGAAAATATTTTGTATGGCATTTAAACAGACAGAATGAGATATACCACAGTATCCATGTCCCCTCCAGTTGACTAGCACACCCTTGGCTGCGCAGGCAGCTGCATAGCTGCGAACAGCATCGCACAGGCACTCTTGGCCGTCTGCGCAGGAGCAAACGTCATAGCGGCAGTTTTTCACATATGGCTCAGGGCTGACCATATAATGACAGGACTCAAACTTCACAGAGAGCAGCACAGCACAAGCCTCTTCTGCAAAACGCACTGTAGATGCAATACCAGATGTTACCTGATGGTCTTTGTTGCCCTCTGGTGTTCAGTGTATATATAAATCACAACATCATATTTTTAGGCATTCAAATTGAGATATTAATTCCTAAGTGCATTTATAGTCTATAATGATTTATAGTCTTTACAATGCCATTAACTAGTGTTTTTGAATGCAAAATTCACAAGTGGTGCCCATTGAATATTTGTTGATAGACATGTATCTGTACCTCTCTTAGGGTTTAAACTGCAGGGATCTGAGGGTTGCAATTGAACATTGTCACAGTCTGCATTCATCTTCCATGCGTTGCCGAATCCTTCGACGCGCGTCTCCACCAGCCCGCCCACTGTTAAGAAGTCGTCTCCTTGGTTACCATTATAATTACCGCACAGACCGCACGTTTTCCCAGCATAGGTTGGCTTTAGCTGCAAACACACACACATATGCTCACATATCAGGTTTGCATCACGGGAGTATTTGATACATGTCCCAGATTCTGCATTTCACACATAGACACATAGACCTATTATATGTACATGGGACGTATTTCAGCACCAAAAACTCACTGCATTCTCAGACACACGACATCTGATCCAGATTGCTGCAAATTAGAGGTAAAACCAGTTTAAGGTGGCAGATTGTTTTACAGGGTTTTTTTGGATGGTCAAAACTGGGTCATTAGCTAAATTAAACTGGTTTAGGTTATTGAAAGAAGGTGTTTGGTAGAATGTTCATGCTGTTCTTTTCCATACAATAAATATGAATGTAACCTGAGGCCATCAAGCTTCAAAAAAATGACAAGAAAATATATTAGTGGTCCATACTATTATATTCCAATGTGTTTTGAGGTGCAGTATTTGAATGTATTTCAATGTAAACATATGACTAAAAATATAGTTTTTCATATGGCAATCATATGGCTTAAAAAGATTTGAAATACACCACATTTATGGTGCTTTTTAAAATAATTTTAGAAGCTTGACACCATCAATATTATTTATTTTTCTGTAGTATAGTGCTGTCAGAATCATTTTTTCTATTTCACAGAAAAAATATATATTTTATTCTATTTCAGCATTTTGTTTAATTAAATTTACATTTATTTAGTTTTTTAACAGTTCATGTTTAGTTTTAGTTAAATTTAGTTAAATAATAACACTGATGACACATTATTCATTTATTGGGTAAACTTTTGTCATTTTTATATTTCAATTTAGCTTTTGTTTCAGTTTAGCTTTTGTTGAATCTTCTTTGAATTTTTTATGTTTTTAATCTAAAATGTATATTTTATTTTTTATTTATTTTTTCAATATTTTTTAATTTTTAGTTTTAGTTAACAATAACAACACTGATGACACATTTTTCATTTATTGCAAATTTTTATATCTTAATTTAGCTTTAATTTATTTTTATTTTAGTGTTTGTCATTTTTGTACTTTTAGTTATTTTAGTTAGTTGGCATGGCAAAATTGTAACTTTTCTTTTGAAGTTTTATATATTTTTAAACTAAAATTTATATTTTATTCTATTTCAGCATTTTTTAAATTACATTTAAACATTTTTGTGTTTTTTTTGTTTAGGTTTACCTGTTAACAACAACAACATTGAGGACACATTTTTCATTTACTGGGTAAGTAATTTTAATATTTTAATTTAGCTTTAATTTATTTTTTATTTTAGTTTTAGTCATTTTGTACTTAAACTTGGTTATTTACGTTAGTTGGCAAGGCAACATTTCTATTTTCTTTTAAATGTTTTATGTTTTTAATCTAAAATGCATATTTTATTCTATATCAGCATTTTTTAATTTTTAATTCAGTATTTTTTAAAGGTTTTTAACAGTTTGAGTTTTAATTTTTTAGGCATCTGTAACAACACTGATGATGACACAATTTTTAATTTATTAGGTAAACTTTTTTCTTTAACCTGCTAACCAAGCTGGTTGAGCTTGACCATGTTAGGTTGGTATACCCTGGTTTTTCCAGCAGAACACACTTACCCTAAGCAAAACACGTCCCCTGCCATCCCAATCCAGATGTAGATCATCACCATATCGCAGTCTCACAGAAGACAACACAGTATTCTGAATTCTTAATGCACCTACACACAAACACAATATTGTTATGCAGCGTTATGATTTTTACTTCAGTATTATTACATTACAACTGTCCATGTACTTGAAGAAAAAGCCATCTGTATGTTCTGCACATGCATTCTGTGCATTTCATGCTGACTGACCATTAATTAGGGGTGCCTGCACATCCATTCCATCCACAGAGATCACGCCCCCATGCTTGAGGTGAATCGTCTGATTGGCCAGATCATTGAACCTCAGTGTAATTGACCGTGTGCAGACAGCATCTTGGTCATCAGCACACTTAAATAGAAAAATAAAACCATATGCATACAGCCTAACAAACAAGCACAAGTGTATATACAGTGCCACAGGGAAGATTTCAGACCTGTGCAGTCTCAACGATGACAGAAAAAGAGTTGCTCTGGCAGTCTTTAGCCAGCAGATACTGACAAATACCACTGAAGGTGAAGAATTTATTGTCAAAGGTCTTATAATGGGACTGTCCTGTCACCAGACACTCCCCTAAAGAGAAACGGAGCAAGAAACTGATTAGAAAACAAAGCATATGTAATGTATACAGTCGAGGTCAAAAGTTTACATCCCCCTTTTCAAAATCTGCAAAATGTAAATTATTTTACCAAAATAAGAGGAGTCATACAAAATGCATGTTATTGTTTATTTAGTACTGACCTGAATAAGATATTTCACGTAAAAGATGTTTACATGTAGTCCACAGGAGAAAATAATAGTTGAATTTATAAAAATTACCTGGTTCAAAAGTTAACCGTACATTAAGGGCTGGGGAGTGTAATGGAGATGTGTAAGTTTTTCTTATTTTGCCGAAATATCATATTTTTTCATTTAGTACTTCCCTTCAGAGGCTACAAAAGATACTTACATGTTTCCCAGCTAACAAAATAAGTTACATTTACCCTGATCTTCAAATTCAAAGGCTCTTAATGCATTGTTTTTCGTTGTGGAGCATCAGTGAGTGTTTGAACCTTCTGTAATAGTTGCATATGAGTCCCTCAGTTGTGCTCAGTATGAAAGGATGGATGTCAAAATCATGCAGTCATTGTTGAAAAGGGTTCAAATACACAAAAATGCTGAAAAACCAAATAATTTGTGGGACCTGAAGGCATTTTCTGAAGAAGAGCAGTAAGAATCAAGTGTATGTAAACTTTTGAACGATGTCATTTTTATAAATTCAACTATTACTTTTTCTTGTGGTCTATATGTAAACATCTTTTACGTGAAATATCTTATTCAGGTCAGTACTAAATAAACAATAACAAGCATTTTCTATGATACCTCTTATTTTGGTAAAATAATTAACATTTTGCAGATTCTGAAAAGAGGATGTAAACTTTTGATGTCAACTGTATCTATACAATACAGTTGATAATGTAATGTTGTTTATTGAGGCATTAAGAAATATTTAATGCATTTTTAAACACAAAAATGCATTTCCTACACATTTTAGTGTCATAATATGATGTATTTCCTAGTGAAATTGAATATTTTGTATTCCCTAATAGAATGGGGCTAGACTTACATTAAATTAATAGTTAAAAGTTACAAATTCACATTTACCAGGGCATTCTTCATTGGTGCATTCCCATGATCCATGGCGACAGACACTAAAAGGTAAGGTAAGTTTAAGTCAATATGTACAGATACAGCAAACGCGCATTTTTGCATTGTTTTGTAATGTGCGCATATGTGTTTGCATGTGTGTGTGTCCCACCATGTGTTGCAGTCCTGCGATATGGAGGAAGCAGGAGGGTAGCGGCGTCCAGCATGTGTGCAGGAGCATTGAGAAACGTCAACACAGCGATCTCCATCCAGCACCTTACCCGCTGACACATACATTTCACACATTCAACACTGAGCAGGAAACTGAGCAGACTACAAAAATAACCTATTCGTGGTTAGTATCTGTGTCTTGTTTGTCCGTATATTATCTGGAGCATGATCTTCATTTAATATCCCTAGGATTTTTGGCATAAAAATTTTTATAATTTTGACCCATACAATGTATTTTTGGTTATTGCTACTTAAGACTGATTTTGTGGTCCAGGGTCACAAATATTTTTACTATTTAAATAACTGTTTTCTATTTGAATATAGATTTTAAAATGTAATTTATTCCTGTGATAAATTTTCAGCATCATTACTCCAGTCAGTGTCACATGATCCTTTAGAAATAATTCTATTATGCTGATTTGATATTTTTATTAGTATTATTATCATCAATATTTAAAACAGTTGAGTACATTTTTTCAGGATTCTTTGATGAATAGAAAGATCAGCATTTATCTGAAATAAAAAAGTTTTTGTAACATTATACACTATACCAATTAAAAGCTTGGAGTCAGTATGTATAAGTCAAAAGTGATAAAAACATTTATAATGTTACAAAAGATTTCAATTTCAGATAAATGCTGTTCTTCTGAGCTTTCTATTCATCAAAGAAACCTGAAATTTTCAGGTTTGCCATTTTCAACATAATAATAATAATAATAATAATATGTTTTTGAGCAACAAAACAGAAAATTAGAATGATTTCTGAAGAATCATGTGACTGAAGTAATGATGCTAAAAATTCAGCTTTAAAATCACAGGAGTAAATTACATTTTAAAATATATTCAAATAGCAAACAGTTCTTTTAAATAGTACAAATATTTCAAAATTGTACTGTTTTTGCTGTACTTTGGATCGAAAAAATCCAGGTTTGGTGAGCAGAAGAGACTTCTTTAAAAAATATTAAAAACCTTCAAATACTTTTGACCTTTAGAGTTAGGGTTAGGTTTATAAATATACACACACACACACACATATATATATATATATATATATATATATATATAAATGTCTTTACTGTCTCTTTACTCTATAAATCCTTTTAGATTTGTGGACCGGTATCTCTCTTACCTGGACAGTTGCAGCCATCAACACACTCCTCCTTGCATACTTCCTGGATGTTTACATTCTGACAGGAAGTGGAGCAGGTCGGGGTGCAGTCGCTGTACTCCATGCCAATAGGACACTTAGGGGCTGAGCAAATGGAAACATACATTACATGCAGTCAGTATCAGACTGAGCAATGTATTTATACAATTGTGAAAGTGAGTATGTATGTATTACTCACAGCACTGGCTCTGTACATGCCAGTTGGACAGTGTTATGCCGCGACTGGCGCAGGTGCGGGCGTATTCCAGCATGGCCTGGCACACGCAGTCATCTCCTGTACTGCAGTGACAGGCGTCAGACTCACACACGGACACAAACGCAGCCGCATCCACGAGGTGAGCACAACGCAGGTAGAGCGAAGAGCTGCTCATGGCCTCACATCGTGACATCTGATCCTGAAACACATGCATAGATGCTCAGAAACAGAGAAATCTGTATGGTGAGGAACACAGAAGGTTGTTTTTGTTTTGCAGGTGAGCGTCTGACTTTAGCTGATTCTCCGGTGCCGTTGCAGCTCTGAGATGGGGGCAAGACGCGTTTACAGGGTTCATCTGCTCCTTTCATGGCCCAGGAATTTGCAAAGTCATATGGATCATCTGTCAGAAAACCTAAAACACACACATTCATAAGTCTGTGTGTGTGAAGCTTATCTGGTCATAGTTTATTCCATACATTACAATTATACAATTTATGTACAATTATAACTACATTTATTTGGACAACTTTAAAGGTGATTTTCTCAGTATTTAAAATTTTTTGCACCCTCAGATTACAGATTTTCAAATAGTTGTATCTCGGCCAAATATTGTCTTATTCTAACAAACCATACATCGATAGAAAGCTTTGTTTTTGTGGTCCAGGGTCATTATTATGAATTATAAATAAATGAAAAATTATGTTTTTATTTAAAATGTGTATGTATATATATATATATATATATATATATATATATATATATATATATATATATATAATTTACATAAATAAAAATATTTTATTATTATTATTATTGTTTTCAATATTTATAATAGTAAGAAATTTATTATAATATTTATAATATTATTATATAATTATATATATATTTTAATTATTAAGTTGAAAAAGTGTGTTAAATCAGATAGAAAGAATATAATTTTTTTTTTTATTGTCATAATGTGAAAAATACTTTTTTTGTTTTGATTTATCATTAATATTATATATATGATTTTTTTTGTATTTCATATTAATATTAACATATTTATAATATTTTATTACATTTTTTTATTATTTTATTTTTAATTATTTGCATTTATTTATTTAATTTTAATAATAAAAATAATAATTTCTGCTCATTTTAACAGTAAAAACACAAAAATAAGCTAAAAATCTGATAGAATAATAAAATGTTATATTATTTATATTTTATTGCCGTAGTGTGAACGCAACTTTTTTCTTCTTCTTCTTTATTATTAGTAAATTACTTGATAGTAATAAGTAAAAAAAAAAAAAATAAAATAAGTAAATAAATAAAAAGAATCTGTTACAAATTAAATGGAAATAATAAAATAGTATAATACTAATTATATATATATATATATATATATATATATATATATAGATATAGATAGATAGATAGATAGATAAATAGATAGATATAGTATTAAAAAATAAAATATTTGTAATATTTGTTTTTTAAGTATTTATAATATTTTAAGATTAGTGTCATTGCCATATTGTAAACAAAAAAATGTTTGTTTCTTTTAAATATTATATTCTTTAGAAGTGGGTTAATGTGCTTAACTGTCATGAAAATCATGTCAAAATGCCAACTTAACGTTATACACAATTTTTGGGTGAGTGTAATTTGACCAGAACACATTCTTCTTAGGATTCACCTGTTCAAACATGTTATCTTTTTAGCTCTGCATACATAACACGCCTTCGTCTCTCTGTATCATGTGGTCGACTCAAGTAAAAGATAATAGTTCTAAATGTAAACACAGCTGATAAGTGCACCATCAACTACAAAAGCTGTAATAGAGAATGATGACAGGCCACTAATATACTGTACCTCTCAAACACACACGCAAGGCTTTCAAACAAAGAGCTTTCTACTGAAACTTTCTAATGTTTTGTCTTCAGGAATAACACTGACGCCACCTATTTCCCCAGCTCGTATTAATCGGCATCCTGTGCGCTGCTTTTAACACATGATCTTACCGAAAGAGAGTTTGAGAGGTATGTTTTTATGTTCTTTTCTGCATCAGTGTCTCACCTTCTTGTGCAGTGTATTCATCCTCAGCCAAATAATTGTAGTTTCCACACAGGCCACACGTACGGTTGCTGTGCTGCTTGGCGAGCGTTATTTGGATGTTACGTGAGGGGTCTATACGGATGGAAAACCCAAACTCTTCGCTCCATAATCGAATATATCCCAGCTCATATCCTGCGAAAACAGAGCTTGATGCATATGGCAATGGGAGCCTGGAAGGAAAAAATCATAGATAAATTCATGTTTAATTCAGTGTGTTACTTATTTCTTTGTAATTATTCAAATTTACTACCAATTTCTGAGTGAAATTTATTTTTTTCTTCAGTGTAGAATCTTCATTTTACTTTTTTTTTGTTTTGGCAACCCAAAAGCATTTTCCTTCATATTTTGACTTGGAAACTAACAATTCGTACCTTTCTGCTCCTTGTGACAGCATCCCATCAACAGAGAGGTGAAGCTCGAAGAATTCTCCCAGAAACAAAGTCACTCCTTTCCTCTTTCCATGAGAGAAATCACCTAGACGTAAACACACACACAAAAGATGGCATTTTATCATCTTGACACTGTACAAACTTTGACATAGCTTGTTTAATTCATGAAAACCTGTGTGTGTGTGTTTGTGTGTGTGTGTGTGTGTGTGTGTGTGTGATTGGCTTTTACCCAGTATGGAGTAGCTTCTGTGTTGGCAGTCTCCCGCCAGCATATAGCTGCAGTCTCCAGGGAACTCATAAATCACACCGTCAAATGTGTGTATATGCTGCCGGCTAAACAGACTACAGCGACCAGACCCCTCGACTGACACCAACCCTACAGAACAAAGAGGTAAAGAGAGTCAAGCGCTTAAAAAACTAGACTGTAATCAAAGCAACAGCTAATGTTCAAATGTTTGGGGTTGGTAAGATTTTAAAATGATTCTGAAAGAACCAAAATTGCATTATATGATTAAAAACACAGCAAAAACAGTAATATTATGAAATATTATTACAATTTAAAATAACGGCTTACTATTTTATTGTGTTTTAGAATGTCATTTATTCCTGTGATGGCAAAGCTGAATTTTCAGGGTCAAAAAATCCTTCAGATATCATTCTAATTTGTTGAGTTGTGCTTAAGAATAACATTTATTATTATTATATTGTTGAAAACAGTTGTGCTGCTTAATATACAGTTGAAGTCAAAAGTTTTCATTCCTTGCAGAATCTGCAAAATGTTAATTATTTTACAATAAGGGCAGGATCATACACAATGCATGTTATTTTTTATTTAATACTGACTTGAATAAGATATTTCACATAAAAAAAAAATTGCATATAGTCCACACGAGAAAATAATAGTTTAATATATAAAAAATGACCCTGTTCAAAAGTTTACATCCACTTGATTCTCAATACTGTTACCTGAATGTTTAGTGATAGTTGTTCATGAGTCCCTCTTAAGAAAAATCCTTCAGGTCCCACAAATTTCTTGTTTTTTCAGCATTTTTGTGTATTTGAACCCTTTCCAACAATGACTGTATGATTTTAAGATCAAACTTTTCACACTGAGGACAACTGAGGGACTCATATGCAACTATTACAGAAGGTTCAAACGTTCACTGATGCTCCAGAAGGAAACATGAAGCATTAAGAGCTGGGGGTGAAAACTTCTGAACAGAATAAAGAAATAATAAAAAAAAAATCTTATTTTGCCTAAGTATCATATTTTTTTCATTTAGTACTGCCCTTCAGAAACTACAGAAGATACTTACATGTTTCCCAGAAGACAAAATAAGTTAAATTTACCCTGATCTTCAAATTCCAAAAGTTTTCACCCCCTGGCTCTTAATGCATCTTTTTACCATCTGAAGCATCAGTGAGCATTTGAACCTTCTGTAATAGATGCATATCAGTCCCTAAGCTGTCCTTAGTGTAAAAAGATGGATCTCAAAATCATACAGTCATTGTTGGAAAGGGTTCAAATACTCAAAAATGCTGAAAAACAACAGAATTTGTGGGACATAAAGGATTTTTCTGAAGAACAGCAGGCTGTTTAACTGTTTAGGACAATTAAGGGACTCATGAACAACTATCACGAAACAACAACAACAGTATTAAGAATCAAGTGTATGTAAAGTTTTTATAAATTCAACTATTATTTTCTCTTTTATGTGAAATATCTTATTCAGGTCAGTACTAAACAAAAGGTAACATGCATTTTGTATGATCCCTCTTATTTTGGTAAAATAGTTAATATTTTGCAGATTCTGCAAAGTGTATGTAAACTTTTGACTTTTTTCAGGGTTTAATTGTGAATAGAAAAAATTAAAGAATCAATTTACTGCATCCTTGCTGAATTTTTTTTTTTTTTTAAATTAAACAAAACCAACAGGCAGGAGATGCAAACATGTTAAAATCTAACCTGAAAAATTCAAGATGAAAACCCACAGGATCCTGCTCCATTCTTTCCATCTGCACAGTTTCATCTGATTAAAGAAAGAAAAGAAATCATAAGAGACTTAGCCCAGTTTCTAATCACCTCAACCACCCAGAACACCCTAGAAAGCATACAATACTGCATTGCAATGTTTAGGCACCCTTTACTTTTTTTAGTAAAAGGTGTACAATTGCTGGCCATCAACAATATATTCAAGTGAGCATTAGGGGGTTTCATTTAGTGAAAAATAATAGCATGAGCCAAAACAAAAGTTCAGCTGGACTTGCGAAACAAAGCAGAAATCTCTGAGCACCTACAAATCTGTCAGAGAGTTTTAAAGGGGTCATGTATTGCACATAGACGGGACAGAAACAATGCGGTTGTTCTTGAGCATTAGCTTAGGACGGGAAAACCGAGCATGACATATTCACAAACACACACTGCTTAAATAGCAAAACATATGTCTTAAACAACCAAACAAACAGATGTGAACGGCTTCAGACTTGCTAATTCAAGCAATTAAAATAATCACAGAAACAAATGTGAAACAAGGTGACACCTGTTACCTTTGACCTCTGACCTCTGCCCAGCTGCAGGCTCCTTGTGACAGTTTCTCTGAAACGCTTTGCTCTTCGCTGTCCAGTGTCTCACAATCTTGAAGACATGACTAGAACCCAGTCTAGAAGGGACGAAACGCTTTATAAGAACGAGAGAGGGAGGGATGGTGTGATTTCCGTTTTCAAACTCATTAAGAGAGGACAATAGGAGGAAGTCTGGGCATTGGAGGAACTGAAGGATTAGTCTGGCAGTGAAGACAGATAAGACAAACCAACAGAGGACATTAGTGCCAAGCCAAACAGCACACACACGCACACGTACACAAACCACAGCATATGCAGGGAGTTCGCAGCCTCTGTGATGTAACTTGTCTC
The DNA here is from genome assembly GCA_033026305.1 of Cirrhinus molitorella. Classification (NCBI taxonomy): domain Eukaryota; kingdom Metazoa; phylum Chordata; class Actinopteri; order Cypriniformes; family Cyprinidae; genus Cirrhinus; species Cirrhinus molitorella. Next base: position 6,702,064 of record CM065127.1, on the reverse strand, counting down.
TGATATTGATGGATTAACTGTTGGAAAAACCTCAGTGTGAGGGTGTATTTAGAGCATGTTCACATGAACTTTTAACACATGCATTTATAATTAATAAAGGTTTTTTTCTGGCTACCTTGTGTTGTTGACCCTGAACTTGCTGGCAAAAACATGAAGTTCATGTTCTAAATCATATCCCTGCTTCAGGTCCCAGATTGTAAAGTACATTTGATTGAGGGGGACTCAACACAGTACTGAAAAGTAATTTGAACAAAGGCTCAACAATGTGCTATAATAATATATTAACATAAAATAGACTGAACAGGAAAATTGGGAACTTTAAAACCCCCACAAATTTAAATTTGTCTCTTTGTCCCTCAGGTCATCTAAGATGTAGATAAGTTTGTGTCTTCTTCAGAACCGATTTGGAAAAAACTGGCCTTACATTACTTGCTCTGCAGTGGATGGGTGCCATCAGAATAAGAGTCCAAACAGTAATCCACATGACTCCAGTCCATCAGTTAACATCTTGTCAAGTGAAAAGCTGTGTGCTTGTAAGAAATCCATCATTAAGGCATTCTAGTTTGAAACTGTTGCTTCTAGGCAAAATCCAGTCCATAATCCATAAAAATGCTTCCTTCAGTGAAAAAGTCCATTCACTGTTGTCCTCTCATGTCAGAACTGTTCTGGGCTGTTTGAACTAGACGGTGCTTAATTTGTGAATATTTCTCTCCTTTTTACTACAGAAGGGTGTATTTTCTTTTTTTTTTTTTTTGGCAGAATACAGTAGAGTTGAGTGATGCTCAGACTTTGATGTCAATAAAAAGTTAAAAGGCCTATAGAGAGAGAGAGAAAGTACATATGCTATTGATCTTTCACTCTATTTCACATGTAAATGAAGGCATACTATAGACTTGTTTTGATGTAAAAATAATTTTAAACACTAGTAACTTAGCCCTACCACTATATATATATATACACTGCTGGTCAAAAGTTTTTGAACAGTAAGACTCTTCTCCAAAAGCTTGGAGTCAGTATATGTTTTGGCAAAGAAATTATAGAAAGTAATACTTTTATTTAACAACGCTGCTTTAAATTTATCAAAAGTGATGATAAAGACATTTCTATTTCAGATAAATGCTGTTCTTCTGAACTTTCTATTTATCAAAGAAACCTGAAAAAATTCTACTCTACTGTTTTCAACATAATAATAATAATAAATGTTTTTGAGCAGCAAATCAGAATATTAGAATGATTTCTGAAGGATCATGTGACTGGAGTAATGGTGCTAAAATTGCTTTAAAATCACAGGAATAAATTGTATCTTAAAATATATTCAAATAGAAAACAGAAACAGAAAACTATTTTAAAATTATACTATTTTTGTTGTACACTGGATCAAATAAATGCAAGCTCAGTGAGCAGACAAGAAAACTTTTGACTGGTAGTGTATAAATATATTTTCAGATCCCTATCCACCAGATATAAAATGTGTGGATGCATATGACTCCAGTAATGATGTAATTCTTGATTAAGAATTCATGTGTGTGGGAATGCAGTCAGTGAGAGCTGCTGTGGTGCTTCATTTGTTGGTTTTTTTCTTTTTCTTTATGAGAAATATGTCTGGTTCAATTACAAATGAAGAAGAATAGAAGGTCAGGAATGTGAGATTGTATAATATTCATATAAAATTAAGAAATTAACAGTCTGTTTTGTTTTTGTTTTTTCTGTAAAACTACATTTTCTCTTTTATGTCAGTTTCATGTTCATTTACAGAAAGTGGACATGCGCTATTAACACCTGCATATCTATAAATAATAAAGTTCACAGGACATCCCTGGACCACAAAACCTGTTTTAAGTAGCACAAGTATATTTGTAGCAATAGCCAAAAATACATTGTATGGGTGAAAAATCCAAAAATCATTTGGATATTAAGTAAAGATGACTGATCTATAATAGGGAATTATTATTGATCATTATATAGATCAGTGGTAAAAATCATGTTCCATGAAGATATTTTGTAAATTTTCCTGCCGTAAATGTATGAAATCTAAGTTTTTGATTAATAATATGCATTGCTAAGAACTTCATTTGGACAACTTTACAGGTGATTTTCTCAATATTTCGATTTTTTTCACCCTCAGATTTCAGATTTTCAAACAGTTGTATCTCAGCCAAATATTGTCCTATCATAACAAACCATACATCAATGGAAAGCTTTATCCAGCTTTTAGATGATATATCAGTCTCAATTTCAAATGGATCCTTATGACTGGTTTTGTGGTCCAGGGTCACATATCTTATGCAACATTTAAAAATGTATTTGAAAAATCCACAGATCAGTTGGAGAAACCTCTGGGCTCTGCTCTGCCTGTGGTGACGTCATTCCATCATGACGTAATTCCCAGGGAATAAAGACCGAGTGGATTTTACCACAAAATAAATTGTTAAAAAAGAGATTCCTCGAGAAAACACAACAAGCATAGCTAAATAACGCGTATGCACGATTTTCAGCAACCCTCCAAAAATAGCAACTGGGTCGATGTAAAAAAGTATTCGACCCTTGGCTCGTTCGATTTCTGTCTCACCGAGCGAACGACTGCAAAGTTGATCTTTGGCAGGAGGAATGAGGCAGTGAGTTTGTGTCCGTCGTGAGTTTTTCGTGCGCGCGCTCCCTACACGCGCGTAAAGTCACACACAGCCGCACGCGCGAGAGACCGGGACACGGACGGACCTTTTTTTCACTCTTTCATTCAGTATTGTCTGTGAGCGGAGGACAGACTGTTGTGATGGCGGCGCTGACCGGAGGAGAGATGTGCGTCAAGTATCTAATGTTCGTCTTCAATTTCATATTCTGGGTGAGTGAGAAACGACTGGTGTGTGCAGAGGTCGGCGTGTTTTGTGATTACTCGCGATTTCCCTCAAAGATTCATTGATGAATGCTTGTGCACAGCGTCCCGTTTAGATTTTTAATTAGTTTAAATTGTAATTAATGACGTGGGGACGTCTGTGTAGCAATGCAAGGGGATTGCAACCATTTGGCTGACCTAATTTGAAGGTTTTCAGCTCGGGTTTCAGGACTCTGGACGTGTAGTTAAAATACTGTGTGTTTGTTTGTGAGACTCGGCGTGTGTGTGTGTGTGTGTGTGTGTGTGTGTGTGTGTGTGTGGTGGGACAAGCACTGAATTTTGATAGTGTTTCCTTTGACTCCCCTCTGTTAGTGTGTGTCAGCTGTTCCCTCTCACGGCTGGACAGGCGCGTTCTGGCGATGTCCGTTTCGTGAACGAATCCTTCTTTTGAACCGGTTCTTTTTAATGAATCGTTCGAACCGATTAGCCAAGTGTTCAGTCTCGAATTTGAATTCGCGTTCGAGTTAACATACTATTCTTATTATGTTGACAGTTTATATAGTATGTATACTGTATTACATAGTATACCGATTTTTATAGTGCGTAACAGTCGGGTTCTGGAAACAAAATCATTTATTTTCCACATATTAAAATAGATTTTTCACAACAGAGGGTTTGCACTTGTGTTACCATTTGGTCAGTTACCAGGATGCACTGCCATATTGGCGATATTTGGATGTAAAAAAAACAGCATGGATTGCACCATTAATGTAGGCTACTACTGAATATGTTGTTCTGCATGTCGTCCAAACCATGGAAAAAACACATGGAAGCTGTTAAATCATATAGAGAAGGACTTAATAAGCAGAAAAGGGCACAATATTCTGACAAACTAAAGTTAATAGGTGGTAAAGATGCATACGAGCAGTGTTAGTTAAGATATTTAAATAGAACAATGAATAGAACAAACAGTGTTGTCAAGATGCTTGCCCTGGAAATCCTGGTTCAGTTTGGCCAACCACAAACGCCTTTTGTTCCTCAAGACAGTGCTTTGCACTCTTCTCCTTGATTTATTGGAACTTTTGACAGTCTATAGTACTCCAAATGGTTTTCTCTGTCTGAATTGACCATTTCCAGCAGCAATAATCAGCCAAATATTAAAGTTTTGTTCGGTTCAGTGTTCAGTGGAATTGTTTACATTTTGTGCCGCCAATATGGCTGATTGATAACGCTTTGTGAAAAACCTTTAAAGACTGACTCTGAGCTTTGAGGTTAATGTTAAATGCTTTTGTTGCAGAAACCAGTTTCTATAATTTCAACATATCTTAAAATAACTGTGCATTAAAAAAAAAAATGGTGAAAAAAAAACTACATTACCCATGATTCTGCGAATGAAGCTCCACCTATCACAGAACAAAGCTTGATGATTTTTAAATACTTTTTTGCTTCAAATCAATTTTTAAATATAGTAATTAATATTTTAGCTGGTTGATTGGTTGACTGGTTGATTTGTAATTACTTAACAAAAATGTTTTTAAAAATCCCTATGGGAAAAATGAATGGGAAAATAATCCTAAAAGTGGGCAGACACTAATGCACTCTATTTGCCTTGATTGCCTGGATGAAATACTGCATACTAAGATGTGCAGTATGCAACCTGTGGCATGATGACCATGCTATATCAATCACACTTTTTGAAATCTGCTTCTTGATTCAATATTTGTTCTAATATTTAAGACGTTTTTACACAAAAGTACATTACAAATTCAAAATAATTATATTTTTGTGTCTGTTGTGTCACAAAATGGTATTGCAAGTACAAATATCCAAGTTACCTATACTATATGTGACCCTAGACCACAAAACCAGTCATAAGGGTCAAAAAAAAAAATGTGTGGTAAAATCCACTTGGTCTTTATTCCCTGGGAATTACGTCATGATGGAATGACATCACCACAGGCAGAGCACAGCCAAGAGGTTTCTTCCGCTGATCTGTGGATTCTACTAAGGCATTTTTAAATGTTGCACACTGGACCACAAAACCAGTCATAAGGGTCAATTTTTTGAAAGTGAGATTTATCTCGCTGTCATCTAAATTTACAAAATATCTTCACTGAGCATGATCTTTACTTAATATCCTAATCATTTTTGGCATAAAAGAAAAATTGATAATAATTTTGATCCATACTATGTATTTTTGGCTATTGCTACAAAAATACCCATGCTGCTTATGACTGGTTTTGTGGTCCAGAGTCACATATAGCAGGCAAAAGCAGTTCGCTTTTTGATCGCCTTAATGTTCTATTTCAGAAAGCAACAACACGTAATCAGACTTGCACAGTATGTTTTGGGCCTAAATCCAGTTGGGTTTGCTCTGCTTTTTTTTTTGGCATTACAGGTCGCACCATACTGCAATGTTTTCTCATTCGGATGATTAGTTTAATGCCAGTGTTCAGCAAACTACAGCATAGAGAATTTTTGTATTCCCATCTTAAATAAAATGTATTTCAAATTGCATCAGTGGGAAAATGGCTGCATAGTGTGGCCTTTTATTCACAGTCTGGAGCTCTGCAAACAGATCAATGATTTGATCTTTCCATAGTGTTTGCACATTATGAGAGAGCCAGCCTACAAATGCTTATTTTTGTCCATCCACATTAAGGTGGAAAAAATATCACCTTAAACAAAAGACTAGATGTGAATTTTTCAACCAGTTCTTTGAATTGAACCAATTCACAACATGAATCATTAATTCTTCAGCGGAGTGAACACGACCCAGAGCCGTATGGTGTGTGTGTGTCCAGCCCGAGGGTTTATGTGAGCACACGTCCTAGATTGTCTTTAATCTGTGAGTCTATTTATAGAGCATGATAATCTCATGGACAAATTCACTGTATACTGCATTTGTTGTTGGTTTTGATGGGGGAATAATGTGCACATTATGAAATTGTGTTTTGTGCATGTGTGTGTTAGATGTGGTCTCATTCATTTGCACTCTGTAAATATTACTTAATATCAGCATTACTTAACACCTCCTCTGAGCTCACACAAACACACACACGCGCACACACAGAGCCTGCAGGTCTATTGAACCATTGCAATAATGAGGCATTCATGCTCTCCATGGGCTCTTACACTGTTTTCCCTGCCTGGATAGAGACTAAACTACTGGTTTATTTAGTGACCAGAGATTTAAATACATCGCAAATATGACAGAATGTTTTTAACTAGATAGGACAAACATGTATTTTTAAATTATTATTTAATAATCAGTTAAATTCACTGGTAGTGAAATGTGTGGCATTGACATTTTTTTACATTTATGGTTTACGTTATAGTTTAGATTAAAGTTTACATTCGGACAATGAAGCCTATTTTTAAACATTAATATTTTCAATATAATGAAATATTCTCCCTCCAATGCACATTGCTATAATGTGAAAAGGCCTCATTCTCATTACTGTAAAGTGTTACGAAAAATTACTCTAAATATTTGATATAAAAATTAGGGCTGTCAAATCAATTAATCACATCCTAAATTATACATATGCAATAGTCAACATTTTAAGCAGATCAAAAAAGTTCATAAAAGTTAGTAAACGAGTGTTTTGGTTTTAGGACAACTTTGATGAAAGGTTTTGACCCACTTCAAATGTTGACTACCATACTATACATACATGTATATATTTAAGAAATATATGAAATATTGTATTTATATTTATATAGCGTGTCATTCTTAAATATAATGTTTTTAAAGAAGCCTCTTCTGCTCACTAAGCTTGCATTTATTTGATCCAAAGTACCGCAAAAACAATAATATTTTACTATTTAAAATACCTGTTTTCTATTTGAAAATATTTTAAAATGTAATTTATTCCTGTGATTTCAAAGTTGAATTTTTAGCATCATTACTCCAGTCACATGATCCTTCAGAAATCTTTCTGATTTGCGGCTTAATTTTTTTTTATTATGTTGAAAACAGCTGAGTAGATTTTTTTTTTTTCAAGTTTCTTTGATTGAAAGAAAGTTCAAAAGTACAGCATTTATCGTAAATAGAAATCTTTTGTAACATTTAGAAATGTCTTTATCATCACTTTTGATTGATTTAAAGCATCTGTTTTAAATATTGATAATAATAATAAATGATTTCTGAAGGATCATGTGATTCTGAAGACTGGAATAATGATGCTGAAAATTTAGCTTTGATCACAGAAGTAAATGATATTTTAAAATATGTGACCCTGGACCACAAAACCAGTCTTAAGTCGCTGGCGTATTTCTGTAGCAATAGTCAACAATACACTGTATGGGTCAAAATTATAGATTTTTCTTTTATGACAAAAACCATTAGGATATTAAGAGAAGATCGTGTTCCATTAAGACATTTTGTAAATTTCCTACCATAAATGTATCAAAACCTAATTTTCGATAAATAATATGCATTCCTAAGAACTTAATTTGGACAACTTTAAAGGTAATTTTCTCAGTATTTAGATTTTTTGCACCCTCAGATTCCAGATATTCAAATAGTTGTATCTCGACCAAATATTGTCCTAACCTAGCGAACCACACATGAACGAAAAGCTTATTTACTCAGCTTTCAGATGATGTGTAAATCTCAATTTCGAAAAATTGACCCTTATAACTGGTTTTGTGGTCCAGGGTCACATATATTCAAATCGAAAACAGTTATTTTAAATAGTGAAAATATTTCAAACTTTTACTGTTTCATCTGTACTTTGGATCAAATAAATGCAAGGTTGGTGAGCAGAAGAAACTTCTTTAAAAAACAAAACAAAAAAAACATTCAAAATCTTACTGTTCAATAACTGCAATAAATCATGATTAATCAATTTGACAGCCCTAATAAAAATGTTGAAATATAATGTGTTAAATGTATATATTATTATTATTATCTTTTACTGTGAAGTTCAATTATGTAATATTTAATGTTTGATTGTGACATTATTTATACAACATGGTAATATGTGTTGTACTGAATTTATTTAATGCTAATTTTAATTAAAAAAAAATCTTCAGAAAGTTATTTCCATTACAATCATTTCATGATAATGACGTTTTATGATTTTATTTTGTGCAAAATGGTAATTGCAATTCAGAGGCAAATGTGATTATCATGAAAATGTTACAAAACTTCCCTCATTTTTGTAAAGCAAACTGCACATTCTTTTGTTTTTGGTGTGTAATATAGCCCAGCTAGAGTGTGAGAACAGAATGCAGTGTGAAGTCACCTGCAGACTGAAAACACAACATGCTGCCTCCCACATACCTGTGAGCTCCTCCCACTGACACACGCTGAATATTGTGCAACAAAGAGACATTTTTCAGTTTCGCTTTCTCCTCAAACAAAGGGAGGAAACTTCTAACGGACAAACACCACGTCTGTGAGCAAACTTTTAGAAACCGATATATTTAGCTGAGTTTGTACCCCTGAACGCGAACGTGACTCGGACAGCAGCAAAATGGGTGTCGATGGATGTTCAAAATTGATTAAATACACCATGTTTTTCTTTAACCTTATCTTCTGGGTAGGTGCAATTTCACATTTGTATTTTGTGTGTGCAGTTGTGTTAAAACAGCACATCAGCGTTGATTTGTGGGTGTTAGTGTTGTGTTTTTATGTGGAGTTTGTGTGTGGAATGAGGTGAGAGGGTGAAGTGGGGTGGTTTTAAGGCTGTTTGTTTGGCTAAGCATTGGCATGGAGATTTGGAGCAGATTTGTCAACCTTCAGTTTTTCAAACAAAAGATCTGGGTCAGAGAGAATGAATCAAAGAGCAGGACGTGAACCCTGTGAACATGAAACCGTTGCGCTCAGCTTAGTGAACAGAACATGACTAGAAAGAAAAATAAGTCACGTGATATAATGAGGGTTGTAGTTTTGGCGTGTGTGATGCATCTGTTTGTGTTTTTGTGTGTAACTTTGAAGAAAAATCTCATGGTGCCCTTGAACGCACTAAGCTGGTTTGACATTATTAATCTGCAGTCATTTTGGGTAAAACCAACAGATGTTGAATTTGATCAAATGAGTTGCACGCACTGCAACGTTTTTAGTGTTTAAAAAAAGGAAACAAGCAGATATTTTTCCATGTGATTGAGGTTATTTTATCCCTGGATGGAGGAAGTAAAATCAGGCATGCGGTTTTGCCGAAACAGCTGATAAACATGCATACATACTGTAGATAGCATCACATGTCTAACAGATTGACAGAACTTCTGCCAGTTTTATTTGGATTCTGTCATGTAATATTGCCTGCTGGTTTCAGAAAAGATGAGTCTGTTGAGTTTTACTAAGCTTGTACACATTATTAAATGATTCATGCACCTGTTGTTTTTGTGTTAAAGAAACAAGCAAAGTGGTCAAGCTGGTTAACACTGCCAGTGCACGCCTGTTTTAATGTTCTAATAAAATTTTATTAGGCATGTATTCTGACAGACAAATGGTTTGGAAGTTACCTGTAAATCCCAAATATTTAATTTTATTATAATAAAAGTTTTATTTTTATTTATTTTTAATTAATATTTCTTTATATCGTACTATTTTAATAATATTTAATTTATTCAATATTTATTTTTTATTTGCAAGCCACCCATTAATTCTAAACATTTATTTTTTATTTAAAAAAAAAGTTTTGGTATTTTGAGAATTTGTATTTGTTTGTTTTATAATGTTATATATTTAAATAATTTTATTTATAATAATAATAATAATAATAATAATAATAATAATAATAATAATAATTATTATTATTATAAAAATAGTTTTATTTTAACTTTAAAGCAAGTTTTAAATGAGTTTGCACAAAAGAAGAGGAAAAGTACTTGAAAGTACTAAAATAAAATAACTTGTATAAAATAAAATATATAAAATAATACACTAATCCTAATTAGGGGGTTTTATGGTTTTATGTTATTTTCAAAACCAATTTGCAGATAAATTAATTTAAAAGCATTTAAAGAATTTTTTTGTCCGAGCCTGTTACTCTGAATTTTTAGATTTATTGTTTTTTTTTTTACACCAGGCATATATCGGTTAGAATATTGAAAAACACATTGGTTGACCTCTAATCCTATTAAATTAAGAGACTTTTTTTTTTTTTAACTGATTTATTTATTTTTTGTTTTGTTTTGTTTTTACACCATCTATCTATCTATCATATATATATATATATATATATGATAGATAGACAGATCAAACCTTGGAATGTGGCGACTGACCAATCAGAATCGAGTATTCCACGAAGCCGTGTTATAAATATATATATATATATATATATATATATATATATTTATAACACGGCTTCGTGGAATACTCGATTCTGATTGGTCAGTCGCCACATTCCAAGGTTTGATATTCCCAGATAACAACCGGTAAAACTAATAACACAGGCTCATCCGGGTAACTGCCTGCAGTCGGCGCTGTTCGCTTGCTAGGAACATTATTTCTTTGTGGAAACTTTGTGCGTTTGGTTGGATAATAAAATAACTCAATTCAGTTTTACAAGTACAATTATTTAATTAATTATGTCATCCTGGTATCCTGGACTCCCTCTCTCGTTTCATACAAACGCAGCTGCTGTTATTTTGGGACGACTGTTTTGTACATTGTAATGGATTATAAAATAACTAACAAACTGGTAAGATTTTGAAACCCTTTCATATGAAATCAATATGTTTTATCCCCATAATTATTTTTTTTGTGGTGAAATGTTGGGTAATAAGTGCTACGACTGCCATCTCCCTCAGATGTCCGTCTAGTTTGAATAATGCCGATTCCTAGCAACGGCTTTCTTCCCTGAAGCTTTGCGTTCAAATATTTCAACTCAGATCAAGGTTTTATGGCTAATTATTTGCTTTTGTGGCAAGAAGCCGTGTAATAAGCGGGATAATGTACATCTAGCAGGTTGTTATCGCAGAATAAAGCCCGACAGTCTTATCGGCAGCCCGACGCGAAGCGGATAACAACCTGCTGGAGGTACATTATCCCTTACATGTAATTTTCCTGTGGCAGTAATTATCTATGTGGCATTTATGGCTTTATATAAACCCATTCATGGCTATAAACAAATAAATAAATAAAAAACAAACTAGGCCAAGACCCATAAGCAATGCTAGCAGCAAGCAGGTCACTGGCTTTGCCAGCCAAGTGACTGCCGTTCAGTTGAATGGGAATGTAAACGGATGGCTTTTAGACCTCTTTAAATCAAGCCAACAACCTCTGCTCTGCTCTTTAGTGCTGTTTTAGCTATGTGTTCCTAATGTTAAAAACATACTTTTGATTTATGTGTATTTGTAATGGGGTTCGACCAATATGTGTTTTTCAGGTCAATGCCTTATTGATTACAGATCAAGTAGACAGATAACCGATATTTTGAACCGATATATGTAAAATGAAAATGAATGTCAAAATTAAAAATGACAAGGGCTCTGACAAAAACCTGATTTACATAGTTTAAAATTATTTTAAATGCAAATTGGTTTTAAAAAATGACTGATAACCATAAAAATGCTTAATACCAGCACAGATAATAGGTCGACCTCTAAAATAATAATAATAATAATAATAATAATAATAATAGTTTTATTTTAACTTTAAAGCAAGTTTTTCAAGGTGCTTGCACAGAGAACAGGAAATATACTTATCTAAGAAAAAAAAAATGAGATATATATATATATATATATATATATATATATATATATATATATATATATATATATAAAATTGACTGCCATTCAGATCAATGAGAATGTAAACGGATGGCTTTTAGACCTCTTTAAATCAAGCTAACAGCCTCCACTCTGCTCTTTACTGCAGTTTCTTCCTAATCTTAAAGAAATAATTTAGATTTGTGTGTATTTGTGGTTGTGTCTTTCTGGGGCAGTGCAGATTATTACAGATCAAGTAGACTGATAACTGATATGTCTGGTGTAAAATGGAAATCAACGTCAAAGTTTATAATAATAACAAGGGCTCTGAAAACTCTTCTTTTAAAGAATTTAATCTGCAAATTGTTTTGTTTTTAAAAAATGACCGATAACCTTAATGCTTGAAATCAGCACAGATAATCAGTCAACCTCTAAAATAATAATAATAATCATTTTATTTTAACTTTTAAAGCAAGTTTTTTCAAGGTGCTTGCACAGAGAACAGGAAGTATACTCATCTAAATAAAATAATATAGTATGTAAAATAAATGGGACTGAATGATCAGGGTTGTCCGAATATAATTTTCTTGTGGCAGTAATTATCTATGTGGCATTTATGGCTTTATATAAACTCATTCATGGCTATAAAAAACTAACTAAATAAAAAAAACTAGGCCAAGACCCATAAGCACAGCTTGCAGCAAGCAGGTTGTGTTTTGCTAGCCAATTGACTGCCATTCAGATCAATGAGAATGTAAACGGATGGCTTTTAGACCTCTTTAAATCAAGCTAACAACCTCCACTCTACTCTTTACTGCAGTTTCAGCTGTTTTAGTGGTTTAAAATGACCTAAAATGATACTGGATAGTTTCATGGGCAAATCGTTTTTTAAAAAAATGATCGATAAGCATAAAAATGCTTAATATCTGTGCCGATAACCGGCCGACCCCTAATTTGCAGGCATTTCAGGGTGATTATTTATAATCTTTTGTTGTTTTTATTGCAGATTGCAGGTACAGGCGTCTTGGCTATTGGACTCTGGCTGAGGCTTGATCCCAAGACTAAAAGCTTGTTTGAAGGAGATAGCTCCCCTTACATCTTCTATACAGGTCAGTAATTGGCATTTTGTGTTACTGGATGTGATGATCAGCCGGTTAAAGTGAAGCATTTGTGTCGTAGGTGTGTACATCCTCATTGCGGTTGGTGGGCTAATGATGGTCGTTGGGTTTTTTGGATGTTGTGGCGCCATCCAGGAGTCCCCTTGCATGCTGGGACTGGTAATCCCCTACATTATGATATTCTCAAATATCACTTTGTAGTATCATGATGTTATCAGCCGTGGGTTGTTGACGATTGTTGTGTATATCCCACAGTTCTTCTTCTTTCTGTTGGTCATCTTTGCGGTCGAGGTGGCTGCTGGAATTTGGGGCTTTTCAAACCAAACCAAGGTGGGCGTCTCAAATGCTCGGTGCTTACGCAAACACACCGATTTATGCACCTAATTCATGTTGTTATGTTTGTGCCCATAGGTTACTGAGGATATAACAACTTTCTACAAGGAAACATACAATAACTACCAACAAACCAAACAAGAAGCTCTGAAAGAAACACTCCGTGTCATCCAGCATGGAGTAAGATCTCGTTTCTTTCTTTCAAAGATTCTATACAGTGAGTCTCGCAAACGCCAACTGCTTTGCTCGCCATAACAGCCTGGGAGATTGTAAACATCTTCAGAAAGTGCTTGCTGTTTTGTATGTGCTCTGTGCATCAGATGTCTCTTAAACATTTCTTGCTCGTTGACTTACTAATTTGTGATGACATCTATTCATCATCTTTTAGCTTAACTGCTGTGGGCCATCAGGAAATGTCCAGGATGAAGAGACCTGCCCAGGAAAAGATGGTCTCGATGTTCTCATTACAAAGGTAATATGTTTACAGACTAAAATGCTGCAGTTTGGTAGTTATTATATTTAATATGTAGATGCCGCAGCTTACTGAATTTTGTAATAAATCATTGAACAAGATCCATGTAGGCCGTGAAGGCTACACAAAAATAAATGTCAGCAGAAAAATACAGATTTAAATGTAAAAAAAAAAAAAAAAAGCATAAATGTGAGAAATAAAGAACAAATCTAATCTAAATATGTTTTATAAAAATTAAATATTAAAATTGTGAAAAAAAACTTTTTTTTCTTTTATTTAATATTTATGCAGTTGTTCATATAACAAAGTACCAATTTTCTCTCATATATAGTTATACTGTAAGTATTGATTGCTTAGAATTAGCTTTTATTTATTTATATATATATATATATATATATATATATATATATAATAATAATAATAATAATAATATTATTATTATTATTATTATTATTATTTTTTTTTTTTTTTTTTATATATATATATTTTATTTTAGTGTATATATATATATATATATACTAGTAATAAACTTACTATTAAAGCATTATTTTCTAAGAAATGCCTACAAGGAAAAAAATTAAACAAGAAAAAAAAAGATAATAATAATAAAAAAATTATTTATTTATTTTATAAAATTATTTTCTTTTCTGTCATTACATTTAAGTGATCTATTTCTGTCACAGTTTAAAGTTAAACCAAACTTTGATTTTGACGGCTTGCTGTGAAAAGTTTCTCTCTGTGTTTGATATGACGATAGCTTTTCTTGAATTAAATGGTAAAACTGGTATTTGCCAAGACATATTATAACTTCTTAAAATTTTGATTCACTTTACAAGTTTCATGACCACGTTTTGGGTAGACACATCTACCATTATAAGAAAACATAAACACTTCCATCAAATTATCAGTCAGTGATTTACAGTTGACAATACTAGACCAGATTCTTCTAGGCAACAGGTCTGACTGTAAAGTGCTTTTTACACCAGCTTAGCTCTGATTCAAAGCATTGGAAATGTTTCTAACCTGAGGCACCCTGTGTACAGCTCAGCTTGAATGAGTCAGTGAAGCACGCTATTTACTCTACTAGTAGAAGGTCAAGTAACAGGTCATCGCAGCATAGTAAATGTTTACAAAATTGAGAAATCTTTTTGCATTGACTAAGTGGAGGGAAATGGAATATTTTCAAAGGTTGTGCTAAAGATCCAGCAGGGTTTAATTAAAGTAATGAGCAATTAATCATTAGGATAGATGGAAACTAGCATAAAACAACACTGATAAACCATCCATAAATCCCTTTGTACCTTGTTCCAAATCTTGTTTTATGTGTTCAGAGCTGCCCTGATGCCATTGATGAAGTCTTTAACTCCAAACTTCATATTATTGGAGGCGTTGGAATCGGCCTTGGAGTGATCATGGTGAATTTTATTTAATAGAAATTTATAGATATTGTATACACTACCAGTCAAAAGTTTTTGAACAGTAAGATTTTTAATGCTTTAAAGAAGTCTCTTTGCTCACCAAGCCTGCAGTTAATTGATCCAAAGTACAGCAAATCAGTAAAATTTTGAAATAATTTTACCATTTAAAATAACACTTTATTTATTTCAATATGTTTTAAAATGTAATTTATTCCTGTGATCGAAGCTAAATTTTCATCATCATTACTCCAGTCTTCAGTGTCTCATGATCCTTCAGAAATTATTCTAATATGCTGATTTGCTGTTCCAGAAACATTTTTTTATTATTATTGTTGTTGTTGTTGTTGTCGTTGTTGTTGTTGTTGTTGGGGAGGTAACAGTTAAAACCCAAGGACCAGATATGATGAACAAAATCTAGGAGTCAGAGATTTAATAATTCGAAGTCCGGTTTACTGAAGAAAATATTTTGCAGTTTCATCAGCAGAAGTCAGCTTCAACACTCCCAATGGAGTTTGCAGGCTGCTCCCATACACTCTCAATACAACTGTACTTATACTCTTAACAGAGTCACTAACTACGTCAGTATGGTCGAAGCATAGATAAACGTAGAAAATCTCCAGACATGGACATAAGCATATCATCAGTGATTATTTAAAAAGCAATCAGAGGTCAGATGCAACAGGTCTTTCCAGAGATTAATATCTGTCACCCTGCACATCAGGGTGAGGGCAAATGACGTTTCCCTCATAGGGAAGCTCAAAGACAGACATACGAACACATACACAGAGAACACTTATCTGTATTTCAAGGTTGCCTGGCTCTGCCCTGGATCTCATCAAATATGGTTAACTACACACACAATGAGAGCAGCTTTTTTAGAAAGTAAAAAGGCAGACTAAATCCATATTGAACTACTAATATATATATATTAACTAATAAATATATCCAGTAATAATAACTTGATTAATAACTTTGATTAATAACTATTCAAGAAGAAATAAATATATATTTTATGAAGGTTGTGATGGCTCCAGGATTCCACTCTTTCATTATTATCAATATTTAAAACAGTTTAGTACATTATTTTCAGGATTCTTTGATGAATAGAAAGATCCAAAGATCAGCATTTATCTGAAATAAAAAGTTGTAACATACACTATACCATTTAAAAGCTTGGAGTCAGTATAATTTATTTGTATTTTTTTTATTTTTTTTTTAAAAAAAAATTATAGAATTGAACACACTTTTTCAGCAAGGATGCTTTAAAAATTGATCAGAAATGATTATAAAGACATTTATTATGTTACAAAAGATTTCAGTTTCAGATAAATGCTGTTCTTCTGAGCTTTCTATTCATCAAAGAAACCTGAAAAAAATTCTACTCTGCGGTTTTCAGCATAATAATATTAATAATAATTGTTTTTGGGTGGAAAATCAGAATATTAGAATGATTTGTGAAGGATCATGTGACTGAAGTAATGATACTAAACATGCAACTCTGAAATCACAGGAATACATCAATTGTAAGATATATTCAAATAGAAAATAGTAAATAGTAAAAATATTTCAACATTTTTCAGTTTTTGCTGTACTTTGGATCAAATAAATGCAGGCTTGGAGAGCAGAAGAGACTTCTTTAAAAAACATTAAAAATCTTGACTGGTGGTATATATAAATTTATATACATTTTTTGTTGTTTAATTTTTTTTATTTAAAAATGTCTAATCTTATTTATGTATACTCATTATTATTCAAAAGTTTGGGGTCAGTATTTAAGACATTTAATGTTTCTATTCAGCAAGGATGCATTGTTGATCAAAAAATGATTATCAAAAGTAAAAGTAAAATCATTTACAATGTTACAAAAGATTTCTATTCAAATAAATGCTGTTCTTTTGAACTTTCTATTCACGAAAGACAAAAAAGTATCACTGTTTCCACAAAAATACTAATCAGTGCAACTGCATTGATAATAATAAGAAATGTTTCTTGAGCAGCAAATAAGCACATGTGACACTGAAGACTGGAGTAATGATGCTGAAAATTCAGCTTTGCATCACAGAAATAAATTACATTTTAAAATAAATTAAAATTGTAATAATATTTTAGAATATTACTTTTTTACCACATCAAATAAATGCACCTTTGGTGAGCATTCTTACAAAAAAAAATAAAAAATCTTACCAACCCTAAACTTTGAATGAAAGTGTATATATGTTTTTGCTTATGGTGTAGAAATGGTATTTCTTAGTACCTTGATTGTAATGCTTTTTTGAGCATGTGTGTGATTTGACGTGTCACTGAAGCAATGTGTTCTCCATGTGCGCAGATCTTCGGCATGATCTTTAGCATGATGCTGTGCTGTGCCATCCGGAAAACCCGGGAGATTGTCTGAGGGTCCGGTTGCCTGGGAAACTGCCAGTATATTTGTGTTGCATGATGTCTGTCCCAAAGCACTGTCTTGAACATGACCTCATCAGCTAAGAGCCAGTCAGATCACAGCGTCAGGCACACGATCTCTTCACGTCTGTGATTGACTGGAATTCACTCTTTTTCTTAGTGCAGCTGTATCACTGGTTCCGTCACGAGTAATGAGAGAACAGGGTTGGTTTAGCATTCCAAGCCCATTTGTAAAGGCCTTCAAGTCTGACTTTTTATATTTTTTTATCGTTCATAATAGATTTTAAGGATTAACCATTTGTTCGCTTTATTGTACTCGCAGTACTGCTTGATATGAATTGTTCTGAACTTTTCTAATGTTCTGTTTTTGATTTGTGAATAGGGTTGATTGATTTACCCACATCGGTGCATATGGCTCAAATAAAAGCCGAATTATTCATGAATCTTGTGGTGGAATGTGTTTTTTTCTTTTTTCTTTTTTTGAGTGATCTGTTTTAACAGCTTTCCCTCAACAGGCTGATAAGAGTTATTGTGAAGGGGCTGATACCCAAACCTTCATCCCGTTTCCCATAATCACAGCGTCACTATTATGTGACCGTTTACAACCTCTCAGTTTCCTTAATCTTGTTTGTATCATTTTCTCCTTCCGTTCTTCCCCCCCCTTCTTCCTGTTTGTCTTAACTTGGTCTCAATTAGGCCAAAATTTGAGTTTGTACAATGGAAAATTGCTTGTATAATTATGAACCACCTCTGCCTCTTGCCTTTGATTTTGTGTGATCTCTGTTTCTCAAACACTGACACATTGTGAAAAAATGTTGTTCTCTCATAATAAGTGACAGTATGACTCACCAACAAACCCAAACAAATTGAGCCAACAAAGACATCAGAGACTGTGAAATCATATTAATACAGAGGCACACCCATCAAAACATTTCCTTTACTGTAATTTTACCAAAATTTCTCAAAAGTGACTTTTTGTTTAGTTTTTTGTTGTTGTTGTTGTGAGGAGTGATTCACATATATTTAACCTAAAGACAGAAAAACGATGCAATAAGAACACTGAATACTTCTTGAATTTGAAGATTAGGGTAAATTTGACTTATTTTGTCTTTTAGAAAACATGTAAGTAGCTTCTGAACGGTAGTACTAAATGGGAAAAAAAAAAAAGAATATTTAAGCAGAATAAGGAAAATAGAAAATATAGCCTACACATCGTCACTGTGTTCAAAAGTTTACATCCCTGGCTCTTAATGCATCGTGTTTCATTCTGAAGCATAAGTGAGCGTTTGAACCTTCAGTAATGAGTCTCTTTTTTGTTCTTAGTATGTACATTATTTTTTTTAAGAAAATGGCCGTTCGTTTTAATAGATGTGACCCTTATTCATTGGCTGGAATCGTGTAGAGCCCTTTGAAGCTGCATTGAAAATGCAATTTGGACCTTCAGCCTGTTGACCCTCATTGAAGTCCACTATATGGAGAAATGGAATGTTTTCCTCAGAAACCTTAAGTTCTTTTGGACTGAAGAAAGAAAGACGTGAACATCTTGGATGACATGGAAGTGAGTAAGTTATTAGGATTTTTTTTTTCTGGAAGTGAACTAATTCTTTAAATATACTAAAAAGTGCTGTCTTAGAAGAAAATCGCCACTTGGTTTGATATGATGTTAAATACTATTACTATTAAATATTACTGACGTGTATGTGTTTATGCAATAACAATCTTGTTTATCAATGTCTTCTATCAAACACATTACAGCAAAAGTAGATAATTATTATAATTTAATTGCTCATTGCACGATGTGACATTTTCATTTTGCTTATTAGTCAGTATTTTCCCCCTCAAAAGATTTTTTCTTGTTTACATGCCATTTGATAAAACTTGAACTTTGTTGCCCCCTGGTGGTCTTTCCATCTAATTATTTTAAGCCTGAGAGTACTAAACAAACTTTTCACCTCAACAGCAAACTTTACAATAGACATAAACCTGATGTCTTTCAGCTGCTCATCAATTAGAAATAGAGAAAGAACTTTGAGTTCCTGATGAGTCTTAACAGTACAGACTATCTGACGTCTGAAGTGAATGAGCTCCATTACACTTTTAAAAGGTTTGATCACTTTAATGTAGCTGTAGGCTTTATACTAGAACAGAGAGAGGAAGTGTGTTACAGTAATGTCTGTAATGTCAGGACTTAAAACTCTCATCGTCCACTTCAGTATGATACAGAGCAGATGCCGGGGCTGTTTGACATCTTCACTTGCGTTTGCACGCGATTTCGGACAGTCTGTGTGACTAAAGATATCTTCCTCTTCAGATGGTACAGGTGGGCTTCCATTGTTATGTTACTTCTTAAGATTTTACTCAAAAAATGTCATATGCTTAAAAGTACTGTATGTAAATCTATACTTTGTTTTAGTATTTTTATATGCATTTATTGAGGCTTTGTAGTATACATTACTATTTGTGACCCTGGACCACAAAACCAGTCTTAAGTAGCACGGTATATTTGTAGCAATAGACAACAATACTTTGTATGGGTCAAAAATTATTGATTTTTCTTTTTAATGCCAAAAAAATGTGAGTAAAGTTTTTTCCCACCTTATTTTTTGATTATTAATATGCATTGCTAAGAACTTCATTTGGACAACTTTAAAGATGATTTTCTCAATATTTTGATTTTAGGTTCCTGATTTTAAAATAGTTGTACTTCGGCCAAATATTGTCCTATCCTAACAAACCATACATCAATGGAAAGCATAAAAAATATTAATATATAAAAAATAACAAAAATGTATGACTGGTTTAGTGGTGCAGGGTCATATTTAATAGATTTAATATATAAATAATTGGCTCGTTTTTTAAACATAATTTAACTGAAAAAAAGGTTTATATAATTAAAAAAAATCTGAGTGCAGAGCAATATATATATTCTTATATATATATATATATATATATATATTCTTTTTTTATGAGGATTACAATTCAGGTTCTTCTATGCATTTCTCTGTACTTTGCATTTGTTCTGGTGTATGTTTATTGTCCCATATTAGAACGGTCACCAACGTCATGCGTGACTTTCACCACAGCAGCTCCGTGTGCAAACACACCAACTAGAGGATGCAACACTCCTGTCACACATGAAGCAGAAACTCTCCATGCTGTTTCTCAAGCGCGGGGCATTTCGATCAGCTTGTGAGGGATGAGAACCGGGATTCTCTGCATCCCTTGAGACCCCAAACGACCTGCTTTTCTGCACTAACCGTAGGACTGACCGCTGCCTGACCACTGACCGCCACTTTACCTAAGAGAGCCTCTCAGGTGGGACCCTGATCAGCGGAGATGGACGATTTCACTCCATCACTAATGGTTTCTGCGCTTTTCAAATGCTCCGATCAGCGGCTATATTAAGGCTTTGAATAAGGTCAGCAATGAATAGCTTTGTTCTCAGTGCCATATCCCACTGGCGAGAGGTAACCGCTTGTTTTTTATTGCACCGTTCTGTCTTGGACTGTTTTAACTTGCATGGGATTTACATTGAAGACAATGCATAAGTAATTTTTGTGGAAATCCTAGTCTGGCTGACCTGATTTTACAGCTGTGCCCCTTTTTGCAGCGCTTGGAAAAAGCAAAGGACAGTGAGCTTAAATTTCTGTAGAGTGCATGAGTACAACCTCAAATCTAATGCAAATGGCTGAAAACCCTGAAGACCCTCTTGTATTGTTGGAGATCCTGGAAGTGTTAGGTGCATGCCGCGGGAGCGTGTCGTACGCAGACATTTGCGTCTATCTGAGTGGACGCTTCAGCCTGCAGCCGCTTCTAGAATTACGGAGTCTCTTATATTCCACCGCCTGTAGAGACCCCTGCTTCCCTGCCACCCTCTTCCGAGAGCGGCTTCACCCACCCTGCAGCAACCGGCTCTCGGCGGCCGCCGATGTTGTCTCCCTGTTCAACCTCCTCATGCACACCCGCATGGCTCCAACATACACGCAGAACCTTCAGTCTCTGACGCCCTGTCAGGTCTGTGGGAAGGGATTTGTGCGTTACGACTGGCCGGCCGCCTTACCCGTCACAGGAGGAGGGACCACCTCTGAGGACTGTAAATATGAGAACCTCCCTTGTGAAGTGTTCAGTCATAACACAGAGGCTTCACACGCTCAGCCTCAACCTCACTCACACATGCACAACCGGGACAGCATGCAGAACGTGCATTCTGGAGACGCGGTCAATCAGGAAACTGGAAAGACACCGACGACCAATCAGGGAATCCGCGTCGCTCGTTCCTGCTCCCAGAAGAGGAGTGCCTTTAAAGAAGGGATCCACAAAATTCCTCTCATTTCTGTGGAAGCCGACGGCCAATCGGATCAAAGCCCAGATGGACCGAGATCGGATAGTGAGGAGCTGCATTACGTTCCACAAAAGAACCCCTATCCGGATCCCGCAACGTACGACCACCACAACCCAGCATCACATGCGCATGACCATTCGTACACTTGCACGAACACACCTGAACCGGATGCACATGTGGCCAACACGTACGATGATGCCGCGAACCCCTACGATCCTCAGACGCAGTGGCGTCAGACGAAGCACGAGAGTTTGGACGAGCTCCAGACGTCCACCTACTTCGGCCCTTCAGACTCCAGCCAAAAGCTCCAAACCCCTGCTCTTCAAATCAAAAGCCACAGCTTGGACATCGACAGCAGGACAGCGGACGAAAGACCTGAGCCTGAAACAACCGGGCTGCAAAAACCCAGATCAGAGCGGTCCATCTTAGAGAAGTCGGGCTTAAGAAAGCCAGGATCTGTTAAACTCAGCATTGACGGATCAAGCTTCGACATTCCAGGTTTCGATCCTCGCATCGTCAATACGGTGCGGGATACCTTCAAACGGCTCAGCGGGATGAGTTTGGACGCGTGGTACGATTGGTCCCCGAGCATCGAGGGCATGGTTAGCGTGGGCACCCAAACGGAGCCTGCGGATCGGCGCGCTTTACGAAGCCTCATGCTTGCCGATAAACTCTCCATCGACAACCCTGACATCGGCGAGGACGACATCAGCGCCATCTTCCGTTTTTTAGACGACATTAGCATGTGTGGCTCCATGGCGGTGCTGCCAGGGGAAGGAGGCGGAGCCCAGGAAGGGGGCGGAGCAGGGCTCCCAGAGAGGCGTGAACGTTTGGGAAAGTTACGGAGGTTGTTTCACTCCTTGGAGGCACCTGAAGAAGGCGTGAGATGGGGCGTGGGGCGCCTGCTCCAGCGGGTCACGGAACTGGAGCAACAGCTCGAGCCAATCGCAGAGCTACGCGAGCAGCTGGCCCTTGTGCTTTCCACGCTGAACCGTCTGGAAGACCGGGAGCAGGTCGCATGCCCGCACGTGCATCAAGTGCACATACAACCACAGCTCACGCCACGGCCTAGCCTGCAGCAACAGCATGGGTCCCCGAGGACCATGCCAGGGGGGGAGGGCATCAACGAGGCAGCGGCGAAACGCAGGCGTCTGTTTGTACGCAGGACCTCCAGGAGCCACACGGAGAGCAGTGGATCGGAAGCCCCCAGGGAGTGGAGCATCAGCTTCAGCAAGGAGCCACACATACAGGCTGTTAAGGTAACAGGATAAGAATTATTTGCATATATAAACATCATACTTGTCTCTGTGACAGAACTAGACTAGTATGTTAGCATACTACTCTTATTTCTACCACATAAGGATACAGTATGTAACCTTGGACAAAAGAGTAGTATGCTAGTATGTTATTCTGAATTCAGCCTATGTAAACACCAAAATAAGAGTAATTTGCCAATAAGAAAGTATCTAATCTGAAAACTAGCCAATCAGAAAAATGCTCTCAGTTTGTCATTCATTCGGTGCATTTAGGCAGAGTTTTAAAGAGACATGTGGTTAAAGTTAGCAAAATGGTTGAAATCGCTTATAGCACATTTTAATATTAGGCTCCTTTTCTCTTCACAAGATTATCTTGTAGGAATCATACACTTCTGCTGGTCCGAAAGCTTTTTGTCTAGAGAACCAGATTTATGCTAATTTAAAGGCTGACCCAAAATTGTCATCCCTGGTCTGCTGTACTATACTGAAGCACAAGATCATAATTCTCATGAACTTGATCAACAGGTTTTATGCAAACTTGTGGATTTCATGCCGCTTGAGTGCTGCTGTCATTAAAGCAAAATAAATTTTGCAATTCATGTACTTTTTTCAGTTTAAATTTGCACTCAAATTGTAATGCAGACAATAATAAATGCAATACAGAATTTAGAATATATGCGACCCTGGACCACAAAACCAGTCAAAAGGGTCAATTTTTTAAAAATTGCTTTTCATTGGTGTATGGTTTGTTAGGACAGGACAATATTTGGTCGAGATACAACTATTTGAAAATCTGGAATCTGAGGGTGCAAATCAAAATTTTGAGAAAATCACCTTTAAAGTTCCTGGGAATGCATTAACTAATCAAAATTACTAATTACCTTTTGATATATTTACGGTAGGAAATATCTTCATGGAACATGACATTTACTTAATATCCAAATTTTTTTTGGCATAAAAGAAAAATGTATAATTTTGACCCATACAGTGAACTTTTGGCTATTTCTACAAATATACCCAATGCTACTTATGACTAGTTTTGTGGTCCAGGGTCACATATATGAATTTTGACTAGTGGTCTCTTTTGGACCTTATGTAAATGTATAGATATAAACGTGAATACTTAGTCATGATATAAACTTTGTTTGGCTACTCAGTCTGAACATTTAGGTGGAGTGCATAAAAGAGAGGGCTCCATTGTGCAAGAAGTGACAAGCTTTCACCTCATGCCACCTGAGACCCACAATGCACCACGGCGCACATCTGTCCAGAGCACTACCCAGCATATGACTGAACGCCCCAAAGTGACCTGGAGCCAATCAGACTTAACACCCCTGGATCTTCAGGTAACACCTTCAAATGTACTGTTTTGGGTGAAAACATTGTCACCTTATGAATTTGTATTTTTTTTAAAAAATTGAATAAAATAGTAATAATTGAATAAAATTATTTTACAAAAATAGGAGGGATCGTACAAAATGCATATTATATTTTTATTTAGTACTGACCTCAATAAGATATTTCACATAAAAAGATGTTTACATGTAGTCCACAAGAGAGAATAATAGTTTAATTTATAAAAATTACCCTGTTCAAAAGTTTACATACACTTGATTTTTAATACTGTGTTGTTACCTTGAATGATCCACAGCTGTGCTTATTTGTTTAATAATAGTTGTTCATGAGTTTCTTGTTTGTCCTGAACAGTTGCCCTCTGTTTTTCAGAAAAATCCTTTAGGTCCTACAAATTCTTTGGTTTTTCAGCATTTTTATGTATTTTGAACCGTTTCCAACAATGACTGTGTGATTTTGAGATCCATCTTTTCACACTGAGGACAACTGAGAGACTCATATGCAACTATTACAGATGTTTTAATGCGCACTGAAGCGTCAGAAGGAAATACAATGCATTAAGAAGTGGGGGTGAAAACTTTTCAAATTTGAAGATCAGGGTTAATTTAACTCATTTTGTCTTCTGGGAAACATGTATCGTCTGTAGCTTCTGATGGGCAGTACTAATTGAAAAAAAAAAAAAAAAAAGATATTTAGGCAAAATAATAAAAATTTTTATACGAGTCCTTCAGTTGTCCTCAGTGTGAAAAGATGGATCTCAAAATCATACAGTCGTTGTTGGAAAAGGTTAAAAAACACAAAAATGCTGGAACATCAAAGAATTTGTGGGACCTGAAGGACTTGTGCAGTTTTGCTGTTCAAGGCAAACAAGACACTCATGAACAAATATCACTAAACAAAAAAAAGCTGTGGATCATTCAGGTAACAACAGTATTAAGAATCAAGTGTATGTAAACTTTTTAACAGGATCATTTGTATAAATTCAACTGTTATTTTCTCTTATGGACTATATGTAAATGTCTTTAATGTGAAATATCTTATTGAGGTCAGTACTAAATAAAAAATAACATGCATTTTTTATGATCCCCTTATATTTTGGTAAAATACTTAACATTTAGTAGATTCTGCAAGGGGTATGACCTCAACTGTAGTTTTATAAAGTGCTTACCTAATATTTACCTACTAGGTTTTGATGAGGTTTGCATAACATTTTTTATAAATCTGTGTTAAAGAAACAGTTCACCTGATCAAGAGCCTGAAAAAAAATCACAATAGTCCTCGATCAATAATAATGCTTTTCCAGTTAAAACATTGTCTCGCAGCTTTTCACTTCATAAGATGGTAATTGATAGACTGGAGTGGTATGGATTACTTGTGGATTATTGTGATGTTTTTATCAGCTGTTTGAACTCTCATTCTGACGGCACCCATTCACTGCAGAGGATCCATTAGTGAGCAAGTGATGGAATGCTACAGGTTTTTAAATCTGTTCTGATGAAGAAAAAAATGCATCTACATCTTGGATGGAATGAGCAAGTACATGTTGAGCAAATTAACATGTTTGTGTGAACTACTGAGATAATAATCATTTCCAAAATGATTATTATTGTTTTTACATATATGTTATTGTTTTTTTTGAGACCCTAAACACTAAATCAATCTTGCATAACATGCATTAGTGCACATAAACTAGCACAAAATACCACATTTTGATATTTTTTATATACTTTTTTGCAGGCCCCTGAGTCTTTGGAGTTCTGGACAGACGAGATTTACACGCCAGCCTCCGACACTCTCCTGCGGCGTTCGCATTCATACACCCGTTGCAACAGGAACCAGGCGTTCCGTATCGCTGCCCTCAGCATCACTGCCACCATCATCCTCATCCTCATCATCGTCATTCCAATCAGCACCATGTAACGTACATGCAGTCACATGAGAGCCTGAGGCTACTTTGAATGGTACAATACGTGTTTATCAGATAATACTATGGCAATTTTAATGAACGCATGAATTCTTCATGAACCTAAATCGACGAGCATGGCAGACTGTCCCAGTGTAAAACCTATGCAAAATAGACTGCGTTTCCTGAAACGTTCATTGGGCCTTTTTGGAGTTTCCCTACCTTTAGTTTTGTTTGAGGTTCTAGTTTAAACGCTTGTTCGGCAGTTTATGGCTTCTGGACGTTCCGGTATACCCTCTTTGTTGACGGATATTGGGGAGTTCCCATTAGGCTAATGTAATTCAGCTGAAACCTGAGACGGCACCCACTTGCTCGCACAGTGGCACGTTTCTCTCTTCCGCGCCTCCATTTAAATGCTTGGAAAATCCATTATTAGTTGCACATTTACATGCAACTGCCCTTTAGATCTGCTTTAATGTTCCCATATTTGGAGGAAATGCTGACGCGTGAGTGATATGAATCTTTGTTTTCGTTCGATGCATAATCTTCATTACTGACCTGAATTTAAAAAGCGTGCTACAAAACGTAATATCCTCCCTCACAAAAGCTTAAAAGAAAAGGAAAACGAGCCTCCAGAGATCCAGAATGGATGCATGATGGTGGATCAATACCGGCACACATTTTCAATTTGCTGAACAACAGCACTAAAGTTTTAATGGGCTGTGATGGGACTGAGTGAGTGCGGGAGGGGAGAGACAGAGAGAAGGAGTGTTTGTCCTCCTTTATCGAGCCTGAAGCTTTCCGAGTCCTACTTCTGTCTGCCCCCGCTGATTAATGAGTGATTTGCTCAGGTAAAAGAGTTTCAGATTGGAGCTGATGGGATTTTTACATGCAGTTTGATCTATGATCACTGTTGTAATTCATCTTGCACCGCTTGTGCTTCGGACTACAGAATGAGTGATACCTCAATCCGTGCTATTTATTTTCTAAATGATCAAGATTTACAACCACAGGCCACCTAGCAACCACCCAGAACATCTGAGCAACCATTGCAAATAGATAGCAAGCCTTGGCAATGCTTTTAACAGCTGAATACTGTAATGTAATGTGAAGATAATTGAATGAGATGTCCTATTTAAAGGAGGCAATGTTGGAAAAGTTTTGACATGATTTTGAATCGTATTTTTGCGTTCCTCTTGTTAGCCTTGTTTTTCATTCTGTGACTGTATGAACATGCATTCCTGGATTGGGATTATTCCTTTTTCAGGGCACCTTTGACTGTGAAAATAAACCTTTGTCTCCTCATAAAACTGGTTTTGGTTATTCAGTGGGAGCGTGTCTTGTGTGACGCTTTTCTGCCGGTAAAACAAGCAGGAAGTCGTATAGGAAGGAGGTGGATTATGACAATGGTATTTGGAGTGAGAGTTTTTCTTTAATAATATCAGCAATACTTTTGCTGCTTGCTGCTTTTCCCAGTGCAGTTTTAATATTTTAGAACACAGCTCTCATAAACGTGTATTATCTATTTATGATCTGTCAGTTCCGTTATTGACGTGAAAAGCACTTAACCGCACTTACATACATAGTCTCTCAAGCTCAAATGAGGCTTCCTTCTAATGTAGTTTATCTAAAATCTCCACTCTCTGTATACATATTGTGAAAGTGATTTGGTTTCATATTTGATAATGCTGCAAGATTCATCATAGAGATCACACACATATTGATTCCAGTGAAACTATGAAGAGTGTGCTTCTACTTAAATTAGAAAAGCCAATAAAATGCAATTTTATTTAAAAGATGTTGATATGAAGACATAATACATTAGAGTCTTACTGAATCAAGATTGTAAGATTATTTCTCATAATTTAATTTCTGCTTGTTTGTGTTTGTTTGACTTATGTGTTCATTTAATTTAATTTCTATACATTTTTCTCTTATTCCAAAAATCTTTAGGATATTAAATAAAGATCATGTTCCATGAAAATATTTGTAACCTATATTTCCTACCGTAAATATATCAAAACGTAATTTTTGATTAGTAATATGCATTGCTAAGAACTTCATTTGGACAACTTTTCTCAATATTTTTCCAGATTATCTCGGCCAAACCATGCATCAATGGAAAGCTTTTTGTTGTGTAAATCTCAATTTGAAAAAATTGACCCTTATGACTGGTTTTGTGGTCCAGGGTCACAAGCTATAATGTGATACTGCAGGACACCAGTACTGTGTCTTAAAATGGTGAAGAAATGTTAAATAAAAAGAGGCATTTGTAAAAATAAATAAATATATATATATATATATATATATATATATATATATATATATATATAAATTGCGTTCAACATTATTAAAAATGATTAATTTGTAGTTATTTAAATTTAATGGGGTAAATATATTCTTAAATAGTAATATTGGAATTTATTTAGAGAGAGTTTTTTAAATTGAAATAATTTAAATTGAAATAAATGTTCAAATATTTTTTACATAATATAATATTACAAAACGTAAAAAAAAAAAAAAAAGTAAAAAGCGCGAATCTGAAACTGGACGAATTTGTTACCCTGGAGACGTAACACACGCACGCGCATGCGCGCCCATGTGTTGTTACGCATCCATGGTAACAGTTTTTACCTGTAGTAGGAGCGTTTAGTTTCCTTTTGCGTTATTAATTACATTTTCCCAGTTCTCTGTCTGTCTGGTTTACGGCGGCTGTGAAATGACTCATGTCCGGACCTATAATCCGCGCGTCCGTGTGGGCAACTGGGAAGAAGACGTGACTTTAGAAGAGGTTTGTTGTTTTGACGCAACTTAGACTGTCTTACGTTTGTTGGTGTAAAATTCCGACAGAGAACTCGTGTGAGTAAATGAGCGGTGTCTCTGCAGGAAACTCTCAAGAACTTCGTCCTGCAAAAAGACAGGGGCGAACTTACAGTTCAGAAAGAAGGAGCTCTGAGACAAAACATCCTGAAACCAGTAAGTACTTTTTTTTTTTTTGTTGATGTATGAAAGTGTTGTCAACTATGTTGGAAGATGAACAGGTTATCAGATAAAATATTAATATAATGTTAATATGGAAATTGTATTAAATACCACTTGTCATTTAGCATAATGCTTACAACCTGTATATACATACAATATACTATATTGTATAAACCTATATTTCTTACCGTAAATATATCAAAACTTAATTTTTGATTAGTAGGCTATTTGATTAGTATTTTCAGCCACACATACATATTTTTTATCTATGTATAAAATATATATATATATATATATATATATATATTGCCAGAAATATAACAAAATATATATAATATGCACACTACCAGTCAAAAGTTTTTGTACAGTAAGATTTTTTTTTTTTTTTTTTAAAGTAGTCTCTTCTACTCACCAAGCCTGCATTTAACAGTAAAAAAAAAGTAGATATTTTCTATTTGAATATATTTTAAACTTCAAAATTTTCCTGTGATTTGTAGCATCATTACTCCATTCACATGATCCTTCAGAAATCATTCTAATATACTGATTTGCTGCTCAAAAACATGTAGTAGTATTATTATTATTATTATTATGTTGAAAACAGCTGAGTAGAATTGTTCAGGTTTCTTTGATGAATAGAAAGTCCAGAAGAACAGCATTTATGTGAAATAGAAATCTTTTGTAACATTTTTAATGTCTTTATTATCACTGATGATTAGCATCCTTGCTAAATAAAAATATAACAAATTATACTGACTCCTAGCCTTTGAATTGTATAGTGTACAATGTTACAAAAGCTTTTTATTTCAGAGAAATGCTGACCTTTGGATCTTTCTATTCATCAAAGAATCCTGAAAAAAATGTACTCTCTCTATATATATACAAAATATATAATCTTTGTTTTATTTACAACTTTTGAAAAACATGTAGTGCTCAAAATTGCTTTTTGTGTGTGCTGAATGTGAGACTGATTCTGTTTTTTGTTTAGGTGAGTTTATCAGTGTCCTCGGATGGCTTTTTGCACTTTGGAGACACGGTCATGCTGGTAAACTCTGGAGGTGGAGAGCATGAGCAGCGTGGCTCCTGTGTCCTCAGCATCATTGCCGACAGCAGTAATATATCATCACAGTCTGACACAAATTTAGCCCCCCACCTTCTCGGGCCCCTCCATGTAGGAGGATCCCACAGCATGACCCCTTGTGTTAGAAACGCCTTTATCATTACAAGGTATCACACAAACACATTCAGTCTCAGTCAGTCACTCACACACATAGTTGCTGATCTGTTTTTTCAACTGTGGTCTGTGATTCAGTGTTGATGGGACCTCAGATGGAGAGGTGCTCAGATACGATCAAAGCTTTGCCCTGAGAACGACCGCAGGGTTTGCCGGAGAGGTAAACAAGCAAATGGCATGCATACACAGTTTTATGTAATGGCTGAATCTCAACACGCAGTCTTTTTGGACTCCACATAGCTGTTCCTCACCAGTGATCACAAAACATTTCTGAAGTGTGCTAAGAAGTCTCGACTACAGGAGCTGAGCTTAGTAGAGGAGTTTGATTTCCTCTGCTGGTGGAAGGTGATTTACTTCGACCCCCAAGAAAGGTTTGAAAATGAAGGATGCCCTGTTCAGGTTCACATACTTTCATTTCTTTTTCGATATACTTGCTGCTGTTACTTAACAACTTAATAATGTGGAGTGAATGCTTTGTTTTGGCAGGTGAACAGCAAGGTTTTGATTTCCCACTGTAAGACCAATCAATGTCTGGCTGCTCTTGGCAATCACATCCTTTGGTAATACATTTCATATTGTAAGAGTGAGTGATTCAGTTAAAGTGAGCAGGAAACAACCAAATGTATATAGACTGCTGTTTAAAAGTTTGGGATAGAGAGAAACTTAAAGAAGTTTGAAAACAGTTGTGCTGCTTAATATTTTGTTGTTGAAACCTGTGATACTTTTTTTCAGGATTCTTTAATAAATAAAAAGTTGAAAAGAACAGTTTTTTTTTTTTTTTGAAAGAAATTAATATTTTTATTCACCAAGGGTGTGTTAAATTGATAGCAAAGACTTCTATTGTTAGAAAAGATTTCTGTTTTTAATAAATACTGTTCTTTTTAACTTTAGATTAATCCTGAAAAAAGAATCGCAGGTTACAAAAAATATTAAGCAGCAACATTAATTCCAACATTGATAATAAAAGTAATAAATCAGCATACAAGAATGATTTCTAAAGGATCATGTGACACTGAAGACTGCACTAATGGCTGATGAAAATGTAGCTTCGCATCACAGGAATAAATTAAATGTAATAATATTTCACAATATTACTGCTTTTTCTGTACTTTTGTTCAAATAAATGCAGCCAAATTGCCAAACTTTCGAATTGTATATAATATATAATTTTTTATATATATTTTATAGACAGAAAAATGGCTGTTTGAGCTTACGAACAGACCTGCCTAGTTTATTGTTAACTCTGTGTAGAATAATTGCTAGTGTTTATTCATTTATTTGGTTTGTTTGTGTTTTTTGTGTTTAGGACCCCTTTTGGTAAAGAGTACGAACTCACT
Organism: Cirrhinus molitorella; assembly: GCA_033026305.1. Lineage (NCBI taxonomy): Eukaryota > Metazoa > Chordata > Actinopteri > Cypriniformes > Cyprinidae > Cirrhinus > Cirrhinus molitorella. Next base: position 6,670,422 of record CM065127.1, on the reverse strand, counting down.
GCTCACACCTTCTTGGACTCCCATAAAGCTGAGAAGGATAATAACCATTGGCTGTTTTTCATGGCTCATCCTGCCAATCAGAATCAGAGCCTGATGCAACTGCAACAAGACTCAGACACAACAGATGTGCAAGAGGACACACAAGTAAAAGAGTGCACTTAAAAAGAACAGAAATGTAAGCAGAAATAACAATTACACCAATAAATATTTTTGAAAATATAATATTTTATTTCTTTATATATTTACTGTTATATTTCCATTTGTGAGCACTATTGATTCTTCTTGTACAAAAACTTAAGATAATTGCATTACGCTCCCAAAAGGAGGCAGCATCCCCTTCATTCTCAATGCTGCCTCCTGCTGAAAACTAAAAGTTTCATAAACATGCTCATCTCAGCATTAGTGTTTTTAGCATTTATTTAGGACATCTTATACAAACATTCATGTCTCTATTTACAACCTTTCAATCAGCATCAATAAAAATATATGCTTTTAGAAAAATTTGCCCAATTGAGACTTTGGCGATTTATTTTTTTTCTGCCCATTTTTCTTTTTATTTTTCTTCTTTCTTGGTTTTGAGTTTGCTTCCACTTTATTTCTTTTGGTGTGGTCTCTTTTTTTCATCTTGGACACCTATACGAAGAACAAGAAATCATATGTATTCTGTCATAACTACACACACACACACACACACACACACACACACACACACAGATATCTGAGCTTCTCTACACTACTGTAGAGAGTTTGGGGTTTACTTTTTACTTCTAGCGTTCTTGCTTTTACTCAGCAAGGATGCTGTAAATTGATCAGTGACAGGTAAAGACAGTACATTTTTCCATCACAGGAATAAATATGATTCTAAATGGATAAAAATAGAATACTGTTATTTACAATTGTCATAATATTTCACAAAATCACTGTATTTTGATCAAACCCAAAAAAAATATACAGACCCCAAACCATTTTAAAACAGTAATGTACATCTGCAGTACATATTAACTGTAATTGCATTGTACAGTACAGCATTGTAAATCTAACCCTACACCATTTTTGTCTTGATTTAGGGTGTAGTGAAAGATGAGGAAGTATGTTGAAATGTTTTTTTAATGCGTTTGCAGAAAAATCTATTTTTCACAGTAATTCCTGTCAGTAAAGGCCAGTGAATCACCATGATCGCAACTGTGATATTGCTTAATCTGAAGGAATCAAGAGACAGAATAGAAGAGCAAAGGTTTTTTAATAGGACAGAGACATGGTACATACAATCAGTACGAAACAGTCATATGTAACCAACGACGTGATCATTCATACAAAAACACATACAAAGAATAAATAAGGAATTAGAAAATGGGACAGGAGATATAAATAAAGGGTTCAGGAGGAAGGGAGGTTTAAATCGCTAGTTTACGTTTTGCCACGTGGTCCACTCGCTCCACTCAGAGAGGAGCAGCAGGTCTCTGCAGCGGACCCTTAGTTTCGAGACGGAGCCCTCGACTTGGATCTTTGAGCCCTCATCCCATTCTTTAGTCTTGAGCTGAGAACATACAGAAGTGGAAAACAAGCTTTCTTAGCTTTCTGTTAATTAATGATTTATGTCTCTTACTGAAGGGTAGTAGAAACCCATGAAAGATTTACATTATTTAAAAAATCCACATTGTTTTATACAGATTTTGGACTATGGGAGGCACCATTATGACGGGGAAAAAATATATTATTTGTACCGTAACACAATTAGAATTCACAACTCTAAAAATAAAATACTGATACAAAGACCACAGCTACTGAAAGAGCTTGCAGGTGGCAATGGATATAAGCATAGGGTTAAACCAAATGTTATTACTTTAATTTTCTCCACAAGGAGTCTAAACACACCAGATATCGAGTGAAATCCACACTAAGAAACTCCTGCGGTGTCTTGACAAGCATCGGCATGTTTATATCTGGCTAGGATCGCATCTAGCATTTCTTGTCTCTGCCATTCGTAAGCTCTTTTAGCAGCTGTGGTCTACTAAAAGCCTCAAAGGCATTAGGGCTAAAGTGGAGAGAACAAAGACGCAGGTTTTTTACTTTGTTTTATTTGTTTTATAACTAAGTTTTATTTGTTTTTTAACTAAGTTTTATTTGTCCACAGGCATCTTCCCATTCTTCTTATTGCTAGGAAAAGCAATGAAAAGCATTGCTTCTTTTGCTGTCCTTCAACAGAAAAAACTAAAAGCTGCACAATGTGGCATCGTATTAGTATTTTATTTTCTGAGTTGTGTTGTGGTAAAAATAGTAACAGGTTGCTTCATTAGCTCACTGAGTGTAGCCATTTCACATCATTGAAATAATGACGCCCCCCCCCATAGTCCAAAATATGTATAAAACGATGTGTATTTTTTAAATAATGTAAGTCTTTCATGGGTTTTCTGCTACAGTAATTCAATCATTTATGTTATATTATGCCATAGAAGTCTTAACAACCGGGGTTCCCTTTAAAGGGACAGTTCTTCTTAAAATAAAAAAATATGACTTTGAGTGAGTAATGACTTTTCATTTTCAGTCTGTTCCTCATACAAATTCAATAGCTTTGAATGTCTTATGTAACATGGATCACTTTTATTATACTACTAGGGTTTTTCTTTGGTATTTTCAGAGCTTGACAGCACTTTTCCATAGTAAAAAGAAAGTGGGATGTATTTTTTCATTTCATTTTTGGTGAACTGTTTGTGTGTGCAGAAGAGCATGTCATACCTCGCCAGTGTGTCGTATCTCGTACTCGATCTGATGCTTCAGAGGAAAGAAACTTTGGGGCTGTGGCCAGGTTGAGGGAGGCATCACCTCCAATTCTATGATTTGCTCGTCACTCCCCTCATGTTTTATACTGCAGATTGAAATGCTTGGATCTGCTGGTTTAACTAGGAAAACCAGAGAAAACGCATTCAGTCATGATGATGATGTGCTTTGGTACGACGCTGTTTTAGCGCCACGTAAAAAAATAAAAATAGAAGATTACGAGATTAAGAATAAATCAGAAATGTTTTGAGAATAAAGTCAAAATTATGAGAATAATGTTTAACTGTTTCGAGAATAAAGTCGAAATGTTTTGAGAATAAATCAGAAATGTTTTGATAAAGTCAAAGTGTTTTGAGAATAAAGTCGAAATGTTTCAAGAATGAAGTCGAAATTACTTAAATTATTTCATGCAATTACAAGATTGTAATATTTTGAGAGTATATTCTAACCTTTTGGCCAAGATTGGAAGAAATCCAAAATCTCAGCTTTCAAAATCGGTGCTCCCAGTCTGGGTCATTTGCATGCGTAGGCTACACATTTCAAAGTAATGCTAGGATTTAATTGCTAGGATTTTTTGTAATTCCAACTTTATTCTTGAAACATTTCGACTTTATTCTCAAAACATTTAGTCTTTATTCTCATAATTTCACCTTTATTCTCGAAACATTTTGACTTTATTCTCAAAATATTTCAATTTTATTCTCAAAATATTTTGACCTGATTGTTGAAAAACAGTTCTCAAAGGGGACATGGTGTTTAAATGACCACTGAGAAATTTTAACCAAAGTATTTTACAGACAATTCATGAAGACCCTAAAGAATCATACCAACTTGTGGAAAACGGGCATTCGATGTCCACTTTAAAGTACAGTTTCTCCCAGTTAATAATATGCTATAGTTAATGTTTGTTTTCATTTATTAAATTAAATTACAAATAATGCAATATTTTCTTTTCTTTTCTTTTATTTTAAATATAATACCCCAAAAATATTTTTTTTGTCATAATTTACTCACCCCGAAGTTGTTCCAAACCTGTATGAGTTTCATTCTTCTGCGAAAAAGATATTTTGAAGAATGTTGGTGACCAAACACTTGATGGTAGCCATTGACTTTGAAGCCATTGAAACTCATAGTTTGGTTTAAAAAAATATACTATGAAAGTCAATGGCTACCGTCAACTCTTTGGTTGCAAACATCCATCAAAATACCTTTTTTTGTGATCAACCAGTCTTAAAGGATTAGTTCACTTTCAGAACAAAAATGTACAGATAATATATTCACTACCTTGTCATCCAATATGTTCATGTCTTTCTTTGCTCAGGCGTAAAGAAATTATGTTTTTCTGAGAAAAACATTTCAGATTTCTCTCCATATAATGTACTTCTATGGTGCCCCCAAGTTTAAACTTCAAAAATGCTGTTTAAATCCAGCTTCAAAAGGTTCTAAACAATCCCAGCCGATGAAGAAAGGTCTTATCTAGTGAAATGATCTGTTATTTTTGAAACAAATTGATAATTTATATACTTTTTAACCTCAAATGCTCGACTTGTCATGTCTCTGTGATGCATAGTCTGTGTGATCCAGGTCAATACAGTTAGGGCATGTCGAAAAACTCCCATCTTTTTCTTCCCCAACTTCAAAATCATCCTACATCATTGCAGAAGTACCAACCCAGTGTTTACAAAGTGAACATATGAAGAAAATCAATGCCCTTTACAAAAAAAAAACAAACAAAAAAAACAGATCTGTAGAACAATTTTGCAGTTGAAGACAAAAACGAGCATGCGCATCGCAGAGACAAGACAAGATGAGCATTTAAGGTTAAAAAGTATATAAATTGTCAATTTGTTTTGGAAAAAAACAACAACCGTCTCGCTAGATAACCGTTTTGCTTCATCTGCTCTTTGAAGCGGCATTTAAACAGCATTTTGGAAGTTCAAACTTGGGTACATTATCTATACATTTTTGCTCTGAAAGTGAACTAATCCTTTAAGTAGCATGGGTATATTTGTAGCAGTATCCAAAAATACATTGTATTGGTCAAAATTATAGATGTTTTATTAGAATTTTCGATTAGCAATATGCATTGAGAACTTGATCAACTTTAAAGGCAATTTATTTTTTTTGCACCCTCAGATTCCAGATTTTTAAATAGTCCTATCTCTGACAAAAATTGTCCTATCCTAACAAGTTTATTCAGCTTTCAGATGATGTATAAAATCACAATTTTAAAAAATGTACCCTCATGACCTTATGGTTTTGTGGTCCAGGGTCACATTTGTGTTCAACAGACGAAAGAAACTCATACAGGTTTAGAACAACTTGAGGATGAATTGTAAATGACACAATTTCCTTTAAGCCACATACTCACCGATGTCTCGTAGATAGAAACTGTGGTCAGTTTTCATATAGCAGCATTTGGAAACCGCCTCCCCTGTTATCAGCAGCCGCTCAGACTCTTCAGAGTATGAATTGGTGGAATGTGGGAGAAAAAAAAATTCCCCATCCACGGACTGTGACACCCAATGTCCATTATCCCTAAATAGATACAACAAGCATGCCTGGTTACGCCAATGATAACATAAGTGCAATGTATCTGTGGGTGTGTGTGAATTTCCGATACCTCGTATTGCGAAGTCTGAGAGCACTAAATTCATCTGAGGTCCAGGTGCATTTGATGTTTTCAGTGCAGGAAAACGTTTCAACCGTGCAGTTGATTTTGAAACCTGAAATGGAAGAAAGAAATACACTGATGCTTAAATACTCTGCCCTTGTCCAAAAACCGAAAGTAACTGCCTTCCTGCTTTGTGACCCCAGACAGTCAGTGACTCAACAGGTTTTTAAGGAAACTAGTTTCACACTTCTGCAGCATTATAACATTGCACTTACGCCATTAAAAGTAAAGGTTCCAGAAGGTGTTTTTCTGGATTCCCCAAATCATCTTTTAGTGAGCTGTTCTTAAAGAGAGCCCACTTAAAAAAGTTTTCCACTATAAAGAAAAGGAAACGTCACGATTTGGTCAGTTACGCAGATGACACTCGGATATATACAGCAGCATTGATTGCACAGTTAACATACTACTGAATATGTTGCTTTGCTATTTTATGTTATCTGAACAATGGAAAAAAACATGTGGAAGCTGCTAAATCATATAGAGAAGGACTTAGTAAGGGAGAAAGGGCACAATATTTTGACAAACTAAAGTTAATAGGTGGTAAAGATACATACGAGCAGTGTTAGTTAAGATATTAGCCTAATATTCCACCTAACTGACTGGAAATTATATGAATTTCTATACAATATAGTTACCCATTGCTGTTTGTGACTGTGAGGACACCATTAGTATCACTGATCTTGAATGTGGAATGAATGTAGATTATTTGGCTATGTCTTTCTAACTCTGTATTACAGCCTCTAATTCCGCTATGAGTAAAATACTGTGTTTTTGTGGTTTAAAACATTGTGGACAGTGTTTTAAGGTGTAATGTATTAATGCAATATCGGATGTTTAACTCATGCCATGGTTAATGAATATCAGGATGCCATATCTTTGCAAGGCACTAAGTGCAAATACTAATAGAGTGTTTTCAAGACGTGTCATCAGTTGGCCATATTGGTGGCACTGAACATAAACAATGCCACTGAACTGAACAAAACTTGCATATTTTGCCGATTATTGCTGCTGAAAATGGTCAATTATTGTTATGTTTTGGCCTGTACTAATCGGTCGGACCGGGAAAAGCGTACTATAGTTATAACCATTCAAGAAGAAGAGCACAAAAAACTAAGGAACAAAAGGGGTTTGTGGTTGGCCAGACTGAACCAGGATTTCCAAGGCAAGAATCTTGACAACATTCATCTTTGTTCTTATCATTTCTGGTCAGATAGGTGAAATATTAGGCTAATATCTTAATTAATACTGCTTGTATGTATCTTTAGCACCTATTAATTTTAGTTTATCAAACAATTGTGCCCTTTCCTGCTTACTAAGTCCTTCTCTATAGCAGCTTCCACATGATTTCCCATGGTTTAGACAGCATAAATCAGCAGAACAACGTATTCAGTAGTTCATTAACCATTCAATCCATGCTGTTGTTTACATCCGAGTATTGCTAATATTACTGCACATCTGGTTAACTGACCGAACAGTGACATAAATGCAAACCCTCTATGGATTCTATTTACAGCATGTAAATATAGTATTTTCTTAGTGATTAAGAAGTGCAAGTGGCAGATATTTCTGCCTCAGTATAGTAGTACATTATAAAACAGTATGCATTATGTCGTATTGAGCGTAAATGATCATTTTTAATAAAATTATTAAATAATATTTATATTTGTAGCAATATTTATGCCAAAAAAACATTAGGATATCAAGTAAAGATCATGTTCCATGAAGATATTTTGTAATTTTTCTACCGTAAATATATAAAAACTCAATTTTTGATTAGTAATATGCATTGCTATGAACTTCATTTGGACAACTTTAAAGGCAATTTTTCTCAATATTTCGATTTTTTTGCACCCTTAGATTCCAGATTTTTAAATAGTTGTATCTCGGACAAATATTATCCTAACAAACCATACATTGGAAAGCTTATTTATTCAGTTATTATTTTGTTATTATTTATAAATCTCAATTTTGGTTCACATATGTGATTTAAAACGGAAGAAGAACAAGTTTGGCAAAAGGCGGATTTGAACTCGGGTTGCTTTGCCACCACAGGTGTGCCACTGGAAATATTTCTTGGTTTCTGTCTTTTATAATATTGACTAGCCCAACCACACTTTCGTGGCTGAAATTGTTGTAAATACCTTCCGCCAACAAGGTGGGCTATTTGCACTTAAGCGTTATTGAAGTATTCTTCACACTACACTTTTAAAAATACCGCTTCTTTATTCTTATGATCTTTCCATTCCACAAAAGGAATAAAGATGGTTCTTTAGGAACTTTTTCCCTGAAAGAATCTTTAGGAAACCAAAAATTGTTCTTTTACGGCATCACTGCAAAAAAACCCTTTATTTTTTTTAGGAGAGTATAGAAAAATTGGTTCTTCTAGGAACTGTTCACTGAAAAGTTCTTTGGGGAACCAAAAATGGTTTTCTCTATGGCATTGCTGTGAAAACCCCCATTTTCAGCCTTTATTTTTAAGAGTGTATGAGAAACCTTAATCAATCTTACATTTAGTCTTATTGCTAATCATAATTTTTTTATTTATTTATTTTTTGGCATGTTCAGCAGACCCACCTGTAGCTTCTTTAGACTTGTCAAGCAGGAGATAGGTGTAGTCTTCAAGAATATCATCACTCCAGCAGGTGTAATTCCCGGTTAGGTCTTCGTCCAGGTCAATCACGGTCAAATCCTTTCCTCTGAGTATTTCACATTCTGATTGCTGTATTTCTGCGTCCTCACGTTTCCATTCAATGTTGTCTTTATCTGTTCTACAGGTCAGGGTAACGTTTGTGTTTCTCTCAGCAATTGCGACTGCATAAAGAGAAACAATTGAGAACACAGAATGGTACTTAATTTGGACGAAAGGCGAAATCAATATTTCGATTTTTTTGCACTCTCAGATTCCAGATTTTCAAATAGTTGTATCTCGCCCAAATATTGTACTATTCCAACAAATAAATAGCTTTTTTTTTTTTTTTTTTTTTTTTTAATTGGCGCTTGTGACTGGTTTTGTGTTCCAGGGTCACAAATATCTGTGAAATGATAGACTAGAAAAATCTAACCTAGTAAAAGCATCTTCAAATGGACACAATATATTTGTTTCTACTCAAAATATTTATATATATTATATTATATTAATATATTATATTATATTTCCAATGAATACTTTTCAGGGTAGAAACCCAGATGTTGGGGAATCCCCACTATGATATAAAAACTGTGTATGTTTGTGTGCACTCATGCTTAAATAATGATGCGGTCAGAACACTCACATTTCTCAGGGAAAAGGTTAAGCGCAGACATCCTCACAATGGACAAACAGAGAAGCATGAACCTCATCAACCGAACCATCTGTAGAAAGAATCACAAAATTAATATGTAAAAACGGAATTGATTTATTAGTTCACTTTCTAAATTAAAATACAAAAAAGTGATTAAAAGTATCTTAATACATTCATCAATCATTCATGTAGCATTGAACATTAATTATGAATGTAGCATGAACATTATTCCACACTGAACATTAATCTATATTATAAAAATACCAGTCATAATAAAAAAATATACAATAATCATTAATTGCTAGTATTAAAAGGTGGGCATCTACAGATGGCAGTGGACCAAAATGAAAAGATGAACACCTGAACATTTATATTTTCAACATTTATATTAACATATCATTTTTGTTTGTTTGTTTACTGCAGTTCATTTAAATTCCAAATTACGTTTTAAACCCATGAATCTGTTTGTAGAATATCTTAATTTGGCGGAATGTAGTCTAAAATATGTAAAAAGTCACAATGCAGACATAACTTTCCAAGTATTGTACAAAACTACATTTTATTTATTAACATTGTTTTTTTTATATTTGAAAACATCTCATCTGAATGAAAATGAAAATGATGGGATTAAAGTGTATAAAGGGTGCAGGTGTTTAGCGCGTAATGCATCGCGTAATCTTACCTTCTCTCTTGTTGCCCTTGCCCGTCAAATTCAGCGAAGTTAAATGTCAAGTGTGATCGTCCACGTCGCGTCGCCGCGTGTGCTCTCGTGGGGTCTGTGCCTGTGCTTTTATTCCATACTATCCCACACAACACCCACGTAACCCGTGGGCAAATGTTTTCTTAGAACGAGTTCCCCCTCGAGCTCAGAATGAACGTGCTAAAATTACTACTAAAGGCGCGCTCGGTTATTCTCTGCTAAATTACTAAGAGATGGGCTCTCTTTCCCTCTCTGTCATCACTCCCATTATAGACCAGTTTCAAGTTAGAATTCTGCGATCTTTGGATAAATTAATGACTGTTTCCCCTGTACATAACTAAAACAAAGGTTATTGGAGGGCAGTATGTAAATACCATTTCGGTCCTGCTATACGTCTAAATCTCACATTTAGTTAATGTGTTAACCTACTTGTTTCTGAGAAATTTACGAGCTGTTGCAGTGTAGTCTAATGAACTGTATGACCCTTTAGTAACATTCTATATATAAACTGCTGAAATATCTATATTATACTGTATTATGTATGGGTTAACAAAACAAAGTGAATCATAAAGTCCCTTAAAAATGAGGAAACAGGTCTCCCCCCTTATGACATTAACTATGCCGCTAATGTCTGGTAAACAATGTCTACATATATTGCAGTGTCAGAAAGGCAATATTAGTAACTTATTCTGTCACAATAAAGATAAATAAAACCCAAAATTAATTGTCTAACAATTATGTTGATTGTAGCTCTCTATTTACATCTGTCAGATGTTTTAGTGCTATTATTTTTTATCTTCAAAGCATTTATTTTCAAAACAACAGTTTAGATTTGCTATACGTGACTATGGACCACAAAACCAGTCATAAGGGTCAATTGTTAAAATGTATAAATCTAAATAATAAGCTTTCCATCGATGTATGGTTTGTTAAAATAGGATAATATTTGGCAGAGATACAGCTATTTGAATATCTGGAATCTGAGGGTTTGAGAAAATCAACTTTAAAGTTGTCCAAATGAAGTTCAAAAAATCAAAACAAAAAAAAAAAAAATCAAAAATTATGTTTTGATATATTCGTGGTAGGAAATTTACAAAATATCTTCATGGAACATTACTTAATATCCTAAGATTTTTGGCATAAAAATAAAAAAATTAAATATCCAGGGTCACATATATTGAACAACACTTGCCTTTGAGATGTTTAGTTTATTTTTTATGCTTTTCCTAATCAATAACTAAAAATTCATGCATTTTATTAATTTGTGGGATGCTTCATGAAGCTTAAATGATTTCTGTATTAACTTAAATAAGGAACAAGAGAGAACATAATAATGGGTTGGAAGAAAAAAGTGAGATAAGCACTTTGTTCTTGCACAAATTTAGTTCTTGCCTTCGATAAATATCCGTCAACGAGAACATGACCAGACTTTGAAGTGCATATAAAAACACTATTAGTGAGAAAAAAATAGGGAAGTGAGAGAGTTGCAAACGTCTAGGAAAGATTTACAGTTCATGAAGTTTTTGTAAGCACAGAATCTTCTAAATAAAAGTTTTCACCTTGCCTGCAACTCAACACAACTTAAAATGGTCATAATTCTCTACAGTCTCTTTCTTGGTCAGTCTGTCTGAATTCTAGATAAAATATCGGGTCTGAATTTCCCCTTCAAATAAATGTGTGACAGAAACCAAATGCGATGTGGTTAAAGAAGATAAGACGACTGATAAATATCTGCGGTTAAGGCAGTGTGAATTTGTAGTACAGCAGTTCCTCTGTTCAAACTTTGCTTTGCAAATGATCTAAACACTGCACTTCTGTATGCCGCACAAAGGGGAAACCGTGTCTGATGTGGGCGGCTGGCAGTTTTGGGTATTTCGGGAGACGAAACGTGGATGTTTTATTGCATTGTGTGCATGTTTGTGAGTTGGTGAACCTGTGCGTGTTACGCTGATTCCCTATAGGCGTGTGTAAAAGAGAAAAGGGTTGACATCATTCTGGCAGGCCCCCCTGACGTCAGAGATGCAACACTTTCCTTAGTAGTGCACAAGATATCAGTCATTAGGTGTTATTAAAAATCACTCGCCAAAGCCGTGAAATTTCCTCAAGTTTTGAAGTTTGTAAATGACACATTTCTTTGCCTCGACACACTTTTCTCTTCCTCGCACACGTGTCGCTAATAGCTAAAATTAGGGAGGCGCATTGAAACCCAATTTGGGGCAGTTTTATCCAGTCAAGTTCCTTCAGCCCAAAGGTGCAAAGTTGCTTTTTTGGTACCACTTTATGAGGAACTCAGTCTGTGATTCTTCCCTTAATATATGTGCCCACGTCCTGAAAGCACCAAAGGACACGTAGGTACTTCTGCTCTGAAAAATGCTATTTGACTAATTAATGCTAAACTCAATGTTTCTGTTTCACATATGCTGAGGAAGACATATTCTGAAAAGTCAAATACCCTGTTAATTTCTAGAAAGCCAGAAATGGCCTGTCCCCTTGTCTAAATATCATGTGCATGAAAGTACCCAATACGGCCACTCAATTCTGGATGTAACCTTTCATTTGGGTCACAAATAAACATGCTGTACATTCCTGTTCACACACTCTGTAACCTCTGGACACTTCCTTTGGTAATATTAGGGTTATAGTTAAAAAAAGAAAAGAAGAAAAGAAATTAAGTAATATTGTCGGCACAATATATTTATCTATCGAATCGTATCATGTTGTTAAATCTATTATTATAGCTTTTATATCTGTTATGTCTTTTTTGGAAAAATATGCATTCATATTAGGTGAAGTTTTCAGGCTCCTGTCAAGATATTATCTATTCTGTTTTGTAAATGTCATTAAATAAAAAAGCGAAGAAAATTATTTTTCTCGCTGTACTCTTTTATTTGGGTCACAAATAAACATAGTGTAGATTCCTGTTCACATATTTGTCTCTGTAACCTCTCTACACTTCCTCTGACAGTATTGGGGTTATAGTTCAAAATCAAGTCATCATATTATTGGCACAATATATCTTCTCAGAAACTCTCTTTTTCGCAGCTCTGTTTTTAATGAATTTAAAATCTATCTATCTATCTATCTATCTATCTACAGTATCTCACAAAAGTGAGTACACCCATCACATTTCAGCAACCATTTTAGTATATCTTCTTAAGGAACGATACTATAGAAATGAAACTTAGATATATTTTAGAGTAGTAAATGTGCAGCTTGTATAACAGTATATATTTACTGTCCCCTGAAAAGTACTCAACATACAGCCATTATTGTCAGAATAGCTAGCAACAAAAGTGAGTACACCCTACAGTTGAAGAGTACACCCCCGTGAAATTTTACTTTTTTTTTTATATTTCCCAAGTGATGTTTAACAGAGCAAGAGAATGTTTTCACATTATTTCCTATTATTTTTTTCTTCTAGAGAAAGTCTGATTTCTTGTAGTTGTTTGAATAAAAGAATTAAAAAATAAATAAATAAACTGCTAAGGTCAATATTATGAGCCCCCTTAAAAAAAAATTATTAGTTTGATTAGATGTAGAACAAACCACTGTTGTCTAATGACTTGCCAAAAATTAACCTAATTTGCCTGATTAACCTAATTAACCTAGTTAAGCCTTTAAATTGCTCTTTAAGCTGAGGATTAGTATCTTGCGAAACAACTAGTAAAATAATATGCACTGTCATCATGGCAAAAACAAAAGAAATTAGTTTGGACTTAGGAGAAAGAATTGTTAATACTCAAAAAAAAAAAACACGTTTATCAAAGCATTTTCCAGTGTCAAGAACTGCAGTGAGATGCATTATCAAGAAGTTTAAAGAGACCAACATAGTGGAGAACAAGACGGGCAGAGGCAGGAAGTGAAAGATTTCAAAAACTTTGGAAAGAAAACTAGTGAGAGAGGTTTCTAAGGACCCAAGAACAACTACCAAGACACTGGTGAATGACCTAGCCAAGTCTGGAATTGATGTCTCAATGAAGACAGTCACTGTAGCCCTGCACAGGAATGAACTGCGAGGTTGCCGACCAAGAAAGACTCCACTTCTGAAGAAGAGACACCTCCAAGCTAGAATGAAGTTTGCTAAGGACAACCTGGGGGAATATGATGCACACTGGAAACGTGTCTTTTGGTCAGATGAGACAAAACTAGAGCTTTTTGGCCATAGAGATGTTGCCTATGTTTGGAGAAAGAAGGGATAGGCATTCAACCCCAAGAACACCGTTCCCACAGTGAAACATGGTGGTGGGAGTATAATGCTGTGGGGATGTTTCAGTGTGTTTGGAACTGGGAATCTCGTCAGGGTTGAAGGAAACATGAAAAAGGAAGACTATAAGAAGATTTTGAAAGACAACCTCAAGACAGTCTGCAAGAAAACTTGGTTTGGGTCAACATTTTGTCTTCCAGCATGATAACGACCCAAAGCATGCCTCACTTCTGGTGAAGAAATACCTCCAAATGAGCAAAGTGAGTGTACTTGACTGGCCTGCACAAAGCCCAGACTTGAATCCAATGGAAAATCTGTGGGGCACACTAAAGTCCAGAGTTTGTGCCAGAAGACCAACAAATCTGGAGGAGCTTGAGAGATTTGCTAAGGAAGAATGGGCTGTCATTCCTCAGGAGACATGCTTGAAACTTGTTGAGAACTACAGCAAATGACTACCCAACAAACACAGTTATGTTGTGGCAATGTCGCTGCAACGTTCTATTTTTACTGTGGCAACGTTGCTGACTACGTGCCCGCGACATTGTGACAACGTAGAAATGTAAGACGCGAAAGGGTTGTAGCAACGTTGTTGCGTGACATTCAGCAACCATGAGGCGACGTTTTTACTACATGTATTTTTTTATTCCAGATTATAAATATTGCCTTTTCTGCGTGTTATTTCAGACACGAGATAAGTAAGTATAATACTTTTAAATACTGTTTAATATTAAAAATCGTTCATTAAATTGTTGTTTCAACTTACAATCTGCTTGTGTAACTTTGAAAAGTAAAAATGCCATACAAATTCATATAATCAAGCTTTATTTCCTACCAAACATTTCATGCTTACAAAAATACGTTACCAAAAGGTATACATTTAAGAAAAAATGCAATATAAAGTATATGCAGCATGTAAATATAATAAGTCATTTATAAATGACTGTAAACTCATTTACAAACTAGTTTAAGAATATTACATTACAAATAAAAAAGCAAAGCATCTGAGAACGTAACAAAACAGCGGTCACCAGACGATGAGGCGGACTCTGAACGGGAGAATACGGCGGACAGGTGAACGTAGTCAAAGACAAGTTGATGTGCAGAAAACAGTCCAAGAAAGATAATCAAATCCAGAGGGCAGTGGAAAACGCAGAATCCAGAAGGCAGGCACAAGTCAAAACCAAATATCAGTAAGGATATCAGAATAATAAAAGAAATATAGTTACCATTACACCAAACCCGATCGCAAATTAACATTTGGTATGTGAATTACCAGCTATTCTGTAACAGAACAAATAAATATCACATTGGAGACGAAAATTGTAGGTTTTGCTTGGATATTTACATATTTATCTGAGAGAAATCGAAAAAGAAATCAAAAGCAATACTCACGTATCTTGGTTTGAAGAATAATAACAGCCCAACGGTCTGTTAGAATTTAAAATGCGCTTCGGAACAGTGACGAGTAAAATGTCTTACAGTGGTTGTCCAGACAGCCTTAGCACAACCTTCAGAAATGTTCTGAACCGTGGTTGAAGGACAACATCATGACAACGTAGTAACAACCTGAACCACACAATTTAGAACCAACAACCTTTTAGCCATGTTGTTACAACGTTGCTAAAAGGTTGGCAACGTTGAGGCAATGTTCTGTGTTTGTTGGGTAAAGGCTGTTATCAAGTATTTTGACTATTAACATCAGAGGGCTAATAATTTTGACCAGTAGACTTTTTAAAATTCTTGGTTATACATTTATTTCTATTTGTATTACAGATCCTAAAAATTTTTTAAAAATGCTGTGTTGATAAAATCGTCACTTTGGAGTTATTTGAAAAATAATGAAATATTTTATAAGGGCTAGTAATTTTGTCTTCAACTGTAAGTGAACTTGTCCAAAGTGTCAATATTTTGTGTTAGCACCAATGTTATCTGGCACTGCTAAAATCATCTTGGGCATGAAATGACCAGAGCTTCACTGGTTGTTGCTGGGATGCTCTTCCACTCCTCTATAATGACATCACGCAGCTACTGGATGTTAGACATGTCCACTTGAGGATGCCCCACAGGTGCTTAAATGGGACATACTTGGCCACCCCATCACCTTCAGCTTCCTCAGCAAGGCAGTTGTCATCTTGGTGGTGTGTTTGGGGTTGTTATCATGTTGGAAAACTGATGTTCAGCCTTGTTTCTAGATGGAAGGCATCATGTTCTGCTTCAGAATGTACAGTACATAATAGAATCCATGTTTCCCTCAGTGAACTGAAGCTCCTCAGTACCAGCAGCATTTATGCAGCCCCAGACCATAATGCTACCAGCACCATGCTTGACTATAGGCACAAGACACAATTTCCTTAGCCACCCTCACCAGAGCATCGCCACACATGCTGGACACCATCTGATGAGTTTATCTTAGTCTCATCAGACCACAGGACATCATTCCAGTAATTCATGCTGTTGGACAGGTTGTCTTCAGCAAACTGTTTGCAGACTTTCTTGTGAGCCAGCTTTAAAAGAGGCTTCCTTCTGGGACGATGCCCATGCAAACCGACTTGTTGCAGTGTGTAGCGTATGGTCTGAGCACTGACAAGCTGACCTTCTACTTCTGCAACATTTAAAGCAATGCTGGCAGCACTCATGCAGGTGTTTTTTGAAGCCAGGTTCTGCACCTGATGCACAGAACAAGTACTTAGCTTGCACGACCCTTGCAAGGCCTGTTCTGAATGGAACCCATCTTGGAAAACCTCTGTATGACCCTGACTACTTTTTCTGTAACCTCTCAACACTTCCTATGACAATATTAGGGTTAAACAAAAAGGCCATCATATTATTAGCAGAATATATCTTATCAGAAAATTGTGGTTTTACATGTTAATACCAGAATTGGAGCAGAAATTTACAATATTAAATATAAATGCACTATTGTAAAATCACAATACATTAAATTGGAAATTTCTTTCTTTCTTTCTATCTATCTATCTATCTATCTATCTATCTATCTATCTATCTATCTATCTATCTATCTATCTATCTATCTATCTATCTATCTATCTATCTATCCATCCATCGTTCTATTGTTCTATCTATCGTTCTATCTATCATATCATTCTATTGTATCATTTTATCTATCTGTTCTTCTATATATATATAATGTTATCTATAGTTCTTTCTTTCTTTCTAGATTTTATTTTATTTTATTTTAATCCCATGTTCTTATACAGCATAAAATTACATGTGTGCATACAATCAAATGTTTGGGCTGATATTGGAAAATGTTTTTACTGCTTTTACTATATAGGTTTTACTTTACATTGACATATGTATATATTTATTCTAGTTATTATAGTCCTAAAAAATAATTTAATACAACTTTTTATTATATTATAAAGTGTTGTGGAAAGAAATCATCCAAAAGACAATGTTGTGTTTCTTTTATAGCACTTTATCTATTTGTTTAAATAGATTTCAATTACAGTACATATTTTTAAAGGCTGTTTTCTCAAAATGAGTTTTCTTTCCTACACTGAGCCATAAATCTCCACTTCAGTAGCGCTTGCACACACACACACCAAACTTTACATTTTTATTCCTGTCTACATCCTGAAGGTTTTTACAGAGAGATTAGTTCAGATATAAGTTTAATACAACATTTTATTCCCCAAATAATTGTGAAAATATATATTTTTTTCTGTCTAAGTGTCTCCTGAATTATGAAGTGACAAAAATGAGATACCCAAAATTCCCTCTGTAAAAACTTTTGACTCAAAAATGGAAAAAAATAAAAAGAAATTTTAAACTGACTGACTCATGTATGCAAATGAGTGCATATTTCATTAAATGCCTCATTTGCATATTTAAACCTAACATTTTAGGTTTTTTGAACATCTATCTATCTCTTTGTTATTCTTCTCCTTATTTTCCTATAGCAAATAATGAACCGGAAGTCTCACCCGAAGGCTTACTTCCACGTTGAAGAAAAAAGTGGATAAGGTCAATTTTCCAGGCTCCTCAAAAACAAGAAACATATTTTTCTCGCTGTACTCTTTCATTTGGGTCACAAATAAACATGTTGTAGATTCCTGTTCCTGTTAACCTTTCGACACTTCCTTTGACATTATTGGGGTTATAGTTAAACCATCATATTCATCATATGATCGCAAACTCTGTTTCCAATCTTTTTTAATTATTGTGTAGGTGCATACAATACAAATGTTTGGGCTGATATCAGAAAAGTAAGTTTTACTTTAAGTTGACATATATTTATTCCAATGACTATAATAACTAACGAAAAAAAAAAAACTTTTTATGGTTTGTACCATTTTTTATTGGAAAAATATGCATTCATATTAGGTAAAGTTTCCAGGCTCCTGTCAAGATATTATCTTCAGGAAATAAATTCAGTTTGAAAAATGTCATTAAATAAAAAAGTGAAGTACTCCTTCATTTGGGTCACAAATAAATGTGCATTTGTGTTCACACATCTATTTCTGTAACCTCTCAAAACTTCCTATGACAACAGGGTTATAGTTAAAAAAAAAAAAAAAACAGGCCATCATATTATTGGCAGAATCTTATGTACTATTGTAAAACCACAGTAAATTAAATTGGAAATTTGATCTTTCTATGTATCTATCTATCTGTGTATCTCTCTATCTATCGTTCTATAGTATCAGAAAAGTATCAGTAAGTTTTATTCAAAGTGTGTGTCATGTGTGTTTAAGAACTATATAACAAAAACAACTTTTTAATGGCAAAATATGCATTCATAAGGTGAAGTTCCATGCTCCAGTCATAAAAAATTATCTTCAGGAAATATGTCAATAAGAAAGCAAATAAACTTATTTTCTCGCTGTACTCTGTCATTTGGGTCACAGATAAACATGCTGCAGATTCATGATCACACTTCTAACTCTATAACCTTTAGACACTTCCTGACAATACTGGGGTTATAGTTAAAAAAAAAAAAGTCATCATATTTTTGGCACAATATAGTTATGCATCTATCACATCATTCTATCATATTGTACGATATCACATGTATATAAGATAAAGTTTCCAGGCTCCAGAACAAGATGCATTTTCAGGAAGTCAAGTTTTGTTGGGAAAATGTATTCAATAAGTGAAGAAAATTTATTTTGCTTGCCATACTCATTAATTTGGGTTGCAAATATATAAACATGCTCTACATTCCTGATCACACATTTACCTCTGTAACCTCTCAACACTTTCTCTGTCAAAATGAAAGAATGTATAAATAAAGTCAGCATATCATTAGCCTAATGTATCTTTTCCGAGAATCTAATTTTGACAACCCTGTTTGTCAAACTGAATGTCAAAGTGAATTTATGTTACAAGACATTTCCTAGAGAAAAATGACACTTTCTCTACATATCAAAACCGTAACTGTACAGTAAACAATAAAAAAATGTATAGGAATAAATGGAAATGTAGGCTACTACTTTAAAATCACGATAAATCAAAACATTAATGTTTGATGTATATATATATATATATATATATATATATATATATACTATTTAATGTTTAAAAGTCCCAGAAATCAAGTCTTGTTTGGAAATTGTCATCAATAAGAAAGCGAATAAAACTAATTCACTGATTGATCACTGATTGCTGTTGTGTGTATATGTGACCCTGGACCACAAAACCAGGAAAATTATTATTTATTTTTTATACTGAGATTTATGCATCATCTGAAAGCCAAATAAATAAGCGTTCTGTTGATGTATGGTTTGTTAGGATAGGACAATAGTTACAAATCTGGAATCTGAGGGTGCAAAAAAATCTAAATATTGAGAAAATCACTTTTAAAGTTGTCCAGATGAAGTTCTTAGCAATGCATATTACTAATCAAAAAATACTTTTGATATATTTATTATAGAAAATGTACAACATATTTTCATGGATCATGGTATTTTCTTAATATCTTAAAAGACTGATTTTGTTGTACAGGGTCACATATGTACATTTATACTTTGTTTTAACTTCCTCAATAAAGACTTTTCAGTGTGTCGAGGATTATGTGCTCAATAAAGTTTGTTCAAACCGGAAATGTGACGTCACACAATGGCGGCCTCCATGTGGCTGTAGAATCAACGTGATTTTGCTCATGTTTTGTAATCTGTAACGTAAAGAAAGATCATCCAAAAATCATCTTACAAATAGGTGAAAACCACGATAAGGTAAGATATACCTTAGAATATTTTGCTTAAAAGATGCTGTTCATTAAAAACAAACCTACAAGCGATAAACACCTGTGACAGACTGTAAGTGTGGTTGATGGACTATTGAGTTATTAGTTGTAGAAACGGAGTCACACATTGACTTGTTATTTTAAGCGCGAACTTGAGCATATTATGTTCATCTTGCAAGAATTTTAAACAAGCTGCATGTTTTAAATATGTTCTTAACTTTCCAAATGTGACTGTCCGTTTAAGATTTTTACAAATGTATTGCTGAACGTGTTTTACCTTTGTGAATTTGTAAATGATATTTCGACTGCCAAATGTCATATTCACTGACTGAACATTTAGTAAACAAAAACCTTTTTGTACGATTTTTAAAATGGATTTGCAGTCCGTACAATAATAACGTTACTTGATACGAATTTCAGTGTGTGCAAACCTGTGCTTTTTTGTTTATTTTGTGTGCTGCTACCTTATATTCGTTGTCATGAATGCTAAAGTCACCTGAAGTACTGTGATATTGTAAATCCTCAGAGTGAACCTGCTTTAGGTGAGAACCAGTGTTCATATCAGAGATGGCTTCATTTAAACCCACCAAAGTTCAGGTCCTTCCTAAACTAGGAGAGAAAGTAACAGAGGATACGCTCTACTGGAGAAATTACAAGGTTTGAGATGATATTGATTTTTCTTTTTTTTTTTCTTTTTTCTTATTTAGAATTTATGGGTCAACCTTTCATACAAGAAGTTTTGTGGTATTTACATGCACTGACAGACCGAGTTTTGTCTTTCAGTCTCCTGTGCAAATGAAAGAGTTTGGTGCTGTAAAAAAGATAGACTTCTCTCCTCTCCCACCTCACAATTATGCCGTCACAGCCTCCACCAGAGTGAGTCCATTTATCTTTCATTTTCTAATATATTGACATTCATATTCATTTTCGCTTTTATTCAAATTGACATTCATAAAGAAATCCTGAATATATATATATATATAATATAGCTTTGAATATACAAGCTTTGAAATCGCAGGAATAAAATATTTGTAAAAATAAATAGAAAGCAGTGTTTTTAAATAGTAAAAATATTCCAAACTTTTACTGTTTTTGCTGTACTTTGGATCAAATAAATGCAGGTTTGGTGAGCAGAAGAGACTTTCTTAAAAACATTAAAAATCTCACTGTTATATCTATTAAGTAATTGTCATACAGCAGTTAATTTATGTTTATTTTAATTTAAAATTTGCAAAATTACAAAAAAGTTCTGATATATAATGTTAATGCTGTGTGTATAAATATCCATTTTGGATTATTTGTTTATTTTGTTAATATTTTAAATAGTATGTATACAGTATGTGTATGCAGTAGTAATAAATACGTTTGTTACTTTACGTTACATTTATGTAGTAAACTTTACTTATATACAAATAAATAAATAATCAGCTACAAATAGGTAAAAAGTTTGTATGCATTAAAGTACATGTTAATTGAAGAGAAAATGTGCTTGTCATAAAGTAAGATCATGTTAAAAAAAAAAAAAAAAAGAAATTTAAACTGGTCCTTAAAACGGACTTTATTTTTATCAAGCAACATTTGCCTTAGTTTTTGAGTGACATATGACCTGCACTTGTTTTTGTGAGATTCACTTTAGTTTTCCCTGAGACAGGGTTCCCACGGGTCCTTGAAAGTTTGTGAATCTGAAAAAAATAAATAAATAAATACAAGGCCCTGGAAAGTTTTTGAAAATGAACATGCATAGATACAGGTCCCTGAAAGTGCTTAAATTTATTTTGTGCAAGGACATATGACCTGCACTTGTTTTTGTGAGATTCACTTTTGTTTTCCCTGAGACAGGGTTCCCACGGGTCCTTGAAAGTTTGTGAGTCTGAAAAAAAAAAAAAAGTTAAAAATTTAAGGCCCTGGAAAGTCCGCTCGTGTTATTTCACTAACACTTTGTGGCCTATACATATTAAAAATAAATAAAAAAAACAAGGTATCTAACAAGGTAATACAATGTAATCTTGCTCTCACTTGAAATGTGTCCCCACAGTAAGTTCTTGAATTTGAGGGTATTGGACCTGGAAAGTCCTTGAATTTGAAGTTAACCAGTGTGTGGTAACCCTGCTGAGAACTAAACCCATGTCAGCACAGATGCTAGAATAATGTTGCTCCCATGCACACAATATGCTGATATTATAATGTTCTGCATCAGGTCCACATATATGGACCTCACTCCCAAGAGCCCATACAAAGCTTCACGCGTTTTCGGGATACAGCGTATTGCGGGACCTTCAGAGGTGATGGGAAACTTCTAGTGACAGGAAGTGAAGAGGGACTCATCCGTCTGTTTGACGTCAGTGGCCGAGTGGCTCTCAGACAGTTCAGCGGACACTCCAAGTATGTCCCCGCATTAAATATTTCCTAATAATGTATTCAATAATTTAAAGGGATAGTTCACACAAAAATGAAAATTTGATCTTTATCTGCTTACCCCCAGGGCATCCAAGATGTTGGTGACTTTAAGTAGAACACAAACAAAGATTTTTAACTCAAACTGTTGCAGTCTGTCAGTCATATAATGATATAAATACTGTTCAGTTTTCATTTTGTGTCTTAGGACATCAGTGTATTGTCACGAGTCGCAGGGTTTCATTTGGTTTGGTTTTGTTTGTTTTTTTAACTCTCAAAAATTTGGTAGCCATTGACTGCCATTATATGGCTGACAGACTGCAACGGTTTGAGTAAAAAACCTTTGTTTGTGTTCTACTGAAGAAACAAAGTCACCTACATCTTAAATGTCTACAGCTTGAACTATCCCTTTAAATCTCTCAAATCGCATCTGGTACACTTGTAAAGCAGCTCTGTCAGTATTTCTGTTGTCTGAAGTGTGTCTTTCTCTTGTGCAGGGCGGTACGTGTGACCTCGTTCCTGTCTGACGGGTTACGCGTGGTGTCGGGGTCCGATGACATGACGTGCCGTGTCTGGGACATTCCCAGTGGTGCTGAACTCAAAACGTTCACTGAACACACAGACTATGTCAGAGCTCTCGCACCCAGCAAGCTCAACCCGGATCTGTTTGTCACAGGTAACCTCATTTGATTCGCATCTGCAAATAAGCCTGTAAAGTTCTTGGCAATGCATATTACTAATCAAAAATTATGTTTTGAGATATTTGCAGTATGGAACATGACTTTACTTAAATATCCTAATGGTTTTTGGCATAAAGGAAAGATTGATCTTTTAGACCCATACATATAATCACATATAATCGTTACACCGCTATTCATATTTAATATTGACAGAAATAAAATTAATATACACAAAAATAGACACCATTTTAAATTCTTTTGTTTCATGTGGCATTTGTGAGTAATGGCATTTTCGTCAACGAATAAAAACGAGACAAAAATGTTAGGGAGGGACGATATGGAAAGAGATTCATTTAGAAAAATCTGTTGCGTGGTAGGAGGTTAGATGCGTTCAAACCGGCAGGACACAAGCTAAAATAAACTTGCTGCACGTCTTATAAAATGTTAAAAAATGTCAATATGTGGGAGTACGAGAAGTGCAGACATAGTATCAATTTTGACGACGCAAGAGAGAACTCAATTCGGCCTTGTTTTCTGAGCGCATACACACAGAAAGCACGTCTCACACTCTTTTGCTTTGCATGAACTGAGAAATGCACACAAAACGAATTGTCCGTTTTGACGGCGTAACACAGCCAATTTTCACGTAAACACAGCCGATTACATCTTAAATGAACGTAAACAGTAGAGAGAAAGTGTATCAGTACATTGCATCCTTTGCATTTGTGTTTTAAAGGAATAGGAGCCATATTTATTTGCTATTGTCCGCGTCACTGATGTTAATCAAGCAACAAAAGACAGAAGACCACTCACTGCTCTTGACAGAATCACTTGCGTAGCCCTAAAGATGCATCTAAATTAATTTATAGAAATAAACATCTGTTTGAAAGAATGAAGAATATGGTAAACAAGTTACTACAAAGAATGCATGATTAGCCTATATAACCATTGGTATTTCATTGAAAAGAAGACCATGTTCTTTATGAGAAGCGGTTTTATTTCATTTTAATATTAATGCATGTTATGTATCAATGCAGTTAAATTGTGTTTATCATGAATAAACCTCAATATCAAACCTATATAATACATTTTAGAGAAATGCTTAATAAATGCATTGCACTGTAACTAACCCCATTACATTTTAGCCGACTAGATTTACTGTAGATTTAGTCGACTAATACTAAAAACAAGGTGGCTTAGATGGCTAAAACCAAATGGCATTTTAGCCAAAAGACGACTAAAACTAAATTAAAATTTGCTGTCAAAATAAACACTGCTCTTTAGAGAGTTTTGTAACCTTTTCTAGCCTGATGAGCAACATCAACTCTCTTTTTGAGTTCCTCTAATCTTGTTTGTGACATGATTCACTTCATGATCAGACTTTGACAGATCCTTGTTCTTTGAATAAAACCGGTGACGTACTGACATTTGGTAGTCATTGCACTGACTGAAAAAACATCTGCACAGATGGACTTTAATTTAACTTTTAAATGAACTGCGAATCCAGGAGATTCACATATTTTTGCAACACACAGATATGTAACACTGGATCATTTTTCTCGATAAATAAATGACAAAGCAAATGTTTTATATTACCAACCCCAAATATGATCATAAAGGTTCTGTTTTTTCCAGTAGTTGATGTTTGCATGATTGTCGTCTCTGTTTCAGGTTCGTATGATCACACAGTGAAAATGTTTGACATGCGGTCAGGGAGTAGTCTGATGACCATGCAACACGGCTATCCTGTGGAGTGTGTGCTTTTGTACCCATCTGAAGCCCTGCTGGTGTCCACAGGTGAACAACACTTGTAATTTAACCAATCGGTGGTTGATTAGTAATCCCTTGCAAGCATTTAATCTCATAAATCATAATGCAGACACATACTTGCACTTGTGCATTACTCTAGTTTTCAACTGATGTGCTATTTTATGGCAGCTTCATTGTGGCTCTTTGTTGAAATTGAGTGCGTGTCTTACAGGAGGGCGCTATGTGAAAATCTGGGACCTGTTGAAAGGCGGACAGGAGCTTGTTTCTCTTAAGAACCATCACAAAACCGTTACATGTGCATGTCTGAGTACTGTAGACAACAAACTGCTCACAGGATCGCTGGATCGGTATGTCTGCATGTGTCAGCCGTAGTAAAGAAATACTATAAAGTGCTTATTTGTGAAAAAGTTGGATGTATTTATTTCGCTTTTTGTTTTAGGCACATCAAAGTGTATAACTCCTCTTATAAGGTTGTACATGATTTCGACTATGATACGTCCATCCTCAGTATGGCGATTGCGGTATGTTTAGTTCGTTCACACAAAGAAATCTGTTCATATGAACCTGTAAATGTCATTTTTCATTTGCACTTGAAATAAAGTGTTGTTTATTGTGGTTCTCCTGTAGCCTCATGATGAAGTGATTGCTGTGGGGATGACCAATGGTGTGTTGAGTGTCAGGCACAGGAAACATAAAAAAGTCAATGAGACGTTAACTAGTCGAAGGCGACGGGGTCCATCATACCGTGTTTTTGTCAAGGGAAAGAACTTTGTGCCCAGACAGGTGATTATTTTATTTTTTACTTTTTTTCTGGATAAATAAATCAATGAATATTAATTACAATTAATTATTTAAATAAATTTCTTATTTGCTTATTTTTTTACTTTGTGCACAAACATGTGATTTTAATTTTATTTTACTTCTTTCCTGAATTAATCATTGAATTTTGATTACATTTTGTATTTATTTATTTATTTAAAACAATTCTGAACAAATAAAGCACTGAATTTTAATTACATTTCTTATTTGCTTACATTTCACAAGAGCTTTGTCCAAACGTGATTTTTATTATATTTTACTTTTTTCCTAAACAAATGAATCAAGGAATTTTAATTAATGTATTATTATATTATATGCTTATTTCTTAACTTTGTGCCCAATTATGTGATATTTATTTTATTTGACTTTTTTCCCTGAATGAATCAATGAATTTAATTTCGTTTTTATTTTGTATTATTTTTTGTTTGATTTGTTTTAACATTTTTTGCTAAACAAATAAATCAATGAATTTTACATTTACATTACATTACATTTCTTCCATTTTTATTTTAATTTTTTCTAAATGAATGAATCAGTACATTTTAATTACATTTCTTATTTGCTAACGTTTCACAAGAACTTTGTTTCCAAAAATAAGATTTTATTGTATTTTACTTGTTTAATTCAGTTTAATTGTATATACTTTTTCTGAATGAATCAATCAATAAACTTTTAATTAATTTATTATTAATTTCTTAGCATTTCACAAGCACCAAAATGTAATTAATTTATTTAATGAATTTATTTATTCTACTTAAATCTCTTATTTGCTAATGTTTTACAAGAAATACATGGCCAAACAGATGATTTTTATTTTATAATATTTTATTTAATGTTTTATTTTTTTTTAATTATTTTAATTACATTTCTTATTTGCTAACATTTCAACAAAAATCTGTCTCTAATATAGCTATTCTACAGCTATATTCATATGTAAGCTCTATAAAGCATGAAATGTTCATAAAATAAGAATTTACTTTAAAGCCATGTTTACTGAGGCATGTGTTTTCATGTGAGACTGTTTGTACGCTTCGTTTTTGCTGAATTGTTTTCTGCAGCAGTGTCTTAGTCTCTTCATGTCTCTTTTAGGATGATTTCTTGGTCAGTAAACCAGTAAAGGAATATCTACAGAAACATGACAAACAGCTGAAAAGCTTTGAGGTGTCCAAAGCGCTGGACACAGCTCTGCAGGTAAACACGCACCTGTGTGAATATAGTGCAGTTTGATGTGTGATATGACTGCAGATAAAGACATCAGTATATGTTTCTGCATGTTTCACAGATCTGGGGACGCACCAATAAACCAGAGGTGACTGTAGCCGTTATCATGGAGATCAACCGCAGAGGAACTCTGAAAAATGCTCTCGCAGGACGAGATGAACAGAGCTTAAGCAAGATCCTCAACTTTGTTCTCAAGTGAGTAACTCTCATGTCTTATTCCGACACGCACATAGCCTTATGACTTTAGACTCAATTACAAAACTCGATGTTGGCTCATATATAGTTGGAAGGGGAAATTTATGAACACTTCAGAATTGACGAACAGAATTGTGAACAAAAAATGTAATTAAATATGCAGATGTAGTACAGCTTAATCAGAAATGATTCTGGGGAACTTGAAATTCATCAACGTAGGAAAGATTAAGATTACAACATTTCCCGAAATAACAATCATTTTCTGATTTGCTTGCATTTCTCATACCATTCATGGATGAATGGGTTATAGAGTATATTTTGGTACTTTATTTATTTATTTATTTATCTATTTATATATTTGCATTTGAATGTTATGACATTTTAAGTGCATTTCATGTTTTGAGTTTTGTTCTAATTTTTGTCACTGATGATGATTACTGTTAAACTATAGTTTTTAGATACAATTATATAATTTTAAACATTCTTTTTTCAGTAATGACAATTTATTTTCACAAAACTCAACAATGCGGAAGACTTAAATGAAAATTTTAATGTTAGAAATTTAGCAAATGTATTTATTTATTTATTTATTTATTTTCTGTATTTTAAGTTTCTTATATATACATACACACACATTTATTTTATGTATAATATATATTTGATTTTATATATCATTTATTTTTTTTATGATATATGTGTGTGTATAACATATATATATATATATATATATATATATATATATATATATATATATATATATATATATATATATATATATATATATATATATATATATAGTAAATAATTACATTTTGTAAAAAACGATAAACTATTAATTGATCATTTCTATTAAATTATAGTTAATATAGTAAATTAATCAGTTTTATTTTTAATTAAAAGAAAACATGTATTGTGTTTATGCGCATAATATTGAAAGGCTATGTGGGATTTTCATTTAAGAGTATCAGCACTTTTAATATTCTGTGAAGTTCGTTCTATTAAATCCTTGTGATGAAAACTGAACTTCTTGGAATGATTAAAGTCTTGGGAAATTCTTAGGCAGGTTTTCAGGGTTTTGTGAGCTTTAGAGTTTGGGTCACAGAACATTGGGTCACTTACCCAGAAAAGGAGGTCACAATCGTAAGCATCACGTCACGAGACTCCTGACCACATTTCAATGCTTCAGGGCATTTAATATCACAATTCATTTATTTTGTGATAATGACTTGATTCTGTATTCAAGTGAAAAGAATTTTTTTTTTTTTTTAGGCACATCTTTGACCCACGCTTTTCTCAGCCTATGATTATGGTGGGGGATATTATTGTTGGTGAGTTTCATATTGTATCATGTGCACGTGAGCAAATGAGAATGAAGAAGTGAATTGATGCTTGCACAATAGGATTGTTTTTCTCTGTTTTTCTAAGATTTTCTACATGTGAAATGTTTGTTTAGATCTGTATAAGGAGGTTATTCCCCAGTCACCTTCAGTGGAGCGGTTGCTGCAGCGTCTTATGGATGTGTTGGGTGGGGAAACAGAACTCCAGCATGAGCTTCTACAGGTGCTGGGAATCCTAGACACACTCTTCGCATCCCTGACCCCCAGAAAAGAGGTCGCGGCCCTTGCTGCCCCGCCGGTTGATCAGGGGTCGCAGCTACAGGCCGCCTGACACAAAACTTTCTTGTGACATAACCGAAACATGCTGGACTTTGGCACGTGGTGAAAACAAAAGGGAAAGACGGAAGGAAACAAACACGAGAGACTGTGGGAAAGGCTGTGTCATCTGTTTCTGCTGATGCTTGCAGAATTTCAAACTGTATTTTGTACATTCTTATCATAAAATCTTAAAATCTCTTGAGTTCTGGTTTGTTTTTGTCTTTCTATAATAATCCAAAAATGTCCTAGTGTGAAATACATTTACAATACATGTACATTTGCAGTTTTTTTTTTCTTGACTAGTTTCAAATGTAACAACATGGATTAAATAATAGTAATTATTTTTATATAAAAATAATAATACTTTAAAAAACCCAATCATTGGAAAATCCATATCTTTCAAGCACTAATCAGACTATTGCCAGCCTTAAGTGTAACCATAGATTTATGGCTGTGTATCAGTATAAAGAATGTTTTGCTGAATATAATTGTCCTGATGAAATTCCTATAATAAGAACTGTTCATTTTAATGTAATGTGGCATGCTAAAGCTTTAAAAGGTGCTTGAAACTACAATCAATAATGTTTTGTCTTAAGATGTGATAATAATAATAACAATCCCTGTTATTTTGTGTTATTAAATGCTCTGTCTTAATGCTTTTTTAAGTCTGGGCTAAGTTTAAAAATACTTTTAGGGCCCATTTTTGTATCTTCACATTATTATCAGGGCTAAAATATGATGTTAATATTAGATTTATATTATTTACTTATATTTAGAAATATGCTGTTAAAATTTTTGGTTTTAACTTTATTAAACCTCTTCAAAACACAATCAGACATTGTCTATCTATCTACTTTTTTTTTTTTTTTTTTTGCCTGCATTTATTTAGTCTAAAGTACAGCAAAAACACTAATATTTTGAAATATTTTTGCTATTTAAATAAATTTTAGAATGTAATTTAACCCCGTGATTAGCATCATTGATCCAGTCACATGAATTCACATAAATCATTCTAATATTCTGATTTGCTGCTCAAAAAACATTATATATTATTTAATATATATTATTATATATTATATTATTGTTAAAAACAGTAGTTTTTTTTTCAGGTTTCTTTGATGAATAGAAAGTTTAGAAGAACATTTTCTTAAAAAACATAAAAATTTTACTGTTCAAAAACTTTTGACTGGTAGTATATTTATCTCATTAGCAGTTATCAAAAATACAAATACGTTTGTGTAAATAAAACGTTCCTATAATCAAATTATTATTATTTTAATTATTGCCAAGGTACTAAAGATAAAAGTACAAAAATGTCAGCATTACGTACAAAGTTGTGACATTACATGCAAACACCATTTATTCATGTACACAATAAATAAATAATACAAAAACGAACGCTTTAACAAAACAAATGAATAAGACTATAATCAAATCATTATTACACAAATACTCTGCAGACAGACGCGAATATGAGCCTTGAGGACGTGGCAGTTCTAAACCAATGACATAATCACGTTTGGATTGAAGTGGACCAATCGCCAAGCGGTTCAGACGACGTCTACTTGGACGGTCCCGAATGCAATCCTCAATTTGATTGGTCCGTTAAACTGGGGCTGAGCGTTATCTATAATCTGATTGGTCAATTGAGAGGGCCATCCAGAGGAAGCGTCTCCCAAACTAGTTGACGTCCGGAGTTCCAGAGATCAGCCCGGCATCGTGAATCGCTTCAAAATTCACTAGGTAAAGTTGCAAATTTGCATTAAAACATAAAACAGTTCATTCGTATATGCTCTGATATACAGTGTTATACTTTGCGGTTTCATTTATGTCACGTGAGAGTTGCGGGTATTTGTATGAGGCTTAATGTGGGGAATTTAAATGATGTTTGCGTGTCTAAATATTGGGGATATTCATTAAATAAAAGAATACGATGAAATGACATTTAAAAAGAAACTATAAGTTACTAGGTATCACTTTATTGCACTAGCAAAAAGTGTGTGTGTATGTATATAATTTACTCATTGCACTTAAGAGCTTCCTGTCACATATAATAATAGATAGCAATATGTATACAAGAAGCATGGTGGGATGCAACATCATATGATACATGCTGAATAAATAAGCTTTCTATTAATGTATGGTGTATTAGTATATGACAATATTTGGCTGAGATACAACTATTTGAATATCTGGAATCTGAAGGTGCAAAATATTCGAAATATTGAGAAAAAATGTTGTTAACGCATATTACTAATCAAAAATCAAATCAAAAGTGTATATATATATTTACGGTAGGAAATTGACAAAATATCTTAATGGAACATGACCTTAATATCCTAATGATTTTTGGCATAAAAGGAAAAAACTAAAATTTTGACCCATACAATGTATTTTTGGCTATTGCTACAAATATACCCATGCTACTTATGACTGGTTTTGTGGTCAAGGGTGACATATTCTTATTGATCTGCTTTTTGACCCCTGTTAAAAAGGTATACGAGAAGATGGACCTGCTGCCGCTGTTGTTGGTCGTCACCCTCTGTGTTCTTCAGTCTTCCAGCAAACCCATGGAGAAGAAGGACCGCGTCCATCAAGACGCCCCCCTCAGCAACAAGGAGCACGATGATGAGGAGAACTTTGACTACGACCACGAGGCTTTTCTCGGGCAAGAGGAGGCAAAGACCTTCGACCAGCTCACGCCAGAGGAGAGCAAAGAGAGACTGGGGTAAAAACCACACACACCAGATTTCACTGGATTTTTCTCTTGGGAAAGCTCTCCAGCTCACTCTTTCTTTCTATCTCCAGTAAGATTGTAGAAAAGATTGATGAGGATCACGACGGCTTTGTGACCATTGATGAGATGAAACGGTGGATCAAGCACGCTCAGAAGCGATGGATCTATGATGATGTGGACCGGCAGTGGCAGGCTCACGATCTCAACTCAGACTCCCATGTCTCCTGGGAGGAATACAAGAATGCTACCTATGGCTACATCCTTGGTGTGTGTAATGCGTTTATTGATTAATCATACTTTAGAGGTTAAATCTAATCTAAATTTGGATCTTTTGGACTGACCAGCTATGCTCTCATTTTGCAGTGTTGAAATCAAATCTGTTTGTTAAGACTCTGTAGTCAATATCTGACCTCAAAAACAGATTTAAGTGAGGACAAAAAAACACTTTTATTATTAATAGCTAGAAATCCAGACTGATGTGATGTGTGTTTTTGTGTTTAGATGAAGCAGATCCCGAAGACGGGTTTAACTACAGGCAAATGATGACTAGAGATGAGCGTCGTTTCAAGATGGCTGTTCGTGATGGAGACATGAGGGCCAATAAGGAAGAGTTTACAGCGTTTCTTCACCCAGAGGAGTTTGACTACATGAAGGATATTGTAGTGCTGGTACGTCTGGACAATCAGAATGCTAAATGTGTCTTCTACAACTTTGCTGTTATTTTTTTATTATTGTTTACACACCTTCATGTTGTTCCAGACCTATATGACAGACTTTCATCTGTAAAGATCAATCTCCTAAAGGGTTTAGAACTGCATGTGTTAATAATGACTTTATTATTTATTATGCTTTTATTTTCTGGATCAAGATTTTGCAGTACTATTTGAATTTTTGTTTATTTATTTTTTAAGGAGGGGCAATATGCATTAATTGTACACTACCAGTCAAAGGTAATTGATTTACTGAGTTATAAGATTTTAAATGTCTTTTTAAAGAAGTCTCTTCTGCATTTATTAGATTTAAAATACATCAAAAAACAATACAATTTTTGAAATATTTTTACTATTTGAAAAAAATGTTTCAGTGTTGCATCCTTGAGAAATCATTCAAATATGCAGATTTGCTGTTCAAGAAACATTATTATTATTATTGTTGTTGTTGTTGTTGTTGTTGTTGTTGTTGTTGTTGTTGTTGTTGTTGTTGTTGTTGTTATTATTATTATTATTATTATCAATATTTAAAACAGTTGAGAACATTTGTTCAGGTTTCTTTGATCAATAGAAAGATCTAAAGATCAACATTAGGAAAGAAATTATGTAAACTAATGCTTTTATTTAGCAAGGATGCTGTAAATTGATTTCTATTTCAGATAAATGCTGTTCTTCTGAACTTTCTATTCATCAAAGAAACCTGAAAAACTCAGCTGTTTTCAACATAATTCTAATAAATGTTTTTTGAGCAGCAAATCAGCATATTAGAATGATTTCTGAAGGATCATGTAAATGGAGTAATGATGCTAAAATTCAGCTTTGAAATCACAGGAATAAATTATATTTTTAAATGTATTCAAACAGAAAACTGTTATTTTAAATACTAAAAATATTTCAGAATTTTAGTGTTTTTGCTGTACTTTGGATCAAATCAAATGCAGGAAAATACTTCTTTAAAAACACACACAAAAAAACTTTTGGTTGGTAGTGTATGTGACATGTAAAATGTGTCAGATTTAGCCACAATTGGCTTATTTTCATCCATAGTCCTTTGGCAAGTTGATGGTAAAAAGAACAAAATAAATAAAAACAGCAGACTAGGTATTTGCTTAACACACAAAGAATGAAAATATTCAGAAATTAAATGATCACAATTTTGATTTGACAATTTTGGTCTAGAGAAACCACAACTACCTGTAATATATTTTAGTCTTGCATACCGTCCTATTATTGGATGTATATAATCTTTTAAAAACTGTTGGAGCAAAACCATTTAAAATCTTAAACAAAAGTACTAAGCAATTCTGAATGTTTTGCCTATGCTTGGTTTTCAGGAGACTATGGAGGACATTGATAAAAATGGAGATGGTTTCATTGACTTGGATGAGTATATTGGTAAGTTAATTTTTTTTTCAAGTGTGTGTGTGTGTGTGTATTTAAGAGAGACTGGAATGGACAGAAATCAGTTGTTTCCTGTTCAGTGTATTGATCTTTCTCACTTCTGTCCTTGTCTGTGTGTACATTTCAGGTGATATGTACAGTCAGGACGGAGATGCAAATGAACCAGAATGGGTGAAATCAGAAAGAGAACAATTTACAGAGTTCAGGGATAAAAACAAAGATGGCCGTATGGATAAGGACGAGACCCGTGACTGGATCTTGCCCTCTGACTATGACCATGCAGAAGCTGAGGCCAAACACCTGCTGTATGAGTCTGATGCAGATAAGGTAAAAGCATGGTACCTCTCTGTGATCTTGTTTACATACACCTTGCAGAATCTGCAAAATGTTCATTATTTTAAAATAAGAGGGATCATACAAAATGCATAATATTTTTTTTTTTATTTAGTACTGACCTGAATAAGATATTTTACATAAAAGCGATTTACATATAGTCCACAAGAGAAAATGAAAAATGACCCTGTTCAAAAGTACTGTGTTGTTACCATGAGTTCCTTGTTTGTCCTAAATGGTTAAACTGCTTGCTTTTCTTCAGAAAAATCCTTCAGGTCCAACTAATTTTTTGTGCATTTGAAACTTTTACAGCAATCACTGTATGCTTTTTGATCCATCTTTTCACACTGAAGACAACTGAGGGACTCATGCAACTATTACAGAAGCTTCAAACGCTCACTGATGCTTTAGAAGGAAAAAGAGTGCATTAAGACCCATGAGTATAAACTGTATGTGTACATTTTTCTTATTTTGCCTAAATATCAGATTTTTTCATTTAGTACTGCCCTTCACAAGCTGGAAGATACTTGCATGTTACCCAGAAGACAAAATAAGTTAAATTTACCCTGATTTTTAAATTCAAAAAGCTCTTAATGCATTGTTCTTGTTCTCTCTGAAGCATCAGTGAGCATTTGAACCTTCTGTAATAGTGAGTAGTTTAACCATTCCGGACAAACAAGCGACTCATGAACAACTATCACTAAAAAAACAAAACAAAACACACAGCTGTGGATATTTTAGGTAACAACACAGTATTAAGAATCAAGTGTATGTAAACTTTTGTAAAAATGTAAACATTTTTATAAATTCTCTTGTGGACTATATAAACGTCTTCTACGTGAAATATCTTATTCAGGTCAGTATTAAAAAAAAGTTCATGCATTTTGTATGATCCATCGTATTTTAGTAAAATAATGAACATTTTGCAGATTCTGCAAGGAGTTTTGACTTCAACTGTATGTAAAGCACTAACTGCTGAAAATTATAAATGATGATATGATTTGTCTGTTTGTAAGATTTTTTTGTTTTTAATCTTGACAGCTGCTTGAATAACTTCTTTTTTCCATTATAGGACGGACGCCTCACAAAGCAGGAAATTGTGGATAAGTATGACTTATTTGTCGGGAGCCAAGCGACAGATTTTGGAGAAGCTCTGGTCCGACATGATGAGTTTTAATTTTGCAAACTTTGCACTTGAAAAATGCAAAACGAACAATAATTTATTTTACGATTTCAAGCATACCACATGTGAAACATTACTGTGTTTACAAAACATTTCTGTTCTTCCACAGCATTTTTTTTTTATTCATTTTGACTTTTTCAGTGAGCGCATCTTTTGTACATTAACGCTCATCACCGTTGAATTCTGATGTGATTTTCAAATGCACTGATGAAATGGTATTCAGGTCAGCTTGTGAAGCTTGTCAAAGTGTTGTTTGTCTGATAGTCTATAATGCACTACAATGCGCCTATATAATGGCGTGTGTAACCCGACACACCATAGAGCAATAACCGCCCACTAGTGTTTTTACATTGCACATTATATGAACACTTTTTTTTAGGTATATAAAAAGGATACCCTTATGTAAACTGCTTTTCTAAATAATATAAAATGTCTTGAAACCACTGCATGCATGTGTTTATCTCCATTTAGCCAGAGGATGTGTGATATTGGACATGACGCGAAGTAGTAGATTGCAATGTTCTTTCATGGCGGATCAAAAAGTCAAAGCTTGTATTGTCAATCAGTTTGATTTGCAAAGGATTGTAAATGCAAGGACAGGTATAAGAGGTGTGCAGAATTGATCAATCAACTGATAGGGTGCTCATTTATGAACAAAACCCCTTCCTAAAGGACTATTTCTACCCAGTATGGCCTGTCAGTGAGACCTTTATGAAGTGTTAGTACTCTTATTAATGGAGTGAACCGACAAACTAAAGCTGTTCTTTCCTCAAGTGCCTTTTTCTGTTTCCCTTAACCTTATTACGTGTGACTTTATTTTGGTTTTCTCACCTTTCTTCTCTGCAGTTCGTACATAACTGAAAATGACCTCCTCTCCTAACTTTAATATATAATTTGTGTATATATGTTTATAATTGAATGTGAACTCTATTCAGTCTGCTGTGGTAAGGTATTGTAAATACTGTTTTCTCAATAAAATTGATAAATGAATCACATTTTCAATCAGGTTTCCAGGTGAATTTTTCTTTTTGGCAGATTCTAATCTGATCCACTAGGGGGTGATCTGGTTACTTTTGCTCCCCAAGAAAACTTTTTTAGGCATGTTGCACCTTTTTTTTCCATTACTTTGACATTATTCCCACATACGTTTATTTGAGAAGACCTAAAAGGTTTACACCACAGACAGTCTAATGTTTTTCATCAGTAGGTTTTATTTGAGTTGGTACGTTGGCATGTAAAGTGCAATTTCTATACAAAGGAAGCTCGTCTCTGTACAATGATGTACATTATATAATGAAGGGAGGGCTCAGGATGTCTTAAAACCATCGGTGCAGGACAACTGAAATGGCAAACTTTAAAACTTGGGTTTACAAGTTGGCTTGAAGCCCGTAACCCTAAGTATAGAGTGTTTTCACGACGCGTCATTAATCGGTCATACTGACGGCACTGAATCCAAACAATTCCACTGAACCGAACTAAACTCGCATGTTTTGCGGATTATTGCTGCTGAAAATGATAAATTATTGTCATGTTTTATGCTATACTAATCAGGGAAAACATTTGGAGTACTGTAGACTGCCAAACGTTATAACAAATCAAGAAGAAGTGTGCAAAAAAACTGTCTGAGGAACAAAAGGCGTTTATAGTTGGCCACACTGAACCAGGATTTCCAGGGCAAGAATCTTGACAGCATTCGTGTTTGTTCTTATCATTTCCGGTTAGGTGGGTGAAATATTAGGCTAATATCTGAATTAATACTGCTCGTACCTATCTTTACCACATTCACTTTAGTTTGTCAAAATATTGCGCCCTTTTCTGCTTATTAAGTCTTTCTCTACATGATTTTTTTAGCAGAACAAATGTATTAGGTAGTACATCAACGTACAATCCATTCTGTTGTTTACAAACGAGTATCGCCAATATGGCCGCGCATCCGGGTAACTGACCAACGTAAGTGCAAACCTCCTCTATTTACCTGAAAATGCCAAATCGGGTTCTTTTCCCATTTTCCAAAGGCTCATTTGGTGCTTCAACTTTTCATCATCTCCCATTGTTAGTTTCATCTGCGTCTGTGTCGTAACATTTAATCTGTGTGTCTTCGTGAAGTTCATGAAGAGAGTTCAGATGTTGACTACTTGTATCTAGATTAGATAAAGATTCCTCTTCAGGGCTGCTGTCGTCTAAATTTGTTGCAATGTCCTCGTTAACATAATACGTGTTTGAGCTTGCAGTGTTGTCCGTTTCTTTTTCCAGACATTGTTCTGAGCCATTGTATTGACCCGAATCAAGTGTTAATGTGCTTAGATGTGCTTGTAAGTTACTTACATCATGAATGTTTTGTACTGAAGTTTCAGCTACTGAAATCTGAGGATCTAAATTAAGATCATCCGATTTTCTGGTACCATCTGAGTTAAAGCTTTCTGAATAGGCCTCTGAAACCAAGGCTTTAGGGTTACCAATATATGTCTCTCCTCGAAAAATTGAGAATTCTGCTTGTGTAGCATCTTCTGAATTTTGTTCTCTTTCTTGACTTTCACTTGAGTGTCTTCGTATTCTTTGTATATCAGACTTGAATCTGTGCTTTCCAGTTATTTTTTGTTGCCTCATTTCCAGTGGATCTGCATCTTCCAAGTCAATTATTACTTGTGTGTGGTCTGCATTATGCATTTCGTAGCCTTGATGGACTCTTTTTAGATGCGTATTGAGTATTTCTGACTCATTTTGTATGTCATCACAGTACTTCATTTTAAATTCTTCTGGGAGATCTGAATCATCATTTCCTAACTCACAATCGATTTCTTCAAAATCGGTACAAATCTCCACCTCTGTTGTGAACGTAGTCTCTGTATTTTCTTCACACTCCTCCTCATCGCATTCCCGAACCACAACATAGTCATTAAATGACACTGTTTTATTGTTAAACCTGTTCACAGGCCTCCCGTTGGGCCGCAGTGCCAGATAATTGCGTCTTGGTTCCCGTAAGGATTTGTTGAAGGTAATTGATGGTAAGTTCACAGATGATGATGGAGGCGGTTCTTCTATTTTGGAGTAGATGCCCTGTTTGCCATAGAAAGGTGAGGTGGAGTAGTCGTACTCGCTGAACGCCTCGTTGTGATATGAGAACGTTTCTTCCACTAGGGTCATCGGTCGACTCTGGTTCATCTGTCAGAGAAAAACTGTCCGTCAGCTGGATTTACAGTTGCTTCTGTGAAAACACATTTCTGTTGTTTAAAAGCACAAATGCACATGGTTTACTATGGGAGATTTGAAGGTGCACTGAGTAATTTTGTCCTTATTTTAATAAGATTTAAAATTATGCACTCTACACTTCAACATTGAATGCATCTACAGTGTATAATAAGCATAATAAGAAATGTTTCTTGAGTAGCAAATCAGCACATTAGAATGATTTCTGAAGGATCATGTGAGACTGAGGAGTTATTGGATTTTTTTGTGTCTATATTTGATGCTGCATGTACACTGGTAGGTGTATAATGTCCAAAACCTCTGTTGTATTTACCAGAGTTAAACAAAAAATACATAGTGCACTTTCAAAGTTAAAAAGTCTGGGATACTGCATTAAGCAGTGTCTGGCATGCCATCCTATGCTTTAAGAAACCTTTCTATTTCCACTTCTTAGGAAATGGAAATACAATGAGGTTTACTAAAGGGGTAATAGAGTGACATAAACTCACCATCCGGAACCATCTCAGACACTAGACATGGAATATTAAGAAATGCAAAATAAATCAATGATAATTTTGAGGCTTGTTTTTGAGTGTTAAAATGCTTAAAATTGTTTTTGTGTGTATTTTTACAAGCTACCAAACGTGAAGGAGCAAGAAAGTGACATTTTTAAGTTGACAGTAAACACATTTTAAGTAATTATACATTTACTAAATCATATGACTGTTTTCTATTTGAATATATTTTAAAATGTAATTTATTCCTGTGATGCAAAGCTGAAATATTACTCCAGTGTTACATGATTAATTATTACTAACTAAAAATGATTAATAAATTCTGCTCTTTGAACTTTGATGCTGAAAATTACAAACGTAAAATATATTCAAATAGAAAACAGTTATTTGAAATGGCAATATTTCACAATAATACTGTTTTTACTGTATTTTTGAAAGAAACATTTAAAAACTCCTTTTAACATTTTTAAAAAAGTCTCTTCTGCTCACCAAGCCTGCATTTATTTGATCCAAAGTACAGCAAAAACAGTAAAATTTAGAAATATGTTTACTATTTAAAATAACTGTTTTCTATTTGAATATATTTTAAAATGTAATTTAGTATTCCTGATTTCAAAGCTGAATTTTTAGCATCATTACTCCAGTAACCATTACTTTCAGTAATCATTCTAATATTCTAATTTGCTGCTAAAAAAAAGTATTATTATTATTTTTTATTATTATTATTATGTTGAAAACAGCTAATTCTGAGTAGAAAGTTCAGAAGAACAGCATTTACCTGAAATAAAAATCTTTTGTAACATTATAAATGTCTTCATCATCATCAATTTTGAATAATTTAAAGAATCCAAGTATTAATTTTTATCATTTATCCCCTACCCCCACTCAAAAAACAAAAAAATATATAAAGTATAGTGTATAATGTTACAAAAGTTTTTTATTTCAGATAAATGCTGATCTTTGGATCTTTCTATTCTTAAAAGAATCCTGAAAAAATGTACTCAACTGTTTTAAATATTGATAATAATAATACAAAAAAAAAAAATTTTGAACAGCAAATCACTTGACACTGAAGACTAGAGTAATGATGCTGAAAATTCAGCTTTGAAATCATAGGAATAAATTACATTTTAAAATATATTCAAAAAGAAAAACAGTTATTTTAAATAGTAAAATATTTCACAATATTACTGCTTTTGCTATACTTTAAATCTAATAAATGCAGGCTTGGTGAGCAGAAGAGACTTCTTTAAAAAAAAAAACACTAAAAAGCTTACTCTTCAAAAGCTTTTGACTGGTAGTGTAGTTCTGTTTCTTATCTATCGTGTATAGTTATTTTGTAACATATGGATATTTTCAGCACATATGCAGTATAACATGTCCTGTGTGCAGGTTGCATGAATGTATTTTGTCTTACCACATTAGGATGTGCGCTGTCAGCCACACTGCTCCGGATGACATGATCCCGCTTCTCTCTGATCATCCGAATGCACCGCACCAGTGTAAATAAGGTAATGGCCAGCAAGATCAGACACACCCCTGCCATGCCCTCTGCCCTGCCCACTGTCTCACCGCTATACACATGCCCCATCCCCAAAGGACCCTGTGGAACTTATAAAATACATTTGTTTATCATTTATTACATGTTTATTACAAGTATTGTTTATTATTTATATATTTTTAAATAATTTATTATTATACACTACTGGTCAAAAGTTTAGCAAACCTCATTTGTTAAAAAAGTCTCTTATGCTCACCAAGCCTGCATTTTTTAAAATCAAAAATACAGTAATAATCCATTTCCACCACATATTTAAGTCAAAATTATGAGATAAAAAGTTATGATTTACTAAGTCAAAATTATGACTTAAGTCAGAATTATGAGATAAAAAATCAAAATTATAACTTAAGAGTCAAAATTGACTCTTAAGAAATTTTCCACATGAGGAAAAAAAAATCATGCCTTAAAAAAGTCTAAATTATGGCATAATTAAGTCATAATTACGAGATTAAAAAGTCAAAATTTTTAAGGCATACTTCTTTTTCTTACATGGCGTAAATGGGCTTTAATAATTACAAGATAAATAAATTATGACTTATGTCATAATTACAAGATTAAAAAAAAGTAAAAATCATAATTTCAGCTTTTTATAACAAGTTTGAAATTATGACTTACAAAGTCAAAATTATGAGATAAGTTT
Organism: Cirrhinus molitorella; assembly: GCA_033026305.1. Lineage (NCBI taxonomy): Eukaryota > Metazoa > Chordata > Actinopteri > Cypriniformes > Cyprinidae > Cirrhinus > Cirrhinus molitorella. The sequence continues at coordinate 6,629,577 of CM065127.1, read as the reverse complement.
AACTTTTTAAGGCATACATTTTTATCTTACATGGTGGAAATGGGATTCCATAAAAACAGTACGATTGTGAAATTAAGACTTTAAAAGTCGAAATTATTACTTAAAAAGTCGAACTTTTTGACTTTTTTTGGCGGAAATGTGCTTCAATAATTACGACTTTTAAAGCCATAATTGCAAGATAAAATGTCAAAATTATGACTTATAGTCAAAATTATGAGATAGAAATCTAACTTTTTAAGGCATTACTACTTACGTGGCAGAAATGGGCTTCCTTAAAAACAGTAATATTGTGAAATTTTGACTGTAAAAGTCAAAATTATAAGATAAAAAGTCTACATTTTTGACTTAATTTTTGTCCCTTTTTTTTGTGGAAATGGCTTTCCATGATTATGAGATTTTAAAAAGTTGAAATTATGACTTAAGTCATAATTAAGAGATAAAAAGTTGCAATTATTACTTTAAAAGTTGAAATTATGATTTACTTAAGTAAGTTACTTAAGAAGTCAAAATTCTGACTGATAAAGTCAAAATTATGAGATAAAAAGCTATATTTTCAGCTTTTTAAGACTTTTTTTTTCTTATGTGGCAGAAATTGGCTTCCATAAAAAAAACATTAAGATTGTCGAAATTAGGACTTAAGTCATAATCAAGAGTTAAAAAGCTGAAATTATTAATTTTTGGCGAAAATGGGCTTCAATAATTACGAGACAGAAAAGTTGAATTTATGACTTTAAAAGTCAAAATGATGACTTGCATAAGTCATAATCACAAGATAAAAAGTCTAAATTATGACTTATAGTCAAAATTATGAGATAAAATTCAAACTTTTTAAGCCATTACTGCTTACGTGGCGGAAATGGGCTTCCATAAAAACAATTTCTAAATTATAAGATAAAAAGTCTAAATTTTCTACTTTTTAAGTCATTTTTTGTGAAAATGACCTTCCATAATTACGAGATAAAAAAGTTAAAATTATGACTTAAGTCATAATTAAAAGACAAAAAGTTGCAATTATTACTTTAAAAGTTGAAATTATGATTTACTTAAGTCATAATTATGAGATAAAAAGTCTAAATTTTCAGCTTTTTAGGACATTAATTTTTTTTTCTTACATGGTGGAAATGGGCTTCCATAAAAAAAAATTAATACTGTCAAATATTATTACAATTTAAAATAGTTAGTCCTATTTTAATATATTTTAAAACTGAATTTATTCATTTATTATTATTTATTTGTATATTCCTAATTAAGATATAATCCAGGAGCTTGAAGACTTGTTTCCAGTACCTGGTTGGCCTTTCTGAAGAACTTCCACATGCAGTGCAGCTTTAACAATGTCTCCTGATTCCAGGTCAGTGGCTAGAACCTGCAAGTCATCAATTGCAAGTCATCAATCGTCCTATTTCAGACATTTTTGAGAATAAGTAGTTAAACCATTTTCACTTGAAAATTATTAAAAATAATTACAAAGAGATGGCAATCAAACATTGAATTAAATGTGAATATCTGAAGTAGAAAGACTGAAATAGAACTTGTAAAACACACAACACAATTTTGAAATATTTCTTAAGTGTGCATATGTAGTCTTAATGTCATACCTCTAGGAAATATTTGTGGCCGGGGTGTAGCCTGCTGGTTTTAGCGATGAGCAATCCTTCTTGTGTAATGTAAAAGAGCCAAGAGCTGTTGTGTTGGGAGTTTAGAGAATACTGCAGTCTAGGATTGAAGCCCTTTAACCCACAAACATAATACAAACTCAGTTTCTTTGGCTTAAACAGAGACACTACTCCATATTTCATCCATTAGATGTCAAACAAGTGTCTTTGTGATGTTGAAACTGGGGTGTTACTGTTGTGTGGTCGTACGGACTGTATGTGGTTTTGTAACGTTGTGATCTCGTTGAGTCACGTACGTCAGTAAAGTCTTGATCCGTGGCCTCCAGGATAAGTAATTTGTTGCCGTACGTCATGACGAGCGAGGCAGGACTTGTGCTCTCGCTGACAAAGCCTCGGTACGTTGAACGGTTAAACTGTGGTGGAAACCTGTTCTCTGCTAGGACCCTCACCAGAACTGTGGCTACTGCATACTTCAGAGGGTCATCCGTCTGAGCTGCCTGAGCAGAAACATCACAATGCTTTCAAAGAGAAAAAAGTTTTGTTCTTTTATTTATGTTTATTAAATAGAGTACTATTTACAGTCAAACCAAAATTTATTCAGACACCTTCAACATTTCTCACATTATCACAGTTTTCACCAGGGGGCGATTTGAATTCCTGTTCTGAATCAGATGATTTGTGCTTTGAATTCCTGTTCTGAATCAAATGATTTGTGCTTTGAATTCGTGTTCTGAATCAAATGATTCGCGATACGCGCTTTGAATTCCTGTTCTAAATCAAATCATTCGCGATATGCGCTTTGAATTCCTGTTTTGCTTTGAATTCCTGTTCTGAATCAAATGATTCACGATACGCGCTTTGAATTCCTGTTTTGCTTTGAATTCCTGTTCTGAATCAAATCATTTGCGATACGTGCTTTGAATTCCTGTTCTGAATCAAATGATTCACGATACGCGCTTTGAATTCCTGTTTTGCTTTGAATTCCTGTTCTGAATCAAATTATTCACGATACGCGCTTTGAATTCCTGTTCTGAATCAAATGATTTGCGATACGCACTTTGAATTCCTGTTCTGAATCAAATGATTTGCGATACACGCTTTGAATTCCTGTTCTGAATCAAATGATTCACGATACGCGCTTTGAATTCCTGTTCTGAATCAAATCATTTGCGATATGCACTTTGAATTCCTGTTCTGAATCAAATGATTTGCGATACGCACTTTGAATTCCTGTTCTGAATCAAATGATTCGCGCTTTGAATTCCTGTTCTGAATCAAATGATTCACATTTTGAATTCCTGTTCTGAATTAAATGATTCACGTTTTGAATTCCTGTTCTGAATCAAATGATTCACGATACACGCTTTGAATTCCTGTTCTGAATCAAATGATTTGCGCTTTGAATTCCTGTTCTGAATCAAATGATTTGCGATATGCACTTTGAATTCCTGTTCTGAATCAAATGATTCGCACTTTGAATTCCTGTTCTGAATCAAATCAATCGCGATACGCGCTTTGAATTCTCGCAATACGCGATCCGATTGGAGCGCTTTTGAAACAGTGAATCATTTTGCGACGTAGTGGTAACTGATCCAGAGTTTCAAAAAGCTTTGCTGATGCTCTTTGCTCGCTTTTCTGTATAATTTATTTGTTATTTGAATAACAGTGGAAATTAAATCATTACTTACAATTTATAAGTAATGATTTAAGCCCAACTTACAATGTTTTTATTAAATTGTGATCACGTTAGGCGCAGTTTCCGTCGTATTAAAAACATTGTATGACATGACATTCATTTTGTGGTACTTGTCTAAAAAGTCGGGTTTATAATGTTCGTTGTTAACAGATTACACTAGGTCAGTTTGCTATAGTTTAGAAAACGGTAATAAAATATGACAAGAACTCAGAGTTAAACTGTGTCAGAACAAATTCATCTTGATAACGTCAGATAACTTTGATAGAAAGGTATGTAATGGATTACAATCAACCAAAATTCAAACAGCTGTTAGTATGAGAAAATTTACACAACTATCAACGCTTTGTTGACCAATTACCAAGCAATGCTTAATTTTGTTCAGTCTGTGGTGTAAAAAGGTTGCATTAGCAATTAAAGGAAAAACACTTAAGCAAAACATGGTCAGGTCATGATCATTCAGTATCTGAATAATTTTTTTAATCAATTTTACTGGTAGTCCGCTGTAGGAAGAATTTTTCGGTGTGTCACTGTTTACTTTATTTTGCTATCCTCACATGCACTTACAAAAAAAAAAAATATATATATATATATCTGGTGTCTTAATAATTTTTATTTTACTTTTTAAATTTATTTTAAATATTTTATTTAATTTTATTTTACATTTTTGTTCTTCACTCTCAGACGCACCATAACACGCAGTCTCAGTGTCGGGATCAGCAGTCTGTTCTCCACACGTCTGGTTAACCTCACCTCTCCAGAACGACTGTCAATGACAAATCTGCCATTATCTGCCCCTGTGTTACAGCAGACGCACATATATTTAATAAAAATGTGTTTTTTATTTCAGGAGTTTGCATCAATGACACAGAAAGGAGAAGTACCTGACAGGATGGTGTACTTTACTGGTGTTCTAAGACCTTTATCACCATCAATGGCTTGAATTGGACCCGGAAAGAAATCCAAGACAATGTCCTGAGTGAAAAATAAACAGACAATAAGAAGGAATCAGATACATGTACAGCCATAGGTCATATCATTTTATATCATTACAAACAATTTCTGTTTCCTAGGGAATACAAACGAATCCTAGAGAATAAAAAAGCATCAGTTTCCCACAAAAAACAGTTTTCAACACTGATGATAATAAAAAAATATTTCTTAAGCAGAAAATCAGCATATTAGAATGATTTTTTAAGAATCATGTGACACTGTTGACTGGAGTAATGATGCTGAAAATTCATCTTTGCATCACAGGAATAAATTACATTTTAAAATGCATTCAAATAGAAAAAAGTTCTATTAAATTGTACTAATATTTCACAATATTACTGGTTTTACTGTGTGTGTGTTGGTGAATATAATTGACTTAAAAAACATTAAGATGTCTTTATTTTATTACCTATATTCACAGGATTTACCTGCTCATTCTCTGTGATGTTGGCGGTGTACAGAGGATTGGCACATATGCGTTTGCTGTGATTGGCTGAGAGAAGAGTGCAAGGCTGGAATTGTGGGTATTGGTCGTCCCCATCTGTCACATTGATGATTATTGTTGCCGTTGTGTTGTAGTGCTCATCTGTGTTCGCCTCCTAAAGTCACATCAAACATTTGCATAAGTAACAGTTCAGTTTTTCTCATATTTTTATTTTCTGTATGTGTTTTACCACTGCATATAGAGTCAGTCGGAGCTGAGTTTTGATCTCATAGTCCAGTGACTTGTTGAGAATCACTTTGCCACTGTTGGGTAGGTCCACTCGAAAATATCTGGCATCAGGCTGGAAATATACAAACACAAATTCACAGATTGTCAAGCCTATTTAAATTACCATAACAAAATCTCAAAGGAATCATTTACTCACTCTCAAGTTGTTCCAAACCTGTGCGAATTTCTTTCTTTTTTTTAACATAAAGGCAAATATTTTGATAGTTTGTTGGAAAACAAACAGTTGATGGTAGACATTGACTTCCCCATTGTTTAAAATATCTTCTTTCGCGTTCAGCAGAAAAACTCATACAGATATGGAACAACTTGAGTGTAAGTAAATGATGAGAGAATTATCATTTTGGGGTGAATTATCCCTTTAAGTCGAATGAGGCTGAAGTAGGGCTAGCAGAAGGTTTTCTACTGTGGTTTTGTGGATCTGATGAGATCACTTACTGATGTTTCATCAATGGCGTATGTAAGCGTGTCTCCATCAGCATCTGAGGCCTGGACTGTAAACACTAGAGAATTCACCGCTGTCAACTAAACAAACACATCAAACAAACAGCAGAAGATGGGAGTAAAATATAGGAAAATGTTTTTAATTACAAACCTATATACGAAATATGCCGCTCAAAACTTTGGGGATCGGTAGGTTGAATGTCTCTTATGCTCACCAAGGCTGCATTTATTTGATCAAAAATACAGTAAAATCAGTAATGTTGTGAAATATTATTGCAATTTCAAATAACAGTTTTTTTTTTTTTAATTTAAATTTATTTTAAAATGTAATTTATTTCTGTGATGCAATGCTGAATTTTCAGCATCATTACTCTATTCTTTAGTGTCACATGGTACTTAAAAAATCATTTGAAAAATAAATATTTTGTAATCTTTTGTAATATTTTTAATGTCTTTACTCTCACATTTGATCAATTTAATGCATCCTTGATGAATACAATTATTTATATTCTTAAAAAAACGTTCTTGAACAGTAAGATTTTTAATGTTTCACAGCTGAATTTTTAGCATTATTACTCCAGCCACATGATCCTTCAGAAATTATTCTAATATTCTGATTTGCTGCTTAGAAAACATTTATTATTATTATTGTGTGTGTGTGTGTGTGTGTGTGTGTGTATATATGTATATATATACTGACTCCAAGCTTTTGAATGGTATAGTGTATAATGTTCTAAAAAAAGTTTTTTTTTTCAGATAAATGCTGATCTTTAGTAATCCTGAAAAAAAAAAAATATTGATAATAATAATAATAACTAAAAACTGTTTATTGATCATGTGACACTGAAGACTTGAATAATAATAATGCTGAAAATTTAGCTTTTGTCACAGGAATAAATACAGGCTTGGTGAGCAGAAGAGATTTCTTTAAAAAAACAGTAAAAAAAAAAAAAACCTTTTGACTGGTAGTGTGTATGTGTTTTGTTTATGTTGTGTGTGTTTTACCTCACTGAGCTGCACAGGTTGAATTGAGCTTTGCAGGAACTTGGGTTTGTTGTCATTCTCATTTAGAACCTCTACCATGATCCTGTGTTCAGCCTGACAGCAAACATTACTTTTATTTGACAAGTATAAACTGTATAGATAAATCCAATTTTCTAAGAGGATTGTCACAGATACTGTAATTCAACTTACCTGTAGGGCTTTATGTTTGTAACACCTTGCAGTTGCTGTTAAAACTGAACCGTGTCTCTGTAATATCATCATAGAGAAATCATTAATAATTTAAACAAAATCAAGACAGAAGATGATAGTGTAATGGCATGTATTTAAAGATATTTTTAACGTCACCTCTCTATCAATAATCCTACTTGACGATGAGTTCAGTCTAATGGTTCTTCCCTCCAGATAAAACCAATCAGCGTCTTTTCCAGATAGTTTCAAGCGCATATGATTGGATGATGGGTGCGCAGTGAAACTGAGGTTGGCAATAAAAGTTCCCATCAGGCTGTTCTCTTTGACTTTGGCCAACACGTCATGGCCACCGTCACAATCGCTGGCTGCCAAAAACAGACACATTACGTTCATTTAAACAACGTAAGAGTGCTTTTGTAAATTTTATGGGTCTGGCTTCTGGTCTCATCCACATCTAGCTATTTTTAGCTGTACAAAACAGCTCGTTTTGCTTCTTGATATTGCAAATCGGTGTGTCTTACCATATTATTTTAATGTATTATGCAGGAACCTAGGTGTGTTATTTGATAGCAGTCTTTCCTTCAAAAACCAAATTTCTAGCATTTGCTAAACAGCATTTTTCCATCTTAAAAACATAGCGAAATTACGACCTATGCTCTCAAAGTCAAATGCAGAAATGTTAATTCATGCGTTCATGACCTCCAGGATAGATTATTGTAACGCTTTATTGGGTGGTTGTTCTGCACGCCTAATAAACAAACTCCAGCAAAAATGCAACAGCTAGAGTTCTTACTAGAACCAAAAAGTATGAGCATATTAGCCCGGTTCTGTCAACACTGCACTGGCTTCCTATTAAACATCGTATTGATTTTAAAATCTTGCTAATTACTTATAAAGCCCTCAATGGTTTAGCTCCTCAGTACTTGAGCGAGCTCTTATCACATTATAGTCCCTCACGCCCGCTGCGTTCTCAAAACTCTGGCAATCTGATAATACGCAGAATATCAAAATCAATTGCGGGCGGCAGATCATTTTCTTACTTAGCACCGAAACTATGGAACAATCTACCTAATTCTGTTCGGGAGGCAGACACTCTCAGTCAGTTTAAATCTAGACTAAAGACCCATCTCTTTAACCTGGCCTACACATAACACATTTAAATATTTTGAATATTCAAATCCGTTTAAAGGATTGTTAGGCTGCATTAATTAGGTCAACCAGAACCGGGAACACTTCCCATAACACCTGATGCACTCGTTGCATCATAAGAAAAATGATCCAGTCAGATCCAGTATGAATCCTGAACAGTTGGCCACTGCAGTTCCCTGATCCAGTTTGTATTCAGATGGTGGGTCAGTACATATAGACCACCTCTACAGGTCTGTATGGGAATATAAACTACTTGTTTATTGGAGAACTGACCCCCCCGACTGAGCCTGGTTTCTTCCAGGGTTTTTTTTTTTTGTGACACAGATGGAGTTTTGATTCCTTGTCACTGTCACCTATGGCTTGCTCAGTTGGGGACAACAACTAAATTGGGGACAAACAATTTATTAATTTGGAACTATTGATTAATTTCCTCAAACTAAAATTGTTTATGGTTTCTTTTTGAATTATTGATATATTACTTTCCCATTTGATACTGTAAAGTTGCTTTGACACAATTTGTATAGTAAAAAGCGTTATATAAATAAAGCTGACTTGACTTGACTATTATCTTAATTATGAACACACTGGTTTGTAGTGCAAACAGTTTTACCGTTGTTTGCACTTTGTTATTCTTCTCATTATTTCTCTATAGCGGATAATGAAGTGCTGTCTGCTGTAGTTTAAAATGTTGGTTTATTTCCATGTCTGGTCGATAATAAATGTTTTAATTCATCAATTAAAAATGTCTGATGCATTACAAGGAGCCTATTGTTCAGCACAGTTTTGACAGATTAGCTTGACCGGCTTGTTGCCTGGAAACTGATTTGTTCTTAATTTTCCGTGGCGCATGGATTGGAATTCCATAATTCCCTACTCAAACAGAAGAATTTATTTTCAGAGCTGTATTTATCTGCTCTACTCAATATTTAGCCTAGTTGTTAGCCGTGTGAATTCAATTGAAGTTGTATAGACGCATGCATGTCGAGTGTGTGTTTGTTTTTTGTGTGTGGTCTGTCTCTGTGTTTGTGTTTTATACCAATTACAGAATGCTGGCTGACCGCAGAATATAGCTGGCAGAATAATAGAATCTTCCACAGTGGCTGCTGACTGAAGATCAACCTCAAAACCATCTCTCACTGACAGGATAAAAAAACAGGTATGTTAAAAAACACATTTTTATTACACGCACACACACACACACACACACACAAAAACACATATATACTAACAGTCAAAAGTCTTTGAACAGTGAGATTTTTAATGTTTTTAAAGAATTTTCTTTTGCTCACCAAGCCTGCATTCATTTGATCCAAAATACAGCAAAAGCTGTAATATTGTGAAATATTTTTGCTATTTAAAATAACTGCATTCTATTTGAATATATTTTAAAATGTAATTTATTCCTGTGATACAATCCTGAATTTTCAGCATCATTACTCCAGTGTCACATGATCCTTCAGAGATCTAATATGCTGATTTGCTGTTCAAGAAACATTTATTATTAGTAGTTTTATTAATATTTAAAACAGCTGAGTACCTTTTTTCAGGATTCTTTGATGAATAGAAAGATCCAAAGATCAGCATTTATCTGAAATACAAAGCTTTTGTAACTTTATATACTATACCAAAAGCTTGGAGTCAGAATTATAGAAATTAATACTGTTATTTAGCAAGGATGCTTTAAATCGATCAAAAGTGATGATAAAGACATTTATAATCAATATAATAATAATAATAATAATAAATGTTTTTTGAGCAGAAAATCAGAATATTAGAATGATTTCGGAAGAATCATGTGAATCACAAAAATAAATTACATTTTAAAATATACTCAAATAAAAAACAGTTGTTTTGAATAGTAAAAAATATTTCTAAATTTGACTGTTTTTGCTGTGCTTGTCAAATCAATACATGCTTGGGGAGCAGAAGAGACAATTTAAAAAACATTAACAATCTTTAACATTCATTAACAAAAAAACTTTTGACTGGTAGTGTTTATATATAACCTATAAATGTTTTTTAGCAAACAGGCCTGCTCATTTAAGACCTTTAAATCCCGTAAGAAGGTTCTCAGCAGACAGATAAGCCTTCTTACGTGCAAACACCCAAACACACTCTTACTTACACATCAAGACACACATATCCAGTCTGCGTTAAACAATTTCCATTCATGCCATCAAGAGAATATTTATTTTGTCAGTACTTTGCTGAGTAGAATGTCTCTGTGTCTTTAATATTTTTAATATGTAGTACAATATTATAAAATTAGCCATAAGGTATGAGAGGGCGTTGTAAGGTATGACCAGGGTTGTTATTAATTTGTGTTGTTTTAAATAAAATAAAAGTTAATTGAAATAGTATAAAATATATCTAAAATATAAAAACGTTTATTTCAGCTGTTAAGGTAAAGGTAAAGTTAATTTGAGTTTTGTTTAATGTGATGTACTAAAATAACTAAAACTGAAATAATAACTACTAAAAATGACAAAAATACACAACAAATTACTAAAACTATGAAAATAATACTGGGCACTTTCGTGCAATTTTATTCAAGTGACATCCGTTCCATATTTGAAATCTCTTCTGATTTATTGTCATATTTATAAAATCTTAAAGATTTGCTAATATTTTACGTTAAAGAAAAAGTTTCTATCAAACTAAATCAATGCAAACTGACTTTGCATTCTTATATTTCAACATTTGGCTTATAACTGGAATATTTTGGAGCCCTCGTGACTTGATTTAAGCAACAGAAGAGGATTACAAGTGAATTAAAGACTGAAAAAATCTGAAAAATAATCACACAATTGTATAAATGTGTTATGTTTCCACCACTGTGTTACTGTAAAGACAAACACATTCATGCTAAGATGACATGTGAACATGCACACAGATCATCTAAAGTTATGTTTGGTTTGCCTCCAGTTATACAAGACTATTACACAAGTCAGTTGAAGCATCTCTTTCTCATACAGTACTAAAGAGAGGCCAAAAATACACTTCAGATCTATTTGAGCTCACAAAACCTGATAATGGTTTGTTCACTTATTATTTTGACTATACAGTATTAGATTTGAGACGAAGGCAAGAAAGCATGTTAACCTACCTGTCCCATCTAACTGTTCTTCAGGTCCAGATGTCCAGATTTTCTCTCCAAAGTTACATTATTACCATCCGCAGAACTCCACTTGGATGTGACTGTGTAAAAGAGAGATAAGGTACAGAGTTTGGTTGTGACTTGCGTATGAGAGTCCACCACATGTCAGTGTTTGGATCAGTTGGTGAGCGGTGGATTAGTCCGAGGTTTAGCGTTCAGACTCACTGGATCAGAGCCAAGTCAAGAGGTCAAAACAAATACTTCTGCTAGGTCTAACCATCATCCCAGGTCTAACCAATAGCATTGCTTCACTCCTGGCCAATCGGATAACAGCATTCTAAGATGGCCAGTAGTAACCTTTCAGTAAAACTGTGTTATAAGTAATATGGAGATACTGTATAATCAAACAAATACAGTTGCGTACAACAGTCTGGGACCGTATTGAAAATCAGGGATTCAAAATCTAGAAATCAACAGACACATTTGAATATAATTGAAATTGAAATAACTATTAGAAATATTTAACTACTAACAATTTCTAGATCTATAATCAAATGTGAACACAAGTCAAATTTATCTTAATTATGTTTATAATATATTTTTAATGACAAAATGTGAAATAAATTTGAAAACAAAAATTTTCTCTAGTGGTCTATCAAACTAGAGAGATTTCCTTTATTCCTTTGTAAAACACACAACGATATGCATAGTTCAAAATATGGGTAAAAAACCTGTAAAAAAAACAAATACCATATTTTTAGGGACTTTTCTCAGGATCCTGATAGTAAAGTGTAACAGCATGTGTCTTGTGTGGTAATCTGGCCTATTTTTGTCTCATCCTAGTGTATACCTTATATGCTTTAATAAACCCTGACAGAGACACACTAATAGAGTTGACTTGGAAGCACACTGTAATTAAGACAGGTAGAGATTAGGAGGCTAAAATAGTGTCCTCATTTTAACCAATAAGACCTCAGAGACAAAGGTCATCTGAGTGGTCTTTTACACTAGTGACATACTTTGGTGACATACTATCAGTCAAATGTTTTTGGACTGTACGCTTTTTAATGTTTTTTTAAAGAAGTCTCTTCTACTCACCAAGCCTGCATTTGTTTGACCCAAAGTACAGCAAAAACAGTAAAACTGCGAAAATCTTTGTACTATTTAAAATATATATATTTGAATATATTTAAAAAAAAATTATTTATTCCTGTGATTTCAAAGCTGGATTTTTAGCATCATTACTCCAGTCGCATGATCCTTCAGAAATCATTCTAATATTTTGATTTGCTGCTTAAAAAAATATTTAGTATTATGTTGAAAACAGCTGAGTAGAATTTTTTCAGGTTTCTTTGATGAATAGAACGTTAAGAAAAACAGCATTTATCTGAAATAGAAATCTTTTGTAACTTTATAAATGTCTTTATCGTCACTTTTGATCAATGTAAAGCATTCATGCCAATTAAAAGTATTAATTTCTATAATTTCTTTCCCAAAAAAGCTTTTGAATGGTATAGTGTATAATGTTACAAAATGTTTTTATTTCAGATAAATGCTGATCTTTGGATCTTTTTATTCATCAAAGAATGCTAAAAATATTACTCAACTGTATTAAATATTGGTAATAGTCTAACAAATAATAATAAATGTTTCTTGAACAGCAAATCAGCATATTAGAATGAGTTCTGAAGAATCATGTGACACTGAAGACTGGAGTAACGATGCTGAAAATATAGCTTTGAAATCACAGGAATAAATTAAATTTCAAAATACGTTAAAATAGAAAGCAGTTATTTTAAATTGTAAAAATATTTCACAATTTCATTAATGCTTTTGCTGTATTTTGGATCAAATGAATGCAGGCTTGGTGAGCAGAAGAGATTTCTTTACAAAAACATTAAAAAATCTTACTGTACAAAAACGTTTGACTGGTAGTGTAATACACCAATATAAATGATTTCGATTTAGCCCCCATGTTTTTAAATTAGGATAAATTAGGAGTGGGAATATTAAGAAAATGACTTGGTAAAAGAATAGATTAAAAATTGCTTAGAAAAAAGTATGAGTTTGTTTCTTCATCAAAACAAATTTAGAGAAATTTAGCATCATGTCACTTGCTCATCAGTGGATCCACTGTAGTCAATGGGTGTCGTCAGAATGAGCTGACAGCTAATAAAAACATCACAATAATCCACAAGTAATCCACACCACTCCAGTCTATCGGTTAACATCTTGAGAGGTGAAAAGTTGTATGTTGTAAGAAACAAATCCATCATTACACAGATTTTCACTTCAAAAAACTTTCTGCAAAATATGAGTCCTGAAGAACAACTCATACACACTCATAAATTTTTGATGTTGTTTTTTGTTTTGTTTGTTTTTGAATACCATTTTTTTCTACATATTATAGTAACGGGTATGGTATACTTTGATAAATACCATATGGTACTGAAACTGACCATCACTGTAGCATGTCACTGTAAGGGTATATATAAATTTATAAGTTCAAATGTATATAACTTATATAATTTAATTTTTATTGCCTATGTGATATCACATGTTGCCATAATTCACATTTAATCGTTTTTGAATGGATGTAATCTGTTGAGCTTTCCATAATCTTTTATAACTTATTATAAGACGTTGTGTGTTAATGATTTGTGTTCTTCACTAAAAGTTGACGACTGAAGCTCGGGGTGCCCGGAAATCCGGAAATGTTTAACAGAAAGTGTGCAGTTTTTCTTTCCATTGGCTGCAGAGAAAGGAGGATCGCGATTAGAGGAGCAGAGTAACTCAAGAGGAGAGAACAGGAGTCTCCTGCGACTGTCACATTTACAGCATTCATTTCAATCTCGGCGGACGGAAAAGAACGAAACTTTGCCTTGTTTTGTTTGGAGGCGACAGGAAAACCTCGAACCCCGCAGCTAAACAACCGAAAACAAGTCCAGATGTTTCATGTCTGAGGGTCGCTGTCATACGAGACAAGATCAGAAGACTCATCCAGCTCTTCATCCGAGATCTCGCTTCATGTATTGATGTTTTTTTTTTCTTTTAACGTATTTTAATATTTCTAATCATTATTTCTCTGAATAATGAAAACGGTATTTTTCCTTCTGAAGACTTTGAGGCAGAGCTAAATTGGTCTGGTGAGAATGGAGCTGAAGGCTTTAGTTGGAGGTGTTTTCATGAGTTTGCTTGTCTTCTGGAATGTTTGTGACTCTGTTCAAACTCATCAGGACGCGAATCACAAGCGCGGCGCCGAGACCGGTGAGAGCAAGCTGTCAATCAAACACATGATATATTGTTGCATTGATGTGTGCCGCCGCTACACTGTATCACTGATGGGCTGAATTGGACATTCCAAAAGAAACACACTCTAAATAAATAAATGAATGTAGTAATATTTATGTATTATTCATTATTGAAGACTACATGGAATGTTTATACTTTTTTTTTTTTTTTTTTTTTTACAAATAACTAACTTGTCACAGCAGGACTGTTTAAATGAACTGCACAAAAGCTAAAGTTTTTTTTTTTTTTTTTTTAAGAAAAAGGAAAAGAAAGTAATGAGAGGTTACAGCACCTAATATAAAAATATATATATTTATAAATAAATAAACGTGTACATTTTTTAACAATTTGTCCCTAAAAATATAGCTAAATTAAAACATACTATTGATTTCTATTGTTTTAAAGCCATTTATGATTATTACAAACTAATCCAACATTAGATATCTAATCTAAAAATACTCTAAAAAGCTACAATTATTATTAAGATTTTAATAAGATTTTAACAAACTAATCCCATCCATAAAATGAAAACCAAATTGCATTGTAATAATAACAAAAATGTATAATTTTTATATTTACTCATAATTATGATTATTAAAGACACATTTCACCCTAAAAACATTTTGATTTAGAATAATAAATAAAAATGTGACATTTTTATATGTATTTACTCACAATTAGGAGTATTACAGACTAACCCTACACCTAAAAGGTAATATTTTGCATTGGAAAATATGCTCAGTTTTCAAAAAAAAAAAGGGAAAAATGTGACTTTTATAAATAGCCTATGCATAAATTCATACCTAAAATATTTGTTAAATAAGTGATTAAAGTTTTTTATATGATTTTTGAACAGTTTGTCTCTAAAACATAGCTAAATACAATATTAATACATACTATTGACTTCTGTTGTTCTTAAGCAATTTATGAATATTACAAACTAATCAGACCCCTAAATGATTTTCTTTGCATTACATAGCTAATCTGAAAATATCTAAAAAATGAAAGAAAAAAACACAAAAACACAATTTGTTGAGTCAACTTAAAATTTTAAGTTCAGTCAAGCTGAAATGTTAAGTTGTACTAAGTAAAAACTTAGATATTCAAGTTGACTAAACTGAAAAATAGTTTGTTAAACTTAACAGCTGTGTTTGATTTTAGGTTGAATCAACTCAAATAAGTAGCGTCACTTAGTAAAACGTAACATTTCAAGTCGACTGAACTTTTTTCGAGTTGACTGAACTTAAAATTTTAAGACAGCCATGTAACAAATTATTTTAAGTTGACTCAACAAATTGTTTTTTACAGTGTGATTGCATTGTAATTATAACAAAAAAAATATAATTTTCACATTTACTCATAATTATGATTATTAAAGACTAATTTGACACATAAATGAAAAGTTTTGAATTAGAACAATAGATAAAAAATGTAACATTTTTCTATTTACTCACAATTATAATTACAACAGACCAATCTTCGCCCTAAATGAAAAACTTTGGCATCAAACAATGCGCTCAATTTTCAAATTATTTTGACTTCGAGGATGTTCCCAAAGGGAGATTTTGATTCTGATTTCAGATTTATCTGTCCTCAGGAGACACCACTTCACTCTCTGTTATCAGTGTCTCTGTTTGCCTCTATTTATCTGACAGTTCTTGGTTTGCCCACTGCAGGTTTGCTTTTGCTTCATTGCTGAGGTTTTTTTTTTTCTTTCAAAGGACCATCTCTATTTCCACATAACCTTTATTTTCTATCTTGTCTTTCTGTCTCTGTCTGGCCTTTCAAGTTCTCTTATCATTTCAGTCTGATTTCATACAGAAATACCTGAGATATAGATTAAGAGTGTGTGTGTGTGTGTGTGTGTGTGTGTGTGTGTGTGTGTGTGTGTGTGTGTGTGTGTGTGTATGTGTGTGTGTGTGTGTGTGTGTGTGTGTGTGTGTGTGTGTGTGTGTGTGTGTGTATGTATGTATGTATGTATGAGTGTGTGTGTCTGTTGCATTGTCCCCAGGGAGATTTGAAACAGTAAAGATCTGACAAGGAAAGGAAGCCCTTAAGAGCATTTTCCTCACTAGTTCACATTTTCACTAGTTAGAGCTTTTAAATCATATAGTTCTATATTTTTTTATATTTTTGAAAGAAGTCTTGCATGTTGTATCTATTTAACACATTTATTTAACACAGTAAAAACAGTAATATTGTGAAATATTGTTACGATTTAAAATAATGGTTTCCTATTGTAATATATTTTAAAATGTAATTTATTGCTGTGATCCAAAGTGGAACTTACAGCATCATTTATATTTATAAAATTAAGTAGCACAACTATTTTCAACAATGATAATAATGTGTCTTGAGCAGCAAGTCAGCATATTAGAATGATTTCTGAAGTATCATGAGACACTGAAGACTTTAATAATGATGCTGAAATTTACATTTTAAAATATATTCAAATAGAAAACAGTTTTTTTAAATTGTAATATTATTTTACAATATTTTTTGATCAAATAAATGAAATTAATACTGTTTTGTTGCCTGAATTATCCACAACTGTTTTTTTTTAGTGATAGTTGTTAATGAGTCCCTTGTTTGTTCAGTTAAACTCAGTTAAACACGCTGTTCTTCAGAAAAATCCTTCAGCACTTCTGTGTATTTGAACACTTTCCAACAATGACTGTATGATTTTAAGATCCATCTTTTCACACTGAGGACAACTGAAGGGCCTATAATGGGACTATTACAGAAGCTTCAAATGCTCACTGATGCTCCAGAAGGAAAAACAATGTATTAAGATGAAGCTGTGTACATTTTTGTTATTTTGCCCTAAAAAAGACAAAGTAAAATTTTCTCTCATCTTCAAATTCAAAAAATGCTTACCCCCCTTCTGAAACATCAGTGAGCATTGAATGATTACTAGGCTAATGCATGTGGCTTGTGGCTTGTTAATGTCACTAATGTAATTGCTGATGTCATTCTACATGTTTCTTCTCTTAGTAATCAACCTCTTGGAGGCTCTTAACATCACTCGCTCTCCTCGCGGGGTGGCTAAGGTCAAAGGTCGTGACCCAGAGACGCCAGCCTGGCGTTTCCGTTCCACCACTCCTCACCTCAAGCTACCCCAGAAAGTTTTGGACTACCTCTTCAAAACCTCACAGGGTGTCCTGGGTTTGCACCTGGTGGGCCGTCAGAACAAAAGCTCGGAGGCCACCCTCATCTCTATCACCTCCACTGCCCTCCTACAGAATGCCACACGCCCCCTGTTGGAGCTCGTCTCCAGCACCCAAGCAGATTGGCTGCAGCTGGAGTTCCGGTCAGCGGACGGCCTGCAGACGGAGGTGCTAAAGGTGCCGGGTGGGAGTCCATTCACAGGCGGAGGTTGGGTGAGGATGGCTCTGAGTGTGGAGCCCAGGCAGATAGTGCTGTATGTGGACTGCCAGGATGCTGTGGTGCTAAAACTGAAAGGAGGAGGACAAATCCTGACTCTGGACTTTCCACAAGATCTCCAGACTACCTTCTCCAGCACTGCAGGAAAAAAGGCCAGCAAGTTCAGCGTGAGTTTATTAATACAAACACATACATAGTGTATAAAGGTATTTATACACTATATATATATATATATATTTTTTTTTTTTTTACTTTTGATCAACTGATCCTAATAGGGCTGGGAAAATAAATCGATGCATCGTGAATTGAGAAATGTTTCTGCATCGATTCTGAGATTTTCTAAACGATTCTCTCACAAAAGGTACAAAGGTGTTAACTGGGCTGTACATTAATTTACATTAATCTTGCGTCATAAAAGTATTTAGAGGTGCAATTACATGACTCAGCCTCTAAGTGAGCATTTTGGTGCAGTTAAGATTAGATTAGAGCACCATCTGCAGTTAAAAACAAAGCTCAGAATCGATTCCAGTGAGAATCGTGATGCATTCAGAAAATCTCAGAATTGATCCATGAATCGCTATGCTTCGATTTATTGTCCCAGTTCTAGATCCCAAGGTGATTTTTAGTAAATTTATGAAGTCTGTTCTCAAGTACACACAGGTGTACACAATAATACTGAAGTTCGTCACAACTACACTATAAAAATTTGGTGGAAAAATTACTTTATAACAATCTTCACTTGGAAATTGATAGAAAATTTCACAAATGATTTCAAAGAAACAGCACGTCAAATTACGTGAAGTTTTGAAGCAGAATGATTGAAGTAGTATTTTCTTATAAAAAATACTCCCTAAAATTCTCATTTTCAAAACTCATTTTTAGAGTGTATGGACATGTTGCAATATCCTCTCACAATCACAATGTTTCTGAATCCATTTTGTCTCAATTTTTAACACTATTTGATCATTTTAAATCTCACAAACTACTATTAGTGAGATTTACATTAGGAAATTTACAAAATATCTTCATGGAACATGATCTTTACTTAATATCCTAATGATTTTTTGCATAAAAGAAACATCGATCATTTTGACCCATACAATGTATTGTTGGCTATTGCTACTAATATATCCATTCTACTTATGACTGCTTTTGTGGTCCAGGTGCACATTTATCTCAATAAAGGTAGCTTAGCTGGTGCAGGGATACTGACTTTAAGAAACCCTCAAAAAGAATTGGTCCCTGGCAAAACATCAACTATAATATAATGAAGTATTTACTATTTATGTGTTGTTTGCAAAATATTTTATTCAATCAGAATATACAAATTTTAAAAGGTGAAAAATATATACATAGATTTTTGGGTGTACTGTCTCTTTAAAGCATTCTACAGGGGTGAATGTTCTGGTGTTGTCATTGCTCGTCTGTTTTACGATGTTACTGTCATGACTTTGCAATGGGTCTCTATGGTTACAGAGTTCACTGTGTTCAAGACCACAGAACTGATTGTATGTGGTTTTTTTTTTTATTGTTTCAGGGTGCTTGGCAGGCTGCTGAACTCTCCACCAGAGCATATGAGACGCGTCCATGGTTCTGTGACAATGTTACAGGCATGAAAACAATAAAAAAAAACATTTAAACATCTGAAAAACACACACACAAAAGAGCTTCTTCTGACGTAAATTGTGAACCATTTCTAACCTGTGTGTTTACATGCATTTGTGTGTTTGTGGTTATTACAGACTCCCTTCCAGACACAGTCATTCCCACTGTACCTGCAGTGTATGACCTGGATATGATGCAAGATCAGGGATACCGTGGAGATGGAGTAGTATCAGCTACAGGATACCCCGTTAATCCAGACACGCATCTGGGTCAACTCAAGAACAACCTGAATAGCATCAGGACCATGCTGGAGATGCTGAAGAGTCAGGTACATTGGGAACATATTGCAAATAGGCATGGTGGTGTGTCTGCACGTATAAAAAAGACATAAAAAGTACTGCGGTACTATCATTGTTATTTTTATCCTTACATCACCATACCAGAGTTTGTATGAGGGAAGTGTACAATGATAGTGCTGTGGTATACAGTATATTGAAATACCTTGGAGTACCATGTGAATGTCATGGCAAATTAATTTGGCAATTATTTAGCCTGTAGAAAACAGTTCTGCAGTTTCTGAAAATATCAAATTTAGGCAAAATAAGAAAATGTACACATCTTGTTCAAAAGTTTACACGCCCGGCTCTTAATGTATCGTGTTTCCTTCTGGAGCATCAGTGAGCGCTTGTACCTTCTGTAACAGTTGCATATGAGTCCCTCAGATGTCCTTAGTGTGAAAAGATGGATCTCAAAATCACACAGTTATTGTTGGAAAGGGTTCAAATACACAAAAATGCTGGAAAACCAAAGAATCT
Organism: Cirrhinus molitorella; assembly: GCA_033026305.1. Taxonomy (NCBI): domain Eukaryota; kingdom Metazoa; phylum Chordata; class Actinopteri; order Cypriniformes; family Cyprinidae; genus Cirrhinus; species Cirrhinus molitorella. Next base: position 6,609,566 of record CM065127.1, on the reverse strand, counting down.
GTGGGACCTTAAGGATTTTTTTAAGAACAGCAGGCAGCTTAACTGTTCAGGACAAACGAGGGACTCATAAACAACTATCACTAAACAAACAAACACAGCTGTGGATTATTTACATAACAACACAGTAATCAAGCTTCAGGTCATTACTAAATAAAAAATAACATGCATTTTGTGTGATCCCTATTATTTTGTTAAAACAATTAACATTTAGCTGATTTCCGCAAGGTGTATGTAAACCCAAAATAAAATTATTTTATTAATTACTCACCCTCATGTCGTTCCAAACCCGTAAGAGCTTTGTTCATCTTTAGAACACAAATTTATCAGACAAATGTCTTATTTTTGATGAAACCCAAGAGCTTTTTGACCCTGTAATATACAGCAACGCAGGTACCACATTCAAGGCCCAGAAAGGTAGCAAGGACGCTGTTGTTGTTTTTTTTAACAACTCTCTGTATGTATGTAGAACACGGCCCTGCAGGCGAGAGTTGCATACCTGGAAACCTGTGAGTGTTCAAAACGGAAATGTGTGTGGGAAGGACGTCAGATGAGTGAAGGGTCCCGCTGGACTCCTGACAGCAACACAGTCTGTTCCTGCACCCAAGGGAGAGTTCAGTGCAGCCGCTTAAATGGTGAGTAATCTGACATCTATTACATCAGCATTAGGAATCAAAACATGGAAGAATTAATTACACCATACTCATTAACCATCTAAGCTTTAATCAGCAAGGCAAATCTCAGGGAAATTTACATGCATGCCATAAATTAACATAATGAAACACAGTGCACAAATTTGTTTATTCTACATAGAGAGTGGTTTTCCTTGAAGTCCTGTAATCAGTGTTTTTCTTTTTTTATGTGTATGTGAGTTTTGTAGCTGTATTAAAAGCATCTGCAGGTCTTTAATTTTGTAATGATGGAGTGATGTCAAGTGGTTCAAAAATGATTTGCACTGGTGCACCCGTATTCTACAACATATTTTGCTTTTATGGTCTGTTGTAGGACAGTTTGATGTATTCAGTAAAATGAGTCATTTTTGGCACAGAAAGACGTGATGATTTAATGTGTGTGTACTTATGTCCTGTCAATAAAACAGACCCATAAATGCAATAAAAAGTTATTTATTTCCCCTCTCTCTCTCACTTTCCTTATCTCTTTTCCATTCTTGCTCTCTGTCTAATTGGATGTGAATGTTTAGACAGAGTTGATTACAGGTTCAGAACAGAAGACAATCCAACAGCTATTATATATATATATATATATATATATATATATATATGTATATTAGGGCTGTCAAATGATTAATCACGATTAATCGCATCCAAAATAAAAGTTTATGTTTACATACTATATGCGTGTTTACTATGTATACTCATTGTGTATATATAAAAACACACACATACATGTATATAATTAAAAACAAATTTATATGTATATATATTTACACCTGTATACAATTTAGATTATAAATAAATATAAATATTTTATATATAAATCTAAAATATTTTTCCTGAATATATACATGAATGTGCTTGTATTTATATATACATAATAAATATACACAGACATATAGTGTGTAAACATAAACTTTTATTTTGGATGTGATTAATCGTGATTAATCGTTTGACAGCCCTAATATATATTTAACAATGTTAAAATATTCATAAAAAATATTCATAAAATATATCTGACAATTCAGACTTTTTTTTAATTACTATAATAATTATTATACAATTATAATATACATATACAATGTCTTGTGAAAGTATTCATATCCCTTATTTTTGTTCATGTTTTGTTATGTTGCAGCCATGTTCAATTGTTTTTTCCACATCAATCTACACTCTATATACCGTAATGACAAAGCAGAAAACTTTGCATCTCAACTTTGCAAATGTATTTATATTATAAAAATTAAAAACCTGAAATAAGTACATTGCATAAGTATTCACTACACAAACACTGTACTTAGTTGAAGCTCCTTTACAGCTTTATGGTATGATGCAACAAGTTTTGCACATCTGCATTTGACAAGTTGTCTATAAGCCACTCTTGCTGTGTGCTTAGGGTTATTGTCCTGTTGGAAGGTGAACCTTCTGCCCAGTCTGATGTTCTGAATCCTCTGGAATGGGTTTTCACCTCATGGCTTGGTTTTTGCTCTAATATGCATCTTCAGCTGTTAGATCTTTTATTAAAATGTGTGCCTTTCCAAATCATGCACACTAAATTAAATTCAATTAAAGTGTAGTAACATCTACAAGCAATATGAATGCTGTCCCAGATAAGGGTATGAATACTTATCCAATGGAATCATTTAATTTTTTTTATTTCTAATAAATTTGTAAAGTTGTTACAAATCTGTTCTTTGCATTGCCATTGTCAGTGTTGGGGGTAACGCATTACAGTAACGCAAGTTACGTAATCAGTTTACTTTTTCGAGTAACTAGTAAAGGAACACATTTTTTTTACAATAAAATATCTGAGTTACTTTTTCAAATAAATAAACGCCAGTTACTTTTGTTTCCTTTATGTATTTAATCCCATTTTATTAACCAATTTTATTAACTGTTTTTTTCTACAGTTCAACTGTACTGACATGATTTTACTTTTCCTTCAGCCTTAAGCTTAGGCTTATTCATTTTAACTTTCTATATTAAAAACAAACAAGCAAGCCCTGCATAGATTTAAAAAGTAACACAAAAGTAACGCAAAAGTAATAACGCATTACTTTCCCTTAATAGTAACTAAGTAACGTAAATAGTTTCTTTTTTATTGAGTAATGCAGTATTTTTAATGCATTACTTTTAAAAGTTACTTTCCCCAACACTGGTCATTATGGTGTATGGAGTGTAGATTGAAGTGGGAAAAAGTAATATTAAAGCAGTTTAACATGAGGAAGAGGTATCATTACTTTCGCAAGGCACTGTGTGTGTGTGTGTGTGTGTGTGTGTGTGTGTGTACACACACATATATGTTATGTTGAAAGAACCATGGGTTTCAGAAGTCCCTGCTGACCCCACTTTACGTAAGAATGCATTGAACTACTTTTTTTTAGACATCAGATTTCTAGAACAGTCTGGAGTCACTCATGAATACTCACAGACATCTTTATAGTTCATATTGCAGATAAGATTGGATGTGATGTGGGCAGAAAGTATGCTTGAAGACACACAGACACACAGACATACACACACTTTTTTACCTTCTGTGGTTCATCTACAATGCTTATCTGAAAGATTGTTTCCATAGGGGTTCGTTCCGGTGCAGTACACCTTGTGTATGTCTCTGATTGCAGAATGCAGCTTTCACGGCAATATCTATAGTAATGGCCATAACTTCCGCCCAGATGACTGCAACCACTGTACATGTGAAGTATGAAATCAAAATGTTTTGGTGTTTGAGTTTCATTTGCGTCCTTCTGCCCTGCTGGCATCTCTTGTGCATATGTGACATTGTTCTGTGTATGTATGCGTGTCCTTTTATAGCATGGAAGAGTAGAGTGTTATGTGAATCCATGTCCATTGCGGTCCTGCCAGCAGCCGCCTGCTACTGAGGGAACGTGCTGCCCTACCTGCCAAACAAGTACCCACAATGCATCTCTACACATACATACTCACACTGTGCTTTCATTTATAACACTGAATGAGTCTGACTTATAGTTGCTTGAATAAAAAATTAAAAAATAAATAAATAAATAAACTGCTAAGGTCAATATTATTAGCCCCCTTAAGAAATTATTATTTTTATTAGCTATAGAACAAACCAGTCTTGTCCAGTGACTTGCCAAAGTAACCTATTTTGCCTGATTAACCTAATTAACCTAGTGAAGCCTTTAAATTGCTCTTTAAGCTGAGGATTAGTATCTTGCGAAACAACTAGTAAAATAATATGCACTGTCATCATGGCAAAGACAAAAGAAATTAGTTTGGACTTGAGAGAAAGAATTGTTAATGCTCATAAAGATGGAGAAGGATACACACGTTTATCAAAGCGTTTTCAAGTGTCAAGAACTGTAGTGAGATGCATTATCAAGAAGTTTAAAGATATCAACGCAGTGGAGAACAAGACGGGCAGAGGAAGGAAGCGAAAGATTTCAAAAACTTTGGAAAGAAAACTAGTGAGAGAGGTTTCTAAAGACCCAAGAACAACTGCCAAGACACTGGTGAATGACCTAGCCAAGTCTGGAATTGATGTCTCAACGAAGACAGTCACTAGAGCCCTGCACAGGAATGAACTGCGAGGTTGCCGACCAAGAAAAACTCCACTTCTGAAGAAGAGACACCTCCAAGCTAGAATGAAGTTTGCTAAGGACAACCTGGGGGAATGTGATGCATACTGGAAACGTGTCCTTTGGTCAGATGAGACAAAACTAGAGCTTTTTGGCCATAGAGATGTTGCCTATGTTTGGAGAAAGAAGGGAGAGGCATTCAACCCCAAGAACACAGATCCCACAGTGAAACATGGTGGTGGGAGTATAATGCTGTGGGGATGTTTCAGTGCGTTTGGAACTGGGAATCTCATCAGGGTTGAAGGAAACATGAAAAAGGAAGACTATAAGAAGATTTTGAAAGACAACCTCAGACAGTCTGCAAGAAAACTTGGTTTGGGTCGACATTTTGTCTTCCAGCATGATAACGACCCAAAGCATATCTCACTTCTGGTGAAGCAATACCTCCAAATGAGCAAAGTGAGTGTACTTGACTGGCCTACACAAAGCCCAGACTTGAATCCAAAAGAAAATCTGTGGGGCACATTAAAGTTCAGAGTTTGTGCCAGAAGACCAACAAATCTGGAGGAGCTTGAGAGATTTGGTAAGGAAGAATGGGCTGTCATTCCTCAGGAGACATGCTTGAAACTTGTTGAGAACTACAGCAAATGACTAAAGGCTGTTATCAAGCAAAAGGGATACACTATTGACTATTAACATCAGAGGGCTAATAATTTTGACCAGCAGACTTTTTAAAATTCTTGGTTATACATTTATTTCTATTTGTATTACAAACCCTAAAAGCTTCCTGAATAAAGTATTATGTTCAAAAATGCTGTGTTGATAAAATCATCTTTCTGTTAAACAACACTTGGGAGTTATTTTTATGAAATTTATGATTTCATATACTGTCATTACTATAGTATTTAAATGCTAATCCAAAGTACTTATATATTCATTATAAAAGGTGATTTTTTTCCCCTAATGTGTTTATTTCTAGGATGTGAACATGAGGGCAAAATCTATGAGAACGGTGATGTTATTGTGTCAAGATCAAACGCTTGCACCAAGTGCATCTGCTCTGTGAGTCTACTGTGTGTGTTTGCTGTCCTTGCAGGCGTGAAATTGCATTTAAAGTTAAACCGCAGAAATCTGTAAAAGTAAAAAAAAACAAAGAAAAGTTTCATAAATGGACTAAATAATCTCATTAATTATATCCAAATGTTCCAAAAGAGATAATTTAGTGTTAGAATTAATCTGTGAGGATTATAGTTAGCTAAATTATATTTATAACTTTAAAAGCAATTTTATTTTTCAATATTTTGATTTTTTGCACCCTCAGATTCCACATTTTCAAATAGTTGTATTCCAAATATTGTCCCTTCCTAACAACCATACATCAATGACAAGCTTATTTATTCAGTTTTCAGATGAAAAAATGGACCTTTATGACTGGTTTTGTGGTCCAGGGTCACATATGCTGTCAGTATAAACCAAAGCATAAAGATTGCAAAAGTGCAAAGGTTAAATAAGGTCAAACTGAAATGGCAAAAGACATTTCAATAATTAGGGCAGTTAGTGTACAATTTGCATGTGTTCCTGTGGTAAAAACTCTTAATGTATGTAAGTTTTTGTAGTTAAATAATCAGAATACCATCTATATATGAAATAATAGTCAGAATTTATTTTCTTTTTTATTTTTTGACAAAACTTTTAGAGAAAATGTAAAAAAAAAAAAAAATAGTCTGAGTGAGTAAACATTATTATCTTGCAAAAGTTACATTATTTGCTTTATGCATGCTTTACAGTTATTATAATTAACTAAAACTAAAACCACAAAATATTACTTAAATATATATGTATATATATATATATATATATATATATAAAAACTGTAAACAGCTGCTTGCTAAGGCAAAATTGCTTATTTTTGTGTAGGTTAAATAAATAACTAAAATATTTAAATACTCAAGAACTAATAAATAAATAAAATAAATAAACATTTAACAAAATAAAAATAAAATTATTAATTAAAATTAAGGTAAAAACAGAAAATATAAAAATGAAGCATAATTCAAAATATTAACAAAAACTATAATACATCAGTGATACTAAAATAAAACTGGCATGTTTAATCATGCACAATCGTATAATAATTTTATTTCTGTTAAATTAATATACTGTATTTCATTTCAGTAATGATTTTATTGAATATTTTACATTTTGAGTGTATTTCATGTTTTTAATTAATATTCATAATATTCATAAATTATGGACTATTTTCTGCATAAAATGTAATGTGTGTGTATATATATATATATATATATATATATATATATTAGGGCTGTCAAACGATTAATCGCGATTAATCGCATCCAAAATAAAAGTTTATGTTTACATACTATATATTTGTGCACTGTGTATATTTATTATGTATATATAAATACAAACACATTCATGTATATGTTAAGGAAAAATATTTTAGATTTACATCTAAAATATTTATATTTATTTATAATCTAAATTGTATACAGGTATAAATATATATACATATAAATATTTTGTTTTAATATATACATGTTTGTGTGCATATTTATATGTACATAATAAATATACAAAGTAAACACACATATAGTATGTATACATAAACTTTTATTTTGGATGTGATTAATCACGATTAATCGTTTGACAGCCCTAATATATATATCTTTTTTTTTTCCAATTAACAATTTTAAAACCGTTTTAGTTAACAATAACACCACTGTACAATTTTATTTTATTATTGTTTTTAGTTTTTCATGCAGTATTTATATTTTTTATTTCAATGTATTTTTTTATTAACAATTTTAACACAGTTTTAGTTAACAATAACTAAAACTTTCCCAGAGAATGCATGAACTGATCAAACTTTTACCCTAAATGCAGTGTAAATTATTTGGAATAAAAAATGGAACGAAAATATTTTATTTTAGTTAGATGCTAAAGCAATACGTGTAATTTATTTATTTATTTATTAGTTTCTTAAGTTTATGTTTTTCATGTAGTGCTTATATTTTTACTTCAGCTTTTTTCAGTTAACAATTTTAACAGTTTTAGTTAACAGTAACACCACTGTACATAACGCACATTACTTATAATGCTTTATGCGGATCGTTGTCCAGATACAAAAAGATTTAATGCTATTTAACTGTTTAAATGCCTCTTGCATCAGTTATATATATTCTCAAATTGACCTAAAGTGTCCTCTACACTGGTGCTTTGTGGTCTTAGTTTGTGTTTGTTTAAATAGTAAGCTTCTTTTTTACGTTTAAAATCAGCAATAATTAAGAAGATTGTGTGTTTGTTTTTCTTATAGTCAGGAAATATAGTCTGTAACAATCAGCCGTGTCCTGAACTTTCCTGTAATTTGGTAGAGACTGTAGGTGGACAGTGCTGTCCCAGGTGTCGAAGTAAGTGTGTTGTGAGCTTTTTCTGCATTTTTGTCAGTTTTAATGTCAAATGACTTCATACTTATCAAAAGAGACTTTTGTCTTGATGTGAAGCGTGTGTCCAGGACAATGTGCGGCACGAGCACGGCTCTCAGTGGAAGCTTTCTAATGACCCCTGCACAACCTGCACCTGCATGGTGGGTCTTCACCTGTTTTTGGATCATCAATGTTTTATTCTTTAAATGAAACCTCTTTCTGTCTGTATAGGAGGGTCAGGTTCATTGTGAGAGCGAGCGCTGTAATATCCGCTGTAGAAACCCAGCTTCTCCTCCTCGTGGATCCTGCTGTCCTGTCTGTGATGGTGTGTTTAATCTTTGAACTATGATACATTAAAGCTTGTGTAAAACATTTAAAAAGTACAGAATAGTGGAGAATAGTGGAGAATATGTGACCAAAGTTCTGTCAGTTTACTTTTTTGATACATACTGGATGTTATTCCAAGAAAAACAAAAGTTCAGCAGCAAGTTATGACAACAAACATTTATAGACAGGCTATGACTATTGCTTTGGAAAGAAGTGTGTAGTAAATGGCTACTTATACTTTGTCTTCGTATGTTGCATTTATTTCTCACAGGTTGCAGTGTGAATGGAAAAGACATCCCGAACGGGATGAGACTGCCGCCTGGATCCCCATGTGATCCCGTGTGTACATGTGAGGTAAGTTGCATAAGAGAATCTGCTTTGTGACTTTTGTTTTTATTTAATATTATGTTATTTTAATATTTTATTTTAATTTATTTTATATTATTTTATATGTTCTTCAAAACTTTTTTGTTTGCATTTTATTTGTAACCTGCTGCTTCACTGTCATTAATGCTATTTTTTTTAGTTTGTGTTTTTCAATATATTTTACGTTTTTTTGCTATGCTTCACAGTCATTGATATGTCATGTTATTATTATTTTATTTTATATGTTCTTCAACACCTGAATTTTTTTTGTAATCTGCTGCTTCACAGTCATAAGTGCTATTTTTTTTTATTATTTTTAGTTTTTCAATATATTTTTTTACATTTTTGTTTGTAACTTGCTATGCTTCACTGTCATTGATATTTCATTTTATTTAGTTTTATTTTATTTTATTTTCCAAAGATTGCAGATAAAAAACTGATAAAAAATCACAGTATCCCAGTTTTTTTACTTATATTTTTGTTTATATACTGCTTTACTGTCATTGATATGTAAACTTTTTATTTTATTTTTATTTTTCAGAGATTTTCAGAGTTTTTTTTTCCAGTATACACATATATTTTTGTTTATATACTTCTTAACTCTCATTAATATGTAAATTGTTGTAATTAATATATCAATTAATTTTAAATTATTTATTAATTTTATTTTAGTAATGTTTTTGTACAAGTAATGTTTAGTATTGTAATGTTTTTGTTTGTAATCTGGTGCTTTACTGTCATTGATATGTAATTTTTAATTAAGTTTTTTATTTTAACTTTTCACTATATATTTTTTACTTTTTTGTTTATAACCTGCTATACATCACTGTCATTGATATGTAAATTGCATTTTAGATTTGATTTTGTTTTTTATTTTCCAAAGAATGCATGAACTGATCAAATATTTTTTTAGTATACAAAAATATTTTCAACACAAATGTTTTTGATACGTAAATTATTTTTATTAATTAATGCATTTAATTTTAAATAATGTATTAATTTTATTTTAGTAATGTTTTTCAAAATCTGGCTACATTTTCTTTGCGATCTGCTGCTTTACTGTCACTGGTATGTAATTTTTTGTCATTTTTATTTTCAATTTTTCATTTTTTTTATAACCTGATATGCTTCACTGTCATTGATATGTACATTTGATTTATTATTTAATTAATTAATTTATTTGTCCCTTCAGAGAATGCACAAACTGTTCAATTTTTTTACTCTGAATGCAGTTTAAAATGCTTTGAATAGAAGCACCAAATAAAACAATTTCAGAAATTGATTGTAACAAGCTATTTTTTTTTCAGAATGGGAATATTAATTGCGCTCAGCAACCACCCTGCCCACCGACTCCCTGTCGCAATCCAGTCAGGAGACCAGGAGAATGTTGTGCACGGTATTAAGATTTCATTATGCTTTTGACTAAAAGACTACATGAGACAGAGATGCAACACTCTTTATTTGACATTCATTAATCAGTTCTGTGTGTTGGTGTTCAGATGTGAGGAATGCACATATGATGGTCAGTCGTACATAGACGGTCAAACCTTTGTGTCCAGACAAGATCCATGTTTAAGATGTCAGTGCTCGGTGAGTGTTTACTAATGTCTTTACTATATATATATATATGATCAAGTGAATGTACTTATGTGTGTATGTATGGGTGTATCTTATGATGCAGGGTGGACAAATGTCATGTAAATCCGCAACATCTTCATGTCAGCCTCAGAGTTGCACACACCCAGCAAAACCACATGACCAGTGCTGTCCAACTTGTAACAGTAAATAAACACGCAAACATCTTTCATTTAAGACAGATATTTCTTTATTTCTTTCTCTAATATGTAAAATGATACATGTGTTTGTACTGTATTGCAGCGTGTGAATATGAAGGAAGGGTTTACGAAGATGGAGAAGACTTCAGGCCTCCCGGTGGAGGTTCATGCATTCAGTGTTCATGCAAGGTGAATGAGTGAAAAGAACTATTGTCAATCCAGTTGAAAGCAATGCTAATCAGCAAAATTACTGATGAAAATGGTTCTTAATGGAGAGGTTTTTTTTTTTTTTTTGCTTTGTCAGTGATTGTAACCATATTTTTTAGTTAAAGACAAAAGTTGACAATATATATAAAATGTTTAAATATTTCTTTTTACATTTTACATTTTTGGACAAATATGACAAAATAAAATAAAGATAAAATATTGAGTCAATTTAAAGTATATTTTTTAAAACAAAAACCTGGGGCTGGGTAAAAAAAAAAATCGATTTATAGATGTAAATCGATTCTCAATTTTTACGAAATGATATCGATTCTTAAGAATATCATTTCGTATGATTCTAAAGAATCAGTTCAAAAGAATTGACTCGCCTCGCCTGTTTTCAGTTAATGAAGGGAACATTTCAGCGCATCTCCTATCCAGTAAGTCGCAATAATATTTGTGCTTTGTTACTAATGAAACAAAGCCTCAGATTTCAAATTCTGTTCATTTTATTACAATGTTCAAACAAAAATGGCGTTTTGGCTCTGTGGAGTGACAAGTTCAGTTTCAAGAAAAGCGGCAATGAACTGATAAATCTCCGCCGATTTAATACCAGTTTCAGCGCAAAATAATTATGAATAAACATCCGAAGGTGTGTTAAAAGAAAGAGTAAATCTTCTCGAAATGTGTATCCTGTGTCATGTAATCGCTTAATCAGTGGTTCAACCGCGGAAGGACGTCTATTTAATAGCTTGTAAACAACACGTAACGTCACATTAAACTCAGACAAAGACATATTCGGTGACCATAAACTGGTTAGTCAGTGTTTTTTGATTAGTGATAGTTGTTCCTGAGTCCATTGTTTGTCCTGAACAGTTAAACTGCCCGCTATTTGTTCAGAAAAAATCCTTAAGTTTACTTATTTGAACGCTTTCCAACAATGACTGTACTATTTTGAGATCTGTCTTTTTACACTGAGGACAACTGAGAGACTCCTATTCAAATATTACAGAAGGTTCAAACGCTCATTGGTGCTCCAGAAGAAAAAAACATGGATTAAGAGCAGAACAGAAAGGGGATGTGTACATTTTTCTTATTTTGCCTAAATATCATTTTTTTTTTTTCACTTAGTACTGCCCTTCAGAGGCTACAGAAGATAGTAACATGTTTCCAAAAGACAAAATAAGTTTTGTTTTATTCCTTCTGGACTTTTGGAGCATTAGTGAGCGTTTGAACTTTCTGTAATACTTGCATATGAGTCCCTCAGTTGTCCTGTGAAAAGATGGATCTCAAAATTATACAGTCATTGTTGGAAAGGGTTCAAATACACAAAAATGCTGATAAACCAAAGAATTTGTGGGACCTGAAGGATTTTTCTGAAGAACAGCAGGCAGTTTAACTGTTCAGGACAAACAAGGGACTCATGATCAGCTATCACTAAACAAAAACCACAGCTGTCGACCATTTAGGTAAGAACACAGTATTAAGAATTAAGGGCATGTAAACTTTTGAATGGGTTTATTTAAATACATTCACCTATTCAGGGTCATGGAATTTCTGGAATATCATGGAATTTTAAAAGGTCTATTGCAGACATTAAAAGTCAGGGAATTTTATATCTGTTTTGTCCAAGTCATGGAATATCAAGGGTTTTTGTTTGTTGCTTTATGCTTTTTTTTAATGCTTTATGCATTTATCAAAATGTAATTTTTCTGTACCGCATTTTGTTTTATCGTGTTGTTTCACGCGTTTCACCTATTATGGTTCTGAAAGCATAAAAACCATAAATTATTTTTTTGTAGAAATAGTACAGAAAAATATCAAAGTGCAATTAATAGGTAAAAGCAAAAAATAAAAAATTAGTGTATATGTGTGTTTGTGCTAAAGACGTCTGTAAATAAAGCTTGTAAATGGATGGATCCGTTCATTATATGTTATTGAAATTCAGCTTTTCAATCAGTGAAAGTCAGGGAATTTGACATTTGGCTTAGAGTGGGAACCCTGACTATTATTTTCTATTATTTATACATAAACATCTTAGAAGTAGAATCTCTTAAAACTCATTTGCATATGTCTATGTCAGTGTTCTTGACCAAAACTCACTGATGCCACTAAAGCCATTGATTCTCGTGTAACATTATATTGTGTTTTTTTGTTAGAATGGTAACGTGAGATGTCATCAGGAAAGATGCCCAAGCTTGAATTGTGCAGTTCCCACTCCTGCCCCTCCTAACACCTGCTGTCCAGTGTGCCAAGGTAAGACATTTTGCAGTACATACTAGGGCTGCACGATATTGGAAAAAACTCACATTGCGATATTTTGTTTTTCTGCGATAAATATTGCGATATGAAAAAAAATCACCATATTACTTGAATAGCTCTTTGGGAAAAAAATGTAATGATTTTATAGATGAGTAAATCAGCATTGAAAAAAATTACAAACACAGATAAAGATAATAGAACAAAGATACAAATAAAATAAAACACTGTTTATATTTTTCAGGTAAGTCTAACAGTATAGGTACAGAAATTGAATAATCAAATGTAAAATAGCACTGCATATTCTTCATTGTATAGCCTAAATGTAATCTAATAAATCTGTGTTAAAGCTAAAAAGTGATTTTTCTCTGTGTTTTGCTGTTTGATTAACATTCATCATGAAACAGAAAGCCTCAAAACTGCTGTGAACCTGTTACACATCCATTTTCTTTCTCAATTGTTTAACTTCACCTAAGCCATAAGCAACTGTGTTTACACTGATACTTGCAGAGACCTGCATTTTGACATAGTTTCGCGCGTATGTGTCGTTTCAAGCACAAAAGAAGTGAACGGAATTCCGTGTTCTCACGCATCTGCGTGGCTCTCACTGTGTCCACAGCGGACGAGAGCGGCACCTAAATGCGGTAGACCTCATTATAGCCAGTGATGGCGTCTGCACTGGACGCGAGCGGCGCGACAAAATACTGTAGAAGTCATTATAATAATGCTCCCAGCACTGGATGCGGCGCGGCACGTCACATTCCGTTTATATGTTCAAAGCGTTAAAATGATATGCAACGGTTGCTTTTGTCGCGTTCAGTGTTTAGACAGACTTTCACTTTAGATGTTGCGGCGCAGGCAGCGCGACAAGCCAGCTGTCGCGTCCGGTGTAGACAAGGTGTCTGTGTGTGAGCAAAGAAAAGATCCGTATAAATAAATATAACGATCAGTATACTAAACATCGCACATCCTGCGATGTGACTATTGCGGATGAGCAAATCGCGATATCGATGCTGCAACCATGTATCGTGCAGCCCTAGTACATACTGCTGCCACTACCTTTAACAGAAAACACATTCTCTCATACTAATGATACTAAATGTTTCTTGAGCTCCAAATTAGCATATTAGAATGATTTCTGAAGGATCATGTGACACCGAAGACTGGAGTAATGATGCTGAAATTTTAGCTTTGCATCACAGGAATAAATTACATTTAAAAAAAATATTCAAATCAAAGACAGTTATTTTAAATTGTAATAATATTTCACAATATTACAGTTTTTACTGTATTTTTAATCAAATAAATGCAGCCTTGGTGAACATAAAAGAGAGAAAATAAGGGTTTCACGATATTTAAAAAGTGTAATAATGTTATCTTGTTAATTAAAAGTGTTGTGATATACCGGTACTGGCGTTAACTATGATATTTCAGAATAAAAACACTGTGTGTTATGTTTCATTCTTTTAAACAGTAGCATATATGTGTTTGTTCTGTGTCCATGTATGTAGGATGTGTGTGGAATGGTGTTCAGAAAGAGGAAGGAGCCACGTGGACTGACGGTGGCCGAAGATGTTCTTGTGTGAACGGACAGGTGACGTGTAGCAACGACTGTCCCGATGCGAACCCTGACCCCTGCCCAAACCGCAGAGGTAAGAGAAAAGAACATGTGAAAGACAGGCAAAAAGAGACTGAGACACTGTTCCAAAGCCAAATGAGTTGCCTCTGTGTCTACATACATAGGCAGTTACTTTGTACAACATAATCCTAGCCAAATCTTGACTGATTTGAATCACTCTGAGAGAAACACTTTCAGAGTTTGATGTTAGAGTACTGCTATGCTAATGAGTCAGTGGTGTAAATATAAAAAATGCGTAGTAAAAGCATATTAAAAAGTAAAAGCTCGTCGGCGCCGATAGCCTTGTGGGCAGTGCGCCGACATGCAGCGCCGTTGCGCAACGGGCGTCCTTCCTGATCTGTCCTATAATAATAAAAAGCCAAAAAATTAATACATCTTTAAAAAAAAAAAAAAAAAAAAAAGTAAAAGCTCTTGGAAATTAATCGCATAATTTGTACATTTTGAAGTATTTAAAAAAATATTTTTGAAAATGTGTGAAATGTAGCCTATTATCAGAACACTTACTGTCTTCTGTTTCAAAACATCTGGAATGTCCCTTAGTGCTTACAATTGCTCTCCAGGTAGGCATCTCACTTGGGTTTGGAACAGAGACGCAGAATATTCAGGCTAAGAAGATGAAACGGTGGCTGATTAGACTAACTTTAGTCACAGTTCAATCCAGCAAGTTGTTTGGATGTTGATAATTGTATGACAGGTGACGACTGCCGGGGTGACTCTTCTGGGCAGTGCCAGTACAAGCAGCGCGTGTATGAAAACGGCGAAAGATTTAAAGACCCGGATAACGGCTGTCTGACCTGCACCTGTCAGGTACATGCAATTGGAAATAGTAGATTTGACATTTTATTAATGTTTAATACCAGACAATACAAGCAACTGTTGAAGTGTTTCAGTGTTTATTAAATGTTTAACATTTTGGTAAAAATATGATGTTCTTTACAGCTCTTGTTAAAAGTTTTAATTTCAAAAGTTTTTAATGTCTCTCACACCAGCCAAGGCTGCATTTATTTTAAAAAAAATCTGTAAAAACAGAAAACATATTAGTAAATATTATTGCAATTTGAAATAACAACTAATCGCATGTTTTTCCTGAAATTAATTGCGATTATACTCATTTATACTTTAATTATACTTTTATACTGCAATTTCACATTCTTGTTTAAAATTCATGTAGAAACAACATAAAGAACATGTATATTTAATATTTGTTCAGTACCATCTTTTTTATGACTGAAGGCAAGTATCAATTATTCCAGCTGATGTCTCTATGAATTTTTTTTCCTAATATTTAACCATTGAATATAACCATTCAACATTGCAGTATAATTGAGAGCTATCACTTTAACATATATTAGACTTTAAGAAATAACTTCTAATTAAAGTCAACTTGAAACAATCTTCACATAAATCCATTATTATAATAAATGCCCTTCAGCAGAATATATAATAAAAAAAATGTAATAAAAATATTACATTCTAAATTATATAATGATAAAGCTTTAAACTACAGAAGTTACAGATTTCCTCTTTTTAATTTAGCTTTTTGATTAACAAGAAGCTTGATATAAGGTTATTGTGGCTGCTGTTACTTTAAAAGCTGCCACTTCTAAACTTGAGGCGGAACTGGCACTGCTTTAAATGTGACCTATAATTAATAAATACTTGCATGCACAGTTTTAACTGACGGCATACAACATTGATTGCATACTCTTAGTTTCATTTGGGTTTAAATTTAATACAGCTCTTTAATATAGCCTAATACTTGAAGAGTGCGCTACGAACACAGTATAACGGCTGACAGGACAGGTAAATTCGTTTTTACTGACATATGACCTGACAACATCCCATCTGACCGCAGTTCACTGATGTTCTACTGAAGCTCCTCATCACCGGTATCGTTTGACTCACGTCTGGTGCTGAAGTGAAGTTGCAGCGCACTTCTGAAAAGTCTCCTGTTTGATGTGCTTGTAAAGACATTCTGTGCGTCTATATAAACACATTTTATTTAGAGGCCAACCTAGCTCCGCCCCTGCGTTAATTGTGTTAATTATTTTTTACGTGTTAAAATGAAAAAATGAATCGCCTGTGTTAATGCGCTAATTTTGAAACCACTAATTGTAATACATTTTAAAACGTCATTTATTCCTGTGATGCAGAGCTCAGTCTTCAGTGTCACATGATCCTTCAGAAATCATTCTAATATGCTGATTAAAAACATTTTTAAAAACAAACATTTTTACATTTTTACAAACTTTTGACAAGTACTGTCGTAATTATCAACTAGTTTATATACATTAATGTGTGTTTGTGTGTGTGTTTAGAATGGTCAGACACATTGTGCTCAAGCACCATGTGCCCAACCGAGATGTGCAAATCCATACACTCCTCCTGGAGAGTGCTGTCCCCAGTGTCCAGGTAAATCAGATAACTCAATAACTTGAACATTTAGTCACAGTTCAATCCAGTAAGTTGTTTGGATGTTGATAATTATATGACAGAAAATGTGCGGTGCCTGTACAATCAGCGCTGGTATGAAAACGGCCAAACGTTCAGGGACCCAGATGATGCCTGTAAGACGTGCATCTGTCAGGTATTACCAGACTTGATTGGGGTTCAGGGTTATTTAAACGTTTCAGTGTTTACTAAATGTTTAACATTTTTGGGAAAATGTGCTGTTTTTTTACAGCTCTTGTTAAAAGTTTGCAAACTGATTATGAGTTTTAAAATGTTTTTGTTTTGAATTTGAAATGAATTTTATAGTTGCCAAGGCTGCATTTAAATGAATAATTTAAAAATACAGTAAATATGTTTGCAATTTGAAATAATTATCAGCTAGTTTATTAACATTAATGTGTGTGTAGGATGGTCAAACAAGTTGTGCTGCAGCATCATGTCCCAGACCAAGGTGTGCTAATGCATACACTCCTCCTGGAGAGTGCTGTCCCCAGTGTGCAGGTACATGCTCACTAACTAACCTCAGATAATTTAATCTTAGTTGTGCACACTAACAGTTATTGTCTGCTCTTGTCGTTTTTTTCCATTTTAAGACTGTGAATATGATAACTGCATTATTACTAATGGAGGTACTGTTACATTCACAGCCATAACATAAAAAAGAGTCAACACAAAAAGGGCTTGTTTCAACAGGGGAATTTATTTCAATGCAAAAACATTACATAAGGTGGGGAGGAAAATAGTTGTGCCCCGAAGTGGCAACGAGACTTTTTATAACCACGTTTGTACGGTCCACAGGTGTAGGGGATCTGCTCACAAACACAGAAAACAAAAGACATCCCTCCAAGCTTTTGAATGGTAGTGTAAATGTGTTCATTCTGTGTCCATGTATGTAGGATGTGTGTGGAATGGTGTTCGGCAAGAGGAAGGAGCCACGTGGAATGACGGTGGCCGAAGATGTTCTTGTGTGAACGGACAGGTGTCGTGTAGCAACGACTGTCCCAATGCGAACCCTGACCCCTGCCAAAACCGCAGAGGTACGAGAAAAGAACATGTGATAGACAGGGAGAAGTAGAGACACTGTTCCAAAGCCAAATGAGTTGCCTCTGTGTCTACATACATAGGCAGTTACTTTGTACAACAGCATCCTAGCCATAGCCTGACTGATTTGAACCACTCTGAGAGAAACAATCTCAGAGTTTGATGTTAGAGTATTGCTAAGCTAATGAGTCAGTGATGTAAATATCACAAAAATGTACAGTAAAAGGATACCAAAAAAGAGGTAAAAGCTTATGGAGAATACTTTGTATGCACATTTATTTTAATATCTATATTAGCTTAATTTGTATATTTTGAAGTATTTTAAAAATTATATTCGAAAATGTATAAAATGTGTCCCATTCTTAGAACTGACTAAAATAGGCATAGTAACGTTTCACATACTGTTTACTGTTTCGAAACACATTACATCCGGAATGTTCCCTTAGTGCTTACAATTTCTGTCTAGTTAGGCATCTCACTAGTGTTTGGAACAGAGCCGCAGAATATTCAGGCTAAGAGGATGAAACAGTGGCTGCTTAGACTAACCTTAGTCACAGTTCAGTCCAGCAAGTTGTTTAGATGTTGGTAATTGTATGACAGGTGACGACTGCCGTGGTGGGCAGTGCCAGTACAAGCAGCGAATGTATGAAAACGGCCAAACGTTCCAGGACCCGGATGATCCCTGTACAACGTGCACCTGTCGGGTACATGCAATTTGAAAAAATTGATTTTACATTTTATGAATGCTTAATACCCGACTTGAATGGAGTTCAGGGTTATTTAAATGTTTCAGTGTTTATTAAATGTTTAACATTTTGAAAAAATGCGCTGTTCTTTACAGTTCTTGTTAAAAGTTTGAAAAATGATTATGAATTTTAAATGTAAAAAAAAAAAATGTGAAAGCCTTTTATACTCATCAAGGCTGCATTTAAATGATTTAATTAAAAATACAATAATAAAACAGTAATGTTAGTAAATATTTGAAATAATTTTCTATTGTAATATATTTTAAAATGGAATTTATTCCTGTGATGCAAAGCTGATTTTTTAGCATCATTACTCCACTCTTCAGGGTCAGATGAATGATCCTTTAGAAATCATTCTAATATGCTGATTAAAAACATTTTTAAAAACATATTGTATACAAATTTTTGACAAGAACTGTCGTAATTATCAACTAGTTTATAAACATAAATGTGTATGTGCGTGTGTGTGTAGGATGGTCAAACAAGATGTGCTTCAGCATCATGTCCCAGACCATTATGTGCTAATCCATACACTCCTCCTGGAGAGTGCTGTCCCCAGTGTCCAGGTAAATCAGATAACTCAATAACTTGAACATTTAGTCACAGTTCAATCCAGTAAGTTGTTTGGATGTTGATAATTATATGACAGAAAACGTGCAGTGCCTGTACAATCAGCGCTGGTATGAAAACGGCCAAACGTTCAGGGACCCGGATGATGCCTGTAAGACGTGCACCTGTCAGGTATGTGCAATTAGAAATCCTAGATTTGATATTATATGAATGTTTAATACCAGACTTGGGGTTAAGGGTTTGGGGTTAAGGGTTTGTATGAGTAAGTGTGAGCATCTATTTAAATGTTTGCAAAATGTTTAACATTTTTTTAAAAATGTCCTTTAAAAGTTTGAATTGTAAAAGTTTTTAATGAAGTTTCTTGCACTCATCATGTCTGCATTTAAATTAATTAAAAATACAGTAAAAACAGTAATATGCGTAAATATTTTTGTAATTTGACATTTTTCTATTGTAATATATTTTAAAATGTAAGTTATTCCTGTGATGCAAAGCTTCATTTTTAGCATCATTACTCCAGTCTTCAGTTACTTCAGTTCTTCATTACTTCTGTCACATAATCCTTCAGAAATTATTCTAAAATGCTGATTACAATTTTTTTTATAATGTTCGCAAAGCTGTTCTGTTTTATCAACTAGTTTGTATACATGAATGTGTGTGTGTGTGTGTGTGTGTGTGTAGGATGGTGAGACAAGATGTAATTTGCCAGGATGTTCGCCGGTGACATGTGCTAATGCATACACTCCTCCTGGAGAGTGCTGTCCCCGGTGTCTAGGTACATGTTCACCACCCAACCTCAGATAACTTGATCTTAGCTGTGCACACTAACAGTTATCATCTCCTCTTGTTGTTTTCTTCTATTTTAAGATTTTTAAGTGAATATGATAACCGCATCATTACTAATGGAGAGACTGTTATGGTCACAGCCATATCATAAAAAAGAGTCAACACAAAAGGGCTTGGTTCAATAGGGGAGTTTACTTTATGGAATTATTACTTTATGGAATTATTACTTTAACATATGGTGGGGAGGAAAATAGTTGGGAATGCATCTATGACGCTTTTTATAGCCATGCTGGTATGGTCCACAGGTGTAGGGGATCTGCTCAAAAAGAAAGAAAACAAAACACTTATGACCCCTGCAGGATGGACAAATCATTACAAAAAAATTAAGCAGTTAAACTACATGTGTAACACCTGCACTCCCCTAAAAGTGAACCATCACCATAGAAAAATATTCTATCGAATTTTCTTTTTTTCGGTACGTCTTCCTGGATAGGGCATAGATTTAAATTTGTTTACGTTCATTGCCGCCAATATTGCAGATTGATGACGTGGCGTGAAAACAGTAGTGTAAATGTGTTCATTCTGTGTCCATGTATGTAGGATGTGTGTGGAATGGTGTTCAGCAAGAGGAAGGAGCCACGTGGAGTGAGGGTGACCGAACATGTTATTGTGTGAGCGGACAGGTGACATGTAGAAGCAACTGTCCCCCGTCGACCCTCGTGCCCCCCAAAAAACCCAGTGGTAAGAGAAAGAAAATGTGAAAGACAGGGAGAAATAGACAGACAAAGAAAAACGGAGGCACTGTTTTAAGCCAAATGAGTTGCCTCTGTGTCTACATACATAGGCAGTTATCTTTTGCGACAGCATTCTAGCTAAATCCCTACTGATTTGAATCACTCTGAGAGATACACTTTCAGAGTTTGATGTTAAAGTATTGCTAATCTAATGAGTCGGTGTCAAAATGCATAGTAAAAGTGTATAGGAAAAAAGTAAAAGCTTTTGGAAATTATTAGTATGCACATTTATTTTAATATCTATATTAGCTTCATTTGTATATTTTGAAGTATTTAAAAAAAATGTATTTAAAAATGTATAAAATGTATTCAGTTCTCAGAACTGACTAAAATAGGTATAGTAACATTTCACATACTGTTTACTGTTTCAAAACACAAATACATCTGGAATGTTCCCTTAGTAGGGCCCTAAATCCATGTTATTATTTCCCAAATTCCATTTTTTAATTTTTCTGGACTCCTTTTTAATGGTTAAATAAAATCTTATTAATAAAAAAAAAACATGTCTAATTAATTAAAATCATGAAACTTCAATGTAACATCAACTTTTTAAAGGTTTATCAAAAATGACATGTTCAGGGCCCTATGAAATTTATGTATTTTATTGTTATCAACCTAAGGCATAAAAAATATTAATTTATCTTTTAATTAAACAAATTTTATTTTTTGGCAAGTAAAGGGGGTTTACTATTCAAATTTGAGCATGAAAGAAATATTGTGTAATTATTTCTTTAAAGAAGAAAGTTTTATTAATTTTTCAACAGTAGTATTACATACATTCTAAAAACGTAAAATATATTTGTGTCATCTTCAAGTTAAACAAACTTTTATTTTGATGGGTTGCCGTAAATACCTGTAACTGACACTGATTGTGGCTAGATTGGATACAGCTGCGGCCAGAAGAATGGAAGAATTGACCTTATGCACGGAGCGTTTTTTAGAACTTCCGCATAATGATAAGCCAGCTCGTAAACTTCCGGTCAGACTCATTTTATATGTGCTGTATATAGATAGAGACTCTTGAGACTGCTTTCCTGCCTCATTTTTATCAGAAACTGAGAAAAATAATAATTGCAACATCGTAAATAATGATAGGGGCATGAGCATTCAGTTTCATATTATTTAACAACGTATAATTTAAATGCGAGCCTGGTAATCCCAGGAGAGTAATAGTTGTACATTTAAATGCTGACAGCTAAACACTACCATAACGTGTTTAGGCTTACGTTATGCTTCTTTTTAACGACATCTTAATAGTATTCTTGATCGTCAATAACTTGCCTTCATAGTCATGAACACAAATATTTTAAACAATATTTTAAAGCTTTTATTAATTTTCAACTCTACAGCTGTGCGCTGTGCAATAAAATTCACTTCAAAGATTCACTTTTCATTCATAAACACGACATGGAAAAAAAGGCTTTTATCGGAAAACAACGAATTTTTAAGATTGATATGAAATTACCCTTATAACCAAAAGATGGCAGCAGTGGATTAGTTATTGGCTGCAGCTGCCATTTAAACTCCCCATTCTTGCTTTTCGATTTATTGGTTTAACAAATGTTCGTACTTTTACCGCACTACAAATTGAAAAACTTAAATATTAATCATATAATAAAATAAGTAATGCATTCAATATGAATCAATATTAATTTGAAATATTTTAGATAAAACTTTATTAACTACATGTTTTATCTACATTGTTTTCTCTTGAATTGTAAAAGCTATTAAATAGCCTATATTCAACCAACACAAACTTGTTACTGCTGTAGTTTTGTTGCTCTGAATTTAGTTTTTGACTTCGGCTTGTCAGATGTTTTGCTCCGTTAGCCTATTACTGTCAATCACAGCAACGGCTCGCGCATATTTAAGCGGATTTAATCATGTCATTTTTTAAAACTAGTGTTTGTCATTCTTGAAATGGTATACATGGACGTTTGGTCCTCTTAGACAAAAAAAAACTTTTCTTTGATTGTGAATGGATTATGTAGAGAAAACATAGAGAGCAAAGAACAGTCCTATTACGGTTTAGTACAGCTGACCGGAAATGACTGAGCTGGCTTATCTAAACAAGGAAGTAATCTGTGCGTATGGTCAATTGTACTCAAATGGAACGGTCAAATGCGTATGAAGTGACTCTCAGCAGTTATGGAGATGTTGTTCATGTATTTATGTACTCATTTATTGAGACGCCAGATGCTGAAATCACCACGAGCGTCACGCATGCTTCAGTATGTATAGTAAGCAAAATCTGTGCCATTCGTAAACAAGGGCCCTACCTTAGTGCTTACAATTTCTGTCAGCATCTCATTATGGTTTGGAACAGAGTATTCAAGGTAAAGGGATGAATACTCTGTTCCAGAGTATTCATCCCAGTGGCTGCTTAGACTAACCACAGTCCAATGGACTACTTGCACTGAGCCTTGTGAAACGCTTCCATTTTGAAATGTTACGGCTCAGTTATTTTTGGTTATGTACATTTTCAGTGCGTTGTAATCATCTAGTTGAATAAAATGAGAGTTTGCGTGATGATTTAAAAATCCAAAATTTTCAGAGACAGGAGAAAACATATTCTGATGATTACTGTTTACAGAATTTTCAAACTCAACGAAGCGTGAAGTTTTAATCCAACATAAACCGATCTAAGTAAGCAGTGGCTGGTAATCATACGTGATTGTTTCACCACAGGGTGTCAGTGCTCCGCGACACTGCGGTGTTTGTGAGATCTGATGAATAAGCTCATAATAAACCTTTATTTATCTGTATTAAATATGTTTAGTGACTATTCTGTGTCATCATTTCACTCTGTGAAGTCTAATGCCAAAATATGAATATTTAAAGTAGTCCCAATGTGTTACTGTTAAAAAATTATTTAAGTGCTTAACATAGATAAATAAGGCAGTTTCCGCACATGCGTTCAGCCATTTCAAACAATGAAATGAACAGTAGGGGCTCAGAGAAAGAGCACCAGTGCACACAAACAAAGTAGCCATGGTTTTACTTCAAATAAAACCGAAAATTGCAATTTAAGTTAAACCATATAACCACAAATTAACTCGGGTTTTACTACAATGACCACAATTTAACGATGGTAGGCTATTTGTAGTAAACATGGCACTTTTATTATAGTCATTTTCGAAAGGGTGTTTATCAGTCAAACCCATTTAAACTGTACATTCAACAGGTATGAAATATGATCAGTAAAAGAAAAATACTGTTCATGAGAATGCGACAGGTTAGTGGGGAAATATATTTATTATTCATAATGCACATACGGAAAGGAAATATACAGTAACATTTCAGCAGGTTGAAGATCATTCATGTTAACGCAGAGAATATGATTAAAATCTAAAATGTAGTAATAATCTGCATTCTCATGCGTATGTACATGCGCTAAACGCTAACCGGAAACAACTGAGCCGTAACAAGTAGAATGCAGAAGTAGTTGTGCAAGTCCATCCAGTAAGTTGTTTAGATGTTGATAATTGTATGACAGATGACTGCTGTGGTGAATCTTGTGGGAGGTGCCAGTACAAGCAGCGCATGTATGAAAACGGCCAGTCGTTCAAGGACCCGGATGATGCCTGTACGACTTGCACCTGTCAGGTACATGCTTTTTGAAATAATAGATTTTGCATTTTATGAATGTTTAATACCAGACTGGGGTTCAGGGCTTGTATAAGCAAGTATGAGCCAACTCTTCAACTGTGTCAGTTTTTATTAAATGCTTAGAGGCAGAAAATGTGCTGTTCTTTACAGTTCTTAGTAAAAGTTTGTAAACTGATTTTTTTTTTAAAGGGATAGTTCACTTTGAAATTAAATTTTGATATGTTTTAGCTTACCACAAGGGCATCCAAGATGTAGGTGTCTTTGTTTTCACAGTAGTTTCAATTTTGATATTTTTAGGTCCAACCGTTCTTGTCTGTCAGTCATATAATGCATGCCTATGGTCACCTCACAAAAGAAAACGCACAGATTCAAATTAAACAGTCCAAATTAAACAATTTCCCACCGTAAGTACACATTAATGACCTAAGACATGAAACAAGTGGTTTGTGTGAGAAAACGAACAGTATTTATATCGTTTTTACCTCTTGTAAACAATCACGTCCAAGTTGAAGGGGGCGCGCTGGTGTGTGAGCGCGCCGGCGCTACTCCCGGAAAGCGCCGGACGTGATCCATTGCGCGAACACAAGTAATTCTTTTCTTTTTTAAACATCCCTAAACATACCTTTTTTAACCATTTCTTGTTTAAACATCCCGAATAAGCGCAAACGAGTACCATTTCTGTTAGCTGTCTTAACTACAATCTCTGTTCTGTGTAAACAATGAGTGACGTTAACGCGCGAGAGATCACTTCCGGAGCTTTCCGGGAGTAGCGCCTTCAACTTGGACGTGGTTATTTAGAAAAGGTAAAAAACGACATAAATACTGTTCGTTTTCTCACACAAACCGCTCGTTTCGTGTCTTAGGTCATCAGTGTGTACTTACGATGGGGAATTGTTTAATTTGGACTGTTTCATTTGAATCTGTGCGTTTTCTTTTGTGAGGTGACCATAGGCATGCATTATATGACTGACAGACAAGAACGGTTGGACCTAAAAATATCAAAATTGAAACTACTGTGGAAACAAAGACACCTACATCTTGGATGCCCTTGGGGTAAGCTAAAACATATCAAAATTTAATTTCAAAGTGAACTATCCCTTTAAATACTTTTAGGAAGTCTCTTACACTCAGCAAGGCTGCATTTAATAATTCAAATCGATCAGTAATATAAGCAAAAAATATTTGCAATTTAAAATAACTATTTTCTATTGTAAAGTATTTTAAAATGTAATTTATTACTGTGATGCAAAGCTGATTTTATAACATCATTACTCCAGTCTTCAGTGTCACATGATCCTTCAGAAATCATCAAAAAAGTACAAACTTTTGACAAGTATTGTCATAATTATCAGCTAATTTGTATGTGTGTGTGTGTGTGTGTGTGTGTGTGTGTGTGTGTGTAGGGTGGTAACGTAAGATGTGTTGCAGCATCATGTCCCCAACCGACGTGTCGTAATGCATACACTCCTGCTGGAGAGTGCTGTCCCCGGTGTCCAGGTACATGTTCACTAACTACCCTCAGATAACTTGATCTTAGTTGTGTACACTAACAGTTGTTGTCTCTCCTTGTTGTTTTTCAAGTGAGTCGATGTGAATATGATAACCGCATCTTTGCTAATGGAGAAACATTTCCAAATCCTTCAAATCCGTGTGAGAATTGTGTTTGCAATGACGGACATGTGAGCTGTGGGAATCGTGAATGTGCGAAGCCGAACTGTAACTATCCCCAGCCAGGCACATGCTGCCAAAATAACTGCAATGGTGAGAGTCATAAGCATCAAACTTATAAAAACTTTGTTTTTATAATATTTATAAAATAAAATGTATAGCTAAGCCTAAAATATAATAATAATTTATTAGGGGCACATTTGCTCCTATATTTTATTTTTTGAGGTTACTTTTGTCATGGCCTAAAATCCTCTTAAAGGTATACTACACCCAAAAATCTAAATTCTGTGATCATTTACTCACTCTTATGCCATTCCAAACCTGTATGGTTTTTCCCTCCTCTGTGAAACATAATAGAAGATATTCTGAAGAATTTTGGTAATTAAACAGTTTCGGTTCCTACTGACTTTACATTTTTTTGTCGATGGGAAATAAAACTGTTCGGTTGCCGACATTCAGACTGTGTGTAAATATAAATAGCTAAAAATACATAAATAGATAAAGTGCTTAGCTAAAAGAATGTGGAAGCTCTTTCTAATGTGTATATGCAAACCAGTCACTTATAAAGCTCATCTCCCTTTCCTTCAGGATGTAGATATGCAGGTAATGACTATCTAAATGGAGTGGAATTTCCTCATTCAGAAAACAAATGCAAGACTTGCCATTGTATCGTAAGTGATTCTTTCTCATCTCATGCACTACCATTCAAACATTTGAGGTCAGTGAGTTTTTTTATGTTGTTGTTGCCTAATGTTCTGAAATATTATTACAATCTAAAATAAATGTTTTCTATTTGAATATTTTTAAAATGTCATTTATTCCTGTGGACACAAAGCTGAATTTTCAACAGCCATTACTTCAGCCTTCAGTGTCACATGATTCTCCAGAAATCATTTTTATGTGTAATACATATTATGTAAACTTAAATATAGTTTTGCTGCTTTTTGTTTCTTTTTGTTTTGTTTCTGCATTTAATTTTTGTATTATTTAATGAATAGAAAGTTCAAAAGAACTCCTTTTGTCACTATTGATCGATTAATTGCATCCTTTATTAATAAAAGTATTCATTTATTTCAAAGAAAAATAATACTGACCTCAACGGTAGTGTGCATCCACACACATCAGAGTCATACTGCAGATCTGTGTTATGTATCTGTGTCTGTAGAATGGTAATGTCCAGTGTCTGATGACACGATGTCCAGTGGTGAATTGTGCTGATGCGTTCATCCCATCAGGAGAGTGCTGCCCCCAGTGTCCAGGTCACACTGCTGCTCTTATACTGCACTGTTTTTACATAATGACAATTTGGAGATTATACACTAAACCAGTGGTTTTCAAACCTGTCCTGGAGGCACCCCTGTCCTGCACATTTTGCATGTCTCGCACATGTCTCTAACACACCTGATTCAAATCATCGCGTCATTAGTGGAGACTCCAAGACTTGATTTGGGTGTGTCTAATAAGGGAGACATACAAAATGTGCAGGGCAGGGGTGCCTCCAGGACAGGTTTGAAAACCACCGCTCTAAACTGTTCACATGCTATTTGCTAGTCTGCAACTCAACATTACTGTAATTCCACCCTGATGTGATGTGTTATTACACCTCCCTTTTATATTTCCGTCTGTTTAAGTGTATTCAGATGTAAAATCTCATTTCTTACAGCACCCCCTGCTGGCTGCATTTTTGAAGGACAACGTTATGCTGAATCACAGCAGTTCCTTCATCCCAATGACAGGTGTCAGTTATGCTCCTGCACCAATGGGGTGGTGAGCTGCCACCGCAGGCCCTGCCCCTCTGCTGTCTGCCCTCATCCCGTGATTCAAGAGTGCTGTCGCACTTGTGATGGTGAGACTTGCAAGAGCTTAAATATGGTTTCGTTAACAAATAATTATATGAAGAGTTCAGATGCAAAACCAGCTAAAAGCCATCTTGGTCAAAAATGACATAATGATACTGAGTGAATGCTCTCAACACATACATGTGTCACTACTGAAACACTGTAATAATAATTTAATTTGAAGGGTTATATTGACCGATTAAGATTTTGTAGATTGTTATTTTATTAATATTTTTTCAGAGCTAAATCCATAACAGTTACATTTTTAACAATAGTTAAAGTGTAATTTATGAAATTTGTTGTACTTTGAATCCAATTTTTCTTTGTAAAAGGCATAAAGTTGATCATACTGATTTCAAACTTAACGATTCATTAGTTTGAATATTCATTGAACCAAAAACTATCATAACATCTTGGTTGATAATTCAGTACACTTTATTTTTGACAAAACATCCCATGTTTCGGGAGTGACTGCACATTTTTGGTAGTGACAGTAATGCTTTGGTAGCAACAACATCACATTACTGAATTTTAACGCACACTAAAACGCTGCTAAAACATACTAAAATGCAAAAAAAAAAAAAAATGCATAACTGTGCTAAAATTTAGTTTATTTCCCCCAAATATGAGGATTATGTGTTTGGTAGTGGCTGTTTCGGTTGTGACAATTTTAAATACTTTTTAACCTAGCTAAAATATGATAATCAGCACATGGTTAGTTAGCACAGTTCCGAACAGTGGTATACTTTTAAAACCGAAATGTTATAAAATAACTCCCAAAAAAGGTGTTCAGTAGTCACATTCCTTAAAGTTACACACAGATTTTTCCAACTTTTGAACACATTTACCTCAAAATGAGAACTACTTACACTTTGTAGCTATGAGAGAGAGGGACACAGGAATATTTCCTGATCATAAATGTATGGGTTAATCAGTCTCAGCCAATGGGCTAAAACATACACTGTTTTGGTTGTGACATGAAAAATGCAGGGCCCGTACATCAAGTTTCATTATTTGCAAAGAAAATATAAAATAAATACTGTTTTTGAACTTTACTTTTTAAAAGAATCAAAAAGATACTTTTAAAAACAACAATGAAAAAACACAAATATGATTGAATATATTGAATTTTAGAGGTTAGGGTTCGGGACAGCCACCTCTAAACTAAAAGTACCCAATAAATGATGGTGTTATATATATATATATATATATATATATATATATTAAGATTATATATATATTAATCTTAATAGACATCTTTTTAAGATTTTAATACTTCAATGCTTCTTAAATGTGTTTTTGGTTGTGGGACAGCAGTTTGCACCAATTCTGTAGAATGGCCAATATATGCATATATAAGTATCAGTTAGGGCAGTCATGATTCCTCAATTCAATTGGAGTACTTGAATTTAAAAAAAAATACTCTATTGCATTTTGGCCATGTAGAGTTAATGGCAAAATACCGGAAATGGCGAGAATCAATGAAAGGCATAACTAGGCTGCATGATATATTAAACCCATTCAAAATCATAATAAAACATAATGCTTTTGTGAATTCACAAACACCATGATTCAATTAAATAAATATATACGTGCTTTAATAATTTACATGCGTGTAGGTTACGTACGTGCTTCTCAGAGCGGCTCCGTTCACAGTAAATGCTGCTTCACACAAACTGTTATCATTTACATGTATGAAGCGTCTCAGACTCCATCTCTGCATATTGCTGTGAGTTTTGGTTTATTATAATGTTCATCTGGGAATGCAGTGTGTGCCATTTCATCAAATTTGTAAGGTAATTCATTATTAAACCTACGCAAACACAGGAGAATACATCAATATCTTTCTCAGTATGCTAACTGTTCATTGCGATTTCAAAATAAAAGATTAAACCCTCGCTCTGAGTATATATGTTTTGATGTCCACATGTGGCTATAGCTGTAGATTTTCTGTCACCAAATATTAAAGAGAAAATGGACATTTTAATGAAATGCTTTTTGTTCACTTGGTCTATTTTTATTACTAAAAAAAGAATAAAATTATATTCATCTGTTTACTTGATTAATTGACAGAATAATCGACCGATAACTTGATTACCAAAATGATTGTTAGGGACAGCCCTAGTATCAGCATAAAAGCTGTTGATCATAAAAGAAGGTATTGTGAAGAATCTTAGTAACCAGACAGTTGATGTTAGACTTTCATAGTAAGGAAAAAACACTATGGAAGTCAATGGCTACCGTCAACTGTTTGGGTGAACTATTCATTTAAACTGATTAAACTGATTGTTATGATTACATTGAGTTGTTTTCTGTGTTTTTAGGCTGCATGTATGAAGGCCAGGAGTATCAGAACGGTCAGGAGTTTCCAGACCCTGTTGATCGCTGCGGTCATTGCGTGTGCAGGAATGGTCACGTGACCTGCAATAAGGGGCTATGTCAAAACCCAGGATGTAGTAACCCCCACACTCGGCCGAACCAGTGCTGTCCTGCGTGTGATGGCTGTCTATACCATGGTCGGGATTGTGGAAATGGAGAACGCTTCCCTGATCCCAACAACCAGTGTCAGGACTGTAGTTGCCTGGTACACAAATGCACATCAATCTGTTATCATATTTTGTCAGCATTTTGAACCTAATATAATTAAAAAACAAGGTCTTGGGGGGAAAGATTAGCTTTTGTTGCTGCTACAGTTTTACATCACGAATACTGTTGTATATGTGTGTAGAATGGAAGTGTGTCATGCACACCAGTGTCTTGTCCGGAGGCACCCTGCAGGCGACCCGTGCGTCCTCCAGGTGAGTGCTGTCCCACGTGCATAGGGATATGTGAACACCTGGGACAGGTGTATGAGAACGGTGCCACGTTCAGCCCACCTAACGACCGCTGCTCTACCTGCACATGCCAGGTGAGACCACCAATGTATATGTGTAAATATATGTTTAACCATTGTGCCTCAATTTAAAAAAGTTACACATACAGAGGACAAAAATGTCAAATGTCCAAGTCAAAACAATTTGAAGCTTGGGAATACAGACTTTGTTTGGTCTCATTTTAAAGAAGACCCTTGGCAGATTTTTGTAGAAGTTCAAAAAGTTGTAAAAAATTAACTACGTACACAACTACTTCCGCGTTCTACTTATTACAGCTTGGGAGTTTCCGGGTTAATGTTCATACAGACAGTTTCTCATGAGAACGCAGATTATTACTACATTTTAGCACTGGCATTTCTTTAAAAAAAACAATTAATCATATTCTCTGCGTTAACATGAATTATCTTCAACCTGCGGAAATGTTACTATAAATATATTTGCCCACTAACCTGCCGCATTTTAATAAAAAAAAAAAAAAAAAAAAAAAATATATATATATATATAATATAAAATAAGTTACAATAAAATAAAAATACCATGTTTTAATACCATGTTTTCCCCACTGTTAACAATAAAAAACTAAAATTAAATATAAAATAACAAAATATAAAATAAAATTATTTATAATAAAATATAAAATAAAAAAACATGTTTTCACTGTCAACAATAAAAGATTAAAAAATAACATTTAAAATGACTAAATAAAACAAAAAATTACAATAAAATATAAAATAAAAATACCATGTTTAAATGCCATGTTTTTAGGCATGTACTATGTTCTATCATGTTGTCTCTCGAGTATTATCCAAATATCATTGTATATAAATATGGTATTCAAACGGTAACATGCTATACTGTATATCAAAATGTAATAGTACAGTATTACTAACGGATACCATTAATGTACAACGTTTGTAAGTCAAAACATAACTCTAAACTAAACCACTTTTAACAATTAAATAATAATAAAAAAAAGTTTTAAAGAAGGATCCCAGATTACTATTGTAATGCAGTGTTTTTTTTACAGTCAACAATAAAATAAAATATTAAAAAGTAAAAGTTACAATAAATACATAAAATGCATTAAAAAACATTTTTGAGCATTTTCCTTGATTTACCATTATGAATATGGTAACATGTTATACTGTATACCAAAATATCATTGTGTTACCATCTGATACCATCGCTGTACCACAGAACATCATTTTCAAGTGATATGTGTATGTGTTTTTCAGAACGGAGCTGTGTCGTGCGAGAGGAGGCAGTGTCCTCAGCAGTGCACTCATCCGGGGAGCACTCAGGACTGCTGTCCGGTGTGTGACCGCTGTCTGTTTGAAGGGCAGATATATGGAAACACACAGACGTTCTATGCCCCCTCAGACCCCTGCAAGCGCTGCGTGTGTCAAAGCGGCTCTGTTAGGTGCACCCCAGTCACCTGTCCCGCGGTTTTCTGTCGTAACCCCATCACCCCACCGGGACAGTGCTGTCCACAGTGTAGAGGTCAGTGTGTGTCCACACTTTTATGTTGCAATTGTTCTGCTTGCTGTATATATTAAATACAACACTTTACATCAGTAGTCCCTAGGGCTGTGCGATATTGAAGAAAAATGCAATATTCAATATGCTATATGTGGGGCTGTGCCGATATTCGGACGTGATATCATGCGCATCTCGTCAGTAATGCCGCATGATAATAGCCTCCGAATATCGGCACAGCCCTAGCTATACAATATTGCACAATATTTAAAAATAACAATTATATAATAAATATAAACTCAAATGACTTGTGCATATGGGTACAGTCATTTTAGACTTGTGATGATTGTGTCTGTATCTAATCTGAGTTTGACCTGTGATCTCTTTGGCCTCACAGTTTGTTATCAAGAAGGTCAGAAGTATTTTGATGGACAGAGCTTGACCCTCCCCACTGACCCCTGCTTCAAATGCACCTGTATGGTAAGACACACAACACACATAATCAGCCAAAATTTGGCTGTTAGTAAGGCTTACGGTTTACAAATGTGTGTGTGTGTGTGTGTGTGTGTGTGTTCAGGGCGGCGAGATGAGCTGTGTGGGTCCTGAGTGTCCTAAACTGACCTGCATGCATCAGGTGACTGATCCTGGCTCCTGCTGTCCCCGCTGCAGAGGTACAGACAAATGCATTAAAGAGGCCATAGTGCATTTTATTTGTTCTCTAAAATCCATTTATAATGTTGCACCATTTTAGTTTGTCAGATAATTTCGCACCCTCTCTGTGACCCCTACACTTAAACAGGCTGCTTTTGCTGCTGTACCTTTGCTGTTAAAACGCCATTCTACAAATGACCTTTGTCATGATCTATTATTATATGGTAAACTCTTGGTGGTCATACTAATTTTATTTAGTTTATGTGCTTTTGTCTTTTTTATAATTAGTTTGAATATAATTATGTTAATATTATAGTTATAATAATTGAAATATAATACATTTAAGCTGAAGTACCAAAATTACTAAAACTGAAACAAACAAACAAAAAAACTAAATATAATTATATAATAATAATAATAATAATAATAATAATAATAAATAATATATTATTATTATTATATAATTAAATAATTGTATTTAGTTTAATTTTTTTGCTTCAGTTTAAGTAATTAATTATTTATTTATTTATTTATTTATTTATTGTATTACAATTATTTGTCAAGGCAGCATTTTTTTGTTTTTAAGTAAATGTTTCTAAATATTTATGTTTGCTTTTAGCTTAATTTCAGTTAACAATTATTTTTATTTGCTGTCTTATGTAATGTTCTTATTGTTGTGATATCAAAACCTTTTTTAATGAGTACTAAAACAAGTATAAATGTAATATATTGTAGAATTATTTTTACATTTTATTATAAATTACATTTTGTATTAAATATATGGAATTTATAAAACGTAATAAATGTAATTATTTATGCATTTTTTAAATGTTAAATGAACACTTTAATAGTCTTATATAAAATACTATATATGTGTGTAGTTTTATTTTTTGTTTCAGTTTTAGTAATTTCAGTACTTCAGCTTAAATTAATTTTATTTTAATTATATAATACATGTATTATTTAAATACATTTGATTTGATATTTTTTAGATTTTTATAGTCTAAAATATATATTTTTTTGTTTCAGTTTAGTCATTTTAGTACTTCAGCCTAAACTTATTTTATTTCAGTTTTTGCCAAGGAAGCATTTTTGCTTTACGTTTAAGTTTCAAAATGTTCCTGTAATAATTGTGTCCTCTTTTCGTTTCATTTTAATTAACAAAAATGTGACATTTTTGAATGAGTTCTTTATTTAAAAAAAAGAAATGTAAGATTTGTATATGTATTTTAAAAGTTATGAACTTTAAAATCTAATTGCGTGTTAAAGTACACTTAATATATAAAATGTAATAAATGTAATATTTTTTGCATTTTTTTTTAAATGAACACATGAAGTCGTATATAAAATATTATTACTCTGTGTGTGTGTGTGTGTGTGTGTGTGTGTGTGTGTGTGTGTGTGTGAAACTGAATCATTGTATAGATCATACTTTGACTTTAAAATAAGTGCTACTAATGTGAGCTGTCTCTCTCTCTCCCAGGCTGTATTTATGATGGCGTCGAGCACCTTGAAGGCAGTACCTGGTTTGCATCCAGCAGTCCCTGTATGTCCTGCATGTGTGTGAATGGAGTGACCACCTGCTCGGAGGTCCACTGTCTGTCCACATGTCTAAACCAGATCAGCGTGCCGGGCGAATGCTGTCCAGTGTGTGCAGGTACAACTACAATCCCTACGAACTGTTTTCTGCATGCATAGTTTTGCTTTGAAAGTCTGTCGTTTAAAATGTTTGTTTTTCTTCTGTCAGACTGTGTGTATAAAGGCCATGTGTACAGCCCTGGAGAAAGTTTCCAGCCCTCTGATGACCCCTGTCAGATCTGCACCTGTGAAGTACGGCTCATCAGAACACATTGTGTGCATATGTTGGTTTGCTCGCCTTACAGTGTGTGTGTGTGTGTGTGTGTGTGTGTGTGTGTGTGTGTGTGTGTGTTGTAGGTAATGCCAGACGGGGAACAGCACTTGCGCTGTTACAGGAAGCAGTGTCCAAGTTTGGTGGACTGTCCTAAACACAACATCCTATACAGCGGCTCTGATTCCTGCTGCCCTGTCTGTGCACGTTAGTATGGATACTGCTGCCAACTGATTTTTTTACATTGCTGTGTTAGTTTTGTGTTTCATGTATCAGTCTATAGTCTCTTTCTACTCGCATATGAAATTAATTGGTCAAAAAAACAAGAACAAAAGCATATTTTTACTATAAATTATGTTTGTTCATAATACATGCATGTTAATTTATATAACCTGAAATGTTAAAAATGTATTGTATAAATTAACATTAACGTGAATACTGTAAAAGTATTGTTGATTATAGGTAATGATAGCTAATGTATTACCTAATGTTACGAATTGAACCTTGTTGAAATTGAAAACTACATAAAATATTAATAATAGAATAAACTTAACCTTAAAAAGTGAAAATTAGTTAAATAAGTGCAAGCTGAAATACTAAAATACCTAAGACTAAAACTGAAGTTAAATAGTAATATTACAAAATATAGTAAATATACACATAATAAACTTAAAAAACAAATAAATATGACAAAAGCACATAAAACTCAAAATAAAACTGAAAAAAATAAATAATAGGTAATAAGTATTAATGTAATGTAATAGTATATAAATAAAACTAAAATAACACTGATCAGTTTCAGTGTTAAATTTAATTTGAATCTGAATACAAAATAAAAAAGGGTAATTGTGACTTTTTATTTTACAGTTCTGACCAATTTTCCTTAGAATTGCTTGATATAAACTCACAGTTGCGAGTTATAAAGTCAGAATTGCGATATAAACTTGCGATTGCAAGTTATAAAGTCAGAATTGTGAGATAAAAACGTGCAATTCTGACTTTTTTTCTTGCAATTACTACTTTATATCTAATTCTGAGAAAAAAAATCTGAATTGTAAGATAAAAAGTCAGTTATCTTTTTTGTTTTTTTTTTTGTGGCGGAAAAGGGCTTGCATACTTTTTATTATTTATATTGTTATAAATAAATATTTTTTGTATATTTCATTTAATTTTTAATTTCATTTGAGATGATAAAAAATACATTTTGATGTATTTCAGTTAAGTTTATTCATTGCCCTGTTCATATTCATTTCTAATTTTCTAATTGAGTCTAATTTTCAAAATGTTTTTCTACACTAATATAAGTCAAACTTTGACTCATCTTCACAACAGTGAAACATGTTGGAACAAACCGTACTTACCACAGCCTTTAATTTATGTCAAATTAAATATTGCATATCTTCTAAATTAAGATCTTTTTAAAATCACTTGATTGAGTCATCAGATTTTTTTTTAGTATAAAGAAATGGAAAACTGCCATCCAAGACACTTAAATAATCACATATATTACAGAAATACTTAAAATAAGCAACAAACAGCATCATTGCTCCAACACATCTGTTATAATTTTAAATCATAGTTGAGCTTCTCCAGATCATTTGATATTAAAATGAATGTTCTTATCCGCTATAGGGAAATAACGAGAAGAATAACAAAATGCAGTAAACAATAAAACTGTTTGCACTACAAACCAGTGACATAATTAAGATAATACATTAAAATAACATGGTAATACACCAATTTTCAATATCAAGAAGCAAAAAGAGCTGTTTTGGTACAGCTAAAATTAGCTGGATGTGGATGAGACCGGAAGCCAGACCCATAACATTTACAAATAGCCACGAAGAAGGAAAAAAAGTGGATATGACGATTGTTTTATTCTTGGGTTTCAGAGCCCCTCAGTAACTGCACAGCTACACAGATTGGTAACGAAGTGTTGGCCACTGATGATCCGTGTTTTACCTGTCAGTGCAAGGTATCTAAACAAACACAGTACTGTTATATTAAGCCATGTGCTTTGATTTGTATGAGTGACGATGCATGTGTTTGTGTAGGATTTGACGTGGACGTGCATCCATCAGGGCTGTCCTCCTCTTAGCTGCCCTCTGGCCGATCAGCACACACCGCCTGATTCCTGCTGTCCCATCTGTGATGGTACAGAGTCTCTCTATCAGAAATCCAGTGTCGTTTCTTGCTGTACATGTGTGCTCATCTGTATATGTGTATGTCTCAGAGTGTGTATTAGAAGGCAACAAAACACGTGTGCCAAGTGGCCAGAGATGGACGGACAAGGAGAACGAGTGTATCACCTGCATCTGCAATGTGAGGAAAACTAACATTTAACTGGCAGAAACCAGATTAGGAGAAACACAAAACCGATTTTAAGCAAAAAAAAACACATTTTGATTGTTTTGTTATTTTTCACCCTTTTCTTTTATTTTTCAAGTAATTTTCCTGAAATAATTGTTATTTTGATGCTTTTTAACATGAAAACTCTCACATCAAACAAACCAAATTTAGATATTAAACATGGATATGGAGTTACATCAATTGACGTTTTACCCTTTAACTCTCACTTTTTTTAACATAGACATGAAAATGTACTATCCAAACTTAAATATTTATAATTCATGAACGAAAACATTTTGTAATATGATTTTGATGTACATTTTTTATGGTAATACAATGTCTGATTTTAAAATGGTTTTCAAAGGATGAATTTTGAGATTTTAAGTTTTCTACTGATATGATTTCTAAAGCGTGATAGGGAAAAAGGCAACAAGGAAAGTCTTTTTGTGACAAAGATCAGAACTCCTGTTATGATGTAGATGCAGTCTTGTCATAAATTAATCTATTACTTTTCCTACATAATTTGTAACACAAAGCAGTGGTCAAATATCTATTTAGGAGTCTTAGACCTTTCCAACGATATATAGTTTGTCATGATTAGATTAAGATTTATTTGTAATATGGTGAAGTAAACTTCCCCTCAGTGGGACGCTGAGAGTTAAAGGGTTAATGGAGTATTAAGCACATTTTAAAATAACTAAACTAAAACTAAATTAAAAATAGTATAAAGCTTCATTTTAATTAAACATTCAAATTAAAATATTAAAATTAAATTAATTGTGCAACTGTTTTATGTTATTTTTGATGAAACATCTCAAATCAAACTGTTCAATTTAAGTCAGTTATAGCAGGAAATTGTTGTTTTGTTGCTTTTTAACATGAAACAACACTCATATCAACCAAACAGATTTGCATCTGCACCAAATGCTCTAGAGACATATTTATTAACTTTTAATGAAGCACATTTTAAAGTACTAAAATAAACTAAAAATAATAAAAACAAGCTAAAAACAGGGTTTCCGCAGGTCCTTAAAGTCTTAAATTGAAAAGTCTTATTATTTCAAGAGGTCTTAATATAATATTTGATACTTTTGACTCATCCAAAAATGGTTTAAAGGCTGATATCACCGCTCATATTGGAAAAAAAAGGCTTATCTTATTTAGTATATTGTCTTGTTTCTAGTCAAAATATCTAAAAATTCTTTAATTAGGATGCATTTTAAATTATTAAAAATGAAGTACAATTATCTGCCAGTGGGGTAAGTAAAATACTCTTGTATTTAAAAATATTTTACTTACTCAACTAGCAGATAATTTTACTTATTTTGAGCAAAATGCACTTAATTTATTTTTTTTTTCCTGGAAACAAGACTCAGTATCTTATGTCATTTTACTTATCTAGTAAATGCTTCTTAATTTAAGAATATTTACATATTTTGACTAGAAACCAGACAAAAATACTAAGAAAGATAATCAATTTTTTGCAGTGTTTATTTGTGCAGGTCTTGAAAAGTCTTACATTTGGGCTTAAAAATCCTGCGGATACCCTGTATATACAAATATTTAAAAAAGAAAAAACAGACAATAAAGATAACAAAAGCATGTTAAAAAAAGTAAAACTTGTACGAAAATTGTGACTGTTTTATGTTATTTTTCTTCTGAAACATGCTCATGCTAATAGCTTTATCTAAAAGCACATTTTAAAGTAATAAATAAAGAGTTCAGATGCAAAAGCCTCTAAATCCATCTGACATCAGGCTCCGATGTATAGGTTTCTATGTAAGTACTGGTACTTCTGATTGAGCTGAGGGTGGGATTTTAGCGAGTTTAAAAGTGAAATAATTTGATGGATGTATAATATGTGTTGAGGGCATTCACTCAGTATCATTATCTCATTTTTGACCAAGATGGTTTTTAGCTGGCTTTGCATCTGCAACTCTTCATATATATATATATATATATATATATATATATAAATATATATTTATATTTATGTATGTGTCTGTGTATGTGTTTTAGCAAGGGTTAATCGAGTGTGATCTGAAGGAGTGTCCTTCTCTCGACTGTCCGGATGGATCTATCAAAGTGAAAAACCCTGGGAAGTGCTGTCCTGAGTGCACTGGCATCATAGCTGTGGTTTACTCCAAAGACGATCATGGACAGTGTGTGCACGACAAACAGCGGTACAACCACAATGACCACTGGGAGGTGGATGAGTGTACATCCTGCACCTGTGTTTATGGAGACGTGCACTGCCAAACCCAGAGATGCCCAACGCTCACATGCGCCTCGGTAAGATGACAATACACTTTTGAGGTTTCTGTATATTACTGAGGACTCTATATTTTTACTATATTAGTGATGACATTTCTGGCCTCTCAAGTATAATTGAGTTGAACGTATAGTATGTTTGTGTGTTTGTAGGATGAAACGCCAGCTCTGGTCCCGGGAATGTGTTGTCCTCACTGCATTCCTCACCCTGCCACTTGCGTTGTGTTTGGAGACCCACACTACCGAACATTTGATGGAAAGATGGTGAACTTCCAGGGGACATGTACATATGTTCTGGCTCAGGACTGTGAGGGCGGAGACTTCAGGTGCTCACTATATTGACTCACTCATATCTAGACTTAGGGGTGGCAATATACTGGTAGACACGATTAACTGATTAGAGGTTAACCGTCAACCGTTAGAGGTTTTGGACTCCAAAATCGCGGTTTCAAAAAAGTTGCTATTATAAAGACCTTATTTAAAGCACGTTACCATGAAATAAAATTACTCAAATCATGATTAAACAATTTTGGTCATACTGTTTATGGCATACCGCTACACTACTGTTTAAAAGTCAGATTTTTTCAGTAAGATATTAATGCTTTTATTCATCAAGGATGCATTAAATTGTTCAAAGGTGACAGTGAAGACAATGTTACAGAAAAAATATTTAAAATGCTGTTCTGTTGAACTTTTGATAATTTTATTGATAATAATAAGAGCAGCAATCAGCATATTAAATCTTGTGACACTGAAGACTTGAGTAATGATGTTGAAAATTCAGCTTTGCATTACAGCAATAAAATACATTTTAAAATGTATTCAAATAGAAAACAGTTATTTTAAATTGTAATAATATTTCACAATATTACTGTTTTACTGTATTTTTATCGAATGAATGAGCATGAGACCAACCTCAAATGTTTAAACAATAAAATAATTCACCCAAAAATGAAATTTAGCAACATAAAGATATGTACATAGTCTAAACAGACACTTGTGTTTGCGTTCCAGTGTTCATGTGTCTAATGAGGACCGGGGACGTAAGGAAGTGTCTTGGACTAAAGAAGTGACAGTGTTTATTGGAGATACTGTGGTACAGCTGTTTCAGGACTGGATTGTCAAGGTAATATGTTCTTCAAAGTTTAAATGTTTTCATTGCTTACCATGCAACTGTTATTTTGTAAAAATGTTTGATTTTTATTATAAACTTTTTAAAATATTTTTTTTAATATTTTTTTGTTCATTTGAATGTTCACGATTCAAAATAGATGTGATAGTCATAATGTTGTATTTGCATAATGGTTTGTCATTTGTCTTCTTTTCTATACATGTATTTCTTAAGCGACAACTTATAACCAATATAATCAGCTAAATTGGAGATTCCCAAACTTTTTATGTCTGTCAAATGATTTGGACTGAAAATATTTAGTATTTAAAAGTATTAGTTCCTATTTCAATAATTTAACAACATACTGTATTTTAGACACTTTTATCTGTGTTAATAATCTGATATTTACAGCTTTGCTTATTGTTCATTTTTCTTCCTTTTATTTTTTCGATACATCAGGTTGATTATCTACAAGTCTCTCTGCCGTTTCTTAAAGAACCATATGTTTACCTGGAGCGCAAGACCAACACCATACTCCTGAACACCAATCTTGGGCTGAAGGTACAGCCTCTGCATGAATACAGTTTGTATTCAGTCTTCTATATACGGAAGCCTGTTTCCTCCATAAATATAAAAAATATAAACAAGGTTATGCGACTTTTTATCTCACAGTTTTGCCTTTTTTTCCCTCACAATTGCGAGTTTACATTTCACAAATCTGCCTTTTTTTTTCTCAGAATTGAGTGTTATACAGTCAGAAGAATATAAAGATATAACCTCAAAATTCAACTTTTTTTCTCACAACTGCAAGTTTGTAACTCACAATTCTGAGTTCAGTCAAAAGTTCATTAAAAGTTTCAGTGGTGGAAAAAGGCTTCCATACCTATAGGAAAGAAACACCAGAAACAAGATTTTATTGTGCCTTACTGCCATATCAATGTGATTATATAGAGAGGAAATAGAGATGTTTGGGAAGATTTTTGCTCATATTTAATTTTTCTCCTGAGAAAAAAAGGACCACAGTAATCTTGTGATTTTAGAAGACCTCAGATTTGACTATATACTAAAGTCTGAGATTTAAGTATGAATTCAGATATTTCTCATCTAATTCTTCCCAGACCAGATTATCTATATGGATGACCCACATTCATTTTCATTAATTTGTAATATTTTTTATATGAATTGTGATGTAAGGTGTTGTGGAATGGCCGTTCTCATCTTGAAGTCAGTGTTCCTGGTACCTACAAAAAGCAGATGTGCGGTTTATGCGGCAACTTCAATAACTACCCGCAGGATGATATGACATTACGCAACGGACAAATCACCAATTCTGAAGCAGCGTTCGGAAACAACTGGAAGGTTAAAACACTACAACATCTTTATGCTGTCTTCATACCTGTGTTATTAGTTAATTATGTATTACAAATGAATGCAAAACTATATATCATTTGATCTTCTTGCAGGTTGGCAGTGGAAATCCAAGTATTCAGTGTCCTGATGCGGAAAACATTAATCCGTGTAATAAAGCAGGTTACTCGGCCCGTAAGACTGCAAATGCTCGCTGCGCCGTGCTGAAATCACCCGTGTTTGAGCGCTGTCATAAGGTGGTGCCACCCGAGATGTTCTATGCTTCATGTGTGTATGATCTGTGCGCCTGTGGCTCCAATACGGACGAGTGTTTGTGTGACGTGTTGGAGGCTTACGCGTCTGAGTGCCGTGAAGCCGGAGTTATCCTGCAGTGGAGGTCGCCAACACTCTGTGGTGAGTGAGATATACACTTGTATTTTCTTTTTTCATTGTCTTCTGTAGAACTGCTTTATAGCTAAATTGAATTTGTTTCATGATGAACATTGCTGCATTGACACTGTTATTGAATAAATAATTGAATTAACATTGAACTAAACTGAGCTGAATAATGACATTTTCCGTAGAGCTGTACAGGCTGACCCTTACGAAATAAAAAGATACGGGAATACACTGCAAAAAAAAAAAAACATAATACAATATTATAGTGCTTACGTTTTTCGGTAAACCTCAAAATGCATGTTATTTTTAGTACTGAGCTGAATAAGATATTTAACATAAAAGGAAAAAAGTCCACAAGAGAAAATAATAGTTGAATTTATACAAATTACACTGTTCAGAAGTCTACATACACTTGATTCCTAATACTGTGTTGTTACCTGAATGATCCACAGCTGTGTTTTAGTGATAGCTGTTCATGAGTCCTGAACATTTAAACTGCCTGCTGTTCTTCAGAAAAAACAATCTGCACAAATTCTTTGGTTTTCCAGCATTTATGTGTATTTGAACTCTTTCCAACGACTGTATAATTTTGAGATCCATCTTTTCACACTGAGGACAACTGAAGGACTTGTGTGCAACTATTATAGAAGCTTCAAATGCTTCAGAAGGAAAAACAATGTATTAAGAGCAGGGGGTTCATCAGGGCAAATTTAACTTATTTTGTCTTCTGGGAAACGTAAGTAAATGATGTAGCTTCTAAAGGGCAGTACTAACTGAAACAAATACTATATATAGGCAAAATAAGAAAAATGTTCAAAAGTTTTTGCTCTTGCATCGTGCATCCTGTTTCATTTTGAAAAGATGTATCTCAAAATTATACAGTCATTACTGGAATTGTTTCAAATACACAAAAATGCTCAAAACCCAATGAATTTGTAGGACCTGAAGATTTTTTCTGAAGAACAGCGGGCAGTTTTAACTGTTCAGGACAAACAAGGGACTCATGAACAACTATCACTAAACAAAAAACCACAGCTGTGGATCATTCAGGTAACAACAGTATTAAGAATCAAGTGTATGTAAACTTTTGAACAGGGTCATTTTTATAAATTCAACTATTATTTTCTTTTGTGGACTATATGTAAATGTCTTATGTGAAATATCTTCAGTCAGGTCAGTATTTAATGAAAAATAACATGCAGTTTGCATAAGACCACTTATTTTGGTAAAATAACTAACATTTTGCAGATTCTGCACCGTGTATGTAAAATGCAAATTTAAGTAATTTCATATTTGTTCTGCTTTAGTATAACTCCATCCTTTCTCTCCACCCCACAGCCGTAGGTTGTCCATTGGACCGCGGTTATGTATTTGATGAATGCGGCCCGCCATGCCCTAAGACGTGTTTTAATAAAGACGTGCCGCTTGGTGTGATCGAGGCTCACTGCTTCAAACCTTGTGTGCCGGGATGTCAGTGTCCAGCTGGACTGGTGGAACACAACGGCCACTGCATCGCCCCTGAGAAATGTCCGAAAATCATCCTCGGCAATCTCTGAGACCCGCACAACTCTACCGAACATCACATGGAGTCAAATCAGCTAATGCTGAGATCTGATAATCACAAGCAGCTCTTCAAGTCAACATAAAATCTGAATTTGCTTCATTTTTTTTTTATTCAAATTTTTGGTCTTATTCTGAAAGATTCATTAGTGCTTGTTATTTCACATAAAACGTTCTGTAATATATTTTTAAAAATCCAGTTTTATTTAGAAATACATCAAATTACTGATTGTTTCCACAATTGTGCATTTTTATCTGACAATTCAGACTCATTTGTAAACTCAGAATTCTGAAAAGAAAAAAGAAAAAAATAGAACTGTAAGTTAGAACTCTCTAACTCACAAATTTGAAATTGTACCTCACAATTCTGTTTTTCTCAGATTTGCAAGAAAAGTGAGAAAAAATGTCACAAATGTAATATTTTTTAACCTTACAAATGAACTTTCCCGAATTGCGAAAAGAGTTTTGTGTTGACTTAAAAATGCTTGAACTTAAAGCACATTTAATTTT
Source organism: Cirrhinus molitorella (assembly GCA_033026305.1). NCBI lineage: Eukaryota > Metazoa > Chordata > Actinopteri > Cypriniformes > Cyprinidae > Cirrhinus > Cirrhinus molitorella. The sequence goes on along the minus strand of CM065127.1, from coordinate 6,565,426 downwards.
TACTATCTCAAACCACATTAACACTCTTCTACTGTATACCGCATTAGTTGTTGTTTTTTTAATTGTTTCATTGGTGCTACTGTGTGTAAGTGTTTCTGACTGATTACAGGACACTTAATCTGTTTAACTGAGCAATTTTTCATGTCCTTCCACTGACAGGAGGATGTTTTGAGCCAGATGGACAAAGTATACCTCTTTTTCTCAACACAAACCAAGAGTACAAACAGGAAAAATATTTTTATATCATTATGTTTTTTTTTTTACATAATTCATAAGTTGCTTTTCTGGACTTTTCTACTTAAATTTGATATTAACTGCAAATCTGCACTGTTTTTGATATTGCTTTTTTTTTTTTTTACTGTTGCACTGGTATTGTGTTTTAAATATTTTGTTGCTCTCTTTAAATACAGTTTTACAAGCAATATATTATAAAGACACTGCATTTACAACATTGACAGTGAATCTATATAAAAATAAAAGCACAATAAAAACTAAATCTAACAGTGCCTCCACGTGATTATATTGAGGTTTGTATGTTATATGTCATTTTTTATTATTCATCAGGTGCATTGACATTGTCTGGTTGTGTCTTTTTTTGTGTATATCATAATCATTGTATTCTCATCTCAAAGTTCCACTTTTACTCAGCCATGTGTTTTTATTTTGCATCTAAAATGGTTGGTTCACAAAAGTTGGGAAAAGTTACTTTTAAAAGTAATGCATTACAATATTGAGTTACTCCCTAAAAAAGTAACTAATTACATTACTTAGTTACTTTTTATAGAAAGTAATGTGTTACGTTACTTTTGTGTTACTTTTTAAACCTGGGAAGTGTTTGCTTGTTTGTTTTTAATATAAAAAGTTATATTTTTGGCAAATATAAAAGCACTTGCACACCAAAAGCCTCAGGCTAAAGGAAAAATTAATTCATGTCTGTAAAGTAGACCGCAGAAGAAGAAAGTTCAACACTCTTCAGGATGTTTTTTTTTTTTTGCTTATTAGTATGTTTGCATCGGATCATTAAAGGTTAGAAGCAAAGACACTGATTAATAAAATTGGACTAAATACATAAAATATATTTGTATTACTTAGATATTTTATTGTAAATTAAAAAGTAATGCGTTACTTTATTCGTTACTTGAAAAAGTAATCTGATTATGTAACTTGCATTACTTGTAACCCCCACATTACCCTTTTAAGGGGGGGGGGGGGTGTTTCCTGTATTCAGAGTTGTTTACAGTGTTAAAGAGTTGGATTCTCATGCTAAACATGGCCAAAGTTTTAAAAAATAATTTGGACTGAGAGAATTTCTGTGCAGCAAATCTTACTTCCGGGTTGGTACAAGTTTCGGCTGTTTTTTTTCGATCTTGGCTTTAATGATGTAATCGGTGGTGGAACTCCTTATATGAGCATTTCTCCCGGAAAAGCGCGCCCGCGCACAAGTAGACTAGAGCGCTTCATTCGGCTGCACTGCTGCGCGGGACTCAATCGGGAAGCGTGTCTCTAAATAAGTTTGGTTTTGGTTGTAAGGCAAAGATAACCTTGCTCAGCTTCCCGAAGAACCCAGCGTTACGTGAACAGTGGTTACGGTTTGTTTTCCGGGGCAGAAACTGAGTTTTGTAAGCCTGTTTGTTGACGAACGTTGTATAAACGAGGCCCAGTTCGACGCTAGATTTGCACCTTGTTTGCTACTGAATGGAGCGGTCCCAGCTATAAAAGATCCCGGTCATGACTCAGAACTGCATATGGTAAGTGAAATGGCATCAGTGCTCGTCGAACTTATGCCGCGTCCCAGGCAACCCGTTACCCGTGTTTTTCCAACCTTCTACCTGTGAAAGTGCACTGGAACGGCAGTCAAACCCGTGACTTATCACCCGTGAACTCGTACTAGATCAATGTAACGTCACTCCCAGTTCCGCGCTCTGACGTCACATAGCCCGCGAACCAACAACTGCAGCCCCTACGGATGTATTTCCAAATATAGAAATAACGTAAAATAAACGGTGTAACTGTTTATCTTGTCTTATGCTCCGTTTTCCTCCTCCATTTCCCTTAAATAAGCAAGGAGTAAGCACCTTTGGCGATAGAAATGATTTGTAAATGAGCATAAGCCTGGAACGCTACAGAGTCGTGGTTTGAAGCCGTGAAGCTCAAAAACCTGCCTGGAACGCAGCAAGCTCCGCTCGCGGCGCGCCTCCAGAAGCTCGGCTTTTTCCGGAGAAAATCGGAAAGCTGTATTTTTCTTTTATAAATATGATAAAACTAAAGACTTTTTGCAGATATTAAGGATGCAGTACTACTCTATAGGTACTCAAGATTAACAAGATTAGGTAAAACTGTGTATGTTATGTACCCTTAATGAAAACGGTGAAATAAAAAACAAATGTGCAATACTTTTATCTACCAGTCACTTTCACAGTTGTTTTGCACAATTTTAATAGGAACTGTATGAGTCACCAGATGTAAAGTAAAATTGTACAAATAAGCAAACCAATTTTGCGGATGTTTCTGCTTGTTCTGAATTTAATTGATATTTACAGCATGACAAGACATGTGGTTATAAAATTTTAAGAAATATATTATTTGTAGTCAAAATTACAATATTTTGTTGCTGTTTAAAAAATGCCATTTTAACTCAATATAAATCGTAACTGGTAAAAACTGAACCAAAAATGTAAAGTCTGCATTTGCTTTTTGGTGTTGTTTGTGATTGTGTGTGATGATTTGTCTGAGGAAGAATGCAGTCAGCACTGAGCTGAACGTCTTCAGTAATCTGACTCTCATGGTTTCCTCAGCAACAGACGTGGCTTTGTTGTAATCATGCATTATTCATAAAGATAAACTCAATCGAACAGGTGAGACGCTTTCTCTTTTCCTGTTTAAATTATATAAGGTAGAACTAGCTGTTATGTTTGAGTTTGATCATGAAGTACAGCAATAACTGATTTATCTCTGATATTAAGTGTATGTTTTTTTTTTTAAATAAAGGCATTTGGGACGATGAAATTTACCTTACATAAAGTGCTTTTGTCTTTTATAGAATGGAAGAGTGTTTGCATTTGGTCTGTGAGTCGATGGGTGTACATGAGGATGATGAGGTCGGCGTGGACGTGATCTGTTCGCTCTATAAGAGTGTCTTCTTCATCACCGCCAGCCTGGACGAGACAAAGAGAGCAATTTCACAGGTGAACAAGAGCTGCTGTCTCAGAATCTCATGAATGAGATAGAAACGAGAAGTTGAAAGAGAAAGAAATAGGACATGTTGTGCGTGATGTGTTCAGGTCATAGGTCAAAGTGGAGGCTTGTCATGTTCAGCGAGAGGAGTACTGCATGTTCTCCTAATGATGGAGAAACAGCGTGAGAACAGAGAAGAGGTATTCATTTCATTTAATTCTGTCTGTATTTTTTGTTTGTACTAAATTATTTAACTTAAGATAATACACTGTATATTATATTACAATATGTACATGTTATAATATACACTACCAGTCAAAAGCTTTTGAACAGTAAGATTTTTTTTTAATTCTCTTCTGCTCACTATAAACCTGTATTTTTGAGAAGTTATAGAAATTAATACTTTTATTTAGCAAGGGTGCTTTAAATTGACCATAAATGCTAATACTAATGTTTAAGCATATAATATTATCCTAGGGAATTGTGCCCTTCTAATTTTATAGCAAAAGTTTGGACAGGACCTTTTTTATTCTAACATGACAGTGTATAGCCAAGTCCTAATCCCAGCTGAACACCTCTGGTGTGACTTCAAATGCAGACCTTGAGCCAAAAACTCTGACCAAACACCAATGACTTGTGCAAATAGGAAGAAACTGAAGAAACAGAGGTGATGTTTTTAAATACATTAATTATGCTTCCATCTTTGTTGCTACAGTTTGGAAGTGCATTTTCTGTTCTAAAGAAGGGAGTGTCCCATTACTTTTGTCCATATAGTTTATGTACAAGTCATTGGTGTTTGGTGATACGTTTTTGGCTCAAGGTTTGCATTTAAAGTCACACCAGAGGTGTTCAGCTGGGTTTAGGACTTGGCTTTATGCAGATCAGTCAAGTTCTTCCACACTGACTGAATCAAACATTTTTCTATGAACCTTGCCTTATACACAGAGGCATTGTCATGTTAGAATAAATAAGGGTCCTGTCCAAATTTTTGCTACAAAATCATAAGGACACAAGATCCCTAGAATATCATTATATGCTTAAACATTAAGATTAGTACTCATGGAAAGTAGTCAAACCTGTTCATTAGAAGGGGGTGTCCCAATACTTTTGGCAATATAGTGTATATTCAAATAGAAAACACTTATAGTAAAAATATTTTTAAAAAATGTACTGTTTTTGCTGTATTTTGGATCAAATAAATGCAGACTTGGTGAGCAAAAGAGACTTCTTCAAAAAACATTACAAATCTTACTGTATTTAGTGTACTTAGATTTGTCCATTTAAACTACTGTAATCTGGCAATGAATTGAGAACTTGATTCCGAAAAGAAATGCTCTAAAACATAAGTAAAAAAATGCCACAATGTGCCATGTTAATATGAAGGAATTTTCAGTTATTTTGCCTAATTTTCTGGCAGGACATGTTCTATGAATTTTCTTTTCTTAAACTGAACCTTTACATTGTCAGATAACTTTGTTTAGGGTCTTTTAGGTGCTTGAATTCAAATTGAATTCAAAGATCATTGTGAAATTATATAATATAATTTGTGAAGTTCTATTGTTGTAAATTAAAGGATGTGAACTGCTTATATTTTCTGTAGTTGTTCTGGAATCTCCAGATGTTGAAGGCTGGTAGAATCAATCCTAAACAAAACACACAATCCTCAACAGTCATCTTCAGCACCAGACAACAGGTAGAAAACCCAAGTTATATTATTAGATTATATCACATTACTGTATGAGCAAACATAAAACTGTATAATATACGTTAAGGTACGTACCTGCCAGCCAATCAGAATCAAGTGTTCAGACAGAGTATTCAGTATTTTTTTAGTTAATCAACTTTGCACTCTACTGTATCTCTTGATCATTCACTCATTTGTTAATTACTTTGGAGAAAGGTGTCTGCTAAATATGTGTGCATACTTTGTATTATTTTGTTCTAGAAGCTCGATCCAGAGCAGTTCAGTATCTTGTGTCTTCAGAACAGAGCCAAGAGACTTTACACCAGGTCTTTTTAAACACACACTCCTTCATTCAGCTGCTCACAGTCCTATTTGAACAAATTCATCACATACTCATTTTGCTTTCTGTTCAGACTCGTTCTTGACGGCGTGTGTAGTGTCCTACCATCTCTTTCTCAGAAAATCGTCAGTGTCATGCGACCAGTCAGGATCTGTCCCAGCACTACCGACATCCTCCAGCTTCTGTATTACAAATATGAGATCATCAGAGAGCAGCTGTACAGAGAGATGTTACAGGATGAGTATGGTAACAGATACCCTGAGTTCATAAATGCTTCCTTTCACAGAATAGTTCTACAGCAGTATCTTTTTGCACACCATTACAGGTGTTGTTTGGTGGGACTCGATGTCAGTGTGGGATCAGACAGAATGTGTGAGTGAACTAGGAGCATGTGTAGAGCTGGCTTTTAGACACAGAGACTGGGTTCAGGTGTGTGGGCTTCCCGGGGCCCTCCGGTGCTACAGGTACTACTAATTATTTATGCAGAAGAGGGATCACGCAAAATGCATGTTATTTTTTTATTTAGTCCTGACTTGAATAAGATATTTCACATAAAAGATGTTTACATATAGTCCACAAAAGAACATAATAGTTGAAATAATAAAAATGACCCTGTTCAAAAGTTTACATACATTTACATATAATTCTTAATACTGTGTTTTTACCTGAATAATCCACAGCTGTGTTTTTTTGTTTAGTGATAGTTGTTCATGAGTCTCTTGTTTGTCCTGAACAGATAAACTGCCCGCTGTTCTTCAGAAAAATCCTTCAGTACCCCAAAACTATTTTGTTTTTCAGAATTTTTTGTGTATTTGAACCCTTTCCAATAATGACTGTATGATTTTGAGATCCATCTTTTCACACTGAGGACAACTGAGGGACTCATATGCAACTATTACAGAAGTTTCAAACACTTCTTGATGCTCCAGAGGGAAAAACTATGCATTAAGAGCCAAAAACTTTTGAAGTTTGAAAATCAGCATTTGCACTTTCTGTAATAGTTACAGTCATTGTTGGAAAGGGTTCAAATACACAAAAATGCTGAAAGACCAAAGAATTTGTGGAACCTAAAGGTTTTTTCTGAAAATCAGCAGGCAGTTTAACTGTTCAGGACAAACAAGGGACTCACGAACAACTATCACTAAAGAAAAAACATTCATATAACAACACAGTATTAAGAATCAAGTGGATGTGAACTTTTGAACAGGGTAATTTTTATACATTTCACTTTTATTTTCTCTTGTGGACTATATGTTACATCTTTTATGTGAAATGTCTTATTCAGGTCAGTCCTAAATAAAAAATAACATGCATTTTGTCTTACTCTTATTTTGGTAAAATAATTCAAATTAACAGAGTGTATGTAAATGGCAGAGTATATAAACTGTATATAAAAGGTTCAATTAAACTGTTTCCAAATACATTATTACTTAATCATATTTGATTAATATGGCAGGAGCTGTGGTTCTGTGGTCTTGCAAGGCTGTCCTGAGACCGTTAAACCTAGAGATCAGGCTTGGTCTTCTAAACCGAGGGAACAGGCTTGGTCCGCTGTCATCTTCCTTTCGGAACTGGAGTCACATTATCGAGATGAGAAGGAATCGATCAGCGCGCTCATGAACAGGTCATTCTGTTGTTTTCACCGGTTGATGAATTCTCATAAATGCATGCGACTGGCCTAAAGCTTCAGTAGGTCTCAAATATTTCACATAAGGCTGACTTAGACCAGACACATGATGACCAGGGTTGCCAGGTTTTCACAACAAAACTCACCCAATTGCTACTTAAAACTAGCCTGAAAGTAGCCCAATCGCGTTTTGAGGGGGGCCCCCATTCTTTTGGCAGGGTTCTCCTGGTAAAATTAGCATTCCAGCGACTAAATTTTATGTTATTAGGGTCGCTTCAACCCGCGGACATGAAAAACAACCTGCGGCAACAGTGATACAGTAGCCCAATTCCACAGGAAAACAGCAGACTTGGCAACACTGATGATGACCTAAAGCAGGGATCCTCAAATCTGGTCCACGAGATCCACTTTCCTGAAAAGTTTAGATCTAACCCTAATCAAACACACCTGAGCATGCTAATCAGTGTATTCAGGATCATTAGAAAATCACAGGTAGGCGAGTTTGATCAGGGTTGGAGCTAAACTCTGAAGCGCATTGGCCCTCCAGGGCAAGATTTGAGGAACCCTGACCTGAAGAAAACCACAGAAGAAAACAGTTTATGCACTATAGCACCCCTAGTGGCAACTTTGATAATGCAAATTAAGCATGACCTTTTTTATGTCAATATCAGGTAATGGTTGCAGATGTTGTGATGTATTGCTCCTTCAGAGTGGGACAGGAAGCTCTGCGTGTTATATATCTCTGTATATGCATCGCTGTGAGAAGAGCCGAGAGAGAGAATCAGTCCTACACTGCGTTGCTGGTCGCCAGACAGCACTGGGATAGATGGTAAGCACGTTAAATATGAGAAGTAGTGGATGCATCATCTGTATTTAAAATATTACATGCTGACACATCCACCTACTTTCACTCTGAAGTGTGCAAGTCTAAATTAAAGTTATTCCTGTGTGCTCTAGGCCTTATATGAGAGGTGCAGTTTGTCAGGATCTCACCAGGATCTGGCTTCAAGAAAATCTGGATCCTACTGCTAAAAACCAGCAGGACTGGAAAACAGGAAATTGCACACAACAGGTACTGTGTTTTCTGCCTTCAAGTCCTCCAAATTGTGTGAGGTGATATAAGTTCAAGGGATTTTGGTTAGAATTAAATTAACTAAGGCATAAGAGATTTCTTATTTTAACAAAAAATCAAATAAAAAAAGAGTAAAGTGATTACAATTTAAAAGAACTGTTTTCTATTTAAATATATTTTAAAATGTAATTTATTTCTGTGATGCAAAGCTGAATTTTCAGCATCATTACTCCAGTCAACAGTGTCACATGATCCTTCAGAAATCTAATTTGATCATTTTCTTCTCAAGAAGCATTTTTTATTATTATCAATGCTGAAAACTGTTCAGTATTTTTGTGGAAACCATAATACAACCATAAAAGCATCCTTGCTGAATAAAAATATTTAATGTCTGACCCAAAACTGTAAATGGTAGTGTATTTTGTAATTCCTATGCTCCCACAAAAAATGAATAATGAATGTGTTTAATTTAGGAAAAACATGGGAAGTTCATTCAGCCTTATAAACAGATTCATGTGTGGTTATCTTGTAATATATAATCATTCCAGTAATTCCAACATGACTTAGAGGCAGAAATATTCACCTTATGTGTTTGTTATATACAGTTTTATTGTATATTGTTTATTTTTGTACTCATCAGGCTGTGCTGCAGTTTTTGGTTCTGTATCAGGAGCAGGAAAGGAAACGATTGGTGGAGATTTTACACAGGCTTTGCCTGAGTGACCTCGAGGGAAACATTCAGAAAAACAACAGTTAAAAACATTAGCTACATTTAAACACACACACCATTACAAAAGTGATAGTTCATTTAAAAGTTATAATCCTTTCATCATTTACTCACTCATATTGTTACAAATTTATATGATTTGGGTTTTATTTTTGGGATGCACTAGCCAAAATGACTAGTACTGTAACTTAGCGTTAGAAGCACATCAGCAGCAAAATACGCCTCTGGTTTTCATTAAAGTGTGCATACGTGTCTCTTTCAGATGTGGTTCATGGGAATGCGTTGGATCAGAGCTGTGTGTGGAGCCTGCAGCAGATTAAAGCCTCTCTAAAGGAAGCACATGGTTCTTATACTGGACCATTCGCCCCAGGGTGTTCTGGGATAGATGTGTCATGGGGTGAATGTGCCACTCATTTGCTGACCCAGCTGACACAAGTGCACGAAAATGAGGCCTGGAACGTTTTAAACTCTCTGCCAGATTTGGTAAGTCTCATACACATGTATACAGCATACTGTACTGTGCAGTAATCAAAAATTGCATTTCGAACAGAACCATAATACATACTGTAGTAATTCTAAAAGATTAACTCTGCATGTTAAATGTGACCCTGGACCACAAAACCAGTCTGTACAAGTAGCACGGGTATATTTGTAGCAATAGCCAAAAATATATTGTATAGGTTAAAGTTATACATTTTTCTTTTATGCCAAAAATCTTTAGGACATTAGGTAAAGATCATGTTCCATGAAAAAATGTTGTAAATTTCTTACCGTAAATATATCACAACTTAATTTATGATTAGTAATATGCATTGCTAAGAACTTTATTTGGACAACTTTAAATGCAATTTTGTCAATATTTTGCACCCTCGGATTACAGATTTTCAAATAGTTGTATCTTGGCCAAATATTGTCCTATCCTAACAAACCATACATCAATGAAAAGCTCTTTTATTATTAAAAAACGGTCCCTTACGACTGGTTTTGTAGTCCAGGGTCACACATTTAGCTAAAATTTGAAAATGCACTTTTTCTAATAAAGTTAGAGAATAAGTACTTAAAACCAAACATTCTGAATGCATCATGACAGTGTGCAGAGCAGATGATGTTTTTTGTTTGAATAATGTCTCTTTCACTTCTCAGGACCCTGAGGGACTTTGGACTTTGCTTCGCAAATATGAGAGTGAACTTCACGGACCCAGTTTCCACAGCCTGCATGAAGTCTTGCAGTCACGTGTACCAGTGATCGCCAGCGGAGGCACCAGCACATTGAACTCTCACACTGTAATGACACATTATTAATCACAAATCAAGCTTTTAGATTCTTCGCCATATTAGATCCATTGTTTTATGGTTCTTTAGAAGATCATTTATTGACTAGATCTTTAACAAGGCCTCACTTTTGCTGTTAAAGGATTGGTTCACTTCCACAATTAAAATTTCATGTTAATTTATTCACCCCATGACATCCAAGATGTTCATGTCTTTCTTTTTTCAGTCACAAAGAAATTAAGTTTTTTTAAGGAAAACTTTTTAGGAATTTTCTCCATATAGTGGACTTTAATAGTCTCCAAACTACAGTTTCAATGCAGCTCCAAAGGGCTCAATCCCAGCTGAGGAATGAAGATCTTATCTAGCGAAACGATTGGCCATTTTCTTCAAAAAATAAAAATGTATATTTTCAAACACAAATGCTCATTTCGCACTAGCTCTGCGATGTACATGCGTGTCTTCACACATTGCGTAATCATGTTGGAAGAGTTACACGTGGTTAATTCTTCATCTGTTTACTGTGGTTCAAAAAGGTAGGGTATGGTGAAAAACCATCTAATTTTCTCCTCCAACTTTAAAACTGCCCGACATCGTTGCTTTACCTCTTTTTGTAAAGAGTTTCTTTGCATGTGTGCTTTTTAAACACTAGGATGGTACTTCTGCCTATGTCACATGTGACCTTTCAAAGCATTTGTGGTTAAAAAGTATATCAATTTGTTTTTTTCTTAGAAAATGACTGATCATTTGGCTAGACCCTTATTTTCCCAGGATCGTGAGAGCCCTTTGAAGCTGCACTGAAACTGCAATTTGGACCTTCAACATGTTGGCCACCATTAAAGTCCTTCAAATGGAGAAAAATCCTGGAATGTTTTCCACAAAAACCTCAATTTCTTTTCGACTGAAGAAAAAAAGACATGAGCTTGACATGAAATGATCAGGAAATTTTCATTCTGGAAGTGAACCTTTAACAGATGATACCTACAATCTATGCAGATATCTGAAGAACCTACTTTCTTAAAACAAAGGTTTCAGAAAGGGGTTTTCACAGCGATGCCATAGAAAAAACATTTTTGGTTCCCCAAGAACCTTTCAGTGAATAACATTTTAATAATCTACAGAACTGTTTTCTGTGTCTCTGTTAGGAGCGAGAGCAGACTGTACAGCAACAGGAAGAGCCGTCAGATGGTGAAAAACAAGAACTCTGCACTGGTAAATGACAAACATTCATATGCCAGACCATTAATAAATTGTCTTAACAATAAAACATGTAAGATTAATCATATATACATGCATGCTGCCCTTTCACAAGTTCACACTTACATATAATAAGATTAAGAGGTTAAGCGTATTTGGCGTGCTGTCCGAGGGAAGGGCTCCGAGCTCGGAAATTTTTGGCCCGAACCCAGAGTACCCCCCCTACAGGTTAGGACAGAAATAGTTGTAAGTGCAGAGAAGGGGTGGCGGAGGGATGCTGAAAAACTGTCTAGGAGCAAAGGTGTAGCTGCTGAGTATATATACCTGTTAATTACTGATTGTGCTCCACCGGTGTTTAATCAGGTTAATTATCTGAACGTGCTCCTCCCGAACTTTGTTAATAAAACATCATTTAAAAGTTTGGGGTCGGTTTGTCATACCTTCAGTGCATTTGTTTGATCAAAAATACAGTAAAAACAGTATTAATGTGAAATATTATCAAAATTGTTTTCTATTTGAATATATTTTAAAATGTAATTTATTCCTGTGATGCAAAGCTGAATTCTCAGCATCATTACTCCAGTCTTCAGTGTCACATGGTCCTTCAGAAATCATTCTAATATGCTGATTTGCTGCTCAAGAAACATTTAAAAACAGTTGTGCTGCTTGATATTTTTGTGATAAATGCATTTATTTTGCATTTTTGTGTTTAAAGGCTGTGGCATGGCTTTAGATCCAGAAGACACTCCATATTTAGAGATCTTGTGTGTCAGAGACCCAAGAGATGAAGAAAGCATGATGGAGACGAGAGATGGAGACAAAGAGAGAAGAGAGGGACACACTGACAACAGAGGAGACCCTCAAGAGATTTCAGTAGAGAAACAAAACTCTCTGATCACACTGGCCTGGAGCAAACCAGCCCACGGAGAGAATCACATCCAGGTACATGCACACAAACAAATTCACTATTTCTATCTTAAATCAGCTCAAACTGTTCATTTATACATTCTGCAGGAAGTGACCTCGGCTCAACAGGAAGTAGAGGCTGTCTCTATCGCAGTGCATGAGGATACAGATGTGGACACAACTCCACATGATGTGAACATTTACACGCAGCGGGAGAACATAAGCTCCGTCTCGCTGCAACCAAGTGAACAATATGAAGAAAGACATTCAGATCACACAGAGAGTGTGAAAGGACAGATCCAAGAAGACCATTCAGGCTTCATCACAGTAAGACAATCACTTAAAATTACCTTTGGTCTATCTCTAGCTTACCTTTTTACCCATATAAAAGTGTCTATGTTTTCTCTGCTATGTGCATACTATATGTAATCAATAATATGTGATATTAGGAATTGTTAAATCAAGGTTATCAACCTTTTTTTGTTATCTGAAGCCCTGTGATATAAAATATATATATCTGAAGTGCCCCCAATATGTTAATAATGCACTGAGCTGTTATATTACTTTTAGAATGTAATATTTATATTAGTATTGTCTTACAAAATAGTATTTTATTTTATTTTAATCGCAGGAGGACTTAAGAGATGGAGAGTTCACATTCAGTGACACCCAGCAGGTTGAGCAAACACCACCTTCTGCTCCACAGCTGCTACAAAACGCTGACACAACAGACACTGATGCTGCACCAGCAAGTGTTCATTTCCCAGACAGTGAACCCACGCAAATATTCGAGACCCTTGAGATGGAGGCATCGCTTCAGGGGCAGAGTAATGAGGAGGTCTGTGAGAGAGCTGGTGAGGAGCAGCAGCTACAGCGAGAGGCCACAATGCGCTGCCTTGTGGACATCCAGAGGAGAGCAGAGCGACGCTGGCAACGAGATCGAGACAGACAACTACTCAGAGTGAGCCAACTTATGCTGCATGACATTTCTGGGCCATCTGGGAAATTATGAGATAAAGTCAGTGTGGTTTTGTGACAAAGTCAAAATGATGAGATATGAAGTCATAATTATGTCAAAAAGTTGGAATTAATGACAAAACGATTTTGAGAGTCAAAATTTTTGATAAATTGAAATTATGAGATAGTTACAATTATGAGACATAAAGTTATTTTTAAAAAAAAACATGAAATTCTGACAAAACAATTTTGAGTCCAAATTATGAGATATGAAGTCATAATGTCAAAAAGTTCGAATTCTGACAATGATTTTGAGATGGTGTCAAAATTTGAAAAGTTGAATTTATGACAAAGTCAGTCTAATTTTGAATTCAATTATGAGATATGAAGTCATAATTATGTCAAAAGTGATATTGAGATTCGAAAATTTGAGAAGTCATGCGGTAAAGACAAAAAAATGACAATTAAAGTAGAAAAATGACAAAGCTGAAATTGTTGAATTCCTGTTATAATGACTTCATAACTGACTTTTTATCTCATAATTATGACTTTATTGTAATCTTGACTTAACGTCAGAATTGTTACTCTTGTTTATCTCAATTTTGACTTGTCATAATAATGACTCTGTATGTATTAATTTAGTCCCTCGTAATGTCTACTTTCTATGTCATAATTAGGATTTACCAGTGTAAGCTTGTTGGAAATGGGCTTCCATGTGTTTCATAGGCAAAAATAATTAGTTAAAAAGGCCATACACTTTGCTTTTGAACCTTTTTTCCAAATTCATAACCCATCTTACTTTCATAATATGATGCTTTTGGTTGAAATAGAATATTCATTAAAAAAAATATTGAAATAACATGCAATGATAAACTGTGTACAGCAAGACCAGGAATTAAATTAAATAAGGTCTGCTTTCATTTTAAGTTAACTTTAAGGGCAGGACAATTGATTTGTGAGTGAATTGTGTTTCCTTCTGTTCAGGTTCAAGAACGGCTGGCCATCGTCCAGAGTCGGAAAGCAGATGAAGATCTGTTGGGTCTGACGCAGGAAGACACACTCAGACATCTGACCGACACACTACGACAGGTACACACACATTCACAAGCACACTATCAGACACCTCAACGTGGACATGATGTAATTGTTGATTGAATGTTCTAGGAGGACGAGCAACAACAGAAAACTTTAGTAAGAGAGAAACTCCAGCAGATGAGAAGAGAACGCTCCTGCATTCTCCAGACTAGACGAGAGAGGTAATGTATATACACTTTTGCTAGAATAGTTCATTATGACACTGATCACCAGGTGTTTTTCTCATTACTTCACCCTAAAACTGAAATCATTTATTCATCCTGATGTCATACCTTCAGTGTTGTTTGTGTGTGTTTTTTTTTTTTTTTTTTTTGGCTGATTTTAGTGCTTGAACCTATGGAAACCCTTTTTTGGTGCAAAAAAAAAAAAACATGCTTTGGTAAATCATAATTATGTTATTATATTAAGTCAAAGAGTCAAAACAAGAGTCAAAATTAAGACATAAAAGTCATAATAAACAAATCACAATTATGAGATAAAAAGTCACAAATGACAGTGAAAATTAAGATAAAAGTCAAAAACTAAAATTGTTAAATTATGACAAATCAAAAAGATAAAAAGTAAAAACTGACATACTAAGTCAAAATCGAAAACAAAATTGAAATTGACAGATCATAATGAGAAAGTCAAAACTGACGTGTAAAAATAAGTCAAAATTAAAACAAAAATGGTAAAATGATGACGTCTAAAAAATGAAGTCAAAATTAAAACAAAATTGTCAAATTATGACAAGTCGAAATTAACAAATCATATTTATATTAAAATTAACAAATCATATCAGATAGTCAGAATTGACATACTAAGTCAACGTTATGTCAAAATGAAGTCAAAATTGACAAATCAAAGTTAAAATTGACCAGTCAGTCAAAATTAAGACATACAATTGTCATAATATAAAATAACATAAAATTGACAATTGACAAATAATTATGAGATAGTCAAAATAAGCAAAAATTATTATAAGTCAAAATTAAAACAAAAATTGTCAAATTATGACAAGTTTAAAAGATAGTCAAAATTGACATACTAACTCAAAGTTATGATAAAATTGTCAAATTATGAAAAAACAAAGATAAAAAGTCTAAATTGACATGCTTAGTCAAAATTATGATAAATCAAAATTAAGACATAAAACTGTCAAATTATGACAAGTCAAAATTGACAAAATTATGAGATATAAAGTCAAAACTGACATAAGTAAAAAAATTATAAGTCAAAATTAAAACAAATTGTCAAATTATGACAAGTTGAAAAGATAAAGTCAAAACCAACATATCAAGTCAAAATTATAAAAAGTTAAAATTGACAAATCATAATTGATATTTGTGAAAACTGACATACAAAACTAAAAATTGTCAAATTAAATAGAAAGCCACAGTAAATTGAAAGATAAATGTCAAGATTATGCTAAATAAAAATTATGAGATAAAAAGTGGAAATTGATATACCAAATCATATTTATGAGATAAACTGCCAAAATGACCTGTCATAATTATGAGAAAAAGTTGTAATGCACAAAATCATTTGTTAGATTTTTTTTTTATCTCATAATTATGATCTCTCATAATTGCTGCCCTTTTTATCTTTTAATTGACTTGGTATCTCACAATTTTGACTTTTTATGTCACCCTTTGATTTACCAAAGTGTATATATATATTTCTCCTAACATGACAGAAATGGGCTTCCATCTGAAACAACCTATGCTGATTGATTGAAAAAGAGCAGCATCAACAATTTGCCAGAAATGTAAAACTAAATGAGGGTCTTTTTAGAAAAAAAAAAAAAAGTTGCACTCATCTAACAATGTTTTGTTGTCATAGAAACACAGCTGGGTTTAAGGAGCTCCTTGCGCCCACAGCTCAACGCATGACTGAAACCGAAGAAGGACGCTAGTGCGTACTCAAAACCCATTTCTACAAACATACAGCACACAGTCAAAACATTCATCCACTTTATTGATGTATGAGCACAAAAGTAACTGTGTTTGAACGATAGCAACTTGTATTGACGGTTCAAACACTTTCCTAATTGCCAATGACAAATGCCGCCCCCTATAGGTTTATTATGGTGCTTACAATGCATGCACACATCGGCTGCAGATCTTTTAAGAAGACTGGTGTTTCTTTGGCAAATAATAAGTTGCATGACTCGTACACCTTTATCATAGACAGTAAGCACATTAAAACACTTCTGGGTTTGGTTTGCGTCGTGTTAATCTCAGTAGAGAGCGTGTGGCCCACATGCATGCCTTTCTGTCCTGCCATTGAATATAAACCAGCACAACAGTACAAGATGACTGACAGTGCCTGAATAACTGGCAAGTATATAATGAAACACGTTTGAACATTTTATTGAACTCCAGGAAACTCCACAATGCCTCAGTCTTTAACAAATTTGTGCGTGCGTGTGTTAATTAGAACTTAAACAACACAGTCTTGAGTCATTTGAGTTTTCTATATTCAGAGAGCATATATACTGTGAAAGTCTACGATGGAAATGAAGTAGTGATGAATAAATTATTTTGCTTCGTCTTTAGTTTTGCTTGTCTTTTTTTTTTAAAACAGTGCATGAATGAGTGTACTCGTAGGTAAGATTGCAGTAAATGAGTGTAAGTGTATATCTATATATACTGCAAGTGTGTGTGTGTTTGGTTCACTATATGATGGACGTGGAGGGCGGGGATCGAATCTGTCCGACAAAAGGGAATCGTAATACTTCCCCCAAAAAAACTTGCAAAGGATTCTGGGACTACTGGTGGGCACACTGCACCCCCGGACCATGCGGACCCCCTTCCTCGTCGGAGCTGTCGTTGTACGCTTCGCGGCGGTGACCACCAGACGATCCCTGACTGATGTCAAAGTCCTGCAGATCAACTTCCTCCGCATCAGCTGAGATGACAGGAACCTCTGTACGCGACGGCAACAGATCCTCCAACTCCTGCGTCAACAGACACACACAAGAAATTGGGCACTTCAGCAAAAGTCTGCATCTCGTCAGGTACACTCCAGTGTTATTTTAGTTTGCATTAGTTTTCATTTTTGTATTTTTTTGTTTTCATTTTCATTTCAGTTACAGTAATTGTGCGGTTCCCCCCCACCCACTTTTGTTTTTTTATGCACAAAAACAATCATCTATCAAAACAATGTTCATGATTTAACAAAATTGAAATCTGATTAATTCTGATTAAAATTTAAATCTGATTAAAACCCCCTTGCAACACAACTAATGATGCCTTTATGAGTAGTAATTTTACTGTACATTAAAAAAACTTTACTATATTTAAATGTTTTCATTTTTATATTTTTGTTTTCATTATAATTTCAGTTAAAGTTTAATTTTTACACTTTTTGTTTTTATGCTCAAAAGCATGATTATTTATCAAAACAATGTTCATGATTCAACATAAAATTAAAATCTAATTAATTATAACTGAAAATCTTGTATGCAGCACAACTAATGATGCTTTTATGAGTAGTAATTTCACTGTAAATATAAAAACTTACGACATTTTTAAATTATTATTGTTCAAATAATTTAAATATTAAAATAAATATATTCTATAACATTATCAATTTTATTCTAACCTTTAAATTTGAGTTTTTTTTTTTTTTTTCAGTTTTTAGCAAGTTAAACTGACTAAAATAAGATGAACAAAATTGAAAAAAAAGGCACACTACTGATGCAAAGAGGTATAAACAAACTTCTAAAGATAAAAATTAATTTAACTAACAATTTTACCTAATATTTACATACTTTTGAAAAACTGTTTTTTACCATTATTTATAAACTATTAACAACTATTCATATTTTGAATTGGCTTTTATTTTTGTATTTTTTAGTTTTAATTCAATTTTAGCGTATTTATGTTTTTATTAGTTTTTAAATATTTCTATTTAGCTTTTAATCCCTTTTTGGTTTTAGTAATTTTAATACTACAACTTAAATAAGTTCTGTTTAATCTAATATTTACAGTGACACTGTAGTTCACAGTAAACTGTGACATATTATGCCCAAAATTTCTTCAAAAATAATAAAAAAAATATTCAGACATTTCAACCTGGCCATGTTTTGGTTTGTGATTTTTCTTTAATTGCTAATGTGACCTTTTTACACCACAGACTGAACAAAATTAAGCATTGCTTGGCAATTGGTCAACAAAGTATTGATAGTTGTGTAAATATTGTCATACTAATATTTGTCTCAATTTTTGGTGAACTGTAATCCATTACATACCTTTCTATCATAGTTATCTGCTACTATCAAGATGAATTTGTTTTGACACAGTTTAACTCTGAGTTTTTGTCATGTTTTATTACCATTTTCAACTATAGTGAATAAACTGTGATAATGTGAGAAATGTTAAAGGTATCTGAATACATTTTGGTTTGACTATATTTTATTTCAATTTTATTTAGAAAATGTGTCATTTTTATTTAACCGAACAGTTGAAGGTAGCCATTGAATTCCATAGAATTTTCTCCATACTATGGAAGTTAATGGCTACCTTCAACTTGGTTCTGAGTAAATGACAATTTTCATTTTTGGGTGAACGATCCCTATTAGAAGTATATTTGAAGAAGTGCAGCAAGCAGCATTTAATCACTTTCGCAACAACACTGTTAAAAACTCACCGTTAGTTTCTCTGTGCTGATCCAGCCGTTCTCAGGAAACTGGACTTCAAACTTGATGTACAGATCTCCTTTCTCAAACGGGTTTCTGTACTGAGGCATTCCTTCCCCGCGGACAACCCTTATAGAACCTGACAACGAACACAACAACACTTTCTACAGCATATTCTACAAAAACATGAGCAAAACGTTGACAAAACATTGTGCTCACCTGGCTCTATGACTTTGCCAGGGGGATATTTGATGACCAGATGTCGTTCGTCGAGGTGCGTGAGCATGAACTGAAATCCGCAGAGCGCCTCCACCAGGCCAATCTTGTGGCAGATGTGCAGATCGTTTCCATCTCGACGGAACTCCTGTAAACAAAGACATCTTAGGTAATTGTGCTTTAAAAGTGGTGGAAAAACCCATGTAATTCCATTTTCCAAGCTTTCCGCTGATGTATTGTTTGATAGAATAGGGCAATATGTGGCCAAGATACTATTTGACAATCTGAAATCTGAATATATATATATATATATATATATCGAAATATTGAGAAAATCACCTTTAATGTTGTCTAAATGAAGTTCTTAGCAATGCATATTACTCATCAAAAATTACGTTTTAATAAAATAAAAAGTTATTGCGACTAGTTATCTCACAATTCAATTCTCAAAATTGTGAGATACAAACTCACAATTGTGAGTTATAAAGTCCAGTTTTGAGGAGAAAAAAAAGACTATGTTCACAGAATTGTGAGATATGATTAGGGGTGTGCGATATTGACAAAAAATAATATCTCGATATTTTCTGGAATTTTATCGATAACGATAAGTAGACGATATTTTGCTATGTGTGTTATTGTGCTTAAGGATTACTGTGCTGACTCCTAAAGTTTTTTGATATTCTTCATATTCTGTGTGGTCAGTTCACAGCAGTTATAGAAATTATTATTTTCCAATAAATTTAAATAGATTTTTACCTTTTATGAGCATTTTTACCTTTATGAAGCTATGTTTTCTAAAAGTGTGCAACTTCTTTTGAGTCAAATTCTTACATTTAATCAGTCAATTTATAATAATAATACATTCAAGCTGTTAACAAACAAATTAAATCAGTATCAACAAAATTAATCTTTGCAAACATTGCATATTAAGTGGCATTTAGACGTATTTACACATTAATGCAGCTATATTTGAAATTATTTAAAAAGTGAAAAGATACTGGAAATATGAGCCAGTAGGTGTCAGTAAGTCGCTGTTAATAAGCGAGTCGTTGCAAAGGAACCGAATCATTTAAGCGGTTGTTGATTCATTCACGTTTTAAACTGGAACAAAACTGCGCCATGTTGCTAAGATACGCAAAACAGTGCCATGGCTGTGTTTGGAATGATTTTTGTTGGCGAAATTGAGCAAAAAAAAAAAGTAAGTATTTTGATATTAACTTAGTTTATTGAACTGTTGTATAAAATCAGCATCACGTTTGTAGTCATGCTGATGTAGGCACTTCTTCAAGTGACATTAACTATAGGTAAATTATATAAATACATTTTCTGCCTCGATATCTTGAATTATGTGATCATTCTAAATGTATTTTAACAGACTGAATCATGCAGTGACAGAAGGCATTAATAGACTTCATCACGTAATATAACTTTATGCGTCCACTCTGTAGGGTGTGGTTTGTTTATTTTTTGAAATATACTCGATAATGTCAAATGGCACATCGTAAAAACAACAATTACGATATTATCGCAGACGATATATATCGCACACCCCTAGATATGATCTGACTTAACTCCCATTTGTGAGTTTATATGACAGAATTCTGACCTTTTTTTTTACCCTCGCAATTTTTAAGTTTATATCACGCTATTGCGACTATTTCTCAGAACTGCAAGATATAAAGTCGCAATTCTGACTTTATAACTCACAATTGCACGTTTATATCACCTAACTCTGACTTTATTTCTTAGAACTGCGAGTTTATATCTCGCAAATCTGAGAAAAAAGTCTGAATTGCGAGTTTGTATCATGCAATTCTGACTTTATTTCATAGAACTGTCTCTCAATTCTGAGAAAAAAGTCAGAACTACGAGTTTATATCATGCAATTCTGACTTTATTTCTTAGAATTTAGTTTATATCTCGCAATACTGAGAAAAAGTCAGAATTGTGAGTTTGTATCACGCAATTCTGACTTTATTTCTTAGAACTCTCTCAATTCTGAGAAAAAAGTCAGAACTGCGAGTTTGTATCATGCAATTCTGACTTTATTTCTCACAATTGTGAGATTGTATCCCAAAATTCTGACTTTATATCTTGCAATTCTGAGAAAAAGTCAGAATTGCAAATGTAAACTCACAATAGTGAGAAAAAAAAAGTCAGAATTGTAAATCACAATTGCAAGAATAAAGATTAGAACTGCGAGTTTATATCTCGCAATTCTGACTTTATATCTCAGAATTGTGAGATAAAAAGTCGCAATTACCTTTTTTATTTTTTAAAACGGTGGCAGAAACGGGCTTCCATACTTTACTTAATATCCTAATGGCATACAAGAAAAATCTATCATTGTGACCCATACAATGTATTTTTGGCTATTGCTACAAATATACCTGTGTTACTTAGCACAGTAGATGTCTATGTAATGTCCCTATTTAGATAGTTCAGTAAACAGATAGGTGTGTGTGTGTGTGTGTGTGTTACCTCATGTTCTTTCTCCTGCAGCACTAGTATAATGTCCCCAGGCTCTGTGTTGGGCGACTGGTCCGCCTCTCCGCTGAATGTGATCTTCTGTCCATGTCTCATTCCTTTATCCACATGCACCTCCAAGACCTTCACCTCTTTACACACCTTACGGCCCTCGCAGTCTTTACAGCGGTCTTTCTCATGGATCACTTCTCCTAAAAAAGCAACCACGCATCTAAATGTTGTATTCAGACCATAACAAATCAAGTTCACTAACTAAAAAATTAATTCTCACCCTCTCCATTGCAGTCAGTGCACACGGACTGCATCTGCTGTACCATGCCAGGAGCCAGCTGTCTGATCATGATCCGCATGCCACGGCCCCGACACGTGGCACACTTCTGCACAGCCCCCGTTTTACCCCCTTGACTGAGGACAAAGTTATGTTTTTATTTAGAAAAAAAAGGTATTTTGCCAAGATGTTCATGTCTTTCTTTCTTCAGTTGAAAAAAGTAATTAAGGTTTTTGAGGAAAAAATTCCAGGATTTTTCTCCATATAGTAAACTTCAATGGGAGGCAACGGGTCAAAGGTCCAAATAGCAGTTTCAACGCAGCTTCAAAGGGCTCTACACGATCCAAGCCGAGGAATAAGGGTCTTATCTAGCGAAACGATCAGTCATTTTCTAAAAAAAAAAAAATATATATACTTTTTAGCCATAAATGCCCATCCGCGACTTCACGCATTACGTAATTGCATTCGTCTGTGTACTTCGGTTCAAAAAGGTAGGGTAGGACGAAAAATCCATCTCATTTTCTCTTCCATGTTAAAAATGGTCCGACATCATTATTTTACCTTTTTTGTAAAGGAGAATTGACTTTCTTTGCACATTTGCTTTGTAAACATTGAGTCGGACGAGCATTTCTCGTTAAAAAGTATATACATTTATAAAAAAAAAAAAAAAAAAAAACACAACTAGATAAGACCCTTATTCTTTGGCTGGGATCGTGTAGAGCTGCTTTGAAACTGCAATTTGGACCTTCAACCCGTTGGCCACCACTGAAGTCCACGACATGGAGAAAAATCCTGAAGTGTTTTTCTCAAAAACTTTATTTTCAGCTGAAGAAAGAAAGACATGAACATCTTTTAATTGTTATAACACACTCACCCATTGCAGGCACTGCAGAGTACGTTCTTGCTTAGCTGTAGTTTGGTTGTTTTTCCGTTGTACAGATCTTCCAAAGACACTCTATCGGTTATTTAAAAAGAAAGTTTAAAAATCATTTGTTTAAAGAACATTTTCATGCATTTTACAGTACATTTCACCACAGTTTGGAATAACGTGTACAGATAAATCATGCACAAAGACCTCTTTAGGGTTAAAGCTGCTTTGTGCCTGCTCAAAATTGTGCATTAAATCCAGACTAAATTATGCCAGTTTATAGATCAATAAGATCAATTTTGATTTCATGTTGACTTAAAATGATCAATTGTGTCATTGCTCATTTACCGTCAAGCTGATGGTAGCCATTGACTTCCACAGTATGGAAGAAATACTATGGAAGTCAATAACTACCGTTAACCTCTTGGTTACAAACACATATTCTTTTGTGTTCAACAGAAGAAAGAATCTCATACCGGTTTGTAATAACTTGAGGGTTTCATTTTTATGTTAGGTCATGCAGAAAATATTTCCCCCTTTTTCAACCTTCTTTGAGTTTTTATATTCACTTCACTCACTTCAGTGGATGTATCATGTCCTCTCCTCTCCGTCGGCCGCCATTCCGGGTCCTGCTGCTCTGGCTGCCCATAAAGCCGAACAGGCCTCCGCCGAAGATGTGAGAGAAGATGTCCTCCATTCCGGCTCCACCACCTCCACCCTCACGCAAGCCCTGTTCCCCATACCGGTCATACAAGTCCTTCTTCTCTGGGTTAGTCAGGACCTCGTATGCAAAACTGATCTCCTTAAACTAAATCAAAAAGGTCAAATTATTTACATTTTTATCATGTCAATGGCTTTCAGAACTTACGTTTGGATAAAATGAGAACTCACCTTGTCACCTGCATTAGGGTTTTTATCAGGGTGGTACTCTTTTGCTAATTTCCTGTATGCCTGAAAATAATAAGCAGAAAAACATCACTATTTAGAGATGTTTAATAAGGCCAGCAGTACTATTACTTACAATCAGAGGTAAGTTTGATACTTTGATGTCAGTGTGACAAATAATAATTGTGACCCTGGACTACAAACCTTAAGTAGTCCTTAAATCTTAAGTAGGACAGGTATATTTATAGCAATAGCCAAAAATAAATTGTATGGTTCAAAATTATCGATTTTTATCCCAAAAATCAGTAGGATATTAAGTAAAGATCATGTTCCATGTAAATATTTTGTAAATTTCCTACCATAAATGTATCAAAACAAGTTTAAAGGCAATTTTCCCAAAATTTTGCTTTTGTTTTGCACCCTCAGATTCAAGATTTTCAAATTGTTGTATCTCACCCAAATAACAAACCATACATCAATGGAAATCTTATTTATTGATGATTTATGATGATGCATAAATCTCAATTTCACAAAATTTACCCTTATGACTGGTTTTGTGGTCCAGGGTCACAATTTTGACACTGAAGAGATGTCCCTCAGAAACGGTAATATAACACAGCCCTCCTGAATTCAGCTAATAAGTAACCACCTACCAATGACCCAATTCACCCTAGCAACACCCTTTTATGTTGGTACAGATGTTTTAATTTTTTAATAATTTGCAGTTATTAAAAACTACTTATAATTTCAAAAGTAATTAAATAAAGATGCACAAATAAATGTATTTTTAAAGTTGGTAAACTAATTAAGAAAAATAATTTTTAAAAAGTATATTTAAAAATTGGGAATTTTGACTCCCAGAATCTGAATTGGTTCAAATATTCCCACGCCTAGTTGGCAGTAGATTGTTTTTCATGAAATGTAAATGCAATTTGACAAATACAATGGAAATTTTAAGCATCAATTTTAGGTTAAAATGTATGTACTATGTAAATGTATTACTAATCAAAATTTAAGTTTTGCTATATTTACGGTTGGAAATTTGCCAAATATCTTCATGGAACATGATCTTTACTTAATATCCTAATGATTTTTGGCACAAAAGAAAAATCGATAATTTTGACCCATACAATGTATTGTTGGCTATTGCTACAAATATATAAACCTGCGCTATTTAAGACCGGTTTTGTGGTCGAGGGTCACATTTTAGTATTTAAATAGTCTTGCATTTAGGGCAAATTAACTTTTGATTGTAAATTATATAATAAATTAGTAATGTAAAATTAATTTAAAACGCTGTTTAAAAATGTTTACATGTATAGCATGACACTGCTTAATTTCTTGTTAACAACCTTTACCATTTTAACAATTCCTAATCTGTGACTACATATTAAACTAATGCCATGCGTGATGCGTCATTGAAAAGCCCAATTGTGAGTACTGAGGCGAAGACCCCAATTTCCCCAACATCTGACTGATCAAAGGAAGCTGATTTCAGAGCCATGCTTGAAAGAAACCCTATCAAGCTATTTTCCACTAAGCACATTACATGGATTGTGCTTTTTCCTAGACCTAGTGGCTTTGAATTCACATTGCCAGTTCTTTCATGTATCTATTGTGTGATAACTCCACACATCCCACATTATTTTGGGTCTAGCTGTGTTCTCTGAAATCCTTTGTGTGCACACAATAAAACAACAACAACAACAACAAGCCAACTTGAGCATCAAGGCCAGAGCCTGATCACCTTCTTCTAACAAAGGACTGAACACAAATATGACGTTTCACACCGAGGGAATAGCTAAAACAAGACACTGACATCCATCTCTGAGTCATTGCATGTCAGATACGAGCTCAGGTTTAGCACAGCAGCTGGTAAGCTAAGCATCTTCTTGCACTGTAATGCTCTTGGACTGCAAGAAGCACCTTCATCTGTCTGCAGCACCTGGCTGATGCTCTCAGCGTTAACGACACGTACCGCAATACAAAGAGTAAACAAACTACATTATTTGACTATGTATCTTTCATAATCCTTCCCCAAAACATTTCCAGACCCGAAGAAAGGCCACACTGGAGGATCCAAGCAGCATGTAACCTGCAAAACACACTAGCGGCTCCCCCAACATGCAGCATCCCGCGTCACCCGCATCTTTGTTTTCGTTAGGATACTATGCGCGGGTCGGAAAGGACCGTCTCTACCTTTTTGAGCTCGTTTTCGGTGGCTGATGGAGATACTCCGAGGATGTCGTAGAGTTTAGTGTCTGCGACGTTCGCCATGTCTGCAGACCGGTGCAGCAGCTGCGCGAGGAGGAGCGGAGAGAGAGAGAGGAAAGCCGGCTGCGTGACGTCACGTGCGCGCCGCCGAGTCAGTGACTCCGGCGCGTGTCCGAGCACAGCGCGCGCTCGCTTGCTCTCCTGCGCCACAGTGTGATTGATAAACAATCGTGTGTCTTTTTTGGACACGAAACAGTCTTTCATTTATTTGTGTAATGTGCTTTTTTAGTGTCATATGCCTCAAATAAACCTCAACGTGATTACATATCTACTCTGCATTCTCTAGTCTCAGGGGACTTTACTTAATTAAATTTGTAAATGTCTATTTTTCGCGTAAAAATCAATCAAATAATAGAGGTGGGCAACGATTAATCGCGGTTAATCACATCCAAAATAAACGTTTTTGATTATATATGTGTGTATTGTGTATATGTATTATGTATACATAAAGACACACACATACAGTTTATATTTTGAAAATATTTACGTGTATGTACATATATTTATATTCATATAATTTATATATATATATATATATAAACATTTTTCTTAAATGTATACATGCATGCGTGTGTCTTTATATCTACATAATAAATATACATAGTACACACACATATATTATGTACACAAAAATTTTCTTTTGGATACGATTAATCACGATTAATCGTTGCCTAGCACCAAAATAAAAATTTTAAAAAATATGTTAAATTTAAATGTTAATTTTTGTGTTTACATGCAATTATTGGCATCCATGAGGAAAAAAGGATGACTTGAGTAAACTGAGTAAAAGTTTAAAAACAAGTTACAATAACTGTATAATATATTATTGGCCTACGAATACACTATATTATAATAGTATGTAATATATTTTATACAAAATATTTAACATTATATATTAAAAATGATTTAGATATGATGTATATGTTTGTATATTTGTCCTAATATTTTTTAAATAAATAAAATTATAATTTTTATACAAAATATTTAATATTATATGTTAACGTGACTATATATATATATATATATATATATATATATATATATATATATATATGAATAATATGTTTGTATATTTGTCATTTTTCTTTAAATAAAATTATGATATACTTATTTTTATGCAAAATATTTAACATTATATATGTTAATGTGACACACATATATATATATATATATACATATATATATATATATTTGATGTAAATGTTTGTATCCTAAAGTAAATAAAATTGTGATATAATTTTTATACAAAAAATTTAACATTATGTAATTATTATTATTTTTTAGATACATAAGGCAGGATATAATATCCAGCACTCCCATCTTCCCATTAAAACCAAACCAATAATAAATCGAACCGATCGCCCAAGCGCGTTCACACACACAGCATGCGCGTCCGCGTCTCCTGGTCGGCCATTTTGACTTGAGAAATAATGTCAAAATCTTTTTCTGCTCACAGTTTAAAGCTCTGAAGGGGCCAGTGCTGAAGGAGGAAGGATATCGGGGGATCTATGGATGCAGGACGATGCAACGCCAACCAAATATCATATTTCCCCTCTGACAGCCTACAGAACAGGTCTGATCACAGATTGCTGTTTGTCTGACATCTCAAAGTGTTACTGGTAAGTTTATAGCAGTTTATTTGTTCATAGTAATGTTATTCATCACTGTTTCAGTGCGTGTATATTCTAGTCGATCGTCTATTGTGAACAGAGGAGATGCATTTGTGACCTGCATATGGACTCACGTGACATACGAGCAGTGATTAAGTAAACCATGATTATGTTAAACACAGATGTCTTTCACCTTGAAATGTATGCTCATTTAGTCTTCATATACTCGGATAAATTAGATAAAATATTTACACGTCGTATTATTGCCTTGACACGCCTTTTGGGCTCCGGAGTATGTTTACTTTTGTTTATGCAAATAGGCTTGATACGATTTGAAGGCTTTTGGCAGTGGAGGCTTTTATAATGCTTTGCAACATCCAGTAATCAGGCATGCAAATTCTCAGCGTTTTGATTGGTGGGTCGAGTCTCGCCTCTGCGTTCTGATTGGTGGATCACGTTCAGTGACATTGAGCGAGGCCGTTGTATGTCTGTCTGACATTGATCTTGAACGAGAGATTTGGTTTCGCCTAGTTATCATAAAGACGTTTCGCGTGTTTTAGCGAAAAATGGCATGCGAATGAGAATTGTACAGTCGTCAGAATGTCATTTAATCCCTATAGCCCTGTTACACACATAAACGTGGGCGTGAAGTGTGTGTGTGATACCTCGACTGTATGATTTGATCACACACATGTTGATCTCTGCAGCATTCCTGCTTTCACCAAAACACGTGATATCACTTCTTCAGTCTATCTATCTATCTATCTATCTATATATCTACAGTTGAAGTCAAAAGTTTATACTCCCATTCCAGTGTCTGCAAAATGTGAATTATTTTGCCAAAATAATAGGGATCATTCAAAATGCACGTTATTTTTTATTTAGTACTGACCTGAATAAGATATTTCACATAAAAGATGTATAGTCCACAAGAGAAAATAATAGTTGAATATATAAAAATGACCCTGTTCAAAAGTTTTCATACACTCTATTCTTAATACTGTGTTGTTAGCTTAATGATCCACAGCTGTTTTTTGTTTGTCTAGTGATAGCTGTTCATGAGTCCATTGTTTGTCCTGACAGATTCTTTGTTTTGTTTTTAGCATTTTTGTGTATTTGAAACCTTTCCAACAATGACACTATCATTTTGAGACCCATGTTTTCACACCACCGAGGGACTCATATGCAACTATTACAGCAGGTTAAAACGTTCAAGTCTAAGTCTCCAGAAGGAAAAAATTATGTATTGGCCTGGGGTGGTGTACAGTTTTTCCTATTTTGCCAAAATATCATATTTTTTTTATTTAGTACTGACCTTCAGAAGCTACAGATGGATACTTTCACCTTCAAAATTTTAATTCATCTTAATGCATTGTGTTCCTTTATGAAGCATCTGTCATTTGAACCTTCTGTAACAGCTGCATATGAGTCACTCAGTTGTCCTCAATGTGAAAAGATGGATCTCAAAATCATACAGTCATTGTTGGAAAGGGTTCAAATACACAAAAATGTTGAAAAACCAAATTTGTGGGACCTGAAGGATTTTTCTGAAGAACAGCGTGCAGTTTAACTGTTCAGAACAAACAAGGGACTCATGAACAACTATGACTAAACAAAAAGTCTGTGGATCATCACAGTATCCTCACAGTATTAAGAAAACATTTGGAGTCATTATTATAAATTCAACTATTATTTTCTCTTGTGGACTATATGTAAACGTCTTATTCAGGTCAGTACTAAATAAAAAATAACATGCATTTTGTATGATCCCTCTTATTTTGGTTAATAATTAACATTTTGTAGATTCGGCAAGGTGTATGTAAACTCTGTCCCTCCGTCTGTTGACCTCAAAATATACAATATCTAGTGTTGGAATAGTCATAAAAAGGCAGTAACATTAAAAATGATAGAGATTTATATAGCATATAGTATTTATGTAAATAAATACTACAGTTATCATCAGCTCTGAAATATTTCTTTCGGTGAGTGCGTTCTATATAAGTGTGTGTGTGTTGTAATAGATTTGGTGCAGTAATGGTGGGTGACGCTATGATGTAGTTTGGGCTGGCAGCTGACCTCATATCCGCTGATTAATCCCATTAAAAGACTAAAAAGGAACATGCTGCTGTCGTTGGGTGTGTGTGTGTGTGTGTGTGTGTGTGTGTGTGTGTGTGTGTGTGTGTGGGTGTGTGTGTGTGTGTGAGGACACATTCATGTGTGTTTAAACATGAGCTTATTCAGCCTGAGTCCTAGTCGTATTACAGAACCGTAATGTGGCTTAATTGAAGTGTGCATGGCACGCTTTCCCCAGCTCACTGGTCTTAGTCATGTCTTTGTCCCTACAGGTGCCTGTGTTGTAATGTGAGGCAGCCTTGCGGATGGATGGGTTATATGACCACTGACCACTCAGTCTAGTAAACCAATGTGTGTAAACTGGTCTCTGCATCCCAACTAAGGATTCACAGCATCTGACTGAAGGTAATTTATTGTTATCATCACTTAAAGGGGAAGTTCACTTCCAGAATTCCTGATAATTTATCCTCGTTTCATCCAAGAAATTAAATTTTTCTCCATGGAGTGGACTTCAATGGTGGCCAATGGGTTGAAGGTCCAAATTGCAGTTTCAGTGCAGCTTCAAAGGGCTCTACATGATTCCAGGCAAGGAATAAGGGTCTTACCTAGCAAAACGATCAGTCATCTTCTAAGAAAAATACAAATGTATGTATTTTTTTTTTACCACAAATGCATGTCTTGGATCTTGGCTTCTAGGTGTTTACAAAGTGAACATGCAAAGAAAGTCAAACGGCCTTTACAAAAACAGTTAAAACAACAATGTTGGGTGATTGAACCAAAGTACACAGATGAAGAACTAACCGTGCATAATTTTTTCAACTTGATTATGCAATGCGAAAAGACACACATGTGCATCGCAGAGCTAGTTGAAGATGAGCATTTGTGGTCAAAAAGTAAATACGTTTTGTTTTTGTTTTTTTAGAAAATTACAGATTGTTTTGCTATATAAGACCCTTATTTCTCATCTGGGATCGTGTATAGCCCTTTAGAGGTATTTTTTTAATTTTGTACTGCCCTACAGAAGCTACATGTATGTTTCCCAGAAGACAAAATAAGTTACATTTATCCTTCAAATTTAGAAAGTTTTCAGCCCTGGCTCTTAATGTATAATTTTTCCTTCTGGAGCATCAGTGAGCATTTGAGCCTTCTGTAATATTTGCATATGAGTCCCTCAGTTGTCCTCAGTGTCAAAAGATGGAGCTTAAAATCATAGTCATTGTTGGAAAGGGTTCAAATACACAAAAATGCTATAAAACCAAAGAATTTGTGGGACTTGAAGGACTTTTCTGAAGAACAGCGGACAGTTGAACTATTCAGGACAAACAAGGGACTCAAGAACAACTGTCACTGTGTTTTTTTTATGTCACAAAAAAAACAGCTGTTGATCATTCAGGTAACAACACAGTATTAAGAATCAAGTGTATGTAAACTTTTGAATGGGGTCATTTTTATAAATTCAGCTATTATTTTCTCATGTGGACTATATGTAAAAAAATTTTTTACATGAAATATCTTATTCAGGTCAGTGCTAAATAAAAAACAACATGCATTTTGTATCATCCCTCTTGTTTTGGTTAAACATTTTGCAGATGAAGAAAGTTTTTATGGATATTTTGAACTCTGTATCATCAAATTAGACAATATTAGGCCTAGGGCATTTTTGTTTGAGTTGCAGGGCTATGTTATAAACAATAACAGCATTATTATCAGGATCAACTTTAGTATTATACACATAATCCTACGCCATGTAAGATCTTGTGTAGTACACAAGTCCAGAGACAGATCGACCTGAAGGCAAATGAAATCAGATCAGCTAATAGTCTTTAATTGACTGATGCATTGATTCTCAAGCTGCGCATCAGGATTGTAATTACAGCTGACTTGCTAATGTTTAATAGCTGCTGTATGTGCTGCTCAGGATATGTATTATTTAAACTGTAGGTGTTCATTTTTCAATGCATTATTTATACATTGATTTCTTCTGGTACATTGGGCATTTTCTATATCGACTTTTTTGACTAACCAAGAGTGTTATAAGTCATTGACTGTCAAACTGTTTGAAACACCATCTGCTTTGTTTTTCTCATATGCTTGAGTAACTCTCTCTCTGTCCTTCTGTCTCAGGCTCTCTCTCTCTTTCATCTGTAAGCTGCAGTCATGTTCTGGAAGTTCGACCTGCACAACTCCTCTCAGATCGAGAAGCTCTTGGAGAAGGAGGATGTGACCCTACTGGAACTGCTGGATGAAGAAGACGTGCTGCAGGAGTGCAAGGCCCAGAATCAGCGCCTCCTCCTCTTCCTCACACGGGACAGCAGCATGCTGGAGCTCCTCAACCTCGTCACGCACGAGCCCCCTGCTGACCGGGAGGAGAAACTGCGCTACAAGTGAGTGGAGAGACAGTCTAGTTTACTTTCTGAGCTGCTTTAAAACAAAAAGTTTTTTAACTTTGTCTTCATTGGAGAAAAAAATATTGAGTAATCCAGTGAATTGACCAGTATTTGGCCTTTTTGAGATTGGACTGGCTCATTAAATAACTGATATTTGGCCAATTATAGATTATGTAGCTGGCTGATTCATTTTACAGATATTTGGCCATTTTGAAATGATCAGGTAGTCTAATTAATCAGCTGATGTTGAGCCATTTTAATGTAATAAGTGTTTTGAAATATTTATTTCCGTATTGATTTATATACATTCTTAAAATTAGCCATTCTTTAATGTAGGTTTTAATTATTTTGCTGTGCTTTTTCTCTTTTTATTAGTTTTAGATTTGTTTATATACACTACCAGTCAAAAGTTCTTTTTAAAGAAATTGTTTTTTGGGGGGAAAAAATAAGTATTTTTAAAAATATTTATTATCTATAATAACTGCTTTCTATTTTATAAATATATTTTACAATTTTAAGATTTTAAAGCTGATTTTTTTAGCATCATTACTCCAGTCACATGATCCTTCAGAAATCATTGTAATATTCTGATTTGCTGCTCAAAAAATGTATTTATTTATTTTATTATTATTATTATTACTGTATGTTGAAAAAATAACAACGTAAAATTCATAACATAACATAAAATTCAGAAGAACAAATCTTTTGTAACATTTATATCTTTTGTAACAAAATATACTGACTCCAAGCTTTTGAATGGTTTTGTGTAACTAATAATGTTACAAAGCAAACTTTTTATTTCAGATAAACGCTGATCTTTGGATATTTCTATTTTAATAATAAAATATGACAAGAACTCAGAGTTAAACTGTGTCAGAACAAATGAGGTCAGATAACTTTGATAGAAAGACATGTAATGGATTACAGATAACTGTCAGTAGGACAGTATTTACTCAACTATCAATACTTTGTTGACCAGTTACCAAGCAATGCTTAATTTTGTTGCATTAGGTTGCATTAGCAATTAAAGAAAAAACGCTTGGTCAGGTCAGTGTCTGAGCAATTTTCGGGCCCAATTTTTTTTATCAGAATTTGAAGAATTTGTGAGTATAATGTCACAGTTTACTTTATTTTGCTATCCTCACTTACATAAATGAACTAGTAAAAAATATAAAAGAATTATATCTGGTGTCTGATAATTTTTGGTTTGACTGTATATTTTTCTTTCTGTGTCTCATGCAGGTATGCTAATGTAGCATGCGAGTTGTTGACATGTGACGTGTCCCTAATCAACGATAAAGTTGGTGGGGACGAGTGTCTGCTGAACACACTCTATAGTTTCCTAGAGCAGAAGTCAGCGCTGAACCCTCTACTGGCCTCCTTCTTCAGTAAGACCTTCGGCAGCCTCATCACTCGCAAAACAGAGCAGGTATGCCAACATAACTTTTTCATTTGAAAATCTGTTTTTCTGCATGTTTTTTTCATTCTGCTCTTTGTTTATTTACATTATTTATCAGGTGATTGGTTTCCTAAAGAGCAAGGAGGATTTTATAGGCCAGGTGTTGAAACACTTGGACACGTCGGCCATGATGGATCTGGTGCTGCGTCTCATTAGCAGCGTGGAGCCCCCCTGTCTCAGACAGGAAGTGCTTACTGTGAGTGCACACGACCTGCTGATTCATTTATAGGTGTTTCTGTAATGGACACTTCAGCTCTGTGAGAAACAGCCTCTCTCACACTTGTTCTCACTGTTTATTTGATTTGTCTACTAATAATGTGCGATATTCATCACAGAAAAAACTCAACATTAAAATTAATTTATGCTTTCAGCACATCTCAGAAGATATAATGTGGTTAACAGTATACTGTAGTGGAAATGATATTGCAAATGCCATTTTAGGCATTACTTATGCAAATTGAATCGTTTCATACATCCTAAATGGTTTCTGTTTTTTTTTTTTTAATGCTTTTGGAAGAAGACTTTTATGCTCACCAAGGCTGCATTTATTTGATCAGAAAATACAGTAGAAACTGTTATACTGTGAAATACTAGCACAACTTAAAAGAACTGTTTTCTATTTGAGTGTATTTTATTACTGTGATTTCAGCATCATTACTCCAGCCTTCAGTGTCGCATGATCCTTCAGAAATCATTCAAATATCCTGATTTGCTACTTAAGAAATATTTATTATCTATGTTGAAAACAGTTGCTTCCTATTTTTATGGAAACTGTGATGCATTTTATTTTTCAAGAAATAGAAAAGAACAGATTTATTCGAAAGAGAAATCGTATTAACATAATTTCTGAAACCAAACCTTTAATGGAAGTGTACATAATATTTAAAGGCTTAAACACTGTCTTATCATAGTTTAATAATTAAATTAAAGTTTAAGTATATTTTTGCTGAATTTTTATTTAAAGTGTGGGATGGCAAAAAACAATGAAATCTATACATAGACGTTGTTAGATGAAGGCATGGTGAAAAGTTTCCAAGACCGTTTTAGTGTAACCTTAAGGGGAAAAAAAAAGAAATATTTAGTCTTTTTATTGAGTAAAATTGTTTTGATGTTTCATGTCTTTTGTTTTCAGTGGCTGAATGAAGAGAAGCTGATCCAGCGATTCATTGAGCTGATACATCCTCGCAGTGACAGTGAGGTCAGTCACTACAGTTTTACATTTTCACAACAACAAAAGTTTGAAGGATTAGTTCCAGAATAGTCCCCATGTCATCAAAGATCTTCTTTTGTCTTTCTTTCATCAGTCAAAAAGAAATTAAGGTTTTTGAGGAAAACATTCCAGGATTTTTCTCAATATAGTGGACTTCAATGGGGATCAACTGGATGAAGATCCAAATTGCATATTCAGTGTAGCTTCAAAGGGCTCTACACGATCCCAGCCGAGGAATAAGGGTCTTGTCTAGCCAAATGATTGGTCATTTTCTAAAAAAACCCCAAAACAAATCTATATATACTTTTAACCACAAATGCTTGTCTTGCACCAGCTTCACTTCATGCATTACATGTTGGAAAAGTACCGACCCAATGTTTACAAAGCGAACATGCAAAGAAAGTCAACCGCTATTTACAAAAAAGGTAAAACAACGATGTCAGATAATTTTGAAGTTTGAGGAGAAAATATCTAGTTTTTCACCCTACCCTACCTTTCTGAACTGAAGTACAGAGACGAATAACTAACCACGTGTGACCTTTCGAACGTGATTACGTAATGTGTGAAGTCGCACATGTGCATTGTAGAGCTAGTGCAAGATAGCCATTTGTTTTGTTTTTTAAATGACAGATTGTTTCAATAGATAAGACCGTTATCAAAGTGTAGAGCACTTTGAAACTGCAGTTTGGACCTTCAACTTGTTGGCCACCATTAAATTCCACTTTATGGAGAACATTCCTGGAATGTTTCTCTCAAAAACCTTAATTTTTTTTCTGACTGAAGAAAGAAAGACATGAATATGTTAAATGACATGGAGGGGGGGGGGTGAGTAAATTATCAGGAAATTTTTATTATGTAAGAAAACTAATCCTTTAATACCTAGAGTGAAGCATTGATGAATGTAGCAGTGATTATAGTTTTTTTTTTTTTTTCTTTAATCTTGGTACTGAAAAAAAGTCCTCATGTAACAAAAACATTTGATTCCATCTTACAAAGTAAGTAAATATGAGTTCATATGTGACCCAGGAACACAAAATCATTTATTTTATAAAATTGAGATTTATACAACATCTGAAAGCTGTTCAAGTCCCATTGATGTATGGTTTGTTAGGATAGGACAATATTTGGCCAGGATACAACTATTTGAAAATCTGGAATTTGAGGGTGCAAAAAAATCTAAATAGTAAGAAAATCACCTTTAAATTTGTTCACATGAAGTTCTTAGCAGTGCATATTACTAATCTAAAATTAAGTTTGATATATTTAGGGTAGGAAATTTACAAAATATCTCCATGGAACATGATCTTTACTTAATATACTGATGATTTTTGGCATTAAAGAAAAATCGATAATTTTGACCCATACAATGTATTTTCGGCTATTGCTACAAATATACCTGTATTTTGTGGTCCAGGGTCACATATGTGTTTGTGTGTTTACAGACGCAGTCAAACGCATCTCAGGCGCTGTGTGACATCATCCGTTTGAGCAGAGATCAGGCCAGTCTGCTGCAGGAAACGTCAGAGACCGACCCTCTGCTCACAACACTAGAGCTGTGAGTGTGTGTGTGTGTGTGTGTGTGTGTGTGTCAGCACTTCTACTTCAAACTGTGCTTGGTCACTTTTTATGTTGGCTAGACGGTGTCTTGCTGTTTAAGTGGGTGGTTGTCTGTCAGAGTAAGCTGCAATGTGGACCAGACTTTATCTAGGAATAGTTCAAATACGTTTCTCACCCTCAGGCCATTCAAGATGTAGATGAGTTTGTGTCCTCATCAGAACAGATTTGGAGAAATTTAGCATTACTTGCTTACCAACAGATCCTCTGCAGTAAATGGGTGCTGTCAGAATGAGACTCCAAACAGCTGATAAAAACTTCACAGTAATCCACATGACTAGTCTTGTGAAACATCAACATTCAGCCACGTATTTTTAAGATATGTTCTTGATTGTAAGTTGTGTAAATTTTGTGCATATTTTGCACCAAAAAAGCTATATTATAGATAGAAGACTTGTAATTTAACACAGAAGTGATTGTAAGTTAAAGCAACACTCCACTTTTTTGGAAATGGGCTCATTTTCCAACTCCCCTAGAGTTAAACCGATGAGTTTTACCATTTTTGAGTCCATTCAGCTGATCTCCGGGTCTGCCGTTAGCACTTTTAGCATAGCTTAGCATAAATCACTGAATCAGATTAGACCATTAGCATCTCATTCAAAAATGACCAAAGATTTTCGATATTTTTCCTATTTAAAACTTGACTCTTCTGTAGTTACATCGTGTACTAAGACGGACAGAAAATTAAAAGTTACGATTTTCCAAGCTGATATGGATAGGAACTATATTCTCATTCCGGAGTAATAATCAAGGAACGTTGCTGCTGTACCATGGTTCAGCAGGTGCAATGATATTACGCAGCGCGTGAATATAGTCCACAGCTATGTGGAGTGTTCCTTTAAAAATGCCTGAGTGATGGATTTGTTTATTACAAACATGCAGCTTTTCACTTCTCAAGACATTAATTGATGGACTAGAGTGGTGTGGATTACTTGTGGATTGTGATATTTTTATCAGCTGTTTGGACTCTCATTCTGATGGCACCCATTCACTGCAAAGGATCCATTGGCGAGTAAATGTAAATGTTATAATGCTAAATCCGTCTGCTGTATGTGTGTATTTCAGACAGCAGAACGTCGAGGCCCTGTTAAAGAACATGTTTGAAGGCGAAAAAAGTGAAGTGTGCATTGTCAATGGAACGCAAGTTTTACTCACACTGTTGGAAACTCGTAGAACAGGGTGAGTAACACAAACATACAGACATATTTCATCACATACACTTAAAGTGACTGTTACTAAACCGTGTGTTTGTGCACAACAGTGTTGAGCAGGTGATTGACCCATGCTCTCAGGGATTGGAAAAGTCTTACACTGTAAACAACAGCATTTTAATGGGCATCCAACCACATCTAAAGCACTTCCACCACCTGCTGTTAAACCCACCCAAGGTTGGTCTGTTCCTCTGGTTTTATCAAAAGCCTTAAAAACAAAATGAAAGATGTCACATCAAGGATGTTTCTAACCGTCTCTGTGCACAGAAATGTGTGATGTTGACCACGATGGGCGTTCTGGAGGAGCCGTTTGGCAACGCACGACTGCATGCATCCAGATTGATGGCTGCTCTTTTGTACACCAGAGCTCCCAGAATCCACCACGAGCTCTGCCAACTGAACATGATCAACCTGCTGCTGGTATTAGTCATTCTTAGTCTAGTCAATAAATAAATACAATTTTCTTTCTTAGATCCTATCAGGTTTTTTTATTTTTTATTTTACATTTTAATCTTTCTGGATATTAAAGGGATAATTCACCCAAAAATTTAAATTCTGTCATTAATTACTCACCCTCATGTTGTTCCAAACCCGTAAGACCTTTGTTCATCTTCAGAACATGAATTAAGATATTTTTGATGAAATCAACGCAGCTACTATATTCAAGGCCTAGAAAGGTTGTTAAAATAGTCCATGTGACATCTATGTAGGGTCAGAAAGCTCTCGGATTTCATCTAAAATATCAAAAATAATGATTTTAGAATTATTTCTGAAGAATCATGTGACACTGTGAAGACTGGAGTAGTGATGCTGAAAATTCAGTTTTGCATCACAGAAATAAATTACATTTTAAAATATATTACATTAGAAAATAGTCATTTCAATTTGTAATAATATTTAACAATATTATGTTTTTTTACTGTATTTTTGGTCAAATAAACAGCTTTGGTGAGACTTATTTCTTAAATGTTCTTTCTTAATCTTTCTCTCTATAGGATTTGTTTTTTAAATTCTCCTGGAATAACTTCCTACACATCCAAGTGGAGCATTGTGTCTCTGCCATCCTTAACCAGATGACAGAGAATGGGAAAACACACGATCAGATTCAGTTGGAAACGCAAGACACACAAAACATAGACAAATCTGACATGTTCACACGCTGTGACCTGATAAAGCATGTAAGTATAACCCTCACTTATTAAAGGTGACCTATCATGAAAATCTGACGTTTTGTGTGTTTAAATGCTATAATCGGGTCCCCGTTGTATCTTCCAATCCAGAAAACGTGAACAAGGACAACACAGTAACTGGTTTTGGTAAACCTTTCTCTGCAAGCATGTAAAAAATAAGCCGCTCAGATATCGTTCCCCCTGTAATGTGGACAGGGGATCTTATTATAATATTACCGCCCCTTAATCTGCACATTTCCACCCATGGCGACAAGTGACAACGATGTACCAGTTCTAATGTCATAGTGAAATTTCAAGCAAAACATGTAAACTGTTTTGTCGTTGGCTGCACAGATAAGCAAAGAACGCTATTTAGGGCTGTCGCGATAACCGCATTATTGCAATACCGCGATACTGACAAGCGTAACCGCAGAGGAATGCAGCAACCGTTTTCTTTTTTCGTAAGGTTATGCCCTTCTCGTTTTACACTTCATGCATGTGTACTGAATATTAAGTAAGTTAATAATGATGACATAATGTGTACCATGCTGATTTGTACAGAGGCTCAGTAGATTTGCACTTAACAAGCCTAAACAGACAGCGAATGAGAGAGAGATCGACTGAGCAAGTGTGATTACCTGCGTCTGTCTTTCAGGCTGAGTCATGGATATTTGTAAAAATAGGTTGTCATGTCCAAGGAAAGCGAAATCTGCCTTAGCATCGATCCTCTGCTGGTCAGCTGAGCTTTTAAAAGTGGCGCTCAAAGTTACAATGGTTTTAACAACGCGTTTCATTAAGTCTCTCTTTGAATGAATCAGCATTTTTGAACGTGTAGTAGTTGAATGAGCGGTTTAAAGACTCACTCAAAGACAGTCCTTTGTCACCATCTTGTGGCGGACCAATGAAACTGCACTGACTGACAGCTCGTCTAGAAAACGCAGGTGAAATATTAACAAAGTATCTTGTCCATTCAGAATTCGAGGATCAGCATTAACTGTTAATCTATATAGGCTAACAATAGCCTAACGACTTTAATTGTCAAGTTTATGTTCAGTTATGTGGACCGTTATATTGACATTCTCTTCTGTTTACTTCACTTCCTGTTTCAATGCGATTTAGTTTTGGTTTCACTGGTATATATAAATATGGCGGTAATACCGCATATCGTGCTATTGATAATCAAAATTACCGCAAGGGAAATTCCTTCACCGCAACCGCCCTAACACTATTTAGACTCAGGAGACAAGAGAGCAGTGAATTTATTAACTGTATATTACGCTGCTGCCATACAGATCTAATATAAACACGCAATTTCTTTCTCAGCTGTTTACCTTCATAACCTGTGTTTTTTTTTTTTTTTTAATTTTGTGTTTGACAGTTTAAGCGCAATAAGACATGAAAGAGAAGTTAGTTTAGTACTCGCATGCCGTGTGCGTGCTTCAGATGTGTGCACTTAGAAGTTTAAACTAATATGGTTTAAAAAAGCATGAGTTCAGCACAATAAACATGATAATCAAAACCAAACAGATGTTTTTTAGAATATTATCTGAGGTACGAGCTATGCAGACACAGCCTTTCTGGAAAAGGGGCGGCATTTAAAGAGACATGCACGAAAACATTGTGCTTCTGCTTCCACTCAAAATAGACCTTTTCAAAATGATGTAATAAATGTATTATCTGTGGGGTATTTTGAGCTGAAACTTCACAGACACATTTGCCATGGCAATAGTTGTCAGAAATGAAAATGCATCTTGTGAAATACAGTATGTTGTATGTCACTGCAATGTGATTGTGTGTGTGTGTGTGTGTGTGTGTGTGTGTGTGTGCAGCTGCTAAAGGACTGCAGGCTGGTTCAGAGGATTTTGGATGCTTGGGAAGAAAATGACAAAACACAGTAAGGACATATTTAAATATATGTGACCTGAGAAGTCAATGTGCTGGTTGAATATTTGTATATTATATTACATGTATAGTAATATAAAGGTGTTGGGGTGTGTGTTATAGGGCAGCTGGAGGCATGAGAAAAGGTTATATGGGCCATCTGACCAGGATTGCCAACACAGTGGTGCAGAATGCAGAGAGAGAACAGGAACAGACCCAAATCGCACAGCTAATAAAAGGTAGCTGACACAGCTACCTTTTAATTACCTTTTTGTTTTTTAAAGACGTCTTTTCTGCTCACCAAGCCTGCATTTATTTGATCCAAAAACAATACAATTTTGAAATAGTTTTCCTATTTTAAATAACTGAATAAACATTTGAATATATTTTAAAATGTAATTTATTTCTGTGATCAAAGCTTAATTTTCTGCATCATTACTCCAGTCTTCAGTGTCACATGAACCTTCAGAAATTTTTTATTTTTATGAACTTCTGTCTTCAAATATTTGGTATGTTTGTGTATGACAGAGCTACCAGAGGACTATAACGAACGCTGGGAGCAGTTTGTGAATGAAACACTATCAGAAACTAATAAGAAAAACACAGCAGACCTGGTGAGATTTCACACAAAAACAAGCGTAGGAAGTATTTTTATATTAAAAACTACAATCTGCAAATCACTTTTAATAAGCATAAATTGCTCTTTAACACAGGTGTTCTCAGATTACCAGATCCAGCAGATGACGGCCAACTTTGTTGATCAGTTTGGACTGAATGACGACGAATTCGGAGAGCATGACGGCAGCATCAGGTTTACATTTAGAGATTTAATTATTATTAATTAAATTGTTAAAAATCTAAAATTAGTTTACATGCTCAATATAATTGTGTAAAAATATTTAAAACATTTTAAAACGGCACCTTGCATTTTCGTGTATGTAAATTTACCATAATTAGAAAAACATATTTACATTTAATGCTTCATGCGCACTTCATACATGATGTCCAGCAATTTAATAAAATAAACTGTAATTTAATTGAATAATTTAAAATATTGTTAATAATTTGTTTTTACTGATTCAGGTTAAATTTACGTTTCTCTGTCTCTGTTTTTCATGCAGTGCTACTTTCGATCGAATCACAGAGATTAACTTTAACCTGGTGGATGAGGGGGTGAGTATTACCCTCCCCCGCCCCATTTTGGCTTAAAATATCACCCTTTTTATGCTTTTGTGTTTGTTTTCTGAATTTACATGCTTTTGGCTTCCTTTCTCATTCTTGCTAACCCTTTCCGTTTCTCTTGTCTCTCAGGCGAGCTCTGCCATCTTTGAGACTCGCACGAAGGAGCGAATCAGGCCGTTTGATGATGCTGAGGAGGAGGAAGATATTTGGGAGGATAAAGAAATCAACTATGCAACACAAGTCAAAGCCAGAAGCAGGTTCATAGAAACACACACATATTCACACACAAAACATTCAGCCATTGCTCTGACTGCTATTTGTCTTCGGTAGGTTTGGACTGGTGACAAACGCTCAGAAGAGCGAGGCGGATGGTGGCTCTCGCAGACGTCTGGGTTCACCTGACATGGAGTGGTTTCCAGAGACCAAACAAACTCCAGAAAACACCAAGAATCTGGACATAGACAAGCAGTCCAGTGATCCACAGAGTATGTTCACAGCTCACACAAGCGATATTTAGAAATCTCACCTGATCCGATGTAACTGATTGTGAAAAACGATTATCACTCATTAGGTCCTGGATGGATTGCAAGTTTTGAAGACGACTTTAGCTGTCGGGATTTCGCAAGTATCGCAATGGACACAGGCTCCAGCGTGTGGGGAAGCTCGACCGCACAGCTCAGTGAGACAGAAGAGAAGGGATGGGCAACTTTCACAGACTTCCAGCCCTTTTGCTGGTGAGGGCGAGACTGTGTTTGAGGTGATATTGTGTATTCATGTCATTTTGACACTAAACATACTAAAAATTCTCATGTTCTGCAGTTCAGATGCAGGACCCAGATGCAGTTCACCTGTAGACTCGGAAAATCCAAACAAACAGAGCCAAAATGAAGAAAGTAAGTTGCTTACTTCCTTATTTCTTTAAATATATTTCTTTTAATTTTTTTGTATCATTCTTTTTTTATACTAATGAACAACAAATAAACATGCTGGATTAACATTGTAAAGTGTTTCCAAACTTTTATAAACATCTTTAATTTTTGCATAAAAATACATGTTTAAAAATACATGTTTATTTAATTATTGTTAATAATAATAATATAATATTACTACTACTAATAATAATTTTATTTTTTTATTATTATTTTTTAAAGTTTTAATTTAAAAGTTTTAAACATTTTATGTAGTTTATGTAATTGTTGTTTTGTGCAAGTACTGCAAAATAATGCAAGTTTTGCATTATTATTATTATTATTATTATTATTATTATTGTTTTTAATAATAATAATAACAATAATCAAATATGTAATGCTTTATTTTAATTTTTTTTTTTTCTCCCTCTAAATCCTGTTAGCCATAAGAATATAAATTTCTGTGCAAGATGTTTAAAGTTTGGTGTTATTAATAATAATATTAATTATTTTTGCTGTTATTTAATTTGTAAATATTTAATAATAATGATAATAACATATTGCTTAGGTATTATGGTACTGTTGTATTAGGTATTACTGTTTTTTGTTCTGAATGCTCTTGAAATGGTGCATTAATGAATTTATTAATTTGAAATACTACATATTTTTGTTAGTAGTAGTAATAATAATTTATTATATGAGTATTTCATTTAAAAATTTCATTATTAATATTATTGAAATATTTGTACTATTATTTGTATTATTAATACTACTACACTACTAATACTAATAATGTAATTTTATGTAGTTTATGTAATTGTGTAGTTTTAATTATTATTATTTTTATTATTATTAGTAATAATAGTTTGATATTTCACTTAATTTTGTTTAAAAAAAAAAAAAAATATATATATTATACACACACACACACACACACACACACACACACACATATATATATATATATATATATATATATATATATATAGAAATAGAAATAGAAATAACACATTAATTCATTACATTGTTATTACTAATAATAACAATAATAAAATGTGTAATGTTTTAATTTAATAACTTATTTTCTCTCTCTAAATGCTATTAGCTATAAAGTATAAATTTCTATGCAAGATGCTTATAAACATTTAGTGTTAATAATAAATTGATATTTCATTTAATTTTGTTTAAATATTATGATATCATCATCATCATTCTTATTATTTTTATCACTAATAATATTAATAATAATAATATATGTATGTTTTAATTTAATTAATAATTTTCTCCTTCTAAATGATATTAGCATTAAGAATATTAATGCAAGAGGTTTATAAAAGTTTGTTGTTGTTATTATTATAATAATTATTAGTAGTAGTAGTAGTAGTAGTAGCAGTAGTAATAGTAATATAATAATAAAATAATAATATATTATTATATATTTCCAGTACTTTTGATTATTTGTTCTAAACATTCTTGAAACGGTACCTTAACATCGGGTCATGTGTCATGTGTAAGTTAAAGGCTCATCAACATGTGTGTGGAGTGTGTGTGGGACGAGGAAGGCTCCTCTGGTGGCGTCTGACAGCAGCTCCAGTGGCTCAGACAGTGAGGAAGAGGAGGACCGAAACAACATCATCATAGAAAGCGTCGCCACGGCCAATGCCAAGGAGAGCGTTAAACTCAGTGTAGATGCAAAAAACGAGAAGGCAGTCTTCATCAGGTAAAACACTGATACTCATACTTGCATTCCACCTATTTGTTAAAAATGTGCATATTGATGCTTTATATAACAAAATGTGCACAGTGATGATCCTTCATCTGTCTTTCAGTGACACTAACGCCAGAGCAACAGGTGGCATGGCAACAGATGTCATAGCAACAGGAAGCATCACTGGTACTCAGTCGCCCAAGGATCAGAAGTGAGTGTTTTTTCCATAAGAAAATTACTGGACATGTAGTTACAAGTCTCTAAATATAGCTCCATCTCGTTCTACAGGGGTGACTCCAGTAGTAACGGCCCAATGTAACAGCATTTCTCCCACCGCTCGACTCCACCCATCAAATGTTAAAGGCCGTGGCTTCCTGTTTTCAAACGTTTCCAACCCCTCTGGCATTCGCTCTTTCCATTGGTCTGCCGTATAGTTACATGGGTCTTTTTGGTTTGAGCATGAGCGGTACTCTAGATGATCTCTGTCTTCCCGAATGAAGACATCTTCACTGTTGAGAACACTGACCTTTGAACCCTGTGAGAGTGGCCCCACTACAGTCTGTGTGTGTGTGTGTGTGTGTGTGTGTGTGTGTGTGTGTGTGTTTGTTGAGCGTTGTGGAAGTAGAAATTAATGCACATCCGCAGATGAATTCTCATGTAATGCGTAAATATTCTCGGTACATTGACAGGCGTGATTTATAGTGTTATTTTTGTTTTTGAACCAGTATTTTCCACTTAGAACAAGGCAAGCCTCTGTGTGTGTGTGTGTGTGTGTGTGTGTGTGTGTGTGTGTTCTGTCTTGATCGATATCTCTGTTTGCTGTAGCCCTTGGGCCCGGTACTGATTTGATTTCAGTACTGATTTGTTTGCACTTATGTTTCCACAGCATTTATGTTTCCAGCTCCGCCACCATC
The DNA here is from genome assembly GCA_033026305.1 of Cirrhinus molitorella. Classification (NCBI taxonomy): domain Eukaryota; kingdom Metazoa; phylum Chordata; class Actinopteri; order Cypriniformes; family Cyprinidae; genus Cirrhinus; species Cirrhinus molitorella. The sequence continues at coordinate 6,520,433 of CM065127.1, read as the reverse complement.
CAACACATATACGAGCAAAAATAATAGGGAGCAGGTCTCAATATTTTTTTGTTGTAGGATGTTTTTATATAAAAGAATGGAAGCTTGTTTCCGCCACAGGATTAAAATAAAAAAATAAATAAATGTATATATACATATACTTCCAGTCAAAAGTTTTTGTTAACGTTTTTTGAAGAAGTCTCTTCTGCTCACCAAGCCTGCATTTATTTGATCCAAAGTACAGCAAAAACAGTACAAATATTAAAAGATTTTACTAAAAATAACTGCTTTCTAATTGAATATATTTTAAAATGTAATTTATTCCTGTGATTAAAGTTGAATTTTCTTCAGCGTCACATGATCCTTCAGAAATCATTCTTATATGCAGATTTTCGGTTTGACACATTATTATTATTATTATTATTATTATTATCAATATTGAAAACAGTTGAGTACATTTTTTTTTTTTTTTTTTTTTCCAGGATTCTTTGATGAATAAAAATATCCAAAGAATAGCGTTTGTAACATTATACACTACACCTTTTAGAAATGGTATTAGAAGTTAATACTTTTATTTAGCAAGGATACTTTAAATTGATCACAAGTGAGGACAAAGACATTTATAATGTTACAAAAGATTTCTATTTCAGATAAATGCTGTTCTTCTGAACTTTCTCTTTATCAAAGAAACCTAAAAAATACCGTTTTCAAAATAATATTAATAATAATAATAATAATAATAATAATAAAAAAATAATTGAGCAGCAAATCAGATTATTAGATTTTTTTCAGAAGGATCATGTGACGAGTAATGATGCAAAAAATTCAGCTGTGAAATCACAGAAATAAATTTTAAATATTAAAATAATTTAAAATATATTCAAACAGAAGCAGTTATTTTAAATAGTAAAAATATTTCACAATTTTACAGTTTTTGCTGTACTTTGAGTCATAAATGCAGGCAGAAGAGACTTCTTTAAAAAAAAAAAATCTTGTTCAAAAACTTTTGACTGGTAAAATATTAATTGTTAATATATATGAATTTAAATAAATGTTTGTGTTTACATGTTTGTGTACTGTGTATATTTATATGTATACACACAAATGTATATAATTATGAAATATTTAGATAATATATGTATATATATATATACACCATAATTTCTTAAATGTATACATGTATGTGTGTAAACACAAACTATTCTATATAACAATAATATATAGAATTGTGAGAAAAAATGTCAAGATAAAAATGGCAAGATACAATCTCAGAAATGCAAGGTGAGGTTATATTACCGAGATGTAAACTTGCAGTTCTGAGGAAAAAAAAAAAGTCTTAATTACCTTAATTATTTAATTCTGTGGCAGAAACCAGTTTCCATATACAAGACATAGTTCACCTAAAAGTAAATATTTACTCACCATCAGGTTGTTACAAACATGACTTTCTTCTGAAGAACGCAAAAGACGAGATTTTAAATAATGTTCATGCTGCCGTTTTTCACAGAATGTAAGCGGATGGTAATTTATACTATCAAATTTTTAAAAAGACCATAAAGAACTATAAAATTGGTCATTGTGACTAAAAATGGATTGAAATATTGTGGAACGGTTTGTGAAAAATTTCCGTCATGGCGTTGAAATCTCATTTGCATTTATTCAGACTCGCAGCATCCTTATTGGTCAAAACACCAGAAACAATGACATAATTTGCTTAAAACGACAGTTCACCCAAATATGAAAATTGTGTCATTAATCAAAGTCAGCATGATGAGGGTGAGTAAATGATGACAGTATTTACATTATTAAGTGAACTATCTCTTTTAAGATGTTTATGTATAGTTGTTTGATTCATATGTGTCTGTGGTTGGTATCAGAACGAACTCAGGTGAACGTTGTGCGTCAGAGCGAGTCTGTGTGCAAGAGAAGAACCGAGGGCGAGTGTGCCTTGAAATATCAGAGAACGACACATCAGTGTTTAACGTGTGCACATATCTTTACTCACATCTTCCTATATCACTGTCAGGTCTTAGTAATAACTGTTGTGTATTCTTTACAATATGTACACTTAATATTATATTTTTTATGACTAATTACTAGCGAAACACTAGAACGCTGCAGTGTCCGTTTGAATCTAGAGAGATAGCAATAATAGTATGAATAATTTCTTGCGTTTTTCTTTTTTTATTAGTAATGTAGCTTTGAAATGTGCACACAGGCACACAAACTGTTTGTGAGAGCGAGTGTGTGTGTGTGTGTGTGTGTGTGTGTGTGTGTGTGAATGTCAAAGACGCTCGGTGTGTTTTCAGTTTGTTTTTGCACTTATAAAAACTTGATTTTGATACCAAATGCAATGGGATGTTCGTGGCGGTACAACGATGATAACGAGAGCCCTCGGTCTGTGTTTGGTCTGTGTGCATTTTGTCATTTGTTGTGTAGCTACAGTTGGGGTCAAAAGTTTACATCCCTTTTTCAGAATTGTTAAAAATGTTAATTATTTGACCAAAATAAGAGGGATCATACTAAATGCATGCTTGTTTATTTAGTACTGACCTGAATAAGATATTTCACATAAAAGATGTTTACATATTAGAAAAAGTTTGTTGCATTTATAAAAAATGACCCTTAATTTTTAATACTGTTGATTCCTGAATGAGTAAAGCTTAGATTTTTTTGTTTAGTGATAGTTAGTCCTTTTGTTTGGTTTGTCCTGAACAGTTAAAGCCTGCTGTTCTTCAGAAAAATCCTTCAGGTCCCACGAATTCTTTGGTTTTCCAGCATTTTTGTGTATTTGAACCCTTTCCAACAATGACTGTATGGTTTTGAGATCCATCTTTTCACACTGAGGGACTCACATGCAACTATTACAGAAGGTTCAAACGCTCACTGATGCTCCAGAAGGAAAATCCAGGCATTAAGAGCTGGTGGGTGAAAACTTTTGAACAGAATGGAGATTTTTCTCATTTTGCCTAAATATTTTCTTTTTTTTTCACTTAGTACTGCCCTTCAGAGGCTACAGAAGATGCATGTTTCCCAGAAGACAAAATAAGTTGATCTGTTGTCCTCAGTGTGAAAAGATGGATCTCAAAATCATAGTCATTGTTGGAAAAGGTTCAAATACACAAAAATGCGGAACCTGAAAGATTTTTCTGAAAAACAGCAGACTGTTTAGGATAAACAAGGGAAAGCACAACTATCACTAAACAAAAAACACAGCTGTGGATCATTCAGGTAACAACACAGTATTAAGAATCAAGGGGATGTAAATTTTGAACAGGGTCATTTTTATAAATTCAACTTGTGGGCTATATGTAAACATCTTTTATGTGAAATATCTTAGGTCAGTAGTAAATACATTTTTGTATGATCCGTCTTATTTTGGTGAAGTAATGTAACATTTTTCTGAAAGGGGGGTGTAAACTTTTGACCTCAACTGTAAAATCGCAGATGTAAGCATGTGTGAGTGTGTTTTCGTGTTATGAGACTAAGAGTGAGACTCGAGAGAAATGTCGACCGATCGGTACCAGGCTCTGTGCTTGAATGTAACTCATATTTTATATGTTTATTTTTATTTTCTTATTAATATTATTTTATTTTTTGCCAAATGATTTTTTTTTTTCCAAATATTCCATATTTCTCCCATTATGGATAACAGGGTTCTATTCTCTCCTCACGGAGAGTGAATTCTTTCACATTTCTCACCGTTGCTTCATTCATTTTTGTGTTTAAGCACTTGAATACTGCCACTTAGTTGTGGAATAGCAATGAGGTCTTTACAAGAAACAAAAACCGTAATACACTAATCCCCCTTTATCTTGTCTTCCGCGTACATACAGCTCTTTATTAACCATTTTTCAGTGTAAACTAGTCCAGACATTTTTCTCCCCGAATGTCTAGATGTTTAGTTGACCTGTCAGATACCGTAAACAGGTTTAGTGAGTTTTGCTGCTGTTAATGATTTGTCGTTTGTCGATGCATTAGCAGAACATGAACGAGAAGAGAGTTTTTATCAAAACTGTGACTGAATACCACAATTTGTGATTCTAAATCTCACATTCTTTCAATCAGTGATTCATATTCCCTTCTGTCTCCACGCCACTATAAAGATTTTATAGCTGAATAAATGGATGCATCACAACTTGCAATGTGAAATCCACTGTTTCTGTTGTTGGGTTGTATGTATTCATGTACCCCAAAACACAAATGCATACTGTACGTTATGAACTGGTACAATATTTTGTGGTATGTTCTGCATCTGTCCATGGTGTGAAACTGGAACATAGGTCTGTTGTCATTTAGTCAAATGCCTTTTTAATGTATACTGATGCTGGTGTTTTTTTCTTTCAATTTGTTTTTCTTTTTCTTTCTCTTTTTTTTTTTTTTTTGGTATAATGCAATACTGTACCTGTCATCTGTTGTCAGAGTTAGGCTTTAAAATCAGATATCAAATAAATATTTCAAATTGGTTTGTCTGTCAAATGTGTGTTAAGGAAACTCCACAAAATGTTTCAGTAGAAATATATAATAACACAACCAAAAAAAAAGGTCACTAAATGTTTCGGTAGTGACATTTTTATGGAATAACACACAAAAAATGGTCACTACCGAAACTCCACGAAATGTTTCGGTAGAGTAATTTTTATTGAATGACACCCTCCCCCTCCAAAAAAAAAAATCACTACCAAAAGACCACAAAATGTTTTGGTAGTGTCATTTTTATGGAATAACACAAAAAAAAAAAAAAAATGTCACTACCAAAACTCCACGAAATGTTTCGGTAGTGGCGTTTTTATGGAATAACACCCAAAAAAAAAAAATTTCACTACCAAAACTCCACAAAATGTTTCGATAGTGCCATTTTTATGGAATAACACAAAAAAAACTAAAATGTCACTACCGAAACTCCACGAAATGTTTCGGTAGTGACGTTTTTATGGAATAACACCCAAAAAAAATTTTAATTCACCACCAAAACTCCACGAAATGTTTCGATAGTGCCATTTTTATGGAATAACACAAAAAAACCTAAAATGTCACTACCGAAACTCCACTAAATGTTTTGGTAGAGTAATTTTTATGGAATAACACCCTCCCCCCCAAAAAAAATCACTACCGAAAGACCACAAAATGTTTTGGTAGTGTCATTTTTATGGGATAAAACACCAAAAAAAAACTAAAATGTCACTACCGAAACTCCATGAAATGTTTCGGTAGTGCCATTTTTAGATACTTGAACCTAGCTCAAAGATGATAATCAGCACACGTTTAGCAAATCATGTTCTGAACAGTGTAGTACACATATAAAAACTAAATGTTATGGAATAACTCCCCAAAAAAGTGTTTGATACTAGTGACGTTCCTTAAATAAATTGTCATAATTTACAAAGAAAATTGAATCACAAAGATACACAGCTCATCATGTCATCATGAACATGAAACCAAAGGAATGAAACAAAGCTTCACTGAAAATTCCATGACTGGGAATGACAATAATCCTGTGTGAAGTGCACTGAAAGTGAAAGTTCCCCTGGAGGCACGAGTGGGCGGAGCCTTAGGTGAGAGGAGGCAGGCCATCTTAGGGAAGTGGGCGTGACTTTGAGTCTGTGTAAGAGAGTAAATATTTTTCACTACTGGTGGAACCTGTCCGTCTGCTTCACCAGAGACACGGAGACACAGCCTGAAGTGTAGGACGTACAAAGAACAGTGGAGAGAGCACAAACACACATTTACCAACAAGAAAATAAAAAGACTACTGGACGGAGCAAAAGTCTGGACATAGACCACAGGATTGGACAATAAGTAGATGAAGACAATATGTGGTGTGTTTGTTTACGTGACAGGTGCATCAGTGTGTTTAGGTCTGAGTGAGGCATGTGTTTCTGAGAACCTTTAATGGGTAGAAGCGTTCTGGATATGGGGGGATGTCAGAGTTACAGCAGCTCTGATGAAGAGGATGTCAGCGCTCTGAAGGCAAACTACACCAATATCAGCCTGTTCAAAGTGTAAGTATATACTTTACACACACACAAATTAGATAGGCAGTAAAATAAGGAATGCAGACATCAGACAAATGTCTGCTGAGGAGATAAGCGCCAACATATCTTCAGAGAGAGAGAATGTGTGTTAACATATCAGTAGTTTCAGTTGGGCTTCGTGTTGGAAAAAGGCTCAAAGTCAAAGGGAACTTCCACAAGTCCATGTGTGTTTGTGTGTGAAAACATGGACCCTCTGCACAAGGGTTTATGGATAAACACACCTGCCGCGGCCCATGTATTTACATACCAACTGGTGCAACTGGTCATTTTGGAGAAAAAATACATTGCTTGCTTATAAAATGTTGGCTAAAAGTAAACATTATATACATGAAATAGCATTTTTTTAAGTACTGTGGTACAGAAGTGGTAATACTGTTATAGATATATGTATTTTCATATGTAATAGATATTACATGCACAAAACCATGTACATTAACTGCTGTATCTAACATGGCCTTTATCTAATAAAACCTAACCTCATGTCAAGGAAATACTAAAAATAACTATCCATTCAAATTGTTTTTTAGAGTTTCCACTCATGCTCATACAGAAAAGTTATGTAATTTTTACGACTATAGCCATAAAATGTGCATTAAATAATGGAAAAGAGCAAGTAAACAAAACTACGTATACACTGCGAGTCAAACGTTTTTGAAAAGAAGTATGTTAAGTGTCTTCTGCTCACTAAGCCTGAATTTATTTGATCCGAAGTGTAGCAAAAACTATAAAAACATAGTATTTTTACTATTAAAAATAGCTGTTTTCTATGTAAATGTTTTAAAATGTAATTTATTCCTGTGATAAAAGCTACATTTTCAGCATCATTACTCTAGTCTTCAGTGTCATATCATCCTTCAGAAATCATTCTAATATGATGATTTGCTGTTCAAGAAACATTTTTATTATTATCATTATCAATAAACAGTTGAGTACATTTTTCAGGATTCTTTGACAAATAAAAAGATCCAAAGATCAGCATTTATCTGAAATAAAACGTTTTTGTAACATTATACGCCATTCAAAAGCGTTTTTTTTTTTTTTGTTTTTTTTTTGCTGTTGTTCTAAACATTCTAGTCATCAAAGAAACCTGAAAAATGCTATTTTCAACATAATCATAATTTTTTTTTTGAGCAGCAAATCAGAAAATTATAATGATTTCTGGAGGATCACGTGACTGGAGTAATGATGCTAAAAATTCAGCTGTGAAATCACAAAAATAAATTGCATTTAAAAATATATTCAAATAGCCAACGGTTATTTTAAATAGTACAAATATTTCACAATTTTACTTTTTTTGCTGTACTTTGGATCAAATCAACTTAGGCTTGGTGAGCAGAAGAGACTTCTTTTAAAAACATTAAAAAGCTTGACTGGTAGTGTGTCATCGTAAATCTCCTCAAGTGTTCATTTAAAGGCATGGTAAACATAGTATTTCTCTGAGAGTGGTTAATTTAGATGAAATCATGCGATAATGAAACAGGGTGTGATGAGAATCTCAGTTTTAAAATGCTTTATAGGTGATGCTAACATTAGTGAGTAATGAACAAAAAGCTGAACCTCTATATGCGTGCAATAGACAAAAATGCAGTAACATTTGTACATTGCATAAGTGAGGCATAACTATCCCAGTGCTTTTTGGGGCGACCATATGGAAGATATTCCATCTCACGGCCTGTCAGGACCAAGGCCACCATCTTGAATCTTCCACCACACACAAACACACACTATCAGTTATTTCAAGGCTACATTTAGAGGTCTGTTTTCTCTGTGTTCACACACTTCATCAGGTCAGCGACAGCGTGTGTGTGGTTTTTCTCATTTGCATGAATGAAAATGATTAGTGCTGTCTACAGTAGAAAGCAGCACTCTTTCCAGTAAGAACATGATGACTGCTCACTAATGCTGTCAGAAAACATGCATAAAAGCAAACGCCTCCTTCAGCACATACAGTAATCGACCAGCCCCATGTGCACACATGACAAACTAAACTAAACTAAATCCCTGTGTGTGTCCTTGTGTAACGTCACACGGTGTGTGTTCGCAAACTGTCTGCTATTTGCTCAGGAGCATAACTATTTGAATACAAATTAACTAGCAGGCAAGCTCACTGCAAAAGAATTTCACATTGCAAAGCTGCACATTTCAAATGAGATTTCTCTTCTCTAGCTTGCTTTTTCTAGTTCTTACAGTCCTTAAAGAATTGCTTTTGTTCCTCTTTTGTAAGTTGCTTTGGATAAAAGCATCTACTAAATGCATAAATGTTTAAAATCACCGTCCATTCATTTGAGAATTTTTATATAAAAGAGCTTTCATTAAATTGTAATAAATTGCTCCGCTGTGGATTCTTATTGAATATTCTGTTGGCTGTGTTTGTTGACAGAAAGAATAACAGTCTACATATAATCCCATCTGCTGAGGTCAAACCTTACCTAAAAGATCACTTCCTGTCCAGACGCATCACTGATCTTGACCTTCTGACCCTCTCTGCCCTGCCACACGGCCTAGACCAGCAGGAGTGGATAGCAACAAACAGTAAGTATTCAAACACACATGCTAGAAATAAATTATATTTTTATGAAAAATACTACTAACTAACCTCAACCCAAATCCTACCACTGCAGTTTTTGTTACTGTAAAATTAATAAAAATGAACACATTTAAAACAGTTTAGTTTATAAAAGTGCAGAATCAGTAAGATTTTTAATGTTTTATAAAAAAGTCTTTTCTGCTCATCTGATTTATTTGACATTGTGTAATATTATTGCAATGTAAAATAGTGGTTTTCTATTTTAATATACTTTAAAATACAATTTATTCCTGTGATGCAAAGCTGAATTTTCAGCATCCTTACTCCAGTCTTCAGTGTCACATGATCCTTCAGAAATCATTCTAATATGCTGATTTATTATCAATATTGTGCTGCTTATTTTATTAATTAATTTATTTAAAATAGAAATCTTTTGTGACAATACACAGTACCATTCAAAGCTTGGAGTCAGTAATTTTTTTCTTTCGATCTTTGTTTGAAAGAATTTAATACTTTTATTCAGCAAGGATGTGTTAAATTGATAAAAAAGTGACTTACATTGTTAGGAAAGATTTCTATTTTAAATAAATGCTTTTTACTCAAAATGTATCACAGGTTCCAAAATAATATTAAGCAGCATGACAACATTTTTTCTGTATTTTTGATCAAGTAAATGGAACTTTGATGAGCATAAGAGACTTCTTTTAAAAAAAGATAACAAATTTTCACAAACTTTTGAATCACAGTATATATATATATATATATATATATATATATATATATATATATATATATATATATATATATATATATATATATATTAGTGGTGTCAAAATTAGCGCGTTAACGCAGGAGATTAATTTTTTCATTTTAACGCGTTAAAAATATTTAACGCAATTAACGCATGGGCGGGGCCACCCCACTCACAACTGCTTATGAAATGCTTTTATTTAAATGCGCAGAGCGTCTTTACGAACACATCAAACAGGAGACTTTTCAGATGCGCGCTCCAACTTTACTTCAGCACCAGACGCGAGTCAAACGACCGCGGAAGCAGTACCGGTGACGGGGAGCTTAAGTAAAACGTTAGTGAACTGCGGTCAGATGAGATGCTGTCAGGCCATATGTCGGTAAAAACGAATTTAATTGTCCTGTCAGCCTATATAGCCTACTCTGTTTGTAGCGTGCGCTCTTGAAGTTCACGCGCAAATGTGCCGACGCGCGCTGTATTAGGCTATATTAAACCCAAATGAAACTGCGAGCATGCAAAGTCGTAGTTGTATCGTCAGGTAAAACATGAATTCACAAAAAAACAAAAAAAACAAAAAAAAAAAAAAACGATTCAAGCTGCCTTAACTGTGCGTGTAAGAATTTATTATTTATAGGTCAAAGCAGTGTCAGATCAAGTTCAGCAGTGACAACCTTTAAAGTAACAGCAGCCAAAATATCCTTATAACCAGTTGCTGTGATGTCTGTTTATTAAGGAACAAAATTAAAAAGAGGAAATTAATAACTAAGTTTTATCTTTATATAATTTTGAATTTGATATAATTTAGGCTATATTTTCTTGCTGAAGGGCACAGGTAGCTACTAGCCCTATATGACATTTATTATAATGGGTTTGTGTGAAGATTGTTTCAAGTTCACTTAAATTATTATTATTAGTTATTTTTTTAAAGTCTAATAAATGTTAAAGTGATAGCTCTTAATGATACTGTAATGTTGAATGATTATATATATATATATATATATATATATATATATATATATATATATATTCAATGGTTAAGAATTAGGGGGGAAAATCAATCAGTGACATTTGCCTTCAGTCCTAAAACAAGATGGTGTTAAACAAATATTACAAATATATGTTCTTTATGTTGTTTCTACATTAATTTGAAGCATTAAAGTGAAATTATTGCAATATAAAAGTATAATTAAAAACTTTAATGTCAGGTAGAATTAATCGCGATTAAATGTGCGATTAATTAGTTAATTTTTTTTAATCGATTGACACCACTAATATATATATATATATATATAAAGAGAGAGAGAGAGAGAGTGTGTGTATTTCAGACAGCACATAATGCCATTTACAGTTAAACCCAGTAAACCAAAAAAATGATGACACACTCAAAAGCGCCATCTGAGTGAGCAATAAAGGGCTGAAACAATACACTAGAGACGAAAACATGTAAAAAATGTCTTAACATATGTATAATGTTCAGTAACGCATAAAGGAATGATGGGAATGTGCTGGGCTGGGCTCACATATCTAGACATTTGAATAAAGGCTAGCCTGTAGCTTACTTTGACCTGGAACCGCTCATTTAGAAAAAACTAAACATAATATAAAAACAATACACAATAAAAAATGTACAAAGAAAAAAAAACAGTTTGAGACAAAAAACATTTTTGTTTGCACTATGCATCACATAGTTAGTGTGTAATGTGTGTTAACTCATCTTACCATCTCTTCCAGCGGTGTCGTTTTTCCAGCACACTACCCTCTTCTTCAGCGCTCTGTCTGAGTGTTGCTCAACGACAACGTGTCCGGCAGCCAAAAGCACAGGAAACCAGTGAGTAAAACAAACACACTTTATTACAGCTAGTTAAAAGTGACAAACTTAATTCACAGCTCAAATAAAGGTGGAAAATCAGATGCATGTATGCCTTACAAAATATTGACAAAGCAACTGTAGTTTTTATGGTATTATTGTAATATACACTACCTGTCAAAATGCAGAGTAAGATTTTTCATGTTTTTTTTAAAGAAGTCTCTTCTGCTCAACAAGCCTGCACTTATTTGATCCAAGCTACAGCAAAAACAGTAACATTCTGAAATATTTTTACTATTTAAAATAACTGTTTTCTATTTGAATATATTTGAAAAAGTAATTTATTCCTGTGATTTCAAAGCTAAATTCAGTGTCACGTGATCCTTCAGAAATCATTCTAATATTCTGATTTGCTGCTCAAAAAACATTTATTATTATTATGTTAAAAACAGCCGAGTAGAATGTTTTCAGGTTTCTTTGATGAATGGAAAATTCAGAAGTTCAGATTTATCTGAAATAGAAATCTTTTTTAACAGTATAAAGTCTTTACTTTAAACGTAAAGCATCCTTAATAAATGCAAGTATTAATTTCTATAATTTCTTCTTTCTGCTGATCTTTGAATCTTTCTATTCATCAAAGAATCCTAAAGAAAATGTACTCAACTGTTTTAAATATTGATGATAATAATAATAATATTTCTTGAACAGCAAATATATAGCAAATAGCATATTAGAATGATTTCTGAAGGACCGTGTGACACTGAAGACTGGAGTGATGATACTGAATATTTAACTTCGATCACAGAAATAAATTACATTTTAAATTACATTCAACTAGAAAGCAGTTATTTTAAATAGTAAAACATTTCATAATATTAATGCTTTTGCTGTATTTTTGGATCAAATAAATGCAGGTTCGATGAGCAAAAGAGACTTTTTTAAAACATTAAAAATCTTACTGTCCAAAAACTTTTGACTGGTAGTGTAATTATGTAATTACAGTAATAGTAAGTATAATTATATAATTATTGTAGTAACATAATTATATAATAATATATTGTAATTCTATATTTTTATAAACAATTAAAGAGGAAATTTGCATTACTGTTGTGATTCTTATCGCTGGTTTATTTTAATATGATTAATCAAGCATGCATACAGATATGCATGCGGATATCAACACCCAATGATGACAATCAACAATTTTTTTTTAGATTTAAAAAGAAATCTCTTAAAGGATTAGTTCACTTTCAGAACAAAAATTTACAGATAATGTACTCACCCCTTTGTCATCCAAGATGTTCATGTCTTTGTTTCTTCAGTCGTAAAGAAATTGTTTTTTGAGGAAAACATTTCTCTCCATATAATGGACTTCTATGGTGCCCCAAAGTTTAAACTTCCAAAATGCAGCTTAAATCCAGCTTCAAATGGCTCTAAACAATCCTAGCCGACAAAGCAGGGTCTTATCTAGCGAAACGATCAGTTATTTCTTAAAACAAATTGACAATTTCTATACTTTTTAACCTCAAATGCTCGTCTTTTGTCATCTCTGTGATGTGCATGCGTAGTGATCCGGGTCAATACAGTTAGGGTATGTTGAAAAACTCCCATCTTGTTTTCGTAACTGTATTGACCCGGATCAAACAGACTACGCACGCCTATTACAGAGACCAGACAAGACGAGCATTTGACGTTAAAAAAGAACAGAAATTGTCAATTTGTTTAGAAAATAACCGATCATTTTGCTAGATAAGACCCTTCTTCCTTGGCTGGGATCATTGGAGCCCTTTGAAACTGCATTGAAACTGCATTGTGGAAGTTCAAACTCGGGGACACCATAGAAGTCCATTATATGAAGAGAAAAACAACTTAAAAAACAACTTCTTTACGACTGAAAAAAAAAACCCATCTTGGATGATTACATTATCTGTAATTTTTTGTTCTGAAAGTGAACTAATCCTTTAACAATCATTATATAACAAGTAGTTTACAAAAATGCGACTGTGTAATTGATTCATAGTTACAATCGCAAGTTTTTATTTGTGTTGTCAGTTTGTATGAATGGACGGACGACCAGGGAAAGAAACTGAAGTGTTCAGCCCCAATCTACATTGATTATGCCTTGTCCTACATCCAGGAGATACTCACAGATGAGCGTGTGTTTCCCACCAAGGCTGGTATGAAGTTCTCACAGTCAAATTGCCTTAGCTTGAGCTAAAAATGATCTAAATACACAGAAGTGACTGTGTATGTGTGTGTTTAGGTTCAGCGTTCCCTTCTGGGTTCATGTTCCTGATTCAGAAGATCTTTGTGATGCTCTTCCGTACACTGGCTCACCTGTTCAGCACTCACTACCAGGATGCCATCACTGTGGAGTTACACCCGCACCTCAACACGCTCTTCACACACTTCATCACCTTCAGCCACATGTTCAGACTGCTGGAGCCCTCAGAGACGGCGCCGATCGACGAGCTCATCGCTGTGCTCACACACTGACTTGCAAACACACAGAAACACAAGGAATATAAATGTGAGAGCCTGTGAATTATAAAATGTACAAATGGGACACTCTAATGGACATGTGCAAGCGAAGGCCACGAGACTGTAAGTCCACGTCAAGTGCACTATTTAGGACAGTTCCTTTCCTGATGTTCCATGAAGAACCCCTTTGATGTTCTGACCCCAGTAGAAGTAGAATGTGTCAGTCAAAGTCAGGCTGAGCTCTGATTGGACAGTGCAGCTGGCCCCGCCTATAAGCGTTTTTTCAGTGCCAACTGTGAACGTGGGCAATTTTCTTTTGGCCAGTGGCCACATGGCCTTTCAACAAGATGCAATTCTTGGGAATCCGCACCGGGGACTTTCAACTGTACTTCGCAAATTATGGCTGCATTTCCTCTTGGTGTGTTTCTCTACCACAAATGAAAAAACAACAAATGTTTTTATTTTTTACAAAAATACACTGTCATTTAAAAGTTTGGGGTCACTATTTTTCCCCCTTATAGAAATTACTACTTTTATTCACCAAGGATGCATTAAACTGACCAAAAGTGAGTCAGTGACAGTAAATACATTTAGAATGATACAAAACATTTGTCTCAAATAAATGTAATTTTTCTATCATCAAAGGATCCGGAAAAAACGTGTCACAGTTTTCATAAACATATTAAGCAGCACAACTGTTTTGAACAATGATAATGGCTGCTGAAATATCAGCTTAGCCTCACAGGAATAAATGACAATTTAAAATATATTAAAATAGAAAACATATATTAAATTTTAATAATATTTCACAATATTACTGCTTTCATTAATTTTGGATCAAATAAATGTCGCTTTGGTGAACATAAGAGACTTCTTTCACAGATATTTAACTTATCAACCTCAAACTTTTGAACAGTGCATTTTTAAATGAATCACAAACACTACATCATGTATTAATAAGATGCGACAAGATAATAAGACGAAAAAAAAAAAAACCTTAACTGTTTTTCTGAGCTTTTATCCTAACCAGTCGCGACTCTGCCAACTGCCAAGAAAAAGTAGGATACATGACTATTTGTGTAGCCCCGCCCACTGTGAAATCTCATTGGTCTACAATCCCGCTACACATACCTGAATATTAATCAAAATGTCCTGATTGGCCGCATTGCGTCTTCACCTCCATTAAGAAGCGATGAGCGAAGTCACGTACAGAGTTGCCAAGTTTGCATTTTTACAGCTGAATTCGGCTACTTTAACCCATAGATATTTAGATATGTATATAACATAGATGTGTATAGATATATATTGTGAAATAGTAGCTTTGCCTCACAGAAATAAATGACATTTTAAAATGTATTAGAAACACATATTACATATTTGTATAATTGTATTTTTGAACAAATAACAAACATTATGTTCTAAACAGATGCGACATGATAAGACGAAAATACTTTTCCTTGTTTTTTTCGTGTTTTTATTCAAACCAGTCACGGGGACAAAAAAGTACGTTGGTCATCACATGACTTGTATTTCTGTAGCCCCGCCCACTGTGAAATCTCATTGGTCTGAAATCCCTGCATATACCTGATTATTTATCAAAATGTCCTGATTGGCCATATATATCCATAGCTTCCAGTGTTGCCAAGTCCACATTTTCCCAATTCGGCTACATTAACCATAGATATATCTGTATCTATACATATCCATGGTGAAACATAAGCAATAAATGACACTTTAAAATATATTAATTTTAATAGAAAACATATATATTAAAATATTTCACATATTACTGTTTTCATAATTTTTGACCAAATAAATACAGCTTTGGTGAGCATAAGAAATCCTACCGACCTCAGACTTTTTAACCGTGCATTTCTGAATTATCCTTAATCACAACCACTACATCATGTCCTAATAAGATGCCAAACGATGCTGCATGTCCGCTGGTTAAAGCAACCCCAATAACGTGATATTTATCCACTGGAATGCGAAAACCTGTATTTTAAAACCTGTATTTTAACCCGCGAAACGCCATTTTTAACCCGCCATTAGGCAGGTTTATTGGGAAAACCTGGCAACCCTGGTCGTGTCCCGTTGTGTCTGTTAAGGACTTGCTGTGAGAAAAGAGAAATAAAATGGTTATGCTACTGCGTACACCTTTCCTGAGGTACTTTATCATGGTAAATGTTTCTGAATCATTTACAAACGTCATTTCACAGACACATTTTCTTACTTGAACTTACAATGATGAACTCAAAACACCTCTAGAATGATACTGTGATGGAATTATATGTAGCCATAATACACTGCACTGTTGATGGTCTAATATCGGTTTAGTGCTGATTTGTGTTCCTGTATGTCGAAAGAAAATGTAATTTGAGGATAAAGAGGGAGATCAGATGTTTCTCCTCGATCCTGAGCATTCATAAATGAACAGCCCTGAGGATATTAGAAATATACACATGAATACACATCGCAGAGAGCTGGTCTGACTGGTTCCCAAGAGGAATTAGATCCGTTTTTATTCTCTCTCTCTCTCTCTCTCTCTCTCTCTCTCTCTCTCTCTCACACACACACACACACACACACACACACACACACACATCACATTTAGCCATGGTCATCATGCATTAGTGTATTTATTACTGTCTTTTATCCTGTGCAAAGTATGAAGGAACTGAATTCTGGGAAGACAGACTGTTACAATTCTCAGACACACAATTTAGTATATTAGTATACTGTTATATACACTGTATACATAGTATATACTGTATACTGCTTAAAAAAATAGTATGTCATTCAGTAGCCTTTGCAAAAATCAAAACAGTAGCATGCTAGACTGTGGTAACGTGACCTAACCACATTACATGCTTTTAATTCCAGAGTGACTGAATAATAACCAATGAATCTGTTATTTTGCATTTTCAGTCCATGTTATTGTAAAAAAATAGTTCAGAAGTTCAGTCAAATAATGAGTCAAAAAAGACAAGTGAAGCACATTGCATTGTGGGTAGTGTGAACACAGCCTAGTGAAGTGTGCTCTGCTGTATAGTAAAAATACTATATACTACAAAAGCAGTATATTAGTATTTTAAACACTCCTAGAACATCACATTCACTTGATGCTGTACTTTTCACAGGTTTTGTCTGACATGTACTATGCTTACTAAATAGTATGAGTAGTATGATATCATGCAATTTCCAAATGCATACTATATGTCAAAGCATTGATTAAACATAACTGTGTTGCTCCAGCAGGGGGAAGCAAAGGGAAACTGTCATTGAAAGACTTTTAGCATCTAACACACACTCTTAGCATCTGCTGAACACTAGTTATGGAACACTAGACTCGACTCCAAAGGGCTGTTAGCACTACATTGTGAAACCTTGTGAAGCAGTGTTTGGCTAAGAGGTTGAAATAAAGACCTTGACCATTGAAACATCTCATTAGTGCACATATGTGATTGGTTGATTTATCTTTCAGGGCACCTGCTGATGGGCTGAGATTGGAGGAGTGAACGGGGTGACAGGGAGGGTAGTACAGTAGCTGGGCTCAATAGACTGTCTTATTCCAGTAAAGCACTAGTCAAAAACTTTTGAGAGCAATCAGTGAGGGTCTATATTGTGTTCCCTAAAACTGTAAAAATGGTCATCATCTTCAGGATATCAAACTTACTACAAATATTTCAAAGAGTATTCATTTTATATGAGTTTTGTGATGTTTGCAATCTGTAACCAATACTAAGGCCTGTCTAAATACATTTTAAATCCTATATTTGTGTGGTTTTTATTCTATCAAAGCATACATAAATAATACAAATAATAATGAAAAACTAAATAAAAATACATACACACTAGAATGAGTTAACATGGTTCCAATTTCAGTCTAAATCGGAATAAATAAATATAGTTTGGAAGCCAATGTTGATTTGTTATTATCGATAATTATTAGTTATTATCGATTCTATTTTTGCTAAATAAATAAAAATACATTAATTAATAGTTAACTTGGTTGACTGCATTTATCAAGCTCAACCATTTAACCCTGTTACCACTGCAATATTTGTATTTATTATTAACACACATAAGAAATGAATAGAAATCAACAATAAAATAAAAATATGTACACTAGAATAAATTAACATGGTTCCAAATTGATTCTAAATTAGAATAAATCAATATAGTTTGGAATCAAATATTGATTTTTTATTATTATTATTGATAAATTTATATTTTCTGCTAAATAAAATAAATAAATAAATAAACAAATAGTTAAATTTGGTTAAATGGTTGAGCTTGATGAATGCAGTCAACACTGCAATATTTGTAGGAAAATATGTTTTTATTATTTAACATGCATAAATTAATAATAATAAAAAAAACATAATAAAAATACTTACACTAGAATAAGTTAACATAGCTCTGAATTAATTGATTTTTGATTTTTTTGATCATTGATTTTTTATTATTGATATACTTCTATTTTCTGCTAAATAAATAAATAGACTGTTAACTTTGCTGGCTGCATTTATCAAGCTTACTATTTAACCCTGTTACCGCTGCAATATTTGTAAAAAAAAAATAAATTTGTTTTTAAAAATTATATATATATATAAGTTAAAAAAAAAGAAAATGAAGAGGAAAAAAGAGGAAAAAAGGATGAATATGTTTTTATTTAACACACAAAAAATGAATAAAAATAAAAATATGTGCACATGAAGATAACATGGTTGCAAATTCAGTCTAAATTTGAATAAAGCAATATAGTTTGGAAGCAAATGTTGATTTCTTACTATTGATAAAAATTTTCTGAAAAATAAATAAATAAAAATAAATTAATTAATAGTTAACTTTGGTAACAGGGTTAAGTGGTTGAGCTTGATATATGCAGTCAACACTGCACTAAAAAAGGGGTGAATATTTTTTTTTTATTATTATTTAACATACATAAAAAATGAATAATAAAAATCAACAATAAAATAAAAATATGTTCACTAGAATAAGTTAACATGGTCTAAATTGAAATAAATAAATATAGTTTGGAAGCAAATGTTGATTTGTTATTATTGAAAAACTTTTTCTGCAAAATAAATAAATAAAACTAAATAATTAACTGTTAACTTTTTTGACTGCATTCATCAAGCTCAACCATTTAACCCTGTTAGCACTGCAATATTTGTTAAAAAAAAGAAAGAAAAGAAATGGGTGAGTATTATTTTTTTTAATTATTTAACATACATTAAAAAAAATCAACACTACAATAAAAAATATGTTAACATGGTTCCAAATTCAATCTAAATTGGAATAAATCAATATTATATTATTGATAAGCTTCTATTTTCTGCAAAAATAATAAATAAATAAATAAAAAATAAGTTAATTATTTGTTAATTTTGGTAACAGGGTTAAATTGTTCAGCTTGATGAATGGAGTCAACATTGCAATATTTATTAAACACAGAAAAGGGTGAATATTTAATTTAACAAAGCAGCAGAAATGATCCAAACTGATGTGTAATTCATGGGTGTCAATTTTTTCTTAATTTTTCTATTCTAGATATTAATCAAACAATTGTTTCAAATGTAGAAGATTTGTGCATCTCTGCTTTAAAAAAAAAAAAAATCAACTGAAAAACTGATCTGATTTAGATGGATCAGAGATGGATCCAGCTCTCATCTGAATTTAATCTGGAACAATACATCAGTTGAATTCTACAATACGATTTTAATAGGATCATAGGTAATACTGTATTGAGTTTCGTATTATGATAATGTAATAATGAAGAGAAGAGAGACACTTGGACAGACACACAAATATACACTTACACACAAGCAGGCAGCTCTGTCTGAGAGAACTGAAGCATGAATGCAAGCGTATCCTGTTTCTGTCTGACCCATGACGCAGAACAACACACACACACACACACACACACACACACAAACACCAGCTCACGAGGTGTCTGTAGAAACCGAACTAGTTCAACCAGTGTTGCCAAGTCTGTGGTTTTCCTGCGGAATTGGGCTATTTTCATATTATTGCCGCGGGTTGATTTTCATGTCCATGGGTTGAATAACGTAATAATTACACCCTGGAATGTTAACTTTACCAGTAGAACCCCACTACAAAACATGTATTTAACACCCTGAAAAGCGATTTAATAGAGACACTTATATGGAGAATTTACAAAACGTGACTGGGCTACTTTTGGGCTAGTTTTGAGCAGCAATTGGGCGGGTTTTGTTGTGAAAACCTGGCAACCCTGAGTTCAAGGGCTAATGCTAAATATTTAGATTACATGAAAAGAGAGTGCAAACTTTACAGATCTGTAAAGTATGAAAGTAACTGACATCATAAGTCACAAGAGTAACAAACAATAATGCAAACTAATGCTTATATTTTATTATTTCCACAGAAGAAAGAATCATATGGTTTTGAATTAACGAAGTTGTGAACATTTGTAATAAAATTCATTTCAAGTAAATTAAACTAATAAAATACATTTTTCCAAATAACAAGACACCCAGGTTTATGACATCATTTATGAGACTGAAATGCAATAAACATCCTAAACTTTTAAACATAGACATGTGCCTCTGAACACACTGACATAAAAACAAACTTGACCTTTATGCTGCTAAGCTATAAAAACACAATCATGCAATACGACAATCAGAAACCCTCATTTAGTGGCGTTATACAATTTAAACAATCGCACTGCCCCAAAAATCACACGACGACCAAAGTATAGCTAAAATTACCTCAAGCAAGATTCACAACAGAGACACCACCAGTCACATATTCGTAGAGTCTCATCTGTGACTGTCTCTCATTAACATTAACTCAAGGGTTGTTAATACTCTCTAAAATCCTCTTTAAAAGGGCACAGGATGTAGTGAGCTCTATAAAACCAAACACACTCCTGTTATTGTCTCTGACCTTTAAATTAAGCCACTATGTCATACCTGATGGCACAATTATATTTTTATATCATGACACATTGTTGAAGGCTGGACATAAGCTGTACACTTGAAACAATATTTCCCTCGAGAAGCAGCTTTCCTACAAGAGTCTCATGTTCCTGTAGACAAATATGAATGAATCAGTGTTGTATTTTGTATTAAAAATATACATTTTATTCATATTTTACTACAACATTCTATCTATCCATCCATCCATCCATCTATCTATCTATCTATCTAGCCGTTGTTCAGTTTTTCTGTCATTCTGTCTGTATCTATCTATTTTTCTATAGTTCTTTCATTTTATCCATCATTCTGTTGTTCTGTCTAGTCATTCTATCATTCTGTCTATATCTATCTATCATTCTGTCTGTCATTCTATCATTTTATCTATCGTTCTATCATTCTGTTCTTATCTATCTATTGTTCTATCTATCGTTCTGACATTCTATCTATCTATCTATCTATCTATCTATCTATCTATCTATCTATAACTGTCGTTCTGACATTCAATCTATCTATCCATCTATCATCTATCTATCTATCTATCTATCTATCTATCATTTTGTCCTTATCTATCTATTGTTCTATCTATCGTTCTGTCTGACATTCTATCTATCTATCCTTTTATCATTCTATCTATCGTTCAGTTTTTCTGTCGTTCTGTCTATATCTATCTCTCCATCGTTTTGTTTTTCTGTCGTTCTGTCTGTGTCTATCTATGGTTCTTTCATTCTATCTATCATTCTGTCCATATCTATCTATTGTTCTGACATTCTATCTATCTATCTATCTATCTATCTATCTATCTATCTATCTATCTATCTATCTATCTATCTATCTATCATTCTGTCGTTCTATCCATCTATATCCATCTATCTTTTTATCATTCTGTCTATAACTGTCGTTCTGTCTATCATTTTGTTGTTCTATCATTTTATCATTCTGTCCTTATCTATCTATTGTTCTATCTATCGTTCTGACATTCTATCTATCTTTTTATCATTCTATCTATAACTGTCGTTCTGACATTCTATCTGTCTATCTATCTATCTATCTATCTATCATTCAGTTTTTCTGTCGTTCTGTCTATATCTATCTCTCCATCATTTTGTTTTTCTGTCGTTCTGTCTGTGTCTATCTATGGTTCTTTCATTCTATCTATCATTCTGTACTTATCTATCTATCTATCTATCTATCTATCTATCTATCTATCTATCATTCTGTCATTCTATCCATCTATATCCATCTATCTTTTTATCATTCTGTCTATAACTGTCGTTCTGTCTTGTTGTTCTATCATTTTATCATTCTGTCCTTATCTATCTATTGTTCTATCGTTCTGACATTCTATCTATCTTTTTATCATTCTATCTATAACTGTCGTTCTGACATTCAATCTATCTATCCATCTATCTATCCATCCATCCATCCATCCATCCTTCTATCTATCTATCATCTATCTATCTATCTATCCATCCATCTATCATTCTGTCCTTATCTATTTGTTTATCTATCATTCTGTCTGACATTCTATCTATCTTTTTATCATTCTATCTATAACTGTGGTTCTGACATTCTATCTATCTATCTATCTATCTATTGTTCTATCGTTCTGACATTCTATCTATCTATCTATCTATCTATCTATCTATCTATCTATCTGTCTATCTATCATTCTGTCCTTATCTATCTATCATTCAGTTTTTCTGTCCGTCTATCTATCTTTCTATCTATCATTTTGTTTTTCTGTCGTTCTATATCTTTTTTTTTGCTATGGTTCTTTCATTCTATCGTTCTATCTATCTAGACATTTTGTCTATTGTTCTGTCATTCTATCTATCTATCTATCATTTTAGCTATCATTCTGTCGTTCTATCAATCTATATCCATCTATCTATCTTTTTATCATTCTGTCTATAACTGTCGTTCTGTCATTCTATCATTTTGTTGTTCTATCATTTTATCTATCGTTCTGTTGTTCTGTCTATATCTATCTTTCGTGCTGTAATTCTACCTATCGTTCTGTCATTCTATCCATTTGTCAATCTATTGTTTTATCTAGTATTCTGATATTCTATCTATCGTTCCATCATTCTATCTATTGTTCTATCTATCATCATTCTATCATTCTGCTGTTCTATCTTTCTATTGTTCTATCATCTTCAGTAATTTAAAAAATACATATTTTATTCGTATTTTACCACAACATTACATATATAAATCCTATCAATACCGTTATGCATATCTATTATCAGATATTAGCATATTTGGTACAGCAGAAAATAGCAAAGGATGTGCGTTCTAAAAAAAAAAAAAAAAAAAAAAAACAAGTATGACAAACAGCGTCCTGTGGAGTTTCTATTAATAGAAAACACACTGTCATCTACAGTGCTATATAATAATTAGTTGCTCTAAGGAGGATACTAAATCATAATGAATCTGAATCAAGGCTGAAGGGCAGCATGTGGAGTGTCAGTTATCCGTGTCTCCTCCCTCTCAGTATTTAAGCATCTGCTCCATCCATGAGAGACTCAAGTTTTCCGAGTCAGTACAGAGAGTTTCTCCAGCTAATTCAATCAAAGTCCTTCACGCACAGTTTTTTTTCTGTTTTAAATCCGCGGTTTCAAGTCTTACACACGTGTGATAATATGAAATGAACGGGATACATCGGTATCCTCTCCATATAAGTGTCTCTATTAAAGTAAGGAGTGAATACGTTTTTTCTCTCTTTAAAAGTAACTTTTAGTAATAACTTTACGAACTTTGTAAAGTAAACGACTCTCCTCTCCTCCACAGCTGCGCGTCACTATCTGAGCTGAAGAACATCACCTCAACTTCATTCATTGGGACTGTAGAGGATAACAGACTGCTATGAAATCCCTGCTTGTCGTTTGTGTGTTTCTGCTGCCTCTGCAAACACTCGCATTGCCGCTGCGCAACAGGTGAGAGACGCGCTGGACACCGGCGCCGCCCGGTCACTATCACGACCGTAAAGATGCTTCATATATCTACACTGTGATCGATATCCTCAGTGTTTAATATTACGATCACTACGTTTTGGAAATGTTCATTTAGAGCTTGTGCGCATTATTCGTATGCAAATGAATTTGGTAACAAAATTGTTAGCATTAATTAATGCATTACCTAAAATGAACGTACCATGCTTAGCAATATACTTACATAATCTATTCATCTTTGATAATGTTAGTTGATAAACTACAGTTCTTCATGATAGTTCACAATATATTAACTAATTTAATAGATACTAATGCATTTTTTAAAATGAAATGCTGAAATTAACATGTAGTATAAATAAATACTGTAGATATATGTTGATTGTTAGTTCAGGTTAACTAATGGAAACAAATAAAACCTTATTGTAAACTGTGCTACCATTACTCTTATATAAACAGACAACATGCAGACATCACAGATTACCAAGTTAAAGTTTAAGTATGTATGTTCATGGCAAGCCATTTTAACATTCTTTGCTATTGTATCAACCATATTTGCTTGTAATACTCTGGATTGCTTGTACTAATCTAATAGTGAATTGTCATTATTTTTAGTACATTTCAACTGTTTAGTCATCTTTATAGCAATCATAATTAGTATAATACAAAATACTACTAGGTGGTGTTACCTGAGGTAAACTGGGACACCAAATGGCCCAATTATCCTGAAATAACCCTACAACAGTATTTTCTAATAAATTAATATTAGTAAAACTAATTTGGAATAGATACTAGATGCTATTTCGATAGTGACTAGTAGCAAAAGAAGGTAGGTAATAGTATGTAAAGATTAAGTACAAATGAATAATGTAATACAAGTCAAAAATGAAGTATTAATATCAAAAATTTAGGTACTAATCAAACAAAAAATTGTAGTAGTCATTAGTAGGTTACTTTACTAGCATGATTGAAGATACTATTAACCAGTTTTGGGGGTAATTCATTACAAGTAATGTGAGTTATGTAATCAGATTACTTTTTCAAGTAACTAGTAAAGTAACATTACTTTTTAATTTAGAACAAAATGTCCGAGTTACTTTTTTTTTCTACTTTTTTTTTTTCCCATTGACTGACAAGCCCTGGCTAGATTTAAAAAGTAACGCAAAAGTAATGTAACGCATTACTTTCCATAAAAAGTAACTAAATAACGTACTTGCACAACTAAGTAACATTGCCCAAAACTGCTAATTAGTTACTTAGTTACACAACTAAATAATGTAACTAGATACTTTTTTAGGGATCAACGCAATATTGTAATTCAGTAGTTTTAAAAGTAACTTTCCCCAAAACTGCTAATTAGTTACACAACTAAATAACATATTTAGTTACTTTTTAGGGAGTAACGCACTATTGCAATGCATTACTTTTAAAAGTAACACTCCTCAAGACTGCTAATTAGTTACTTGGCTACACAACTTAATTAGTTACTTTTATAGGGAGGAATGCATTATAATAATGAATTACTTTTAATTAGTTACTTAGATACTCAACTAAGTATTGTAATTAGTTACTTTTTTACGGAATAATGCATTATTGTAATGCATTACTTTTAAAAGTAACTTTCCCCAAAACTGCTAACAACAAAATAAAAACAAAAAAAAACTAATAACAAAAATACAGTTAGTTACAGAATAAATGTTAAAATGGCTTGCCACACATGTGGGTAGTTCTCCATGACATAGTATGTGTCACTTGACTGTCTGCATTTGGCACAGAGAGCACAAGAGAGACGTGCCACCTGTAACGTACTTTCTCGGATTTCCCCATCGTGACCGCTTAGTCATGATATGGATCAGGTTATTTCTAACTCTGACTTGCAAGATGCAAGTCATGTCTTCAACACAATCCACATACCTGCAAAAGTGTGGATTAAATTGGATTATTCCTAAATAGCTTTCAAGTATTAAATTAAACAACAATAATTCTATAAGAGCACACTTTAAGCAAAACATTTCACAAAGTGCAGTTTTAAATGGTAAAACAATAGATGTAATCATAGAAATGCTGCAAAATGAAAACTAGTATAAGGACACTGGCTTTTGGACTTCATACATCCACTAAAGCAATACGGCAGACACTTCAAAGTAGTTGCTAAAATGTTTATATGCTTTTAATATAGGTGTGACTTCATTTTAAATTTGATTGGCATCACTGCAAATGCTTTTATGAGAAACAGTTCACCTGTTGTTTGGGTGTTGTAATGTCACTTGTGATTAAACACCATCTCAGTGGCTCCCCCTCCTGGTGGGTTGAGGCAGTTGCCTCCACCAAACAAAGAGCCTGTGGCCTTCAAAAGCGAAACAAGCTTTTCAGAATAAATCTGAACACGCAGTGTGCGCCTAATGTGAGAAAAGGTCAAATAAATGGTGTGAGGTCATAAACACAAACACCAAGTGATTTAGGACTTTAATTTTCAACTGGAAATTAAATCCTCTATTGCGCACACACTCGCGCGAGGGCACAGTGAATTTACGTAAGGTGGATTTAAGCAGTTTTCCCACCAAATTAGCCCCTCTAGTACTGTTTTTAAAAATGTGCCTCTCAGCGAGTGGATTGCAACATCATTCTTAACAGTTTGTGCGATTAAGATGGATATTTGCGCATGCTAACATCACTCTCTCAGGCCCCATGCAGGGCACTAATGTGGGAACGCTCTCAACCTGAATCTTCCAGACTTCCTCCTTCTAGTCTTCAGAATAAAACATCACAATACATCTCCTCTTCTTCCTCTAGAATCTAAGAGACTCTTCACCTTGTATGCTCGCTGTCTTCCATATTCACAGACCTGTGTGTGCGTGCGTGCGTGCGTGCGTGTGTGTGTGTAATCTAGCACCTAAGACTGAAGTGTATGAATGGAGCAGTGAAACAGTAGGACTTTAGCTTGGGGCAGAGGCTTAGAAGGGCTTATGCTGGGACAGGGTGATTGAGTAACTGTGCCTGGCTGCTGCTCTCCGGCCTGATTTCAATTCAGTATACTTTTATGATGCATAGGGGCTTTTCTTATCTAATCATGTGTACAACTGCATCAAAGGGCGTCAAACTAATTAGGATAAGAAGCCGGATTTCATCACGATAATGCAAAGGAAACCAATTACAAAGTGCAACTATTACAGAAGGTTCAACGCTCACTGATGCTTCAGAAGGAAACACGATGCATTAAGAGCTGGGGGTGAAAACTTTTTGAATTACAAAGATCAGGGTAAATTTAACTTATTTTGTCTTCTGGGAAACATGTAAGTATCTTCTGAAGGAAAGTACTAAATGAAAAAAGAACATATATAGGCAAAAATAGAAAAATGTACACATCTTCATTCTGTTCAAAAGTTTTTGCCCCCTGCTCTTAATGCATTGTTTCCTTCTGAAGCATCAGTGAGCATTTGAACCTTCTGTAATAGTTGCATATGAGTCCCTCAGTTGTCCTCAGTGTGAAAAAATGGATCTCAAAACCATACAGTCTTGTTGGAAAGGGTTCAAATACACAAATGCTGAAAAAACAAAGCATCTGTGGGACCTGAAGGATTTTTCTGAAGAACAGCAGGCAGCTTAACTGTTCAGGACAAACAAAGGACTCATTGACAACTATCGCTAAACATAAAAAAAAAAAAAAAATTGATTTTGAATCATTTAGGTAACAACACAGTATTAAGAATCAGGTGTACATAAACTTTTGAACAGGGTCATTTTTATAAATTCAAATATTATTTTCTCTTGTGGACTATATGTAAATGTCTTTTATGTGAAATATTGTATCCAGGTCAGTACTAAATAAAAAAGAACATGTATTTTGGTAAAATAATTAACATTTTGTAGATTCTGCAAGGTGTATGTAAACTTTTGACCTCAACTGTAAAAGAAAGAAGTGTGAAAGAAAAAAAAAAACAGAAATTACATTTGAACCGTGTCATCAAACAGGATGCAGAATTGTATTTTTATATTTAAATTTAAGATTTAAGAACTGAAAGTTTTTTAAAAATAGATTTTGAATGCTGGCTGGAATTTGTGGGTTTATAAATTGAACAATAAACAGAATAATAGATTATCAAAGACAGATAGAACGCTAAAATACCAGACAGACAGAACTTTAGACAGGAGTTCAAAGCCACAAAATAATTAACCTAAAACCAAACTCTTAATGACGTAGGTGTGTGCGTCTGTGTGCATTTGTGTTGTTCAGGAAGGGCTTGACGGTATTTAGGCTGATGGCGACATTCACAAGAGGGAAAGCAGTGTGTGTTTTGTTGGTAAGCAGTGTGTGTAGTGCATGTTAAATGAGGAGTGTGTTTTGGAAACTCCAATGATTCCGGGCTTGTTCAGTCTTTTTGACACTGGCCCACATTTAATTATATGTACAAGCAAGTGGGAGACCAGCAAACACACACAAACACACACACACACACACACACACACACACACACACACATAACATTTCACTTCAACTTAAGTTTAGCAGAAACCATGTAAGGCTCTATGATTTCCATGATGCAGAAAACGTGGGCAGAATCCAGCCATAAAAATGGAATTTACGCGGAATGTCACGGCATCTTCCAAATTTGAGATAAATAAATCAAAAGTAGGTCAGTACACTTACATCAAAACGTGACATGGACTAATGTCTGTGAATATTAAGCAGCAAAAAGAATCCTTCATGTTCTGCGTGTCTCTGTGTGAATGAATGGTGCAGATGCGCGGTTTCATTTACTACACACATATTGAAGCGTGAAGCGTGTTTTTAGCCTCCACTGCCTCAATATATGAGTACATGAACACACCTATAACCTCTAGAACTGCTCTCAGAACTGCTTTCTTTTGAGAAAACTATCTTCATATCACAAACAAACAGAAACTTAAAGTTCTTCACAGCAACCCATTAAAATAAAAGTTTGGTCTAACTTGAAGAAACCGTGACAGAAATATATTACTTAATGTAATGATAGTAGTTCTACTACTACTAATAAAATTATTATTGAAACATTTTTTAGGAATGTTTACCAATATATTTATGTAGAATGTAATTACCAGAAAAATCTAAATACACAACACATTTAAAATAAAATAAAATAAAATAACATACACACACACACACACATACATATATATATATATATATATATATTTTATAAAAATCAATTGCTTAGAGATGCTTTAATTTAATTCATAATTAAATTTTTTAATTAATTTAAGTTTTTTAATAAACTTTTAATACATTGGTGTTAAATTGTTTTCAATTAATTTCATGATTCAATTAGTTTCATGATTTCAATTAATTAGACATGCTTTTGATTAATATATTTTAGTTTAACCATTTAAAAAAAATTTAATGTGAAAAAAATTAAATACAGAAAAAATGGAATTTGGAAAAAAATTAAAACAGAATTTAAAATAAATAAATAAAACACATTTCACAGAGTCTTACATTTAGCACCTATTACAGTACTGTTTGTTTATGGTTTGGAAAGATGTCCTTTGAGCCTGCATTTATTTAATCAAAATAGATTACAAATAGTAATATTGTGAAATTCTATAAAATAACTGTTTTCTATTTTCACATATTTTCAAATGTATTTTATTTCTGTGATGCAAAGCTGAATTTTCTGCATCACTACGCCAGTCTTCAGTGTCACATGATCCTTCAGAAATCATTCTGATATGCTAATTTGCTGCTCAACAAACATTTCTTATTATTATCAAAGTTAAAAACTGCTTATTTTTGTGGAAACCATGATACATTTGTTTTTCAAGGCTCTTTGGTGAATAGAAAGTTCAAAAGAACAGCATTTATGTCTTTAGTGTCTCTTTTGAATAACTGAATGCATCTTTGCTACATAAAACTATTAACGTAGTATTTATTTTAAAACTAATTTAAAATGTACAGAAATTGAACAGATGCAGTATCATAGTCTTCAAACTAAGCACTGAACAAAGCTTTAGTGGTTATAACATGAGTATGTTATAACCATTAAACGCTCCTTACGACCAGAAACCTCTGAAAGAGACAGTGATCGGAAGTGTTTTTGAAACTTCGTGAAACTGCCAGTCCAGACAAATCCTGTTCAGAAACATTCTGATTCAGATTAGATTTAAAGTATTACCCTATATCCCACACTAATGCACAACATAAACACACGGCTTATAACACCCACTGAAAATTACACACTGACACTAACATACAGATTTCATGAATATAGTAGCAACATTTGCTTCTAGTATTATTATATATGCGTTGAATACTTACAAACATAAATAAATAGATAAACATGAAATAAACTAAAATGTAACGCATTTAAATGTTGAACAATTCAGAAAAAATTGCAGTACAAGCATTTCCTAAAAGAAAATCTCAAATAATCTCCCTCACCTGCAGGTTTGGCAGGGATGTACTGTAAATCTCTGCCAGGTGCATGACGGGTGTTAGTGCCAGTTTAATTATGAGCTAGAAAACACAAAGCACAAAGTCTCAAAGGTGTTTAAGTGGTCTGACATGTGAGTGTCTGGCTCAACCAACACCATGGGATTACCTGTCTGGCTGAACAATGGCAGATGTTTGGAATTTATTTGGAAAATAATATTATTTAGGCAATTAATGTGGCAATACCTTGTAAAAATGATACAAGATAAACAAATTTCACTCAGAAGCATCAAATAATTACAAATAATTTGAAAGAAAAAAATTATTTACCCATTTATAGTGATAGTTATTCATGAGTCCATTGTTTGTCCCGAACACTTAAACTCCCTGCTGTTCTTCAGAAAATTCCCACAAATTATTTGGCTTTCCAGCATTTTTATGTATTTGAACACTTTCCAACAGTAACTATATGATTTTGAGATCGATCTTTTTACACCGAGGACAACTGAGGGACTTATGCAACTATTACAGAAGGTTCAAATGGTCACTGATGCTTCAGAAGGAAAAATGATGCATTAGGAGCCGGGGGTGAAAACTTTTGCACAGAATGAAGATGTGTCGATTTTTCTTATTTTGACTAAATATCATATTTTTCCATTTAGTACTGCCCTTCAGAGGCTACCGAAGATAGATACATGTTTCCCAGAAGACAAAATAAGAAATTTACCTTTATCTTAAGTTTTTACCCCCCGGCTCATAATGCTTCGTGTTTGTATTTGAACCTTCTATAAGTAATTAACATTTTGCAGATTCTGAAAGGGTGATGTAAACTTTTGACCTCAATTGTACATATAAATAACTAAATTAATATCAAATATAGTGCCAAACAGCCATAAAATCTCTCCAACACAACAATTTTACGTCCCTTCTCTTCCATTTTTACCGATATTCTAACAAAAAATGAATGTCTCCTGAGGAGCCAGACTGAAGACAGGGAAGCACATGAAGGAGTGTGTCCTAGAGAGAGGGAATATTAGTGCATGCCACAAATAACTCGGACTACAGCCAGAGAAACGCTTGATTAATAACAGGCTTCAAATACTCCACCTAAAAGGGTCGTAATGCTGCCAAGCCTCTAATTTAATACTTAAACCACGTCAGCTTCTATGCAAATGTCTGAATGCACATGCATGGGCTCCACTGGTGGTCAACCAAATTATTCCTCTTTCTCTCACCAGATCGAGTTTTCCCAGCAAACCCGGGAAGCTTCCAGAAACGCAGGGTGGCATCACTATGGAAACCGCCACCATTCCTTCAATAGCTTCGAGTGCCGGGGCAAGAGAGCGTCGTGCGGTCTGGAGGGCCCTTCTGCATAAAGGACCCCCGTCGAAACAGACCAACACACCGGACAATCAAAACAGGGACCATTTCCGGGAACGCAGGCATGTCCTCAGAGGGTCACGAGGTCAGCTGATGCGTGTGGGATGCGTCCTCGGCACCTGCCAGGTACAAAACCTCAGCCACCGCCTCTACCAGCTGAACGGACAAAGCGGACGACAAGACGTGCCTATCAATCCCAAAAGTCCACATAGTTATGGATAAGACTATGAGTGAACGCACAGTGAAAACCTATCCAAAAATGTGACAACAGAAGACCACCGACACCAGCGGGCGACAAATGGTGTAATCAATTGATTTTTTGAAATAAAAGAGCTCAATGTGCTTACTGTAACTTTAAGAACTCTAAGCTTCTTCACCTTAACAAGCCTTTATAGAAACTGAGCCACAAAAACAACTCATTATGAACTTCTGCAACTCTGATGTCCTCTAATATTAACATACGGTATGCTCGCCAAAATTAACATGCAAGTTTTTATTTAAAAGTTTAGAAACTTGGCCTGGCCTTTCATACAGAATAGTAAGGACGATATTAGATATTACTCGTAAACACCAGAAGAAACAAGTTTAAATGAGGGAAAGTTGTGCTGTTCCTGACTGTGTGTAGCAACTACAGCTCTACAGGTACACTACCAGTCAAAAGTTTTGGAACAGTATGATTTTTAATGTTTTTTTTTAATTATTAAAAGTATTTATATGATTCAAAGTATAGCAAAAAATGAATATATTACTATTTAAAATAACTGTTTTCTATTTGAATATATTTTAAAATGTAATTTATTCCTGTGATTTCAAAGCTGAATTTTTAGCATCTTTACTTCAGTCACATGATCCTCCAGAAATCATTTTAATATTCTGATCTGCTGCTTAAAAACATATATTATTATTATTTTTATATTATATTATTATTTTGATCAATTTAAAGCATCCTTGCTAATATATATATATTAATTTCTATAATTTCTATAATGGTATAGTGTACAATGTTACAAAAGCTTTTTCATTTCAGATAAATGCTGATCTTTGGATCTGTCTATTATTCAAACAACCCTAAAAAAAAGGGTTTTAAATATTATTAACAACAACAATAAATGTTTTCTTAAAAAGCAAATCAGCATATTAGAATGATTTCTGAAGAATCATGTGACACTGAAGTCACAAGTAATTTATGAAAATTTAGCTTTGATCATAAAATTATATTTTAAAATATATTCAAATAGAAAACAGTTATTTTAAATAGTAAAAATATTTCAACATTTTACTGTTTTTGCAGTACTTTCGATCAAATAAATGCAGGCTTGGTGAGCACAAGTTACTTAAAAAAAAAAAAAAAAAACAACATTAAAAATCTTTTGACTTTTAGTGTACGTCTGCTTTCATTTCAGCATGTACTGTTTAGTGAATCTCTTTTATGTCTTAAAGTAATGCAACTTTGAAGCCAATAGAAAACACTACTAAAAAAACAACTTAGTGGATCTCAGGGAAGAGAATAAATTGTAAACATTATGCGTGTCCCTTTAACAATCAATTGTCCTTTTCTAAAGGCCAAATTCATGTGAAAGTCTTAATATTTTCCACCTAAGCTGTTTTTTGATACTTCATGTCCTGTAATGAAGCGACTTGAACCTTCATTATCTTTACAGTAATCCCACACTATCTCTCGCTCTCTAAGCCAGGACAAATCGCCCTTGACTGAGCCACCTAAAGCCGAACAGAGCTTCAATGTGAACACCTTAAGAGTAAACATCCTGTATTTAGACACTTAAGCTGCAGTTATTTATGAATGTAACTGCATCAAATAAAATATCAAACCAAGTGGTGTTTATTTAAAAGAACAATAGCACAAAAAGAAGTGTATTATTACGTTTATTAAGTTAAAAGAGCCACACAAGTTGTTTAAAATGGCAAAAATGCCCTAGAAAGTGTGGTAAGTTCTGAGAAAAGCTCAGTATATTCTTTCGGATAACATTTGGTTTGATATTTTGTCCTCTTAATAGTAACTGTTTTCAAACAGGTTTCCGGAACTCTCCTCTCATCAGCCATTGGGCGTCCAAACAGATAGTCCTGCCCTAAACTCACACCATTGGCTGAGCCAATGTGAACTTTTTGGGCCACCCAAGCCAACAGAGTAATGTTACAAGCGTCACAGACCCTCACTGTTTACACTCTTCGGGGAAATGAAAGTCTAACTTAGACCATCTCCGCACTTTACAGTAGAACTGGAGAAAGTATTTTCACTTCGAAAAATTACACACAGCCACTTAGTGTCCACATACCTTTTGGGACCACTGTATATCCCCATTTAAACTTTTAAAATGTCAAATCTTCATCCATAAAGCTCTTAAACGTTCCAAGACTGTCTGATGGTGTACGTTGCACATGCCAGTCTCGCAACATAAAATCACAAATACAAATAAAACATGGGCGACAAATATAAACAGCTCTCTGGCCAAACAAACACATACTCTCACACACACACCTTCAGTTTGTCATAGTGTGTCAGTGGTGGAATGTCTGCTGTCCTTATGTTCACACATAGGTCAAATGTTACTATTAAACATAAAGCACTTTAAAAACGACATGATCGATCACCTTCTTTAATGCCATTTGACTTGAATGGAAGAGATGTTATTTAATTCTAAGTTAACAAAAGCTTGTGTACATATTTTGCAAGTGTATAATGACTGGATGTTTGTAGTTTTGTGTCAATGCGGTGTATTTTAGTATGATTATGCGGTTTCAATAAATAAAACAAATGCAAATGATTGTTGTTTCATTTGTTAGTGTCATGTGGGCAGCTGTAATAAAAGGCACACACATACATGCACAGATCATTACCACTGTGACATTGTGTCAGAGCGACACAAGTGATATTATCAGTAGCTCACTGTGACCCCTGAAGTAAAAATAAAAAAAAAACTTGTGGTAAAATCAATGTAACACATAGATTTGGCTGGCCTACTGCTTTCATAAAAACTAATTTTAATGTCTGTGAAAGAAGTCTCACCAAGGCTGCATTTATTTGTTCAAAACTAGAAATATTATTACCATTTAAAATAATGGTTTTTGGTTTGAACATATTTTAAAAAGTAATTTATTCCTTTGATGAAAAGCTGAATTTTCAGCATCATTACTTCAGTCTTCAGTGTCACATGTTCATTCAGAAATTATTTTAATATGATGATTTGCTGCTCAAAAAACATTTATTATTATTATTATCATTATCATCATCATCAGTCCTGAAAACAGTTGTGCTACTTAACATTTTTGTGGAAAACATGATTCTTTGATCAATAGTAAATAACAAAAACAGCATTTATTTGAAATTATAAACAATAAATGTATTGAGTGTCACTTTTGATCAAATTAATGCATCCTTGCAAAATTATTAAGTATTATTAAGTATTATTTGGTAGGCAATCTGGCAATCATTTATTTATTTTATTTTTTGCCCATTGTTACTGTACTGAGTGTTCACACAAAGCCTGTGCTTTTTACTTACTGGACACAGGCCTTATAAAAGGCTTTATTTAGTCACATGTCTCTCTCTTACCTCAATAGAAACCCCTTCTTACAACATTCTCCTGTGTGACATCCATTCAGGAGAGTTTTAGGTTAGACTGCCATCTGTTGTCTGCAAACCTGAAACATTACAAAGAGAAATTCCACAAAAAATATGAATTCATCATTATGTATAACACATTGAATTGTTTTGTCAACTTTTGCTAATGAGTTATTCTCCGTTAAACAATTAAACATCTACTATAATATTATGGAAAAAGTCTGAATATTTTGAATGGTCGCTAATAGAACAATGAAAATGTTTTCGTTTTTTAACTAAATATTTGATATTTGAGCCTTGGTGTTGCCAACTTTACATTTTCATTGCTCTATTTGTTTTTTAGTCTAACATTTTGAGATTGATGTGCGTGCTTTTGTTCGCTTTTTGATAATGGTTGCTAATAGAAAAAGATGTTTTTAGAGGCAGACAGTGTAACTACAGAATCTACCAGCAGGGGCTATCTGTGCCATTTAATGGAGCAGTTCACTTCCAGAATGAACATTTCCTGATAATTTACTCAACCCCATGTCATTGAAGATGTTCACGTCTTTCATTTTTCGAGTCAAAAAGAAATTACGTTTTTTGAGGAAAACACTACAGTATTTTTCTCCATATAGTGGACTTCAGTAGTGGCCAACGTGTTGAAGGTCCAAATTGCAGTTTCAATGAAGCTTCAAAGGGCTCTACACGATCCAAGCCGAGAAATAAGGGTCTTATCTAGCAAATCGACTGGTCGTTTTCTAAGAAAAATACAAATTTATATACTTTTTAACCACAAATCTTGCACTAGCTTGACCGTGACGTAGGTGGAAGTACCGACCCAGTGTTTACAAAGCAAACGTGCAAAGAAAGTCAAACACGCTTTACAAAAAAAGGTAAAACAACGATGTTGGATGATTTTTAAATTGGAGGAGAAAATAAGATTCGTCCAGTACACAGACGAAGAACTAACCGCATGTGACCTTGAGACGTAATGCATGAAAACAAGCACACACATCGCAGAGCTAGTGCAAGATGAGCATTTGTGGTTAAGAAGTATATACATTTTTCTTTTTTTAAGAAAATGACAGATCTTTTCGCTAGATAAGACCCTTATTCCTTGGCTTGGATAGTTTAGAGCCCTTTGAAGATGCACTGAAACTGCAATTTGGACCTTCAAACCCATTGGTCACCACTGAAGTCCACTATATGAAGAAAAATCCTGGAATGTTTTCCTCAAAAATCTTAATTTCTTTGCAACATGACCTACTTGGATTACATGGGGGGTAGATTACCTACAAATTGTAATTGTTACTGATTCCAGATTACATGACAAAAATTGTAGTCAGTAACATAATCCATTACATTACACATTTTGGGTTAGATTATATCAGATTACTTTTGGATTACTTTAAGATGATTTAACTTGTTTATCACATTGATTTAAATAGGATTATCTTTTATCATAATGATGTAAAAAATGCAAGGGAGTAAGAAAATATATGGTCCATTCAATGTAATTGACAACATGTGCATTAAACATTGTTACATCAAGGTTTCCCAAACTAGGGTTCGTAAAGGAACTGCAGGGGGGTCGTGAGTTTAATGAAAAGCTGACAATTTACAATGAAATCATAAAAAATAAAAATTAAAATAAATAATTTAAAAAAAAAGTCCCTTCCAAGGGTATTTCTATAATCTTTGTTTTAAAAATAACAATTAAAATAAAACACTTACTAAAGAAAGGATTAAATATTTTTATTTACCTGCACACCACATAACCATTAATCAACATCAAAGAAACCGTGAACATGCAAACGTGATACTTAATTATTAAAATATTTATTTTAAAATCTCAGGGATTTTTAAAGCAAAGTATATACTTAAAGCATATTTGGTGAATAAGGTTTAGATGACTAAAAAAAAAGTTTTGGAATGCCTGCATTATGTGTAAATAAGAAATAATGGCAATATATGCATTTTAATGAGTTTGAAAGACAAAAGCCTTCCAAAGACATGATAATGCATGTTTAAAAACCTACAGAGTGATCATTAAAATCCAGTTTTTGTAAATCCAGTGGGCAAATGCTGTTTCACCACCTGACTAATGACTAGTCTATGTGTGAAAGTCCACAAAACTGGACTCTCTGAATATATATAATCAGTAGGCTATTTTAGAAAGGACAATTTAAAAGAAAATTTAAAGGATTAAAAAAAAAATTAGGGAGAATCAGTGAATTATGAATAACTTATTGCTACTGTGTGAATAATATGTAATCATTTAATCCATTAAAAAAGTAACTGTAGTCTGATTAAAAGTATTTTAAAATGTAACTTTAATTACAAGTACTTCATTTTTGGAATCTGATTATGTAATCCAGATCACATGTAATCACTTACTTTTACTTACTAATTATCAGGAGATTTTCATTCTGGACGTGGACATTTCCTTTAATAATAACAACAACAACAACATTTAATTAAGAACCCTATTTTATTTTTTTATCTATAGCTGCATGACCAAATATGTCAACAAAAATAAATTCTGCCAAAGATGAGGAAAGAGTAAGGAATGTTGTAGAGGTCAGAATGAGAGTGTGTTTCAGTAGTTAGCTTTAACTTGTGAATTGGGCGCACATGCTATAGACCAAACACGTCACAGACTCGCCCACAAACTATCAGCCAATAAAAATCATGGGTGGAAACTAGTACTGTATACACACACACATACACGTCTTTACATCAACTCTACCTAGACACAAATATACAGACCATCATTACAATTCCCTGTTGTGCTTCTCAGCACCAGAAACTGACAGACAGTTCAGTATTTACAAAGTTAAATTCAACGATCATGCTTATGATACCAAGTCTCTGAACACAGTGAAGCGCAGGTAAAACAGTTTAGGGATGATCCACAAAATAAGAAACTACAAACAAAAACTCAAATAAACCTACTGTAATCAGTCAAATCAAAACCAATACTACTGAGAAATTAGCTAAAAATTCTAAAAATTGTTTCTTTGAATTATTGTGTTGACTGATGCCTAAATTACAATAAAAATTTAATATGAACTAACCATTAAAAAAAAAAAAAAAAACGACAAATACTCAAATTTAACACCACATTTTAAAAAAAACAATTCAACACTAAAATATATGAATAAAATGGTGTATAGATTAAATTAACACACACACACACACACACACACACACACTTGTACTATAATATTCTCTATTTCTATTCAAACTAAAATCCCTTAGTCACTATAGCATACAGTATGTATTTGGGCCAAGATATCCCAATATTTAGCACTCAAACATGCAAACACACATTTACACACACTGATGGACCCGTGGAAGCCTCAAAGAGAAAGTGAAGTGGAGAAAGTTAAAGTGTTACTAGATTCTCCTACTACAGTTCAGAGACCCCATACGTGCAGCACTGATAAATAGAGCAGTCAGACACACGCCAAACACACAACATCCTTCCTCATCCTCAACAACACAATCTCAGCTCAATCATGCGGGTGGTAAACCTGGTATGTACCTGACATTCACACATTTATTTATGTGCATGCTTCATAATTTCCTTAATAGTGTGTAGAGTTGTCGGCATTATAAATAAATGATTTTTGGATCGTTTCTGATCATTTTGCAATGCTGAAAACTGTCAAGACTTTTTTTGTTGTTGTATCTCTTACACATGAACTTTAACTAATAGGGTCCGGATCCCTCTCTGGAATATCGGCCCGAATGTCAAGAGAAAGACAAATCAGAATTCAGGAACTTTGAGGTAAAACTTGAGGAATTATGCATATATTCTAGTATCATTTCTTTTAATCCGACCCACTTATTTTTATTTTGAAATGTGTACATGTCTAACACAGAGTGGCGCTCTCTTTGACCGTGTGTTTAATACATACAAGCTGATGCACACGCACCAAACGCTGGACTTTGTCAAACAGAAGGTTGGTCAATCAATAGCGTAAATCAAACTGTACATTAAATTTTTTTTTTTATATATAAATCTGTAAAAATAAATGCTGCAATTTTATATTTTTTTTATTTAATACATTAAGTACAACTTAAGTTATGTCTTTATCAAAACCAGACCAAAATAAGCATGTAAAAATAGAATAAAATAAACACTGAACATGACCTATCACCTCTGACCTCCAGCACCTGGAATGGGCCAACTGCAACCACTTCAGCGTTACCATGATGGAGAACATAGATGCCCTGGACGAGCTTGTTGATGAATCCGACCCTGACGTCGACTTCCCGAACTCTTTCCATGCATTCCAGACCGCAGAAGGAATCCGCAGAGAGCATCCTGATAAAGGTGAGAGATCAGCGGGGACAAAGGTCACAGACATCGCCTTGGTGTACTTAGATAAGACTGTTTTACAATAACACATACCTGATGTTGTTTTTGTGAAGTTTCTGATCAATACAGTGCATGCAGAATTATTAGGCAAGTTGATATTCTGGTCATATTTTTTTTCCCCAAGCTCATTTGACCAATTCTAAACCACATCAATCTTAACCAGATAAAAGGGTTTGTGAAGACATAATTTGGCTTGAGAAAGCCTGACCAGAAAGTTTTTAGTAAGAAAGTTTTATAGTTTTCAGTCTGAAATAGTTTTAAGTAGTTTTAAAAGCTTAATGTTTGATAAATAGATAGATAGATAGATAGATAGATAGATAAAGCATGTTACTAGCATGTTGTTAGCATGATTAGCAAGTAACTAGCATGTTGCTAGCATGAGTAACATGTTACTAGCATGCTGCTAGCATGATCAACAAGTTACTAGCAAGTTGCTAGCATGATTTTAACATGATTAATGTGTTACTGGCATGTTTCTAGCATCATTAGCACATTGCTAGCATGTTTCTAGCATGATTAACATGCTGCTAGCATGTTTCTAACATGATAAAAATTTACTAGCATTTTGCTAGCATTATTAGCCAGTTACTAACAAGTTGTTAACATGTTTCTAACATGATTGGCAAGTTGCTAGTATGTTTCTAACATGATTAGCATTTGTTAGCATGATTAGCCAGTTACTAGCAAGTTGCTAGCATGTTTCTAGCATTATTAGCATGTTACTAGCTTGTTTCTAACATGATTAGCAAGTTACTAACATTTTGCTAACATGATTTTAGCATGATTAACATGTTTCTAACTTCATTACCATGTTGCTAACATGTTTTAACATCATTAGCACGTTGTTAGCATGTTTCCAGCATGATTAGTGTTACTACTGTGATTAGCAATCTACTAGCATGTTTCTAACATGATTAGCAAGTTACTAGTATGTTTCTAACATGATTAACAAGTTGTTAACATGTTTCTAGCATGATTATCAAGCTACTAGCATGTTTCTAACATGATTAGCATGTTGCTAACTTGTTTCTAACATATTGTCATGTTGTTAGCATGCTTAGCATGTAGCTAGCATGATGTTAGCAGGATTAGCAAGCTACTAGCATGTTTCTAACATGATTACCAAGTTGTTAACATGTTTCTAGCATGATTATCAAGCTACTAGCATGTTTCTAACATGATTAGCATGTTGCTAACTTGTTTCTAACATATTGTCATGTTGTTAGCATGCTTAGCATGTAGCTAGCATGATGTTAGCAGGATTAGCAAGCTACTAGCATGTTTCTAACATGATTAACAAGTTGTTAACATGTTTCTAGCATGATTAGCAAGCTACTAGCATGTTTCTAACATGATTAGCATGTTGCTAGCATGTTTCTAACATATTGTCATGTTGTTAGCATGCTTAGCTAGCATGATGTTAGCAGGATTAGCAAGCTACTAGCATG
Source organism: Cirrhinus molitorella (assembly GCA_033026305.1). Lineage (NCBI taxonomy): Eukaryota > Metazoa > Chordata > Actinopteri > Cypriniformes > Cyprinidae > Cirrhinus > Cirrhinus molitorella. The sequence goes on along the minus strand of CM065127.1, from coordinate 6,479,754 downwards.
TTTCTAACATGATTAACATGTTGTTAGCACGATTAGCAAGCTACTAGCATGTTTCTAGCATGATTCTAGTTGCTAGGCTTGGATAGATAGAACTAATGCAATAATAGAATTTGCAAAGTTAATTCATGACCATTGGGCAGCAAAATGCTCATTGGGTCAGCATGGTCAAAAAAAAAAGTGTTGTGAAATACATGAAGACTGTTTTTTTTTAAGGCTTTATAGACAAATAAACTGAGAATGACTTCTGAAGGACCAGCATTACATCCTCTTGTATGATTCTTTCAAGAATTTTTCTTCCAGAATCTGACAGTAAGTTTGGGGAGTTGATTTTTAGTCTCCTATCCTGAAAAGTCTATCTTGCAGAGATGGACTAAAAATGAACTCCCAAATCATGTTGTCAGATTCTGGAAGATAAATTCATCAAACTGTGGTTCAAGAGGATGTGATGCTGGTCCTTCAAAAGTCATTCACAACCTATCTGTCTATGAGCCTATAAAAAAAACAGTCTTCATGTATTTCACAACACTTCTGCATGTTATTCTTATTAAGTGAGGGTCATTTTTACCCAAGCACACTCTGAGAACCTGACACATTGCACTTCTGGAGACTCCAGCAGCAGGTAAGTTGCAGTTCTGGAAAATGGTGGCACTGGAGACTAAATGGTTTCTCATGGATTCACACCTAATTCTTCATCTTAATTCTTTTGCAATTAACATGCGTCTTCTCCACCTCTTTTTCTTTGACCGTGCTGACCCAATGAGCATTTTGCTGTCCGATGGTCATGCATTAACTTTTACAAACTCTATTAATGCATTTGTTTTGCATTCTTCTCATGGGCATTTAATCATTTTTGACTTTTAGTCTGAGTGAAATCTCTTTTTTTGGCTCAGTTTGTCTATAAAAGAAAACATGCCTAATAATTCTGCACACCTTATTTTAAGATGTTTTTCACTTCCAGTCTTCATGGACAATTATATATCACTTGTAAATTAATAAATACAGAATCAAGGAAAGTTATTAAGATTGATGTGGTTTGGAATCCAGACCTGCAAGGCTTCTAAATGTGAAAGCTCTTTGTGCATTTTTACAATTGGTCATACATTAAAATCCAAATGAATTTAAAATAATTTTCTCCAGATTGGTTCCAGCTAGTCGGTCTGATCCATGATGTTGGAAAAATCATGGCCTTGTATGGGGAGCCACAGGTGAGAGACAAATGCATCCAATTATAGTCTAAAAACCTATGGTAATGGTCACATGGGATAAATAATACAGAATGCCACTGTGTGTGTGTGTTTAAGTGGGCTGTAGTTGGAGACACATTCCCAGTGGGATGCAAGTTTCAGAATTCAATAGTGTTCAGAGACTCAACATTTGAAGGCAATCCGGATGAGAAGAACCCTACACTCAAGTACAGCACCACAATTATTTAAATATTATAGTGTACATTTTGAATCATTTTTATATTAGTTTTTACTTTTATATTAATAGATTTTTTTATTGCAGAATCTGCAAACTGTTAATTTATTTTGCCAAAATAAGAGGGATCATACAAAATGCATGTTAATACTGACCTGAATAAGATATTTCACATATAGTTCACAAGAGAAAATAATGAAATTTAATTTATAAAAATTACCCCGTTCAAAAATTTACATACACTTGATTCTTAATACTGCATTGTTACCTGAATGATCCAGTGCTGTGTTTTTGTTTAGTGATAGTTGTTCATGAGTCCTGAACAGTTAAACTGTCTGCTGTTCTTCAGAAAAAAAAATTCAGGTCCCACAAATTCTTTTTTTTTTTTTTTTTTTTTTTTTTTAGCATTTTTGTGTATTTGAACCCTTTCCAACAGTGACTGTATGATTTTGAGATCCATCTTTTCACAGTAAGGACAACTGAGGGATCGGAGAACCACTGTCAAAGGAGCTACAAACAATTTACGCTTACAATGCTTTTGAGAAACGCAGCCCAGAAGGTTTAAATGCTCACTGATGCTCCAGAATGAAAAACGATGCATTAAGAGATGGGGACGTAAACTTTTGAACAGAATGAAGGGGTGTACATTTTTCTTATTTTGCCTAAATATATAATTTTTCCATTTAGTACTGTTTTTTTAGAAGCTGCAAAGAAGACAAAATAAGTTACATTTACCCTAATCTTCAAATTCAAAAAGTTTTATTTTCAGTTTAACACTTAATGCATTGTTTCCTTCTGAAGCATCAGTGAGGGTTTAAAACTTTTATAATAGTTGCATAAAAGTCCCTCAGTTGTCTTCAGTGTGAAAAGATGGATCTTAAAATTATACAGTCATTGTTGGAAAGGGTTCAGATACACAAAAATGCTGAAAATTTGAGAGACCTGAAGGACTTCTCTAAAGAATGGCGGGCAGTTTAACTGTTCAGGACAAACAAGAGACTCATGAGCAACTATCATCAGAATTTTTTTTTTCTCTTGTGGACTATATGTAAACGTCTTTTATGTAATATATCTTATTCAGGTCAGATTATATATATATATATATATATATATATATATATATCATGCATTTTGTATGTATCCCTCTTACTTTGGTAAAATTAAAATTAAATTAAGTTTGCAGATTCTGATGCAGATTTACTACTCTAGATTAAACATGCTTCAAATAACATTAAGGTTTTTTCCCACATCTAATATTAATTTATTTTAAGCTAAAACATAAAAAAATACACTAAATGGCATTCTAACTGATGATGCTGTGTTTGCATGTTTCTCTCTGCAGCACAGAGTTTGGTATCTATGAACCACAATGTGGACTTGATAAAATCCTGATGTCTTGGGGACATGATGGTAAGTGATATGATCGATCTTTGCACACAAGACCATCATTATGTTGCATCTAATGTTTCACTATGAAACATACTACCAGTCAAAAATGTGGTCAGATAAAAGTTTTTTTTTTAAATAGTAGTGTTATTCAGCAGGGATAAATTAAATTGTCAAAAGTGAGAATAAAGAATTTCAACAGAAAAAAAAAAAAAAAAAAAATTAAGAAGACTACTACTACGTAATGTTTCTTGAGCAGCAAATCAGTATATTAGAATGATTTCTGAAGGATTGTGTGACACTGAAAATTCAACTTTGTATCACAGGAATAAATTACATTTTAAGCTATACTGAAGCAGAAAACAGTTATTTTAAACTTTAATAACATTTTAGAATATTCCTGTATTTTTAAATCAAATAAATGCAGCCTTGGTGCATGTAAAAGACTTAAAAACATTTCTAAAAATCTTACCAACCCCAAACCTTTGAACGGTAGTGAATTTGCTGCTGAAGTGACAAATGAAAATTCTTGTTGCTTTGTTATAGAGTATCTATACCGGGTGATGAAGTTCAACAAATGCACCATCCCTGAGGAGGTAATGTCACAGAGCTCACCTGAAAAGCAAACTAAAACACACATACACAAACAACACGATTTCATTTAAACTTAACACTCCCAAATTCCAACAGGGTCTTTATATGATCCGATTCCACTCCTTCTACCCCTGGCATTCAAATGGAGACTACATGCACTTATGCAACGAGAAAGACCTGCAGATGCTGCCCTGGGTCAAAGAGTTTAAGTATGTCATCTCGTTTGAGTGTCCGTTAAATTTGCTGTGTCACCCACATATTGAAGGTCTGACCTCTCACTGATCAATAACATGCTTCTGTTTGTCTTTCCTTCGACAGCAAATTTGATTTGTACACCAAGAGCACTGAACTACCGAACGTGGAGAGTCTGAGACCGTATTATCAGTCTCTCATTGATAAGTATTGCCCTGGGATACTACACTGGTGAACGTGTGCTATAATTCTACGAATCTGTCCTGTTTCAGCGAGATACACAAAAAATGAATGACGCATTAAAACATGTATAGTTATAGTTTTTGCTCTGTGGGCAATAAAAATGGGTGAAAAAAAAAAATTATGCTAATTAGAAACCACCCAACATCTTGGCACTTTAAAATAAATAAAATAAAATGTGATTAAGGGGTAAATAAAATCTGTTTTTAATTTAGTGATATAAAACTATTCAACTATTCTTTTCAAATACCTATACTTTTCTACAACGTAAAACAAAAAGAAATATTAATCCATAATATCCAAGACTTTATTTTATACTTTCATTGTTATTTCTGTATTAAGACTAAATCTAAAATTAATTTTACTTTAAATTGTATCAAGTTTCCTTGGAAATAATGGTACTTGTGCCAATGTATATTTTTCTATGTTTATTAAAAATATTACAAAACTTTAAAGCTGAGTGTTTGGTGAATCATCACTCATATTAACACAATATACATGCAATACTCCATCACAGTGGTCAAAAAATGTAATTACAATACAACACAATACACAAATATCACAGACCATAACCAGTTACAGTCCGATAAACCATTTCTTGTCATATAACACCACCTATACAAGATGACAGTCTAAGTGGAAAACTATTTAAAATGTCTTATTTTCCAATTCCTAGTTTTCTCTGATACTCTTGGTATACTGTAAGGCACAGCACATACTGGGCTTCATTCATAAAACACAAACCAAACAAATGAATCATAAAAATCAAGTGTTGGTTTTGGCATTTTGTTGCATCTGTTTCAAAGTGTAATTTATGTAAATATTTTAAAAACATACATTTCAATCTTCTGATTAATGAGGCCCAGTATGTGCATTTGAATGTATATTTAACAGTTGTTTTAGGTCTTATAGTGGAAGACATCCTGGGTTTTTATTAATATGATATCATGTAGGGTGTAGGGTTAGTGCACACTGGGAAAACAACAACCTACCTTGCTTTGCATTTACCTCTCAGAGCAACTGGGGCTATACAACAAAATCTCTTGTTTTGCAGTGTGGCCCTTCAGTCAGATTTAGTTGAGCTAAACTGGCGGGTAAATCCAGGACACTACTGGGAAGCGTGAATGAGTCACTACACTGCCTACTCTCTCTTAAAACTGCCTGTGAAAACAGAAAAGTCAATGTTTCGACACAAGGAGGGTATAAGTGCTGATGTTTTGGGGTTGATGTTATTACCCTGAGCTGGTATTAAAGTCCAGAGTTTCATTTAAAGCCACATTATTTGAAAAAACCTCACTTCCTTTTCCTGAGGCTGTCCTCTTCCGTTTCCTCCGTGTTCTCTTCTTCTTCCTCTTCAATTTCTCCTTCCTGTTCTTCTTCACTCATTGCATCTTCTTCCTGCTGCTTTCCACCATCCTCTGAATCATCTTTTTCATCCTTCTTTTCCTCCTCCTCATGTTTCTTCTCGTCCTCTTCTGCCACATTAGAGCGTGTCCGTCCTGCCGTCTGTTTATCTAAGTGTTTGTTCTGGAGGGATTCGTGTTGCTGATGATGAGAACGCGATCGCAGAGAGTTGAGGAGACACACGGTTGCAGCCGAGCTGAAGAGAGTCCAAAGCAGAAGAGGAGCGGGTATCTCACGTGCATGTTCACCAACATGACGCAATAACTGCGGGAGCCAAGCATTCGAGCTACGCCTCGGAGGAGCCTTATCCTGATGGACAAAACGGGAGATTTAGATGCGCTTTAACACAAAAAAAGACCGTTAACTTCCTTAATCAACATATGTGACCCTGGACCACAAAAACACTATGTGCAAGTAGCACGGGTGTATTTGTAGCAATAGCCAACTACCGTAAATAAATCAATTATTTTCTCAATAATTAGATTTTTTTGCACCCTCAGGTTCCAGATTTTCAAATAGCTGTTTCTTAGCTAAATACTGTCCTATCCTAACAAACCATACATCAATGGTAAGGTTATTTATTCTCAGTTAAAATGTGTGGTCCATGGTTACATACGATCATTTGTGAGCAACCACCAAAAACATCATAGCAATGGATAGTAATGATATTTAGAATACCTGAAATTTTCTTAAAAAATAAAATAAAATAAATCTGGTTTTATTGTCTTAATATAAAATAAACAGACAGAAAAAAAAATCATATTCCATTAACAGCAACAACTAGGAAGTAAATTACTTTTTCATACCCACAAATTTGATCTTACATATGTGTTAATAACAATGAAATCTTGAATTAGACTTTATAATAAGTATTCATAAAAGTCTGCATGAATAATCGAAAAAACTAAATAAAAATTGTGATTTATTATTATTTTCTCTTGAATACTTTATTTTACAATAAAATATTACAATAGTAATATCGCTTATTTTATTTTTATTTAGTCATTTGAATTATAATTATTCTTATAATAACCATATTGATATATTACCACAACATTTTGGCCAAATTGTGCAGCCCTACAAACAAGTACAGCAAGTACAGCAAAAAAATACTAAAAAAATAAAATAAATAATAATAATAATAATAATAATAATTTAATCTTTTTTTTTTTTTTTAAATAAAAATGAACTACATAGATTGAAAAATATAATTAATTCTACTTTAAATTGTGAGGTACTAGGCTATAGAACAACTAGCAATATAGTTTAATCACACAGTGTCTCTTGATGTCAGCTATTAAAAATGTCTGTATTTATCTCTGCTTATGCAAGTCAAAAACACTGTTTGCGGAATCAAACTACCTTACAGATAACAGACGGTGAACTTCAGGTCTGTTTGTTCTCCTCTGAGGTTATTGACATTCAAAATGTGTCCTAATTTAATTACTTTCACTTTTGACAGCAGACTTGTTTCTTACCTTTAAACCATGTTGAACCAGCATCTGTTCAAGGTAAGAGTCGCCAAGGTGCACCATGGGATAGAACTCTTCCACGTACACCCGTCTCCACCATCGCTGAGGATATGACCTAAACATACAAACACATCCAACAGTCATAAAGACAAAAAATTTAACCATTGAAGCTAAACATAAAAGTTAATTGAAGATATATATATATATATATATATATATATAAAATGTACTAAAAACAGCATTTCTCCTCAAATACATTAAAACCAATAAAAATGACATTAACTAAAAAATACAAATACTTAGTATCAGGCAACATTTTAAATAAATAAATATATAACAAACAATATATAAAAAAATCTACATACTAAAATAAAATAAAAGTGCACTCACCCATCCTCTTTGGGCTCGCTGAACCAGTATTTATAGCGGTGAGCTCGGAGGTAAGCAGGAGGCTGTTTGCTGAACGGATACTGAGACTCATCTGTCTGAATGAGTCTGATCACTGCACAACACACACACAGAATATTTACACAGTATAGGATAAATCACTGCACTGAATTTATTTAAATCTGTTGCATGCACAAACGAACACGCTGTCTCACCGTCTCGTTTGCCCTGCAGAAGTCTGTGTAGGAGGCTACTGAACCAGGGGCTCTGTGTGTGTGGCCCCAGAGCAGCAAACCACATCTGCCAGTCCAGCCTGGGCTGGTGCGGAGTCACCACAGGGGGTGCTGCACTCATGTTCCCTGGCTTATACATGAACTCGATCTCCTGTATAAATATAAAAACACAGAACAGTTACTGAACACAATCATATATATTTAGAGTTTCAGATGATGTGTTTACATGGACTAATCCTTCTTATTTTTCAATTGTACTGAGACATTAATTCAATTATACAATAACAAACTATTTAGGTGGGTGTACATGTAGCTAAACTACCAGTCAAAAGTTTTTGAAAAGTAAAATTTAGCGTTTTTTGCCCACCAAGCCTGCATTTATTTGATCCAAAGTACAGCAAAATTTTGAAATATTTTTACTATTTGAAATAAAAGGCTTCCATCTGAATATATTAAAAAATTAATTTATTCCTGTGATCAACGCTACATTTTCAGTACCATTACTCCAGTCACATGACCCCTCAGAAATCATTCTAATACTCTGATTTGCTGCTCAGGAAATATTTATTATTTTTATTATTATTATGTTGAAAACAGCCGAGTACTGGCTTTTTTTGATAGGATTTCATATTCTTTGTGAAGTCTGTCTCATTCACATGCAAATCAATGCTGTAATTCAGGCACTTCCTCAAATACTTGCAAACTGACCGTCCATGTGTTACGATCCATACTGCCCTCAATGACCACTTCTGGGCGACCTCCGACCCCGGTCATCCTCCGGAATAATCCGTATGAGTTGACCAGCTGGTAGCGGTCGGTCACCTCAAATGCTGTCCGGATCCCAGGCCAGAGGTTACTGTGGGAATCATACTCAATGTAGGTGTAGGGAACCTGCATACACACTTCATTATTAGAGTCATTATTTCTACATAAATTAAATGTAATTTATTTTACATGTCATGTCATTCCAAACCTGAATATGTTTCTTTCTTATGTTTAACAAAAAAGATGATATTTTGAAGAATTTTAAAGAACCAAACAGTAGTTGGTTCCCCATTGACTTCTATAGTAGGGAAAGAAATACTATGGAAGTAAATGTGGACCATCAATTGTTTGATTACCAGCATTCTTCAAAATATCTTCTTCTACTTCTATCTACTAGTCAAAAGTTTTTGGACAATAAGATTTTAATGTTTTTTTAAAGAAGTCTCTTCTGCTCACCATGCCTGCATTTATTTGATCCAAAGTACAGCAAAATGTAGAAATATTTTTACTATTTAAAATAACTGCTTTCCATTTTAAAATATATGAAAATGTAATTTATTCTGGTGATATTTAGCATCATTACTTTAGACACATAATCTTCCAGAAGCCATTCTAATATTCTAATCTGCTGTACAAGTTTCTTTGATGAATAGAAAGTTCAGAAGAACAGCATTTATCCGATATAGAAATATTTTGTCACTTTTGATCATTTTAAAGCATCCCTGGTAAATGAAAGCATTTTTAATTCATATTTTAATAAATACTATAAAATCATATTAATGACACTAAAATAGCACAGACAAAGTTTACTGACCAGACTGATGGCAAACATAGAGACTGTAGCCGCAGCCATAACTGCCCACTGGATTGTACTCCAGAGACGCCACAACACTCCTCTCACACACGCACACCTGAAACAAAAACATCTGTTCTATCGCCATCTAATGGACATAGCAAGCCAACAAATCATATGTAAACTGATCCACAACACTCACTTAAACATGGCAGAAATGATCTCCCACGTGAGAGACAGCACACCAATCCAGATACTAGGCACCGTGACCGTTTTCAGAAAGCCGTTGAACTCAAAATATGTAAATGCTGAGGAAACAAATCCAAATTAAATCGCACTGAATGACAAGTGAACTGAATAAGACAAGTCAAGAGCTTCACCTGTTTTGGAGGAGACACTCTTCTTCTCCCAATCCAACTGAAGCTCGAAGTATTTGACTGTCCAGTAGCCAAGCACAGCATATGTGCTGACCTCGAACATCAAAGCCAGTCCAGAGAAGAGAGTCTGTAACGATGCTGGAAAATAACAATAAAAAGAAAGTGTTATGGCCATCTGGACCGGACTTTCACATCTTGTCGTAACAGGGTACAACATATGCAGTGTTGCCAACTTATTTTCAGGGAAAGTTGCTAAAGGCAGGAAAATTTGTTGCTAAAAGTTGCTAAGTGATGTTGTGATGTCGGTGCATGTTGACATTATTATGTAATCAATGCAAAACTGCATAGAATAATAGCGCATAGAATTACATTTTATGCATTTTCTTAAATGAACTTGTATTTGATATGAACTTGTACTTTATGAAATTAAACCTAAATTTTGATGATTTATATGTGGTAATAAACGTAAACTAATGCTGCATGATTCTGGATAAATTGAAAATCTTTTTTTTTTTAACTGGAGATCACGATTTTCACAATTCTGAAGAAAAAAAAAAGAAATCTAAACAAAATAACAATTGACTAGTGGTTCTGACACAATGTTCATTGCTTAAGTCTTTTAAAAATATATCTGATCAAATAAAAAAAAAAAAGTCAGTGTTTCAATTAATAAAGACTTGTTTCATTATTGGAATCTCTTCAATGATAAATACTTTTTTAAAAACATCCCTAGTTTCCATCATCATGTAGTATTTAAAAACAGCAAAAAAAAAAAAAATTAGGCAGCACAATAAATATACTAAATATTGTTTCTTGAGCAGCAAATCAGCATATTAGAATGATTTCTGAAGGATCATGTGACACTGAAGACTGGAGTAATGATGTTAAAAATTCAGCTTTGAAATCACAGAAATAAATTACATTTTAAAATATATTCAAATAGAAAACTATTTCACAATATTACAGTTTTTACTGTATTTTTGAACTAATAAATGCAGCCTTGGTGAGCATAAGAGACTTATTTTAAAAACAACTTAGTGTAATGTGTGTCCATACTGCTCTCGGTCTTTGGCGTGGGTCTTCGGAGCCAGAAGTTCACATGTTGGTCATCCAGCAGTGACAGGCACAGGGTGATGGTGAGAATATTAAAGAAGTTATAATTCCCAGATAGGACGATAAACACCTGAAGCAGGACCTGTAAAGCACCTAGACGTTATATAAATTCACAAATTCATGGCAGCTTTTCTACTTCTGTTCAAACACATGCATACTTACTCACCTGCATGTAGAAGGCGATGAGTCTGTGTCTTCGTATGGGGCTGAAGAACATGAAGGGAATGGCGATCTCAATAACAAACGTTCCCACCACACTGAGCTTTTGGAACCACACCGGCAGCTGATGAGCAAACCAGGCCAGCGGGGTCGGGATACACTGGGTCTCATAGTGATAGGTCAAAGCTGATGAGACAATAACAAAATATAGCGTTTGATAGTGAACTGACATGAATGATTTGATGTGTACACTGCCGTTTAAAAGTTCGGGATCAGTAAGACTTTTAATGTTTTTTAAAGACGTTTCCTATGCTGTATTAATTTGATAAAACAAACAAAAAAAAAAATTAAATTAAAAAAATATATATTTTATTAAATACTATTTAAATTTAACATAAATCATTCTAATATGTTGGTTTATAATCAGTTTTGGAAACAGTTGTGCGGTTTAATATTTTTGGGACCCGTGATACTTTTTCCAGGATTATTTGAATAAATATTCTTTTTTTGTTTTAAGAAATGTATTCTTTTATTCTGCACGGATGTGTTAAATGGATAAAATGTTAACCTTTTAATCAAAGAATCAAATAAAAAAAAAAGTATCACAGGTTCCAAAAAATATTAAGCACACATAATAAATCAGAATGTTAGAATGATTTCTAATTTCTGATTTCTAACCAACATTAGAAGTTGCAACTTTTGTGTTTTTTTTCCCCTTGATGAGCATAAGAGACTCAATTAAAAACATTAAAAAAATCTTACTGATCCCAAACTTGTAAACAGCAGTGTATATTTTATTTTCAGACACAATAAAAGCAATACATATGCATAAAGCTTTCATAGGGTTTAGTACTTAAACTAAAAATTAAAGAGAACATATGGAAAATAGATTTAAGGCTAATGATTAGAGTACCAAAAAACAAACCAACAATAATAATAACAATAAATAGTTTATTTATTTTGACATTGTTTTAGTGCCACGTTAAAAATTAAAAATATCCAAAACTACGAGAAGTCGAAATATTGAGAATAAAGTCAAAATATTCATAGAATAAAGTCAAAATGTTTTGAGAATAAAGTCAAATGTTTCGAAATCTTTAGAGAATAAAATCTAAATGTTTCGAGAATAAAGTCAAATGTTTCGAAATCTTTAGAGAATAAAATCTAAATGTTTCGAGAATAAAGTTGAAAAATACGAGAATTAAATCGTAGCAATTATAATATTTTTTGAGTATAGCCTGTGCTTGCAAATGGTCCGAACTGGGAGCACCGGGAGAAGCTGCCAGGCCACCGGAATTGATCTGAATATATGTGGGGATTATTAGTAGAAAACATACTATGTGTCATATACTCACAGTAATATTTCACGTCTTCTGCATTTATCATTTGTAGTGCACCAGCCTCCCTAATAATAGCAATAAGCTTTGTGCTTTTGGTACTTTTAATATAAAACAAAATCTGTCAGCTTTATAGCAAAATAGAAACAATGTGTCTTGCAATGGGACAGATTGCTGTATTCATGTGAATCACTCATCTTTCCGATTGCACCGTTTTCTTTGTGAAAATTCCACCACCTACTCTACAAAAACAGCTTTCATTCCTCACATGCATTTAAATAAAAACAACAATAAAATGTTCTAAAGGTTGAAGTGGACTCTAACTCGCTAATATAAGTTATTTTATAGTCTTTTCTGAGGTATAGAAGTTTACGACTTTTCACAAGCTTTTTTTATTCATGTATAATACAGTAAATGATTGGAAATAATATTTAACATCTTCCATTTATTATGTGTAGCGCGCCAGGCACCCAGTAATTGCAATAATTTTGTGCTTTGTTGCTTTTAATATAACACAGCTCAGCTTTCAAATTCTGTCAGTTTTATCACAAAAAAATAATAAATTACATATAAATGTGTTTTTCCTTTTTATTTCAAGTTTATATGATGATATAAACATTAAGGAACATTAGAAGGAATGAAAAAAAAAAAAACAGTATAGGCTACTGTAATGAAACGAACTCATTGTATTCGGAAAGATGACTGTTACATGGCGCTTAAACTAAGGCGAATTCAGCAATATATTCCACAAACCTCACCTGTCAGGCCCCACCAGGTGGGACAGCGGCTGGTCAGTTTGACGACACCCGACGCAAACATCAGGCGAAACAACAGCCAGCGTGCCAGCCAGAAACTCACATTGTCATGTAGACGCACCTTTGAAGACCAGGGCATTTTCATGGGAGCGATGAGAATTGCCAAGAAGCCCGTCTCCAACAAGAGGTTATCCCTGAGATCAAGATGTTTGACACACATTCGAATTCTGGCTTGTGGTGTGCTGAAGTCATTTCACGTGTTATGAAAGCAGATTAACACAGACGTGTGACTGCTGTAAATAACACTCAAGGTCAAGAGTGTTTTGTTGCTACAGTTATAAAGCAGGTAAACAAAGCAATAGACTTATATAATGGACATAAATTAGGGAATAAGATCATTTATGAATCAGTGTAACATCAGTACACACTGACAGGTAATCTAATACTCACCACTGGAAGTATAAGAAGACCTGCCCCACCTACAGAAACAAGAAGCATTGCATTTGAGTACCTTTTACATTAGTTTTCAATTTAAGTATCAGTCATCATTATGGATTTTTAGGTAATGGTCAACAGCAAGTTGTATATTGCAAATATAATGAGATACAATACAGTTTAACGATAGCCAATGAGACCAAATAAAAATTTTTCATATATAACATTTAGTATTATATATTATTATGTATGTTACTATATTAGAAGCTATCTTGCATGTTTTATATATAAATGATACAAAACAGTTTCAATTTTATATTATTTTTTTAATGTAAAATACAGCCTAAAGATAGCTTATGAATATACTACATTATATTACATAATACAATACTGCATTTCATAATATTTTATATTTTGTATTACATTTAGCAGATGATACAAAACAGTTGTAATTATATTTTTTCCCCATTTGAGAATTTTGTATTACATTTTTCATACAATATAGTTTAAAGATATCTTATGAATATGCTACATTATATTATATAACATAATACTGCATTACATATTTTAGATATAAAACAATACAGTTTAAAGACAGCAATTGAGGCTAAATTACTGAAAATAAAAAAATATATTTTTATACATTTATTTACTTATATAAATATTATTATGCATGTTACTATATTGCATAATATTTTATACGTAAATGACGCAAACTGTTGTAATGATTTTTTTCTTTTGAGAATTTTATGACTTTTTACATACAATACGGTTTAAAAATAGCTTATGAATATACTACATTATATTACATAATGTAATACTGTATTGCATAATATTTTATACATGATACAGTTTAAAAGGTAGCAACTGTGACAAAATTCTTTTTAATATATATTTTATAGCAACTGAGAATAAATGACTTAAAATATAAAATAAATCTAAAAATCAATGCAAAAATATATAATTAAAATATGCATTATGCAAATGTAAAAATGTGTTAAATATAAACTATAAGTGATATATAACTTTTTTTATGTCTCTGTTAATTGGCAAACTATCAAATAAAGTTGCAATAACAAGTAGACAATAAGTAGGCCATCACTAAATTCTGACTAATCTGATTAATTTGTCCATTACTGAGATTATCATCATCACCTAATAACCTGACATCAGGTGTTTGTTGCTCCTTGTATGAAATCCAAAACCAAACCCAAGAGCTTTTTCCAGATACTCATTTCTGTTTAGTTTTTTTGTTTTGTGCTGTCAGCCACAGGTCTCTATATATCACAGCAGCCAGTAAAAGCGCATCTGCATATTGGTCAGTCTGTACCTGGTAGAGGGACAGATAGAGCATCCAGAGCACCAGAAAGACTCTGCAGTCTCTAAGCACCGGCAGAGCCATAGTCATTAAACTGAGAAGAGCTCCGGTCAGACTTAGTAGCTCCATGCACTGCTGCGTGTCCAAACCCAGACGAGGACCAAACCACAGAAGGGTGGGAGAATCCATCAACTGCTCCACAACACTCTTCCCAGATACCCTCAGCTGCCACCGCGCAGGCAGCACACCCTCGTTTCCATACAGACCTAAAGACAAAGAGACAGAGAATTCACATGGTCAATGTCACAAAATGCTTTTTTTTGGAAATGTCGTCAAAGCCCTTGATTCAATGTCATAAAGTAACATTTTTCAGAATCCTACAACTTTAATTTCAGGCTTTTATGTGGTGCCAGACTTTTGTACTACACAGGGTAGTGATTTATTACCAAATGCATTTAAAAAGAGTACCAAAACATTCTATATGCTAATGCTATGATATATATACAAAAATAATGCTGTTTCATGCATTTCCTCTTGGGTGAGAGGCTGTAAAAGTCTGTCCCAGATTTTACAGTCTGGATGTCTCTGAACAGGACTCAACGTGCTCTAATCTAATCTGAGATGTTGTGCACAGACAGCTCTGCAAGACACATTTACTGTAATATGGGTCCTTTAAAATATTTTAATCTTTAGCACTGTAGTAATGTATTCCTGCTCCACGAAAGTAACGTTACTGGAATAAACATCCTGTCGATTTGAACAAACTGTCACATAATATATTCATAGATGAATATATCTATTTAAAATGTGGGTTTAAAAAAAGATTTTACTACGTGTGCCACAGATGAACTCTTTCTGCACGCAGAAGTTAAACAAATCTTCACAAACTCACCTGGAATCTGCACGTAAAGAGACGCGAAGGCAAACATATAAATAGCAGACATGCACCACAGGAACATGTGCCTCGGCAGCCTTATTTCTCCCATTTTTCGTTTTGGAAACTCCTAAAGGAAACAGATGGAGCTGGAATCTCCTCAAGATGGAGATCAGGGAGGTTTGAACGCACAGCACTGACTGAGCGACACGTCTGACGTGCAGGAACACAGAAGCGCGCTGTTTTGCCAACCGATTCCTACTATGGCGAAGCATTTGGCTAATGAATATTAATTAGGTTACGCTCGAGGAAGTGAAATTGATTGGCTGATTGGTGTACGTTGGCAAGTGGGCGTTAGAGGACTGGGGCGGATGAACGACTTTTCATGAATATGTATTACGTCAATAGACGCTCGTCCGATTGGCTAACGTAAGCAGACGTTGGAAAGTAAGCGTAACGGGCGGCGGCTGAAGTCGGCTAATGAATATTAAGTAGGTTGCGTACTTACCTGGATCTAATTATTATTTATGAGTAAAGCCTTCGTCATAGTAGGACTCGGTGTTTCAGCCACGCTCGGGTATTTTTAATAACATGTTTTAACATGTTTTTTTTTTGTTTTTTTTGTTTTTTTAAAGATTGTTTCATTTGCTATAAGTTTGGAGACTTTTGTGGGGTTTTTAAAATACTGGTGTAGACGTCAAATTAGGGCGCAGACACGTAGAGCTCAGAATTAGGAAATAATAGGACTACTAGCGGCTCAGGTTGGAATAACTATTTAGTGTCTTTTATTTTATTCTATTTATTTACTTTATTTTTTAATGCGTTAATTCAATGCCACAACAAGAGGTATTACATATTCTCGTCAAATTAATATTAGCTACCAGAGAAAAAGGAAACTAGAGAAAAAATAAAGAAAACGGCATTCATTTTTTTCCCCAAGAGATTTACATACAATTTGAAGTCATTAATAAAATGGGAAAAATTTGGTCTACATGAGCACACTTTTTCTTATGTATATGGAATTTTCCTAATAAAATAAACAAATGTATAATATTTTGTATTTTACAATTCAAATGTTAATTTTCTGTATAAAAAAGCACATCAAATATACACATTTCTATCATACATTCAGTTTTTTTGTTAATATAGAATTCCATATCCTTCCAAAATAATCTTGAATAAATACAATGAAAAAAAAAAAAATGCAAAATGGTTTCTTTTTCTTGAAAGAGAAATAAAAATGTAGTTTTTGGACAGTAAGCTGTTTTTTTTTTTTTTCCAAAGAAGTCTCTTCTGCTCACCCAGCCTGTATTTATTTGATCCAAATTACAGCAAAAACAGTGCAAATTTTGAAATATGTCCTCTATGTAAAATAACGGTTTTCTATTTGAATATATTTTAAAATCAATTTTTTTTTTCTGTGATTTCAAAGCTAAATTTTTAGCATCATTACTCCTGTCACATGATCCTTCAGAAATCATTCTAATGTTCTGATTTGTTGCTCAAAAAACATTTATTATTATTATTATTGAAAACAGCCAAGTAGAATTTTTTCAGGCTTCTCTGATGAATAGAAAGTTCAGAAGAACAGCATTATCTGAAATAGATATCTTTTGTAACATTATAAATGCTTTTATTATCACTTTGATTAATGTAAAGCATCCTTGCTAAATGAAAGTATTAATTTCTAAAATTTCCTTCTAAAAAATTATACTGACTACAAGCTTTTGAATGGTATAGTGTATAACGTAACAAAAGCTTTTTTTTTTTTTCAGAAAAATACTGATCTTTGGATCTTTCTATTCATCAAAAAAAATCCTGAAATAGGCACTCAACCATTTTAAATATTGATAATAATAATAATAAATGTTTCTTGAAAAGCGAATCAGCATATTAGAATGATTTCTGATTAATCATGTGACACTGAAGACTGGAGTAATGATGTTGAAAATGTAGTTTTGATCACAGGAATAAATTACATTTCAAAATATATTCAAACAGAAAGCAGTTATTATAAATAGTAAAAATATTTCACAATATTACCGCTTTTACTGTATTTTGGATCAAACAAATGCAGGCTTGGTGAGCAGAAGAGACTTCTGCTTCATCAAAAAACGGAAAAACTGAACAACGACTAAACACACCAGAGCAATAATAGTTTTATTCAATTATATCTTATTAATGTGCAACTTTGATTTGTCCTCAGGCAAACACATATACAAAATAATAGCATTAAAAGTCGGTCAACATATGAGCAGAGTCGCCTACCTCATTATCCAGACCCGTCATCTGTACATTCAAGTGTCAGTCCATGGTGAATGACAACTCTGCCTTAAAATATCTCTTTCTCTTAATGATTAACTGGCATTGCACATGCAAGAGAAGCGGACCGGCCTTGTGGAAGTCCGACTCAAACATTATGATAAAAAAAAAAAAAGCATACATTGTGGCACATGAAAGCAAACAAACGTTTCCAGCATTTGACATGAGATCAGTAGGACATGACAGGAAGTGTCTTCTTTGAAACCAGTATTTAAAATCCTGAACTGGATGTCTGTGTGAGTGCATCAGTAGTTTATTCCTTTGTTTAAATACAAAACATGGCCATTTAGAGAGTCGTTGACACATTTACACACTCTTTGCGAACATAAAGACGCATTTTATAGACTTTTTGAATTTGGTAGCTGCCTCCAGCACATTTGGACAACGTGGAATGTGAACAACAATGGCCAACACATAGAAACATGGCAGATGACCTTTCTGAAAGGCTTCTGACGGAGGGATTTTAAAACATTATTCTGAAATAAAACAAAATATTGGCCATTTGATGGGTCTAAAATATGACACGTTAAAGAACGAACCAATCAGGTCTAGATTTTCGCTTCTTTTTGGAGATTTGCTTGGTAGATTTAGCATGACACCGCTTGAAATGGCATGGTTCAATGGTAAGACTAGTTTATTTGAGAGTTTGTCGGTGTGTATGTGATTTCACGTTCCTTCCCCACCGTTGGAGGTCTGTGTGGTGGCTGACTGTGGCTGTACCGAAGTCAACTCGAGTTCAGATTCTCTGACAAAAATAACAGCATCCCCACTGACGTTGATTAGGCACTGCGCCTGTAAAGGAAGCACAACATGAGCATCAACGATTAAATGTGACGAGTTGAGCGTGTCTGAGCGTGTGTGAGTGCAGGTATGTATTAACCTGGTTCTTGTTAGGGTTCTCCATGAACACACACTCCTTCATGCTGTAGGAGACGACAGCATTTCCTCCAAGAGCAGCGACGTGGGCACGAACCATCGCAAATACTTCAGCAATAAACGTATGCAGAAAGCCACTCACACCTCCCTCCTAAAACACAAGAAAAAAAAAACAATACAATGTGACAATAACAATAATAATATTACTACCAAGAATAAAATTAATTGCTATTTACTAATTGTGATTACGTTTAAAAACAATATTATTTAAATATTTATTACAATTAATTATATTATTAATTTAATAATATTTTTTACAATATTATTATTATAAGCAATAATCATTCACAATAAATATTAATACCAGTTGTAACTAATTGTACAAAATATGAATTTTATAAAAATACGTAATATTAATATTACATTATTAATAATTTTAGTAGCATAAACAAATATTAAACTATTAATAGTAATAATAACAATAATTTCTAATATATCTATTAATCTAATATATATATATATATATATATATATTAATATTATTTAAATATTTGTAATATTTCATAGCAATAGTACAAAATCTATGAATATTAAATTTAAATAATTTTAAATTTAATTAAATTTAAATATGTTCATTACTATTAATAATTATAATTCATTTGAATATTATTTATATGATTAAAATGTTAAAAAATAAACATCAATAATACTTATGATGTAACTTACTATTATTGTTATTACTAATATATATATATATATATATATATATATAACTATATATAACTTGCATTAATATTATAAACACAATTTATTTAATATATTATTATTAAACTATTAATATGAATAATAATCATACTTGTAAACAATTTATTATTATTATTATTATATTTTTAATATTTCATAGCAATAAAAAGCATTACTAGCAATTTCAAATTAATTTGAAAATTAGTATTTTAAATAGCATTAATATTACAAACATTAAACATCAATAATATATAACATTACTATTATTACTATAAATTTTCTATACTGTTATTTTAATTGCATTAATATTTTAAACTTTTAAAATATAGCTTCATTTATGTATTATTATTACATTTTTAATAGTAATATCAATTTCTATATTATTACTGTTCATACTTGTGAATAATTTAATATTATATTTTAAATATTTCAAAGTAATGTTACTATTATTAAACATTAATTTTAAAATAATATTGTTAATAATTCCAAAAATTAATTTCAATATTATTATTATTAAAAATGCTTTTAATAGCATTAATATTACAAAAATTAACATCAATAATACTTATAACATTATTATTACTATTAACATATAATTTTATTTTAATTGCATTCATATTATAAAAAAATTCAAATAAATTTTAAATTTTTTAAATATTATTATTAAACTATTAATAGTAATAACAATAATTTCTATACTAGCATATTACAAAAACATAAACAGCAATAATACTTATTATATATACAATTTTCTTGTTATTACTATTAATATTAATGTGTTATTTTTAATAGCAAACAAATATTATTAAACTATTAATAGTATTAATAACAACAATTTCTATAATATTAATGTTAACAATTAATTTATTGTAATTAATTTATTATTATTTAAATATTTGAAATATGTCATAGCAATAATGTTATGAAATATCTTATTAATATTATATTTAAATATTTTTGTAATTGTCATTACTATTAATTATTTGATTTAATTTGAATATTTTTAATATAATTACAAATATGACATTTTTAAATAGTCATATTAAAAAATTAACATATACACACACACACATATTTTTTTTTTTATTTTAATTGCATTCACAGTATAAATATTAAATATTCAGTTTAATTTATTATTATTATTATTATTATTATAATAAGCACATTTCTTGATGTGTGTGATGTGAATGAGTCTGAATGGGGATTTATGGTAGTAAACCTGCTACCTCTCTGAGTGAGGTGGTCTCTCTAATGAAGAACATGTTGATGATGCCGAGGTATTTGATGATCTTAGCTCCAGGAATGAAAGAGAGCGGGGTCATTTTGACCACTGCCACAGAACTGCCTGAGTAGGAGCGATTCGACCGAAGAGAGCGAGAGCGACCTTCAGGCAATGGACTGGCCTTCTCCAGAGATGATGCTGTTGAGAGTAAGAGAGCAAGAGAGAGAGAGGGGTGGAGAGAAAGAGAAGAGAGAAAAGAAAGAGAGGGGTGGGAAGATACCAGACATGGCCTTCAGAGGGCGCTGTACAAGACCAACGAATGTGACGAGACAAACATAATGTGACCCAAGAAAAAGGACATGTGTGGCAAGTTTGTGTGTTGCAGATCAGCGGCATGTGATCAAAGCAAAGCAACGGCACTGCACCATGCAAATAAACAGCATGCAAATACAGAGACAGAGGAGGAGAGAAAGAATGAATGCACGCATGTTCAATCGGCCTTGATAAATCACAGGATGATGAGCTTTGAGGAAGGACACTTTTTCCATCAAGAGTGTGAAAGAGCTGGAAATCTCAAAGCTGTTATACATCATTCGTAACGCTGCACCACAACTGTTGCACAGAGCGCTAATGCGCATGCAGCTCCCAAACATCGCTCAAGCTATCTGTCAGTGGACTGAATTAGGGCTGGGCGAAATATTCTGTATTAAAAGGATCATGTATTTTGTTGACGACATATTATAAAGCAACATAGCGAACACTGCAATGTGTTCTGTTCTGTTCATTTACATGAATCAGTTCAGGCACTTTCCAAAAAATCTATTTGAAATTCAACTACTTGTTTTGGAAACATTTAGAAGTCTCTATTTGTTATTTTTCACGTTTAAGTAAAAATAGTATATGCAAATACTGTTGTTTTGTTATCAGGGTTTCCACATTTTATGGCCATTAATAGTATTTTATAAAAATTTTTTACTCTAAAAAATATTTCACAATGGAGCATAACATAACATTTCTAAATGATTAATGTTAATACTTGCAATTAATTAATTATTATTTTAATTGTAATAATATTTTGAAATATCTAATATTAATATTAAATTAAAAAAATATTTTTTGTCATTTTCATTACTATTAATAATTTATTAAAATTAATTTTAATAGCATTAATACTGCAAAAATTAAACATCAATAATACTTATTATATAATTATTAATTACTATTAATATATATACACACACACACACACGTGTGTATATTTTAATAGTAATTACAATAATTATATAAGTTTTATTGATGTTTAATTTTTGTGTGTGTTATTTTAATTACATTAGTATTATAAACATTTCATATTCAGTTTAATTTATTATATATTAATATTATTACAGTTTAAATATTATAAATATTATAATATTTAATATTATAGCATTAATATTATTAAATATATAATATTACTATTAGATTCAAATAAAATTTGTCAGTTTCATGACTATTAATTCAAATAAATTAGAATATTATTCATATTATTAAAATATAAACCATTTTAATAGCATTAATATTACAAAAATTAAACATCAATAATTCTTATTATTGTATAACTTATTATTATTAATATTATATATATATATATATATATATATATATATATATATATATATATATATATATATATATATATATATATACACGTAATAAGCAATAATAAATTACGTTTACTCCAAAAAAAATTCAAAATGGAGCATAGCATAATTTAGGACAAATTTTAATGACTGTTTATATTAAATTATATAACATTTTCATGATGACAATTATATTTCTAATATTCAAAATAAATTAATTAATATATAATAAATATTAGTATTAATTAACAAAGAATATTAGTATTAATAAAAATTTAAATGATAAACATTTCTGTGACTTTTACAGACCAGGAAATTACGGTTTTCAAAGTTTCCAATTTCCAGGTTTTCTAAGCCTGCAAGAATGTTTTGATATAAAGGTTCATAGAAATTAATATTATTGAATAAGATTATTACTCATTTTTGTGCTCATTTAGTTAAAAACAGCGTGTTTTTTTACTTAGCTTTTACATTAAATGTTAAAAATCTTCTTGATTTTGGTGGCTTTTGAGTTGTCAAATTCATAGTGTTTATTGAGATACTGTGATATATTATGAAAAGCAGAATTTTTTGGCTATGACGCCCAACCCTAGACTGTACAACCTGTAGAGCCTTACATATGATGCATCAATGCATCACATACGACTCTGCATAGGTCCATGACAGAGTTGGCTTGTGCTTTCTTCATACTCATCACATCAACAGGATCATATATGAAATCACTGAAGTACAGCTGAAAGAATGACAGTCTTTATTGTGGTTTCTAACTAGGACTCAACCTCAACTTTCACACTCTGTCAATCAAGTTTGATCGGATCGGCGTATGGCAGCAAGACTTGTCCACTTTTGGATGCAGGACATGGGAGTATGTGTGTGTAAGGATGCATGTAACAGTATAGACTGTAGTCAGAGTAGATGACATTTTAGATTTGACACATTTGATTTTTAATGAACATGAAGCTGTGAGGCTTAGAAGACAATATGTCATACTGCGGTGTAAATTAGTCTTCATTTAACTGGCAAAAATAGTAAGAACATCAAATTTCTAGTGTTTTTCAAAAAATATTATTACATTATTATTATTATTTTTGTGGAATTTGGAATAATGCACAATCTTTGAAATAAGCAAAAGACCAAGTAAACGTAAAAAAAAAAAAAAAAAAAAAAAAAAGATTAAGGTGGTTTATTAAGTAAATTGGGCTCACTTTGATTTAGTCTTGAAGATAAAGATCCTTTTAAATATGCAGACTACTCCAACTAGGGTCTATGTGATTGTGTATATGCTTGTGTAAGCGAGTTTGCGTGTGCTCCTACTTGTTTTAACCGATCCGCGTCTTATGGTGTGAGCTTTCAGTTTAAGCTGCTCTATCCAGGAGCTGCATCTGTCTGCAAAGGAACTGTAATCAACTGAGGGGGCTGGACACACACACACACACACACACACACACACACACACACACACACACATATATATAGACAGACATTTAGACAAACACAGATAGACACAAACACACACACATTCATACACACACACAAACAGAAATATGTGCACATGCGGTCACAAATCCCGCGGACAAGTACACAGACACGACACAGACACGACACACAACAAAGGGACAAAGAGAAGAGGAAACAAGACACAGAAAGAAAGAAAGAAAAAAAAGAAAAAAGGGGTAAAATGGATGATGCTGGGGTGTGTGCTGCAGCACTTCAAACTGTCACACACAAAAGGAGCAGAAATAAAAAGGGAAAAAAAAAAACACCCTGCTGCCTCCAGAAATCTCAGCAACGGAATCAGGTACTGACCTCTGGCCGACGGATGGCTGCCAACCTCTGATAGACCTAAGACACACACAGGAAATCAATGGTGTGTTAAAGGGACCACACCAAGGGAAAGATGATTTTCCTTAATATTGTTTACAATAAAAAAAACAACATAAATATACACACACATATTATTATTATTATACATCACCAGTCAAAAGTTTTTGAACAGTAAGATTTAATGTTTTTTTAAGAAGTCTCTTCTGCTCACCAAACCTGCATTTATTTGATCCAAAATACAGCAACTATTTTATTATTTAAAATAACTGCTCTCTATTTTAATATATTTTAAAATTAAATTTATTCCTGTCATTTCAAAGCTTAATTTTTAGCATTATTACTCCAGTCACATTATCCTTCAGAAATCATTCTAGTATTCTGATTTGCAGATTTTTTTTTCAGGTTTCTTTGATGAATAGAAAGTTCAGAAGAACAGCATTTATCTGAAATAGAAATCTTTTGTAACATTATAAATGTCTTTATCATTACTTTTGATCAATTTAAAGCATCCTTGCTAAATAAAAGTATTAATTTCTATAATTTCTTCTCCAACAAAAAAACAACAACAACAAAAAAACATTATACTGACTCCAAGCTTTTGAATGGTATAGTGTCACACAAGCTTTTTATTTCAGATAAATGCTGATCTTTGGATCAAAGAATCTTTTAAATATCGATAATAATAAAAAATGTTTCTTGAACAGCCAATAAGCATATTAGAATGATTTCTAAAGGATTATGCGACACCGAGGACTGGCGTAATGATGCTGAAAATTCAACTTTGATCACAGGAATAAATTACATTTTAAAATATATTTAAAAAAAAAAAAAAAAGAAAAAAAAGAAAACAGCAATTTTAAATATTAAAAATAATTCTCAAAATTTACTGGTTTTGCTGTACTTTGGACTGAATAAATGCAGGCTTAGTGAGCAAAAGAGATTTCTTTAAAAAAAACATTACAAATCTTACTGTTTAAAAAAAAAAAAAAAAATTATATATTCTTTTTTATGTCAGAAAATGAGACTTTAAAAAAAATGAAATAAATAAATAAAATACATTAATAAATAAATGCATTTAATTTTGTTACAAGAAACAATAAATTGGCACTGTAACAGTTATCTCACCAATATCATTTTTTTTATTTGACCAATATTGGATATTTGTGTGCAAATGTTAAGATATAGACCATTATTTCGAGAGTGTTGTTTTAGTATAATTACAGCTTTTATTAATATTTTGAATGCTTATTTTTTTGTTTTCAATTTAATATTAACGTTTAGTAAATTAGTTGTTTTTGACTTTTTAAACTTTGTATAATGTATGTCTATATAATTTGTATAATTTATTTCATATTTAGTTATTATAGTACATCAAATTAAACTATGCTAAAATGAGAACTAGACACAAAATGATTAAAAAAATAATTTCAGCTGATGTTTATTTTATTTCAAGTAATGAAAATGAATTTTATTTTAGTTTTAATGAACTATAATAATGCATCTAGCACCAACAGAAAAGGATTATGGCAAACATTTAAAGAGCTATAAAGGACTGTATGGGAGTTTAAAAAGCAGGATTCACAGGGGGTTTACCTTTGGGGGAGCTGAGAGGATTGGAAGAAGATGTTTCAGCATTGAGCTCCAGATTGAACTGAAGTTGCTCGTCATTTTCTGTTATGGCTATAAAAGACAATTAACACGAGGCACTGAGGATCTGCTTTTCAAAGAGGTGCGTCTTACACGAACATACTGTACACACAGCACATGCTTACCCTTTTTCAGTGTCTTTTCCCCACTTTGTTTGCCATTCTCCAAAGGTTGTTCTTTGTCAAAGCTCATTGCCACAGCTGTCACTGCCACCTGCCAAATAAACAACACTGACCAATCACGTGGGGCAGATGTAAAATAATGAGAGTGAATCCAAACAGGACAAACAGACCTTAAGGGCTCCATTCTTACTTTCTTTTTTGTTGTTTAAAATAATAAGATCACAAACTGAATGTTTAATAACATATTTACAATTAAGGAAATAAGGTCAGGTGTGTTCTCACCTGTATGAGCTCATCTTCAGGTATGGCCACGGTGAAGTTCAAGTGACAAAGACAACAGGGGACCATCGACCGCAGTTTGAAGTACAAACTCTACAGAGCCCACATATATTCCAGTTAGAGCAGTGATATCCAAACACATAGATAAATGTATTCGGAAAATATGACAATGTATTCACCTTTAGCAGATTCTCACAGAGGTCACTGAAAATCTTATTCAGTCCCTGATTGGATAAGTTGACATTGTTAAGGCGGAAGACCCTCACGGAGGTAAACATCTGAAGAAAAATATGTTTGATTACACACCAAACAATAGGCTCATATTATGTAGAGACAATAAATCTGTTTTTACAGAGTGAACATCTCTCAAACTAGCTTCATCTGTCTGCAAATATTAGGACAACAGTAAACTGTTGTCATTGTTGATATATACATATATAAAAATGCTGCTCATAAAATTGATATCTGTGCTTTGGTTTGGAATGGCTCTTGCTGTACTTCTGGTTTTATTAAAATACTGTTGGTTTCTGTTGAGTTCTTGAACACATCAACACACTATATAACAACACCTGTATAGCTGAAGTCCAGTTCTGAATCCCAGGCATGATTTCAGTGTTGCAGCTGTAGAATCCTGAATGGAAGACAAGAACAAACATATACACAGGTGAATATATAATCCAGTAAATACAGAATAGAGTTCAACAGTGGCCTAGTAGATAGTAGTGTTTACCCGCTGGGGTTGGGGAATCAGTCAGAAGTGCATGTATATCTTCCACAGCGTCTGTGTCATCAATCTAGAAGAGTATTAAAATATTAAAAATGCATTTCCAGCATCATGTTCATCTCTCGAATAAACCTTTAGTACAAACCAACATACCTCCAGTACAAAGGCATCCTTCTTTCCGTGGGATAGGTCTAGTTCTGACACCTCATCTGAACTCTCTGAGTGAGAACGAAAGAGACGAGACCTCTGACGGGGCTCAGGGATCGGCGAACCAATGATCTCCTCAACAACCTCCTATTTTTGGGAAAAAAATTATAATGTTTTAGCAGTGTTTTTGGAAAAGGAACAGCTGGATAAAACAATAAAATAAAATTCAATTCAATTAAAAAAAAATGTAATTATTAAATGAAATCAAATTAAATTTTAAAAACAATGTTTTAACTGTTTTTGAAAGAGGAACAGCTGGATAAAATTAAATTAAATAAAAAATTAAATTAAAAAAAACATTTTAGCTTTGTTTTTGAAAGAGGTTCCTCAGCTGGATAAAAAAATAATTTAATTATTAAATTAAATCAAATTAAATTAAATTAAATAAAAACAACAACTATGGAACAACTGGATAAATTAAATTAAATTAAATTAAAAATAAAAAAACTATGTTTTAGCTATATATATATATATATATATTTTTTTTTTTTTTTTTTTTAATTATTGCCATTAATTATTTACCCCCCATGTCGTTCCAAACCTGTAAAAGTTTAGTTCGTCTTCGGAACACAATTTAAGTTATTTTGGATGAAAACCGGGAGCTTTGTTACTTTCCCATTGACTGCCAAATAACACTGTCAAGGCCCAGAAAAGTATGAAAGACGTCGTCAAAACAGTCCATCTGCCATAAGTGGTTCAACCATAATTTTACTAAGCTACGAGAATACGTTTTGTACACAAAAAAACAAAAATAACACCTTTATTCAACAATTCACCTCCTCCGCGCCACCGTAGCGCCATTTTGGATTATCCCCTGGACGCAAACAGCGCTGTTCTCTGTCAACTGCGTCACACGGATATGCTGTTTTCATTTGAATCAAAGCGCAAATAAACATAGAAAATCTGCGTCCAGTGGATACTCTCCACAATGGCGCTACGTTGACGCGGAAGAGACAATTTGCTGAATAAAGTCTTTATTTTTTTTTGGAAAGCTCCCAAAGCTCCCGGTTTTCATCAAAAACATCTTAAATTGTGTTCCAAAGGCGAACAAAGCTTTTATGGGTTTGGAATTTCCATGGGGGTAAGTGGCTAACGACAAAATGAGTAAGCCTTTAAATTAAAAACAACAAATAAATTTAAATAAAACACTTGATGTGTATGTATACTTACAGGAGGGTTGATTTCATACAGCTCTTTGTTTTTAGCAA
Source organism: Cirrhinus molitorella (assembly GCA_033026305.1). Taxonomy (NCBI): domain Eukaryota; kingdom Metazoa; phylum Chordata; class Actinopteri; order Cypriniformes; family Cyprinidae; genus Cirrhinus; species Cirrhinus molitorella. The sequence continues at coordinate 6,451,707 of CM065127.1, read as the reverse complement.
TGGTGTCATTGATTTTTTTCTGCATATTGGAGATATGCTGTTCGTATGTGATGTCACTGGGAGTTTTTCCCGCAATCTGGATTCCTCCAGGACTGGGTAAAGCTGTCAGATAAACTCCTGTTGCAGACTGGATGCAACAAACAACAGCTATTAGTATGAAAACAGCAGCATAAAATCACATTTAAAAAAGTACATTAAATGCACTGAGCATTATTGGTAATTGCACACTGACCGCTAGACCTAGCAGCATGGTCTCTCCCACGCTGATTTGGATACGGAGACCGAACAAAGCGTTCATGCCTCGTAGCTTCAATTTGTTCATCAGCTGTGTGTGAAGTTCATACTCTAGAAATGGCAGAAGATTACTAATAGCCGTGGCGTTCACTTCTCCCTGGGCCTTCTTTTTAGTCCGGCACAGCCTACAGTGAGATGCAAAGAATACCTGAATGACCTTCTGATCAGAGCACACTGTGAAAAATACTGTGGGTTAAACTGCCTGCTGTTCTTCAGAAAAATCCTTCAGGTCCCACAAATTCTTTGGTTTTTGTATATTTGAACTCTTTCCAATAACTGATTGACTGTATGATTTTGAGATCCATCTTTTTACTCTGATGACAACTGAGGGACTCATGCAGCTATTACAGATGGTTCAAACGCTCACTGGTGCTTCAGAAGGAAAAAAACATGCATTAAGAGCTGGGGACGGGGTTAAAACAGTCTAAATGTAACTGATTTTGTCTTCTGAGAAACATCTAACTATCTTCTGTTGCCTCTGAAGGGCAGGACTGAATGAAAAAATATAATATTTGAAATAAGAAAAAGGTACAGATCTCCATTCTGTTTAGAAGTTTTCACCCCCAGCTCATGCATGGTTTTGAACCTTCTGTAATAGTTGCATGTAAGTCCCTCAATTTCCTGTGTGAAAATATGGATCTCAAAAATCACAGTTATTGTTGGAAAGGGTTCAAAAATGCTGGAAAGATTTTTCTGAAGAACAGCAGGCAGTTTAACTGTTCAGGACAAACAAGGGACAACTATTACTAAACCAAAAAAACACAGCTGTGGATCATTCAGGTAAGAACACAGTATTAAGAATCAACTTAATACTTAATGTAAACTTTCGAACGAGTTCATTTTTATAAATTCAACTATTATTTTCTCTTGTGGACTATATGTAAACATTTTATGTGAAATATCTAATTCAGTTCAGTACTAAATTAAAAATAACATGCATTTTGTATGATCCTTCTTATTTTGGTAAAATCATTAACATTTTGCAGATTCTGAAAGGGGGATGTAAACTTTTGACCTCAACTTTATAGCATTCAGACAGGATGTTCTGTGCATGTTTTACCTGGCCTGAATCAGGCAGCCCTTCCCGTTGACGTTGGCTTCAGTAGGCAAGTCAATCGTGGTGAAGAGGACGTCAGGCACTTTGTAGCGTCGACAGCAGTAGCAATAGGTGAGCTGGGCAGGAAACGGTATATTCAACTCATCGTACGGTATGTGACAAAACCCACAGCCAGGGGACACCACCTCCTCAAATCTTACAGGAATAAACACTGTAATTAGTACATAAGCAATAACACAAGGGCACACACACAGACCCAAGCACCCACATGAGCTAACAACATAAGCATACAAATTTGTAAAGATAGTATTGTTTTTGAACACAAAACATACATATAGAGACAGGCAAATGTTTTAGCCCTCAGGACTTATTTTGGTTAGTAGCTGTAAAAAACATCCTCAGCACAAACACAGACACACACACACACACACACACCAATTTAATTAGTATTGTTTAGTATTGAGATTAAAGGAAAAGTTCACCCAAAATTAAATTTATGATTTACTTACATTTGTGTCGTTCCAAACCTTCTGGATTTTAATGTCACCATTAAATCCAAATTGACAATATGGCAGTGTTTATTAACAATTGGTTATCCTTCCATATAAATATTAACTTCCCTCTCACAACAACATCTCTTTACATAAGAACCCAGCCAATGACGACAACCTAATCAATTCAAAGTAAAGTCCTGTCCTATTTTTCCTGTATTTTTCTCCTTGCTCGAGAAGCCATTTCACTTAGATATATGTCACAATTTCTGTTTAATGATGACTTTAAAAGCTACTGCACTGCATTAGGAAAAAAAATTAGTAAATAATAACTTTATTGCTGAAGTCGCAATAAAACAGAAGCAGTGACAGATCCTATATTCTACTTCCAAGTGTAACGGATTATCCAAAAATATTTAATGTTCATAATTAGACCTATAACATTAATTTAGAAAACAGACAGGGTGAATTGTCATGTCATTCTGTCTTTAAAGTGAATGTATGCTTTATAAGACAGAGGATATAGCAAGTTGAATTATTTTTTATGTTCATTTTTATTTTTTGGTACACCTTTTTTTGAAGTTTGATATGACATGAGGGGAGAGTTAATAATCACAATTTTGTTTTTATTTTTGGGTGAACTATTCTTAAGAGTCCCTTAGCAGGGGGCCAAAGGTGTGTGTGTGTATGTGTATGTGTGCGTCATTAACCTACCCTAGCGAGGCTGAACTACCCATATCCCCCTCGACCCGCTCTGACCCTGTGGAAAAGACACAAAGCGGTTGCCGTGACAACCTGTGTTCGGTGTCCAGCGGGCCGTCCTGCATGAACCGGGAGCTGAGGATCGCAGCGGTGCCTGACGCTGATAGAATACACACCTCCTCACTGCAAACACAAAGAGCAGGATAGATTGAGAATGTCTCAGAATGTCTTTCTTTCTTCAGGTTAAGGTTTTTGGGAAAACATTCCAGGATTTTTCTCCATATAGTGGACTTCAAAGGGAATCAAAAGGTCCAAATTGCAGCTTCAGTGTAGCGTCTACACGATCCCAGCCGAGGAATAAGGGTCTTATCTAGCAAAATTATCATCTATTTTGTAAAAAAATAAAACTTTAGATACTTTTTAACCATAAATGGTTCATTGTGGTCGCACTGCAGAACCCTGTAAAGTATATAGTTGATTTTTAGTTATTTATTTTTTTAGAAAATGGTAGATAAGACCTTTATTCCTTTGCTGGGATCAAGTAGTGCAACCATTGGCCACCACTTAAATCCACTATATGAAGAAGAGCCCTGGAAAAAATCTTATTTCTTTTCAACAGAAGTGAACTAATCCTTTAAACTTATTTCAAAAACAGGCAAAGCAAGTAAAAATTAAATAATATGGATTGTGTGTGTGTGTGTGTGTTTAAGTACCAGATGCTGGTGGACTCGCTGTACCCCACCACAGCGTGGCAGCCAAGAGCTTTGGCATGAGACTTAATTTCCTGACGGATCTCCTCCCACCACGCATCCCGTGTCTCCGGCTCGTCTGAAACAAACATATTTACATCATCACACACACTATTGGCACGTAAACCCCTCTCGCTTTAGCAGCATACTAGCCCTGTTAGTTGGTTTCTTGATGCTCCCAAATCTGGCACAACTCACGTTTGTCTAAAATTTATTTATTTGCCTTTTATTATGAAATATATCAGGGATTCACATTTTTTGTCCAAAAATATTTTAATTATTATTATGTCAGTAATTTAACAACACAAATGCAGTGCAAATTCATGGTTTTCTGATGCCAAATAATGGTCACATGACATGTGGGCAAACAAACTATATATACATATAACATTCTTAGTAAGGTTTTGTTTATTTTAATATTATTTATTTAATGCAACTTTTGATTTTTATGAATTTTTAGGAATCCTCCCAACTTTAAAGAGCTTAATAATTTAAAGTGGCAGAAGACAAAAACTAAGTATAAGTATAAACTTAGAATGATTAAAATGTTACTATGTGTCAGTGTGGATATTAGTATATATATCATTATATTTACAATACCTGTCAAAAGTTTTTTTTTTTTTTTTTTAAATAAGTCTCCTGCTCATTAAGCCTACATTTATTTAATCCATAGTACAGCAAAAACAGTTTTCTATTTGAATATTTTAAAATGTAATTTATTCCTGTGATCAAAGCTATATTTTCAGCATCATTACTCCAGTCTTCAGTGTCACATCCTTCAGAAATCATTATAATATGCTCATTTGCTGTTCAAGAAACATTTATTATTATTATCATCATCACCAATATTTAAAACAGTTCATTTATTTCAGGATTCTTTGATGAATAGAAAGATCCAAAGATCACCATTTATCTGAAATCAAAAAGCTTCTGTAATATTATACACTATACTTTTCAAAAGTTATAGAAATTAACACTTATTTAGCAAGGATGCTTTAAATTGATCAAAAGTGATGATAAAGACATGTATAACGTTACAGAAGATTCCCATTTCAGATAAATATTCTACTGAACGTTCTATCAAAGAAACCTGAAAACATTCTACTCAGCTGTCTTCAACATAATATAATGTTTTTTGAGCAAATCACATATTTGAATGATTTCTGAAGGATCATGTGACTGGAGTAATGATGCTAAAAAAATCAGCTTTGAAATCAGGAATAGATTACATGCTAAAATATATTCAAATAGAAAAAGTTATTTTAATTAGTAAAAATATTTAAAAAATTTTTTACTGGTTTTGCTGTACGTTGGATCAAATAAATGCAGGCTTGATGAGCAGAATTGGTGTGAACGGGCCTTAAATAATGCATCCAGAAAAATCACTTTAGCTTGCAAAAACACAACACATAATTGAGCAGTTGCTTGAGCATGTTAAAATATCATCAGAACCGTGTGTTATTAATTTAGCTGTACATTTCAACAGTGACAAATATCAAAATTGTTTTCAGAGATGGAGCAAACCAAGTGCTAATGCAAACAAGGCTAGTACCTGAGCTTTTCTCTCTCTCTCTCTCTCTCTCTCTCTCTCACACACACACACACACACACACACACTCTCGCACACACATGCTCTCTGAGAGCAAGGGGTTTTTACGAGAGCAAACACCCCTGCCTGTTTACCACAAACTAGGAGAGGGCCGAGGGGAATGAGGAAGATGATGATGGTGAGGACGAAGAGGACAGTGGTGTGATTTGCCATTCTCCTGACTGACAGCTTTCATGAACTAATCTACAACAGTAGGAAGAGCATTCCCCTGCTAGTGCAGTCATGCTTCCCAATGGACAAACTCCATCCTATCCTGGATAAACAGCCAACAGCAGGAGGGAGTTTGATAAATAAAGGTGACGTTAAAGAGAGAAGTGCACAGCGGAAAAGAGATCAGAAGCAGAAGAAAGTGCAAAAACAAGGAATGATGGCCTGATGCTCACCTTACCACTGCTATATTGAAATCAATCGTAGCCTGACTAGTAACTCCAAAGTGAACTTTTTCAATTGATTTTATCAGTATAAATCATGTTCAATTTGTTGAACCTGTCAGACCTGTCAGAGCTCAAAAATTATTTTTTTGCCACTTCTACCAATGGCAAACAAAATATACTGGCCAATAAATATGCCATAAAGCCAATAATTGCATTTGCATTATTGAATTACTTAATTTAATGATTTATTTTAAATAGTAATTATTCATTTGTCCTATGACAATGTCATTCTTTAGCAGTGTTTTTAATTATGTCATTATTAGTGTATTCTGTCCTTGTGAATATTCTTGTATCCGAAAGGTCAGACTATTTTTATTTACTTGCCAAAATCAACTTTTTTTTCACATTTTTACTTATAGATTATTAATACTGTACAAGTACCATGCGTTTACTACAGACCCTGAGCAGTGTTCAACTTTTTGCAACTTCCATAGTCCAAAAAAACACTAAAAGAATCATTAATAAAAAAAAAAAAAGGAAGAAATATCCAGTCAAGAAAGCTAATGTCCCATACCGACATGTACTACCCCAGACAATGACTACAAATCAATATCATCAGAGCACATGTGATATCATCTTACACAAACATATCCATAATGTATGAATCCTTATTATTTTAACAGAGGGAAACAACAATGACCACAGAGGCAGCAGCACTGTCAAGGGCACAGAGGTCATGAGACTTTTCATGACTGAAAGTAGAACATTGCCTAGGTCCACTTCACTGGATTGATAGATCAAGTGGTCATGTGATCAGGGAGCAGGGGGCGCTGGGTAAGGGGTCAGGTGAAGCGCAGTCAGAGCGGATCAAGGAATGATCAGCCAGAGCAGAGAACAGCCACGCATCCAGCTAAAACATGCAGCAGCTGCCAGACACACACATTCATACAGAAGCACAGCGCATGGCAGCTCATGCAACACACACTACTGAGAAAAGTCTCGAGTCTATTTGTGTATTTGAAATTGTATGTGTAAAGAATAAATGATTCCTTTTACACACTTTATTCATCTTGAAATTTATTTTAATCACTCTTGACAAAAAATCAAATTTTCTTAATTGTAAATATGTATCGAATAAAAAAAATCGTGTTAAGAGAAGCAATATTACACTTTAATATTACAATTAGTCATTTACTGACCCTCTCGTTCAAAACCTGTATTACTTTCAAAAATACGCTGCTCTTTTCCTTAAAAATAAGAAATATAGCTGCAAGCAGCGATTACCGGGGTTTAAGCACTTTAAGACATTTAAGCACATATGAAAAAAAGACATTACGTTATTTAGCAAGCCTGTAACAGCCTAAATCATTAAAAAGCATTTTTTTGCAAAACCTGGTAAAAAAAATGTGGTCCAATCTCCCTAAAACATTTCATGCTTATTTAGAATCACCTATCACCAGGTTTTGTGAAGTTTTGAGTTTTCATTTAGGCTTATTAGGCTTTATTCTCCAGAGAATTGCACTGCAGTACTTTTTATCCAGATTAAGCGAAAAACCTAGGAAAGGTTTCCACTTGTCAATTTCTTTCAAATTTCCCACAGACCTCTAGGGACGTGAGCCAAACAGGCCCACCAAGTTTTGTTTCGATCGACCTCCTTTAAGCTTGTCTAATAGGTGCTCAAAGGTCTATGGCGGCCATGTTTTGTGAAATAACAATGTCCTTATAGTTTGTGGCACTTTGTACCAAGACCGCGCATACTGATTTTCATGATGATACGACAAACAGTTGTTCAGTTATAGCCATTTTTAATGTTTTTACCCTCTTACAATGCCACCAAGTGGCCAAGCTCTGCATTTTTTTCATGTGATTCAGCTCTTACATACGTGTTGTGGGTTTGGCAAAAATATCTCATTCCATTCAAAATTTATAGGCATTTTAGCGAAGACAGTCCTGCCCCTTTCGAACATTTTGGCATCCCTTTGCAACAGAGGGTCAAAAGTTTTTTGATAATTACTGATACTGATACTTTCACTCTCCAGAGAACCTTTCTGCACTGGTTTGGTTTGGGCGAAAAACCTAGGACTAGTTCACAAAAGTAGTAATTAACCCGAAAATCTGACCGGGGTGATGGAAAAATCTGTGTTTTGTCCCACGACAGAAGGATTCCAACGACATAAGACACTTCAGCCTGTGACAAACCATTTAGGAGTTATGGCCGATTTTGTACTTTTGATCGCTGTAGTGCGACTTATGCTTTGGTCTGCCTGATCAGTTTACGTGGGAATTGCTGATCCTTGGTCATTCTAACAATTACAATAGGGTTTCAGCGCTATGCACTTGAACCCCTAAATCAATGTGACCCTGGACCACAAAGCCAGTAATAAGGGTCATTTTTTTTTTAATTGAGATTTATACATCATCTGAAAGCTAAATAAATAAGCTTTCCATTGATGCATGTTAGGATAGGACAATATTTGGCCAAGAATCAACTATTTGAAAATTTGGAATCTGATGGTGCCAAAAAATGAAATATTGAGAAAATCACCTTTAAAGTTGTCCAAAGAAAGTTCTTAGCAATGCATATTACTAATTACTAAGTTCTGATATATTTACGGTAGGAAATTTACAAAATATCTCCATGGAACATGACCATTATTTAATATCCTAATGATTTTTGCCATAAAAGAAAAATCTATAATTTTGACCTACACTGCATTTATGGTTATTGCTACAAACATGCCCGTGCTACTTAAGACTGGTTTTGCGGTCCAGGGTCACAAATATAAGTCCAAACATCTTATAAGAGCTACGTTCCAAGTCTTCTGAATTCATACTGACATTTTTGTGATGCACAGACAGGCACTGAAGATATTATTCACTGATAATCTTTCCCATCTACTGCTAGTTACAAGACATGCAAGAACAAACAGTGTTTGTAGACATCAACACAAAACGTGTTATGGAAGGTCTTTAGAAGTTGTGCTTTTCATTTTAATCAAAACAGCAGCTAAACTTATCTTTTTGTGTCTCTCAGAAGTAATAAAATCATACGGGTTTAGAAAAACATGAGGGTGAGTAAATGGTGACAGAATTAAATTATTGGGTGAACTATCCTTTTAAGAATGATCACAAGAGAATATTCAAAATTCAAAACTGATAATATCTATTAAACATTAGGTAAGTTTAAGGTAAGGTTAACAGCTGAGCTGCCAGGGGCTGCATGTGTGTGTGTGTGTGTGTCTGTGTGTGTGTATGTGAGCATTTGTGTGTGAAAAGCAGGACTGAGGGTAGGGTAGTACCTGCAGTGAAACTATTCCAGTCTAGCAGTTTGTATGATCTGGTGTTACCCAAGGCTGAGCCAAATCGCCACATTAGTAGATCGGTTAAAGGAGCAGAGAGAAAAAGAGAGAAAGAGAGAGAGAGAAAGAAAGTAGAAAAGAAAAAGAAAACCAAACACCAACTACAAACAAGAACACAACACTGGACAACACCACTCCACAGGAACTGCAAAGTCAGACAAGAGTTATCTGAGAGGGTGACCACAAGAACGAGAGCGAGAGAAAATAGAGGAAGAATATAGAGGTCCGGGAGAGAGAATGAGGGGGGGGGGAAGAGGTGAAAAAAGAGAAGAAAAGAGAAAGAGATAGAGAAAAAAGCATGCAGCAGCACTATGGCTCTAAACCAGCACATCTACAATAAAAACTACATGAGCGGCTCCTTCAACCAAACCATGCTTTAATTAATGCACACACACACACACACACACACACACACACACACACACTAATAAAACATTCATACGAGGATGTAGCAGTAAATGTGTTTCATTTGTATAATGTGGAATAACAACTGTGGGTGTTTGCAGTCATGTATAAATTACAATTAAGAAAATAAAACAACAGAAGATACCCTGTGAGCTCTAGTTCAGAGCTTAATTAATGTTTTTCAGCCTTTAATTACACTCCACTATACAAAACAACAATCTCTCTATGTGATACCTAATTTGGAAACATGTCAGCATGCAGAATGTAAATTTGTGAGTAATGGCTCAGCTTGGTTAGCTTAGCTATTCAGGCTTAAAGCCTGAATCCATGCAAGTCACAAAAAGGTGAAGAGTTATGGGTCAAAGTGAGGACAGACAAGTGTTAGGATGGGCAGGGAATGAGAATTAGAAATATTATGAGACAAAAAATATATCTATAATATTTAATTCATGCAACAGGGATGTAAGAGTTCACTCTGACAAGCATTTAAATTTAGTTTTTTTAATTAAATTAAAAATTTGTTCATGACTTTTGGTCCAATTGAAGTCCTTGTAGATTGAGGGTCTGAATTTGGTAGATTTTTACAGCTCAAAATAGTGCATAATATACGCATACATAAAAGAATCCTAAAGAAGTATCAAGCAGAAAAAAACTGTTTTTAACACTGATAATAAAAATATTATTAATAACTATAAATATATTAGCACTATAAATTATAATAAATAATATAATAAATAATTATAAATTACATTATACATTATTTAGCAAAAATATAAAAGTAAACTGTAAATATATTTCTTAATACTACAGTTTTTTACAGTTAATAATTAAATAAAACAAAATGATCATTGCAATCATTATAATAAATTAAAAATCAAATAATTTTTTTTTATTACTTACATTTTATAACATACATTGTTAGCTTGATGCAATTTTAACATAGGATGCACCGGAAACATCCAACTTCAATAACAATTGTAAATTGTTGCAAAAATATGTTTTTGTTTGAGATGGATATTAAAGAGGTCCTATTATGCTTTTTTACGAAGTCTTGATTTTGTTTTGGGAGTGTACTAGAACATGTTCTCATGCTTGGTGGTCGAAAAAACACATTATTTTTCCACATAATTTACATTATTACAACAGCTTTCTCCCCAGCCTGGCACAAATGGCTCGATTAGTTTCCGAAAAACAAAGTGTGCTGTGATTAGTTAGCTTTCCCGCTGCGTTGTGATTGGTGAACAGTTTAGACAGTGTTTCAGTACTGTCACGACCCTTGCCAAAGCATCAAGCTCTGACTTGGTTATAGTTAAGGATATATGAAGGTATAGCTGATGCTACAGTGGTGTTGGGTCCTATCGTCAACCTGCCAGATTGCCAATACATGATATTACCGTGCTAATTTATTAAATTATTTACATACTTTCATTGCATGAAACCAGCATAAGGCTAAAAAGGCTAATGTTTTTAATATGACTTAATTTGTATTTAACATGACAACAATTGAATAAAGACATTGTAAGTTAATAATTATAATGCTTACATTTCCTTAGTTATTCAAAAAGCAGCTACAGAAAATGAAGAACATTTACATTATCAAATAACATCACTGACTAGCCTAGCCTTGTCTAGTGCAAGTATATGCATTTTTAAAAAACACTTGCGTTATAAGTGAATAAGTGAATCACTGTATAATGAATAAATCTCTTACCACACACTGCACACGTCTGCAGTTACAGCTTTGATGCGGCCACCGGATTCGAATGTGGCTTCTCTAGACAATGCTTGTGTTTATATCAGCCTCGCCCCCCATACTGCACATGTCTGCGGCACACGGCCACCGGAGGAGATCGCGATCACTGTTGTCAATGCTTGAAGCGCTGCGGCTCGTTGAAGCGCTCCAACAGCGGCTCTCTGCGCTGCATCGCAACCATTCGAATTTCAGTAGGCGGGGTTTATTTTAACATATTCTAATGGACCATATTCTAACATCCAGAAAACAAAGCTTGTAGTCCAAATGAGCCGTTACGTTGTAGTTCTTGAAAAGGGATTTAAAACTAAATATCTCCCTTTGGAGATTTGCAACTTTGTAGATCTTTTTTATGCACAAACATGACTCAAGTTCGAAAGTGAACAAGCATAATAGGACACCTTTAAAATATTATACACTACAATATTTTAAAGGTTGTATCAAATTGTATTAATGCCAACATATACATCTCTATAATGCACTGTCAGCACAGACTGTATGCGGGTTTACAAAAAGTATTTTTTTGTGTATGTGCTAATAGTGCAAAAATGCATTAGTCTTCAATGGTCAGGGGAGATGGATGTTTTTAAATCTTCTATAAGCAAATAAGAGTAATAGAGCATTACATGCTGAAAAGGACAAAACATTAACTGAGGCCAAGAAATGGTGCATGTAATGAGAACATACAATGTACAAAGAACTGAAAGTGAAAATACAGCAAAAGCCTCACCGACAACATGCACACTGCCAACCTACCTCACAAATGCTGACTGGTTTCTGTTCTTACTACACTTAAGGTTTTTTAAGTTATGTTTCATGTTGTTTTAAACTGTAAATGTATCATATATTTGGGTATTTGTTTATGTTTGTGCTTGCATAATATGAGCCGTCTTACCTGGGTTGTGAATTCGATCCAGAAGCTTTACTGAGCGTGCACTGACCACGCCTCCCACATGAAGCAGAAAACCAGAAGGGAAGGCGGTCAACGTGAAGAAAGGGTATTCCTGAAACACACAGAAAGGTGATGGAGGGATCATACAGATACGACACAGGTGACCCACTGGCATTCTAGCAAATGTCATGAAGACAGGTGAACTTCTGTACTGAAATCCTCACACAAAACGAAAGATTTTACAGCACAGAAATAGAAACCTGTGGGTCATGCCATTGGACTGTCAATATTCAGCAATCGCAACACAGGACTCATGCAGAGACAAAGAGATTCAGACACTGTAGGAGACAAACTCTTTTACTGGGTAACAACTCTGTTAAGTGCAATACATCAGGACTTACCAGTAGATGCAAGTGGTTTAATAAGATGCTCATACAAGCAAATGGAAGCTCTTTTACTTATAGTTTACCTTTCTGATATACTATCTGCAAATACATAATAAATAAGCGTGAAATCCTGATTAAAAGCTTTAACAAAATTGTTACCAGTGCATGTTTTTTTCTCATCCATATAGGGTATGAAGACACAGGCTTCAAGATCTCTGGCTCTTCATTTACACTAATTTCATTATTTTACAAGACATTTTACCCCTGGACCAAGACCACAGCAAAACTTAGATGTACAGGTAGACATGAGAGCTTCCTAGCACCTGTCAAAGGTTCTAGAACATTCTCCATGGAAATGGGTGCATAACCACATTGCGCCCAAACCAATAGTCACAATACTGATGTGCTATTGGTTTGATAATGACGTCTTCAGGACATTAGAAGAGATGCGGTCTTCCAGTTTAAAATTCTCAAACAGGGAAGAGTTTGGGAACACAAAAGATTCTACAATCAGAAAACATTCGGCATGCCCTCTCCAGACATACCCCTGTTCTAACAAACGCTTCAGAGGATGATGAAACCCCCTGAAAATCCAGAAACATAATTCTCATAATCACCAGTTCCACTTTTGTGCATAAACTTGATTGTGAATATATGAATGCATGTAAATGTGTCTTTTTCTTACTCTCTGCTCCAGTGCTGATTGGGTCTGCTGCCTCAGAAGAGCTTTAAGAGGGCCTGCCTCCTTCCCTGCACTTCCACCACTTCCCATTCCTGTTCATGATGGAGAAGAGAGAAACATGGAAATGAAAGTCTCTGAACAACCCAATGCACAGTGTTACAAAAGCCCATGCACTCACATACATTCACCTGTTCTGTGTGTCTACACCTGCATTTACTTGCACAAGAATAATCTTCAATTAATTAAAATTGTGGTTTCTTGAACATATTAATTCGCTGACTTGTAAGCAAATCATTCATTTATTTCTGCATAAGCACAAATTTTGAGTGGTACAGTTAGTTATTTATTGTTATTTTGTATGCTGTTGTCAAAGTATGAAACAAACAGGAATATTACAATACTTACGGAGCATTTATGACCTTTTTGAAATTTCATAAATTGAAAATAAAGGCTTCACCAGAATACCTTAATAGGGAAATTCTGTGCATTTAAAATAGTTAATATACACTACTGTTCAAATGTTTAGTAAGATATTTTGAAGAAATCTGTTATGCTCACCAAGGCTGCATTTGCTTCATCAAAAATGTAGTAAAAAACTATTGTGAAATATGATGACAAATTTAGCTGCTTTAGATTTGAATACATTTTAAACTGTAATTTATTCTCGTGATGACAAAACTGAGCTTTCAGTAGCCATTACTGTGTATAGTCTTTATTGTCACACAATTCTTAAAATTATAATATGCTTATTTCATGCTCAAGAACCATTTATTATTATCAATGTCGAAAATAGTTTTTTTTTTTTTTTTTTTTAAGAATTCTTATATACAGCTGAGGTCAAAAGTTTACATAAACCTGGCAGAATTGCAAAATGTTCATTATTTTACCAAAATAAGAGGGATCATACAAAATGCGTTTTATTATTTATTTAGTACTGACCTGAATATGATATTTTGCATAAAAGACTTTTACATATAGTCCACAAGAGAAAATCGTAGTTTAATTTATAAAAATGACCCTGTTCAACAGTTTACATACACTTGATTCTTAATACTGTGTTGTTACCTGAATGATCCACAGCTGTTTTTTTGTTTAGTGATAGTTGTTCATGAGTCCCTTGTTTGTCCTGAAGGTAAACTGCCCACTGTTCTTCAGAAAAGTCCTTCAGGTCAAACAAATTCTTTTTTTCAGCATTTTTGTGTATTTGAGCTTTTTTCAACAATGACTGTATGGATTTGAGATCCATCTTTTTACACTGAGGATAACTGAGGGACTCCAAAGCAACTATTGCAGAAGGTTCAAACGCTCACTGATGCTCCAGAAGGAAACCCAACGGATTAAGAGCTGGGGGTGAAAACTTTTTGAATTTGATGATCAGGGTAAATGTAACTTAATTTGTCATAAAAATAAAATAATAAAATCTTATTCAGGTCAGTACTAAAAAATAACATGCATTTTGTATGATCCCTCTTATTTTGGTGAAATAATTAACCTTTTGCAGATTCTGCAAGGTGTGTGTAAACTTTTGACCTCAACTGTAATAATAGTAAAAAAAAAGAAAAAAAGAAAAAAAAAAACATTTGAAATAGAAACTTTTTGTAAATGTATAAATGTCCTTACTGTCATCTTTTGAATAGTGTAATTTATTTGATGTTCATTGCCTTTTTTAGCCAATTAGTGATTTTCAACACTCTATTAGATACAGCAGCAGTCTAATATATAGACAGTAGGGCTGAACGATATTCTCTTTTCACATCGACATCGCGATGTGCGCGTGAGCGATAGTCACATCGCCGGAACATACGATGTGAAGGGTAGAAGCCCATGGTGTATTAAGAGAACGGTAGCACAAAGTAAACACGAGTTTGTTGTATAGCTTGTTGCTGGGGTGACACGCACGTTCCGCGTGATTGGTTCGCTGTGCCGCTGCTCACCGCTCACAGCCAACATTCACTGCTAAAAATGCGCGACGAAGAGGATCCGCCGCAAAAAAGTGATTTCGTACCAAAAAGAAAGTCGAAATCATCTATTTGGGACTATTTCGGCTACAAAAAGGAGGATGTTGACCAAAATGAGGTACTTTGTATGGAGTGTCATAAAGTTGTGGCCACAAAACATGGAAACACAACCAATTTGTCTGATCACTTAAAACGGCACCACAAAGCTCTTTACGACGAATACAAAGCCAAATCTGGATGTCAACCAAAACAAACAAATATTTGTGATGCATTTGCCAGTGTGACACCTTACCAGAAAGGTTCTCAACGACAAAAAGAAATAACAGACGCAATAACTTTTCATATCGCTAAAGATATGTTGCCATTAAATACCGTCGCCAAAGAGGGATTTAAGAAAATGATCCGAACGCTTGACAGGCGGTATGTTATACCATCCCGCACATATTTTTCCCAAGTTGCGATAAAAGAGCTGTATGAAAAATGCAAATCTAAGATTGAAGCAGAACTGTCGCACGTGGAATACTATGCAACTACAACAGACTTGTGGTCCAGCAGGACAACGGAGCCCTACATGAGTCTGACGGTCCATTTCATCACAGAGGACTTCGAGCTAAAAAGTCGCTGTTTACAGACGGCATTTTTCCCGGAAAGTCATACAGCCGAGAATATTGCAGAGGCCCTGAGAGAAGCGGTGTCCGCTTGGGGTTTAGATGAGACACGTCAAGTCTGTATAACAACAGATAATGCAGCGAACATGGTCAAAGCTGCCGATCTGAACAAGTGGACCAGGCTACAGTGCTTCGGCCACAGACTGCATCTTGCAATTGGTGAGTAATGTCCATGATCTTTATCCAAAATAAATATAATTTTTTTACTCAGCTGTTTTACTTAATAACCTGTCCTGAACCTGACAAAAATTGTAAAATGAATTTGTTGCATGTGTGTACGTAGAGCTTTAAAACGTAAGGAAAAAACAGACACTAAACATTTAATTTTAAACAACTTATTATTGAATCAGTGGCAAAAAAATAGTTTTATGAGCACATTTGAGGAGCTCTTTTCCAAAACGCGATAACTCCATTACAATAGTTTTCAGGGAAAATTATTTTTTTTTTTACCTAGACCATGTTGTGAATTCAATTTATCCTGTTAAAATGTTTTTGCTTAGTCTGAACATGTTGATTAATGATTATTAAATCAAACGAACTATATTGTTGTTGATAAATTCAAATTTATTTTTCTTTTCAAAATGCTATAATTCCATCCATTTTTCCCAAAAATTGATGGTTGTCTTTTTTTAAAAGACTTTTGTCTTTTATTTTTCATGTTCGCAGTTATTAATAAACAATTAAAATGTCTCATTGCAATATTTTACATATTTTGTTTGTTTTCTCCGCTTAGAAAATGCAGTGAAAAAGGATGGCCGCATTGATCGTGCTATAGGAGTCTGCAAGAAGCTGGTGAGCCACTTCTCTCACAGCTGGAAGGCCAGCGACGCCCTAGCAAAAGTCCAGAAGGAACTCAGTCTACCATCACATTGTCTCATCTCAGAATGCCAAACAAGATGGGGTTCCAGACAGATGATGATCAGCAGGATATTAGAGCAGCAGCAGGCTTTAACTCAGGTCCTGTCTGCAGACAAGAAGCTGCGGCATCTAATTCCAACCTGGCAAGATATAGATGTGCTGGAATCTGTAAGCAAGTCACTGGGCCCAATGCTGGATTTCACTGATGCACTTTCAGGGGATGAATACGTCAGTGTCTCCTTTGTAAAGCCAGTTCTTCAGCTCTTCAACACTTCACTACTGGAAATGCGAGAAGAAGACACAGACCTGACCAAGAACATAAAAAAGAAGATGCTGGACTACCTCAATGAGAAATACGAAGATGATGATACTCAGAAGCTGCTAGATATGGCATCTTTTTTGGACCCCCGGTTCAAGATGGACTTCATCAGTGCAGACAAGAAGACCCAAGTTAAGGCCACAGTGGCATCACAGATGATGGAATGCCAGGAGAAATCAAGCTGCAGCACTGATGTGGAGCCCAACGTTACCAGTGCAACCCAGGCAAAGAAAGCAAAGAAGTCACTGGGAAGCTTCTTTAAACAGAGAGAAACTGAAGCAAAGGGTGATTCCTCTCTGACCCTAAAGGATGCTTTGGAAGCAGAGTTAAACACTTACCTGCTAACACCTCCAATAGACAAAGAGGAGGATCCACTTGCATGGTGGAAAGTACACAAACTAAGCTTTCCTCATCTCGCCAGACTTGCCCGCAAATACCTGTGTATTCCTGCGACAAGCTCGCCGTCAGAGAGACTTTTTAGTACTAGTGGCAACATCGTCACTTGCCAACGAACCTGTCTCAAGCCTGCAAAGGTTGATAGACTTGTGTTCTTAGCTAAAAACCTTGAGTAAGCAAAGCATACAGCATACATAAGCATGCATGATCATGATCATGCTAAAGAATACTCAGTTTAGTTTAAGTTTCAAGTTTTATTTCATTTTGTTTAGCCATGATTACCATGATGACCAACACTGTTTTACTTTGGCACTTTTGCTAAGAAAAGTTGACTTAAAAACAAAAGATTGTGAACCAAAATGCTTATAAGTTGTTTTATAAAAAAAATATATTTAAGTTATGTTATGAACCAATCAGGGGGATTGGTGTTGTAAAGCTGCTGTTTAAATGTGTTCAGCTTTTCTGTTTACAGGAATATTTTCTCTAATCTGTTTATAAGATTTAATACAAAATATATTAAAGTTTTATTTCATTTTGTTTATTTCATATATTTAGCCATGATTATGATGACCAACACCAACACTGTTTTACTTTGGCTAAGAAAAGTTGACTTAAAAGATTGTGAACCAAAATGCTTATAAGTTGTTTTATAAAAAAATATATTTAAGTTATATTGTTGTAAACCAACCAGGGGGGTTGGTGTAAAGCTGCTGTTTTATTTAAAAATGTGTTCTGCTTTTGTGTTTACAGAAATGTTCTAATTTTGGAATAAAATATTAAGTGACCTTTTTGTCACTTGTAATGAAGCTTGCTTATTAGTGAAATTATTAATATGCAATTATTGGTAATTATTGACTTTAGCTTGGATTGATGGCTCTCAATATCGCAATATATATCGTTTGGAAAAAAATATCGCAATGTAATTTTTTTCCAATATCGTGCAGCCCTAATAGACAGTGTAATCTTAATACACATCTCAACTCGAATTAGATATGTTCACATCCATTTAAAAAAATAAAATAACAGTGGCATTAGCTGCATAAACCATTAAGGTAATAAACGTATGAACACATATTAAACATTCAGAGACTTAAGAAATAACATTTATCGCAGGCAAAAAAGTACTCTACTCATTCACTAGCTGGGCAACTTCAAGTTATCACTTTTTGACAGATCAAGACACAATTAATATAGTTTCAGACACACAAGCTCAGAGCCCAGGCACTAGGAAATGAGATTTTATGGAACCAGCCAATAAGAAACGACAGAGGGCTGCTGTTTTTTTTTCTAGTTTCCTCTTCAATTGGCAGAGAAATCTAACCTGCAGTCAGGCTGAAAGAACTCATGCAAGTAGGGTTTTGTTAAATCACAGAGCTTAGATGACATTAAACCACACCGCTCTATCATAACAAGCACTCAAAGTGCATTTGCCGAAAGATGTGGTCAAATGAGGAAAAAAATCCAATTGTTAGTATGATTTATGCAGTGACGGGCATAATATTCTGCCAGGGGGCAGCACAGGGGTTTGTGTGGTCACACTGGATGCAGTCACTGCACCAATGGTCAAGGGTCATGGGGGCAGCAGTGGGTGTGTCCTACCAGAGGCCGCCAGCAGCAGTTCCTCACTGAAAGACACGCTTTTTCTCAGCATGGCTGTGTCTGATTGGCTGACATGGAGTGGGGGAGGAGTTGTACTCCTGGAGGCCATCCCTGGCCGTAAGTGACGGGGCAGATGGACAGAGGGGAGGGGAGATGATTCAGACTCAAGGGCGGGAGTACTGGGACACAGAAAAATCCCCACTGACAGAGAAAGAATGAGAGAGAAGATTGGGGAGGACAGGTATGAAGACATCATATGAGAAAAAAAATAAGGGGTGACTGAACAACACAACAGACAGGGATGCAAACTGATGAGAGGTACAGTGGTGGCCAAAATTACTAGAACACTAGTATTTTCACCAGATAAAAAATGGTTTTAAGTCAGTTATTTCTATCTTTTACTGTAGTGTGTCAATAGGAAATTTCAGTTTACATTTCCAATTTTGCCTTTAATTGTAATAATACAGTAAGATTTTTGCTTGCACAAGGAGTCTGACAACAGCCAGCACTCCACACAGAGATCTAAGTTCATCATAGTCCAGCCTGTCTAGAATGGCACGAAGAAACAAAAACTGAGACAGACTAAATCCAGAAGAACTGTGGCAACATCTCCGAGAGCTACCTGAAAAACTACGCACCTAAGTGCACCTAGGGCAAAAGCTGCTTTAAACACAAAGGACGGTCACACCACATGTTGATTTAATTTAGTTAATAGAAGTTAATTGATAAGAAAATCTATTTATGACATTGTTTTTGACAGCATCCTCATTTTACAGCATTTTAACACAAGTGGCTAAAACATTCAACAGTACTGTGCCTTGAAGCATCTTGGAGACTTTGCCACAGTTCTTCTATATTTAGTCTGTCTCAGTTTGTTCTGTTTCTTCTGTTTCTTCATGTCATTCCAGACAAACTGGATGATGATCAGATTAGATCTCTGTGTGGAGCACTGGCTGTTGTCAGACTCCTTGTGCAAACAAAAATCTCACTGGATTATTACAATTAACGGTAAAATAAACATTTTGGAAATGTAAACTGAAATTTCCTACTGACACACTACAGCAAAAGATAGAAATAACCGACATAAAAACATTTTTTAGCTGGTGAAAATTCTAGTGTTCTAATAATTTTAGCTACCACTGTAAATAAAATGATTTTCTTAAGGCTTTAAAGGCTTTGTCAGAAAAACTTTTGTAATCCATCCAAACTATTTTATGACTTCAGAATACTGGCCACAAGTCATAAGGGCTAACTGTGCTTTACGGTAACTTTTTTTAGGCTTGACATAGCTTTGAGGTTGAGTAAGAAATGTCATCATTTTTATTTTTTGGTGAATTATCCCTCTGAAGTCCCTTTTTGATTTTTATTTGATAAATGTAGAAAATTTAATCTTAAAATGTAAGTAAAATTGCTTTGTTGCTTCACACATGACAAAATGATAAACTGAAGTAGGACAGCAACATTTCAACAATTAAAATGATTTTTTGGAGTGTAAAACGCAGGAATGGGGGAAAAAGGGATAAAGATGAAAAATAAAACTGAAGTGTTTCAGTTTTATACATTATACCGTGCCCTCAAGTTTCTTGTGCACATTAGTCATTGTTTATAGTTACTATAACACTGAAAACCATAAAATTGACAGTGCTGAATACATTTTGTTTATCAGGTAAATCGGAGCATCTTCAAGGAAAAGTTGTACTTTATATTTGCTTTTCAAGTACTCAGCACATGCATTTAGTCAGACTGCTCTACCAGTCAAAAGTTTTTGAACAGTAAAATTTGTAATGTTTTAAAAAAAAATTCTCTTCTGCTCACCAAGCCTGCATTTATTTGATCCACTTCTTTAAAAAACATTTGGACCTGGTTTGATAGACAGGTCTTAGCCTAAACCAAAATTAGGCCATAGTTCAATTAGGACATTTAAGTACTTTTTATAAACGTGCCTTAGAAAAAAACTAGGACTGCACAATAAATCACATGCGACTGTCATGCGCAATGAATGCTATCCATTTGCGATTATGCACGCAATATTGCGTAGCTTGTCAGCGATCTACGGCTCTGTGTATAAAATTCTGCTCATCTGAATGCACGTGATGGAGATTTACTACTAATCGCAGAACCGACTTTACTGACGAGATATGCATGACAATCGCATGTGATTTATTGTGCAGCCCTAAAAAAACATTACTTGAGACAAAACAAAGCACCGATATACATTAAGGTCAGTCATTGCAAGTTTCCTTCAGTTGAAACATCTCACACTTACATTTTATTCTAGGACTAAGCTTAAGCCATGTCTGTGAAACCGGGGGTTAAAAAACTTTAGACTGGTAGTGTACCTGTGCTAGCACTGTTGTAGTCAAGCCCATTATCTCCCAAGAAAATCAAAAACTTTTATAGAAGCCCAGATAATATTAACCTTACATCTTCACCTTACAAAAAATACCAATTCAGATGCATCATGTAAAAGGGATAGTTTAACAAAAAAAAATCCAATTCTGTCATTTAATCACCCTCATGTCATTGCAAACCTATTTTTTGTTTTATTCTCCACCACCATGGGACAAAGACACAAACGTTTCAGCTCGCAGGCCTTCTTCAGTGTGCTCATGGTGATTTTATTAAAGTGATTTAATGGATTGACGCACCCGAACTAAAAAAACAAACTACGAAAGAGTGCGATGCAAACAACTCTGTGATAATTGCAAACCTATATCACATTATTTCTTCTGTAGAACACAAAATTTTGTGAAGAACTCTGAGAAAACATTCTGAACAACGTTGGGAATTAAATAACATTAAACCTCATCGTTCCACTGTATGGATGAAGAACGCTGAGACAGTTCTCAAAATATGTTCTTTCAAACAACATGAAGGTAAATAATAACAGAACTTTAATTTTTAGGTGAACTATCCCTTTAATAATTTAACTTTGCAGTAAAAAAGCTCCCTGGTTCTGCATGAAACAGAATAAGTGACCTATTTTGTATAATAACAAACTGTGGATTTTAAAGAAAAGCACATAGTTTGCATCCCTGGAAAGATAAAAAAAAAAAAGACAAACAATAAGCTGTTTAAAAGGGGCTGATTCATACAAGCAAGGCATGGTAGAGTTGATATTCTTCACAGATTCCAAATGTACAAAATATGAATCACAGCCTTGAGTCAAATAAAAACAAACATCTCACACATAGATAAAGTAATAATGGAAGGACAACAAAATAAACATAAAAGAATTAATCAAAACTAGACCAAAATAAACAGAGACACTGTGCCCTGCACCCTCTGCCTCTCGGCCTTTACACTAGGGTCAGCACGCTAATATTGATTAAACTCAAGGCCCATGGAGAGAGACAGAGAGGCTGGTAGAGTGCCAAAGGTCAAATGGGGTCGGGTATCTTACCAGTTTTGGGGGTTAGGCTGAGCTCGGTGTCAGAGGAGGAGGACTGGCGACTGTAGGACTTGGAGGGGGAGAAGGAGGAGAAGGTTTGTGCTCTCAGAGGGGTGGGGGGTCCTGAGGATAACGGGACGCCTGGGGCCTCCTCCCCAAACCCTGGCCTGTCAGAGCAAGGAGGAACACACTCTATCAACACACACGGACTCACAGGGTCATACATGAGGACTGTGCCCGTGTGTGTGTGTGTGTGTGTGTGTGTGTGTGTGTGTGTGTGTGTTTGTGTAAGAGTAAGGAAAGACAGAAGGACAGAAGGAAGACAGAAGGAAAGAAAGAGTGTTGTCTGCTTGCTGCTGAAAGGGTAGAGCGCGTGAGGATCTCCAAAAGAGACAGGAAAGCACTTGATGGTAGCGGGCAGGGATAAGTAAATGGAAAAAAAAATTTAATACAGTGAAAACCAAAAAAAAGAGGCAGGACGCAAATGAGATGAACAAGAAGCGTGTTTCAGCCAACCAAAGCACAACGCTTTGATAACAAGGGTCAACTATTGCCTTCAACGCTGCCTAAAAAAAAATTAAATTTACATACGCGCACAACTTAAAAACACAGAAGCCAACCGAAACCTCTGATTGGATATACTCCATGAGTGACAGCTGTATGCAGCTTACTGATTGGTCAGAGGAATATTTAAGCTGTAATCGAGGTTGCTTTGGCAGCTGAAGGGGAGGGAGCTGGTGATGTCATAGCTGTCTGCCAATGAAGAACGGGGTGAGAGGTCCATGGCAGGGTCGTGACGGGGTCATGGGGGGGTCGTGGGGTACCTGCCTACACTGCCTGGCTCTGGGGGCTTCTGAGCTCCTGTGTCTGGGTTTCATACCGGCGAACAGCAGTGTTGGCACGGAAACGGAGAAGCCCTGAGAAAGACGACTGCTTGCACTGTGAACTGGACTGCTGTGTGTGGAGCGACATCCGAGAGTGGAAGGAGCAGCCTGCGGAGAGCTACACACACACATTCACGCATAGTTCATACATTTCAAACACACGCACACACACTGTGTACCGTACATTCACAGAGAATGCAAACAGACATATAACAATAACATACACAAACATGCACTCACGCACACCGCATGGAGAACCGACGGCGGGAAAAGTCCATTTTGGCTGTCTCTCAAAACCTAATGAGCTGACTACCTAGACAGCGCCAAAAATGCTGTCTAGCTAGGCAGGTCACAGCTGTTCAAAACATTCTTAGCTCCCTAGAGGGCACGGGACAAGACAACACAAAACACAAAACACAACAGACGCAAGGCAGCACTCCTGATGCAAGAAACGCCTAGTTTGGAAATGCACAACCAAACAGCTTTTAAACTCTAAGCTGTCTAATGCAAAAACATGCTGGTGCAGGAGAAATGCAGCATGCAGGAAGGCCAAAGGAAAAGACAGTGAGAGCAAAAGGGAGATAGAGGACATGCAGGGGAGAACAAGATTGAGGTGTGGTATGTTTGTGTGTTGAGAATGCACTTCTGTAGAACTTATAAAACAGCAACTCATAAAACAAATACACACACACACACCCTCACACTCATTTACGAATATAAACAAAAAAACAAAGAGTAATTGTACAGCATTTTCGTCTTTTTCAGGTTGCATTTATACCTGTTTAATAAAACCAAAGAAATGTTATATCATTTTAATAAATTAGTTTAAAAATAATAAATCGCCCTGGATAAAGATGTCTGCTAAAAAATAGATGCAAATGTAAAACATGATACACTTTTATTCAAAAGTTTGGAGTCCGTAAGCATGATAGTGAAGACATTTATAATGTTACAATTTCAAATAAATGCTGTTCTTTTGAACTTTCAAAGAATTCTGAAACAAAATATTAAACAAAAATATTAAGCAGGAACACCTGACATATCAGAATAATTCCTGAAGAATCGTGTGACACTGAAGACTAAAGTAATGATGCTGAAAAGTCAGCTTTGCATCACAGGAATAAATTACATTTAAAAATATATATTCAATAGAAAATTGTTATTTTAAACTACAAACTGCAATATTACTGTTTTTACTGTATCTTTGACCAAATAAACACAGCCTTGTGGAGCATAGAAGCTTCTACAAAAAATCTTACCGACTCCAATTTTTGAACAGTAATATACACTAAGTGAAAATTCAAAACGAACAGTCTCTATTTTTACTTAATTAAAGGGATGTAAAAATGCATGGATGCATTGTGATTTCTATAATAATTTAATTCAAAATTCAATTTCCAAATCTCTTTAAAAACGATGCTGACATGCACATACACACACACAGACATTTTATCCTTGATTTGGAGCAGAGGTGTTTTTTATATGTGTAGGTGACACTCACTCTTTCATGTCTTTTGAAGGAGAGGAGTTGCTGGGGTTTGTGGCTGTGGCAGGGAGTGTGCTGATTTTCTCAAGTGTGCAGGCTGTCCCGATGGCACGAACCACAAGGCCTGATTCTCCTTCAAGGTCAAAACACTGTAGGTACCCCACCACTGCATTCCCTCCCATCTCCAGCACCTTTAGACCAATCTTCCTCTGCAATTCACCTACAACAGAAACACAAATGCATTTACACACACACCACATGAGCCAAGAAAATATTGTCAGTAGTGTCTCAGATTGCACACGCAAACGTCTCTAGAGACACAGTAAGTAGCCTTCCAGTAATCATCTTTTAGCAAAAGATCACTTAGTCAGAGAAGATCAATAGGCCTATATAGTGCTATGCAAATATCCTAGATCTAGGTTGGCTTTTTATGTTTTTTAAAGAAGTCTCTTATGCTTACCAAGGCTGCTTTTCTTTGATCAAAAATACAGTAAAAACAGCAATACTGTGAAATATTATTACAATTTAAATAAACTGGTTTCTACTTAAAAATATTTTCAGCAACCATTACTCCAGTCGTAAGTGTTGCATGATCCCTCAAAAATATGGAATACTATATCATATAGAAGTCTTCACTGTCACTTTTAATCAATTTAATGGATCCTTGCTGAATAAAAGTATTATTTATGCAGGTCAAAAGTTTACATACACCTTGCAGAATTGGCAATATGCTCATTATTTTACCAAAATAAGAGGGATCACACAAAATGCATGTTATTTTGACTTCGTTCAAAAGTTTACATACATAGTTGTTCATGAGTCCCTTGTTTGTCCTGAACAGTGTATTTGAACCCTTTCCAACAATGACTGTATGATTTTGAGATCCATCTTTTCACACTGAGGACAACTGAGGGACTCATACCCAACTATTACAAAAGATACAAATGTTCACTGACGCTCCAGAAGGAAACACAATGTAAACTTTTGAACAGAATGAAGATGTGTACATTTTTCTTATTTTGCCTAAATATCATATTTTTAATTTAGTACTGCTCTTAGTACTAACATGTTTCCCCGAAGTCAAAATAAGTTACATTTACCATGATCTTCAAATTCCAAATTCCAATCCCTCAGTTGTCCTCAGTGTGAAAAGATGGATCTCAAAATCACAGTCATTTTTGGAAAGTGTTCAAATACACAAAATGACCTGGATTTTTCCTTGAAAAACACTAGCACCACTAGCAACGTATCCAAACATTTGAACATCTTCTACATAGATTTTCAGTCTTTCTTGCACACCATTTGCATATTAGTACCTGACATGAGAAAGATGAGTCTCTGCCTGGCCTCATTGGATGCTCGAGGGGTTCTGATGCGGTCGATCCACTGGTACTCTGGATCCTCATTCACCACAAGCTCTTCCACAAAGCCATGTACCATAACGGCCCGGTAACATCGGGGAATGGAGGTTGCTGAAGAAAAAGCGAGACAGAATCAGAATGTGAGTGAAAATTTACTGAGAATGACAAGAAGACAGAAAGGAGAGCAGAACAGGGCAGAAAGTGGAGGAAACAGATCGTCAGAGGGGATAAAGAAGTAGATGATCGAGATACTTACTACAAAAGAATTTAACCCCACATGAAGACTGTCTGAAGCGGTTCAGGTCGTTGAAGAGATCCACCTTTACCAGCACATTGATTTCCCCTCTTATACCTAAACACAAGCATGTCATTGGGATAAAATCACCACTCAACATCAAAGATTAACACTGTTTGCAGATACACACCGTGTATAGTGTCATAGATGGGAAGCCAGCCAGAGATGACAGTAGCAGCTTCACTGCAGAGCAATGGATCAATGTCGATGTACACCTTCCCTATGGCATCATTAGCGCTGTATGTGTCGTGGTCAAGAACAGTTATCTGCAACGGCTCATCCTGCAAATCCTCATCATCCACCTGATGGGTAAAAGACAGATAAGCATAGTAAATAAACTCCATAACACTCCAAAGTAAACCAGTGCTATAAGAAAGACCTTACCTCAAATTTGAACCACTCTGAATTCCACTGAGGATTCAGGGATTTGGGGTACACATCCGTTTTAAATGTCGTGTTTCCAAACTTCACCTGTGGAACGAAATTTCATAAGTGTTGCTCTATAATACTTAAGAAGGATTTTTTTATCTAATGTGTATAGAAAATTGATTTTAAAAACAGACTGATAATTGACTTACCTCCACAAAGGCGTCTGTGAGATCGCTGGCGCGGTCCATGACGGGTAGGTGCCGCCCGGCAACAATCTTTGCCTTTAACTTCCCAGGCATTATTCATCTATTTAAACACACAGAAACACAAACATACAGTTTGCACACTGGACCGAGGCAGAAAACAAAAACAAAAAAAACAGACACTAAGCAACCTGACCCACATCTACACACTGACAAGGATGCTTGAAACAGGTGATCACAACAGGTGCCTTTGACATATTTAAAGGGCGGACAGATGGGCCAGAGACTACAGATGCAAACAGAAATCCTTATATAAGATAAACACACACTCACATAAATAATTAGCCCTATATAATTAATATATATATAATATACATTACCAGTCAAAAGTTTGTTTTGAATGGTTTTTTTTTTTATTACCAAGCCTGCATTTAATTAATCCAAAACACATTCAAAGCACTAATATTGTGAAAAGTTTTTACGATTTAAAATAACTGCTTTCCATTTGAATATATTTTAAAATGTAATTAATTCCTGCGATCAAATCTAAATTTTCAGCATCATTACTCAATGTCTTCAATGTCACATGATCCTTCAGAAATCATTCTAATATGCTGATTTGCTGTTCAAGAAACATTTTTATGTAAATTAATACAAATAAAATTCAAGATTCTTGGGTGAATAGAAAGATCCAAAGATCAGCATTTATCTGAAATAAAAAGCTTTTGTAACATTATACACTATAACATTCAAAAGCTTGAAGTCAGTATAGTTTTTTTGTTAATACATTTTTATAAATTATAAAAATTAATACTTTTATTTATTAAAGCAAGGATGCTTTAAATCGAT
The DNA here is from genome assembly GCA_033026305.1 of Cirrhinus molitorella. NCBI lineage: Eukaryota > Metazoa > Chordata > Actinopteri > Cypriniformes > Cyprinidae > Cirrhinus > Cirrhinus molitorella. The sequence continues at coordinate 6,424,321 of CM065127.1, read as the reverse complement.
CAAAAGTGCTGATAAAAACCTTTATGTTACGAGATTTCTATTTCAGATAAATGCTGTTCTTCTGAACTTTTTATTCATCAAAGAAAGATAAAAAAAATCTACTCAGCTGTTTTCAACCTAATAATAATAAATGCTTTTCAGCAGCAAATCAGAATAATATAATTATTTCTGAAGGATCATGTGACTGAAGTAATGATGCCAAACATTCAGCTTTGAAATGACATGAATAAATTACATTTTAAAATACATTCAAATAGAAAACGGTTAAATAGTAGAAATATTTCACAATATTACTGCCTTTGCTGTATTTTGGATCTAGTAAATGCATCTACTGTCCAAAAAACTTTTGACTGGTAGTGTATATAAACATATTATGTTCAGTAGAGGTAAATATTAATAGAATTTACATTTATAGTAACTAAATATTTAGTCAAACCTTACAGATTCGTCAAGATATAAACCAATTTATGATTAATAAATAACCAATTAAATTACACATAATGAATGCTTCTGTCTAAAATCACATTGTTCATATAAAACCACAGCATCATTAGACATGAAAACTTGATCTTTGCATAAAGTTCATACAATAAAGTATACAAGTAATAAAATTATGTATATCTCTGGGTTCACCTTGTGGTTAGCAGATTGGTATCATTCGTCCTTTTTATATACAATCACATACAAGTATTACATTACACCAAAACACCAAAATCATTTATCCAAGAAATAATTCGATAATAATTTGTATGTAATGAACACATCCATATCTCTCTATGGATCAGGCAGTAACGTTACGCAGTTTAGCTGCATTCACATTGTTTATACATCACAGCAGTATTATATAAGAGACAAAGGCTTATTAATTGAATGATTCGCTTATAACCCGGTCTGATAAATTTAATTATTTTAGTGTGTTTGATCCTGTCAGCTTACCAGAGTTTCACCTTAGCGGTTCAATCTGACATTAAAGTCTCTCCATCGATCCTCTCGCCGATTAAAACGCTTCTTCTGTCATAATTGTATCTCAGGAAGGCGCAGCGTCGCTTCCGTGAGGCATTTTGATCGCAATCATATCAAAACGTTGATGTTTACACAGCTAATTTCAAAAATATATTCGTCTGTCAGATGAAACGAATCGCACAGGATCAGGCGCATCGTTCGCGCAGGTGGGAGGGGCGGGAACGTCAGAGCACATCCGGGTCATGGACATTCACACCAGTCACACGTGTTTTTTTTTTTTTTGTCGTATGCGTACTGATTTTTATTATTCTTCACTTTCATCCAAAGTTTTGACCAGTATATAATATCTTAAATATTAATAAAAAAATAACTGAACAGAACTTTTCCCCAAGTGTCGAGGATTAAAAGTCAGAGTCTTAAAGTCTAATCCCATTGCATTCAGAGCCAAACAGGCCAGTGGATAGTGCAGCCAGGCTTGTTATTAGTCTACTATTATTACACACTGCTACCCCACTGGGTGATCCACTGCTATCCTGCTGTGTAGCATGTGTAAACACATACTTTTGTAAAGCATAAGCATGTAGGCATACTTGCGCTTAATAAGTGGGTCATTCATTTGTGTAGCTCACTGTATAAAGTATGAAACAGTACATTTAAAAAATGTTAAAAATTATACACTACCAGTCAAAAGTTTTAAAGGGTTTTTAAAGACATCTCTGCTGTTAACCAAGCCTTCATTTATTTTTTCCAAAATATAGCAAAAGTTTTAAAATTTTAAATATTTTTACTTAAGTTTTCTATTTGAATATATTGTAAAATGTAATTTATTCCTGTGATTTCAAAGCTGATTTTTTAGCATCATTACTTCAGTCACATCATCCTTCAGAAATCATTCTAATATGCTGATTTGCAGCTCAAAAACATGTATTATAAATATTATTTTGTAAACAGCTGAGTAGATTTTTTTTCAGGTTTCTTTGATGAATAGAAAGTTCAGAAGAACAGCATTTATCTGAAATAGAAATCTTTTGTAACATTATAAATGCCTTTATCATCACTTTTGATCAATTTAAAGCACTCTTGCTAAATAAAAGTATTTCAGATAAATGCTGATACTCTGAAGGATCATGTGACACTGAAGACTGGAGTAATGATGCTTTAAAATTATTAGTTAGACTGTAGCCTATTAAGTAACTTTAGTTGGTTTGTCTCACATTTTAAAACATTACATTTTGGATGATAAATTAAAGGAACTAGTATAATATTATTACAAAAAAAAAATACATTAACTGCCAATCAGAATCTATCTCGAGCATTTAAAGCAGCATATGACAAAACTGAAGTGCACGTTTATAATAAACAGGACGTTATCTCTAATGGTGTGAATGTTAACCTAGTTATCATTATAAGTGAGTGAAAAGTGACGAGACGTGAGGCCAAGTATGGTGACCCATACTAGGAATTTGTGCTCTGCATTTAACCCATCCAAGTGCACACACACAGTAGTGAACACACACACACACCGTGAACATACACCCGGAGCAGTGGGCAGCCATTGCATTGCTGCGGCGCCCGGGGAGCAGTTGGGGGTTCGGTGCCTTGCTCAAGGGTCTCACCTCAGTCGTGGTATTGACGATGGAGAGAGCGCTGGATATTCACTCCCCCCACCGTCAATCCCTGCCGGACCTGGGACTCGAACTTGCAACCTCTTGGTTACAAGTCAGACTCCCTAACCATTAGGCCACGGCTGCCCCTTACAGTTATCTTATAGTTATCTTTATAGTTATTATTCTTGGTGTGAACGGCCTTTAGGCCTACTGCATTACAGAAATGACCCAGTTTGTGTCTAACATTAACCCTTACATAAACAGGCATCAGGTTACATAAAATCCACACCTGACTGTCATCAAAGACTATTTTTGTATGACTGAATAGCATCATTTGTGTGTTCGCAGTTTGTATGCGTGTGTCAGCAGGATAAGTAGCATGTTTATGTGCTCCTGTTCTAAGGATCATTTCGATATCTCGTAAATATCGGCTTAGTTTTAAATGAACCCTTGGATCAGAGGGGTTTTCACCTCATTGAGCTGCCTTAGGTGGAAATGCGCTAATATTGGATCAGATATGCCAGGGGATGCATGAGAGATATTTCTGACACTCCAAGCTGCTGAAATCGTTCGCTCATAGAGTCTTTCAGTCAGTCAGTGCCAGACAGACGGGCAAAGCGGCAGAGCGATACAAGGCCTGGGAAGCAGACATGCCTCAGCTCTCCCTATGGAAAGGTTACTGAATAAATAGGTTATACACCTTTAACACAATGAATCTCAATGAACCCCAAATGACTTTTTGGTAAACAATAACCTGGATGTAAATGTTTTGCCAGATCTTATGACCTGATTGTAGATGAAAATGTATAACAGTTCAAATGGTCCAGACAGCAGCTTTTGAGTGCTAAAAACAATCAAGAGTCAAGTCACATTAGTGCTTCAGTAATAACAAACAAGAAAATAACAGTATTAATGCTGCTACATTTTCAATTTTCAATTTTCAAAACAAATACAATTTTAGCCATAAAGCAGCTCTCAAAGACAACAGTGTCACAATTTAGTTATGACAGTCAGTCAGTTCAGTGTTGATTCAGTTGGTGTTTTTTTATGTGAGGGGACAACAGGGAATGGATTCTTTATTATGAACTCATATATTAGCCACAAGCAATGGTTTAAAGTCTAAATGCCTTAATAAAGGCTTGTTACTTACAAACATGCAGCATTTTGCTTCAAAATATGTTAACTGATGGACTGGAGGGGTGCGAATTACTTATTACTATGGACTCTCTGCAGTGAATGGGTGCCATCAGAATGAGAGTCCAAACAGCTGACAAAACATCACAATAATCCACAAGTAAGATGTGTTTTTGTAAGAAATAAATCCATCAAGACATTTTAACTTTAAACCGTTGCGTCTGATAATGCTTCCTTCAGTAAAAAACAAAAAAGAGTCCATCTTCTGTTGTTCTCTCACATCAAAATCCACTTTTCACTGCAAAAAGCAATATTATGGATAGAGGACTTAAAAGTGTCTTAATGGTGGCTTTGTTTCTTACAAACATGCGGCTTTTCGCTTTAAAATATGTTAACTGATGGACTGGAATTGTGTGGATTACTGGATTATGATGCTATGCGATGCTTTTATCAGCTGTTTGGACTCCCATTCTGACGGCACCCATTCACTGCACTACAGAGCATCCATTGGTGAGCAAGTGATGTAATGCGAAATTTCTCTACATTTGATTAAGAAACGAACTCATCTACATCTTGGATGACCTGAGAGTAAAGTTTCAGCATATTTTCATTTTTGGGTGAGCCATTTAAAGTACAATATGTGTTTAAAACACTGGGATAATATTTTAGGTCTTGGGTTGGTGGGCAAATGGTGTTTAAATTTAGTATTTACGTAAGTGAGGTTTACTTATGAACATGTGAGGGCGAGCAGGTGCTGATTGTTCTGACCTATGACTAACGGACGGAGACGTTTGTTTTATGCAGTGTCTAGTTATTTGACTGTAATTTATTTGCTCTAAAGAGGTGAAGACTTAATGACCAGGCTGGTCCCGTAATTTACATATGCATGTCTGGCTGTTTCTTTTGTATACTTACCTGTTCGATTTTACAATTTCCCATTTTTTATAGGATGTGCTGTTTTTGTCTGCTATATTGCATTTTCAGATGCATATAAAATGTATTTTGAGACATATACTGTATTAGGTTTTGAATTGCTTTGTCCTTGTGGCGTAGGACACACACACACAGTGCTCTGATATGTTGAGGACAGCTGCCCATTCATTCTCATTCCTGTCTCTGGGCTAAAATTACAAAGCTGCAGCCTGTCACACATAAAAACAATTGTCTCTGTCCTTTGTGCTTTCAGAAGCTGTTTTGACCCACGGGCAGCACCTCAGGTAACACACGTCTCTGTGTCAGCTACTACTTTCCTAGACATCTCTCAATGCGGATCAACAGATTTATTTAGTTTAGCACCGTGATTGCAACTATTCACAATTGTTTGTTTTTATTTTTCATATATTTGATATTACAGGTTTCATAATGGCGGACGAGTAAGTGTTCTATGCACTATTTTTTGTGAGCATGCTCTGATAAAACTTCTTTGTATATGTATTTATTTATTTGATATTCATTTGTTCTCTTTTCTCTTTGCAACCACCAATAAACATAACACCTCCAGCGATGTAAGTAAACAGTCTACAGTATATCCAACTTTTAAGACTGAAATTGGAATAATAAGTAGTTAAAGGGATTAAAGCTTTAATAACATTATACAATAATTTATGTGCATTTTCTATTCTAATTTTATTTAATTTTTGTATATCATCAAAAGGCTCCTGCTCCACTGGCCCCTCGGGGGGTGCAAGCCAAGGTATTCAACAGTACATTGTGATTACAATATTGTGAATTGTACATTCATCTCTACTTTGCTGAATGACAGAATGCATAATGATTGGATTCAGAGTTTACTTTTTCTGTTTTCTAGCCGAAGTCTAAGATTTCTGCATCTCGAAAACTCTCCCTGAAGGTATGATAGTGGTGTGTGTTTGTGTGTGTGTTTTATACTCTGAGAATGCATTAAATGAGCATGTGGTAGATATACTGTTTGCAGTATGTTTTTTGCTGTTGTTTAAAGATACAAAATGCCTACTTACATTCTGTTTTCTCAGATCCTTTTGCTCCAAAGAGCCATGGAGGAGTTGGAACAGGAGACGGTCAGTCGCGATGAGGAGAAGGTCAGATATCTGAGTGAGAAGCTTCCGCCTCTTCAGATAACCGGACTCTCAATGGATGAGCTGCAGGTTAGTGAAAAACACCTTCATCAAAATATACACACACTGACAAACGAGTGAAAAGCAAGTAAGTTAAAAGTATTATGTTTTTTTTTTTAGGAAATTATATATAAAATTACAATGTTTATCATATATTTACTATACTATGTAAAGGTTACTCTATCCCAAAATGGATTTTTTTTTATTAGTCACTTACCCCCATGTCGTTCCAAACCAGTAAAAGCTTTGTTCGTCTTCGGAACACAATTTAAGATATTTTGGATGAAAATTAGGGGCTTTGTGGCTGTCCCAGTAAATAACACCGTCAAGGCCCAGAAAAGTATGAAAGACGTCGTCAAAATAGTCCATCTGCCATCAGTGGTTCAACCATAATTTTACGCGAATACATTTTGTACGAAAAGAAAACAAAAATAACGACTTCATTCAACAATTCGTCTCCTCCGCGTCAACGTAGCGCTATTTTGTATAGTATCAACTGAACGCAAACAGCGTACGGTGTTCTCTGTCAACTGCGTCATGCTGTTTTCGTTCGATTCAACGCGTAAATAGACGTAGAAAACGTGTCCGTGTGTTGCGGCTGACAGAGAACAGCGTACGTCAAAATATCTTCACGGGTTTGGAAAGACATATAAAAAATGTGCTGTGTAACAATTACCACACAATTACCATTTTAGATTGACAAGCTGTAATACTGCATAAAATATCTGTTCCAACTGAAATCTAAGCTATAGGCCCACTGCAAAACTGTGACACATTTAATTCACTGATATACTTACTTGCTGGTAACCCACCAAAATAAAACCTTGACAAGCTTTAAAATGATGAATATGTATATATATTAGTGCTGTGCAATGATTAATCGCATCCCAAATATTTTTTGTTTGCATAATATATGTGTTTGTACTGTGTATGTTTATTATGGATATATAAATACACACACATACAGTATACATTTTGAAAATATTTACATGTATATATTTTTATTGATATAATTAATATTATATATAAATATATTTAATATATAAACTAGTGCTGTCAAACAATAAAAGTTTATGTTTACATACTATATGTCTGTGTACTGCGTATATTTATTATGTATATATAAATACACACACATGCATGTATATATTAAGGGAAAATATTTTAGATTTATATATAAAATATTTATATTTATTTATAATCTAAATTGTATACAGGTGTAAATATATATATATATATATATACATATAAATTTGTTTTTAAATATATACATGTATGTGTGTGTATTTATATGTACATAATAAATATACAGAGCAAACACACAGATAATATGTAAACATAAACTTTTATTTTGAATGCGACTAATTGCGATTAATCGTTTGACAGCCCTAATATAAACGTAACATATTTTTCTTAAATATATCCATGGATGTGTGTATTTATATATACACATATGTAAACTAAAACTTTTATTTTGGATGTGATTAATCACGATCAATCGTTCAAAGTTTACTATAAAATAAAAAAAAATATATATAATTAAAAAATAATCATGTTTCTCATGAAGCTGAAATCTAGTCAAAGAAGAAGCTCAAATTTATTTATTTTTTAATTACATGTTTTTTTCATGTCACCTCACTACTTGCATATTTCCATTTGTGTTATTTTAGTGATTTTGACGACTTAAATCATGAAATCACAAATCATAAAAACATGTTAAATATTAATATTTGGTTATTTTGTAATAATGCTAATATACTTAATGCAATGTAGATAAAAAAATACTTTTTTGCATTTTTTTGCCCCTCTTAAATCTCAATTGTAATGCATACATTTGAGACGTTTCACTTTTTTCTGTAATTCCTGTTATTCTATATAAAAATAATTAAAAGTAATGAATTTTTGTTTTTTTATATATTTAAAAATAAATCTCATGAAGCTGGAATTTATTTTTATTGTTTTGTTAATGTTATTTTTATGACTTAAATCATTTAATCAAAAATCATTAATAAAACATGTTAAATGAGTAGTAGCCATTTAGTATTTACAAATATTCATTTCGCACATGTCCAGAAACTGTGTCGGCAACTCCATGCTAAAATCGACGTAGTGGATGAGGAGAGATATGACTTTGAGGCCAAAGTGAATAAAAACAACAGAGATGTGAGTAAACTAAATGTACCTTTTCTACACTTATACTAATAGCAGGTGACAGTTTCTGTAACGAACAGTGTCTGTGTCTGTAAAAGATCCATGAGCTGAAGCTGAAAGTGCAAGATTTAGGAGGGAAGTTTAAGAAACCTGCCCTGAGGAAGGTGCGCGTGTCTGCCGATGAGATGATGAGGGCGCTGCTGGGCTCCAAACACAAGGGATCCATGGACCTGAGAGCCAACCTCAAATCTGTGAAGAAAGAAGACATTAAACAAGAGAAGGTACACATAAGCCGCATTACTATGGAAGCTTAATGGGATTGAAAAAATGTGTTATCTCAGAATTCAGACTTTTCTTGCAATTGTAAGAAACAAAAGAGTTGCGAGACATAAAATCATAATTGTGAGATATAATATCAGAAGTTGTTAACTTGAAATTTTGAGAATTGGTAGGTGAGACAAACTTGCAATTGTGAGGAAAACTGCTGAATTGTTACGTATTCTTAGAAAAAAAAAAAGATTTGCGAGACAAAAGAATTTAGAGAAACTCAGAACTAATTTTTTAAAGTCAGAATTGTGAGATAAAATGTCGCAATTACTGTTTTTATTTTTTTGTCCCACTGTGGAAAATTCTAATAAACATATATAATATATGAATATATAAATATATTTAATGCAAAATATTTTTATATGTAGATAAAAAAAAGCCTTTTTTTGCATTGTGAATTATTACTTTCATGAAAGTTAAGCTCATTTGTAATGCATCCATTTTAGACATTTCACTTTTTTTCTGTAATTCCTGTTATTCTTAATGGTGATTATAATTTGATTCAGATTAATTTGTACTTGTATTTTGTAATTTTTTAAGGTTTTTATTTAAGAAAATAAAACACAACAATTAAGCATACTTTATAGTACTTTAAATAATATAATATAATATAATTTTTTAATTACATTAATAAAAAAAATCAAATATATCTACTTGCTGAAAAAATGTCTTAAAAATGGTCTACCACAGGTTTTTAGATATTTTCAGTTTTTTCAGGCTTTCAGTTTTAAGTAACTGCACACTGCATTTCTGTTTTGTCAGGTTATGTCGACAGAGGTTGGCGATTGGCGTAAGAACGTCGAGGCCATGTCTGGTATGGAGGGTAGGAAGAAGATGTTCGATGCTGCTGGTGGAGGACAGTAATATGATTGTATATAAGAGTGTGTATAATTGTGTATATGTATGCGTGCACATTTGTTGTTAGCGGAAGGAAAATCTAAATGAAAGAAGAAAACCACCTGAAGGTCACCAGTTAAAAATAAACTATGCATTAATACAAATCTCAAAAGAAAACCCGTAACTATATGTTTAATGTCACTTCAGTGTACACTATTTACTAATTTAAGGTTAATAAAATTTTGATTGTGCTAAAATTCATTATGTTATGATATTTTTAAATATACTGGATGGATAGAACTTCATAACCTTGTGTGATTGACAGTTTGGGATCTTCTTACATATCAGGGTGGTGAGGTCGCATTCACCACTAACAGATGACAACTGACTTATTCAGATTATTCACACTGTGTGACTGACTGAGTGTTTGTGCTCAAGGACAAGAGAAGTGTGTCTCCGGCAGTGATTTTTTTGGTCAACACCTGTCTGAGGCTGACAAAAGAGACGAGCTATGGACGAGTAATGTGGCCCGGTTTGGCAAGCACACAGCATGAACAATGGTGTGGATGTACTGTAGTGGAGAAAGAATAGTTTATCATCTCAAAATAGCATGAGTATAACACAGAATGCTTAATATTTCTGCAGTATATAGGGTGTATTATGGACAGTATGCAAATGTTCAGCAATACCAGGTTTTTTCTTACATACAATTGGATTTAAAAAATTGTCTCAAAAAATTTGAGATAAATTGCTCACATATTTTAATGTTTTTGAAGTCTTATGCTCACCATGCTTGCATTTATTTAATCAAAAATACAGTAAAAACAGTAATATTGCGAAATATTATTACAATTTCAAATAACTCCTTTCTATTAGAATATATTTTAAAATGTAATTTGTTCCTCTGATGCAAAGCTGAATTTTCAGCACCATTACTTCAGTCTTCAGAGTCACATGATCTATCAGAAATCATTCTAATATGCTGATTTCTAAAATATTTTTTTCTGTAACATTATAACTGTCATTTTTGATCAATTTAATGCATCCTTTATGAATACAAGTATGATTGTGAATTTCACATACATTTTTTAGCATAGGCTGTATCTCTTTAATACTATGCAGCTGGATATACGCTAAGATTCCATTCTGTATGTACAAACAACTGAAAACAGATTTCAGCCCTCCTTTAAACATGTCAGATTTGATCAATTGAGTTAGATAATGAGTGTCTATCTTTGTACTTTGCACTAACAATGCGGTAGCTCAGCTGTAGACCTGAGGATGCACGTATACACGACTCCAAATAAATGCACAGACGCGAGCCTTCACTAAATATAGCCCCGCGTATAAAATTAAAGGCATTTGTAGAATTTAAACATGCTCAGAGGGAAGCCAGAGTCTTCCGTTCTTATTTTAACCCTTCACAAGCTCATAGCAACAGATGGAGGGTCCTCATATAACTTTGTGGACGCTCTGGAATTAGGTGCTGTATTTAGATGTTCATTACATTTTGGTGTTTGTTTTTTCATTCTACAGTTTAAAAACATGTCTCATTTACAGTGGAGAGCTTTCCTTTTTTAATGATTGTAAACATTGTCCGCAATGTATAACTGCTGTACATGGAGATTTGTCAAATACAATGATGAATGAACCATTTCACACAATAACAACTTTAAAGCAAATGCATAAAAGTTTTTTTTTTTACCTTGGAATATCAATGACTAAGGCAAATGGCTGTTATTTCCAAAGGTTCATGTTCTTAAGTTACAGTATGTTCAGTTACCCGGATGCGCGTCCATATTGGCGATACTCGTATGTATTGTACAGTTAATGTAGGCTATACTAAATACGTTGTTCTGCAAATTTACGCTGTCTAAACCACAGAAAAAATGCGTGGAAGGACTTAGTAAGAAGGAAAGATAGCAATATTTTGACAAACTAAAGTTAATAGGTGGTAACTACAAGCAGTATTAATTAAAATATTAGTCTAATATTTCACCTACCTGACCGGAAATGATCAGAACAAGCACGAATTTTGTCAAGATTCTGGAAATCCTGGTTCAGTTTGGCCAACCACAAAAGCCTTTTGTTCCTCAGACAGTTTTTTGCACTCTTCTGCTTGATTTGTTCTAACGTTTGGCAGTCTGTAGTACTCCAAATGTTTTTCCTGGTCCGACCGATTGGCACAGCCCAAAACATGACAATAATTGATTATTTTCAGCAGCAATAATCAGCAAAATATGCGAGTTTTATTCGGTTCAGTGGCATTGTTTACATTCAACGCCGCCAATATGGAATGTAACAGCACTAAACTGTAGGGGGCTCCAGAGTCGAAAAAACACTCAAACTACAGTGCAAAATTGTATAAAGGGATAGTTCGGCCAAAAATGAAAATAATTAGAAAACAAAAATAACAATTTCATTCAACATTACTTTTTTCATGTCAGTCTCCGCCCTGCTTTCACGATGTACAGAGTACAGACACTGAGACAAAAGAGAAGAAATTGTTGAAATATTTGAGTTTTCTTTGTGAACAAAAAGTATTCTCGTAGCTCTCGTAGTTGAACCACTGACTATTTTATCTATGTCCTTACTTCATTTCTGGGCCTTGAACGTGTCAGTTGCATTACTGTCTATCCGGGGATTTCATCAAGAATAGCTTAATTTGTGTTCTAAAGATGAATGGTCTTACAGGTTTGAAAAGACAAGAGGATGAGTAATTAATGACAGAACTCCTTTAATTCTGAATTAATGAATTAATGAACTGCTCCTTTAACGCAGCTTTAAAGCAGTTCTTTTTTTTCCACAAGAAATGTGCCTGCTTCCACTTTAAACAACTGATTCATATTTGCAGTACTGAGAATCCTACTGCGGTACTGAGAAATGTTCTTCGAGGTCTTGGTGTAGTTATTTCGGCAATGACGCACATTTACAAGCAGCTATTTCTGGAGTCTGGCACAACAGACAGAGATTAACCTACGTAACAATGGAGTGATGGACGCAGACAGACAGAAGATAAAAGAGAAAAATAGATCAAACGGTTTAATTTGGCCGGAAGGAAGTACAGTATGCAATGCTACAGTCAGACTAATTGATATATTTGATTAACTCTTGTATTGTAATCCTGATATTGAGTAGGCTATTTAACAAATAAAACACACTGAAGAAATCGGAGGAAACATTTTATTTTAAGGTTGTTGGTGATCTGCATAAAGTCATTTTGCTGTTTAGAAAATGTGGAAAAATAAATAAACAACTTGATTTTTAAGTAATACACCGTTGATTGTCAGATCTACAATGCATTACATTCATTTTCTTTCTTTTTTTTTTTTTTTTTTTTACAAAAAAGCCCACCAAAAACAAAACTGCAAGGCACTAACATTTCAAGCATGTGTAACCATTAAAAAGAATCTCTGTAAAAACAGCACCAAATCCTTACACAAAACAGAGTGCACAGTAGATATTTCCATCTGATTTCCTCCAAATTACACACAGCAGAGGCACTTATGAGTGAGCATGTCTGGCGTCAGCTTTCACTGGCAAAATTCTGCCTGTAATTCATCAGAGTCCAAACTCATAACAAACTTTAAAGGAAATAATTTAAACTTCTTGTGTGCTTGAGGAGTATTATGATCCAGATCTTATTTTAAGTAACACTGTAACAGGGTTTAAGGAGTCTGAATCAACTAAAGTCAGGTTTACTCTACTGGAATGTGTCAAACACAGGAAAATGCAGGAAAGAGCATTTTCATCTTTAAACACCTTCAAAATGGCAGATATCACAAAAACATGACTAGGTCATTTCATATCCCCTTCAAAATAAGTATAAAGATAATTAAGCTTTGAATGAAGGTATGGGACAGTATGTTCAATGACAATTAAGCACATCTATACTAATAATTTTGAATTATTAAATACAATTTTATATTGAAATCACCATAAAAACAAATGCTATCATCATGTATATACGTTCAATTTAATAATGTCTATTTTTCTGCATTACAATGAGAGTTTGGTAGTAAAATGTGCTTTATTGTCATTAAAATACTGAAAGAATATTCTTTTAACAAAACATTATTTCTTTTGTATTTTAGGGGACGTCTCAGGCATGTTGTTGACAGGCTTTGTGAGATTTATTTGAATAGCCAGAATAGCATTTTTGACCAAAATGAATTCATTTTCTTATACAAACCTGCTCTGTGAATATTGCAACATCTGGTTTTGGCCACAGATTCTTCAGTCCCTTAGAGGTCACACAACATAAAACATACAACAGTGTGCAAAGTCAAACCCTTACCCAAGACACTTACTTTACCTACCTGAATAAATACACAGTTAAATACAATGTCACTGAATGTCACATTTCTGTCTGTCAGAACAGAATACTCAGCCAGACAAGACTTAAGGCATATTATTGACCTGGAAGCGATGACAACAACAAAGTGATGCTGCTATCAGTTCCGCTGTATAAGTTAAAAGTTTTGTTTTTCTTTTGATAGAATAGCTAGCTTTTAGAAACATTCCAACTTTGGAAATGATCCGGAGAGGTCTAGATGCAACAGTGTTATACAACTCATCTTCAACTCAAACATCATAGACATCCTTGTCCTGAGTCTCTGTGTGTGTTTCCACTAAATGATCACCTCACATTCACCTTCAGTCAGATGTGATCTGGAACACATCCGGAATGTCCTGAGGTTTAAAGTGCCGTGGTAACCGTCGCTCAGCAGCGGCGAAACTGTTGACACGGTTACGTGTTGCGCAGCATCTGACGGTTCCACATTCCACGCTTTGAGTGAAAGTAATGGAAGAAGTTCCTCAGGTACAGTCGTTCCACCTCCAGCCCACCCTGAAGAATCCTTGAGGCCACAGAAAACAGAAAGCACTTAAAACACCAAATAGCCAAAATTAAGCCTTGTGCGTCCTTATGGACATTTTTGTCTTTTTCAGTTCAGTTTTTTTGATAATTTTGCCCATTTTAATGCCAGCAGCATAAATTCTGGCACATTATTAGAATATTAAATATTAATATTTCACCCTCATTTTCTTTAATAAATCTATTTTACACTAGGTACACAAAATAGTAAAACTCAGGATCTTAAGGACAAAAATGCTCCCACTGAAACCAATTAAAATGGCAATTTTTAATTCCAGGGCCAAATAACTAGAGCCCTGCACGGGCCTCAGAAATAGGCCCTAGCTCGGCCCTTATCTGACAGCTTATCAAAATTCTTGGCCCGAGTTTATACCAGAGGTCTTCAACCCTGTTCCTGGGGACCCACTATCCTGAAGATTTTAGCTACAACCCTAATCAAACACACCTGAAGTGGCCAATCAAGCTCCTCAAGGCTGCTTGAAAATTGGAGGCAGGTGTGCTGAAGCATGTTGAAAATAAGTGGGTCCCCAGGAGCAGGATTGAAGACCTCTGGCTTATACTACTTTTTTGTTATGATCAAAATAATTCAGTTCTGTATGTGATGACAAAGTTATTATATTTCTTTTAGTTTTTTTATTAAGTTAATTTAGAAAAACATTTGGAGCATTTTTTGTTCATTAAATATAAGTTGTTTTTTGTTTTTTTCCAAGTAATGAACAGCAGCCAGCGGAAGATGGTTTATAGTCTGTTTGATCAATTGGCTTGTCAAATCATCACGACTTGCCTAAAAATTGTCAGGATCTTGCGACACTGACTCAGAATACACTAGTTTAATAATAAAAAATTCAAATAGCCTGTCTCCTTACTCACCATATCACCATAATTGATGGATGTATAAAATATAAAAATAAGGAGAAGCCTAAAACAGGCCTGATGCAAGGCCGCGACTGAACTATGACGTGAAAATTGGCCCGAAGCCTGGCCTTAGGGGCATAAAAAAAGTCGGGGCCCATCGGGCTCTGGCTGAAATGCAGGGCTCTACATATAACTATGAAACAGTGCAGTTTATCTGTTGGCAAGGCTTAAAATTTTTCTTTCTTTTTTTTTTTTTTTTTTTTACCAAATGTTGCCATTTTCTCAAGTTTGGCCTATAAGGCAAATACTCACTTTTTTTGTTCTTTCTGTTTTAGCTATATTTTACAGCCAACTGGATAAATCATTTATCTATAAATGTGTGAGTGTCTTGGTATGGATGTCAGAGTGTGATTTGCAGTGATGTGATGTGTAGTAAAAATTGTGTTTGAGAGAGAGAGAAATTATGCTGTACTACAAATCCCAGCGTTTATACCAGCAGAGCTTTACTGGGATCTAATGAGAAAAATCTTACTAAAAGCTCATTTTTGAGACATCAACTTCAAATTTGGAACAAAACTTGTTTAGATTTAATACTTTGATTTTCTAGCAATTTTTGAGTTCAACATGTTTTATAAAAAATGTATTTAAACTGCAATTTTTTTCAACAAAAACCTCTACAACTTTTTGTTTTAACATTTAATACTATATATGATGTATGATGAATTCAAAGTGCTTTACATAAAAGTGATTAAAAATAAAAATGTGCATAGAAATAAAAAAAGAAATTATTTTTTTTTACTACAATTTTTTACTACAATTTTATAGAGGGTTTGCACTTGGATCATGATTTGGTCAGTCACCTGGCCATATTGGCGCCGGTATAGCAATGTACTACTGAATACGTGTTTCTGCTAATTTATGCTGTCTAATAATAATTGACCATTTTCAGCAGCAATAATTATCAAAATTTGCGAGTTTCCTTTGGTTCAGTGGCAATATGGCCAACTGATGACGTGTCATGAAAACGCTCTATACTATAAAAATATATATTGTACATTAAGCGTTATTTTTATATAAATGAAAATCTAAAAACTAAAACTTAAATTACTTCAAATAATGTACAGTTTAAAAAAGAACACTGACTTTGAGATCAAGCTAATAAATGATTAATGTTTTAAAAATGAACTCATGACTGACCTGTCCAGTAGTTCCCAGTCCTCTCCACCCCAGCGGTCAGTGAATTCTTTGGTGTTCATGCCCCCAATGGAGTCCAGGTCTGATTTATAAATGCCCAGAAGACCAAAACCATTGACCTCCCAATAACCTGCACATTACCAGTACAACTGTTTTCAACACTGACAATAATAAGAAATGTTTCTTCAGCACTATCAGCATATTAGAATGATTTCTGAAGGATCGTGTGACACTGAAGACTGGAGTAATGGTGCTGAATAAAATCAGATTTCTTTCAAAAACAACAGTGTATGTGTTGATATACAGTACAGTACAGTAATCTAATGCTATGCTGCATGACAGTGTTATCAGGTTATCTTGTGTTTAGAAGACTGTACCATCAGGTTCCAGAGGTGTAGCGCCACAGTTCAGTCTCATGACTATCGGAGCAAAGGCCATGTGTTTCTCCACACAGTGTTTTCTCACAGTGTCAGTGAATCCAGGTGGGAAATGGATGTGCAGATCACAAAGAAACACAATGCTGTGATCATCCTGAGAAAGAGACAGACCTTTATAAGCTGCAATGAAGTAACAACTGACCGCCTTCTTTTTCACTGAAGATCAAGACATGTTTTGAACAAGTTTTAGAAATGATCTCATGTGTCTGATGTGTGATACTGTGTCTTGAACTTACAGTAATGAGGTCTATTCCTGCCTGCAGTCCTGCTGATCTCTCAAAGTTTCCACTTAACCTGAGGTACTGATACCTGAAATGGAATACACAATTGAAAGGGACTCAAAGGGGGGAGTCTTATTTTACAAAGTTGTAGTAAAGTGACTTCACCACAGAAAGAAAGAAATACGATAGCTACTGAAACATGAGATGACATGATGTGCCATATTATCTTGAAATCTGACTGAACGTATTTAAAAAACATGTAAATCTACCTGGGTAAATAAGAATTTTGTAGTGCTTGTTCTATGTTCATATCAGAGCTTTCAAAGTCAGTAATGATAACGTTGAAGTTCTGATCTCCAGTGGTGCGGTACATCTCCTCCATGTCTGAAATAAACTGCTGCACCCAACGGGCCTGGTTTTTCACTGCGGACATATAAGCAAAAACAGCGCCTTATTAAGATATTTCATTGTTTCTTCACCAGGGTTAGTAAGAAAGCATTTCTTCACTACTGTTACCTGGAATGATGAAGTGGACAGTAGCAGTCGGTTTCCAGTAGAAGCTATATGGAGCACAAAGCTTAAGTTCCGCGTCCTGAGTCTTTTGTTTTCTGTGTGAACCCCAATCTTCAATTCTTTTCACAAAGATGTACTGAACCAGACGCAGGTGGCGTCCTGATGCCTCCAGCAAGTCCAGTTCCAGCAGGTATCTACTGCCACGATTATAATCAGGCTTCTTCTCAATGTTCACAATGCGCTCTAGAGAGAACTGCCTAAACACACATACAAAACTCATTACTCATAATGGCATATTACCATACTGTTCACACCATGTTTACTGTCCACAGATTTTCTGCAAGTATGCAATACTACAGGACCAAAGCATACTGTGTGGCATACTGTTATGGTGAATGAAATGGAAATACCACTAACTAATAAGACACATAGGTACACCATTTAAAATTGTATATTTAGAAAAAAAATACATCCTCCTGAATCTGCAAAATGTTAATTTTACCAAAACAATAGAAATCATACAAAATGTTATTGTTTATTTAGTACTGACCTGAATAAGATATTTCACATAAAAGATGTTTACATATAGTCCACAAGAGAAAATAATAGTTAATAAAAAATTACCCCGTTCAAAAGTTTACATCTCCTTGATTCTTAATACTGTGTTCTTTTTACCTGAATGATCCACAGCTGTGTTTGTTTGTTTAGTGATAGTTGTTCATGAGTCCCTTTTTTGTTCTGAACAGTTAAACTGCCTGCTGTCCCACAAATTCTTTGGTTTTCCTTTTTTTGTGTATTTGAACCCTTTCCAACAATGACTGTATGATTTTGAGATCCATCTTTTCACACTGAGGACAACTGAGGCACTCATATGCAACTATTACAGTGGGGTCAAACGCTCACTGATGCTGTAGTGCAGGGGTGTCCAAACTATGGCCAAACTAAGGGATTTTTTAAAATTATACGAATTATAAGAGGTGGGAAAACTACGGCCATTTTCATCAGGCCCGTGAGGCAGTTGTTTCATATTATTTATTTGATGAAATATCAGTGTAATCCAACAGATGGCGCTGTAGCCTGTAGTGCGGTAAATCAGGGACTTTAAGCAAAAGCTTCCAATGGAACGGCTACAATGACCGTAAGTAAACTGCTACACCGTCGTAGCAGAGAACTTGTGGACCATATGTAAAATGTATATGTGGACTACATGTAAAAAATGTTATGTAAAATATCTTATTCAGGTCAGTACTAAATTAACAATAACATGCATTTTGTATGATCCCTCTTATTTTGCTAAAATAATTAATATTTTGCAGATTCTGAAAGGAGGATGTCAACTTTTGACCTCAACTGTATATCGCATACAGTACAGTACAAAATTTGGGGTCACAAAGATTTTTAAATGCTTTTAAAAGAAGTCTCTTATCCTCACCAAGGCATTTATTTGACACAGAAATACAGTGCAATGCAATGAAACATTATCACAATTTTAAATACCCGTTTTCTATTGTAATATGTTTTAAAATGTAATTTATTATTTTAATATGCTGATTTGCTGTTTTTATAAATATTTCTTATTATTCTCAATTTTAAAAACATTTGTGGATTCTTTTATTAATAGAAAGTTCAATGGCATTTATTTTAAATAGCTGTCTTTTGTAGCATTATAAATGTCTTTATTGTCACTTTTGACCAATTTAATGCTTAATAAGTTATTTCTTTCAAAAAACAGACAAAAAAAAAAATCTTACTGACCCCAAACTTTTGATCAGTAGTGTACCATGCAGCATCTAGTCCTTTTTGAACAAACCCATAACAAAACCATTTAACGCAGGTTTCACATACTATTTTTAATAAAACTGCAAACATCATGCTGTATAAACTGTGTCGTATGCAGTATAATAGTACTTCATTCCAAACACAGCCCATAGAGTAAATAAACTGCTGAATTAATTGAATATTTGACGCTGGCCTACCTTGGATATTTCTTGTTTAGCTTCTTCATGAAAGCTTCCACCACAGACAACGCTTCTGATTCCTCGAGCAGCAGGTTTCCAGACACATTACACTTCAGATCGATCCAGTCGGAGCGCAAGGCTTCCAGATCTAAGGGTTTAACCCGAAACGTCTGAGACCACTTGACTTCTGTGTCAAACACAGCCCTGTTGATGAGGTCATACTCTTCTTCCTCTGAGAAACCCTGATTCCCCCAAGTGTCTTCTTCATCTCCTCCATCTTCGACCTCTTCTATATGTATCGCATTCTTCTTAATCTCCTTTCCATTTCTGGCTTCATTTACAGCATCCAAGTGGCCATTATATTCTTTGTTAGATGGAGCCTCGTTGACCAACCCCTTACGCTCATTGTTCTCGTTATACAATGAGTTTTGGTGTGGTTTTTGGGTAATTTGGAGATGCTGAGACACATTTTTGTGCTGGATGATAATGTTGTCTTCTACTACAGCTTTTTCAGGGTGGTCCTGCAAAACATGCACAGCTCCATCTGCTTTGTGTTTTGGGTGTCTGATATTTTTGGGCCTCTTCATGGGTTCTGGTTTGACTTCATGCCCATTCAAGGATGGCAGTTCATCTGCAGTGTTCTTCAACTTGGTCTTCTTTACTTTCACTTCATCTAATGAGTTCTTGGGTGCCTTGTCCACATGTTCTCCTAGATAGACCTTTTGATTACCCATGCGATTCACAAGGTTATGATGTTCCTTCTGGATCTCATCAAACATGGCAGGGTTGGTCACTGATCTTTGCTTCAACTCATTATCTTCTTGTATGATCTCCATGGGAATATTTCCGTTTCCAACTGCAACAAGATTTAAATTTCCATCACTACTATTTCTGTATTTGGCTTTATGCAAATGATGATCAATCCTACCATCCCGATTAAGTGATTGGTCCTGTTGATGTTTCACAACTGACTTCAAGCGATCTTCTCTCTGAGCTGTTCCTGGATTCTTCTGGTCAGGGATCTTCTCCACGACATCATTCTGAAACCTCAAGCGATCTTCCCTCGGATCTGGTCCTGAAATCTGCTGGTCGGGTATCTTCTCCATGACATCATTCTGAAATTGCAATGACTCTTTTTCTTTTCCCAAGTCATAGTTCTTCACCTCAGATGGAGGGATTTGGAGCTTGTGTTGATCCTGTAGGTTTTGTTCAGGACGTCTCCTTTTCCTCTTCTTTTTTGGTTGCTGCTGTGGTTCCTCTGGGTGGTTCTCTGGTTCTCCAGGTGGTTTTTGGATTTCCCTAGGTTGGTTGTCTTGGTCCATCTGTTGAATTCTGTTGTTTAGGTCCACGCCTTCCCTCCTTTTTCTGATTCTGCCATGTTTCTGGACAGAGAACAGATTGCGGCGTCTATCCATTCTATAATCATCAAAATCGTCTCCATAATCCGGGAGACCCTTGTTCCTCTCCATCTCTTTCATTTGCTTCTCCTCATACTTCCCAGCTTTCTGAAAGCCCTCATCTTCATCTCTGCCCTGATTCACGGCTCTTCCTTGTATGCCATCTCCTACAGGAAGACAAAGAATGAATGAGCACTTCCCTTCAGAGTGTTTTAAAGAATTAGATAATTTCCAGAATTAAAAACAATATTTCCTGATAATTTACTCATCCCCATGTCATTCAAGATGTTCATGTCTTTTTAATAGAAAAAGAAATTAAGGTTTTCGAGAAATAAAATTCCAGGATTTTCCTCCACATAGTGGTCTTTGAAGGTGCCCAACGGGTTGAATTGCAGTTTAAGTTTCAAAGGGCTCTACATGATCCCAGCTGAGGAATAAGGGTCTTATCTAGCGAAACGTTTTCTAAAAAAAAAAAAAAAAAAAAAAAAAAAATTCATATACTTTTTAACCACAAATGCTTGTCTTTATACATTGTGTAGTATGTAAATGTATAGTATATACTTTTTTTTTTTTGGTTAGAAAATGGACGATCATTTTACTAGATAAGACACTTATTTCTCAGCTGGGATTGTGTAGAGCCCTTTGAAGCTGCATTGAAACTGCAGTTTTGACCGTCAACCCATTGTGCTCCATTGAAGTCCACTGTATAGAAAAAAACTTGGAATTTTTTCTTCAAAAAACTTAATTTCTTTTCGACTGAAGAAAGACAGACATAAACATCTTGGATGACATAGGGGTGAGTACATTTTCAGGATTTTTTTTTTATTTTGGAAGTGAACTAATGCTTTAAGTTCTGACACATCAAGCTGATGCATATTTTAAAAAAACAACAAAACTGACTGCATTTTAATAAATTTACCCAATCTTACTGCACACAATTTATCATTACTTTTTATTAATAAAATGATGTTTGCTTTCAAAATTTGACAAAATTAAGCCCTGCGCATTATTTCCTAGAAAATATTCTTGTTGCATTAAGGAAGGTAAATGCATTGCATATGTTGTTTTAATGTTGTCTTTAAATTTTAAAACACCACGCAAGTATTCACTGTGTTCTGTACCTTTGTATTTGAAGGCCAACTCCTCATTTTCAGGCAAGTCCAGTTGAATGTAGTTTGAGAAGCCATATCTAAAAAAAAAATTATTCGATTTTTTTTTAAAGTAATGAAGTATTTATAATTTTACAAAATACTTCTGTTTCAAATGATGTTCATTTCTGAAGGATCTTGTGAATAAAGACTGGAGTAACGGCTGCTGGAAATTCATCTTTGCATGACAGGAATAAATTACATTTCAAAATACATTCAAATAGAAAACCAGTACTTTAATTGTAATACTATTTTACAATATTACAGTTTTTTACTGTATTTTTAATCAAATAAATGCAGCCTGGATGAGCTTAAAGGAACACTTCACTTTTTTGAAAATAGGCTCATTTTCCAACTCCCCTAGAGTTAATAAACAGATGAGTTTTACCATTTTTGAATCCATTAAGCCGATATTACGCAGCGTCTGAATATAGTCCCCAGCTAGGTAACTTCCAACGTGACTAAGCCACTAAGGTAATAGTAAAATAGCTGGGAACTATTTTCAGGTGCTGCGTAATATCATTGCGCCTGCTGCACCCATGGTACAGCAGCAGAGTTCATTGATTATTATGCCGAATGAGTATAGTTCCTATCAATATCAGCTTTTCATTTTCTGTCGGTTTTTGTACACAATGTAACTACAAAAGAGTCAAGTTTTAAATAGGAAAAATATTGAAAATCTTTGGTCATTTCTGAAGGAGATTCTAATGGTCTAATCCAGAGGTCTTCAACCCTGTTCCTGGGGACCCACTATCCTGAAGAGTTTAGCTACAACCCTAATCAAACACACCAGAAGCGGGAAATCAAGCTCCTCAAGACAGCTTGAAAATTGCAGGCAGGTGTGCTGTAGCCGGTTGCAAATAAACTTTCCAGGCAAGTGGGTCCCCAGGAGCAGGGTTAAAGACCTCTGGTCTAATCTGATTCAATGATTTATGCTAAGCAATGCTAAAAGTGCTACTGGCAGACCTGGAGATTGGGGAGTTGGAAAACGAGTCGATTTTCAATAGAGAGACCCGTTATTCAAAAAAAAACATATAACACACCAATCCAAAACATATAAATGACAGTGTATAATATTTGTATATCTACCTGTCCAGGTAGTATGGATTCCCACGGTAAAAACATTTGTTATCGCCCTCCATATGTGTGAGCCGTGTGTAGTCATTAGGA
This sequence comes from Cirrhinus molitorella, assembly GCA_033026305.1. NCBI lineage: Eukaryota > Metazoa > Chordata > Actinopteri > Cypriniformes > Cyprinidae > Cirrhinus > Cirrhinus molitorella. The sequence continues at coordinate 6,401,440 of CM065127.1, read as the reverse complement.
TACACATACGTCAGGTGCACCTGCATCAGATTAGATTGATTGATATAATGTATGTGCACAACAATATTTAATGGTTTATAAAAGAATGCAATAAAACTTTTTTTTATTTTCATAGTATTTCCAACAATGTATGTTTGTGTAAGCACTTACAAACTGCAAGCCCTGGTAGCGCATTAGAGGATATCCCTTTATGATGTAGCTGGGGTTATAGATACAGTCAGGTAAAACCCCCTGCAAACGCACTCTGTCCAGTAATGGAACTATATGTACAAATACACACAAATCAGAAAACTACAAACCAAACTAGAAACTACTGTTTTTATTGAAGAACATGCAGTTATTACAAAATGGATTGCAGTTAATGTAATTAATTAAAATTCCAAGTTCCTGTTATTAAAACCAAACACCTTTGTCATAATTGCAACAGAAATAACAAAAATATTATATGTAATATAAAGTGGGTGGCTTTAGAATATCATTATGGGCACAGAACCCCTTAAACCAAAAAGAACCACTGCACAAATGTCCCTTTTGCCACAAGGTGGCGCTGAATCCATGTTCTGTCTGCATATATTCCAATGTTTTTGGAAGTGCTTGTACATGTGTATGCAACTTAAAGACCTGTTGTAGATTTTGTTTTAAAAAATAAAAAATTAAATAAATCAATGCATCACAAAACTAGCGAGGACAAAAAAATAATATGATGTGAAATATAGTGAGGAAAATAATATAAGGAAGTGATTTGTTATTTGTGACCCTGGACCACAGAACCAGTCATAAGGGTCAATTTTTCTAAATTGAGAAATTGGACATTTACAAAATATCTTTTGTGGTTTTGTGGTACTGGGCCATATTTATTATAATAGAACTCTCATCATCAGCCAGGTTTGCTTAATTGAAAATTTTATATTCACTCACACTCATTTCAGCCTGTACACATGTGACTCTGGACCACAAAACCAGTTAGGTAGCATGGGTATATTTGTAGCAATAGCCAAATATACACTGTATGGGTCAAAATTATCGATTTTTCTTTTATGCCAAAAATCATTAGGATATTAAGTAAAGATCATGTTCCATGAACATATTTTGTAAATTTCCTACAGTAAATATAATAAAAGTTAATTCTGGGTTAGTAATATGCATTGCTAAGAACTTCATCTGGACAACCTTAATGGAAATTTTCTCAGTATTTTTTTTTTTTGCACTCACGGATTGTCTGCATTGTTAGTTTATTACATTTATTTTGACTATGAAAAGGGTGCTGAGTGAATGTGAGTTTGCGTTTGAATTTCTCACCCTGATGAAACGAGTCGCGTGGGTCTGCTCTCAGCATGTCTGCTCCGTGGGGCAGAGCCTGAGACAACCTCTGGGGCACTGTCACATGACTGGCAATGGTCTGAGGAATGTGACTGACATCTGCTGTTTTCAGAGAAGACTCATCTACGCACACGCACCCACACACACACACACACACACACACACACACACACATACACACATACACACATACACACATACACAATTAGGCCTGGTGCAGCAGAGCTGGTTTTACTGGGTTAACTGTGACATACAAAAATTAGGTCATAAGTTTGTAAAGCACACTAGTATGCTAACTATTATGTAGAATTTTTAAACTGCTAAAAGTTGCAAAAAGGCTAGACTTGATTAAAAAATGCAACATTTATGAGATGACTAAATTAAAAGTATGTTAAATGTTATATGTAAAATCTACTTTTCAAACAGCAATATGCTACACTGTCACTTGACATGAGTTGCAAACAGTGATACTACAGTTTAAAAACATACTACTCAAACTTACAACTATTTACAACATGATACTATTAATACTATTTTGTATATTTTTCTGAATATTTATTAATAGCTTTTTTTATATTTATTTTTGTATTTATTTGAAATGTATTTATAGTTTAATTGTGTATTTTGGTTTTATTATATATTATTATTTTTATTTTAGGGCTATCAAATAATTTTTTTTTTATCTAATTAATTACATGGTGTTTTGATTAATTAATCGCAAAATAAATTTGACTATTTAAAAATACCCACAAAAGAGGGATGGAGATTATTTGTTAAAAACTGAGGTATATATTGAACCGTGGACTTACTGTATTGTTGCATCCCTAGAAAAAACACACACAGGGGTATTTTATGTACCAATATCTTAAATTTTAGGGCATAACTACCTTTGTAAAATTGTTGCCCTGCATCATATTTGTCAACATAAAATGACGTACAGGTCTGGGGGCAGGCCCAATGCCTTATATATTTATATAAGGCTTAATGGCTTATTTATTTATTTATTATTTATTTATATATATATATATATATATATATAAAAAAATTTTTTTTATTTCCCATTTAGCTTTAATTTACATTTATTTCACTTTAAGTAATTTGAAAACTTTAAGTTTAATACTTTATTAATAAGTTTTTCTATCTAATATTTAAATTTTATTTTAAATGCTCTTTAAAAATGATTCTTAATTATTTTAGTTTTAGTTAACAATAACTAATGCAAACACACATTGACAAACAGTTTCCCACTAGAACTACAGGGGTTGGACAATGAAACTGAAACACTTGGTTTTAGACAGCAATTAGTATGGTGTTGGGCCTCCTTTTGTGGCCAATACAGCATTATTTCGTCTTGGGATTGACAAATACATGTCATGCACAGTAGCCATTGATCCATTCCTTTTCTAGAACAGTGGCCAGGTCACTATGTGATTCTGGTGTAGGAAAACGTTTCCTGACTCGCTCCTCCAAAACATCCCAAAGTGCCTCAATAATATTCAGATCTGGTGACTGTGCAGGCCATGGGAGATGATCGACTTTACTTTCATGTTCATCAAACCTCTCTGTCAGCAGTCTTGCTGTGTGTATTAGTGCATTATCATCCTTATACATGGCACTATCTTTAGGGTACAATGTCTGAACCACTGGGTGCACATAGTCAACCTTCACACTTTGCTCTTACTGGTGGAATGTGCAATAAGTGAAGATTGGCCACCAGGCTGCGCAAATATAGCCATGAAACCTCCAACACTATATTGGCCAGTGTTTCAGTTTCATTGTCCAACCCCTGTACGTAAGGCATACATTTACACAGAAATGAGTACAAAGGCCTGTATTGACACACTTCAGATGAAGCAGTAAGTTGACAACACACACAAACACACACTTTGTGCAGTGGCAACTACCCCATCATTAGCTCTATTTCAGGGCGTGTATGTGGACAGGAGCAGCTATTCCAGGCGTCTTAACACTACCCTGACATTTCTGCAACCACATCCCAAAATAACGCACACATACACACACTCACTGGTGTAGAGGGAGATGAACTTGGAATCGATGATTGAAAATCTGTTCCCAATCTGTTTGACCTGCCACTGTAAGTAAAGACAAACAGTGTCATAATAGTGTACAACAATTTACACACAAACACCCTGAATAAAAACTCACCGCAACCTCCACATGATCCGTTCCTTGATCGTTTTGTTTGTGGATAAGCTCAAAGAAATATTTATTGTTCTTTTGCAGACTGTAAAAAAAACAATAAAAAAGTGCAATTTTACTAATTTTGCATGAACACCATCAGATCTTAGAAACTTTCATATAAAGCTAATGCAACTCAACAGTTTTACAATAAAAGCTATCATGAAACTGACACCACTTACTTTATTAATAAATTGATCAAATTTTTTTTTTCTTTAGTTATTCAAAATAATATGCATTTTTTTCTTTATAGTGACTTTACCATAAAGATAAGACAAAGCAGAAAATAGATAAAACCATTTAAATAAATAATAAAAATAGAAAAAAAATGACACATTTTAACGAAACAAATATTTGCACATTTTTTGTACTTATGATATGCTATATGTGACCCTGGACCACAAAACCAGTCACAAGGGACAATTTTTCGAAATTGAAAGTTGAATAAATAAGCTTTCCATTGATATACAGTCTGTTATGGTAGGACAATGTTTGGCCGAGATACATCAATTTGAAAATCTAGAATTTAAAGGTGCAAAAAAAATCTAAATATTAAGAAAATCACCTTTAAAGTTGTCCAAATGAAGTTCTTAGCAATGCATATTACTTTTCAAAAATTACTTTTTGATATATTTACAGTAGGAAATTTACAAAATATCTTATGTAACATGATCTTTCCTTAATATCCTAATGATCTTTGGCATAAAAGAAACTTGACCCAATGTATTTGGCTATATGGCTATTGCTACAAATATACCCCAGAGACTTATGACTGATTTCCAGGGTAACATATTATAATAAATTAATGTTAAATTTAACAAATTTATTAACTGTAAGAAATGCTATCATGCAATGTTTTTCCATTTAAAGGGATAGTTCATCAAAAAAATAATTTTTAAGAATTTGTGTAAGTTGACAATACCCATTGACTTTCATAGTATTCTTTTTTTTATATAATATGGAAGTCAATGGCTGCCATCAAGTGTTACATGATCTTATTTTGTGGTCAAAATAAGCAAGAAACTAACACAATGTCAGGTCTTTTGTGTCCTTTATGTGTGAACTATCACTTTAAATCAAGTTAAACACACATAACAATTACTAAACTTATATACACATACATATACATACACATAACACATATATTATACACACACACACAAAGCTACATTTTCAGCATCATTACTCCTGTCTTCAACGTCACATGATCCTTCAGAAATCATTCTAATATGCTTACTTGTTGTTCACAAAACATTTTTATTATAATTATCAATATTTAAACCGGTTGACTACACTTTTTTTTTAAGGATTTTAAAAAGCTTTTGTAACATTAAGAATTGATAGGGGAAAGAAATGATAGAAATTAATACTTTTATTTAGCAAGGATGCTTTAAATTGATCAAAAGTGATGATAAAGACATTTTTGTAAGGTTACAAAAGATTTCTATTTCAGTTAAATGCTGTTTTCTGAACTTTCTTTTCAAGAAACCTGGAAAATGATTATGTTTTCAACATAATGTTTATTGGACAGCAAATCAGAATATTAGAATGATTTCTGAAAAATCATGTGAATGGAGTAATGATGCGAAAAATTCAGCATTAAAATCATAGGAATAAATAATATTTAAAAAAAAAATCAAATAGGAAACAGTTATTGTAAATAGTAAAAACATTTCTAAATTTTACTGTTTTTGCTGTACTTTGGATCAAATTAATGCAGGTTTGGTGAGCAGAAGAGAATTAGTTAAAAACATTAAAAAAATCTTTTGACTGTTCATGCCTTCATTCTAAACACATCCAGTATATGATATGATATACCATATTATATATTATACTATCATATTATACTAATTTTAATAAAAAAAAATCAATTTCAGAGTCTCAAATCAAGTGTTTTTGCAATTTTCTCAGGCTTATTATATCACAGCCTAACATGTTTGATCCATACTGCCTATAGCAATATTTCTGATTACTGAAACCACAATTTAAAATCAAGTGTTTGTTTACTGTTAAACATTCCGGCACACTGGTTGGATAAGTCATTGTGTGTGTGACCTTTGTTGTTTGATTTGAAGTATGTTACTTAAATGTAACCAACAGTTATTAGACGCACACCCACATACACACACACACACACACACACACACACTATTACAAGTCATATTATAAAAGATAAATTCTTCTAATGACCTCCCACTGTGTACCATGACCAGAACCAGGACACAAGCAGCAGCTTGTGAGTCTACACATACTGAATCTAAAAATAGATTTTCACCGTTGAGATATGTGGTCATACCATGGAGAGATGTGTGAGCACCTCCCTGCAGCATTATGAAACACAAACACAGCATTCACTTACGGAATGAGATCTGATATCTGACTGGCGTATTTCCCATATTCCCCTGGGGCGGTCCATTCTCTGCCTGTCTAAAAATGGAGGAACCACGTAAAATTAAGTGCATGCATTTTACGCATCTGCATAAAAAGTAACCGTACAGTCGCCACTAGTCTCACAAACCTTTCCGACGTAAGCACGGAGCTTCAGATTATCAGGATTGTCATCGTCACTGAGCCAGAACTCACTGTTATCATCAGACGCCACTGCAAACAAAAAGTCACCTGCCAAACAAAGAGAAGGGTTAACAGCACGACTATGGCAAACAATCATGAACATGTGGAACATGTGGGAGAGAGATAGACAGACCATCAGTATAAGGATGTAGGTATCCAAATATCCTGAGGCCATAATTGGTCCAGCTGGGCGACACAGCAAGTTTCTTCACAGTTGTATGATTCTATGGAGATACAAACATTTTAAATGTAATATTACACCAAGTTTTGTTCATTGAGATAAAGCTATAGCTATGTAAACAGTTGAGGTCAAAAGTTGATATACACCTTGCAGAATCTGCAAAATGTTAATTATTTTACTAACATAGAAGGAAAATATCCTTCAGGTCCCACAAATTATTTGGTTTTTCAGCATTTTTGTAAATTTGAACCCTTTCCAACAATGACTATGATTTTGACATGCATCTTTTCGCACTGAGGACAACTGAGGGATCCATTACAGAAGGTTCAAACGCTCACCAATGCTTTAGAAGGAAACACAATGCATTAAGAGCCAGGGGTGTAAACTTTGAATTAGAAGATCAGGGTAAATTTAACTTATTTTGTCTTCTGGGGAAAATGTACGTGTCTTCTGTAGATTCTGAAGGGCAGTAGTAAATGAAAACAAATATGATATTTAGGCAAATTAAGAAAAACGTACACATCTTCATTCTGTTCAAAAGTTTACATACCTGGCTCTTAATGCATAGCGTTTCCTTCTAAAGCATCAGTGAGAGTTTGAACCTTCTGTAATAGTTGCATATGAGTCCCTCAGTTGTCCTCAGTGTGAAAAAAATGGATCTCAAAATCATAGTCAAATTTATTAAAATCTTTTCCAAAAGAAGAAATAATGAAATGAAAAGTGTATATGTGCTTTTTTCATCAACTTTTAAGAAATGTCCTCAAATCTAACAGATATGGACTAAAAGCCATTAATTAAACCCCTTTCATGTTTTTTTTTAAACGACCAAAAGGCAAAAATACAGTAAAAACACTAATGTAAAAGATATTACAATTTAAAATTACTGTTTTCTGTTATAATATACTATAAAATGTAATTCGTTCCTGTGACAAAGCTGAATTTTCAGCATTACTCCAGTCGTCAGTGTCATATGATATCTCAGAAATCATTCTAATGCTGATATGCTGCTCAAGAAATATTTACTTGAGATGTCATCTATACAGATATGTATACTTACATGAGGATATAGTGGATAATGTATATTCTTCCGCAGTTGAGCTATAGATGTTCCACACCAGTCCTCAAAGACGTGAAGATTCGCCATTCCTTTATACTGTGGCAAACATAAACAGACATATTTATAATATACATATATACATATATATATGAAGAGTTCCGATGCAAAACCCTCTAAAAGCCATCTCGGTCAAAAATGAGATTATGATACTGAGTGAATGCTCTTGACACATTATACATCCATCATATAATTCATATACTTTTTTACATCATATACTTCTCTATTTTTAACTTTGTAATAGTCTATATCATTCAAAGACATTTCAGACTGCGCAAACAAGGAAACAAGGAAAAACCTTGTATCTCCATGCACTCACCATGGAAGGGTAAGACACTACACTGAATAAACATTGCAATATTGTTTTAAAAGTGTGATAAAAATCACCCACTGTCTATGCAAAGTAAAATCCAATATCTGAACTCCTGTCATGACTGTGTAAATCAGGTAAAAGATGAAGAGATGTGATTGTCTGTATGTTCTAGTTACATTAATTTATATACAGTACAACTGTAGATCTACTTCCAAAAGGACGATTTAGAAAACTTTGTGGCTTACATAACAGTTAATATAAGCACTTTAACAAAAATAGTTCATTTTTTTCATTAAAAATTGTGGTGTACCTTTATTCTTTTAATCACCAACAAACACATAAAATGAGCAAAAATGTATAGCTCATGTGTTATGTTTAAAATAGTACGGTGACACCAGAGACACACAGAGTCTTGCTAAAATTAACAAGACGGCAAAACTCTTGCTGAAGACACACAGAAAAAGCCGTAGGTGACATACTCATGTGGCTCAATACCATAATCATTACAGCATATGCACATTAACAGAACATGCAAACAGAACTCTGAGTGACAGAAATATTACAACTATTAAACAAACAAAGTACCAAAAATTCCAGAGTTTGTTTTTTGGGCACATACCAAGGAAATACAAGGACATTTTTTTTTGGAAGATGTGACATGGCAATACCATGCTTTTGGGTATGCATTGTATTAAAATATTTGGACACTTCTGTCATTGTGGCTCAATCATTACCTCAACCCTCCATGTCTGTTGAGTGTTCTTTTGTTTCCAGGTGTCATGTTTATCATCAGAGATGTGAGCCTGTGACACACACACACACACACACACACACACACACACGCACAAAACACACACAGAATGTGTGTTAATGCATCTGCAATCCAGCAGCATTTTGGAGTTTGTTCATGTTTCAAAATCTACTCAGCAACTACCCTGACAACATTTTTTTAGCACCATAGATCATGCATTTTTTCCGCAGTCTGTACATTTTCTGTATGCACAGTATACCGCAATGATCCATTACGTTTGCCAAAATTTGCAGTACACAGCCAGAGGATATTGCATGGAACACTGTATTCCAAAATGCAATGTACTTAAAGAGACAGTTCACTCGAAAACAAACATTTCATTACATTTAGTTATCTTCAGATTATTCAAGATGTAGATGAGTTTGTTTCTTCATCAGAACAGATTTGGAGAAACTGAGCATTACACCTGCTCACCAATGGATCCTATGCAGTGAATGGGTGCCGTCAGAACGAGAGTCCATCAGCTAATGTCTGTGATATGCAAAGCTGTTGTCTTCTCAAAATAACTGTTGGACTGGAGTTGTGTGGATTAACGCTGGATTATTGTGATGTTTGATCAGCTCTCATTAACGGCACCCATTCACTGCAGAGCATCCATTGGTGAGCATTTGAATCTGTTTAATACAGATAATGCTGAGTCATTAATAAATTAGTCATGACAAAAAAAAATAATAATAATAATAATTATATATATATATATATATATATATATATATATATGATAACCTGCTGTTAGTGATTATGTTACCTAGCTTGTTTAATACCATAGCTTGTTGGACAACTAACATGATAATAAGACTATGTTTGAACAAATATTAGGCTAATATTGACATCTCCATGCTACACTAATAATAGTAGTAAGGCTTTCCTTTGTGTACACACATTCTTGTATGTTTTTTCATATTTTATGTTAAATTGCTTTAAAAAAAAAAAAAAAAAAAAAAATCTCCCAAATTAATATACACTCCACACACACTAATGGCAAAAAAATGTTTTTTTACATCTTTGCAAATTTATTAAAAATAAAAACCGAAATGACTCCATTGCATAAGTATTTATAACCTTATCTGGGACAGTTTAAGTGAGTGAGTGAGTGAGTGAGTGAGTGAGTGAGTGACGTGACGTGTGGCCAAGTATGGTGACCCATACTCGGAATTTGTGCTCTGCATTTAACCCATCCAAGTGCACACACACAGTAGTGAACACACACACACCGTGAACATACACCCGGAGCAGTGGGCAGCCATATTGCTATCGCTGCGGCGCCCGGGGAGCAGTTTGGGGGTTCGGTGCCTTGCTCAAGGGTCTCACCTCAGTCGTGGTATTGAGGGTGGAGAGAGCGCTGATTAATCACTCACCCCACCGACAATCCCTGCCGGACCTGGGACTCGAACCTGCAACCTTTTGATTACAAGTCCGACTCCCTAACCATTAGGCCACGGCTGCCCCAATGTATAATGTATTTAAATGTATAATCCAGACCTATTTCACAATTATGGTGTTGTCATCCTGGACTATGTTGATGGGAACATCTTTTAACATGGTTTTTAATAAAGGAAAAGCGTCTCACTGCATTAAAATAATTTTAACCACTGCAATAATAAATAAAAAAAGCCTTGCAAGGAAACACCGTATAAAAAAAAAGAAAAAAAAAAGAATGGCAAATATTTAGGCCAAAGTAAGAAGATAAAAATCTTATACGTCATTATTTTATTTTCTCTTTGTTATTAAAAATAAGAACAAAGACACACATAAAAACAAACAAAATGTGCTTTATTTTTTAAGTACAGGTGAATTTAGCAGAAGCATTCAAGAAATTGAATTAAAGGGTACATAACATGCACAGTTTCACCTAATCTCATGTTAATCCTGAGTACCTGAGTATCCTGAGAGTAGTAATGCATCTTTAATATCTCCAAAAAGTCTTTAGTTTTATTATATTTATGAAAGAAAAATACAGCTTTACGATTTTCTCCGGAAAAAGCCGAACTTCTGGAGGCACGCCGTGGGCGGAGCTAAGTTCGACGGTCACTCGCGTTGTTTCACTTACCATCTGCAGTTGTGAATTAGGGATGGGCGATACCACAAATTTTTAATGCGATACGATACCGATACTTTTTTAAGAAAAATTAACGATATCGATACCGATACCACTTATTATTTTAAATGTGAATGCAATTAATTATATGTAAATGCAAACTGCATCCACATACTGGCCATTAATAACAAATGTATTAGAAAAGCAAATTTGCCAACAAGTAAGGGTTTAAAGAACATTTAGGCATTTTACATTTAGGCATTTGGCAGACGCTTTTGTCCAAAGCGACATACAGTTGGGAGAACATAGAGCGATTCTTCTTAAGGAGACAAACAGACACAGGCAGTGCTATAATACCAGATTTCAAGTGGTGCTTCAGACAAGAACCTTCTTACAAACATATTTATTAAACAGAAATCTTAATAAAATAAACAATACCAACAACATAAACTCTGCATATTTTCACTCTTATTTCTTATTTGTGACCCTGGAGCACAAAATCAGTCTTAAGTCGCTGGGGTATATTTGTAACAATAGCCTAAAATACATTGTATGGGTCAAAATTATGAAAAAAAAAAAAAAAAAAATTGTTATGCCAAAAATCATTAGGATATTCAGTAAAAATCATGTTCCATTAAGATATTTTGTAAATTTTGTACTGTAAATGTATCAACTTAATTTTTGATAAGTAATATGCATTGCTAAGAACTTAATTTGGACAAATTTAAAGGCAATTTTCTCAATATATATATTTTTTTTCACCCTCTCACTCTAGATTTCAAATAGCTGTATCTCGGGCAAATACTGTCTGATCCTAACAAACCATACATTAATGCAAAGCTTATTTATTCACCTTTGGTATATAGATATAGATGGTATATACATCTAAATTTTGAAAAAATGACACTTATGACCACTTATGGTTTTGTGGTCCAGGGTCACATTTGTGAGCCAAAAGATTTTTCTTAATCTTCAAAATTCTATTGTAATATACATATTTTACCAAAAAAAAAAAAAAAAAAAAAAAAAATTAAATAACACAACATACATTTTAATAAAATAAACTAATATACCAACATAAACTGTGTATATATATAAAGTATACTTTCATTTATTTCTTAATTTTAAACAGACCATTTTTCTTTATCTTCATTTTTCATTTTTGTAGTATTTAGCACTGCCCCCTCAGTTTTTTTTAAACAAACTTACTTATTTAAACCATTAATAGATAATAATTTGAAGAGCATGGGCACACCGAGTGCAGAGCGTATAAAGTTCGATTTGCGCAGACAGTGGGTTAAGGTAACGTTACGATTAACGCAGTTTCTCGAGTTTTGAGTTTTGATGATGACAGCGATGTCACGATTTACCAGACTCACCCCATGCTTTAATACGGCTGTGCCCCCCTTTACATCCTCTCCCCTCTTTGCTGAACTTGTTCTAAAGTGAAAGTAAAATCGGAAGAAATAGAACGCATACGAACGCCATTACACGCATTACCGAGAGTCAGTAACTTAACTAAACGCAATCACCGATTTGGAGTTGGAATTTGGAACGATTTGGAAAACGCACATCTGAATGTCGCACATAATCACTCGCGTTTCGCTGCAGACCGTGTGCAAGGTCATATACAAACCGTCACCGACCATCCTGTACACAGCGCTAAAACACGTAAATTATTAATATAGTTAAAATATCGATACTTTTTAGAAAATATCGATACCAAATCAGAAGCTGCTTAATATCAATATATCGATACTCCAGAATCGATGTGCACATCCCTATTGTGAATCATTACCGGGATCTTTTATAGCTGGGACCGCTCCATCTTTCAGTATCAAACAATGTGCAAATCCAGCGTCGAACTGGTCCTCGTATATGAAACACACACTTGCTAAACTCCATTGCTGCCCCGGAAAAAGGAACTGCATCCACTGTTCACGTAACGCTGGGTTCTTCAGGAAGCTGAGCAAAGTTATCTTTGCCTTACAACCATAACCACACTTCTTTAGAGACATTCTTCCCGCATGAATCCCTTGCAGAGTGCATCAGAATGAAGCACGTTTATGGCGAGCTCTTTCTCACGGTCTGGCCGACGTGATCGCGGGCGCCACGGGCGCGCTTTTCCGGGAGAAATGCTCATATTAGGGATGGGCGAATCGATCCTGAAGTATCGATACTTTCGATACTGACGTTGTATCGAAACGGTCGATCCTAACATAAAAATATCGATTCTAAAATGCATTTTTAACCATTATTTTATTTATTTAGCAAGACATTCTGTGCATAAAATAACAGACTCTAAGATTAACAGTAGACTATTAGCGAATTATTGTGTAGGATCTCTCTATGGCCCTGTCCCAAATGGCACCCTAAACCCTCGCGGTCTTCCTCTGAGTCCGCACTTTCATGACGTAATGTCGCTTTGACTGTTGGGTAGAAGTCTGCTGCGGAGCTCACACCAGTGCAGGCTTGGCAGAAGTGCGTATCGAGGGCGCAAAACGGCCGCAAAGGGGGCGCTCGCGAGCACCCTTCTGAGTGCTAAAATGAGGAATGGGACACCCTACGGTCTCGTTGACTTAACGGACACGCGCACACGGCGGCCATTGTAAGTCCGTAAGACCGCAAGTACACGTGAAGTGTTCCATTTGGGACAGGGCCTATCTCTCCTGCTCATCAGAACACGCATAGCTGAAAGACCGAACCAACCAATCACAGATAGCGTTTGCTCACAGTGCTTGTTCAGCAACACAACTGTTTTCAACATTGATAATAATCAGAAATGATGTTTCTTGAGTAGCAAATAATATTAAAATGATTTCTGACATTTGACGTGAAGACTGGAGTAATTATGCTGAAAATTTAGCTTTGATCACAGATTATTTTTAAATTACATTTTCCAAAATATACTTAAATATAAAATAGTTATTTTAATTATTTTATATATTTCCCAATATTGCTGTTTTACTGTATTTTTGTTCAAATAAGTGCAACTTTGGATAGCATAGCATACAACATCGTACTGACCTCAAACTTTTAAACAGTATAGGTTAAATATTTATTTTAATTAGGCTAGCTTGTGCAAGCAAATTTATTTAAACTGGTTGTTAAAAGTTCAAATTGGTTGTTATGCCACAGTATTTGTAGTAAAACTTCATTAACAACTAATTTACCATAGTTAGTACGCTCTCTCTTTTGGCTTGCTTCCTTTTTCCATGGTTAATACTCCAGGAACATTATTTTAACCATAATATCTGTAGCAAAAAACATGGTAAAAATAATTAATAATAATTTTTAGTATTATTATACACTTTAGTACTTATGTAACACCACGGTTCTTTTTCATCCCGTACTCTCAAAGGTACACATTTGTACCTTATCTTCCTTTAATGTGTGTGTACTTTTATGGTACTAGTATGCTTCGTCACTTTTAGGGGTAGAGAAGGTGCACCTTTGAGGTTACTGCCCCAGTAAAGAGCTCAAATACAAATTTAGTACATTTTATTTCTGCCAAATGTAAACAAAAAAGGGCTTATGAAATGACTTTCAAATATAATGTTAAGTAAGTTTTAATCATTTAAAAGATAAGTTTAGTTTAGAGGTATCAGTATCGGTATTGATATCGACGATACTAGGCTTGAAAATATCGGTATCAGATCGAAAATAAAAAAAGTGGTATCGCCCATCCCTAGCTCATATAAGGAGTTCGTCATTCATCATTACGTCATTAATGCCACGATCGAAAAAAAATCAGCGGAAACTTGTACCAACCCGGAAGTACGATTTTCGGCAAAGAAATTCTCTGTCATTTGTCCAAATTATTTTTTTTAAACTTTGGCCATGTTTAGCATGAGAATCCAACTCTTCAACACTGTAAACAACTCTGAATATACCAAACACCATTGTACCCCCCCTTTAACAAATATAAAAAGTTAAAAACTATACGTTTATACACTATATACACATCAATAGTACATTGATTCTTATTAAAGTAACTATATTAAAGTTCTTCAGTCATGAGCAGTGAGTGATTTTTCTCTGTTTTGTTGTTTTATTAACATTAATAGAACAGTTCACCCAAAAATGAAAATGTCTGTCAATTCTATCATAGTGTTTTATTTTTATACCATCATTTACTCACTCTCAGGTTGTTTTAAACCTGAAAGAGTTTCTTTTTTTCTGTTGAACTTTATCTATTCGATAATTTATATTATTAAATTCAATGGGGACCAGCTACTGTTTGGTTACATTCTTACACAAGAAATAAATTAATACAGGTTTGGAACAACATGTAAGTGAGTAAACAATGAGAGGATTATATTTTTTTGAGTGTACTATCCCTTTAATGACAAGCGGCAGCATGTTCAGTTCTGTCGCTTTAAGAGCTTCATGCATCATATACAGGCATGCATCCGTTTTTCTCTCAATTGTTTACTTTCACTTTAGACATAACCTTGTGTGTTTTGACAGTATTAGCACAATCAGACTCAATACATAACTTAGTTCAGTAATATAGGTGCTATTTGAAAAGGATTTTAGAGTATGCAAGCTTCAGGAGTATGCGCTCTAGAAAAGCGCATAAAACAGCACACATATGAGATGTATGTACACATACTTAACTGCTAAGATTTTAAAGCAAATAATGTACAAATATGAATATACGAATAAGTGCAGTGTCCCGTGAGTGTAACTCTAACGCTAAGTTAACACTTGATGTAAATGTATGTCGCATTATACAGTATATGGAGATAGAGACAGCTGAACTGCAGCTGATAGAATAGCACGATACTACGATATTACTCCAAAAGCAGATCGTGGAGACATTTTCAAAAATCGTCATATCTCACACCCTACATTCAAGCATATTATAACAATCTCACAATGTTTCTTATAAAGTCCACATACAACATACATTAATTGCAGTCATTGTATTAATCTGCAGTAAGCAGAGCAACTATGAAATGTGCAACAGCAACATATACAGCTGAAGACAAAATTATTAGCCCCTTATAAAATAGTTCATTATTTTTTTAAAATAACTCCCAAGTGTCGTTTAACAGAAAGATATTATATATATTTATTTATATATTTATCAACACAGCATTTTTGAACATAATACTTTATTCAGGAAGCTTTTAGGGTTTGTAATACAAATAGAAATAAATGCATAACCAAGAATTTTAAAGAGTCTACTGGTCAAAATTATTAGCCCTCTGATGTTAATAGTCAATAGTTTATCCCTTTTGCTTGATAACAGCCTTTAGTCGTTTGCTGTAGTTCTCAACAAGTTTCAAGCTTGTCTCCTGAGGAATGACAGCCCATTCTTCCTTACCAAATCTCTCAAGCTCCTCCAGATTTGTTGGTCTTCTGGCACAAACTCTGGACTTTAGTGTGCCCCACAGATTTTCTATTGGATTCAAGTCTGGGCTTTGTGCAGGCCAGTCAAGTACACTCACTTTGCTCATTTGGAGGTATTTCTTCAGCAGAAGTGAGGCATGCTTTGGGTCGTTATCATGCTGGAAGACAATGGTCGACCCAAACCAAGTTTTCTTGCAGACTGTCTGAGGTTGTCTTTTAAAATTTTCTTACAGTCTTCCTTTTTCATGTTTCCTTCAACCCTGATGAGATTCCCAGTTCCAAACGCACTGAAACATCCCAGCATTATACTCCCACCACCATGTTTTACTGTGGGAACGATGTTCTTGGGGTTGAATGCCTCGCCCTTCTTTCTCCAAACATAGGCAACATCTCTATGGCCAAAAAGCTCTAGTTTTGTCTCATCTGACCAAAGGACACGTTTCCAGTATGCATCACATTCCCCCAGGTTGTCCTTGGCAAACTTCATTCTAGATTGGAGGTGTCTCTTCTTCAGAAGTGGAGTCTTTCTTGGTCGGCAACCTCGCAGTTCATTCCTGTGCAGGGCTCTAGTGACTGTCTTCGTTGAGACATCAATTCCAGACTTGGCTAGGTCATTCACTAGTGTCTTGGCAGTTGTTTTTGGGTCTTTAGAAACCTCTCTCACTAGTTTTCTTTCCAAAGTTTTTGTAATCTTTCACTTCCTGCCTCTGCCCACCTTGTTTTCCACTGTGTTGGTCTCTTTAAACTTCTTGATAATGCATCTCACACTTGAAAACACTTTGATAAACGTGTGTATCCCTCTCCATCTTTATGAGCATTAACAATTATTTTTCTCAAGTCCAAACTAATTTCTTTTGTCTTTGCCTTGATGACAGTGCGTATTATTTTACTAGTTGTTTCACAAGATACTAATCCTCAGCTTAAAGAGCAATTTAAGGGCTTAACTAGGTTAATTAGGTTAATCAGGCAAATTAGGTTAATTTGGCAAGTCATTGGACAACAGTTCAATAGCTAATCAAACTAATCATTTCTTAAGGGGGCTAATAATATTGACCTTAGCATTTTTTTTTCCAATTATTTATTTAATTTTTTTATTCAAGCATCTGTACGAAATCAGACTTTCTCTAGAAGCAAAAAAAAAGGAAATAATGTGAAAACATTCTCTTGCTTTGTTAAAAACCACTTGAGAAATATTCTAAAAAAAAAATACAATTTCACAGGAGGGCTAATAATTTTGTACTGTACTACTACTAATGTTTTTATAATAAAGTGCACATTTAAAGATTTAAGATGATGGCAACAAGAGCATATGTGAGTGAATGAAATGAAACATTATTGATTGATTGGGTGTGACCTAGCAGTCAGCTTCTCAGTATGTACAGTATCGGCAGATCAGGTGAGAAGTCAGCTGCTAAGCAATGATTTCAACTTTTCAAATGATTCAACGTGAATCCGTGAACTAGTTCTTAGTAGGCACAGCCATCACTCTGTTACCGGAAATAAATTTACCCAGGAACTGTGAAATCAGTAACTGAAAAAGGCTTGAGGCTGTAAAGATGCTTCAACTAAGTACTGAATACTTATGCAGTGTACTTATTTCAGTTTCATTATGGTGTATGGAGTGTAGATTGAAATGAGAAAACAGTCATTTAAAACAGTTTAACATACAGCAGCAACATAAAAAAACTGAAAATAATTTTCAAGATTACAGTCTCTGTAAATAAAACATGAAACATGAAACACAATGAGTCAAAATGTGAGTTTTTACCGCATGTCGAGAAGCAGCTTTTGCCCAGGCGACGCTTTCACTGTGGGCGGATATACCTGAAAGAGAAAAAGATTAATTAATTAATTACACCTGACTAACCGTGTGTGTGTGTGTGTGTGTGTGTGTGTGTGTGTTTGATCCAGGACAGTGACATTCAATTGCCATTGATGGATTAGGATTTCTCCAGACATACTGAAACTTATTCTATGTTCACATTCATTTTTAACAGAAGGTATAGCATTAACTTACACACTGTCAATCACACTAAACACAATGTGTTCCCTAATTAGATTAAATCAAAAATATGTATTACATATTGAAGGTTTAAATCAGGTGTCCAGCATTCACATTGATCCATTTCTAAAACGCAACACAACTTATGGATTTCCCTGAAATGCAAAACAGGTCATTATCATTCGTTTTGTTTTCTTTTTTTTCTGTCACAAACATGATTCATTGATCATTATATAACTCCATATAAAACAGAAAATAACCATTTCTGGTGCTGATTTTTCATGCCAGCCAGGCTTAGGACATAATACACACTTATAATGTTTATAATAAACTCAGTGTAAGTAGCACAGGTACACTACCATTCAAAAGTTTGGGGTCAGTAAGACTTGCAATTTATTTTTAATGAAGTCAAGGCTGCATTTATTTTATCAAAAATACAGAAAATAAACTGTAATATTACAAAATGTTATTACAATAGAAAATAATGGTTTTTATTTTCATATACTTTAAAATATAATTTATCCCTGTGATGCAATGCTGATTTTTCATCAGCTGTTACTCAGTTTCCCAGGCTTAAGTGTCACATGATCTCTCAGAAATCATTCTGATATTCTGAATTATTAGTAGAATTATCAGTTTTGGAAACAGTTGTGCCGCCAATGTTTTTTTTTTTTTGAACCTGTATTTTTTCTTTCAAGAACAACATTTATTCAAACTATAAATCTTTTCTAGCAATGTAAATCTATTATGTCACTTTTTATTAATGTAACAATTTATTCATTTCTTTAAAAAAAAAAAAAAGAATGAATAAACATTTACTGACCCCAAACTTTTGAACGGTAGTGTAGATTTGTAGCAACAGACAAAAATTACACTGTATAGGTAAAAATTATAGATTTTGTTTTTCTGCCAAAAATGATTAGGATATTAAATAAAGATCATGTTCTATGAAGGTATTTTGTTAAATTTCATACCATAAATATATAAAAACTTTAATTCTGATTAGTGATATGCATTGCATTTGGACAACTTTAAAGGCAATTTTCTCAATATTTAGATTTTTTTGCACTCTCAGATTCCAGATTCCAGAAAGCTTATTTATTCTGCTTTAGATGATCGTACAGATCTCAATTAAAAAAAATTGACACTTATAACAGGTTTTGTGGTCCAAGGTCACAATTATGATTACTCAGACTAACCCAAACCCCAGTTCTAAAAGGAAGCTTTTTGCATTTTAAAAATATAAACGTATTCTTATGTATTTATAAATATGTTTTATCACTGAAGATGTTTTGTCAGATTTACCAAGCTTCTAAGGACAGTTTTGTTCCCTAAATATGAACATACAAATATGTACCATACAAATACCATCTACATCAAAAATTCATATAGTTTAGGAGCTCATATAGTTAATTGTGGCGTGGCCGTGACACAACTAAAATTAAGCAGCGTGTGAACTGATCATATCTTGCTTTTTAGTAGTAGTACTAGCATGAAAACGAACATAAAGTATGTTGAAAGAAACAGGTTTACAACAGCTCTAAGAATAAAATACATTATACCTTGAGGACATCCCAAGAGGACGTTTGCTAAGAACAAACACAGCACATTGCTGATAATAATAAAAACAAACCCATGTTTCATCATTTATACACCTGTGCATGTGTCTTATATGCATTTTCCCTTCAGTCAAAAAAGAAAACACTGTTTTTCAAGTTTCACTAAAGTTTCCAGTTACGAAAAATTTTAATTTTGATGTGGCATTTATCGATTAATTGTCTTTTGACAAACATCCTGCTCAACAAGGACAACATGTATGTTGCTAGTTTGTAAACAAAACAAACATTAAAAACGTTAACAGATCACTTGCACGTTAGGTCTCTGCAAACATTTACAGCAATGTCTAGATGCTGAAGAATACACATACACTCCCCGCAAAAAGACAGCAAGTGTGTGTGTGTACAGAGAAGTGCAAGTGTGCTTAACCTTGCACATTGGTGCTATAGCAACAAAGAGTACAGGAAATGACGCCGCTCTTTACAGAAGAAAGGGTTACCTGACCCCCAGTGCCACTAAACACACACTGTGGGGAGGGCTGGGGTGGGCAGACTATTATGGTCTGTGTCTTCAGGTGTATTTGCACACTGGGCGGTGTGTGAACTTTCCTTAGTGTGTGAGTGAAAACAAATGTGACCCTCAGGATTTCTGCATGTCATGTGCATGTTCAAAGTGTGTTTTTTAGCAAGCAACCCACATTTCCTTATTCGATTTCTCCATTTTCTTAATCCTTTCTTTTACTCTCCTCCCTAGAGGTCACTAGTAGCCTCTGGAGGAATGTCGAGCTTGTTTAAAAGAAAGTAAAAGCCTTTGTGTCCAGTGCAGAATGGGAGAATGAGACATGCATTACTGTAGTTAGGGCTTGGCAATAATTCGATGACGATAAATATCGCGATATAATTGTAATCTGCTAATTTTTTTGTCCATAATACCCAGCCCTAACTGTAGTCTCGTTCCATTTCTGCTTCATGCACCTGCTCTTTGATGATCCGGCACAAAAGGAAAATACAAAGAAATTTTAGCATGATCTAAAAATCCATAGCTTGTGTTAAAAAAAAAAAATCAAGGGTCAAGGGTCAGTAACAAGGGTCTGTCACTTCACACTGACACCCCAGTGGGATTAAACTAATACACACACACAAAATCTGGCTAGGCCACAGTCGTCGAAAATGAAAGCTGAAAGCTGTAGCTGGCTGCCAATATTCAAAACAACAGAATTTGTAAAAACATTCAACAGTGCATCTTCTTCCAAAGACATTGAACTAAATTACAGATTTTTCCTTTTTGGGTGAATATTTGGCTACCAGTGTGGGGGAAAGTTACTTTTAAAAGTAATGTGTTACAACACTGCGTTATTCCATAAAAAGTAACTAATTGCATTACTTAGTTACTTTTTATGTAAAGTAATGCATTACGTTACTTGTACATTACTTTTCGTCAACTGAGCTGGGCTTACTTATTTATTTTTAATAACAAAAAACCCAAAAGTTATATTTTTGGTTACTGTAAAGGTTCTTTCATGCCAAAGTAAAATGAATAAGCCTCAGGCTGAAGGAAGTGCCTCTGCCTTTGCGAATTACTCACGATTTCTTTCAACATGTGCACAGGAGAGGTGTCAGCAAATAAATGTGACCACAAAACCAGTCGTAAGTAGCATGGGTATATTTGTAGCAATAGCCAACAATACGTTGTAAGGGTCAAAATTATAGATTTTTTTTTTCTGCCAAAAATCATTAGGATATTAAGTAAAAATCATGTTCTATGGAGATATTTTGTACATTTCCTACCATAAATATATATAAACTTATTTTTAATTAGAATTATGCTTTGCTAAGAACTTAGCAAATATTCTCAATATTTAATTTTTTTTGCACCCTCAGATTACAGATTTTCATATATTGTCCTAACAAACCATACAGTACATTAAAGGAAAGCCTTTTCATTCAGCTTTCAGATAATTAAATTGACCCTTATGACTGGTTTTGTGATACAGGGTCAAAAATGAGTAAACAAAGTAACTGGCATTAGTTATAAAAAAAAAAGAAAAAAAAAAAAGAAGATATTTTTATGAAAACTTAAAAGTAACGCATTGTGTTACTAGTTACTTGAAAAATGTAATCTGATTACCAAAACACATTACTTGTAATGCGTTACCCCCAACACTGTTGACTTCTACACATGCTAGCTTCAAAACAGAGAATACAAAAATAAAAAATATTTTTGGGGGGCATTTTCTGTATATCTAAACTGTGGTCATAAAACTGACTTTATCTACTGAAACAACAACAACAACAACAACAACAACAACAACAACAACAACAACAACAACAACAACAACAACAACAACAACAACAACAATGCTTGTAATTATTATAATAATTATTATTAAATAATTATTCTGCGTGCTTAAGAGGTGTGTTTAGAGCATGACACATTGTGAGAGGCTAATAAATATTGTTATCGTGGGCACATCAAAATACAGAGAATATTTCTAACAAATTATTCAGAAATAATTTAGTGCATTTGCTAGGGTGTTCATCACCGCGCCAAATACTTCAAATTTAGACTTAATAGGCTATTTATTTATTTATTTTAATTAATTTATTTATTTATACTACAACATGCCCTAGATATTGTTTAAAATTTTTTTGATTCTTTATTGTTCAGTCAAACTTTACATTAGGGCTTCATTAGTTAACATTAGTTAATTCACTAGTTAACATAAACTGCCAATGAAAAAAAAATCTCCTGACTTTTGACATTCATTAATCTTAGGTAATTCCATTATTTAATTAACAAATTGTTAAAATCAAAAGTTGTAACTGTGTTACTTAATGAGATAACATGAACTAAGAGTTGTATTTTTTTAAACAAAGATTAATAACTTATGTAGCAAATGTAGCTATTGCTCATTGTGAATATTAATGCATTAAATATGATATTTTACTGTAAAGTGATACCCATTGGTCTTTATAATTCTTTTGCACTTTAATCTGTTAAATATGTCTAAATGTTTTTGTGTATTGCTTTATTGTATTTTAATGTTCAGTTATTTTTGTTATAAGAAAATCATTATTAAACCTTTTATGCTGTATTATGACACCCCTTTTTCGCAAATAAACTTCAATATTGTGATAATAGCATTATCAATTAATCGCAACATGAAAAGTGATACTGGCATATCCCTATGCATATTGCATATTTTTACTTTTTTTATTTAAAGAAATCAAACCAATGTATCGTTGACATTTGTGGCAACGAGAAAAGCAATTAACGTGTTTTCAGCTTGTTTTTCATTTTCATATAAAATTCTGGCATGCAGTTGCTTCAAACAATGGTATAAAGCTATTTAAAACATTAATGTAAATTATGATAATCGTAATTAATAATTGCAATTACAATTTCAAGGTAATAATCGACAATTATGATTTTTTTCATAATTGTGCAGCCCTAATTAGAAGTCACAATGAACTCGGAAACCTCCATCGTTTTCAGAGTTGGAGACTTAGGGTCACTTAGGGCCAGCACAAACTGTCTTTTGGCTTTAAAATAGTACTGTCAAAGAACTGCAGTGAAGAATTAGCAATGAAAAGGAGTGGACACAGTTATTTTTGCGCCTGACCTTATTGAATATGCATGCAATTTATGGGAGGAGAGTATTAAAATGAATGAACGCGGTTTACTAGTGTTTGCGCACATCAAGTTACTGGTATTTGTGCCATTATTTAACACCCAAAAAAGCATGTCTTAAACCGTAGATTGCGCTAGTCATTATGGAAATGATCGGGCTGCGTCTCTTTAATGTGCACATTGTCAGCAAATCACACAAAGAATTTTTCCCACCCATCTGCGATTTTATAGATTTGTGCAAATTTGACTTGTTTAGTAAATCTGGCTCTTAATGTGTTAACAGTTTAAACAGTAGATCTACGTGTTGACATTTCATAATGGAAAGGGTTTGTGTGCATGCATATTATGTGCTGTGCAAGTCCAATTGCTGTTATTAACCACATAATATGCCAAATGCCTAAATGTAAATGTAATGTAATGTAATATGCAAATAACATTAAACCCGGATAAACAAAAAAGTACTTTGTACAGTCACTATGCAAAATATATGCAGGTTCACAGAGGAATGCCATGCATCTGAATTCATGGCCAGCGGACTCACAAGAGCGTGTCAACGCCATGACTGTGTCAAACATTCACCTCTGGATTGCTTTAAAAAAAGAAAATACAGAAGGAACTTCATCACATTTAAGCTTCTTCCTCAAAGTTCAACCGGGCAGCTGTTGTTTTTAATCTGATTTCACTCACAGAGCAGTGTGAGTTTACTATTCAAAGGTAATCTTAGCAGGCTGATGTCCAGGTGCTGTGACATTGGTCCTGTACCTCTGACCTGATACTGACCTCAAACAAGATGACAAACCCCTTCTGCAGGTCAGAGCTCACCTGACATCTCAGCTTCCCCAATCACATAAGCTTCTCTTTGTGCAACCTTTGCTATTCGGAGCCAATGAGAAAAAAAATCATTAAAAATTGCTGTAAGTTCCAAGGTTCCCGAGTCAGCAGATAAAAGAAAAGCGGAGGAGACATTGTGAGAAGGAAACACCCTGATTTTGAGCTGGTGTAAAGAAACTAACTAGACCAGAAGGGCAGAAACAGCAAGCCTGACGTTCTTGTTTCCATATCCGTGTTCTGTCATTGCATTTAATTCATTTTGCTGTACTGTTTGCGTGATGCATTGTATGTCGTAATACATTGTGTGTAATAATAATGAAAGCAATCCACCATGACAAACGCCTCTAAATAGAATAATTCTCCCAAATTATTACAATGCAGCTTTTCACCTTAAAATACATTAATTGATGGAGACTGACTGGAGTCTTGTGGATTTCTGGGTGAACTATTCCTTTAAGACCAAACTTACTAAGCTAGTAAAGTTAATAAGTTGCCATTCATAAATTTAGTGACTATATATAGACTCTCATTACATAATTATCAGAACAGGCGTCAGGAAAACTTTACAAATATAATTTTGGAATGAATTAAGAAATGAAATGAGTGTTAAAGCAATTACAAATTGGTCAAATTAAAATTATAATTAGACAATATTTGGTAGTGGAATGGAAACAGGTAGAGTGTAATGTGTTTAGAAACAGGCATTCAATTAGAAATTGATTTAATTGACTGTAAAGAGAATCATTCATTTAGAAAGAAGAATGCAATGTATGATACAGTTAGAAGGAAATAGAATAGAACGTAATTAATAATGTAATGTGGCTAAAATTCAATAAGGCTAAATTCATTAACATTGTTTACTGCATCAGGCATCACTGACTGCAAATGAACAATACTTTTACAGTATTTAATATACTATTGTTAATTTCTACATATATTAATACATATTTATTGTACACTACCAGTCCAAAGTTTTTGAACAGTATAGATTTTTATTATCTTTTAAAGTCTCTTCTGCTCACCTCACCAAGCCTGCATTTATTTGATTCAAAGTACAGCAAAAACAGTAAAATTTTGAAAAATTTTACTATTTAAAATAACCATTTTCGATTTGAATATATTTTAACATTTAATTTATTCCTGTGATTTAAAAGCTGAATTTTAGCATCTTTGCTCCAGTCACATTATCTTTCAGAAATCATTCTAATATTCTGATTTGCTGCTCAAAATAAATAATTTATTATTATGATGTTCAAAACAGGTGAGTAGAATTTTTTCAGGTTTCTTTGAAGAACAGAATGTTCAGAAGAACAGCATTTATCTGAAATAGAAATCTTTTGTAACAATATAAATGCCTGTAACAATTTAAAGCATCCTTGCTAAACAAAAGTATTAATTTCTATCATTTCTTTGCAAAAATAAATAAATAAATAAAATAAATAAATAAATAAATAAATAAAATAAAAGTTCTAACTGTACAACCTTTTGAATGTTATAGTGTATAATGTTACAAAAGATTTTTATTTCAGATAAATGCTGATCTTTGGATTTTTTTATTCATCGAAGAATCCTGAAAATGTACTTAACTGCTTAAAATATTGATGATAATAATAATAATAATAATTATAATGTTTCTTAAACAGAAATCAGCATATTAGAATGATTTCTGAAGGGCAATGTCATAAAGAAAATTTAGCTTTTGATCACAGGAATTAATTACTTTGTAAAATATATTTAAATAGTAAAAATATTTCAAAATTGTACCGTTTTTGCTGCACTTTACATCCATAGATGAAGGCTTTGTGAGCAGAAGAGACTTCTTTATAAAACATTAAAAACTTTTGACTGGTAGTGTATATTGAAAAACGAACATTATCAATTTAAATCAAGTTGTCCAGTATTTGTGTGTAAATCTAGTAATTAAATTATGAAAATGCAAAATTGAAAATAATTTTAAAAAATAATAAAACATACAAATAAAATAACACACAAAATGAATATTCTATCCGTTTACCTGCATGTCATGTGACCATTAACCGACATTAGAAAACAGTAAACACGCAAAATTTTAACTCACATTTTCCAAGGGTTCATTTTGGGTCAAATTGTTTCAGTGGACAACAAAAGTTTGGGAATCCCTGACCTAGTTCGATAAATGCTGTAAAAAGTTGTTTATTGCCCGTTTATGATACCTAATAATCTATTAACTATGGTTAGTGTATTGACCTTTACTGTAAAGAATTACATTAGCATAACGAATGTATAAAATAAGCAGTAATTAGTGGACAGGACATTAGATGTCACTCACCAGTGCTGCTCCACTCGCTCGTGGCCATGAACTCCAGATAAGCCGCCAGTAGCACGACCATCAGAACCGCCCCGAACACAATATATCTGCCGTTGCGCTTGAATTTCCGCACCGGGAAAAAGTTGAGCCTCATCTTTAAGTGCTTCAGGCTCCGTGTGGATCACAGAAGTTGAAAACCGCCGTAAAAATCATCGACACACGCTTTCCCGGTCTCAAACCTGGTGGAAAATCTCGGTCTCTCGTAACGCTGGTTCACATTTCCTTCCCTGTGATTCAGCTTCTGCAAGTGTCTCTCAAACATCAGTGTGCGCACAGGTTGAGGAGGCCACGCCCTCTGCGTGACGTCGCTGCTCCTGAACAGGTACAAGAGGTAAATACTAGTCTAGTCTACTAGATATTATTTTCAGTCAACACCAAAGCACTTTAAGACTGTAAACGTGCTGTCTTTTGCATTTGTTTAGTTAAAGAATGCGATGTATTTTGTCAAAATGTAATATTTTATTATTTAGTGTCATTCATTTATTTAAATTGGTATTTTTATTTCTTGCTATATGTACTATATTAAGTCTATATATGACATGTCCATTTAATAGATAACTCAACATATTAATATATAATATATATAATCCAATGTAGCATTCTATATTTTTACTATCAATATTTAATAAATATTAGATATATTTTTTTATTTTAATTGTTATCTATCTATCTATCTATCTATCTATATATATTTTATTTTATTATTTAATATTAGATAGATAGATAGATAGATAACATTTAAAATAAAAACATTACAAAAAAAACAAGCTACTTGTATTTAATATCTCAAATATATATTTCATTTAAATTTATAATTTATTAAATATTAGATAAACAAAAACAAGACAAGAAAAAACATTTAAAAACAAGCTATCCTTATATGTAATAACATTATTAAATATAATGTTATTTTTATTTTTATTTTTTGAAAATTTGGGGGAGTATGTATATATATATGTAAATCAATTCTAATATGCTGATTTATTATCAGTGCTGGAAACAGTTATTTTTTTATATTAATATTTTTTTTGAAACCTGTGATACTTGTTTCAGTATTTTTTGATCAATAAAAGGTTAAAAAAAGAATATTTATTTAAAATAGAAAGGTTTTCTAACAGTATACACTACTGTTGAAAAGTTTGGGGTCAGTAAATTTGTATTCTTTCTTTTTTTAAAATTAATACTTTTATTCACCAAGGATGTTAAAATAATAAAAAGTGATAGATAGATTTACATTGTTAGAAAAGATTTATATTTTGAATAAATTCTGTTTAATTTGTTATTCATCAAAGAATCCTGAAAAAAGAATCACAGGTTGCAACACAAATATTTGGCAGCACAACTGTTTCCAACATTGATAATTCTAATAATAAATCAGCATATTAGAATGATTTCTGAAGGATCACGTGACACTTAAGACTGGAGCAACAGCTGATGAAATTTCCACTTTGCATCACAGGAATAAATTTTATTGTAAAGTATATTAAAATAAAAAAAATATTATTTTATATTGTAATAACATTTTGCAATATTACCTTTTTTTCCTCTCTCTCTCTGTATTTTTGATCAAATAAATGCAGCCTTGATGAGCATAAGAGACTTCTTTAAAAAACATTAAATGAGAGGTTGTGTCCAAACTTTTGACTGGTAGTGTATATATATACCATATAATATATTCCCCCACATTTTATAGGACATATTATATAGACACAATATAGGGCATAGTAATTTAATATTAGGTAGAAGTGTTTTCTTTTTCTTCTTTGCTGATTCACAAGAAACTGGGATTGTCCTTAGAGGAATATGTTTGGATGTGTTGTGCTGCACGGCTGTTCTGGATAAACCTGTATGACCTGCTACTGTTGCTGCAGATTGTTTTGCATGCAGGTTTCAGTGTCACAGGCATTTCCAGCAGTTTTGGCATGGGCCACACATTTGAATGTGAACGAGAGATGTGCTTAGTATACATATCACTGACAAACAAACATATCTGCCTGGGGACTTTACCATCCCCAATGACCATTGTGTTACCAAGTGACACACAGACATGAGGGAAGATCTCAAGTATTCAAAGCCAGCAACATAAAACTACACTTAGAGATAGAGAAGCTTTACTTTACACGAGTGATTTTGGTTATACAGTAGTAGTTTACAACATTTAATATTTAACTCCTCAACTTACTTTGGTTGTTTATATATATTTCAATGGAGTTTGTATCAATACCCCTGATTTACATATTTGAGTCAAACATTTTGTTATTTGCTTGTTATCTGTAATTGTATTTAAATATACAGACAATGTTTGAATTTCATGTTTTCATATTAATATTTACACATTTTATGAACAGTAAAATTTTAAAAAATCTACTCAGCTGTTTTCAACATAATAATCAGCAATCATAATGAGCAGCAAATCAGAATATTAGACTGATTTCTGAAGGATCATGTAACTGGAGTAGTGATGGTAAAAATTCAGCCTTTAAATCACAGGAATAAATGACTTTTTATAGTGACAATCACCTTGGAGCAACCTGAGGTTACCAGGTGTCTTGAGGTTACCAGCAGATGGCAGTATGAATGAATTGAAGATGCACTTAGTAAAACAACTTCCATTGTGTTGTTCAGCAGTGGATTCATTTAATGCATCACTTGCTTTATTCACTCCTTTATTACTCTATTTATTCTTCTACAGATGCACTCCTACACACCCTTCAGCTGCGTATTGCATGTAAGGTTATATATCATGATACCATGCGTTCCTGGCATGTTTACTACCAAAGACCTTGGGTAATACATCTGATTTAACAGTAGTGCAGTTTTTCTTCTATAGTCTTTTTCTTATTAATTTAATACTAATCTAAACATAATAAGTGAAAGTTTTATAGTCAAATCAGAACGTAGTGGCGTTCAACTTTTTGACTCTAAGGCTCCCTCTACTGACCCTCTACTGTAATGACAAAGCTGCATTGTAAACTTTATTTATAGAAACTAGCAGTGAAAATAGTTTCAGTAATGTTCCTTGGCGTTTACACCTTTTTCCCCCAGTCATTTGTAATTACAGCAGTGGCGAGCGGTTACTTTTTTTACCGGGTATGCTGAGTGCTAAGACTCCCCTCCCAACCCCCAACCTGCTTTTAGGACAAACTTAACGAGGAAAACACTGTGGCATGTGTCGATTTAAAAGTATGCACATTTCCTACCTTATTTGTGAATAAATCTCATCTCCAATCTTTCTTGTATCGTTTCAGGTTTATCTATAGTTATTTTCATGCTAGAAAAACATAGCTGCTTTTCCAAATAAAAACCGCCAAACAACGTTTACATGTATTCCTTAATGATACGTAATATTCAGAGGGTGGGGTGGTGGAAGATTCCCCCGTTCTATATCTCTGCTTCGACTAAATTATTTTATTATTAATCACCAGTGAATATAACTCCCACCCAGGTGATACTACGACCATGCAAAATGCAAACAATAATATATTTAGAATATTGCCAAAACAACAATAAAATAAAGAAAGAAATCAGATTTTATTATTTCCTCTTCCCCCCTATTTGTTAATATCAAAAAAATAAAATAAAAAATAAATAAAAATAAAAAATTTTTTATATACTTTTATATTAAACTATATTTTTATTTAAACCACTTAGGCATGTTGACAATAACATCTTCAACACGGTCTATATGTTTTCAGTGGACTTTAAAATTTTGAATTGCTTGAGAAATTAGGAAAATATACAGTTAAGATGTTTTTTTATTTGATTTAGTCAAGTCAGTTGTGCATCAAACACATTGTGATTTTCGGCAATCGAGATCTGACAGCAACAGCGCATTTTTCCGCTTGGGCGAGCGCTTCGCGGACAGCTTACCTCGCCAATGAAATCACGCGCATACCAGCGAAACGAGCGAACGCGCATCAATCCTGAGGAGTCATAGCAAAAGAGCGGAGGCTAGTAAACTGCGGAGAATCCGCTTGCCCGGAAGCTTCCGCATGTAACATTTACGGAGAATTACCGTTGTTTGGTAAATAAATAATTTGATGTACTTATTCCCAACTCTTCATTACGCTTTAAGTTACATCACAAACGACAAGGGATCAACTGATAACCATGTTTATATTAATTAACCCGTGATCGCATTCTCTCAGACGGCCTGGGTATGCGGAGCATTAGCAGCTTATCTGGACGGAACGCCACTGAATTACAGGAATGTTTCTGAAATTCTTTTTTACTCACTACTAACAATTTCTATTCGGCTTTACAATGTATCAAAAATGTCTTTTTAAAAAAAAAAAATAATTTTCTTTACTTTTCCAGGGTTATGAATGAACTTTTTTTTTAATAGGCCTATCTAAATTATCCATGTCCAAGACCATGAGCACCATTAATCTTAAATGAAAATGGCAGTCAAAAGATTTTCAGTGTTTTTTAAAGAAGTATCTTCTGCTCAGCAAGCCTGCGTTTATTTGATTTAAAGTACAGCACAAAAACAGTAACAATAACACAAATATTTGTATTATTTAAAATAACTATTTTCTACTTGAATACATTTTAAAATGTAATTCATTTCTGTGATTTCAAAGCTGAATTTTCAGCATCATTACTCCAGTCTTCAGTGTCACATTATCCTTCAGAAATCATTCTAATGTTCTGATTATGCTCAAAAAACTTTTATTATTGTTGAAAACAGCTGAGTTAGGACTGCACAATTAATCGAATTTCTAATCGCGTTCACGATTACAGATGCCAAGATTACAAAAAAAACGTACATTATTCTGCATGCTTAAGAGGCCTGTTTAGAGCATGTCACGTTGTGAGAGCGAATCGCGACTATACTAATGCA
This sequence comes from Cirrhinus molitorella, assembly GCA_033026305.1. Classification (NCBI taxonomy): domain Eukaryota; kingdom Metazoa; phylum Chordata; class Actinopteri; order Cypriniformes; family Cyprinidae; genus Cirrhinus; species Cirrhinus molitorella. Next base: position 6,370,325 of record CM065127.1, on the reverse strand, counting down.
TTTTTAAGATAACTTTTTCTATCAACTGGTCACAATGCACCGCACAGCTATAAGCTGCGCCAAAGACTCGTGTGCACTTTGATATAAAATAGCATGGATGAGAAGCACATGGCGGGACGCGTGAGAGACGCTCTGGATGCAAGCGCACGTTCATTCTCTGACAACAGATGGCGCTAAACACAGCCGTTTCCCCGGAAACCCCGGAAACAAAACAGCTTTCTGTTTCTGAAGTGTCTAAATGATTTATTTGCTATGGTGTTCATCACAAACTTTTTTACATTTTAATCTGGTCTACAACATGCCCAAGATATTGTTTCAAAGCATTTTATTCTTTATTGTATGGTCAAACATTACATTAGGGGGCATTAGTAAACATTAGTTAATTAGTTAACAAACTACCAATGAAAAAATCTTCTAAACATTAATTAATCTTAGGTAATAATAAATTGTTAAAATAAAAAAAAAATGCAACTGTGTTATTTATTGAGCTATCAACTAAGCTGTATTTTTTTAACAAAGATTAATAACTTATGCAGCAAATTGCTCATTGTGAATACTAAACATTATTAATTAATATGATTAATAATTAATGATTATTAATTAATAATAATGAGATCTTGTAATTCTTTTGCACTTTAATCTTTAATTATTGTATTTTCATGTGTAGATATTTTTGCTGTAAGAAATAGTTATTAAACCTGTTATACTGTATTATGACACTTTTGTGCAAATAAATGTTCTATATTGTAATAATACCATATATCGTGATAAAAGCATTATCAATTAATTGCAACATGAAAATTTTATACCAGCATTTCCCTATGCATATTGCATATTTTTACTTTTTTATTTAAAGAAACCAACCCGAAGTATCGTTGACATTTGTGGCAATGAGAAAAAGCAATAAAAGTTTTTCAGGAAGAGTGTTTTCAGCTTGTTTTTTTAAATATATAAAATTATGGCATGCAGTTGCTTCAAACAATGGTATAAAGCTATTTAAAACATCAATCAATGTAAATTGTGATAATAGTAATTAATAATCGCAATTACAATTTTAAGGGAATAATCTACAATTATGATTTTTGTCATAATCGTGCAGCCCTAAGCCAAGTATACATTTTTTTCAGGTTTCTTTGATGATAGAGTTCAAAAGAACAGCATTTATCTGAAATATATATTTTTTGGTAACATTCATCAAATTATCATCACTTTTGATCAATTTAAAGTATCCTTGCTAAATAAAACTATTACTTCTTATATTTTATTTCAGATAAATGCTGATCTTTGAATCTTCCTATTCAAAGAATCCTGACAAAAAATTTTGTATATTGATAATAAAAATAATTTATTCTTGAGCAGCAAATCAGAATACTAAAATGATTTCTGAAAGAGTAATGATGCTGAAAATGTAACATTTACATTTTAAAATATATTCAAATAGAATACAAAATAAGTTATTTTAAATTGTAAAAAGGTTTCAAAATGTTACTGTTTTTGCTGTACTTTGAATCAAATAAATGCAAAAAACATTACAAATCTTATCGTTCAAAAAAGTTAGACTGGTAGTATATATTTTTTTCTTCTCCAAAGTTGCAAGAAAATACAATTCTACTTCTACATTCAATTTCATTGTAATTAGTGATTTTTACTAGCAATTTCTAAGTGACAATTTTCTAGACCAAAATGTTTATTAGCCTAGCATTTCTGTAGTTTTTATCCAAGTGCAGTAGCACTGGTTCATCAAAATGCATCCTTTTATGAATTCCACTAGTTCATAATTGATCTTTTTAGACACATACAAATTTGTAGACACTACAGACAATTAGCAGACACTACAGCAAGAGAATCTGAAGTTGGTTTTATTGTTCTAGGCAACATCAGAGGTGCATCAAGGACATGGGAACAGAACTATCTGTATGTCTCGCTTTAACCCACACAAATTTACACTACAGTACTTCTGTCCTGCTCAAGCTCACACCGAGCCTCTTCTGCCATGACAATTCACCATCAGATTACAGTGTGCAAGTGCGATTATGGAGAAATCATGGGGCAATCTTGTCCACAAGAAGATGAAGAGACAAGGGACAAAACTGCAATACAAAGAGACAGACTGCAGGTCTAAGTTCATGTTCTCGCTTCGTATTTTAAAATGGCAAAGCAGACAGTCTCCTCTAGAACGGTCTCACCGAAAAGGCAGCACACAAACAAACGAGTGAAGCAGAAACTAGACAATTCTTCACAGGAAAGGTGCATGGTTTCTCCTCTACAATGCTTGTAAGACTTCAGCAGAAATTCACTATCGAAACGTTTCCAGTTGTGACACATTAAACATGGAGAATTTAACAGTGGAAAGAAGTTCTTAAAAAAGGATAAACAAATCAAAACAGTCTTTTTTGCCCTGGCGATCATTTCCATGCAGTTTAGCGACAGGACAGAAAAGCGCTTTATTGTACAGCAGTGCGACTCGAGAGTTTCTAAGGATCAGCGACGGATTGGCGGCCGACGCGAGAGGCTGCAGTACAGGCTACAGGCTGAGAACCAGTCCGCTTTGTTTCCACCATCTCTAAGAGAGATCCAGCGGAGAACACGGCCAGGCCGACTAGCTGCCTTACAGTATCACACACAAACATTCATACACATGTGCAATGCGAGTGCACACCAGGCCACAAGGGTCTGGCCGCAGTACAAAAGCAAACCACTTGCTACATTAGATTAGAAACCAAAGCAAGTATGCATCCTCACTCGCAAAACAGTCGCTTCAGGGGGACAGACATTATAGAAGGTACAAAAAAAAAAAAACATAACACAAAAGACAGTAAATAATACAAACACACACGCAAGCACGCTATTATGCCGCGGTTTGTTCCTGGGCTCCGTTTTCATCTATTTCCATTGCACTACCGTTCTCTTTTTTGTCCTGCTCCTTTTCTTGCCCCGCCTCTTTCTGAAAAATAAAACACAGACCGCATTAGATGGAAGACAAGCGATATCTGCGGGTAAATCTTTTGTGCAGTGACTAAGAGCTAGTAACTGTAGACACTTACTTTGGCGTCTCTCTCTGCAAACTTCTGGAACATGTTGGCATAGAGGCGTTTGTCCTTCTCGTGTTGCTCTTTGATATGTTTCTGGCAGAGCGCGATCTGAGTCTTTGCGGCCTTATTGGCTGGGTACAACTGAGTGACGCGCTGGAAGTCTGCTCTCGCTCTGTCGAACTCCTTCATGACAACCAGTGCCTCTCCTCGCCTGAACAAAGCCTTCTCGTTATTTGCGTCCAGCTCCAGTGCCTTTACACAAAAATGCAAAAAGAAACCAGGAGAAATGAGAACAGTTTGGCAAGATGCAATGAAGGTCTCTTTTTAATAGTACCTGCAATTTAGGATTCAAGAGTGAATATCAATAAAACAAACTCAATAATGAAAAAAAATATACACAAACATTAGAAAAAAATGTGAAGGAAGATTAGATATGTAAACAAAGTTGACGGCGCCGATAGCCTTGTGGGCAGTGCGCCGACATACAGCGCCGTTGCGCTACGGGCGTCCCGAGTTCGAATCCCGACTCGAGGACCTTTCCCGACCCTACCCGCCTCCCCTCTCCCACTTCGCTTCCTGTCAGTAATGATCTGTCCTATAACAATAAAGCCAAAAAAGGCCAAAAATAAATCTTAAAAAAAAAAAAGAAATGTAAACAAAGTAGAATATATACTACCAGTATAAGTCTCCTTCATTTATTTGATCCAAAATACAGCAAAAACAATACAATTTTGAATTATTTTTTACCATTTAAAATACTGATTTTCTATTTGAATACATTTGAAAAAATTTCAAAAAACATTACTCCTTAGTCTTTAGTGTTACATTATCCTTCAGAAATCATTCATAATATGCTGATTTGCTGTTCAATTTTTTTTGTTATTAATATTATTAAATAAATAATAATATCATATCATTATTATTATATTATTATTATAATATCAATAATAATTTTTGCATGAACCAAAGATCAACATTTATATGTAATAAAAAGCTTTTGTAATATTAGAAACTATACCATTCAAAAGCTTGGAGTCAGAAATTATAACTTATTTAGCAATGATGCTAAATAAATTGATCAAAGTGATCAAATGTGATGATAAAGACATTTATAATGTTACAAAAAATTATATTTCAGATAAATGCTGTTCTTCTGAACTTTCTATTCATCAGACAAACCTGAAAAAAAAAAAAAAAAAAAAATCTACTCAGCTGTTTTTAACATGACACAAAAAAAAACCACAAGAATAAACTACATTTGAAAATATATTAAGGATCTGTTTGATGAGCAGGAAAGACTTCTTAAAAAAAAAAAAAAAAAAAAAACATTAAAAATCTTTTTAAAAAATAGGTTCATTATTTGGCTGAGATGCAACTATTTGAAAATCTGGAATCAGAGGGTGCAAAAAAAAAAAAAATTTAAATATTGCAAAAATCACCTTTAAATTTGTCCAAATTAAGTTCTTAGCAATGCATATTACTAATCAAAAATTTCATTTTCATATATTTATTGCAGGAAATTTATAAAATATCTTCATGGAACATGAATATCCTAATGATTTGTGTCATAAAATTGATCATTTTGCCCCATACAATGTATTTTTGGCTATTGCCACAAATATACCCATTCTACTCAAGACTGGTTTTGTGGTCCATCGCATTAAAGCATAAAATTAAAAATAAACAAGTATTAAATAATTAAAAACAAAAACAAAAAAAAAAACACTGAAATGAAAAAGCTAAATAGAAATACTAAAAAATAAGTAATAATGCGTAATAATAATAATAATAATAATAATAATAATAATAAATCTCACAACTTAACTTTGCATATGAATGTGTAAGCATGACAATGCATAAATTGTTAATTTCCTACCTTGTCACAGTTCTCGAGGGCCGGGTTTGGCTCATGCATCTTTAGGTAACACATAGCTAGGTTGAGATGAGCAGCCAATCGCAGCGCTTTGGCTTTCTCTTCCTCGTCGGGCTGCATACTGGACTCGTGCTCCAACCAGGACACAATGCGTTTGTACTGCATGGCTGCCTGCTTGTATTTTCCCTCCTGTGCACATGAAACACCAAAACTCCAGTTCTTTTAACAGTGCACTATTAGATAAAAATGGGATGTAGTAGATGAATGCATGTCCGTTTGCATGCCATTTCCGCTACCTTAAAATACTGAGTTCCTTTCTCTTTGACGATGGCACTCTGTTCTAGTTTCTCAGTCGAGTTCATCTCCCAGGATTCTTTGGCCTGTGTGAGACAACAACATCTTAAGCTCATATCCACTCATGACAATGACAACAGCTGCATAAATGAAACAGACTGCAATTCATTTTAAAGCATGATTTTTAAAAAAAAATCATATTATACCCACAAGTTCCCACAAATATAAACCTCAAAAACATAATATCCCCATATACTGTGTTTTCCCTGAGTTCTGCTGTGCACTGCTTTTATTTAGGAGGACACACTGACCTTCTCAAATGCTTTCAGTTTGATTTTGTACTGCAACGTAGCATTAGGTGGAATGTTGAATTTGTCACTGCCAGCAGTTCCATAGCCATACCTGGAATAGATGCGCACACACAAATAAATGAACATAAAACATGGACATCAACAGATACTCCACGTAGCTGTAAGAAACGTGCGTTTACTTTGATTTGATGGTGAAGAGCGCCTCTTCTCCCTGCTCCATAGCCTGCAGGGCTTTCTCCACGCCTAGAGGCAGACCCAAACTCTCTCCATCTCCCACCTCAAACTTCAGCTCGCGCTCGTCAAAAACACGCTCCTCATGACTGCCCTCCAACCACACTAACCCAAAGAAACAAAAACATTAACTACTGCAAAGTGTGCACTAACACGAATGACCAAAAGGAGTGTTTCACTGGAGAAAGTCATTTTTTCACACAGATGAACTGCTCTCCATTTATTGACTTGTAGCAATAAGAACAGTGTTTTACCCTCCACGGATGCACCCTCGTTAGGCTTTGTGTAACCCTCTCCCTTAGTGATGATCCTGCGAATAATTCCACCATCTTCTTCATCTGTGATGTCCTCCCCACGAAACTCAAACAATTCCACCTGGCAGACAAACAAACGGATGCGTCAATAAACAAACTCTTGCAATATTCTGAATATCCCGACTACATGCATCTGGGCCTCACCTGGAACACGAGGGTAGCGTTAGGTGGGATTTTGGGTGGGCTGCCAGCAGCTCCATAGGCATACTCAGGTTTGCAAATCAATTGGCAGATCTCGCCAATCTTCATCGTGGCCACACCGATGTCCCATGCTTTGATCACCTGACCTATGAGACAAAGAAAATAATGGTTTATAATGGTTGACTTGCATGCTAGATGATGCTTTATCTATTCTGAATTTTTTAACTGCATCATGCCATGCAAATCCCACAATGCCCATTGTTAAATTAAAGATGGTGTAAAGCTGGCATGAAATTGAATTTAAAGTTCCTGAATTGTCACCCAAGATGTTCATGTCTGTCTGTCTTTCTTTTTGAGGAAAATATTCCAGGATTTCTATCAAGGTCCAAAATGAGGTTTCAATCCAAAGGGGTCTAAATGATCCCAGCTGAGGAATAAGGGTCTTATCTTGTGAAACAATCTGTCATTTTCTAAGAAAAAAACTAATTTATTTACTTTTTAACTCGTCTTGCACTAGCTCAACCTCACGCATTATATAATCAAGTATGCGTGGCATAGGTGGAGGTACCAACCCAGTGTTTACAAAGCGAACGTACAAAGAAAGTCAAACGCCCTTTACAAAAATAAGGTAAAACTGCATTAAAATTGCAATTTTACCCTTCAAACCATTGGCCACCACTGAAGTCCATTACATGAATAAAATTTCTGGGATGTTTTCCTCAAAAAAATCTATCTTGGATGACATGGGGGTGAGTAAATTATCAGGAAATTTCATTCTGGATGTGAACTTCTCTCCTTACCGCATTTTATAAACGCATACTGTAAACAATTAATGCACGCATGTGTTTTTTTTTGTCGTCATAATTTTTAATCAATTTGTTGATGTCCCAATGAAATTTTTGATGACTGACTTTTCCAATTATTTAGTCCAAGCTCAGAATTCATCTGCCTCCATCCAAATCAACATCCGACGCACAGAACCAAATCCTCGTCAAACCCATCTTTTTTGATTATTTGTTTGACTGAAATGTACAAAACAATAGGGATGACGTTTTTTGTAAGTCAAAACCCGTAAACAAGCATTTTAGCACGTACGGTTCCATCGTCCAGAAGTCAATGGGTTTTTTTTAATAGATTTTTGATTAAATGCCTGAAATAAAGTCTGCGGTTACAATAGCTCAAGATATTTTGACATTTCACTCTACGCCATTAAATTAAAGGGGACATATCAAGAAAATCTGACTTCTTGCATGTTTAAGTGCTATAATCGGGTGTCCAATGTTTTTCATAGAAAATATTTTAAAAAAGACAAACCAGAAACTTTGTTTTGATAAGCCTCTCTGAAAACATGTGAAAAAACAAGCCGCTCAGTTTTTGCTCCCCCCATGACATAGGAAGGGGATCTTATTATAATATTACCGCCCCTTAATCTGTACATTTCCAACCACGGCACCACCATTTCGCTTTCGCAAGTGACAACGGTTAACCAGTTCTAATGCCATGGCAAAGGTTTGAGCAAAGCACGCTAACTATTCAGTCTTTCAGCTGCACAGACAAGTACAGAACAGTTTAGAGTCCCAGCCTCAGAGTATACAAGATTAATTTATTGATTTATTTATTTATATTACGCTGCTGCCACACAGATCTAATATAAACATGTGATTTCTTTCCCAGCGGTTTACCTTTACAGACATAACAGACTTCTTTTTGTAACTCATGTGTGTTTTTAACATAAACTGTGTATTTGACAGTTCAAGCGCAATAAGACATGAGAGAACTTAGTTTAGTACTTACATGCCATGTGACGTGTTCTTTGCGAGTGCTTTGGATGTGTGCACTCAGAAAACCATATATCAGAAACGTGAACTTTAAAACACGATTTCAGTGCGATATACATGACAAAAATCGAACTGATGTTTTTTTTTTTTTGTTCACAGAGTATCTAAGGTATGAGCTATACAGGCAAAGCCCTATTCTGGAAAAGAGGTGCGGAGAGCAGCAGCTCATTTCCATTTAAAAAGACATGCACGAAAACAACATGTTCCACTCAAAAAGGCATTTTCAAAATGATATAAAAAGTGATAAGTGTGGTTTTCTTTTTTTTTTATTAAGCAAATAAGGCAATACAACAAACAGGCAAAGAAAGAAAAAGATATGTATGTGATCATTACTGACATAAGATATTATGTTATATATCAATTTGCTACTTAAGAGTTCATTTTTATAACAAATATTCACAGATAATTACTCAGCCCCTTGTCATCCAAGATGTCCATGTCTTTCTTCAGTCGTAAAGAAATTATGTTTCTTGAGGAAAAAATTTCAGAAACATTCTCCATATAGTGTACTTCTACGGTGCCCACAAGTTTGAACTTCTAAAATGCAGTTTAAAATGCAGTATCAAAGGGCTCTAAACAATCTATTTTATATACTTTTTAACATCAAATGCTCGTCTCGTCTAGCTCTGCGATGCGACAAGCATTTGTGGTTAAAAATTCTATAAATATTAATTTATTTAAGAAAATGACGTTTTGCTAGATAAGACCCTTATTCCCCAGGGGTTGTTTAGAGCCCTTTAAAGCAGCATTCTGGAAGTCCAAACTCGAGGGCACCATTGAAGTTCACTATACAAATTCTTGAAATGTTTTTCTCCAAAAACAATTTCTTTATGACTGAGGAAAAAAAAAGGAATATATTAACATCTTGGATGACAAAGAGGTGAGTAAATTATCTTTAAATTTTAGTTCTGGAAGTAAACTACTCCTTCAATCAATAATGCCCACTTGTGATTTTTTATAAAGCATTTACTTAAAAAAAAAGACAGGTGCTAACAGGTGTCTAAATGGGACTACAAAGGTTGTCAGGAAGTTAAACATAACACAAACAGGAAAACTCATCTACTCACTAGTCGCTTTTACAGCCATTATATTTAATAAACTCAGTTTTGCATTGTATTCTCAAACTTTGATGTATTTTGTAGAATGTATTTGAGTATTAATGTGTATGTATAGCCTATGTTTAGCTTTTTTGCTTCTACTGCTGAATAAAGAGTTCAAACTGTATAAATTCACAGTGCTTATTTTATGGAATAATCCAAAAGCCAATCCAAAAATCCTACTGGGTTTTATCAAGGGAACAGGGCGATGATAACTTCCAGGTTAGCCTACAAAAAATGTGTCATCACTGACATAAGAAATCATTATCTGTCACTACTAACATCAAATTGCTACTTTAACCAATCACAACAGGTGTCATTTCCTCATAAAACTACAGCGTCCACAACCTGTTTAAATGTCAGAGAGGGTAGACAAACATTCAATCCACTTCACTCTCACAGCACCCACCTTTGCCCAGCTCAAAGGAGAACTTCTCCCCTCGATCACGGCTGGAGTCGAACTGTGTGCCATCAAGCAGCGTTCCAACATAGTGCACAAATACTTTATCACCGGTCATAGGCAACTCTGTGCCTGTGCCCTCCTTCTTGACCATCTGTAAAAGAGAGAAAGAGATTAATCATCAATCTGTAGATCGCACTGCATTACACCTGTGATCTGTCAATCTTCAAAGGCCGCAGGCAGAAAAATATTCACGCCTAATGCTTCTATTTATGATATAATACAACAAACGAATTAATCTGTATATAGTAAATGACTTAAATTGCATAGGTGTGCCTTATTGCACAGGATAATCACACCTCAGATTAAGCACAGATTTCTCAAATGCATTACACTGGAAGTCTTCAATTATCCAAAACAAGTAATTCCTGTCTGAAAACACCAACCTGAGAGAAGTTTCCAGAAATTACATGCTGACCTGCATGTGCATGTTAAATAGATTGCCCTTCATTTCATTACACAAACGTCTCACTTGAATACAAATGCAAAATGGATGACAATTTAATGTTTACCTGATATTACACGTGGCTAATCTGAACAAACAAAACTACAACACTGCAACAAAGTAAAGTTTATCTAAAAATAAGATTTCTGTCATCGTTTATTCGCCCTCTTTGTTGTTCCAAACCTGAGTGAGTTTGTCTAGGCAACACAAAATTACATTTTAGACATAAAGACAATATCAATCACCATTCGCTTTTGTTGTATAAGCCAATGCAATCACAGTGAATGGTGACTAGAGCCACCAACCGCAAATGTTTTGCCTAATATCGCATTTTGTCTTCCACAAATAAGAGAAAGTCATATAACTTCGGTTACACATTCAAAACAAGTAATGATCATTTTGGTGGGTGAACTGTCCCTTTAAGCTGGACAAGCTTACTAGAAAGATCTAACGTTAGCAATGCTGCAAAATTAGCAACAGGCTGTGCTTGAAACCAGTCAGCAACGTTTAAACAAATGAAACGCATTTATTTCAATGCATACAGCAGCAGTAAAGTGAGCTAACAGAGATAAATATTCTCTGTAACATGCATTCAGTCGGTCACACCTCCTTCATGGAGTCAATGCGGCTCATTGCACTGCAGTATTTACCTTTAAAACACCTCCATCTTTCTTCGGGGTGATGTCTTCACCCTCGGCTGGGATGCTACAGCCTTCATTCACCACCTCTTCTGCAGTCATCTTTGATTTATTATCAATATTTCCTTCGAAACAGTCCAAAAACAGATCCACTCTTCTCACAGAGCGTCTCTCTGAGGTCTTTCCTTTACAGAAATCACTGGAGACTCGACGTCTGCAGGGCTAAACGGAATTGATATCGCTATTAGGAATGGTTTTGGTGCTCCACAGCGCGAATTTGACTGTTCGTGCTTGTTAAGTGTAGTTTCTACGAGCAGACAAGCTGCGAGAAGCGTTTATATAACGTTCGGCCCGCCGCTGAAAACTGACGCGACTCAGCGAACTTTCCAGAGCTGAGCGAGAGAGGAGATGGCAGCGTCTAGAACGACTGTAACCTTAGGCACCGCCACTAAACTGTGAACCACAGTCAATAACGAAAAAAGGGTTAGACATGTTTTATAGTCAATTACAATTTTTATTTTTATTATTTTTTTGTCTTTATTCATGCCAAATAGCGTACATGATTTTGTAACAAGCATAAACAACAACTAAACATATAGAACATTAAACAAGACATATATAATAAAAACCAAAAGACAGAGAAGTTAAATATTTAAAGTAATTTTTGATTTTTCAAAGACTGTTTTATATGCCTATCAAAAACAAAGCATATAAATTATAGTCTACCAGAAAAATGTACAGTAAAGGATTCACATCCCACAAAATTGCATTTATGAATAATACAAAAATACCCAGAATAATAGAATAATAATAAATTACTGTTGACAATGTTTTTCCCACTGTATAATGTACTTAGTGTTGTTAATGGTGTATATTATAATAAAAAAGAATAATACAATTATGTTTTAATATACACATTTGTATTTATACGGCACACTTTCAAAAATTATAAATGTTTAATATTATGTAAATATTTTAATGCATGTCAATTAAAATATATATTAAATTGTATTCAAATATGTATATGTATTTATATTGACAGAATAATTAGAGATGATAGATAGATAGATAGATAGATAGATAGATAGATAGATAGATAGATAGATAGATAGATATTGAAAATCAACAGAAGACATTCATCTAAAACTAGTTAAGAACTTAATAATGCTTAATAAATTAAAAAATATCTATTTTAAAACTAAAACTAAAATAAGAAATAAATTTAAGGTGAAAAAGGCACATAACAAAACTACTAAAACAAACAAAAAGTAAAATGAAACTTTGATTCAAATATGAATACTAAAATAGTAGATAAATAATACTAAATTAACACGGAGATAGATCATAAAATACAATGAAACAGAATAAATACATTAAAATATTAAACAAACAGAAAACATTACTAATGATATTTCTAGAAAATCAGCTAAGGCCTTTCTAGAAAGTTGGAATAGCGGGAGGGTCTTATTTCGTTTTTCATTAAAGACGAAATTTGATGCTGGTCCCTATCCTATAAGAAGTTTTCCCTCGTTTTCATTGGTTGTCGCAGCAGACTGGCGCGGTTGTTCAAGGAAGTTCACGCTGTCAGAACGAGTTTGCCTTTTATATGAAATAACATGTGATATATATTTTTTATATAGCCATCTGTGATCTCAATATAGTTACACGGGAAAAGCGACAGATTTAGATATGAACTTAAGTCATGTTCCGTTGATACTGTGAGGCGTTTTTCGTCAGCGCGAATCGGGCAAATGCAGTGTTGAATTGTTCAGTTGATGTCGTGTATGCAGGAATCTTACCTGAACTTGATTTTATGACATGGAGAGCAAGAGTAGCCGGTTTCCTTTTCCTTACCAGCCCTATCATATCCAGGAGAGCTTCATGGAGGCCCTTTACACTGCTCTGGATCAGGGGAAAGTTGGTATATTCGAGAGTCCCACTGGCACGGTGAGTCTACTCATCAGATTTTTGTTAAGATGACAGCAGATGTTTGAGCTTTCTTGTGTTTGATCCTGCAGGGAAAGTCTTTGAGTCTTATATGTGGTGCACTGACATGGTTGAGAGACTATGAGGAGCAGATGAAACAGGAGGCTGCTAGACTTCTGGATGGACCAGAGAAGAAATGTGATGCTGTGAAGGAGGAGAACAGCAGCAGCCAGCCATCAGAGCCGGACTGGGTGTCTGAGTTTGTGCAGAAGAAAGCAGAGAGAGACATGGTGAACAAGTTAAAGGTATGAGAGCTGTTACGTGCCTCTTACAGTTCATCAGATGATCAAGTGATGTTTCTAAGCAGGGGTTTTCAATCTGGGGTCCTAGGTAGTGCAAGGTGGGGAAAAAAGTGAAAATGTTTAGAGAAAAGCAGTGTAGATTACAAATAAAGAAATAAGAGAAAAATAAGATTTAAATAAATAAACCAGTAAAAAAAGATTAAAATTAAAAAAAAAAGTTAATGATTTAATGTAAAAATATTTTCTAAGTATTGTTCCCAAATAATATTTAATTTAATTATTTATACATAATTATTAAATATTTATAACTGAAAACATATATTTAGCTGTTATATTGCAAATGCAAAATTACAAATAAAAAATAAATAATACAAATAAGATAAAAAAACAGTTAATTTTACACAATAATTGTATTAAAATAAAGATTGGATAAATAAAAAAAATACATCAGTTCAGTGCTGTAGTGAGTTGAAAATTGTATACTAATGTAATGTAAAAAAAAATCAAAATAATATTTAATTAAACTTAAACGTAGTTAAATGATAATGTACAATTTAAATAAATATTTCAAACTGAAGATATTTAAAAAAAAAAAAAGATTTGATTAAAAATTAATTGTTTCCCACTGTATACGTACTCAGTATTGCATATAATAAAAAAGAATGATACAATTATGTTAAAAATGCTCATTTGTATTTGTACTGCACATTTAAAAATAAAAAAGCAACATAAAATTACTTATTTAAAATTAATTTGTAATTTTGCTATGTTGTTTTTGTAAAAAAAAATTACATTCTTGATATATTTTTCATATTCTTGATATATTAAAATGTCTAGCTGTCTTTTAAATTTTAGGATGGGTGCCCTCGCATGAGAAATATCATATAGGGCGGTCTGTGGCATCTAAAAGATTGAAAACCCCTGTCTAAAATGATTAAAAATATCATCCCTGTCCTCAGTTTCATTCAGGATGAAAAGCTGAAATGGAAGAAGCGAGTTAAAAGTATGAGAGCTATTATATGCCTCTTACATTTCATCAGACCAAGTCATGTTTCAAAGCAAGGCTTTCAATCTGAAGTGGTAGTGCAAGATAAAAAAAATGCAAAAGGTTTAGAGAAAAGCAATGTAAAGTACAATAAAAAAGAAAAGCTTTAATAAATTAGTTTCTTTAAAAAATAATTGAACTGAGTAAAAAATGAAGTAAATAATGCAATGTAAGAAATATTTTCTAAATAATGTTCCCAAATAATATTACATTTAATTATTTCTAAATAATTATTAATTATAATCTGCATTTTAAATTGTAGGATGGGGGTCCCTCTCATTACAAATGCAAAATTACAAATAAGTAAATAATAGAAATACCTTTTTAAAAAAATAATGTGATATTGTGAAAAAACAGATAATTAAATAATACATCAGAATTAATACAAAATTATATACAGTAATGTAATGTAAAAGATTTATTTCCAAATAAATTTATTTAATAATTAAATAAAAATAAAAGACAATATAAGAATATAAAATATTTGTATTATTTTTTTTTTATTTAAAGACCTTTTTAAATAAAAGTCTTGATTAAAATAATAAAATAAATAAATAATACATTCAATAGTACAGTACTACAGTGAGTAGAAAAAATAATAATGTAATAAATAAATAAATATATATAGCTGCCTTTTAAAATTTAGGATGGGTGTCCCTCGCATGAGAAATATCATCTGAAGGATTGAAAACCCCTGTCTACAATGATTAAAGATATCCCTCTCCTCAATTTCATTTAGGATGAAGAGCTGAAACGGAAGAAGCGAGAGGAGAGACTGGAGATGATCCGACACAATGCTCAGCTCAGATATGCCATGAAGAGAAAAGTGAGTGCATAAACAGTGGGATCCAAGGTTTTTTTATTATCTATACCTGGAAGTAAACAAGGTTTTATGATTTAGAAACATTTTAAATATATAAATGAATGTATATTGAAAGATTATTTCAATATACATTATATTAATACAATATATATTATATTAATTATTAAGTATGAATAATTTGAGTGTGGATCTGCTATTTCAGTTGCTCATGTAGATATTACATTTACGGTTGCTTATTGTACCTTTACCAGGTTGGTGAAGAAGATGAGGCTGTAAAATTACTGCAGCTCAGCAAAGAGGGGGCGGAGTCAGAGACACACAGTCCAGAGGAGGAGGGACTTATTGTAGCAGAATATGAAAGTGATGATGAGGCCACGCCCAAGAGCAGGTATTGATTGTGTTTGTGGATAAATGGATGAGTGTGTGTGTGTGTGTGTGTGTGTGTGTCTTTTCCAGTCTGGAGTTCTCATTGCGTTTTTTCCCCAGGCTGTGCGATGAGGACGATGATGAAGATCTAGAGGAGGATCATGTCACTAAGGTGCATGTTAAAACATTCCACCCTGCATTAGAGAACAAGATTTTTGTGCATGTTTAACAAACATGTTTGTTTTTTTAGATTTATTACTGTAGCCGAACTCACTCTCAGCTGGCTCAGTTTGTGCACGAGGTGCAGAAGAGTCCATACGGGGCCGCTGTTCGCTTGGTTAACCTGGGCTCCAGACAGGTAAACATGCACATAGAATTGTTTTTGTGATACTTTTATCACTACTAATTAAAAACAGTTTAACAATAGTTAGACATATATCACCGTTTAAAAGTTTGAGGTCTTTTGAGAGACTCAGGGTCACCAAGACTACATTTATTTAAATCAAAAAAATAATCAAAACATTTTTTCTCAGAATTGCATGATATAAACTTTTAAAGTTTTAAAGACATAATTGTGAGACATAAACTTGCAATTCTGAGAAATAAAGTCGCAATTCTGGAATATAAACTCTAAATTCTGAGAACAGATCAGTATTTTTCCCCCTAAAAGTTTATATCTCACAATTGTGAGAAAAATGTCAGAATTGCGAGACATAAACTTGCAATTCTGAGAAATGAAGTTTAAATTCTGAGAAATAAAGTCAGAATTGCGAGAAATAAACACTCAATTCTGAGAACAGATCAGTATATTTTCCCCCCTCAAAGTTTATATCTCACAATTGTGAGAAAAAAGTCAGACATGCGAATATAAACTCACAATTGTGAGTTATAAAGTCAGATTTGAGAGACGTAAACTTGCAATTCTGTGAAATAAACTCACAATTCTGTGAAAAAAGTCAGAATTGCGAGATATAAACTTGGAAGTGCGAGTTAAGTCAGAATTGCAAGAAATTCTGAGAAATATAGTCGCAATTCTGAACACAGTATTTTTCCCCCCTCAAAGTTTACATCTCACAATTGTGAGAAAAAAATCAGAATAGTGAGACATGAACGGGCAATTCTGAGAACATAATATTTTTTCCCCCCTCAAAGTTTATATCTCACAATTGTGAGTTATATAGTCAAAATTGCAAGACATAAACTGGCTATTCTGAGAGCACAGTACCCCCCCAAAGTTTAAAAAAGTCATAATTTCGAGATATAACTCTTGCAATTGCGATAATAAAGTCAAAATATTGAGACATAAACTGCCAATTCAGAAATATAGTCACAATTCTGAGAAATAAAGTCAGAATTGCGAGAGATAAACTCTCAGTTCTGAGAACACATCAGTATTTTTGCCCCCCTCACAGTTGTGAGAAAAAAAGTCAGAATTACGAGTTTTTATCTCACGATTCTGACTTTATTTCTCACAATTGTGAGTTTATATCTCGCAATTCAAGAAAAAAAGTGGGTAAGCAATAAAGTTTTTTAATTCAGTAACGAAAATGGGCTTCCATAGTTTAATGCATCCTTACTAAATAAAAATAAATCTTACTAAGTTCAAGCTTTGAAAAGTAGTATATAATGATATGATTATTCTACTATAGGTTAATATGATATATTTAATATAACATAAAACAGTTTTATAATGTCTGTAACAAGAAAACAAATTTCAGAGTTTTTAATGTTTTAATTTTTTTTGTAGAAATGATTTCTGCCACAATGCTAGGCCAGTTTTCAACAATAAATTCTTATGCATCAATAAACTGCTAATTAGATGATGTATGCAATTTTGTCATTTATAGAACCTGTGCATTAACCCAGAGGTTGTCCGACTTGGAAACGTCCAAATGATGAACGACCGCTGTTTAGAAATGCAGAAAAACAAACATGGTCAGAAACGTCATCACAATCTCTGCCAATTCCAAATGACCCAAACATAATCAGGCCAGTATAATATGTTGAAGTTCTGACCTCCATCTGCAGAGAAACGAGAAAAGGCGTCAGACTCTGAGACGAAACGGCGTCGTGGCGTTCCCAAGGCAACGTGTCCCTTCTCAGGCTTTGAAAATTTGATGGCGATGAGGGACGAGGTGCTGGTGAAGGTGCGAGACGTGGAGCAGCTCCTGCAGCACGGTCGGGAGACACACACGTGTCCTTACTATAGCACACGGATGGCCATACCTGCTGCACAGGTACACACACACCTGATGCAATACACTTTTGCACATACACAACTAGGGCTGTGCAGTTAATCGAAATTCAATTTCCATTTCCATTTCGGCTTCAAATGATTATGGAAATACAATTATTGCTTCCGATTCCACCCCCTTTTGGTGCGCTTTTGCTCCTCCATAAAGCCCAGTTTCACATGCAAATTAGTAAAATCATGTAACGTGACTTGCATAAAATGGGACATGCTTGATTCATTAATGTTTTATTGTTTTAAATTAATGAATGTTTTAAAGATTTGATGTTGTGTTTTTAAAAGCACGAAAGAGAATTTGCGTTGTTCTGTGTATGCGTTCAGAGACGGAACAGAATACGGACAAGTAAAGTGGAGGCTTAGCTATTGTTTCAGCTATTAAAATAGTTCAGTTTTGTATATAACGGCTATAAAAGTGAATTAGGCTTATATTTCGTTTTTTTTTTTTTATTAAGTTCATTTGGAAAATTGTTGGGAGGATTTTTTTGTTTGTTAAATATGTTTTTGTTTTTGAAAGGAACGAACAGCGGCTAGTCTGTTTGATCAGTTTGCCTTCTCAGATCATCACGACTTGACTAAAATAAAATCTGTGTAAAACAGTGTTTGGTTTAAACATTAAACCTAGAAAAATGTGCGCTATTAGGCGCATATCCAGTTGTTTTGCAGAGAGTGGAAGCTAAAGCCGCTTTGCAGGAGGCGCCAGCAGGATCACATTCATTTTTTTCCCCAGTGGAAACAATTTTAAATTGTCCATCAAAACAAAAAACCTCGCAAATACATGCCTTACAGACATGATAAATGCATACATAGAATTATTTGTTAAATTATTACTTAACGAAATAAAACAAAAACACTTTCATTACTATGTAATTCGTAAAGATGCTTTTCTCTCTAAAGGTGCGTCAAAGAGGAGATTGCGAGTCAGGATCTTTGTGACACTGACTCAGAATACACTAGTTTATTCATAAATAATTCAAATATCTCCTTACTATTTCCCCCAACACATTCATTGTTATTTATTTTTGCCGGTGAAAGTGAAGTCTCACTAGCGCAGCAATTTTTTAATCACCATAATTGATGGACGTCTAAAATATAAAAATAAGGAGAATTCTGAACTATTACATGAAAATTGGCCAATGTCCAACCCTAGGGGCATAAAAAATTAAAGGAGGGCTCTAATCAATCATATAAAGTTCCGGACCCACTCATAATCGTGTTAAATCGTGATTACAATATTGACCAAAATATTTGTGATTATGATTTTTGCCATAATCGAGCAACCCTATACACAACCCTGTGCATTCAGTCTTTCTCTTTTTCAGGTGGTGGTGTTACCGTATCAGTCGCTGCTCCATGCTTCCACCCGTAAAGCGTCGGGGATCAAACTAAAAGATCAGATTGTCATTATAGATGAGGCTCATAATCTGACTGACACCATCTCAGCCATACACAGCACAGAAATCAGTGGAGGACAGGTACATGGACACAAATACTTACTGATTAGACCTGGTGTACTCAAACTAGTTAACTGATGTGTGTTTCTTATGTTTCAGCTCTGCAGGGCTCATTCACAGCTCTCTCAGTACTGTGAGCGCTACAGGTACAAATACAACACATCTAATTTAGAATGAAGATTTTTATTATTTACACACCTTCATGTTGTTTCCACACCTTCTGTGGAACACAAAAAGAGAAGAATGTTCACACAATGAAAATGAATTGATCTGATGGTGTTTACGAGAGTCTCTTGTGGTACCAAAGATGTATTTATTTAATCAAAAATGCTGTAAATATTCTGAAATAGTATTACAATTCAAAACACCATTTTCTATTTTAACATAGTTAAAATTGTAATTTATTCCTGTGATGCAAAGTTAAATTTTCAGCATCATTACTTTAATCTTCAGTGTCACACGATCCTTTAGAAATCATTCTAATATGCTGAAAAGGGAAAAAGCATAAAAAGAAATTCAAGCCTGCTAACTACTAAAGTAATGTTTTAGATATCAGGTCATATTGTGATTTAATGTGCATGTAATTTTGTCAAATGGTTGCAGAAGTCGATTGAAGGCTAAAAATCTGATGTACATCAAACAGATCCTCTTTGTGCTGGAGGGCCTTGTGCGTACACTTGGAGGTCAGCTTTGTGGCATATTGTTTTGTTTGTGTACTTTATCTTGTTCTATCTCATTTTATCTAGATGATTTATTGCTTTGGTTTCCTGTTAACAGGTAAAGTGGGTCAGAATCCGAACACTCAGTCCTGTCAACCAGGTAAACAAACACAACCTGCACGTAGAGTACAAGAAACGGTTTGTTCCTAAGTGTTTTCTTCCTTCATGACGTGTTTTCAAAAATGTTCTTTTGATTTTGAATTCTGTACACAACAGGAAGCGAGCTGCTGACTATAAATGACTTCCTGTTTAAGGCTCAAGTTGATAACATAAACCTTTTTAAGGTACTACACTGACTCAGTATTATTTGCTGTATATACTATTATTTTATTTATACTTTTTTAATTAGCATTTATTATTTTTATTTTTCAGTTTTTAATGTATTTTTATTTCAGTTTTAGTAATTTAATTCAAACATTTTATTTCAGATAGCTACCAGTTCAACATTTCATCATATATTTCTATTTTATTTTATTTCAGCTTTACTTCAATTTACACTACACCAACTTAATAATTATTTATATATTATTTATAATAATAATCAATTATTTAATGTACTGCACTGACTCAGCGTTTTTATATAATGTTATATATTAATATTTTGAATGAACTGTTATTTTAATTTTTTCAGTAATTTTAGCAATTCAACTTTAACATATTCTATTTCAGATAGCTACCAGTGTAAAATTGTCATTATCATTTGACTTTTTGTTTTTCATCAAATATTTTGTTTTATTTCAGTGTTATTTCAGTTTACAAATTTTTTTTTAATAGTTTTACTTGATAACAACACTACACCAATTTAATTGGTTATTATTATAAATAATATATAAATAATAAATAATACATTTGTTTTATTGCACTGACTCAGTGGTTTTTATATACTATTATATTATATATTATATATTAATATTTAGAATTAACTTTTATTTTCAATTTTTAGTACATTTTTCAAATTAATTTTAATTATTATTATTTTTTAATATAATTCAGTTTATCTTTTAGATTTTTTAGAAAAAAATTACATTTTATTTCAGATAGCAACCAGTGCAACATTTCTTGTTATTTCAGTTTTTGTTGTTTTGAATTTTTATATATATATATATATTTTATATATATATATAAGCTTTATTTCAGTTAAAAAAAAACTTCAGGGATTTACTTACTACTTTACACTACACCAACTTCATTGTTTATTATTATAAATAATACACACACACACTTTATATATATATATATATATATATATACACACACACACACACACACACACACACACACATATATACACACACATACATATATATACACATTTTTTTTTTTTTTGCTGTTGTTTATTTTAGTATTTTTTATTTTATTTTTTTTATTTTATTTTTGTAATTTAACTTAAACTTATTTTATTTTAGATATCCTCCAGTGCAACATTCTCATTTGGGAATTTTCATGTGTGTATTTTAATGTCACTGTATTTATATATAATGTGGTTTAATCTTTCTTTTAAAGGTCCAGAAATATTTTGAGAAGAGCATGATCAGCCAAAAGGTGAGTACAACTCCATTTAAAAAAAAATATCCGCAAAAAAAACACTCTGATTATCTGTGTCCTGTGTGTAGCTGTGTGGATTTGTGGAGAAATACGAAGGCAGTGGTGTAAACACACACTCCAGCTCTAAAAACAAAGAGAACCGTCGCACAGAAGGACTCGGGCGCTTTCTGCAGACGCTTCAGAACAAGCCTATAGGTACAGTCTGGTCTCAGTCAACATTAACTCACACTTCCTTATACACACTGATTTTGCACAGAGAAGCAGTGTGGTTTTGATCTTCTAGATGTTTCAGAGCAGCAGGTGGCAGTAGAAGACAAACCAATCATGGCTTCTCCAATGATGCTGGTTGAAAGTTTCCTGTTTGCCCTCACTAACGCCAACAAAGATGGACGAGTTGTGATACAAAAACAGGGTTGGTGAGAATTTGATCACACGCACATAGATACACATATGAGATTGTCTCACACATACTTCTCCATTGTTCCTCCAGCATGTCTTTCTCAGAGCAGCCTGAAGTTTCTCTTGCTGAACGCCGCAGTTCACTTCGCACAGATCGTCCAGGAGTGCAGGGCTGTGATCATCGCCGGGGGAACCATGCAGCCCGTCAGTTAAAAAACACTATTGGACACAGCTGTCTCAGTTACATAACCCTAAACAGACATATTCAAGACTCTCAGTGTGTAGAACAGCATGCTGAAAGCAAGACTTTGTGTTAATGCAGGTTGCTGATTTTAAAGAGCAACTTCTGTTTTCCGCCGGAGTCACGGAGGAACGTATTTTAGAGTTCTCATGTGGTGAGTTTACATTATTGTGCACGTTTCTTCTTGTTTTTTTTGCTATGTTGCTTATTATGTGTGTAACTCTTGCATAATGGCTTCAGGTCATGTCATAGCCCCTGAGAACATCCTACCCATCGTCCTTTGCGCCGGCCCCTCAGGACAACAGTTGGAGTTCACTTTTCAAACTAGAGACACGCCACAGATGGTAAAACCTGAGCAAATTAGAACTGCCACAGATGGCTGCACACAAACACAACTGAAAATGTGCTCGTCTTAAATTATGGCCAGAAAAGTATCATCAGTTGCACAACTGAAAAGATGAAATTTGTTATTAAAAGACCTTAAAGTTCTTGAGTCACAAAATTAAATGTTGCAAGCACTGCAAAAATTAATATCAGTCAGTATTTTTGATTAAATAAATGCCTTGTTGAGCATAAGATACTTCTTTAACCCAAAAGAATGTTCTGAATGATCTTTATACAAAAAAGGTCAATAGTTTACACCCCCTTTCAGAATTTGCAAAATAAGAGTGATCATACAAAATGCATGTTATTTTTTTCTTTAGTACTGACCTGAATAAGATATTTCACATAAAAGGTATTTACATATAGTCCACAAGAGAAAAGAATAGTTAAAAGAATTTCTAAAAGTTTATGTACACCTGATTAATACTGTGTTGTTACCTTAATGATCCACAGCTGTTTTTGTTTTGTTTAGTGACAGTTGTTCATGCGTCCCTTGTTTGTTCTGAACAGTTAAACTGCCTGCTGTTCTTCAGAAACAGCAGGCAGTATGTCCCTCAAATTCTTTGGTTTTCCAGATTTTTTTTTTGTATTTGAACTCTTTCCAACATTGACTGTATAATTTTGAGATCCATCTTTTCACACTGAAGATGATTGAGGGACTCATATGCAACTATTACAGAAGGTTCAAACGCTCACTGATGCTCCAGAAGGAAAAACGATGCATTAAGAGCTGGGGGTCAAAACTTTTGAACAGAATGGAGAAAAAGCCTACTTTTTTCTTATTTTGCGTCAATGTGTGTTTTTTTTTTTTTTTTTTATAAGTACTGCTAATAAGTTCAGTTTACCCTGATCTTCATATTCAAAAAGGTTTTACTCCTAGGCTCTTAATACATGGTTTTCTTCTTCTTTTTTCTCCATCAGTGAGCATTTGAACATTCTGTAATTGCTGCATATGAGTCCCTCAGTTGTCCTCAGTGTGAAAAGATGGATCTCAAAATCATAGTCATTGTTGAATGGGGTTCAAATACACAAAAATGCATTTTTATAAATGTATACGTTTAATATATGTAAACATCTTTAATGTGAAATATCTTATTTAGGTCAGTATTTTGTATGATCCCTCTTATTTTGGTAAAATAAAGAACATTTTGCAGATTATGAAAGGGGGGTGTAAACTTTTGACCTCAACTGTACCTGTTACCTATATCAGATGGAGGAGACGGGACGCGTTCTATCAAACCTCTGTAACATAGTGCCGGGGGGCGTGGTCTGTTTCTTCCCCTCCTACGAATATGAGAAGAGGATTCTGGGACACTGGGAGAATACTGGCGTCCTTCAGCGGCTACAGTCTAAGAAGAAGGTACACAAACACTGGCACTTCTATGCCAAGTCAGTTTATGCTCGAGTTAATATGCTCTGTGTGTTTCAGATTTTCCAGGAGCCGAAAAAAGCTAGTCAGGTTGAGCAGGTGCTCAGTGACTATTCCAAGTGTATACAGGTGTGTTAGTGTGTGAATATTATTATACTTACGAGTAAACTAGAACAGGTCTGGCTGTTTATAGCTAAGGTAAATTACATGTTGTGGTTTGTTATGTTAATACAGCACTGTGGTGATGCTGGAAGTGGCCAGACAGGGGCGCTGCTATTCTCTGTAGTAGGAGGGAAAATGAGTGAAGGAATCAACTTCTCTGACGACCTGGGCAGGTAAAACTGTTTAAAATCATAAACTGAAATATTAAAAAACACTAGGGATGCACTGAAATGAAAATACTGGGCTGAAACCAAAAATTTTAGATGCAAAAAAAACAAAAAAACATTTTGCTGCATGTATTTGTTTTTTTTTTTTTTTGTAGTTTATTTTATTTTTGTAGTTTTAATTATTTGTTTATTTATTTCCATAATTAATTTTGTTTTAGTGATTTTCATACTTCAGCTTAAACAAAAAAATGTTGACTTGCCAGCTAATTAAGTTTATTTATTTATAATATCTTTTCTTTTTTTTAAATTAACTTTTATTATAAAATTATTATATAAATAAATAGTGCTAAGGCAACACTTTTTTTTGTTTTGTTTAAGTTGAAGTATTAAAATCATTAAAACAAAAAAATGCATTAACTGAAATAATTAAAACTACAAAAATAAAATAAAGTATAAAAAAAAAAATACTTTGTAAAATATTTATAATTTTATTAAATAATAATTAACTTACAAACTTTAACTTTTTAAAAAACAAGCCCTAATTTTCAGCAGCTGAAATTTGGCTGCATCCCTACATTTTTTTTTTTTTTTTTTTTTTTTCCATTTAATTTTATT
The DNA here is from genome assembly GCA_033026305.1 of Cirrhinus molitorella. Lineage (NCBI taxonomy): Eukaryota > Metazoa > Chordata > Actinopteri > Cypriniformes > Cyprinidae > Cirrhinus > Cirrhinus molitorella. The sequence goes on along the minus strand of CM065127.1, from coordinate 6,345,886 downwards.
TATTTCCATTATTTTTTGTTTGTGATTTTAATACTTTTAAAAATAATGTTGCCTTGGCAGCTAATTAAGTTTACTTATTTATTTACTTATTTCTTTTTTTTCAATTAACTTTTTTTATTATTATAAAATTATAAAAATAATTAATAATTATTATAAATAATACATATTTTTAAGTACATTTTTAAGTAAAGTTAATAAAAAATAAGAAATAATGGAAATAAATAAACTGGAATAATTAAAATAAACTAATAAAAAATAAAATTACAAAACATTTACGAAATGACTAAAACATAAACTAAAATAAAATATAAAAGTAAGACACTAATTCAAAATATTAATAATAAATACTATATTATATTAATGGTACTACAATGTTAAAAAAAAATTAAACCTATTTTAGTTCAACTGCCAACTAAGGCAACATTTCCAATTGTTTAGTTTAAGTTTTGTTTAGTTTTAAAGTACAAAAAATAAAAATAACTAAACACAAAAATAAAAACACACAAAAAAAAACAATTACTATTTCTAATACTTTCTTAAAATTAATAAAGAAAATAAACAAAATGTAAAATATAAAAAATATGAAAACTATTTCAAAATCTAAATAAATACTATAATTATAATTATATTTAAAAAACACTGTATACTGCTTCACTTACAGTTTTTTTCAAAATAGTATGTAGTGTATACTAAACCGTATGTAATAAGTAATATGATAGAAATGAATGAACCACAATATATGACCGGCGTTTGTCTTATGTTATCTATAAAAGCATGTTTTTTTTAAATCATTGAACGAATCATTCTGCATCGGTGCTTGTGTTTAGATGTATCGTTATGGTAGGAATGCCGTATCCTAACATAAAGTCACCGGAGCTGCAGGAGAAGATGGCATACCTGGACAAGAACATGGTGAGACTTCCTACAAAATGGTGCATATGGGAACTTGTGGTAAAAATCCATCATTTTTAACTCTCTCCCTTCTGTTTCAGCCTCACATTGGTGGTAAAAGTCCTGGGAAGGCGTTGATTGAGAATCTTTGTATGAAAGCTGTCAATCAATCAATTGGTAGGCAGAGCCCCCTACTCATGCAGTTCAGTGCTAATTAACAAAGGGCAAACAAATGTTCAGAATAGCATACAAGCATAGTACTTTTATCATTAGTTCCATATAAGACTAATATGCAAACAGAGTAAAGCTCAGTTTCTCACATTTGTTTTGGACTTCTCATCCCACACAGGTCGTGCGATCCGTCATCGTGGCGATTACGCGTGTATTGTGCTGTGTGACCACCGCTACGCCCGATCAGGCACACTGCAGAAACTTCCAGAATGGATTCGATCCAGCACACATACGCACACGACATTTGGTCCAGCCTTCGCCAGCGCCAGGAGGGTAAGCATACTGTGCAGTATGTAGTATGCACTGCCTACTTTTTTAAAGGGGGCATAACAGTTTCACCCAATCTCATGTTAATCTTGAGTACCTATAGATACCTATATATATCCAAAAAGCCCTAAGTTTTATCATATTTACAAAAGAAAGGTACTGCTACAAACTGCATTCACTGTTCACGTAATGCTGGGTTCTTCGGGAAGCTGAGAAAGGTATAATTTCCTTACAAACAAAACCATTACTTCTTTAGAGACATTCTTCCAGCGTGAGTCCCGTTCAGCCGTGCAGCCGAACAAAGCGGGTTAATGGGTACGCTCTTGCAATCTCTCTGGTTGATGTGGGCGCAGGCGCACTTTTCCAAGAGAAATGCCCATATAAAGAGTTCCACCCTTCATGAAGTCATGAAGAGCCATGATTGAAAAAAACCTTTAAGAAACCTTTAAGAAACCCAGAAATGTGTATTTGGCACAGAAATACTCTGTTATATGTTTCAAAATTGGTTTTTGAAACATTGGCCATGTTTGGCATGAGAATCCAACTCTTTAACAGTGGAAATAACTTAACATGCATGAAACGGCATTGAACCCCCCCTTTAAAAATTGTATGTGAAACAGCATGCAATAATTATAAAACAATCTTTATGTTGCAGTGAGTATCCTGTTATTATAATTTAGAATTAAATATTTAGCATTTTCAATCCAGTTTTTGTTTAAATCTCTATACGCAGTGTATTTATTAATGTATTTTAATTGTATAATTCTTTTATTATTGTAGTTTTATAATAAAATTAAAATATTATTTTGAATAACAATAATACAGTTGAGGTCAGAAGTGTACACCCCCTTTCAGAATCTGCAAAATGTTAATTATTTTACCCAAATATCATACAAAATGCATCTTATTGTTTATTTACTACTGACCTGAATAAAATATTTCACATTTGATATCCATCTTTTCACACTTTCACACATATTACAGAAGGTTCAAATGCTCACTGATGTGCCAGAATGAAAAACGATGCATTAGAGCCAGGGGTGTAAACTTTTGAATGGAATGGAGATCTACTTTTTTTTTTGCCTAAATATATATTTTTTTCATTTAATACTGCCCTTCAGAGGCTACAGAAAATAATTACATGATTCCCAGAAGTTAAATTTACTCTGATCTTCAAAACCTCTTAATGCATGGGTTTTCCTTCTTGAGCATCAGTGAACATTTGAACCTTCTGTAATAGTTGCATATGAGTCCCTCAGTTATCCTCAGTGTGAAAAGATGGATCTTAAAAGCATACAGTCATTGTTGGAAATGGTTCAAATACAAAAAAATGCTGGAAAACCAAAGAAATTGTGGGACCTCGATAATTTTTCTGAAGAACAGCAGACAGTTTAACTGTTCAGGACAAATGCTGACAAAGCTGTGGATCATTCAAGTAACAACACAGTATTAAGAATCAAGTGTATGTAAACTTTTGAACAGCATTTTTTCTTGTGGACTATATGTAAACATCTTTCATTTGAAATATCTAATTCAGGTCAGTGCTAAAACAATAACATGCAGTTTGTATGATCCCTCTTATTTTGGTAAAATAATTAGCATTTTGCAGATTCTATGGGGAGGTGTAAACTTTTGACCTCAGCTGTAGTTATTGTATAGTAATTGAAAAGTGGGGAAAAAAAAACAGGTTCTCTTTCTTTTTTTTTCTTTAGCTGATCACTTGCCTGACGCATGCAGCTTCATTTCTAAAACAGATAGAATGTCATTGTGGTAGACTGATAGACAGGAGTGTGTGAAGTGCGACTGAGGGCGTCTCTCCAGCTGCGTGCCGTTTTAATGAGACAGACGTTCTCCAGCTGTGCTCTCTGTAAGCAGGTCTGTTCTAATGACAGGAAGTCGAGGATGACAGGATGAGGATGATTTGTTAGCCGTATGTTCCCTGTCTGATCCTTTATTTGATTCCACAGTTCTTCCTGGAGAAGCGACAGAGGCCGCCGCTCTGAGGCCATCGACTCGACAGGGCCGAGCCGCGTGTGTAAAAATACTATGGTGTGTCCTGCATTATGGATGTTTGTTTGACTACTCTGGCCTTGTGAATTATTGAGGCGGAGTTCTGCCGCCTCTGTCCTCGGGTTCTGTGTTTTTGGTTCTGTCTTGACTTTCATTTAAATAAAGAAGATTTTTACAAGACTGGAGTGGTTTCTATGTTTGTAAATCCAAAATGTGAAGCCATTCAGTCGATTAGAGTTTATTTTCTGTGCTAAAGCTACTAATACCAGAGATGTTTTAGAGCATGTAAAACAAAAAATATCAAAAAATACAACTTTTTTTTTTTTTTTTTTTTACATACTTTTCTTCCTTAAGGAACATTTGATATTTCACCATCAACTTTGTAATGTCACATTTTGAATGTGCATGAGATGTGAAAAATGTTGCAATTAATTATTAAAGTCAACATAAAACAACCATAATGTGAGATTTACGAATTAAAGTGGTTCACATTACCTAATAGTGCTTATGTGGACTAGATAACATCAGATTAAAAGGAAGGTCATTTAAAAATGATGTTTTTTGATGAAAGATTACAAAGATTGAATTTTTTGATAAATCGTGTGCGAATGAACAGAAACACAAATAGGCTGAATTTAGAGTCATGTTGACGTTTTCAATTTAGTTTCTTGTTAAATTGTCTTAACTGTTGCTAGTCTGTTAAATATTGTCAAAAAGATATCACTTCCAGTTCATTCTTTATAATGGAACTAGGTCTAGTCAAGCATAACTGCATTATGGGATACCATATGCCCTGATACATACTGTAGCTCACTCAGGAATTCTATGCATAATGTTTAATATGCATCAGAAATAGTATTTTTCCATATTTATATGAATTTTTGTATTTTGTTATAGATTTTTTAAATGGTTGAAAATGTTTAAGCTCTATATTTTAATATTAGTATCATTCATGAATACTGTATTTTTTTCTCTTGCTCTGTAAAATAAATTATACTTATTATACTCTTTTATTAGACAGATTTTAAATGCTTTTTTTTACTTGATCCAAAGTACAGCAAAAACAGAATTAAAAAAAAATAAAATTTACTATTTAAAATAACCATTTTCTATTTGAATATATTATAAAATGTAATTTATTCCTGTGATCAAAGTTGAAATTTTAGGCATCATTACTCCAGTAAGTGTCACATGATCTTTCAGAAATCATTATAATATGCTGATTCCCTGTACAAGAAACATTTATTATTATCATCATCATCAATATTTAAAACAGTTGAGTACATTTTTTCAGGATCCTTTCATGAATAGAAAGATCCAAAGATCAGCATTTATCTGAAATAAGCTTTTGTAACATTATACACTATACCATTCATATTTTTTTTGTTAAAGAAATGATAGAAATTAATACTTTTATTTAGCAAGGATGCATTAAATTGATCAAAAGTGATGATGAAGACATTTATGATGTTACAAAAGATTTCTATTTCACATAAATGCTGTTCTTCTGAACTTTCTATTCATCAAAGAAACCTGAAAAATTCTACTCCACTGTTTCCAACATAATAATACATGACACAGGAATAAATTAAGATTTTAAAAATACATTTATACAGAAAACAGTTATTTTGAACAGTAAAAATATTTCAAAATTGTTTTTGCCGTACTCTGGATCAAATAAATGTGTATATACGTTTTTTATTTTACAGTATAGTATTGTTGTAGTAGTATTATGTTATTAAAAATATTAGAGTTATTAAATTTGTTATAATTTGCACTGATGAATCAAACACAGATGACCAAAAATGTGAATGTTGACAAAGATGTCATGTTGACTTTAATAATATAATCTTTCAGACTATGTGGGAATTAATGACATATAGAACACATCATTTTACACTTCTGTTAATCCACTGACCTTCAGGTTACAATACAAGAGACCAAACGTCTCACTCGACACTTCACAGCTCTCCTTGGAGAGACAATATCTCCAGACCCTGTCTATGAGGATTTCAACTCGTGAATCTTGAGTTTCGCACTCGACTCCGGGTCGCCATGGTTACGCCTCCCAGTCGTCTTCATCGTCTGCGGCCGATTGCTGTGGCGCTGGAAGGGGCGGGATCACATCTGACATCCTGGCGAACGCGCCGCCGGAGCTGGCAGGTGCTTCGGATGAGTCTCCGCCCGCTGGGCCCTTGCCAGAGATACCTGTCAAATATTCACAATGAAAAATGCATCAGGTGGGATGAAAGCACTGAGACTGAGGCACTATAATAAAGGTTTCAAACGCACCTTTCCTGCGCATGGCCAATTTGTTGAAGAGGTCAGACATCAGGTCGCCACCGCTCACCACTGCCCCAACTGGAAGAAATATGATTGTTAGGCTTTGCGATAGAAAAAAATAACTACAATGATGCAATGGAATGTTCTTTTGAACATTCTATTCATCAAAGAATTCTGAAAAAATGTATCACAGCTTCTACAAAAATATGAAGCAGCACAGAATGATTTCTGAAGGATCATGTGACACTAACGACTGGAGTAAAATCACAGGAATAAATGACATTTTAAAACATATTCAAATAGAAAACAATTCTTTTAAATTGTAATATTTCACAATATTACAGTTTTTTTCTGTATTAAGATGGTGAGCATAAGAGACTTCTTTCATAAACATTAAAAAAGGCGTATATTAAGCGAAAGTCATATGGATTGCATTTATTGTGCTTTTTTGATCTTTTTGGAGCCTCCACAGCATCTGTCCCATTAACTTAAATTGAAAAATAAATAGCAGCTTGGATGTTCTGCTAAATATCTCCTTTTGTATTCCTCAAAAGAAAGAAGACCTGTTTCCTATGACTGCCTTTGTTGTTTTCTCTAGCAAACAGTGCATATTTAAGGAGAATAACAAGTAGCAAAGATTGTTAAATTGCTTTCTTTCAAAACTTAAGTGTGGCATTTACTCTCACCCAAGTGCTAAATCATTAGTAATTACCTCTCAGAGATAGCAAATTCAAAAGACCACAAAGTTTATCCATTGATAATATATCAATGAAGAATTTGAAATATCTGAGACTTTGTGAGTCCAGAGACAGTCGATTTCAGAGCAAATGTCAAGCAGATTTAAAAAGCCTTAATAGGGCAGATTTAATGAAAGTAAATTTCTCTTTTGACCTTTCCAAATACCACAGCACTCTTCCTTATATCAGCGATACTGAAACACAATGAAATCCTCTTGTTTTAAAAATGAATACTCTTGTACTCTTAATGTGCTCATTTTGCAAAATAGCTGCATGTACATTTTTACATACAGCTGAGGTCAGAAGTTCTGCAAAATTTTAGTAATTTCACCAAAATAAATAAATAAAATTTATGTAGTACTGACCTGAATACGATACTTTACATAAAAGATGTTTACATATAGTTCAAAAGAGAAAATAATAGTTGAATTTACAAAAACAACCCTGTTCAAAAGTTTACATACACTTGATACTTAATACTGTGTTGTTACCTGAATGATCCTCATCTGTGTTTTTTTGTTTGTTTGTTTAGTGATAGTTGTTCATGAGTCCCTTGTTTGTCCTGAACAGTTAAACTGCCCACTGTTTTTCAAAAAAAAAACCTTCACAGGGTTCCCACTCTAAGCCAAATGTCAAATTCCCTGACTTTTCCCTGACTAAAAAGCCGAATTTCCATGACCTATAATGAATGGATTAATCAATTTGCAAGCTTTATTTATTTATTCACAGATATTTTTAGTACACAACACACATACTAAACTACTACTTTTTTTTCTTTTACCCGTTTATATTTTTCTGTCCTATTTACAGAAATTAACTTATGGTTTTTATGCTTTCATAACCATAACAACAGGCAAAACGCATGAAACAACGCAATAAAACAAAATATGGTACAGAAAAATTACATTTTGATAAATGGAAACAAAAAATGTAAAGGAACAAACAAAAATCCCTGATATTTCATGACTTGGACAAAATAAATATAAAATTCCCTGACTTTCAATGTCTGGAATAGACCTTTTATAATTCCATGATATTCCAGAAATTCCATGACCCGTGGGATCAGCATTTTTGTGTATTTAAATCCTTCCCAACAATGACTGTATGATTTTGAGATCCATATTTTCAGTAGGGACTCATATGCAGCTATTACAGAAGGTTCAGATGCTCCAGAAGGAAAAACAATGCATGAACAGAATGAAGATGTGTGCATTTTTCTAATTTTGCCTTAATATCTTTTTTTTTTCATTGTGCTGCACAATGAAAATAAGTGCTGCCCTTTAAAGCTACAGAAAGTACTTACATGTTTCCCAGAAGACAAAATAAGTCAAATTTACCCTGATCTTCAAATTTAAAAAGATTACACCCCCGGCTCTTATTGCAATGTTTTTCCTTTTGAAGCATCAGTGAGCGTTCTTTCTGTAATAGTCGCATTACAGAGTCCCTCAGTTGTCCTTAGCGTGAAAAGATGGATCTCAATATCATACAGTCATTGTTGGAACAAGTCCAAATACACAAAAAGGCTGAAAAACCAAAGAATTTGTGGAACCCTGAAGGATTCTTCTAACTGTTCAGGATGAACAAGGTACTCATCAACAACTACCACTGAACAAAAATAATATTGTGTTTTCTCATTCAGGAGAAAACCCAATATTAAGAATCAACTTTTGAACGGGGTCATTTTTATAAATTCAACTATTATTTTCTCTTGTGGATTATATATAAAATATCTTATTCAGGTCAGTACTAAATAAAATAACATGCATTTTGTATGACCCCTCTTATTTTGGTAAAATAATTAACATTTTGCAGATTCTGACCTCAACTGTATATTCTGGAAGGTGCACCTATGCAGTTACTAGGATGCTGCTTACTGGTCCAATGTCTCTACATATGGCTTGGCTTTTATAATGCTTCCATTAGCAAACACTACTAATAAGTTTCTTACCCTAATAGCAGTTTAGCTAATGTTAACACCCTCTAATTGACCCTGTCTGACAGTCTGTTTTTAGTGCAGAGTGTAAACACTGGTGGCGTCTGACCTTGCTCTTGTTCCTTCTGTTTCTTCTTCTCCATCTTGCGCTCTTTTACATTGCGGAGGTTTGCTTTGCCGATACCGCCGGCATTTCGGATTGACTCCAGCAGACTTGCTCGCCCGTCCGATGGCTGTAACACCTCAGTAGGGGCTCCTTTCACTGTACCTGATACACACAAACATGAAAGAAGGTGGAAAATGTATGTATTTATTCAGCAAGTTTAACACTGATATTATTAAGAAATAATTTCTAAAGGATCATGTGACACTGAAGACAGGAGTAATGATGCTGTATTTGTATCCCAGGAATAAATTGCATTTTAAAATATATTCGAATATATATATCACAACTGCACATGTAAAGAGACCACTTTCAATTCGCTATAACTTTTAATGACATCAAAGTTGGCATGCTGTCGAAGCAATAAAAAAAATTTGAAAGTCCATAATTCTGAAAATGAATCCTCTACCTGTGGGAGGGACTTGACTTGACACGTTATCAGTGCTGTCTGCTGCGATAGGTGGAGGTGGGGGTGGAGGGGGTGGAGCCGGAGAAGTTCCAGGGGGCGGGACTGATACCTGAGTTGGCTCTGGTGGAGGAGGGGGTGGAGGAGGAGGAGGTGGAGCCTCAAGCCTAAAATGAGAATCTTAAACAAAAACAAATAATTGTATTTGTTTTATGTTTACAAATAAAAATTGATTACGTTTTTATATATATTTTTTTAAGAAGTCTCTTCTGCTCATCAACCCTGCACTTATTTGATCCAAATACAGCAATATAACAGTAATGTTGTAAAATATTTTTACTAATTAAAATAACTGTTTTCTATTTAAATACATTTTAAAATGTAATTTATTCCTGTGATTTCAAAACTTAATTTTCAGCATCATTACTCATTAGTGTCACATGATCCTTAAGAAATCATTCTAATATGCTGATTTGCTGTTTAAGAAACATTTATTATTATTATTATTACACTACACCAAAATTATTAAAAGCTTGGAGTCAGTATAATTTTTTTTTGTAAAAGAAATGATAGAAATTAATACTTTTATTTAGAAATTATGCTTTAAATTGATCAGAAGTGATGATAAGTTACAAAATATAATGTTATTATGTTACAAAAAATTCTATTTCAGATCAATTCTGTTCTTCTGAACTTTCTATTCAGAAACCTGAAGAAAAAAAAAAATCTACTCAGCTGTTTTCAACATATTAATAACAAATGTTTTTTGAGCAGCAAATCAGAATATTACAACGATTCCTGAAGGATCATGTGACTGGAGTAATGATGCTAAAAATTCAGCTTAAAAATCACAGGAATAATATTTTTTTAAATATACTCAAATAGAAAACAGTTCAAATGTCACTATTTTTGCTGTACTTTGGATCAAATAAATGCAGGCTTGGTGAGCGGAAGACACTTCTTTAAAAAAAAACATAAACAATCTTATATAATCTTATATAGTGTATATAATTATAAAATGTGATTTCTCAAAAAATCTGCCATAAAAGAATGTTAATCATGATCCACTACCACCAGATCCACTAGATTCATCGTGCTCCGTGCCAAACGAAGGAAGTTCAGGGATGCTGTTGCTGGCAGGAACGGATGGTGCGAACCCTGGGCCGAGGTCAGCGCTGTACATGAGGTCATCCGCAATTCCAGGCAAGTCAGGCAGGTAAGACGGCACATCGATCTCAGGCACCTGGCCCAGATCTGGCACATAGAAATAATTCTCTGCGGTCTGAGAAGAAAGCACAAACGTCACATCAGCTGAGCTTGCCTCCTGTTTTCAATGTATCGCTTCATTATAGGAGTGACTGAATGGCCCACCTGTCTCTCCAGCTGCTCTCTCTTGGTGATTGACAGTGGTGCATCAAACGGTTTATCTTCCTTTTCTGTCTCCAACGTGGTGTGTGTTTTAGTCACGGCGCCCGCCAGAGGGTCGAGAAACACATATTTCTTATAGCTGAAAATACACAAACACGCACAGCGATGATTATATGAGCGTTAATAAGGTTGCATCGGCAGTGCCGCATTCAGTCAATATGTGTAGGTGTTTGTGTACTCACAGGTTCTCTGTTGTGTTGAACAGCAATAAGGAGCTCACTGAGTTGACATTTCTCGGCAAACTTCCCAAACCCTCCTCTGTCTCATCCTCAGAGCGCTTCTTAGTGTTTACGCATACTGGCAAATACATCAACTTCTCCTATAAAACACATTTATGGTTCATTTTATTAAACATTTTTAACAAATTTGTGTTGATGGTTTTACACTGACATTACAAGTTTAGTGTTTAAAGTTTTGAAACTACAAAGAACTTCTCATAAAGAGAATTTGATGCTGATATTTTCACAAACATCATTAGTTAACAATTGTTAAGTGCTTATGTGCCTGATAAAGCTGAGTTTCCCTCATGAGTGAACTGTCCAATGGCATTTTTTAACTTGGAAAAAGTAAATGTATAAAGCATGTAACACAACAACAATGAAAAGCAACCTGCAAACAAGTTTTTCAAAATTACATTTAACATGAAAGGTAACATTTTAACTTTTCAAAATTATTTTACTTTATTATACATTTTTAAATATGTTACTAAATATGTTAATTTAAATACACTACCAGTCATAAGTTTTTGAACAGGAATATTTGTAATGTTTTTTTCTGCTCACCCAGCCTGCATTTATTTGATCCAAAGTACAGCGAAAACATTACAATTGTGAAATATATTTACTATTTAAAATAACAGTTTTCTATTTTAATATATTTAAAAATATAATTTATTCCTGTGATTTTAAAGTTGAATTTTTAACATCATTACTCCAGTCACATGATCCTTCAGAAATCAATTCTAATATTCTGATTTGCTGCTCAAAAAACTATTATTATTATTATTATTATTATTATTATTATTATTATGTTGAAAACAGGGGAGTCCATTTTTTTCAGGATTCTTTGATGAACAGAAAGTTCAGAAGAACAGCATTTATCCGAAATATAAATCTTTTGTAAATTATAAAATGTATATCATCACTGTTAATCAATTTAAAGCAATAAAACTTATTTTCCAAAACAAACAAAAAAATTATACTGACTCCAATTTTTTGAATGGTATAGTGTATAATGCTGCAAAGCTTTTTATTTCAGATAAATGCTGATATTTGGATCTTTCTATTCATCAAAGAATCCTGAAAAAATTGACTCAACTGTTCTAAATATTATTAATAATAATAATAATAAAAACAGCAAATCAGCATATTATATTGATTTCTGAAGGATCACGTGACACTGAAGACTGGAGTAATGATGCTGAAAATGTAACTTTGATTATGTTATTTTAAATAGTAAAAACATTTTGCAATATTACTGCTTTTGCTTTATACTGAATCAAATAAATGCAGGCTCGGTGGGCAGAAGAGAATTCTTTAAAAAACATAAATAAATCTTGCAAAAACTGACTGGTAGTGTATGTTAATTTTTCAATTGAAAAAATGGTGTATTCATTATTTTAACTACATTTGTAAACATTTAATAAACAGTTTTAAATATGTATATGAATTGATTATTTGTCTATCTATTTAATTCTTGTTTAAATTAATAAATTGGGAATTTATTGCTTTATTTTCTTTGTAAGTGTCACTGTTAGTCCACCATAAAATCAAGGTAACAGCATTGATATTTTAACATTACAACAGCAATTCTATTACAATGATTTTGTTTTTAAATAAACTTAAAAAATAAAAAAGGAAATAAAACTTTTTAAAATCAACAAATTAATAGACATTTATTTTTTTTTTTATTTAATTCATGTTTAAAAATTAAATAATAAACAAAATAAAATGAATAAAAAGAGGCGAGATATCTGCATCTGTAGCTGAAGAGCTTACCTCCTCTCATTATGTATTTTTTTTATAAGAGCCAAATACACTTGAAAGAGAGCACAGAAGGAAACATAGCAGGAGTAAGAGAAAAAGCTAAAAGACAAATGACTGAATTTGTTTACCTGTAGGGCCTTGTCATCCAGTGGGCGGAGTTTGCTCTGAACTTTAAAGCGAGGCCGCTTTTGGGAGGCAGGATCTACTGCACCCGTAAAGATGGACGAATATTCCTGCAGTTTTTCTGGAGCGGGGTATTTGGCACTGGAGAACACCTAAACAAACACATCAGACATATTACTAATTAGTCAATTAATCCAAAGTGACTTACAGTACAATTATAGGAACAAAATTCCTAACAAAAAAAAAAATTCCAAAAACTTGTCTTCATTTTCTTAGTGGGAAAAACATTTCTTTTTGTTATTCAGGAAAATATGACCCAGTCCTTCTTGATATGTTTTAACCATTAGCTTACGCTCATCCAACAACTCATATTCACTTTCTGCTCCAGGCATTTATTGCAGAATAAGTTTCTGTTCTATGCTGTGTGACTGACTGTCAGTTTCTCTGTGTGTCTGAATCATCTGCATCACCTTCGTGGCTTTCTTGCTTCCTTTGATCTTCTGGACTCTGGCCTGAGCCAGTTTGATCCGGTCTGTGACGGACTGAAGGTGTGCACGGTTCTTCTCCACGCTCTGAGACACTCTGTCAAAACCAAACCAAGTCAAACTATAGCTGCAGAATACAGGTGAACACATTTAGAGCAACTGTTATCGGAAATTCAGGTCTCTTTCAAATGATTTGTTGCTGATTAAAACTGTTTCAAATATAATCCAGTTTAAACCAGTATGTTTGATTGATGGTTAACTATTTTTACATGATCAACAATTTCAATTTCAAAAGTTAAATTTTTAACCTTGACAAAAACACATTCTGTCTTTTAGATATTTCAGAGTGAATTCTGTGTAAATACTGCATAAAGTACACATTTAATTTAGTAATTTCGCCATTTTGTGTGTTTAATGTGCTATAAGAAATAAGGTATAAGTGCATTATTGCTATTTTAAAGCTATCTATTTCAACAACACTTTACAATAAGGTCTCATTTGTTAACATGAACTAACAATAAACAATATATTTTTTCAGCATTTAATAATCTTTCTTAATGTTAGTTAATAAAAATGCTCATGTTCTTAATAATCAAAGTATATTAACTAATATTAACAGACATTAAGTTTACATTAACATTTAACATATTTAACATTAAGTTTTAATAAAGTATTAGTTTAAGTTTTGAACTTAATAATTAACTACGATTAATAAATGCAAAATAAATACTGTTCATGTTAACCATTGTTCGTTTTACCATTATTTACTTTATTCAACCAAGAAAATCCCACTATTACATTTTCTTCTTCCAGAAAGACTTGTAATATAAATATATGTAATATACTTTACCATTTTAAATATCTGTCAGTAAGGTTTTTGTTTAAAGAAAGAAATACTTTTTATTTTACTATTAGGTTTTATTCAGCAATAATGCATTAAATTGATCAAAAGTGACAGACAAAAGACATTTCTATAGAAGCCCATTTCCACCGCATAAAGAAAAAAATTCATACCTTAAAAAGCCGTAATTGTGACTTCAGTATGTAAAGTAGGTGAAGTTGTATGTAAAGAAGGTGAATTTTGACTTACTAGTCACAAATTTAAAAGCCGAAATGATGACATACTTAAGTCATAATTACAAGATAAAAAGTTTGAAATTATGGCTTTCTTAAATCATAATTACGAGACATAAAGCCGAAATTATGACATACTTAAGTCATAATTACAGTATGAGATAAAAAGTCGAAATTATGACTTAAATCATAATCACAAGATAAAAAAGTCAAAATAACTAAACTTGGTCCTCCAAACTGTTTTAAGCCAAATTAATTAGTTTTAGAATGTCCCTGTTTATCATTAGATCACTATCCTGTGACCAATGTGTTTTTAAAATCTCATCATCAGTCATAATTTCGACTTTTAAGTCATATTTTCAACTTTATCTCATAATTTTGACTTAGTAAGTCATAATAATGAATTTCGTAATTATGACTTATGTCATTTCTTTTTATCTCATTGACTTTTTTTTTTAGTCATAATTTTTACTTTAAAAAAAGTCATTATTGCGACTTTTCTACTTTTTTTTTATTTCATAATTATGATTTAAGTAAGCCATAATTTCAAACTTTTTCTCTCGTAATTGACTTTTAAAGTCATAATTTTGATTAAAAAAAAAAAGTCATTAATGCGACTTTATAATCTCATAATTTAGGCTTTTTAAAGTCATAATTTCATCTTTTTATTTCATAATTATGATTTAAGTAAGCCATAATTTCGAACTTTTTTATCGCGTAATGACTGAAGTATGTCATAATTTTTATTTTTTATCTCATAATTGACTTTTAAAGTCAAAACTTTTTCATCTCATAATTTCTATCTTTTTATCTCGTAATTATGACTTAAGCATGTCATAATTTAGACTTTTTATCTCATAATTGACTTTTAAAGTCATAATTTCAACTTAGACATGATTTTGACTTAGTCATAATTGTCATTGTTTACTCATAATTACGACTTAGGTATGTCATAATTTAAACTTGTTAAACTAATTTTATCTTGTAATTACAACTTTTAAAGTTAAAGTTTAGACTTTTTATCGCATAATTATGACTTTTAATTTCAGCTTAGTAACACAATTAAAGTTAACCTAACCTAATTATTTCGACTTTTTAAGGCATTCATTTTTTTATAAAATACCATTTACATGGTGGAAATGGGCTTCCATGCATTTCTGAAAGGTTACGTGATGCTGAAAATTCAGAAATAAGTGAAATATTTCACAGTTTTTTTTGTGTATTTTTAATCAAATAAATGCCTGGGTTAGCATAACTGTGACAGCTGAACCTGAACGAATTAGAAACCGCAAACTTTTCCAAACATCATGCTGAACAATGGTATACTGCAGCACATTAGCAGATGAAACAGCACGTACACCGTGACCTTGGTGGCTCTACGCCAATGCCATTTGTCTTGGCTGGATATTATAATGTTTTTTTATTGCACCTAATGAAAGCGATCTGTGTTCACCCACCACGTATCTCTTTCGTTTGTCCATTCTACACTGTTTCTGTGGATAAACATTGCAAATGGGGGAAAAAAAGATCCCTTGATTGCAGAAGGCAGCTACAGTATGCAAGCCTGAAAACATCAACAAAATGTAGCGGGAATGAGAGCGTAATTGTGCATGTGTACAGTCCTATCATCACTACTGAGTCAGTGTGCTCCTCTGTAGCCTATGGCACTACACACTGTCTGAAAAGACCCTCCATTAGAAACAGGGGAAAAAATGACAGAAGAATGACTAAAAGAGAAGGGGGGAAGGAGAGGCTTAATGGAGCTGACCTAGAAACGCACTGCTTCACCACACACACACACACACACACACACACACAAATATGTTCCCTGGACCCCTACGTGCCATGTTGTCATGGTAACGCTGTGGATGGTTTTCCAGCCTGTTCAGCTGGAATTAGCATATTTGAGCACTCACTCCCTCACAACTGCATCTCATGCAAAACACACACACCTTTCATTGTGTTTCTCTCCTTTGTTATTTTGACACGGTCTAATCATGCTCCCTCCATTAATAGCCAGGCACAACAATAAGGCGGCCCAGGGCTGGTGTGAGGGGGGTTTGGGCCAGAGGACTGAGCTGTCATTTACCTTTAGGGACCAGTGCTGCATCGTCATGTTTGTTGATCATGTACACTACCAGTCAAAAGTTTTTAAACAGTACGATTTTATGTTTTTTAGAGTTTTTTAGAGTTTCTTCTGCTCACCAAGCCTGCATTTATTTGATCCAAAGTACAAACAGTAAACAGCACAAGTTTGCAATATTTTTACTGTTAGAATTTTTTATTAAAATATATTTTAAAGTATAATTTATTCCTGTGATTTCAAAGCTGAATTTTTAGCATCATTACTCCAGTCACATGATCCTTCAGAAATCGTTCTAATATTCTGATTTGTTGCTCAAAAATTGATGAATAGAAAGTTAGGAAGAACAGCAAATCTTTAGTAACATTATAAATATCTTTATCTTCACTTTTGATCAATTTAAAGCGTCCTTGCTAAATAAACTTATTCATTTCTATAATTTCCACGCTTTTAAATGGTATAGTGTATAATGTTACAAAAGATTTTTATTTCAGATAAATGCTGATCTTTAGATCTTTCTATTCATCAAAGAAAAAAATGTGCTCAACTATTTTAAATATTGATAATAATAATAAATGTTTCTTAAACAGCAAATCAGCATATTAGAATAATTTCTGAAGGATCATGTGACGCTGAAGACTGGAGTAATGATGCTGAAAATTTAGCTTTGATCACAGGAAGAGATTACATTTTAAAATATATTCAGAATGCAGTTATTTTAAATAGAAAAAATACTGCTTTTACTGTATTTTGAATCAAATAAATGCAGGCTTGGTAAGCATAAGAGACTTCCTCAAAAAAACTAAAAATCTTACTGCTGAAAAACATTTGACTGGTAGTGTATGTGTTTGTATGCTTTGCACAAATAAATATTTGCTATGCATTATGCAGGGAAATTCGGTTAATTCTAACTATTTAAATTTGGGACAGATAAGATTTTTAAATTGTTACTTTATTTTTTTAATCCTTATGCTCATCAAGGCTGCATTTATTTGATAAAAAAATACAGTTAAAATAGTAATATTTGTTTGAATATGTAATATATTTCTCTGATGCAAAACTGAATTTTCAGCATAATTTCTCCAGTCTTCAGTGTCACATGATCCTTCAGAAATAATTCTAATATGCTGATTTGTTGCTTATGAAACATTTATTAGAATGGAACATTTGTAATCTTTTGTAATATTATAAATATTTTAGTGCTGCTTTTGATCATTTATGCATCTTTGCTAAATAAAAAATAAATAAATAAATAAAAATACATTTAAAAAAATAATAATAATTTTGAGACCTGAATGGCATCTCAAAAAGCAGCCCTCATGTGACCTGGACCACAAAACCAGTCATAAGTAGCATGGGTATATTTGTAGCAATAGCCAACAATACATTGTATAGGTTAAAATTATTGATTTTTCCTTTATGCCAAAAATCATTAGGATAATAAGGATTTGAAGATATTTTGTAAATCTCCTACGGTAAATATATAAAAACTTAATTTTTCATTAGCAATATGCATTGCTAAGAACTTCATTTGGACAACTTTAAATGCGATTTTCTCAATATTTAGATTCTTTGCACCTTCAGATTACAGATTTTCAAATAGTTGTATCTCAGGCCAAATATTGTCCTATCCTAACAAACCATACATCAATGGAAATGGAATTTATTTAGCTTTCAGATGTATAAATCTCAATTTCAAAAAACTGACCCTTATGACTTCTATTTTTACATCACAAAAGCACTCAGCACTACAAAAAGGGTGTATAAATGTGTGCTTGCCTAGCAAAGATGTCTGTTGATATTGTTTCCAGGTACTGTAACGCATCAGTGATCTGATGCACAGCCTCTTCTCTCCTCAGATCCGGCTGGATGAGTGGTACAGAGTACACCTGCCCCTCCAGGTAACGTTTCTGAGTCATCCTACACACATACAATTCACAAACATAAACCAAAAAATCATTTAATCTGTACAAGCAAATTGTGAATTATACAGTCATTAGTCAGTTTAAATGATCTAATGCTTGCTAAACTAGCAGCTAAACTGATGGTGTGTTATACTTGAGTATTACATTCAATCACTGCATACTATGCTGAAGTTGGCAAACCACTTACTATTTATGTTGCAATGGACACTGTTTAGAAATGCCAATTTCATATCCTCTGGGATTTGTTTTATGCATTCTGCCCTCATGGGTCACGTACAGTATCTAGATCCAATCTAGCAGACTCTAATCCAATACAGCAGCATGAAACACTGATCCAGCCTACACCGAATGACAGTCACATGACGACTCGCTCACGAGTCGGATAAAGTTGAATAAACCCTGTTGTGTTGTGTGTCGCAATGCAAAACCTTTAATAAGAGAGTATAATACTAATATCACAGTCATCTAAAAACAAATCAGCTATTTACGACACTGACTCTCATTTGACATACACAACGCGAGCATCCTGCTTTTTCCGTTGGCGAGAACACCGCCGGACAGAAACTCAAACGGATACCTATAAAATATCTATGAAATATCGCTATTAAAATAAAAAGAAAACACTTTACCTGACCATTTATATCGCAAAAGTACAAACGTTCCGCTGTTCAAAGGCGCTTGTGTGTTTCAGGATCAAAACTTCCGCACTCTCAGATCACGTGACGCCTGACGTCGGCGCGTAACGACAAGAGGAAAACCGTAATAAAATAATACAAAACAAAACAAAAAGTATATACTTATCTACATATCCATATTTGACGGATTACCAAAATGCTTATTAAACATGTAATAAAATCCTCTCGTGTATGAGACAGACACCTTTGAGCATTTTATTGTTGTTAATACTATCATTAATGTCCTCACGTAGCCCACTTTTTTGTATGCCACACGGACAAAATAATTATGAATAGCTTTCAAAAGTCACTTGTCTTTGTGTTGTAGCCTTTATTCCATGTAGGCTGCATACGAAAATTGTTAAGGCGGTTTGAATAGATTTGTTAGTAGTGAACCATTCCCATCATTAACTTTATGATTTTTTATTTATTTTTTTGCTTTGTTTTGCATTTAAGTATTCAAATTTCTTAAATAATAATAATTAAATAAAAATAATATTCCACAGTAATAGTTTAAATATCAGTAGGTTCGTAGGCTATATAACATTTATTATTATTATAAAGTATTAGCTATTTTCAGTTGGGAGGTGGTTGTCCCGAACTCTAGCCCCTAAATTTCATTAAATGATATTGAAATTATTTTAGCATTTTTTTCCATTATTGCTTTTAAAAGTATTTTTCTGATTCTTTTAGAAAATGAAGTTTTCATGTCACTACTGAAACAGTGCATGTTTTAGTCCATTGGCTGAGTTTTTTTAATACACCCCTACATTCATATCTACAAAGTGTGAGTAGATAGACCTATCATTTTGAGTTAAATGTGTTTAAAAGTCTGTGTGTAACTTTAAGGAGCATCACTACTAACACCTTTTTTTCTGCACACTTTTATGTGAGTTATTTAATAACATTTAGTGTATACAACTGTTCACAACTGCAAAAGTATCTGAAATTTTCACTACTGAAACATTCGGTGGCATTTTGTTATTTTTTGGGGTTGTGTTATCCCATAAAATTGTCACAATCAAAACAGAACCGAACATGTCATTATTGTTTTGGTAGTGACAAAGAGCAACACATAATCCTTTACTTGGGGGAAATAAACAATTTTAGTAGTTACGCAATTGTTTTGTATTTTGGTATGTTTTAGTAGTGTTTTAGTACCCAAGTTAAAATTCTGCAATGTGATGTGTTTGCTACCAAAGCCTTACTGTCATTACTGAAAATGTCTCTAAGATAACATGGGATGTATTGTCAAAAAATATACAAGATGTTATGATAGTTTCAATTCATCAGTATGATCAACTTTTACCTTTTACAAAGAAAATTTAGATTCAAAATGCAACAAATCTCATAAATTACACTTGAAATTTTGTTAAAAATAATTGTTATTGATTTATCTCTGGAAAAAAAATGCAAAAAAATGTAGATGTAATGATTATATAATTTAATAATTATTACGGTGTTAGTGACACATTTGGTGAGATGACAAAAATTACAAAACTTTCTGAAAATACAATATGAGAATTAACTGCACAAAATGTGTACAATATTATAGCTACAGTATGCATAAATACAAACTACACATTTTTATTCAAGACGTTTCCAACTCAAGACTGTTGAATGCCTTTCACGGTAACTAGGCAACAGAAATCTAAATTTGTAGCAATAAAATAAGACACTATGAATGTTTCGTGTGTACATGGGGATGTAATTTTTTTAAACTAAGGAATAATTAATGATTAATGAGAATTAACAACAACTCTTAAATAGTTAAGGCAAACAAATAACAGGGAAATTATATTTAGAAGATAACCTAAGCCAACTCTTTTATTGCGCCTCATTGCGTGCCCCTGACGTCACTCGCAAACGCTGCCCCGCCCCTTTTAATCCTGTGTTTTGACATCCTCGCATCAGCACCACTCCGCGCATCCCTTCATGCGCGCTCTGGGCACGGAGGTGGAGGCGGAGGCGGGGGTCTCTCGCTCGTTCTGTCTCTCTCTCTTTCGGTTCAGCCATTTAAATATCAACCCGTGCAACTGGTCAGGGGTACTGACACTGAGACGCCCCGCTCGGTTCGGATAATTTCTCGGCTTTTTCAAGAGGAGCGTAGCACCGGGATGTCGAGCCTCCTGGAGAACCCTCTGCAGGCGGTGCTCTATCTGAAGGAGCTCACCGCCATCGTGCAGAACCAACAGAGTCTGATCCAAACCCAACGATACCGGATAGACATACTCGAGCGCCGGCTGGAGGATCTAGCGGTGGAGAATCGGCAGCTCCGGGACTCCAGCAGCCATCACCGGCATCCTCCCCGCTATCATCCGCCTCCACCCCCCCGGACCTCCAGCCTGCCCCGTACCAACAGATCCGGGACGCCCCCGGTTCAAATCCAGCAGCAGCAGCAGCAGCAGCAGCAGCAGCAGCAGCATCATTCCCCGCTGGACATGCAGCTTGTGCCTGCGGGACCCAGCAATGCCAGTCCGGACTCTGCTGATGAAGACGATAATGACGCTCAGGACCCCTGCTGTCGGTCCCTGGTTCCACAGACACCTGCCACCTTGTGCCGAGCCGTGGGACTCCCACGGGCATCTGAGTGAGTTCCCATCACACATGCTCAACAAATCAGTCTTTTCTTTAGGAAAACACGAGATGGGTGAGATGTTGAGGCAGATTACATGCGCCATCAGGATTACATAACAGAGGAATTCACTCTATGTAGGCCACAGTGAATATGCATTTGTACATCAATAATTCCCCAGTCACAAAAAGCATGATGATTTGTATTTAGAAAATAATTCATCATGCTGTTTTTGGAGATTTTTTCATCTTAGAGCTTAAATGCAACACTCTCAGAGTGTGAACAGGTCAGCATTAGTTCACTCTTTCCAGGGCAAAAGGTCTTAAAAAAGAGGTTTTTAATGCACCTGATTATTTTTGCACCAAGAATGCATTTTAAAAAGCACTTAAAAACACTCTATTGGTATGCAAACACACGCGCACACACAGATTTATGCGTAAAGTGAGGCTTTAAGTGACATTCCCATAGTGCATGTGAAG
The DNA here is from genome assembly GCA_033026305.1 of Cirrhinus molitorella. NCBI lineage: Eukaryota > Metazoa > Chordata > Actinopteri > Cypriniformes > Cyprinidae > Cirrhinus > Cirrhinus molitorella. Next base: position 6,324,134 of record CM065127.1, on the reverse strand, counting down.
TTGATCCGCCAGCTGGAATCTAATCCACAGTAAGAGAGAGAAAGAACGAGAGATTGACTAAGTGTGTGTGTATGTGTGTCGTCTATTACGACTGCTCATCTGCTTCAGTGCACATCTCATGCTGCATTTGTAGAGTACTCCCTCAGTGTATGTGTGTGTGTTTATGTGTGTGTGAACCCCACAAGCAAAACTGGAATGATACATTCTGCTCTGATTTGTTTAATGGTAGCATTATCTTGTCCTTTAGGGTACAAAACACTTAGTTCTGAGTCTCAGAGTGTGTTACCTTGTTGTGTGTTTGTTTTTCTATATGGCAGGATACATTTAGTTCTACTGGAAGTGTGAGACGCTCACTGCCGATGAGTTTTAGGGCCCAATTATGCTCACGCACGCAGCTCATTAAAGTTAATCTCACATCATTCCCATCAACGTGTCTGGTTATGACAAGTATATTTTGAGACTGTTGCATCTTTATTAGTGAGTGAGACAATGTTTGCCACAATAGAAACCTAAATGGTTTACTAAAAATCCTTCTGGGCATCCAAGATATAAATGAGTTTGTTTCTGAACGGATTTGGAAATATAGAATATAGAAATATAGCAGTATGTTACTTGCTCACCAATGAATCCTCTGCAGTGAATGGGTGCCGTCAGAATGATAAAAACATCACAATAATCCACACCACTCCAGTTTATCAATTAATGTAAAGTGAAAAGCTTCATGTTTGTAAGAAACAAATCCATCATTAAGTCCTCTTTCCATAACAATGCTTTCTCCAACCACCAAAGGATTGGCCGCTTGCATCTTCTAGATGTGTGTAATCGGGGTAGTGGCCGTACAGGTTGTGTGTGCCCTGGGGTGAAAAAGTTATCTTGTCTGAATCAGGAGAGAAATATGCACAGATCTAAACCAAAATGTCAGTGGATTTTGATGTGTGAGAGCAACAGGAAATGGGCTTTTTACTGGAGGAAGCGTTATTATAGATTATGGACTGGTATATTGGCTAGAGGTGTCCGCTTAAAGTTTAAAATGGTGAAACGTTGTTCTAAATGACTTACTTTCTTCTGCTGAATTTAAAAGAAGATTACAAAAATGCACTTTTTTAACAAGAAAACAGCTGGGAATTTTACACACACGACAGAATATTATATTAATAATAAATATTGCATAATAATAACAAAAGCAGGACTGCAAGGAAGTGATATGCAAATATGATTATATTAATAGCACTTCACATTCTCATGTTACACTCGAGTGTGAAGCAAACATATTTGATGTGCTGTCAACAATGGAGGCTCAAAGAAAACTCATCTTGAGCTTTGAATTTCCCTGGACTCCTTAATTAGAGATTGAAGTTTTTAAAATATTAGAGAATGAAAGACTTAATTTAGAACTCCATTTACAGTTGAGAGTAAAAGTTTACATACACCTTGCAGAATCGGCACAATGTTAATTATTTTACCAACATAAGATGGATCATACAAAATGCATGTTATTATTTCACATAAAATACATTTACATATAGTCCACATGAGATAATAATAGTTGACGCATTAAGAGCCAGGGGTGAAAACTTTTAAACAGAATGAAGATGTGTACATTTTTCTTATTTTGCCTAAATATCATATTTTTTTCATTTAGTACTGCCCTTCAGAAGATACTTGTTTCCCAGAAGACAAAATAAGTCAAATTTACCTTGATCTTCAAATTCTTAATGCATTGTTTCCTTCTCAAGCATCAGTGAGCGTTTGAACCTTCTGTAATAGTTATATATGAGTCCCTCAGTTGTCCTCAGTGTGAAAAGATGGATCTCAAAATCATACAGTCATTGTTGAAAAGGTTTCAAATACACAAAAATGCTGAAAAACTAAATAATTTGTGTGACCTAAAGGATTTGTCTGAAGAACAGCAGGCAGTTTAACTGCTCAGGACAAACAAGGGACTCATGAACAACTGAATCGGTCATTTTTATAAATTCAACTATTATTTTCTCTTTTGGACTATATGTCAACATATTTTATGTGAAATATCTTATTTAGGTCAGTACTGAATAAAAAATTACATGCATTTTGTATGATCCCTCTTATTTTGTTGAAATAATTAACATTTTGCAGAGGGAGCATCCCTCATACATTTCAACTAACTGAATATTGATTGTTCCACAGCTAGCCATATTTCAACTGTTCACACTTTTTAAATGCATAAATTGATTTTACAATGAGCAGATTTTAAGCAATTGGAATAAATGCATTTTTTATCTGGATTCTGAAGCAAAACTAGTTAAGAAGCACCACACTAAGCTACAGCAATCTCTATAAGTACTCAAGGAACACAAATGAACTGACTTGCAGTAATGTGGCTTTGAACCTTTACAGGAGCCAGACCGTCCTGCACCAGTTCTGCTGTCCGGCTCCAGAGGCCCCAGAGGGAGACTCCCTAACCTGCTCCAGGTGAGAACGACACCTTCTGTAATGAACCAATCAGAAGAGAGTTAGTCTTTCTACATGTCAAACAAACAAAATGTACAATATAAGCAAGTGATGCAGTAAGGAGAGTGTGAATCTACTTGTTTACCGCAGCTGTCTGCATTGGTTAAGTATTCCATCCTTGAATGGTAGTGGTTTTCTGTTTGCGGCCCCTGTTCTCTTGGCCTGAGGCATTCTGGGTGATGGGATTCAAGCTAGCGGAGTGTAAGTGTGTGTTTGTGAGAAAGAGAGTTAGTGCATGCTGCAGGTGTAGTTTAACCCTGCTCCGTCCTCTGTCTGATAGACTGGAAAACTCTCGGCATGGATAAGCACCGTCACTCAGGTGGAGAGAGAGTCTCCGTGTGTGTGTGTGTGCGCATCTGGCGGTTTTGCACTATTTTGGGATCTTCAAACCATCTGAGCTTTGTTGACTGCATATTTTATGCTGCCAACAAAACCAAGTCTTAAAAGCTATTCTTAATTAAACACCACATAACAAAATAATTCCATGACAACAAAAAATCTCTGCTTTCATGTCCAAATTTTAGAAAATCATGACCTTGTGTTTGGAGCAAACTGATAAAGCAGAAAGTGCTCATTATTTTTTGACCCTAACGGAAAACTCAGAATTATATTTTCCAATTTTATGTGGCAAACATTAAAAAGTCTTTATTTCTGCAGAAAATCTATTCTAGTTTTGTGCCAATTATGTTGTGAATGGTTGAAAAAGGAAAGGAAGAACCAGAATGCAGTCATAGTGCATTTTGTTTCTCACCTATAATACAGTGTATAATATTTTAACTGTAGTGTATAACTATTTCTATAAAATATAGTCATATTGTGATGTGTGATGTAGGGTCTTCTGTGAATATCCAAAGGTACTTAAACAACCAAAATCCACTTGAAAAAAACACCAAAATAATAATAATAATAATAATAATAACAATAATAATAACAATAATAAATAATAATAAATACAACAAAATCAAAATAATAAGAAGAAACAAAATTTTTTATGTATGATCAAAATAGAGTCATATGTGATGTGTCATGTAGGGTCTTCTGGGAAAATTCCAAGCTACTTAAACTAGCAAAAATAATTTCACACACACACACACACACACACACACACACAAAAAGAAACAAAATTATTTATGCAAAATAAAGTCATATGTGATGTGTCATGTAGAGTCTTCTGGGAAAATTCCAAGCTACTTAAATTAGCAAAAATAATTTCACACACACACACACACACACACACACACACACACAAAAAGAAACAAAATTATTTATGCAAAATAAAGTCATATGTGATGTGTCATGTAGAGTCTTCTGGGAAAATTCAAAGCTAAATAAAATAAACTACAAAAATTCATGTGACAAAAACAAAACAAAATTAAATTAAATTAAATTAAATTAAATTAAATTAAATTAAATTAAATTAAATTAAATTAAATTAATAAAACTTAAAAATACTTAAACTACCAAAACCTACTTGACAAAAACACACACACAAGAAAATAAATAAATAAATAAATGAATACATACATACATACAAAATAATAAGAAGAAACAAAATTATTTATATAAAATTCAATATCGCCAATCATTTGGCAATATTACAAGATACTTAAACTACCAAAATCCACTAGACAAAAACAGGAAAAAAAATAAAATAAATAAATAATAATAATAAATTAAAATTAAATAAAAAAAAACGAAATTATTTATACAAACCATAGTCATATGTGATGTTTCATGTAGGGTCTAGGAATATCCCAAGCTACTTAAACTACCAAAAATCCATTTGACAAAATAAAAATAAAGGTGCTTTAAAAAAGGTTCTTCACAGCGATGCTATAGAAGAACAATTTTTGGTTCCACAAAGAAGAGTCAAAGGTTCTTTAAAGAACCATCCCTTTTTATAATTTGAAGAACCTTCTTTCACCACAAAGAACCTTTTGTGAAACAGAAAGGTTCTTCAGATGTTAAAGGTTCTTTACGGAACCATTTAGACAAAAAATGTTCTTCTATGGCATCATGTTTCTGTGATGTGTCATGCAGGGTTTTCTGGGAATATCCTAAGATACTTAAACTACCACAATTCACTTCACAAAAACACAAATAAAATAATAAATAAATAAAACTAATCTTGGGATCTGAGATCTTCTGGGAAAACTCTACTATTTATCCACTGTTTTTTACTTACAAAAAAAGGTACATTTCACAGTATTACACAGTATAATGTTTTTTACTGTAGCATTTTATAGTATATTTATTGAAAAAAAAAACAACATAAAAATTACACATAATACCATGTTAAACTTTACAATTATTCATGGTACATTGTTACAGTTAACCAAATATTTTTACAGTATTTATCTGTGGAAATTAAATTATTTGCACGCTTTTATGTCAAAATTTGAAAAAATCATGACCTCGTCTTTGCAGCAAACCGATAAAACAGAAAGTGCTCATTATTTTTTTGAGCCTAACAGAAAACTCAAAATCAAATTTGTAAGGAAATGTACTTTTGTACATAGTCACAGTTAACCAAATGTTTTACTGTAGCATTTTTACAGTCTTTTTCTGTAAGAATTACATTATTTACAGTGTAGAGGAAAATGTAAGTAGAGCTTGGCTGTGCAAAAACTGTCATTTAACTGTAACTGAGTATTTTTAGCATTTTGCTAAGGTGTTCTGGGTGGCAAGTAGGCGATATCAGTAGCTCAGATGGTGCTGGTTCAGTGGTGAACCAAAGTTTATTGCTCAGGGTTAGAGGTTTGTTTAAATACTAACCCTAAATATAAGTAAGTAACCCTAAGCCTGAGTAAGCACCACTAATGAAGTTTTATTGATGCCAATTTCACAGGAGAGAGCGGTTTAATTTTTGCAGAAAGCCTATTGTGATTGTGTGCCAGTTATTTCCCAAATGATTAGGCGGAAAGAGGGCTAGTGAGAGAGAAAATGAAAAATTAGGAAAATATAAGCATGCAGTAGTTTCTCACCTTTAATTTGATTTGCAGAAATCGACTCCCTGGGTTTCTACTTGTCATCATGCGCAATCTGTTTTTAAACAGCTTGAGAAAGAGAGCATATTTATTGAGTCATAACACAGGAAATTACATCAAACTCTGCTACCTGCATCACTTCACACACACTCTCTCTCACTTAAGGTGTGATATCACATTTCAGTTTGGGTTCTCAGATTAATGATCTGTAGCGAGCCTATGCACTGGCGTCTGTGTTCACTCTCTTTTAAGGTTCTGCTGCATTTGTTGTCGTTCCTCAGAGGCGAGCAGTACTTGGCGCATGAAAGATGGAAAACCCTGCTCTCTGCTTCTCGTGTATGAGTGCTTACAGAGCTTAAGTGGACTTTACTCCAGGGTAGCAGCTAATGTGCTGACAGTGAATGCAGTCAGCAGTGTGCTTGTGTGTGTTGTAAACCCGTGTCTACACTGAGGAAGAACCGGGAGAAAATGGAAATGGGGTTGAGCTGTGTTGTTAAGCAGAGGAAACGTACTTTGTGACATCTCTCATGATTTAAACATCTGCTTTCCACTCAGAAATGCTTTTTCATGAGCTCAACATAAGAGGAAAATGGCTTTGTCATGTATGGGGTTATGTAAGATTGTGTGGGGTGCTAACCTCAGAAATTTGGCTTGATTTAGACTTTGGTTTTTGGAATTTATACAAATCGATTTGAGACAATTCAAAAGAAATGTCTAAATGTACTGTTTGTGTAACCAAATACATGTTTATATATATATATATACACATATATATATATATATATTGTTGTTTTTTTATTCAACAAAATTTACAGCAAAACTTTGAAATATTTTTACTATTTAAAATAAGTGTTGGAATATTGGAATATATTTTAAAATCTAATTTTTTCCTGTGATTTCAAAGCTGAATTTTTAGCATCATTACAGTCACATGATCCTTCAGAAATCATTCTAATATTCTGACACATTTATTATTATTATGATGATGAAGTTGAGTAGAATATTTTCAGGTTTCTTTAATGAATAGAATGTTGTAACATTATAAATGTCTTTTTTATCACTTTTGATCAATTTAAAGCATCCTTGCTATATGAAAGTATTCATCTCTATCATTTCTTTCCCAAAAAAAATAATACTGACTCCAAGCTTTTGAATGGTATAGTGTATAATGTTAATAAATGCTGATCTTTGGATCTTTCTATTCATAAAAGAATCCTGAAAAACATTTACTCAACTGCTTTAAATATTGATAATAATAATAATAATATTGTTTTTTGAACAGTAAACCAGCATATTAAAATATTTTCTGAAGGATCACAATGATGCTAAAAATTTAGCTTTGATCACAGGAATAAATTACATTTTAAAATATATTAAAATTAAAAACAGTTATTTTAAAAGCTAAAAATATTTTCAAATTGTACTGTTTTTGCTGTGCACTGGATCAAATAAATGCAACCTTGATGAGCTAAAGAGGCTTCTTTAAAAAACATTACAAATCTTACTGTTTAAAAACTTTTGACTGGGAATGTATATGATCTACAAGATTTGTATTTTAGATATTTAAATAATTATATAAATTAAATAATTTTAATTATTTAGTGAATATATACATGATTGATATATGTATATATAAAATGTTAATATATAAATGCGTTTGTGTGTGAGTACGTGTATGTACATGTATTTCATTTTTATCTTATTCAGTAGTTTAAAAAAATAATAATGGTAATTTATTTCATTTTAATTCAATTTTTGCTGTCTCATTCGATGAACAGATTCTGAAAATTAAATGATGATTTGTAAAAATGATTTGAAACCTTTACTTGATTACCTCATTTTCCATGAAGACTGCGTTGAATCTGAAATCTGTGAAAGCCTGCGTGTAGTAATTAAGAAGAGTTAATTAGTCCTGAATGCGCAGTGGGTTCTGATCAGTCTAGATTAAAAGACGGTGAATCTGGGTCAGCCACTGCTCACTTGTGTCATTTGAAACCGCAGCTCGATTCCTGCTGCAGGAGAAGAACAGAAAGATGAGAAAAAAGACGCCCAGCATGATACGCCACTCTGCTCTCATCCTCCAGAATATGAGCTCTCTCCTGATCTCAAACAAAAACAGGTACCCAGTGGACACGCATGTGATACTTATTCTTAGATATGAAGAGCATGAAACGATAAGTTCATTTTATATCAATCGGTTTATCTGCAGATAGAGGAACTGGAGCAGAAATACGGCGGTCCTCTGATTTCCCGGCGTGCGGCCTGTAAGATCCAGACGGCGTTTCGTCAGTACCAGCTTAGTAAGAACTTCCAGAAGATCCGTAACTCGGTTCTGGAGAGTGGGATCCCGCGGCGCATGTCAGTGCGTAGGGTGCGGGTACAGAGGGACGCGTTCTCCGCTGAACGGGCGCTGATGGAGGGATGTTCACTCATGGGTATCCCGCTCACACACTCCACCTCACTGCCGGTGACCACTACAACCACACTCACACACCTGGAGGACACATTCACTGAACAGGTACAGTTACACCATCAACTTACATGATACAGCATGAATTCTGTGCTATCTATTCAGCATATTTCTATTACAGTCTTTCTTAAGTTCAAGTACACAAACAATTGTGTTCTATTCGTTTTATTCTATTGCATTCGGTTCTATTCCATTCTACTCAAATATGTGGTTTCCATTCTAGTCTATTCAAATACGCTGTTCGGATCAAATGTGACCTTGGACCACAAAACCAGTCAAAAGTTGCTGGGGTAAATTTGTGACAATAAGCACAAACAAATTATATGGGTCAAAATTATTGATTTTTCTTTTATGCCAAAAATCATTAGGATATTAAGTAAAGATCATGTTCCATGAAGATATTTTGTACATTTTCTACCGTAAATATGTCAAAACTTAATTTTTGAAAAGTAATATGCATTGCCAAGAACTTCATTTGGACAAATTTATAGGTGATTTTCTCAATATATTATTATTATTTTTTTTTTTGCACCCTCAGATTTCAGATTTTCAAATAGTTGTATCTCAGTTAATATTGTCATATCAAACCATACATCAATGGAAAGTTTATTTATTTAGCTTTCAGATAATGTATAAATCTCAATTTTGAAAAATTGACCCTTATGACTGGTTTTGTGGTCCAGGGTCACAAATATATCATGTTCTGTGTTCATGTGTTCATGTTCAATTTAAATATGTTGTGTTTTTTTTTCTGTTCTGTTGTATTTTGTTCTATTCTATTCAATTCGGACACGTTGTATTCTGTTATATTTGGTTATATTCTGTTTTTTCTATTTTATTCAAAAATCTTGTTCCAGTCTATTCTATTGTATTCCATTTTATCCAGTTTTATTTAAATATGTTTTTGTTCTGTTTTGTTTTGTTCATTTCTACTCCACTGTAAAAAACAAAAAACACAGTTTGTTGAGTCAACTTAAAATAATTTGTTACCCTGCTGCCTTAAAGTTCAGTCAACTCAAATAAGTTTATTCAAGTTGAAATGTTAAGTTGTACTAAATGACAACTTAGATATTGGAGTTAACGAATCTAAAAATTTGTTTGTTAAACTTAACAGCTGTATGTTACTCGGCTGCCTTAAAATTGTAAGTTGAATCAACTAAATTGTCACTTAGTAAAACGTAACAAGTTAACTAAACGTTTTTAGAGTTGACTGAACTTAAAATTTTAAGGCAGCCAGGTAGCAAATTATTTTAAGTAATTTGAAAGTAATTAAGTAAGTAATTTTTTTTTTACAGTGTCCACTTAAATATGTTGTTCCTTTCAGTTAGATTCTACTCTGTTGCATTTCGTTTTATTCTATTCAATTCAAATATCCTGTTCTGTGTATTTGGTTTTATTCTGTTCTTTTCCATTTTATTCAGAAATCTCTGTTGTTTTACATTCTATCAAGTTCTATTTTCTGTTGGATTCTGTTCTGTTCTGTTCTATTTGGTTCTATTCTATTCAGTTGAAATATCTAGTTCTGTTCCAATATATTTAGTTCTATTGTGTTTTTTTCTATTTTATTCAAATGTTTCATTGTATTTTATTACATTCTATCCAGTTCTATTTAAATATGTTGTTCTATTCAGTTGTATTTAGATTTATTCTATTTGGTTGTCTTCTAATCTTCTATTTTACTTGGTTCTACACTGTAAAAAACAATTTGTTGAGTCAACTTAAAATAATTTGTTACCTGGCTGCCTTAAAATTTGAAGTTTAGTCAACTCGAAAGAAGTTTAGACAACTTGAAATGTTAAGTTTTACTAAATGTCAACTTATATATTTGAGTTGATTCAACTTAAAATTTTAAGGCAGCCGAGTAACAAACACAGCTGTTAAGTTTAACAAACTACTTTTTTGTGTTGTCAACTCGAATATCTAAGTTGTAACTTAGTACAACTTAACATTTCAACTTGAATAAACTTATTTAAGTTGACTTTTTAAGGCAGCAGGGTAACATTTTTATAAGTTGACTTAAGTTTTTTGTTTTTTTACAGTGTATTCAATTTAAATGTTTTTTTTTTTTTTGTATGCTGTTCTGTTCTGTTCTATATTATTATACTCAATTCTGTTCTATTGAAAAAGTTTATTCTATTGTATTTGTTCTATTCTATTCCGTCCTGTTCTATACAAATATGTTGTTTTATTTTATTAACATTTGCTGTTCTATTCTATTCTCCATGCCAGGTTCAGTCATTAGCGCGGTCTATTGACGAGGCTCTAAACAGCTGGAGTTCTGTTCGAGATGGAGAAGGAGAGAAGTCCACTGCGGCCCCTCCCTCCGGATCCCATCCCGAGGGGCTCCTGATAGATTCCACTACCCTACAGGATGCCACGCAGAGCGGCTGTGGGGAAAGCATGCCCCGCAGCGCCAGTAAACTCATGATGGCTTTCAGGGACGTGACCGTTCAAATTGATAACCACAACTTTCGCCTCTCGTCCTCCATGCTGGAGTCAGTTTCCCTTGGTAACGGCGTAGCCAAGGAGACCAGCTCGGAACCCCAAATGGGGGGAACGAACACAGGCCAACCGGCATCGTCGGCCACGACGGAGCCTGAGTTTCCAGCTCCGCCACCCAGCGAAGAAGAAAAAGAGAACCAACAGCCAACCGGAACTGACGATCCGACAGCAGGGGCGGGACTAGATGGGAAAAAGACCAATCAGATTGCGCCAGAGACGGCGGAAAACAGCTCAGAACCTGTCAGTAGCAGCAGCACCTCGACATCAGCGTGTGAGACGATGATTCTGTCTTTGCCCCGCCCACATTGTCAGGACACACCCTGCGGCACACTCTCGACGGATATTGCACGCAAACGACTTTACCGCATTGGACTCAACCTCTTCAATGTGTGAGTACAAAGGCTAAAGGTCAAACCTTTTTTATTTACAGCTGTTTTTTTGGTGCGTTGCAGGTTTTGCTAAGTTTGAAATCCTCAAGATGTCCCATAAAGACAGTAAAACCTACTAAATCTAGTGCTGTTTTAATATTATTTGTATGCTATTTTAGTATTTACAGTTGAAGTCCAATTTTTACATCCCTTTTTCAGAATCTGCAAATTAAATATTTTTGCAAAATAAGAAGGATCATACAATTATTATTATTATTATTATTATTATTATAATTAATAATTACAATTATTATTGCTTATTTAGTACTGACCTGAATAGGATACTTCACATCAAAGACATTTACATATAGTCCACAAGAGAAAATAATAGTTTAAATTTGTAAAAATGACCCGGTTCAAAAGTTTACACCCTCTTGATTCTTACAGCTGTGTTTTTTTTTTGTTTAGTGATAGTTGTTCATGAGTCCCTTGCTTGTCCTGAACAGTTAAACTGTCCGCTGTTCTTCAGAAACAAATTCTTTGGTTTTCCAGCATTTTTGTGTTTTTGAATCCTTTTCCAACAATGACTGTATGATTTTAAGATCCATCTTTTCACACTAAGGACACCTGAGGGACTCATATGCAACTATTACAGAAGATTCAAACGCTCACTGATGCTCCGGAAGGAAAAAGCATGCATTAAGAGCTGGGGGGTAAAAACTTTTGAAGATTTGAAGATCAGAGTAAAATTATTATTTTTTTTGTCTTCTGGGAAACATCTTCTGGGTAACTATCTTCTATAGCCTCTGAAGGGCAGTACTAAATGGAGAAAAAAAATTATATATATATATAGGTAAAATAAGAAAAATGTACACATCTCCATTCTGTTCAAAAGTTTTCACCCCCAGCTCTTAATGCATGTTTTTTTTTTCCTTCTGGAGCATCAGTGAGCCTTTGAACCTTCTGTAATAATGAATCAGCTTTTAATTTATGTCAAGTTTTTAGTATTTTTTGTTGCTCTGCCATTTTATATTTTGTGCTTTTCTATATTTCTATACAGTTTCATTTTTATTCCAGTTTTAGTAATTTTAGAACTTTAGTAATTTTTTTATGTTTCTATTTTCTGTTTTATTTATTTTTATTTTAGCTTTTAAATCATTTTAGTACTTTAAAATTCATTCAGCTGCCATAGCAACATTACTAATTTGTACGTTTTTTAAGTTTAAGTTTTCATCTAATATTTATATTTTATTTCAGTTAATAGTTTTAGTTAAAAAAAAACAATACTGCAAATCTTACCATCTTTATGAGAAAAACTGCTTCATAAGAGATATTTTCTTTCATTACTTTGAGTTAGTTTGTCTCTTTCAAATCCCAATTCAGTTTCTGAATATGATGATGCAGAATTGCAATCTGAATATAAGGAAGTATTATTCGGTTAGAGGAATTCATATAACTGTCATATTTAATTGAAAACGCAAAGTTTGCCAAAGTAAACTTTAAATTTGCCTTGTCAAAACCTTGTTTGAAAGTTCTAGTTGAAAAGTGTATAGGCTTTACGAACACATTGCAAAATTATTCAAATTACTAACTCTAAAGAAAAGAGCTTTTGTTTGCTGGGTCAGTTTGATCATGATTAAATAGTTGAGTGCATTTTCATTATACCTGCAGATACATGCTGACTAAAACACACACACATTTGCTCATGTATACATACACACATACTCAAGAAGACTATATTATACTCCCTCAGGGGTGATTGTGAGGCTCTTTCTCTGCTCCATTTTGTGCGTGTAGCTCTTTCAGACGCACACACACAGAATAAAGCCAATCCTCAGAGGCTTCAGAGTGCATCAGCACTCAATTGAAATCTCAGATCAGATTCACTTTGACATGCTTGACGTGAGTAGCACCACGGTTGCCATGGTAACCAGGTGATCCTCTCTCACACACACGGTTTTGCTCAGGCTGTGACTAAGGGACATTGTTGTTTTTACAAGGCTTCTGTGAGGATGTATGTGGGGAATTTAGTTTTCTCAGCTATTTGCTCACAATGAGTAAGTGGCATGCATCATGTTTGGGGTGATGCACGTGTGTGTGTGCACGTTTACATGTGCGCTCGCCGGTATAAGGTCAGGCTTGACCTGTGAAGCGTGGTGAAAGTAATGTACGACTTAGTGATGTCATCTCGAGGTCCAGTGCTAAAGAAAGACAGAAACAGACAAATACAGAGAAAGAAATATCAATATTATTGCACATGATAATCTCAGTGCGATACTGCAAATAAACACATTATGGCATATTCAACACTTATTATTTCCTATAAATCCACTTACAATAAAGAAATGTCCTGTGATTACTTTGTTCCAGGTTTTTCATTTCTCATTTTTCTGAAAGTATCTTATACTAAAAATCTGAATTTGGTTTTATGTGACAATTTGATTTTTTCTTTTTTTTTGAGAGAAATAGGTTTAAGGTCAGTATGTGGGTTTCTGTGATTAGCATTACATAATTAGTAGTAATTTTGAGTGGCAAAATGATTTTTTTCCCAGCCAAAATATCTTATGAAAACAGAAAACTGTTGTTTTAAATTATCATATTTCACAATTTTTCTGTAATTTTGATCAAATAAATGCACCCTGGGTGAGCAAAAGAGACCTACAGTACTGACCCCAAACTTAGATTCTTTTGTCTTGTTTCTAGCCAAAATATCTAAAAAATTTTAAATCAATAACTATTTTCCAGAAAAGTAAAATTATTGTCTTGTTTTTAGAAAAATTAAGTGAAATTTTGTTTGAAATAAGCAAAATAATCTGCCAGTGGGGTAAACAAAATAATCTTGATTTCTGCTTGAAATTAGATTATTTTGCTTACCCCACTGGCAGATTATTTTGCTTGTTCTAAGCAAAAAATAAATAAATAAATAAATAAAAAATTTGACTTATGTTTTCTGAAAACAAGACAATGATTTTTACTAGTCCAGAAAATCAAATGCCATGAACTGAGAAAAAGAAAAAAGAAAAAGTTTGGGGTCAGTACTGTAGGTCTCTTTTACAGAAAAACAGTAAAACTGTCAAAATATTATAAGTAAAACTGTTTTCTGTTTTCATATAAATGATCAAATCTAATTATTAATTTATCATGTTAATATTAATGTATTCCTCTGATGCAAAGCTGAATTTTAAATAAAAAATATATTTGAAAAATAAATCTTTTCTAACATTATAAATGTCATTATTGTCACTTTTGATCAATTTAATGCATCCTTGCTGAATAAAAGTATTAATTTCTTTAAAAAAAAGAAAAAATCCTGACCCTGGACTTGAAGAGTATGAACATACATAAATATAAGCTGTTCAGTCCTGTTTTTATTGCCTGTGGGCTGATAATATATAAGTTGCAAGGCACATATGGACGATTGCGTCTCTCGAACAGAATGTCAGCAAGATGTTAACTGATGTGGAAAGAATAAATTGCATGTAAATACTTTATGTTTGTAGCTATGAATATCTCTCTTAACGCATACACATTGGAACCTGAGCACAAGCATACAGACCTCTTCTGTTTTTTGTTTTTTTTCCTGGAAACAATTCATAATCATTTGGCCTAGACTGACTGCAAATTGAAAACAAAAAAGTTATCAAAAAAAACAAACTTTTAATTGATAGTGTAAAATAAATAAATGTGACCCTACTCTTAAGTAGCACAGGTATATTTATAGCAATAGCCAAAAATACACTGTATGGGTCAAAATGATCGATTTCTCTTTTATGCCAAAAATCATTAGGATATTAAAAAAAGAAGTAAAGATTTTGTGTGTATCATGAAGATATTAAGTAAATTTCCTACCATAAGTATATCAAAACTTAATTTTTGATTAGTAATATTTATTGCTACAAACTTCATTTAAGGCGATTTTCTCAGTATTTTGTTTATTTTTTTGCACCCTCAGATTGCAGATTTTCAATTAGTTGTATCTCGGCCAAATATAGTCCTATCCTAACAAACTATACAGCAATGGAAAGCTTATATATTTCAGAAAAAAATGCCCATATGACTGGTTTTGTGGTCCAAGGTCACAAAATGAAAATGTACCAAAAACATTAAATGTACATGCAGTGTGTTATATCATAACATAATGTAACATTATCAAATTTTCCTAATGACTGTTAATATAAAGTGTTATCTCTAGCTTTTTGAGAAAAATCAGTTGGCAGTGCTCACCTACATCTTTCTTGATCTTCCTGCAGAAATCCAGACAAAGGCATCCAGTTCCTGATATCTAGGGGGTTTATTCCGGACACAGCCATCGGTGTGGCTCACTTCCTTTTGCAGAGGAAGGGTTTGAGTCGTCAGATGATTGGAGAGTTCCTGGGTAACAGCAAGAGGCAGTTCAACAGAGATGTGTTAGAGTGAGTTGTGTCTTCATAAAGTTCTATGCACTATACAGTTACACATCCTCTGTCTATTGAGACAAAAATGTAGCCCTAAATCATATAAAACATTTATAATAACCCCCCCCCCTCCAAAAAAAAAAAAATATATACTTTTTTTTTTAAAATAATAATAATAAATGTTTCTTGAACAGCAAATCAGCATATTAGAATGATTTCTGAAGGATCATGTGACACTGAAGACTGGAAGAATGATGCTGAAAATTCGGCTTCGAAATCACAAGAATAATTTACACTTTAAAATATATTCAAATAGAAAGCTGTTATTTTAAATAGTAAATATATTTTATAATATTACTGCTTTTGCTGTATTTTGGATCAGATAAATGAAGGGTCAGAATTGTCTCTGCCAATACAATGTAAAAAATATTGTCAGGAATATTATTAAACTGCAGTATTAATTAACAAACTCTACATTATATTCTTGTTTTGAAATGGGACAGATTAGAGTGAATTAACCTGACTGCATTATCTTAAATTAACCAACACATGAATATAACCGCATATTCAGGATGGGGTTATAATTTAAGAACCAGCCACTGAAGGTAATAACGGCACATTTTCATTTCTTACAGTGCTGGAGCCTCATAAATTGGGCTCTTAATTTAAACAGAGCACATTTATAAGTTTTATGTGGTTTCTCTCTCTCTCTCATTTAGCTGTGTGGTGGATGAGATGGATTTCTCCATGCTGGAGCTGGACGAAGCTTTAAGGAAGTTTCAGGCTCATGTGCGAGTGCAAGGAGAAGCTCAAAAAGTCGAGAGACTCATTGAAGCATTCAGGTAAGTCATTTCCTAGACACACACGCAATTTTCAGGATTAATCATGGTGATTTTATCCATTGGATGCAGTGCATTCTCTATAATGTACATTAATGTTGTTCTTTCTTTCAGTCAGAGGTATTGTATGTGTAACCCTGACGTGGTGCAGCAATTTCATAACCCTGACACCATCTTCATCCTGGCCTTTGCCATCGTGCTGCTGAACACAGACATGTACAGTCCCAACATCAAACCAGAGCGCAAGATGCTGCTGGAAGACTTCATACGCAACCTACGAGGTGTGTTTATGTGTTATTAATTAAAAGCAGAGCCTGTTGGTGTTTTTTGAGGTCAGAGATCGGATATTTGATTTTAAATCTTGCCAATTTTAATCAGCTTTCCATCTTCATGTTTAAATTTGCATTTTTTTCATATCAAAAGAACATTTTGATTATCTCCTAGGAGCGTAGGCAGCATGCGTGTGTGTGTCTTGGACCGATTCCTGGTTTCTGATCAAATAGTTTTTGATCTGTTGCCTACTTTACGCAGATATAACAAACACATATGGCATAAGAGAGCCGTACTTTAAAGTGAGATGTAAAGACATGGGGACTGGAACAAAATCAGAGCATGCTATTAGTCGAGCTCTGGTTTATGATGGGACTTCTCCCATCCTCACTTTAGAAAATGCACACAGTGACACTTCTTTCTTTGCTTTTTATGGAAGCTTTTTTTTTTTTTGTCCACAGAATAAAAATAAAAGTTACTGTGGTAACTGTGACTTTTGATTTTTTTTCTCAAATTGTGAGTTGGTATCTCACAATTCCAAGAAAAAATTGCAGTTTATAATTCAGAGTTTTTTCCTCAGAATTCTGAGTTTAAATTTGATAATTAATAATTTGCAATTGCAAATATAAACTCACAACTCTGAGAAAACAATTCTGGGAAAACAGTCTAAATTGCAATATCATATATCTGACTTTTTTCTCTGAATAACAAATGTAAAATTCTGAGAAAAAAAATTCAGATTTTTCTGCTTTAATATTTCAAAATTAATATCTTGCAATTGCAATATATAAACTTAGAATTCAGAGAAAAAGTTGAATTTATGATTTTGACTTTTTCCTCAGAATTCTGAGTTAGCATTTCACAATTAATAACTCGCAATTGCCAAATGTAAACTCAGAATTCTGAGAAAAAAAGTTAATTGTTAGTTTAGAATTATGAATTTTTCTCAGAATTCCAAATTAGCATTTCAAATGTTAAAATTCTGAGTAAAAAAAAAGACAGAATTGCCAATTTATTACATTTGCAATACATAAACATTTAATTCTAAGAAAAAAGTCAGAAATTTTAGATTTAGATTTTTTTTGTCATAATTCTGACTTTTTTCTTTAGAATTCTGAGTTTAAACTTCACAATGAATAACTCACAATTGCAAAATGTAAACTCATAATTCTGAGAAAAGGTCTCAATTTAGAATTCTGAATTTTTCTCAGAACACAATCTTGCAACCCTGAGAATGTTTATAAAAATGACTTTTTTTTATTCTAAGTTTAAATTTCACAACTAATTTTACAATTAATTGCAATTCTGAGAAAAAAATCAAATATGAGTTTCAAATTCAGATCTCAGAATTCTGAGTTGATAAATCAAAATTAATAATTTGCAATTGCTGGATATAATCTCACAATTCAGCGAAAAAGAGTATGAATTGAGTTCATAATTCTGACTTTATCCTTAGAATTCTCGGTTAACATGTTACAATTAATAACTTGCAATTGCGAAATGTAAACTCAGAATTCTGAGAAAAAGTCTCAATTGTGAGTTTAGAATTCTGAATTTTTCTCAGAACATAATCTCGCAACCCTGAGGATGTTTATAAAGTTTATAAATCTGACTTTCTTTAAATCTAAGTTTAAATTTCACAACTAATTTTACAATTAATTGCAATTCTGAGAAAAAAAATCTGAGTTTCAAATTCAGATTTCAGAATTCTGAGTTAATAATTCAAAATTAATAACTAGCAATTGCAGGACATAAACTCACAATTCAGCAAAAAAGAGTATGAAGTGAGTTTATAATTCTGTTTCCTTAGAATTCTCAGTTAACATTTTACAGTTAATAACTTGCAATTGCGAAATGTTCTCAGAATTCAAAGAAAAAGTTCTCGATTGTGAGTTTAAAATTCAGAATTTTTCTCAGAATTCCGAATTAGCATTTTTTTTATTTGTTTGCCCATTTCTAACTCACATTCGCAAGCTACAAACTTGCATTTCTAAGAAGAAAAATCTCAATTATGAGTTTATAATTTAGATTTTTTTCTCAGAATTCTGACTTTATATTTCACAAATACTTGAACTTGAGATTGAACTCACAACTGTGAGCAAAATATCTGAATTATGAGATCAAAATTAGCATTTACGTTTCCATAGATTTTGAATATACTTTGGTCCTTGATAACAAAAGATTCTTTTCCATTACAGAGATAAATTATGCACATTCAAGTACAGAGTATTTTAATGTTAAAAAGTAATAACTTAATTCACTTCCAGGAGTGGATGATGGGGCAGACATCCCACGGGAGATGTTAGCTGGGATTTACGAGCGGATTCAGCAGAGGGAGCTGCGCTCCAATGAGGATCATGTGACTTACGTTACCAGAGTGGAGCAAAGCATTCTTGGAATGAAGACGGTGAGTCATTTCTCTACCAATTATACACAAAGGTCACTTAAATGTGAAAAGTGCACCACCTTTCAGGTTCGGTTTGCGCTTGTTACAGATTTGAAAAGGTGATTAGAGACAGTGAGATATCTGACCGAACAACTGGCTTCTCAACATTACACTTTTTAGTGGGGCTTGCTAGTGTAAATGATTTGAACAACCACTAACACTAAGTACTGAACTTACCCTGAACCGTTTGTGCTATAGACTAACTAGAGATTCTTCTTAATGATTCAAGTATCTTAACAGTTTTAAGAAATTCATATTTAGGAAAAAAAAATTTTGATTCAGTAAAAAGAACCAGTTTATTTTGTTTGTTTGTGAATCAGACTACACTGGTTAAAAATGAATGTTTTTGATTCATTAAAAAAAACAACTCAAAAGAATCATTTGTTCAAGAATCAGACAACACTGGTTGTGATGCATGTTTTTGATTCACTAAAAAGAATCGCCTTATAAGAGTCATTTGTTTGTGAATTAGACTACACGGGTTAAAAATTTATGTTTTTGATTCATTAAAAAAAACAACTCAAAAGAATCATTTGTTCAAGAATCAGACAACACTGGTTGCGGTGCATGTTTTTGATTCACTAAAAAGAACCAGCTTATAAGAGTCATTTGTTTGTGAATTAGACTACACCGGTTAAAAATTAATGTTTTTGATTCATTAAAAAACAACTCAAAAGAATAATTTGTTCAAGAATCAGACAACACTGGTTGCGGTGCATGTTTTTGATTCACTAAAAAGAACCAGCTTATAAGAGTCATTTGTTTGTGAATTAGATTGTACTGATTACGATTAATGTTTCTAATTCACAAAAAAAAAAAAAATTTTAAATAATAAAAGAATAATTTGTTCCAGAATTAACAACTAAATGTTAATTTGTTGTGCTAAATGTCTTTGATTCACTAAAAAGAACTGGCTGATAGGAATCATTCGTTCCACAATCAGACAACACTGGTTGTGCCGTATGTTTTTAATTCACTAAAATAAACCAGCTTTTAAGAGTCATTTGTTTGTGAATTAGACTATACTGGTTATGATGAATATTTCTAATTCACTAAAAAAAAAAAAAACAGCTCAAAAGAATCATTTGTTCCAGAATCAGACAACACTGGTTGCGCTGAAGGTTTTTGCTTAACTAAAAAGAACAGGCTCATAAGAATCATCTGTTACACAATCAGACAACACTGGTTGTGCTCTATGTTTCTGATTCACTAAAAAGAACTGGCTCATAAGAATAATTTGTTCCAGATTCAGAAAACACTGTAATGCATTTGATTCACTAAAAAGAACTGGCTCATAAGAATCATTCGTTCCACAATCATACAACACTGGTTGTGCTGTATGTTTTTAATTCATGGGTTTTAAGAGTCATTTGTTTGTGAATTAGACTATACTGGTTATAATGAATGTTTTTGATTCACTAAAAAACAAAAAAAGCTCAAAAGAATCATTCGTACCACAATCAGACAACAGTGGTTGTGCTCTATATTTTTGATTCACTAAAAAGAACTGGCTCATAAGAATAATTTGTTCCAGATTCAGAAAAGACTGTAATGTATTTGATTCACTAAAAAGAACTGGCTCATGAGAATCATTCGTTCCTGATTCCGAAAACACTGTATTGTATTTGATTCACTAAAAACCACTGTGTTAAATCTATAATGCACAATGTGAGTTTCATATGCAAGTCTAAAGCTGAAAATAAGTTTCAGCTTGTATTACAGCAAAGACTTTTGCCAGTCTCAAGTTTGATTAACATGATGAGGTAAAAATAAACTGCGCTTGAAGCAAAAACAAGAGAAATTCACATTACAGTTTCTGGTCATTAATTTTTCCCACCTCTGTATGCTAACAGCTGTGTGAATTAATTTATCAGTGCGTGAGCTATAAAAACAGGAGACATGAGACTAAAAGTGCTCATTAGTTTGGTGCTATGATTTCAGATTTCACATGACAGCACTGCAAAACATTACCTCCATATGAAATATTAATTTCATTCCTCAGCCCATGCTGCATCAGACATCCCTCTTTTCATTTCCTGTGCTGATGGAAACTGCACCTTCTGAATTGAATTCACCTGAAATTTGATCTCTCTCTTTCTTTGTCAGATACTGTCAGTCCCTCACCGTAGGCTGGTGTGCTGCAGTCGACTCTATGAGGTCACCGATGTGAATAAACCGCAGAAACAGGCTTCACATCAGAGGGAGGTGTTCCTCTTTAATGACCTGATAGTGGTGAGAGACACATGTGTTCATACATAAAAACATATTCAAACATGTACACATCAACAACTGAAAAAATAAAATATTCCTTTTGTTTTCTGATGTTAGATCCTCAAACTATGCCCTAAGAAGAAGACTGCTGCCACATACACGTTCTGCAAGGCCATGGGCTTACTGGGAATGCAGTTTCATCTTTTTGAGAATGAATGTAAGAACACAGATACACACATATACAGTCAAACAAAAATTATATAATTTTTGAGATTTTTTACTAGTGGGTGCAAGACACTATAGTTTGTTTATGTAAGTGAGGATAGCAAAATCAAGTAAACTGTGACATATTATACCCAAAAATGCTTCATACAGTGGACTACCAGTAAAATTGATAAATAATTGGGACCAAAAATTATTCAGACACTTTGAACTGAACATGTTTTGCTTAAGTGTTTTTTCTTTAAGTGCTAATGTGACCTTTTTACACCACAGACTGAACAAAATTAAGCATTGTTTGGAAAATGGTCAGCAAAGTATTGATATTTGTGTAAATATTGTCATACTAACAGTTGTCAGAATTTTTGGTTGATTGTAATCCATTACATACCATTCTATCAAAGTTATGTGACATTATCAAAATGAATTTGTTCTGACACAGTTTAACTCGTCATATTTTATTACCATTTTCTGAACTATAGCGAATAAACTGATAATGTGAAATCTAAATGTGGTTAATCGGTTGTATAACATTTTAATAATCATAAATTATATAAATAATCTTTTTTCATCTACTAGACTGTTGGATGAGTATTTGGCGCTACAACCTTTTCTATTTTTGAATAATCATAAATAAATAATATTAATAAGAAATAAACAACATTTTATATCACTTTTTATCTGGTTGCTTCTGAAGAGTGTAAGTCCAATATTTAAAAATGCTAATTTTTCATTTTGTTAGGTTTTAATCCAAAATCAGATAGACGTATCTTTCTTTTTTAAACAATACAAATACACTAATGTTTAATAATAATATGCACAATGCCTTCCAAAAGGCAAAGTGTGGTTTTCGATAATATCAGCATAATTCTTTATCATTTTTAGTAATGACTTTGAATTGATAAGGGACAACTTGAATTATGAAAACATATTTTATTAATGAATTTAAAGCAAAGAAAATATTTTTTATTCTGATGCAATAATCTCCAAAAAATAAATGTCTGACTGTGAAGTATATATGGTTCCATTATTATGCAATTAATTAAATTTTTTTAGGTGTAATGCGTTTTGACCAAATTTTTTGAGAATGTATATTTTAAATAATAAAAAGCAGAAACGTATTCAATATTTGCATTGTCATACATATGATGTGTGTTTTTTTATGTCACAGATTACCCTCATGGAATCACAATATTGTCTCCATTTTCGTCGGAGAAGAAACAGGTGGTGAGTTTCTGTTCTCAGAGCGCTGAGGAGCTGCTCAAGTTTGTAGAGGACCTCAGAGAGAGCATCGCAGAGGTTGCAGAGATGGAACAAATACGGATTGAATGTGAGTGTCTTTGCATGTTATTCTGTACTCGTTACATGTTATTCACTCATGCTCACACACTCTAGAGTAGTGACAGTTACATTTATTAAAAAACTGAATGTAAAAAATCCATGGGTTTCCCACCTATCTAGAGACGTTTGACTTGGTCCAGTAAGAAACCACTTAAAGGAACACTCCACTTTTTTGGAAAATAAGCTCATTTTCCAACTCCCCTAGAGTTAAACAGATGAGTTTTACCATTTTTGAATCCACTCAGCCGATTTCCGGTTCTGCTGGTAGCACTTTTAGCATAGCTTAGCATAAATCATTGAATCTGATTAGACCATTAGCATCTCGTCCAAAAATGACCAAATATTTTCTATATTTTTCCTATTCAAAACTTGACTCTTCTGTGGTTACATTGTGTACTAAGACCGACAGAAAATGAAAAGTTGCAATTTTCCAGGCTGATATGGATAGGAACTATACTCTTATTCTGGCGTAATAATCAGGGAACTTTGCTGAGCATTGCAGGCGCAATGATATTACGCAGCACCTGAAAATAGTTATTTTCAAAAAAAGTGGAGTGTTCATTTAAGCAACCACTAAGAACACTCTAGCAAACACAGCAACATGCAAAGCTTTTTCAGCTAAATATCATTGGGAAAGCATGCTGAATAAAATAGAACAATGCATGTGTATCTCATTGTAAGTTGTTTATTAGCACTATAAATAATTTAGACATTATTTCTAACATTTTATTTCATTGTCATTACCTAAAGGTAAGCAGAAATATAACAAATTGTCTATATTCCTCTGTGGCCATCATTAAAGTGAATTATGTATGTCATTCTCAGGGGAACTAGAAAGACAACAGGTTGTGAGAAATCAAACTAACAAGAATGGCACACAACTAGACATCCATGCTGGACCTAGTTCTGCTTCAGGTACACACACATACTTACAAGCGCTTACATACACAACAGTAAGCCTGTTTTTGATGTCTTGTGTATTTGTGTGGCTTGCAGGGGATGATTTTTATGAGAAAACAGGAAGCAACACGGTAGAGGTTTGTATCTGTAAATCGTGGCGTGAGTGCAGTGCAAAATTATGTTCAGATTCTGTGTGCATGTATGTACAGTGTCCTCCAAAAGCTGGGAATGCCCTAGGCAAAGAGTTTTGGATAATATCAGCATAAACGTTTATCATTTTTGCAGATTAAAGTATTAAAGTATATCTTCTTAAATGAATAGTTCCCCAAAATTGTGAATTTGCTTAAAATGTAGAGGCTGACCAATGTATCGGTTTTGCAGATTAGTTGATTGGCGGAACTATCGTTATCGGCAAAAATCCATGCCGATAGTTCTTCCGGGTTGCATCCGTTGATGAAGCAGCTGAGAAGGCACTGCTGTCATTATACAGTATGAGAGCCATAGATATGTTTGATGAGAGCGGCCTCTAGAGGCGAAAATCACTGACAACACGTGCAGTTTGTTATACGCGTGATACTGCACGCTGAACACAGCGGGACACTTCTGATGCAGATTTAAAACATCAACAATGAACTGTAGTGCATGCTTTCATATCATTACTTAGTAAGTACTTTGTTGGCTAGATGCTGCATTAGTAGAGAAAGCACAGCAGTATGTTTGCTATCAAGGCTCAGAGGAAGCGAACATTAGCCACACCTCAAGAGGTTAAAACAATGTGACCAAAACAACAAGCCCAACCCAATTGTTTAATGTCATGATTGTTACAATCTATTTGCATTAGTTTATATCCTGCTGATTACATTAATGCATTTGTTAGTCAGCAAGTTGCATATTTAAAGCTAGTGATGTGAGACGGCAAACTGCGTTCATTTAGCCGACAAAAATCCTGCTGCATCACAGAGTTTTACATTAAATACATCATATCTGTCCCAAATCGATGTAAATGTACATAAAGACTTCACAAAGGGCTGGAAGATTGTGTGTATTGTGCGTTTTTAGCAAAATGTTTTTCTTTCTATGGCTCTAATAAAGTCTGCGTGTTTCATATAGAGCTATAATATAGATTGCACATTCTCTTTCCATTTGTGCTGTTGTTTTAAACACCGAACTTCAAACTCATCTATGCAGTTTTTCTGATAATTCTTAAAGTAAACGTATGTCCGTTTGGTGATTGAATAAAGTTTTAGACCTCGACCTCTACTAAAATGTACTCACCCTCAGGACATCCAAGATGTAGATGAGTTTGTTTTACATCACTTGCTCACCAATGGATCCTCTGCAGTGAATGGGTGCCATCGGAATTAGAATCCAAACAGCTAGGAAAAAAAAAAAAACATCACAAAATCCAATTAATAAAGTAATTAATTTCTTCTGAAGTGAAAAGATGTGTGTTTGTAAGAAACAACTCCATCATTAAGACTTTAGACCATTGCTTCTGGCCAAAATGATATTAATATTGTATTGTATATATATTTATGCTGAAATTATACCATTTTAAAGCCTAGGGTGTTAACATTTTTGGGGAACATTGTAGGTGGTGACAGCACGCATTGTCGTTTTTAATTGTCTATTTAGTTATCATCACTATCTCCTTGCAGAATCAGAGATAATCTCCCCACCGGCCCCTAAACTCCCTGCCCTTTACCCTTTGACCCCTGAGCTCACTCTGACCCCGCTGTCCATCAGAATGGAGGCGCCTGCCCTCGGTGTCTTCACTGCAAATCACACACCACTGCTGCAGAGCAATAGCAGCACTGCCAACCCCTTAGAAAACACCATCCACCGCCCCTCGATGTGATCTGTAATCTATGGCCTCTCACTCAGGCTTTTGCTGACTGCTATGTTTTAATGCTGCATACAGCTGCTGTTGTTGTGGGGTGAAACTCTTTAAATGTAAAAATCTTTATTGGAAATTATGTCGACAGGGTATTCAAGTAAGACACACTGATAAGCGTATTCATAAATACTGCCTTTGCTAGTTAAGGAAATGTTGTGGCTAATGCAATGCAATGAATTTGTTTGCAAATGGCAACAGTGCAGGTCAATTTTATATTCTGCATCAAATTGATCAAAAGGAAAAGATTTAAAAAGTTACTTAAGACTTGAGTAATGATGCTGAAAATTCAGGTTCGATCACAGGAAAAAATACACTTTAAAATAGAAAATATGCACTTTAAATTGTAAAAATATTTCATAATTTTACTGCATTTGTGGTCAAATAAATGCAGTCTTGGTAATCATGAGAGACCTGGCAAATTGCATATTAAAATACACTTACCTACCAGAGGAAAACTATTTTATTGCTTGTGGAATAACAAAGATAAGACTGCTAATGCACGTCCATTGGCAATAGTTTCAATAGCTCCTGCACTGGTAGTCATTAAAATTCAAATACTTCATTAAAAAGAGCCAAAATGAAAGGACCGAGCTGTGGTTGCTGTGGACAGACAGGCTACACGAATGCGCTTTCACAAGATGCCAAACACATAAAACGTATACACATGCAAACAAGGTTTATCAAGACAAGGTGCAAATTACCCAGCATGCAATAAGGACCCGCGCTGCCAAGCATCGAGGCCCTCGAGGGGCACTTTAATGCTTCTTACAGACAGATAAAAATATAACATTAGTCTGATTAGCAGCGCAGTAATAAAAGGAAATGCATAAGATAGCAGTTAATTATCCAAATCACGGCAGTTTAAGCAGGAAGTCAGCGTCGCCTCCTCTTTCGCCCACTCTGACTGTACTGTATGTACGTAGTCATGCTGTGTTTTGCCTCCATGCTCTGGCAGATTTCTTGCATTTGCTTTTCACCAACTAAAACAAATAAAAAATGGAGAAGAAATAAAAGATTAGTTTTTTTTATTTTTGGAGAAAAAAATAGAAAAATCTGCCATTGACAAAATACACCTTTGAGTTTTGTAATTTATATTAAAGATACAGTGTGTTATTATTAGATATTTTCAAAAATAGTATTTTTACTATTAGATACAGTTGAGGTCAAAAGTTTAGAATCTGCAAAATGTTAATTATTTTACCAAAATAAGAGGGATCATACAAAATGCGTGCTATTTTTTATTTAGTACTGACCTGAATAAGATGCTTCACATTAAAAAAAAAAGTTTACATATAGTAAAAAAGAGAAAATAATAATTTTGTTTTGTTTACTGATAGTTGTTCATGAGTCCCTTGTTTGTCCTGAACAGTTAAACTGCCTGCTGTTCTGTTATTTGGTTTTTCAGCATTTTTGTGTATTTGAACCCTTTCCAACAATAACTGGAAATATGATTTGAGATCCACCTTTTCACACTGAGGACAACTGAGGGATTCATATGCAACTATTACAGAAGGTTCGAATGCTCACTGATTCTCCAGAAGGAAAAGCAGAGCATTAAGAGCCAGGGGTGAAAACTTTTGAACAGAATTAAGATGTGTAAATCTTTCTTACTTTGCCTAGATATAATATTTTTTCATTTAGTACTGCACTTCAGAAGCTACAGAAGATACTTACATGTTTCCAAGAAGACAAAATAAGTAAAATTTACCCTGATCTTTAAATTCAAACGTTTTCACCGCCCAATATATAAAATTTAGATTTTTAAAGGACTGGGGAAATATGTTCACATACTCCATTTAATGTCAAAGAACTTTAGAAAATAAGCACAGTTTTCTGTCACAGTTTGAATGTAGCAAAACATCCACAAATGTAGTCATTTTTGCATTTTTTAATTCTGCATAAAATAATATCTTTAGAATCATTTATACATGTGAAAACTGGCTGAGAATTGAACAAATAATTCTACCCTGGCTCAGTAGAAAACTGTGGCAGTTTTTCTGCTGATTTAGGGATAATACAAGTCTTCTTAACCTTACAAATGACTGTCTAAAAGCAAAAATGCTTTGAATTGCATATATTTTGTGAGCAAGCATGATGTGCTAGAGCAAAACAGACACTATTTTTGGAATCAGCACCTCAAAATCAGTAAGAAACGTACTGGATTTCATTCAGCAAATGAGATGCAGGGCAGAGTTATTTACTCTATATTGCCAAAAGCATCGAGACACCCCTTCTAATCAACAGGTTTGACTACTTTAATAATTTCCATGAGTACTAATCTTAATGTTTAAGCATATAATGACATTCTAGGGAATTGTGTCCTTTTAATTTTATAGCAAAAGTTTGGACAGGGCCCTTTTTTATTCAAACATGACAATGCCTCTGTGTATAAGGCAAGGTTCATAGAGAAATGTTTGATTCAGTCAGTGTGGAAGAACTTGACTGATCTGCATAAAGCAAGTCCTAATCCCAGCTGAATACTTCTGCTGTGACTTTAAATGCAGACCTTGAGCCAAAAACTCATCACCAAACACCAATGACTTGTACATACACTATATGAACAAAAGTTTAGGGACACCCCCTTCTTTAGAACAGCAAAGGCACTTCCAAAACTGTAGCAACAAAGATGGAAGCATAATTAATTTATTTAAAAATTGTATTTCCATCTCTGTTGCTTCAGTTTTGGAAGTGTCTAAATTGACTATAGCCATATGCACAAATCATTGGTGTTTGGTCTGAGTTTTTGGCTCAGGACTCGGCTTTATGCAGACCAGCCAAGTTCTTCCACACTGACTGAATTTCAAACATTTCTCTATGAACCTTGCCTTATACACAGAGGCATTGTCATGTTGGAATAAAAAAGGGTCCTGTCCAAACTTTTGCTATAAAATTAAAAGGACACAATTCCCTAGAATATGCTTAAACATTAAGATTAGTACTCATGGAAATCATTAAAGTAGACAAACCTGTTCATTACAAAATACTTTTGGCAATATAGTGTATATACTATTAATATTATACATTTTACATGCATAAGATAGCAATTAATTGTCTAAATCACAGCAGCAAGAAGTCAGCATTGCCCCCTTTCACCCACTCCGACCGTGCTGTATGTAGTCGTTGTGTGTGTTTTGCCGCCTGCATGCTCTGTGGCATGGCCTTGTCGTGTGTTTCCGCACCAGAGGGCCGTGAGAGTGCAGCAGGCCAGGCTGATAACGCTTCCTGCTTCTGGC
Source organism: Cirrhinus molitorella (assembly GCA_033026305.1). NCBI lineage: Eukaryota > Metazoa > Chordata > Actinopteri > Cypriniformes > Cyprinidae > Cirrhinus > Cirrhinus molitorella. Next base: position 6,295,567 of record CM065127.1, on the reverse strand, counting down.
TGTTTCTAAACTAGGTGTCAATTCACAACAGGCTCCAAACGTACCAACTCAGCTCTCCTCTGGCCCCACCCAGCGCTCAGCAACACCTGGCCGTCCTGCCTAGCCCCGCCCCTGGCTCCGCCCTCACCATCTCCCCTGACACCCTGATCCAGTGCCAGCAGATCGTGAAGGTGATCGTCGTGGACTCTGCTGGGCGTGGCCACGTGGAGGCCTTCCTCAGCCACAACCCCACCCATCGCCTCATCCAATCGGCCGTCTCCACGCCCACCAGGTCACGGGAGGGAGGCAAGCAGCAGCAGCCGCCCCTTCCTCCCCCGCCGCCTCCTTATCATCACCCGCATCAGTTTTGCCCCCCAACCCCTCCGCCACCACGCCACCTGCTGAGCCAACGCAGGTACTCCAGCGGGACGCGCAGCCTAGTCTGACCAACACACACATAAACAGACAAGTTTACACCTGTTAAAGGGACGGTTCACCTAAAAAGTACATTCTGTCTTTATTTAATCACCCTTATGTTGTTCCAAAACCAAATTCTAATTTTTTTTTTTTTTTTAAATCTACAGAACACAAAACATTTTGAATAAACTTCACACAGCTTTTTTTTTAGTACGACAACACGTACTACACAGTAAGACAATTTATTGTGAGAAAAACACCATAAAAAGCACAATTTGTGGGCTCTTGAGTCCTCTGAAGCCATATATAAGGTAAAAATGTATGTCCATAAAATTTATGTTCACTGGAATAATAAAATGTGATCCTGGATCACTTAAGTAGCATGGGTATATTTGTAGCAATAAATGGGTAAAAATTATAGATTTTTATTTTATGCCCAAAATCATTAGGATATTAAGAGCAGATCATATACCATAAAGATATTTTATAAATGTCCTACCGTAAATATATCAAAACTAATCAAAAGTTTTTGATTAGTAATATGCATTGCTAAGAACTTTAAAGGCGATTTTCTCAATATTTAGATTTTTTTTTTGCACATTCAGATTCCAGATAGTTGTTTCTCAGCCAAATATTGTCCTAACATAACAAACCATACATCAATGGAAAGCTTATTTATTTGAGCTTTTTACATCTCAATTTAAAAAAATGTACCCTTATGAATACTTTTGTGGTCCAGGGTCACAATGACTTTAGATGCATAAAAAATAAATAAATTAATTAATTAAAATCTGCAGTGTCTATGTCTAAGTCTTAATATTTTATTTAGTGTTGCTTCAAGTAAATTTATGTTTTCATTATGAGATATTTTAACTGGAAAGTAAATAAAAAAAAATAGACAAAAATACTTTTTTTGCATTGTTTATATACTATTATAATATTTATTAATATTTTACATTTGCTTTTTTATTTTATTTTCTCTTTTCATGTTAATTTTAAGTTGCTTTTTGTCATTTTATCATTTGTTTAAATATTCTATTTAGCTTATTTTTTCAGTTTTAGTAATTTTAGCACTTAAGCTAGAACTTCTTTTACTTAGTTGACAAGGAAACATTTCTAAAGTTTCTTCACATTTTCAAAGTTCATCTAATATTTATATTTTTTTTTTTCAGCTTTACTTCATTTAACACAAATATTTTTTTCATAGTTTTATAACTGTCACTGCATGAACAAGAGCTGTATAAATATTCTCAGTGGAAAAAATAACAGCATACAGAGGGTGAATAAACCATGACAGAATTTTCATATTTACGTGAACTACTGCTTTAAAGTATCATGTACACTCTTTCTGAAGACGCAAAATAGCACAAGCAGCCCGTTCTGAACTGTTAGGCTCACGTTGCTCAAAAGAAGCTACACTTAGAATCGTTAGGTCCTCATGGCCTTAAAGTGTGTATTTAAAGTGAGTAGATGTATAGTATTTTTTTAAGAGGGATTTTTTGTGTGTTCACCACGTCCCAATATTCAAATGAAATGTTTATATATTTTGATTTCTCCTTAAACGCCCATGTCGTGTGTTGCCCCGACCTGAATTACAATAGATGGATGTAGTGTAGAGGGAGTGCTGTGAAGATGAATCTGTTTCTAGACACCACCATAAAATAATGTTTGCAATTATATAAATGTTCACATCGTGTTTGGTATGGGAATAGAAAAATCACCACCCTCTTTCAAAGGTCTCACCTGTTAAAGCCCGAAAACTAAATCCAGTTCCACTGTTTGAATATAAATCATAGCTCACAGCTTTTCTGAAAAAGAACAGATGCATAAAAGTAAAATAACTAGGTTAGATAAGAGAACACCCCAAGCAAATAACAAGTTACTACAGTACGCATCCTGAGCTCAACTATAATAACTCAACTCTATCAGGAGGCGGATCATGTGACCTCTACTGCACCTTTACATAAATTAAGCTCAAGTTCGCCTCTTTATTCAAATTGACACCTCCTACTGAAAAATGAATGACTTTATTGCTGCAAATCAAATCATCCCTCAGCGATTTATTTCAGCTGTGCTGTGAATGTCTTGAACCAGTGGTTTTGGAAAAAATTTAGGTCAGGACGTGGCCACTAAAGAATTTCTAACTTCCAAGATAAAAGCTGTAGGTTTTGTCTGTATTTGGCATCATCTACTTACTTTTTTTATCCTGTCAAGAGTCCCAGTGTCAGCTGCTGAGAAATTTAGGACGCTGCCATCCTGTGTGGAGGAAGCGCTTGATCTTGAGAACCGTGCTCCTTGTACCTAATGAGGGTGTTGACTGAGCTCCATAAACCCTTTAAAACGTTTGGATATCCGGCTCCTGACATGTGCCTTTTTATAAAAGTATCCCGATGTCCTTTAAAAAGCACATTTTGGCCCAGTGTGAATTGCTGATTTGTGCTGTAACCCAATTCCATGTAGTACTCGCTAGGAATAGGATTTTTTTCTGTATTTCTATACTAATCAATATCATTATTGTCCACAAATTTTGATTGGTTAAACCTAATCAGGTTAATTTTTACTTAACAAAAATTTTTTATTTAAAGCACTATTAAACATTTTATAGCATCATGTTTAACAGTGTTCATTTTCATTTGATATATTTTCATATACATTCACATTGAATGTACATCAAGTATAGATCTGTTAATATTTGTAAATGAGGGGTCTTTTATGCTTTTTTACAAAGTCTTGAATTAGTTTTGGGGGTGTACTAGAACATGTTCTCACGCTTGGTGGTTCGAAAAATGTATTATTTTTCACATCATTTACATTACAACAGCTTTCTCCCCAGCCTGGCACAAATGGCTCGATTAGTTCCGGGTTTGATAAAGGTTCACCTTAGGAAAAACAAGGTGTGTTGTGATTGGTTAGTTTTCCCACTGCGTTGTGATTGGTGAACAGTTTCGACAGTGTTTCAGTACCGTCATGCCCCTTGCCAAAACATCAAGCTCTAACTTGGTTATAGTAAAGGATATATGAAGGTATAGCTGATGCTACAGTGGTGTTGGGTCCTATCGTCAGTCTGCAAATTTCCTTAAAATGTACTCACCTTCAGGTAGATGGGTTTGTTTCTTCATCAGAACAGATTTTGGGAAAATTCAGCATTACTTCACTTGCCCTCCAATGGATCCTCTGCAGTGAATGGGTGCCGTCAGAATGAGAGTCCAAACAGATGATAAAAACATCACAATAATCCACAAGTAATCCACACGACTGCAGTCAATCAATTAACAACTTGTGAAGTGAAACGCTGCGTGTTTGTAAGAAACAAATCCATCATTGAAATTTGATTGATTTCTCCAAGGAAATCTGAATCAGGAGAGAAATTTGCACAAGTGTAAACAATCCAAAACAGTTTTAGACAAATGTGTTTTGATATTACAGGGCAACGAGGATGGACTTTTTTCACAAGGAGGAAGCATTATTATGGATTTTTAACTCATATTTTTGGCCAGATATAACAGTTTAAGTAAATAGCCTTAAAGTTCACTTTCAGAACAAAAATGTTCAGATAATATACTCACCCCCTTGTCATCCAAGATGTTCATGTCTTTTTTTCTTCATTCGTAAAGAAATTGTTTTTTTTTTGTTTTTTTTTTGAGAAAAACATTTCAGGATTTCTCTACATAAAATGGACTTCTATGGTGCCCCCGAGTTTGAATTTCCAAAATGCAGTTTAAATGCAACTTCAAATGGCTCTTAACGATCCCAGCTGAGGAAGAAGGGTCTTATATAGCTAAATGATTGGTTATTTTCTGAACAAATTGACAATTTATATACTTTTTAAGCTCAAATGCTGGTCTTGTCTCGTCTTTGCGATGCGCATGCGTAGTTTGTGTGATCTGGGTGCAGTTAGGGTATGTTGAAAAACTCCCATCTCGTTTTTTTTCTCCAACTTCAAAATCATCCTACATCGCTGCAGACGTACCAACCCAGTGTTTACAAAGTGAACATACAAAGAAGATCAAACGCTGTTTACAAAAAAGGTAAAACAGCGATGTTTGACAATTTTAAAGTTGAAGAAGAAAACGCGATGGGAGTTTTTCAACATACCCTTACTGTATTGACCCGGTCACCAGGATCACACAGACTACTCACGTGCATCGCAGAGACGAGACAAGATGGGTATTTAAGGTAGAAAAAAAGTACAGAAATTTACAATTTGTTTTGAAAATAAACGATCATTACGGTATATTAGACCCTTCTTCATTGGCTAGGCTTGTTTAGAGCCCTTTGAAGCTGGATTTAATCTGCATTTTGGCCCCATAGAAGTCCATTATATGGTGAGAAATCCTGAAATGTTTTCCTCAAAAAACATCTTGGATGACAAGGGGGTGAGTACATTATCTGTAAATTTTTGTTCTGAAAGTGAACTAATCCTTTAATGATGGATTTGTTTCTTTTAAACATGCAGCTTTTCACTTTTCATGTAATCAAACGCTAAATTTCTCCAAATTAGATGACGTTCAGATGAAGAAACAAACTTGGATCTTGGATGGCCTGAGGGCAAGTACATTTTAATATTTTTTTAATTTTTGGATGAACTATTCCTTTAAAGTTTTTATGTAATCAAAGTGTTTGCACATTTTTTGCAAACGCGTTTTCTTTAAAACAACTTTTTACAGCAACACAAAGCAAAAAATACAGATTTTGAAAGAGGGTGGTGGAATAGTTTACCAACTAGAGCCAGGGGTCGGTTTGAACTCAGCTAACCATCCTTAATCAACCTTTTTATTGTGTCCGGTCCTATAGAGCGACTCTGTAGCGTGTTACTGTGATCAAGCCTGGTGCTCAGGTAGCTTCATGTGAAAACCAGGTGCACATCAAACCTCTGAGAAAATATCAAATGTTGTATACTACAAGGCTATGACTGATAAATTGTATATTTTTAAAAACAATCAAATGTTTATTAAAGTATTATGTTAAAATCTTTGGGGGCGGAAAAAGCATTTGTGTTCTAAAAAAAATTATCTGGTGGATTATGTTTGTGTTTGCCACTTAGAATTCATGTTTTCTGCATTGCATGTCATAAGAGAATCATATGTTTATGTGCAGATATCTATAAAGAGCTTTTATCTCAGATGTAAAACACTAATGTTTATGTTTCTATTTTCTTTGTTTTTAATTACAAGTATCTACATATCTGTTTTTATCAAGGCATTATTGGAAATGATGTCATTCTGTGCTTTGACACAGAAATTACGGAAAAGCAGCAGCAAAAAAAAAAAAAAGTATTTATAAATCTATTTATTCATACAGAGTAGGAGAATGAAAAGCTTTATTGTATAGTTTGCACAGCTGTTTATTCATTAAAATACAGTCTTTTCTGCGTGCACACCTGCTTTGACATGTTTATGGGACCGTTCAATTCATGTACGCTCCTCTACCACGCACTACGTCGAGTCAGAAGCTGTTAATTTGCTAAATTAGTATGTACCGGCATATTTGTTTCCAAGAACATAGCGACACATTTAAACCCAGCGAGGGGCTGTATTCTGACTGTGAAGTTGTAAAACTGCACTGCATTTTTGTGAAAATGACCATGGTTTCAGTCTAGGGTGAACTTCTTAGACTCAAATTTAAAGAAGTTCATTTTAAAACAGAAAAAGCTACAAATATATCTGAAGAAGATGATTTTCATGTATAACTTATGAAAATATGGTCAAAGCAATGGTTCCATCTAATAGGTTTTTACGATCTATATTTGTATTGAGCACTATTATGAAGTTTTATATAGTGTAAAGACACTTGATACGCTCACATTCATATCCTGTATATGCAATGTCACTTAATCATATCTCAACAATCATTAAACGTGCAGAAAACAGAGATCTTGTGTGTGTTTGTTTCAGTACCAGTGGACTTAAATATCACAATGGTATTTATGACAGCAGTCAGCAGCCTGTTACACAATATAGTAAATCTATTGTTTGGCTAGACCGTGTCAAATATGACTGAATCTGTTAAATGCTACTGGCATATTGATTAAACTTGACATTCAAGTGTTGACTCACTAATCAGTACTAATAAGCAATTTTTAAGAAAAATGGAATACAAAAATAAATTATGAAAATATATACTAGCAGTCAAAAGTTTTTGAACAGTAAGTTTTAGATGTTTATAAAGAAGTCTCTTCTGCTCACCAAGCCTGCCTTTATTTGATCCAAAGCACAGCAGAAACAGCAACATTTTGAAATATTTGTACTATTTAATGTTTTCTGTTTGAATAAATTTTAAAAAGTCATTTATTCCTGTAATCAAAGCTAAATTTTCAGCATTACTCCAGTTTTGAGTGCCACATGATGCTTCAGAAATCATTATAAATATGCTGATTTGCTGCTCAAGGAACAGTTTTATTAGTATTATTATTATCAATATTTAAAACAGTTGAGTACATTTTTTGTATTCTTTGATGAATAGAAAGATCCAAAGATCAGCATTGATCTGAAATAAAAAAGCTTTTGTAACATTCACTATACCATTCAAAATCTTGGAGTCAAAAATGCTAGAAATCAATACTTTAATTTAATTTGAGACATTTATAATGTTACTAAAGATTTCTATTTTAGATAAATGCTGTTCTTCTGAACTTTCTATTCACAAAGAAACCTGATAAAAATTCTACTCAGCAGTTTTCAACATAATAATAATAATAATGCTAAAAATTCAGCTTTGAAATCACAGGAATAAATTATATTTTACAATATATTCAAATAGAAAACAGTTATTTTAAACAGTAAAAATATTTCAAAATTTTACTGCTATTGCTGTACTTTGGATACAATAAATGCAGGCTTGGTGAGCAGAAGAGACTTCTTACATTAAAAATCATACTGTTCAAATACTTTCGTCTGGTTTATGCGCAACTCTATATTAATTACTTTAAAGATTTTTCTTTGATTATGTATTTTAACATGTAATATTGCTTGTCTTTCCACTTCATTTCATACTTAATGACACTTCTCCCTCAAGATAAAATCATGGTAAGACAGTGTCTCATATGTTATTGCTTTATTTTAACTCAAACATCCCCCTACCTGAACGTTCCTCTTAAGAAGGACCTTGTGTTCTCCCAGCGTCTTCCCTTTGTTTTGCCTGAAAGCTTCAGTGCTGCTCTCCAGGGTCCTGAATTGCTGCTTTCACACTGGATATGCTCTCACTCTTCAAAGCAACCACACAGAGAATGACAGTCCGTGCAATCTGGGATGCCTATGAATGCCAATGAATTTGAGCTTCTGTAATGATTTCAACAATCAGATATTTTGGAAACTTTACGTTAATAGTAAATAATAATTGAACATCATTAACTCCACACAGTTTCCATTAATGTAACCATTTAAAGAGAGAGAGAGAAAAAAAATTTACTCATCCTCATGTCATTCCAAAGCCATGTGTCATTCGCTGTTTATCACAAAGGTGAATCTTAAAAGTACTTATGCTGTATATTCTTAAGTCATACAATAGCTTTGTGTGAAGAACAGATCATGATTTGTGACCCTGGACTTCAAAACCAGTCACAAGTCCAATTTTTTTTAAATTAAGATTTATACATCGACTGAAAGCTGAATAAATAAACTTTCCATAGCACTGATGTATGGTTTGTTAGGATAGGACAATATTTGGCTGAGGTACAACTATTTGAATATCTGGAATCTGAGGGTGCAAAAAAATAAAAAATAAAAATAATAATAATAAAAATAAACATAGTAAGAAAATCACCTTTAATGTAGCAAAACATATTACTAATCCAAAAATATGTTTTTATATTTTTTACGGAAATTTACAAAATATCTTCATGGAACATGATCTTTACTTAACATCATTAATGTTAACATTATACAAATTGTACAAACTTTAATTATTGTACAAATTCTAATTTAACAAACGTTATTGTACAAACTTTAATTATTGTAGAAACTTTAATTTAACAAACTTTAATTATTGTACAAACTTTTAATTTGCTGTTAAGCTGCTTTGAAACGATTTGTTTCGTGAAAAGCGCTATACAAATAAACGTGACTTGACTTGACTTAATATCCTAATTATTTTTGGCATAAAAAAAATCTATAATTTTGACCCATTCAATGTATGTTTGACTACTGCTACACATATACCCTTGCTACTTCAGACTGGTTTTGTGGTCAAGGGTCACATTTACTATTCAGTGAAAAGCGTGACAGTCAAAATATCTGCAGTGATCTTCAAGAAGAAAAACAATATTTATATATTTATTTCAAAACACAAATACTGTTGATTTCCAAATATACACACAACAAAACCGTATATCATCTCCTAACACTCATTTGGCTTCATAATAATTTATGCAAAAGATAAGTAAAGAGCTTTACAGTTATGTGAGATGACAAATTTCCTCTCACTAAGTTCCTGTGTAACACGAACAAATGCATTACGCAATAAAAGACAAATCAACGACTTGTCAAGTTATTTACAAATTAATGAACATATATAAAGTATGCATTACCTCACTCTGCATCAGCTTTAGGATAAGTTAATTGACGGTGGATAGCAAAATAAAATTATTCCGACTGAATAAATGACAAAGCAGAGATGATAACTGACGCCGTGTGATAAAACCCTTTCAAACTACTTCCTGATTGCAAAAACCATTCGCCATAGACATAAGACATTACCTTCCGTATGAAACAATAAATGCAGTTTTCTCCCATTGTGGGTAAATTATCGTTCATGTCAGACCTCTTAAACCGTCTTAACTATTGTTCCTTTCACACCAAGAATGATAACTATCCACTTTATTTTTCAACGTTCGTTATCTGCTATAGGGAAATACTGAGAAAAGTGCAGTAAACGATAAAACTGTTTGCACTAAACGAATGTGTTCATAATTAAGATAAAACATTAAAATAATACGGTTAGATGCCCAGATTTGCAATATCAAGAAGCAAAACGAGGTGTTACGTAACGTTACTGCTAAAAATATCTGGACTCAGATAAGACCGGAAGCCGGACAATGTAAATTCACAAAATGGCCACGCCCACTCTTAAGGGGAAAAATAAGGTAGATAAAGTGGTTTTAAAGTCGTTCTAACTCTAGGACTCCAAACCAGACTAATAATGTAATAAGATATTTTTGTGATTTTGTTCATGTTGTTTTTTACAGCTGATAAAAATGCTGCGATTCGCTTGCTGTGAATTAAGTCAGTTACCCGGATGTCCGACCATATTAGAGATACTCCGATGTAAACAACATTGATTGTACCGTTATTGTACTACTGAATACATTGTACACTAATTTATGCTGTCTAAACCAGGGAAAAAAATGTGTGGAAGCTGCTAAATCATATACAGAAGGACTTAGTAAGCAGGAAAGGGTGCAATATTTTGACAAACTAAAAATAATAAGAGGTAAAGATATGTACAAGAAATGACAGCAAAATTCAGCAGCAAAATATGCAAGTTTTGTTTGCTTCAGTGACACTGCTTACGTTCAGTGCCGCCAATATGGCCGATTGATGACATGTCTTGAAAACACTGTGTGGACTAGTTCACAAGATAACCAAACTTTAGCTAACAATTAGTTTTTTAAACACAAATTGTATCGTTAAATTCACTTTCATATCAATTATTTCCAGCTGATGAATGATAAAAACACTAACAGAATCAGAATCCCCAGCAGAATCCATCCGACTTTACAGAGCTTGAGCATTTAAAGCGGCATACTACATGTACTGCAGCGCGTCCATTTGTGTTGACACTAGTTATGTCGTTCTTGGTGTGAATGGGCTTTAAAATGAATAGTGGAGTCCACATAATTTTAACGATAACAAGATGGATTTACAGTAAGTATCACTAGAATCTATTTCAGAGTGATTTTTCCAGATGAACAATAAAAACGTTAACAGATATTCAAAACCAATGCAACTTTTTTTAACAGAACACTGCAGTGCAAGAACGTTATTCTTTGTTGATGTGGAGTTGTGGACATATTGTTATAGTCATAATTTTCATTCTTGGTGTAGGAGGGATATGTTCTATGTGAATGCAAATAAATTACTTTTCTGTTTAAAATAATCTCATAATTTGTTCAAATAAAATTAAAAATGACTAAAAGAATCATTAGGAGAACCACATCCTTTTGACTCTAGTTCTTAATAATTGCATTAATAATACATTTGACTACAGGACTTAAACCCCCCATCATTTCTCACTCCTGACTGTTAAATATTCCTATTTCCTTAAGACACAGACATATTTTTGGTGTCTGATCCACTTTGAGTCCGTAAGTAGGTGGTGTATCTAAAGATAGAATAATTACAGAAGTTGGACAAGAACTTTAGGAAAAAACTTGATGGATAAGACTGTCTGGTGGATGCAAATGAGGGGTTGAGAGACAGAGACGATCCATTTAGGCAATAATATTCGAGTTTGCTTCTGAAGCACTTGTATTCCTCGTTTATCTATTGCTTAGCGTGTTTGGCCCCAGGGTCCAAAGTCCCAGCTTCTGGATTTTTAATGAGTGTCCTGTGTCTCCTCACAACCATCAGACTGACAGGAAACAATGTCCCTGTTACATTGTCGTCTCTTCCCATTCCAGTTCTACATCACCTGAGAGAACAAACAAGACAAAACATGTTTCCATCAAGACTAAACAGAAGAATGACAGAGATCTTTAACCACCAGCCTTCACTGCACTGCACTGCACAAGTCATTGACTGTAGAATGTATTTTACCCTCCATCGCATCCAGCGAGTCCATCTTCTCCAGAGCGGAGTAATTTACAAACCATATGGACTGACTGTTTCCTTTTGCAGATAGCAGATCCAGAGTGCTTTGATGCAGAAACATGTACTGAGCCTGAGAGAGAGAAGCAGACACAAACATCTGAGCAGGAGAACATGATCATCTTACACAAGTCTACTACAGAGACTGAACTATTTTTGTAGTATAAAGGGAAATCTAAAAAGGCTTACCAGGTTTTGCACCATGCACATCCTCTCACTGCGCAGCTCTGCGACCAGGCCATATATATCCACAAAATCATGATCTCTCACATGCTGAATGAGATGATCCAGGGCTATAAACACTCCAGTCCTGCCCACACCAGCACTGCAGTGCACATACAGACATTACACACATTACATATGTGACCCTGGACCACGAAAAGTTTATGATGGGTCAATATTTTGAAAGTGAGATTTCTAAATCATCACACAAATAAATGAATATATATATATATATATATATATATATGAAACTAAAACTAAAATGAATATATAAAACATAAAATATATGAATTATGAATACAAAAAAACCCCAAACAAATTCAAAATAACAATAGAAACTCAGAAATCAGAAGAAAAAAAATAAAGTAAAATAAATAGAAATGGTAATTGTGAAAGATTAAAATAAGAAAATATGTGAGACAAATTAGAAATTAAATATGTATACGAAACGAAATAAACTAAAATGAAAATGTAAAATATAAAAATGTAACAACAAAAATTAATTTAAAATAACAATAAATACTATAAAAGTATCTCAATGCTACTAAAATAACACTGGCCAGTTCTATAAAAGCCTGTTTTGCATCTGATTAAATAAAATAAAATAAATAAAAATGGTAATTGCGAAAAAAAAAAAGATATATATGTGAGACAGTAGAAACTAAATATACTAAATATGAAACTAAACTAAAATGAAAATATAAAACATAAAATAAAATAAAAAATATATAAAAATATAACAATAAAACTATAAAAGTATCTCTATGTTACTAAAATAACACTGGCTAGTCCTACAGACACCTATAGTAACAGTAATAGTAACTATAATCGTAGAATAAAATAAAATAATAAAAAATAACTGTAAAAAAAAATACTAAAAGAATCATTAAGAGAACCAAATCCTTATGACTCTCATCCTTAAAAATTCCATAAAAAATACATCTGGACATAAAAAACCCATCATTTCTCACTCTGAACTGTTAAATATTCCTACTTAAGAATATACTAAATATGAAACTAAATTAACTATAATGTAAATGTAAAACATAAAATCTAAAAAATATATATAAAAATATAACAGCAATTAATATTAACAATAAAAACTATGAAAGTATCTTGACCCTACTAAAATAACACTAACCAGTCCTACAGAAACCTATAGTAACAGTGATATTAACTATAACAGAAGAATAAAATAAAATAATAAGTAACATTGTGTAATACATAATCAGAATCATCAGTTAACTGCAAAAACTAAAGTCTCAATTGAAGTTGCAATTATCTTTTTCTTTTAAAAATGCACTTCCATGCAATTCAAACATAACCAAGCAATGTAACCTAATGAGCAGATATACACACCTGCAATGGACCACATTGGTTGTGTTGTCATGGCCTCTGTGTGAGCGAACCGCTTTCACAAACTGGATGAGTGTGGAGCTGGACTCTGGAACGCCGTGTTCTGGCCATGAGGTGTAGTTAAAATGATGAACAATCATGTAGCTTCCGTGCTAGAGAGAGAAAGAGAGAGAGAGGAAGGGCTAAATGTGTCTTTGGGGACTAATTATCTATCCATCTAACCACCCACATCTCTCTCTGTGTGTGTGTGCTTTTTTGGACTGTTATAAGGCCACAGACTTACTCAAGTATGCATACTACACAATCAGCACATACAAGTCATAGTCCCATGGTACTGTACATACATTTCTGTGGTGGTAAAAAAAAACCATTACCTCAGGGGGTGTTTTCTTTAAATTATGGCGTTTAATTGGACAAGTAAATGCAACTAGATAGCAATAAACTTTAACATTCTCTTCAACTATTGCTCTACTGACAGTAGTTGACCTAAATGACAATGATAAAAATGATAATGTATGACAACGTAAACTGTTTTACCCTCTCTACTCTGAGGGCCCGGACCGTCCAATCAGGATGCACGTCCTCTGTGATTTTAGTGATTATAATGTCAGCAAAAACAGTGACAGGTTTATTGTCCTCTGGCCAGTACTGATGACAGCGGATCTGAAACATACAGAACCAAATTACATTTACAGTTTATCACTAGAAACTGTAGAAACTTGCAGAATCTTAACGTTAATTATTTTACCAAAATAAGGGATCATACAAAATTTTTATTGTTTATTTAGTACTGACCTGAAAAATATATTTCACATAAAAGACATTTACATATAGTCCACAAGAGAAAATAATACTTGAATTTATAAAAATGACCCCGTTCCAAAGTTTACATATGCTTTATTCTTATTACTGTTGTTACCTGAATGATCCACGGCTGTTTTTTTTTGTTTGTTTAGTGATAGTTGTTCATGAGTCCCTTGTTTGTCCTGAACAGTTAAACTGCCTGCTGTTCCTCAGAAAAATCCTTCAGGTCCCACAGATTCTTTGGTTTTTCAGCATTTATGTGTATTTGAACCTTTTCCAGCAATGACTGTATGATTTTGAGATCCATCTTTTTACACCGAGGACAACTGAGGGACTCATACACAACTATTACAGAAGGTTCAAATGCTCACTGATGCTCCAGATTGAAAAATGATGCATTAAGACTCAAGGGTGTAAGAAGATCAGGAAAAATTTTACTTATTTTGTCTTCTGGGAAACATTTAAGTATTTTCTGTAGCTACTGAAGGGCAGTGCTAAATTGAAAAATATGATATTTAGGCAAAATAAGGAAATATACATCTTCATTCTGTTCAAAAGTTTAATGCAATGTTTTTCCTTCTGGAGCATCAATGAGTGTTTGAACCTTCTGTAATAGTTGTAAGAGTCCCTAAGTTGTCCTCAGTGTGAAAAGATGGATCTTACTGGGACCTGAATTTTTTTTTTCTGAAGAACTCATGAACAACTATCACTAAACAAAAAAAAAAACACAGCTGTGGATCAATTAGGTAACAACACCGTATTGAGAATCAAGCGTATGTAAACTTTTGAACATGATCATTTTTATAAATTCAACTATTATTTTCTCTTGTGGGCAATACGCGAACGTCTTTCAAGTGAAATATCTTGAATATCTACACTGTTTTGTCCAAACACACAAGTACTCACCCGGCCCTTCTCAAAGCACTGAGTGAGCATGACGATGGTTTTTGTGCCCGTCTCCCATATCATCCTCCAGAAGTCTGCGACGGTGCTAGGCAGAGGACCCTGAGTGGCTATAAACTCATTAGGACACAGATAGCCCTGAGACACAGAGACAAGACACAGAACGGGAGCTTAGGCCAATTCAATTAAAGTTGTGCCGCAGAATAAAAGAAAGAGGCAGCTGATATGTGGGCTGCTCTCGAGTGCTTACAGAGACGAAGCTGGCATTGATGTAGTCAGACCCAGGCATTCCTGGCTCAGACAGTAACTTCACTCGGTTATTGTTATCTAAAAAACAAAACAAAATATGTGTTAACAATGTTTATATAACAAAACCGTGGTATGTTTTAAAGAAATATGCTCTCACCCTGATAACGTTTAAAACCTGCATGACTTTTTTTGGAACTAAAATAAAAACATTCTGAATAACAGAGCTGCACTTTTCCATATAATAAACATATTGCACAGCAAACAAGAAAAAAGGCTAAAAAAAAAGAGCTAATTAGCATATTAGAATGAATTATGAAGGATCATGTGACACTGAACACTGGAGTAATGATGCTGAAAATTCAACTTTGCATCACAGAAATGAATAATTTCACAATTTTCCTGTTTTTACTGTATTTTACTTTTGAATGGACGTCATATAGGACACTTCTGAGGTGGTTTGTGTCTTTTTTGGAACTTTACAGCCTGTTAACATTCTGTTAAACCTCTCCGTTTGTGTTACACAGAACAAAGAAAGTCATGCAGGTTTGAAACTACTAAACAATAGCAGAATTAAATTTTTTTATACATGGTTTAATGTTAGTGAAGCGATTTTTGGCGCGATTCCACGGTAGGTCAGCGTCTGATGTGGCCAGATCCTGAAGCAGCTTCGGCAGCTCCTGAAACACACAGCAGAAAATGTCCACACCAAGAAAATCAATCAGCCATGGAAAATATTCAGCAAAGTCATACACCATTGAGCACATAACTCTACGAGTCCAATCAGAATGAGGTGTCACTGAAACTCATTTTACAGTTCACTAGTACTTTTTGTCTCTCTCACCCACCTACACACATGTAATGCTAAAACTTACAGCAAACTCCTCCTGAAACTTGGCATTGTCGTTGGCACAAAGATCTTCCACATGCTGAAGAAATGATTTCTTACTGATTGGCCTGCAAATGTGTTAGAGAGAGATAAACGAAGCATGAAAATATCCACAAAACCATAAATAATCATCTTTAGCACTGTTACCACTACAGCAAGCATTATTTCTAAAGAACACCACTTAAGAGCAGGTGGTTATCAGAAAAGGAATAAAAGATCAATCGATCTCAAGTCTCCTTCACTTACTTGAGAGATTTCCTGTAACTTAGCAGCCTGGAACATTAGACAGTAGAGAATTATTATGAAATTGGGCTTGTACTGAAAAATTAGGTTACTTTTTCACTTCAAGTGATAAATAAGAAATGAATCTATGTGAAGTTCACTACACGATCTAATTAGAGGAAGACACACAAACATAAAACGAATCAGAGATTCACTCTATGTGATCTTTCAGGCACAAATACACAAAGCAGAGCAGCATTATGAAACCGAACAGCCCCAAATTATGGCAAGGCAGATCATTTAGTGTGGCATATTCATTCATAATACAAGATTCAACGGCAGGTAATAACAGCACAACATGCAACTGGGAAAATAAAATGTACAATCTTTAAAACAATTGAAAATACTGATACTACACGTCATATGCGATCATGCATGAACGCCAACATCTCTGTCTACTTACTGGATGACAAAAATCTCCTTCCTTCTAAAGAAAAAGGAGGAATACCTGAGAACAGAGGATAGTGCAAGTGTTTGAATGGATTAGTGAGAATGAGTGAATGAAAGGATGAGTGAGTGAGTCAATGAGTGAATTAGGGAGTGAGAGAGAGATATACATATAAACAGATAACTAAAGTCCACTGCTCATGTACAGTGTGTGTATGATGTCTCACCGATTAATCTTCTCCTCTTTGAGCTCCAGGTCGGCCACTGCAATGAGCTGATCCAGCTTGAACTTGGTCTCGATGATCTCAGCCTCACGTGGAGAGTACGTGCCACCTTCCTTCTGCCTACGGTGGATCCTGGGATTGGAGAAAGTGAGTCTTTTTTTGGAAATACTATTTGGGTATGTTGTTGAATCCCTATTTACAGCAACACTCAACTTACCTCACAGATCCATATATAATCAGAATTAAAAACAACGCCAGGAAAAATGACAGCAGGACCCCAAGAATTATCTGCTCATCTCTGGTCAGCAGGCGGTCATCTGAAATCACAGTCGATATTCACATTGAAATGTTTTGTACAAGCCCAACAATATAGAAGTTATATGTGTAAGAACATAAATGCATTTTTAATGCATTTAAAAAAAAAGTCCCAAGGAAATTCTTACCAAAGCTACATTTATTTGATCAAAAATACAGTAAAAACATTAAAATTGTGAAATATCATTACAATTTAAAATAACTGCTTTTTATTTATATATATTTTAAAATGTAATTTATTTCTGTGATGCAAAGCTGAATTTTCAGCATCACTACTTCATATGATCCTTCAGAAATCATTCTATAAGATGATTTGCCGCTCAAGAAACATTTCTTATTAACAATGTTGAGCACAGTTGTGCTGATTACATTTTTTTTGGAAACCATGATGAATATAAACTTCAAAATAATATTGTTTCTTTGAAAATAATTTTTACATGAAAAGGCAGAGTACATAAAAAGGAGAAATGCTAACCAAAATATCACAAGAAAATATAAAAAGTATTTCTATTTGCAATTTTTTAGAAAACTGAATATATTAAAAGTTGTAAAAAAATATCATACTGCAAATTTATATATACAAATATTAAGTCGTGTATCAATAATTTATCAAATAAAAACTGTATACTATAAAATACTATAAAAACTAAATACTACATGAATAACTGAAAAGTGAAAAAAAAAAAAAAATGCATAAAAGGAATAGGAATTAAAAAATAAAAACTGAGAAAGTGCCATGAGTTATTACACCTCAGAGTTGTTAGGGTGGATAGCTCTTTAACTCTATGTAAAAAAAAAAAAAAAATCTTGAAAGTACAGTCAAACCAAAATTGATCACAGTTTATTTGCTATAGTTTAGAAAAGGAACAAATCCATCTTGATAATGTCAATTAACTTTGATAGAAAGGTATATAATGGATTACAATTTAACCAAAATTCAGATAACTCTTAGTACGACAGTATTTACATAAATATCAAATACTTTCTTGACTAATTACCAAGCAATGCTTAATTTTGTTCAGTCTGTGGTGTAAAAAGGTCTTAAGACACTTAAGCAAAACATGGTCAGGTCAAAGTGTCTAAAACATTTTTGGTCCCAAATTTTTATCAATTTTACTGGTAGTCCACTGCTTGAAGAATATTTAAAAAAAATTTTTTTATTGCTATCCTCACTTACATTAATGAACTTATAGTGTCCTGCACCCACTAGTAAAAAATATAAAAATGCTGGAGTCTAAATATTTTTTAGTTTGACTGTACATAAGAAAAAAAACCCTGAAAGTATGAAAAATCTGAGAGGGAAAGAAGGAAAATGTGAGACATCACTCACATCTGGCTGCATTAATATTGTAACAGTAACAGTCCTTGTGTGCTACTTGTGTCCATACCTGCGGTTCTGACCCTATCTGAGTACTCAGAGTCTGTGTACTGCCCACGGATGTTTGTTGCCCGAAATTTGAACCTACAATATAAAAATAAACAATAGGAAACTGGTTAAAAAGATTCCTGGCTAAAAATATTTACAACACAGATTAGTTGAATGTGTGCATATGTCTCTCACACATAGTATGTTTTAGGTTTGAGGGGTCCGTTACAAAGTGTCTTGGCATCCTCAGACAGGCAGCCCTCATCTGCTCCTATAACGTATGTGTTAGTGTTTGTGCTCATGCGCTCTGCTTTCTCCGAGCACTTAGGGTTCAAGAAGCCCTCGTCGGTCAGGTACGGCGCGGAAGGGTGGAGAAAAACACTCTTCCAGTTGGACAGATTACCGTAGTCCATCACTGCATCAACATTAGAACAACAATATAACAATAAGCAAAAAATGTTTTGAAAAAAGTCTCATTTGGACACAAAGGCTGCATTTATTTAAAAAAATAGATCTGTACAAACTGCAAAATTACAATTTAAAATAACTCTTTTCTATGGAAGCCTGTTTCCGCCACTGAATAAAAAAAATAAATAAATAAAAAAAAAGCGATTGCGACTTTTTATCTCACAATTTTTTTAATTTTTCCCTCAAAAACTCGCAATTTTTGATTTTTTTCTCAGAATTGTGAGATGTTAAGTCGTTATTGTGTTAAAAAGTCAGAATTGCAAGATATAAACTCACAATTCTGGCTTTTTTCTCATAATTGCGAGATATAAACTCAAAATATAAAAGTCAGAATTGTGTGATATAAACATGCAAATCTGACTTTTTTCAGAAATGTGAGATATAAACTTTTTTCCTCAGAAATGAGTTTAGATTTCGCACTTTTGACTTTGCTTTTCAGAAACTTGCAATTCTGAGAAAAAAGAATTGCAAAATTTAAACACACAATTATGAGAAAAAAGCCAGAATTTCTATTTTTTTTCATCTCCAAATTCTGAACACAATTCTGAGAAAAAAGTCAGAATTTTGAGCTTGCATCTCGTAATTCTAAGTAATTATAAGATATTAACTCGCAATTGTGAGTTATAAAATCAGAACTGTTAAATTCTGTCAGAATTGCA
The DNA here is from genome assembly GCA_033026305.1 of Cirrhinus molitorella. NCBI lineage: Eukaryota > Metazoa > Chordata > Actinopteri > Cypriniformes > Cyprinidae > Cirrhinus > Cirrhinus molitorella. The sequence continues at coordinate 6,276,248 of CM065127.1, read as the reverse complement.
AGTTTACATCTCGCATTTCTGACATTTTTTCTCTTCTTTATAACTCGCAATTGCGAGAAATGACACATCTTTAAAAAAAATAGTTTACTGCCATTATTGGTAGTGTTAAATGTAATTTTTTAATACCTGCTGGTTCAGAAACAATGACCTGGACTTTTTGGATTGGTCCATGGTCATCAGTGAAGAAACATTCAGGCATCTCAATGGTGATGGTGTTGGAGGTAGAGATGACGACACCAGCATTGTTCAGAGCAGCCCGCGGGTTCCTCGTCGGTTTGGGTGGTGCTAAACAAACCCACCATTATCTTAAAATGACAGTCACTTCAACAAAATAGTATAGCTGACTTACAAAGCATTACATTTTCTCATACCTTTCACACCTGTGGTGACCTGAACCTCTGAACTCGGTCCTAAACCCGCTTTATTCACGGCAGCTATCTGCAACAAGTACAAAACAAATACATTTCGCTTAACTGTGGAAATCAGCAAATAACAGGTGAAGTTTAAGTATTTAAAAGAGGAATAAAACACAAATATTGCTTTCCATTTTTGGAGCTGCCTTCTCTGTTGTTACCTAGATACGGTTTTAAATAGCTGCCGGTTGTGCACACAGTGGTATTGGATGATGCAAACATACCACAGCTCAGTACACTCTCAGAGAAAAGGTACAAAAGCTGTCTTTAGGGGTGGTATCCTTTCAAAAAGAATGTATATGAACATGCTTGTTCTAAGCAAAAACTCACTTCATTTTGACTTGCTTTTTCTGAAAACAAGAAAATAATTTTGACTTGTCTAGAAAATCCTTCTTGATTTAAGAATTTTTAGATATTTTGGCTGGAAACAAGACAAAAACTCTAAGCAAGAACTATTTTTTTGCAGTGTAATATGTACTATTTAGAGGCAAACATGGTACAAAGATGTACCTTTTAGCTTGTGTACCTTAGTACTGCCCCAGTGGCAGCTTTGCATGTAGGAAAATAGGCTGGAGATGCACTTTGGACCAAACAATCAAACCAAGCAAAAATGTAAAAATGGTGTAAAGGCCCCTAAACTTTTTAGGTTTTAGTTTCCTACCCTTATGCTGTAATTGAATCCACCCTTCAGTCCATCAATAATGGCTGTCATGGTATTATTAGGGTTGCTGATCACAGGCAGGCTATTAATGTAGAAGTCCAGTTGTCCGTTGCGATAGATGGCGACATGGTAGGCACTGATGTTTCCGTTCGGCTCATCCGGTGGAGAGAAGGTTACATAAACACGTGTCACTTCCTCTGGGATCACCGTCAATGTCACGTTTTTGGGAGGATCTTTGGGCTCTGTGAAAACATGACCATGATTGTCAGAAATAAGCAATGCATTCAATGGATATCTGATAATCAAGCATGCACAAACATCCTCACCGTCCTCCAGGGTTCTGACGAGGACAGGTTCAGATGCTTTGCCGTCTGTGCGAGCGTTGGAAAGCTGGCCCGTGAAGGCGGTGATGGTAATAGAGTACAGGGTAAATGCAGTTAAGTTCCCGACAACCACCGCCCTGATCTCTTCTGAATACCGCACTAGGCTTATGTTATATCCTGAACCGTCCAGCTGAAAGAGGACGAAGAGAAATTGAAGTAGAAACTTTCAGAAAGTCAACAAGATTTCCCAAGTTTATGAACTCACTGCAGTGATGTCAATGATGTATGAGGTGGGCCCTGAGATGACCGATGGTTCGTCCCACACAATCTTTAACCCAGTGGCAGAGGGAAACGCTGATATGTTGCCAGGGGGGGCATCAGGGTCTAAGACAAAAAGATAGAGTGGGAGAGGAAAAATAAAGGGACTTAATAAATGTTTTCTTTAAGCTGCACTTCTCATCTTGCTCCCACGCAGACCAAAGAATGCTCGCTGCAAAAGGTAAATACTCAAAAAATGTGTGGGAAAAAATGTTCATCTTGAGAGTTCTTGAATCAAGGCTAATGGATTGGGCAGCGTTTCAACAAATTTTTCTATTGATTTCCGGTATGAAAGTAAAATCGTGAGAATGCTGCTCTGATTCACAAGATCCCTGAACACTGAAGAGATAATACAGCAGTGTCAAACAGAACCGAAAGACAAATGACATATTAGAAACAGAGAAGCTCACAGAGCCCATGCATTATTACTTTCCTGTCTTGCTTTCTTTTAGAATCTCAACATTACCAAAGTAATTAACAAAAAGTTTGGTTTCTCATTGCTTGTCTCAGGAAAACAAGAAAAATAATAATGTAGAACAATTTTGTATGTATGTATAATATATATAGAGTCAAAAGTTTGCATACACCTTGCAGAGTCTGCAAAACATTAATTATTTTACCAAAATAAGAGGGGTCATACAAAATTAACGTTATTTTTTTATTTAGTACAGACCTGAATAAGGTATTTCACATAAAAAATTTAAATTTAGTCCACAAGAGAAAATAATAGTTGAATTCATAAAAACGACACCATTTAAAAGTTTACATACACTTCTTAATGCTGTGTTGTTACCTGAATGATCCACAGCTTTGTTTTTTTGTGTATTTTTTTCATGAGTCTATTGTTTGTCCTGAACAATTAAACTGTCCACTGCTCTTCAGAAAAATCTTTCAGGTTTTTTGTGTATTTGAACCCTTTCCAACAATGACTGTATGATTATGAGATCCATCTTTTCACACTGAGGACAACTGAGGGACTCATAGGCAACTATTACAGGAGTTTCAAACGCTCACTGATGCTTCAGAAGGAAACGCAATACATAAAAACCCAGGGGGTGAAAACTTTTTGAGTTTGAAGATCAGGGTAAATTTAACTTATTTTGTCTTCTGGGAAACATGCAGGTATCTTCAGTAGCTTCTGAAGGGCAGTATTAAATGAAAAAAAATATAATAATTATGCAAAATAAGAAAAATTTACACATTTTCATTCTGTTCAAAAGTTTACACCCACAGATCTTAACGCATCGTTTTTCCTCCTGGAGCATCAGTGAACCTTCTGTAATAGTTGCATATGAGTCCCTCAGTTGTCCTCAGTGTGAAAAGATGGATTTTAAAATCATAGAGTCATTATTGGAAAGGGTTCAAACACACAAAATAAGTCTGGAAAACCAAAGAATTTGTGGGACCTGAAAAAGGTAGGGTGACCCACCTGGCAATAGATTGGTTGCGGAACATGTGATTTTGTGGGACAATGCAGGACACGTGTGAGACAGATACATTTTCCACTGTTATGCTATGTAAATACTGATTATATCCATTGTCATATGCACTTATCTATGTTTCTGAGCGCGCACATTTAAGCAAGAGAAAGCATGTCCGTTTTATGTGAGAATGAAGAGAATCCACCTGTGAGAGAAGAGATTTGTGCTTGTGCACCCTGGCATTACAATAATGCGCTCTAGACATTTGTCATTTAAAAATTACGCCATAGAAACCGCCTTAAACAAACTCAAATAAGAAGAAAGTCACGTGTAAAAGCTGCGTTGATTTTTTTAATTGGTTAAAATGAATGGAGAATATCGCGCTCGACCATTTCCGTCGGTGGTGCTATATCACTTGATGAGGTCCGCACATCCTTTGCGTTGAAACTACGCAGCAAAAATGAATAAATAAAAAGGACTCACAAACAACTATCACTAAACAAAAACACACAGCTGTGGATCATTCAGGTAACAACACAGTATTAAGAATCAAGTGTATGTAAACTTTTGAACGGGGTCATTTTTATAAATTCAACTATTATTTTCGCTTGTGGACTATATGTAAATGTCTTTTATGTGAAATATCTTATTCAGGTCAGTACTAAATAAAAAACAACATACATTTTGTATGATCACTCTTTTTTGGTAAAATAATTAACAACATTTTGCATATTCTCCAAGGTGTATGTAAACTTCTGACCTCAACTGTTTTTTCAGTTTTTTTTTTTAAACTATAGACAAATAAAAAAAAAAAAGAAAGAAAAAAAAAGCAGGAATGAGAAATTCTAAGTTAAGTTTATATTGAGATCTGACATTGTTAAGATCTCTTCTGAAGCTGGAGAGAAAATATGTAAAACTAGGATTTTTTCTCTGGGGATACATCTGAGAAGTAGGAGACTCAAGCAAAAGTCTTCTATTAAAAATAACAAGACATTAAACAGATTTCATTTGTGATTTTTCTTTCTTATAGGAATGCATTTATGCACATGTGTTTATGTCTAACGTACTTCCTGAAAGTGTCTGTGTGTGCATCCAGTCGGAGGGTTCTCCGGCTCCTGCCCTGGTGAACGCCACCACTCTGATACGATACTCTCTATATTTCAGCAGAGGGGATAGTCTGACTCCTCTAGTTTCTCCTTCAACCCACTCTACATCCTTACTCTCCACGCAGGACTCCATGTGTTGCTTTGGCTCACAATTTCTTGCCAAAGGCTGAATCTCTACATTATAACCCTGCAACAGACCAGGAACATGGATAGGACGCTGCCAGCTTAAAGACACACTGTCAGAGGTAACGTCCATTATGGTCAGCGACTGAGGGGGACCAGGAACTGCAGAAAAAGAAATAAACAATCTGTATGATCATATCTGTACCACAAATGATGCAGAATGAGTTACATGCCAAAGTTTAATGCTTAGTGTTAGGGTTTTTGACATAGATTTGGAGAAATGTAGCATTACATCACTTTCTCACTGATGGATCCTCTGCAGTGAATGGGTGCCGTCAGAATGAGAAACATCCACAAGTAATCTACAGTCTATCAGTTAACAACTTGTGACGTGTTAAAAATAAATTAAGACATTTTTAACTTTATAACCACTGTTTTCAGCTAAGAAACGAGAAGCTTTTCACTTCACAAGACATTAAGTGATGGACTGGAGTCATGTGGATAACTTGTGGGTTTTTGTGATGTTTTTATCAGCTGTTTGGACTCTAATTCTGATGGCACCCATTCCCTGCAGATGATCCATTGGTGAGCAAGTGATGTAATGCTAAATTTCTCCAAATCTGTTCTGATGAAGAAACAAACTCATCTGCATCTTGGATGTCCTGAGGGTGAGTACATTTTCAGCAATTGTTAATTTTTGGGTAAACTATTCCTTTAAGACACCATACCCGACTCTGATGGAGTGTATGCGGTGCAGTTGGCTTCCTCCCCTATTCCGGCTGAATTAACTGCAGCCACGCTGATGACATAGAAACCGTCAGGCGACAGGCCAACGAAAGTGTGTGCCACTGCATGTGAGAGCGTGAGAGGATGAGCCTCCTCCTCAAGATCTCCAGAGCGAATGAGGTAGTACAGAATCTCTCCATTAGGATGAATCGGAAGATCCCATTCCATGTACACTGAATTCCAATCCAATCCAGAGCAGGTCAGATTCCCAACGGCATCTGACACTGAAACATACACACCAACATCATGTATGTTTTTTACATTTCAAATATCAAATTCAAATTTCAAAAACTTTTGAAAGATTTTAACTTAATTTAAAACTTAAAACTTAAAATAAATGTTTCTTGAACACCAAATGAGTATATCAGAATAACTTTTGAAGGATCATGTGACATGAATGGATGTGTGAGTGTTTATTACCTGACTCATTGGTGGTGAATATGACAGGCAGGCTGTACTGATCCCCATTTCCTGCTCTGGTGAACGTGCACACGCTGATTTCGTATGAATTATGAGGTCTGAAGCCACTCAGTTCTGCTTGTGTGGATGCATCTGATGAGTTCTTGGGTAAACAGAGGCATATGAAGTTTAATTTACACACATAAACCTGTGAGAACACAATCACACATATTGTGTACATAGATATAAATGTGTGCTACCTGATATCTGAAAGTGTATGTGTTCAGTTCAAGTATTTGGAAACCATAATGCTGGACGATTCCATTGGGTTCTGGACTAGGTTCCCACTGAAGCCACACTGAATTCACAGTGTGGTTAAAAATAATCAGATCACGAGGTGGAGACATTGGGACTGGACACACAAAAAGGCCATGACACATTAGACACAATAAGCCTGCAAATTTGTAACTGTATGAATTTGCAAAGCGGGATTTTCAGACTTGAAGTTTCAGACTTAAGATGTCAAATTACAATTTTCAAATATCATAATTTATTTACTAAATGTATAAGGCAAGACTTAATGTCTAGAGGTCTTGTATAATTACACTACCAGTCAAAAGTTTTTAACAGTAAGATTTTTTATGTTTTTTTTTTAAAGAGAAGTCTCTTCTGCTCACCAAGCCTGCATTTTTTTATCCAAAGTACAGGAAAAACTTTTTGCTATTTAAAATAACTGTTTTCTAAATTTTTGTTTTGTAATTTTTTTCAGGATTCTTTGAATAGAAAGATCCAAAGATCCGCATTTATCTGAAAATAACAAGCTTTTGTAACATTATACACTATCAGTCAGTATAATTTAAAATAATAACAATAATTTCTCAAGGATCATGTGACTGGGGTAATAATGCTAAAAATTCATCTTTAAAATCACAGGAATAAATTACATCAAATTAAAATATATTTAAATAGAAAACAGTTATTTTAAATGTAAAAATATTTGTTAAAAAATTACATTTTTTTACTGTGCTTTGGATCAAATAAATGCAGGCTTGGACTGAAGAGACTTCTTTAAAAAACAAAAAAGTTTGACTGGTAGTGTATATATTATATATTTTGCATATAACAAAACAAATGTGTGCATTTTAAAATTTAACAAAAAGACTCTACCAAAAAGTTTAACTTCAAATTTCAGTTTTTAAATTTCAAATGTCAAACACATTCCAAATTCAAATTTCAAAGCCATGCCTTAAAGATTTAAAGTTGAATAAGTTTACATTTTCAATCATCAAACAACAGACCTTTCAAATGTTATTTTTTAAATATTTAAATATCAAACACACTCTAAATTTGAATTTAAATATTTAAAATGTAAAAATCTTTTGAACAGATCAGTTCCCCTAGAACAGCAATAATGGTATGTCTCTGACCTGCTTCATCAGTATGCAGTGGAACAATCACAGAGGGACCAACACCTACACGGGTGACCGCAGCGATGGAGAGATTGTAAGGTGTAAATGGTGCGAGTTCTGAAAGCATTAGGTGTGTTTCAGTGGTGTAGGTTTTGTTGACAGCCCCAGGACCCTGTAAAACTATGGCATAATCTATAATCTCGCCATTGGCTTCCACTGGAGGGAACCACGACACATGGATGGAGGTGCTGGAGAGATTCCTACTAGCCCCAGGCAACGGAGCAGAACTTGGGACTGTCAGAACACAGACACACAAGAGTTTTCAATCAATAAGTATACTTTATATGCAGTGGTGGTCAAAAGTTTACATACACCTTGCAGAATCTGCAAAATGTTAATTATTTAAAAAAATAAGAGGGATCATACAAAATACATGTTATTTTTTATTTAATACTGACCTGAATAAGATATTTCACATAAAAGACAAAAGTTGAATTTATGAAAATGATTCCATTCAAAATGATCCCTTTGACTCTTACTACTGTGACTCTTACTACTGTGTTGTTACATAAATAATCCATAGCTGTTTTTTTTTTTGTTGTGATAGCTGTTCATGAGTCCCTTGTTTGTCCTGAACAATTGAACCGCCCATTGTTCCTCATCTTTCAGGTCCCACAAATTCTTTGGTTTTTCAGCATTCTTGTGTTTTCAAACCCTTTCCAACAATGACTGCATGATTTTTGAGATCCATCTTTTCACACTGAGGACAACTGAGGGACTTATATGCAAGTATTACAGAAAGTTTAAATGCTCACTGATGCTCCAGAAGAAAAACAATGCATTAAGAGGTGGGGGTGAAAAGTTTTGAACAGAATGAATATTTGTATTATTTTGCCTAAATATCATATTTTTTTCATTTAGTACTGCCCTTCAGAAGCTACAGAGATACTTATATGTTTCCCAGAAGACAAAATAAGTTAAGTTTATCCTGATCTTCAAATTCAAAAACCTCTTAATACATTCTGTTTTTCTTTTCTGAGCCCACCTATTTTGGTAAAGTAATTGTAATAATAATTGTATGTAAACTTTTGACCTCAACTGTACATGCACATGTAAAATACAGGAAGTGGAGCGTACCATCTTCATCTGTTCGCAGGTGTAGCACTGCAGTGTGGTTTATGGCCGATCCTGCACTGGTTGCAGGGGTGACTTTTATGACATAGGGAAAATACTTCCTGAGCTTGGTGAAGAGGTAGATGTTGTCTGTGGTAGTTTTGGAGATGGTGATGTTGACTGTGCGGTTGATGGACGGGTGGGTCATTCCTGCCTCTTGCAAGCTCAGCTGGTAGAAGACTCTCCCATTGGGCTCCAGAGGAGGGTCCCAGCTGATCACTACAGCCGTAGAGCTGTAGATGGTAGCGGTGAGGTTGTGGACCGGACCACTCGGCACTGCAGCAAGAGGAGGGTGTGGAAGAGATACAATTAATAATGTGAAGAATGGCCAACAGATAGACTTTAGAACAGGGAACAAATCATTGCAGTCCAACCTGCAACCAAAAAAATGGAATGAAACTTTGTTCCCCAATCTAAAGTAATAAAAGTAGGGTTCATCTCAGGAAAACTTGTAATATCAGGACATATTTCACCTCAAAATAAAATAAATAAATAAAACTTTATTTACATAAAAAATGAAGCCTATAAAGGTGACCTTTAGCCTATTCTGCAATAAAACAATGATATATAATTTATTTTTTATACTTCAAAATCTATTTAAATATATTAATTAAGAGAATAAATTTAAATTTAGAGAATAAACTTGTCAAGAAAATACTCACAAAGCACAAAAAATCATAAAGGTCCTAAAACTTCTAATTTTATCACCACATAATAATTAGTTATTTTAATATATAATATATTTTTTAAAATCTTAAAGTGATATATGACCATGCGACTGAGATTCACCCTTTAGATGTACAAAGCTCTATCCTATTAATTATTCTTTTAATTAACATTTAATTCAGAAATTTATGCTTAAATAAAGCAGAAATGGCACACTGCAACATCAAACCAGTCAATGATTCAAACCAGTCAACAATTATAATGATTAATGATCAAAGCAGTGAAGATAAATGATCTATCTTAAAGCAAGAGATTAAAATATTCATTACAAATACAAAAGCACACATACAACACAAACTTGGACATGATATTCAGCAATTACACACATCTGTGAGTCTGTGGAAATGAAAAATGATAAATAAACTCCGGCACAGCGTCTGCAAAATCCTGAGTCAAGATCACAGATATAGGAAAGGAGAAAGAAGCAGAGAAAGACAGGCTGATTGTGTTAGTAGGAAGAACGTTCTGTGTCCGAGATATTGCTTTGGGCTGAACTGAGCGTCTGAAGCTGGCTGATTCTCCTGTAACTGCAAACCGATCAGACACAATCACTCACAAAAAGCCAAACAGGACCATGGCGTTATTTATTCATATAGAACACTTTCAAAATCTCAGACACCAGGGGAGAAAAACCTTCATCTGTCTCAGAAGGTCACCTCTGCACCGTTTTTCCCAAAATCACACCAAAACTGTTTATTACAACTCTTACATAAAACCTTGACATATAGTATAGATTCTAAAACCAGGTTAACATATTCATATAAACATATCAAGTATGAAATAATTCATTTTGGTATTGAAAGGTTGCATGTACATAAATGTACTTATCACCTCAAATGTTACTCTTAAAACTATAGATTGCTTTTGAGTACTGTTTGAGTTCATATTAAGATCTCTAACCTGCACATTTTGGCAAATCTGAATAGTCAAATCTCTTTTGAGATACATGACATTACTGGGCTCTTTTTCTCAGGGCAAACATCTGAGAAGCAGGAGACTCAAGCAAAAAAGTCCCCAGTTGCTCTCGAACAGGAAGTTTTACGATGTTTCTTAAGTGAAATCGACACATTTACAATATTCTCGAAAACAAATATATAACATGTTACGTAATGTACCCAGAAACGTACAGCAACGCGCTGTATTCTATTTTCAACAAATCCTGTGAGAGGAAATGCAAGCTGGGATAGTCTAGAGACTGACAAATAAAAGGCTTTGAGATCAGACGTGCTCGGTCTCGTGGTGAGGGCTCAACAATCCCAGTTTGCAGCTTGAAGGAAATTGTCTCCTTTCACAAAATGTGCTGAATCTGTGCTGTGTGTGTGTGTGCATGTGGGTGTGTTGATGAGTTTCAGTGTGATTTTTTTGGGAGCGTAATCAGTTGGAAAAGTGGTGCAGAGCTGCTCTTCTCCCCTGAGTGTGTGAGGAGACTGACCGTCCTCTAAGGTGGTGAAGTTTAGACGGGGACTGAACACTCCCCCATCACCAACAGAAGTGCTGGAACTCATCCATACACTGTACTCGTGTCCTGCCCTCAGATCAGACAACACCAACCAGTGCTCTGAACCAGGAACTGTCTACAGAGAGAGAAAGAGAACATGGTCATTCACTGAACAGAATCAGCATTTCATTCTGAGTTTAAAATGTGTTTATTTGAGTTGGTCCAGTTATTCTTATAGAGATGAAATCCTTTACAAAAAGTACTGTGGTGGTTCATTATTTACTTACCTTGTTCCATCTACAGTGGTGGCCAAAATTATTATAACACTAGTATTTTCACCAGATAAAAAGTCAGTTATTTCTATCTTTTGCTGGTGTGTTAGTAGGAAATATAAGTTTAGATTTCAAAACATTCATTTTGCCATTAACTGTGAGATTTTTGTTTGCACAAGGAGTCTGACAACAGCCAGTACTCCACACAGAGATCTGATCTCATCATCATCCAGTCTGTCTGGAATGACATGAAGAAACAGAACAAACTGAGACAGACTAAGTCCTGATGAACTGTGGCAACGTCTCCAAGATGCTTCAAGAAACCTACCTGCAAAGCTACCTGAAAAACTGCACGTAGTGCACACAGGGCAAAAGCTGCTTTAAGCGAAAAGCATGGTCACACCAAATGTTGATTTAATTTAGTTAATAAAAATCTATTTATGACATTTTTTATGACAGCATCTTCATTTTTCATAAAACTTTTAACAGTACTGTAGCTTTGCAGGTAGGTTTCTTGAAGCATCTTGGTGACGTTGCCACAGTTCTTCTGGATTTAGTTAGTCTCAGTTTGTTCTGTTTCTTCATGTCATTCCAGATAGACTGGATGACAATGAGATCAGATCTTCTGTGTGGAGCACTGGCTGTTGTCAGACTCACTGGATTATTACAATTAAGGGCAAATGAATGTTTGGAAATCTAAACTAATTTCCTTTTTTTTATATCTTGGAAGTGGCTACTGTCAACTGTTTGGTTTCCCACATTTTTAAAAAATATCTTCTTTTATGCTTTTTAGTGGAAAAAGGAATCTCAAAGATCTCAACTTGAGGGTGATCAAATGATTTTTATTTCTGGGTAACCTAAACATGTCTTATTTCTTTGTGATTTCTGCACAACTATTCTGCATCAGCACAAGAAAGGCAAACTTAAAGGTAAATAATGCCTTAATTCATATCCTAAACAAATCATATCTACAGTAAAATGCGGTTACACATTTAATTAGGTATGACAAGTTTCTAGTGACAGCTGATTTACTTCACAGCTAATTAGAAAACACATTAAAAACATATTTTGCATTAAGTTGATCAAACGTAGCAGTAAAGACTTCTTTTGTACTTTCTACGCATCAAGGAATCCTGAAAGAATGTATCAGTTTCCACAAACATTCAATATTGATAAAAATCTGCAAATCAGCATATTAGAATAATTTCTGAAGAATCATGCGACACTTAAGACCAGTGTTGGAGGTCGCATTACAGGTAATGCGAGTTACGTAATCAGAGTACTTTTTTCAAGTAACTAGTAAAGTAATGCATTACTTTTTAATTTACAAGAAAATATCTGAGTTACTTTTCCAAATAAGTAATGCCAGTTACTTTTTCCCCAGTTATTGATTGAAAGTTCTCCTGTCCCCATGTTGAGAGAAATCAGAAGACATTACTTTAGTTCTAGAATAAATGTGAACATGCATTAATTCATCTCACTCACAAAAAACAGCTTCAGTATTCCTCAAAACGAATAAAAACAGTGAAATGTAACTCAGAATATGATGCAAACCTGAAATAATTAAATATGTTAAGTAATACAAATATCTTTCATGTATTTCATCTCATGTTATTAACCAGTGTCTTTGCTTCTGACCTTTAATGATCCACTGCAACCATACTAATAAGCAAAAATTACTCAAAATAGAACTAACATTTGTTTTTCTTTTTCTTTTTTTTATTGCTGAAGAGTTTTAAACTTTCCTCTTTTGCAGTCTCCGTTACAGACATGAATTTATTTGTCCTTCAGCCTGAGCCTTTTGGTGTGAAAGAGCTTTTACATTTGCTGAAAATATAACTTTTTATATAAAAACAAACAAGCAAACACTGCCTAGATTTAAAACGTAACGCAAAAGTAACGTAACACATTACATTCCATAAAAAGTAACTAAGTAATGTAATTAGTTTCTTTTTTAGGGAGTAACTCAATATTGTAATGCATTACTTTTAAAAGTTACTTTCCCCAACACTGCTGAAGACTGGAGATGTGATGCTGAAAATTTAGCTTTGCATCACAAGAATAAAATATCTTTTAAAATATATTTAAATAGAAAATAGAACACCACCATGTTTAGTGTCTCCACAAAGATCAATACCTGTGTATACTCTGTATAATTGTGCAGGTAGTAGATGGTGTAGTATTGGATGATGCCGTTGGGTTCGTTCGGAGGGCTCCAGCTGAGACGCATTTTAGTGGTGGAGAGGAGTGTGTATGATACATTTTGTGGAGGGTCAGAAGGGGCTGCAAAACAGAGAAAGGATTTACCATTATGACGATGAGGGCAAAGCTGTTTCATGATATTGTGTTCTTTTTCAAACCTAGTGCGCTGTCTCACTCTCTAGGCTAAATCAAACTAAATCTTAAAAAACTAAATATTTTTAGTATCAATTAAAATATACTCTTTCAATCTTTACAAATGTCAGGGTTGGTAAGATTTTAAAAGAAGTGTCTTATTCTTATAATTTATGTGAGCATTTGATCACAATTCCAAATAACTGTTTCCCAATTAAATATGTTTTGAAAACGTACACTACCAGTCAAAAGTTTTTGAACAGTAAGATTTTTTATGTTTTTAATGAAGTCTCTTTTGCTCACGAAGCCTTCATTTATTTGCTCCAAAGTACAGCAAAACAGTACATTTTTTAAATATTTTACCATTTAAACTAACTGCTTTCTATTTGAATATATTTTAAAACTTAATTTATTCCTGTGATTTCAAAGCTGAATTTTTAGCATCATTACTCCAGTCACATAATCCTTCTGAAATCATTTTAATATTCAGATGTTAACATTTATCATCATGTTGAAAACAGCTGAGTAAATTTTTTTAGGTTTCTTTGATGAATAGAAAGCTCAGAAGAAGAGCATTTATCTGAAATAGAAATCTTTTGTAACATTATAAATGCCTTTATCAATTTAACGCATCCTTGCTAAATAAAGGATTTTTCTATTCATCAGAGAATCCTGAAAAATGTATTCAACTCTTTTTATTATTGATAATAATAAAAATGTTTCTTGAACAGCAAATCATATTAGAATGATTTCTGAAGGATCGTATGACACTGAAGACTTGAGTTATGATGCTGAAAATTTAGCTTTGCATCACAGAAATAAATTACAAAATATATTCAAATAGAAAGCAGTTTTTTAAAATAGTAACAAATATTTCAAAATATTACTGCTTTTCCTGTATTTTGGATCAAATAAATGCAGGCTTGGTGAGTAAAAAACATTTAAAATCTTATTGTTCAAAACCTTATATACCTAAACCTAATATCTCCAAATGTTTTTACAGTTTATTCTAAGATGCTGGTGATGCTGCTACAAATTTAGGCCAAAATAAGATATATGAGCCTTCACATTAGAAACATGCTTATGATGACTAAAAGCATTGTCTAGGTGCTTTGGAGCAGAATGTGTTCATATTTACCTGATTCTATGGTACTAAATGTGATGTAAATCAGCATTCCTCCATCTCCGAGGCGAGTCCAGCTGCTCACGGAGGCATTGTACTGACCCAATCCATCCACACTCACCACCACTGACGTTTCGGTCACATTGGCGACAAACTCAGAGCTCAGATTCCTAATACCAACACACAAATGTAAATTTCAATCTAGTATGAATATAGTCAGGTCTTTGGGAAAAACTGAATTTAAACTGTTACTTACCACACTCTCACTATGTAGTATAAAATCTCAGAGTTGGCCTCCTCAGGAGCTTTCCAGGACAACTCTACCTCAGTATCAGACAATTTCCTGGCGATTAGGAATTTTGGAGGAGAACTGGGTACTGTCATTTAGGAAAAATAGCTATTATAGACCCAAAACTGTGGAAAAGGAGTTTACTCTCGAACATGACAGTGATTTGAGTTGGTAAATGTAAGATAATGTCTCCCACGTCATGAGCGGCATTCACATTTGTCCATCCTGACAGCTGCTAATGGAAAAACTAACCAACCAAACAGAGAAACAAACACAAACTTTGTCAGCAGGTTCCTGAGGCAGAAAGATTAAACTTGGTGGAAGGGCAAAATGTATCCATAACACTGTATAAAACTTTCAGAATGTTTTCAGAAATGTCCTGTGGGAGAAATAAAAGTAGTTAAAAAGAATAAAACACTTCCATTTCCTGCACGTAGGCCCCCGAAAAGCTGTAAAAGGAAGAAATGTTTAAGTGTGACATTGAAAATTTCTGCACTTTAGTCAGACTGACACTAAAAAGGAAAAACAGTTTAATTAAAAACCACAAGGCCGTTTTTTAAAACCGAACACTCACCGTCCTCCAGTGTGGTGATGTTCAGGATCTCGCTCGTGTGGTTTCCAATGCCGATCTGTGTGGCAGCCTGTACGGTGATACGGTAACGTGCATACTTTCGCAGGTTGGAAAGGATGACATAAGGCATGTGTGTGGTTTGGTTCAGACTGTGTGTGGTGTTCCAGTATTCCACATTGTAGAACAGGATGATGCCATTTGCGAGAAGCGGGGGCGACCATGACACGTTGACCTCGCTGGATCCGATGTTCTCATAGGTCAAATCGTAAGGTGGGCTGCCAGGCACTGCAACAAACAATTAAACGGCACTTTAGAATGAAGTCAGCACTTAGTGCAAAAAATATAGCAGCCTGCGAATTGCTGATATGTGACTCTGGACCTCAAAACCAGTCATAAGAAGCAAGGATATATTTGTAGCAGTGGCCAACAAGTACATTGTATGGGTGAAAATTTATAGATTTTTCTTTATGCCAAAAATCATTAGGATATTAAGTACAAGATCATGTTCCATGAAAATATTTTGTAAATTTCCTACTACAAATATATCCAAACTTATTTTTTTTATACTACGGGGCCGTTGAATTCTTGAATCTGATTGGCTGACGAACGTTCTGAAGGTGTGCATTATTTACAGGGAAACGCACGACGAACGTAGTTCCAGGCAGCTCCTGACCGTATTACATGTCTGTATCACTTCGCCACACGATTTTAGTTATTTCAAAGGTCTTTACAGCCGAAAACAGCAACATAACCTAAACCCCACAACAAATAAATACAGTAAACAATAGGATAAAAACAACAGATCATTTCCATGTTTTTACCGCAAAATAAAAATGTTATTATGTACGGAAAGCACATGCTCTATTTCTCCCACTCTCTCTCCCTTACAGACGCACACACATAACAGTCAGCACACTGCTCTGACAATTAACAACTTAAAAACGACATGACATTTTTCACAAGCGTGGTAACAATGACGCTGTTCCTGAAGAAAATGAACTTAGAGTTTCACTATAAGTCACAGACGCCAATTTATGTTTCTGCTGGTGGGTGCTCAACCCTCCCTCCAAACCGGCAGTTTGCATTTTTGTATTTTTTTAAAAATATAAAACACATTTTCACTGCTGTTTTCACGACTACATAATAATGGGGATAAGTTAACATACACATGCTCAACAAATTTTATATTATCAAATATTTAATTCTCATTACTCAGTAATTAATTTTACTGAGTTTTAGTTTTTTTCTAGAGTATAGCTTACTCCGTGGGATGGTGCGTTTGATAAATTCACTGCACAAAATTTATCTTGTGAAGTGAAACACACGTACTGCAAATACATTAGTAACCAACACACATTCTTTCCACGAGGGCTGAGCTTCACTAAATAAAATTAGTATTATATATACCTGTTTACACTAAGCCCTTATTCGCACGTACACAGGACAACGTTTGAGGGCGCACACGTAATATCTGAGAAAACGTAGAGCCACAATCTCTATACAGGAGAGCAAGCCCGCTGCAAGCCAAGAGATTTGTGCTGGCACCCTCTCTTATTACAATAATGCACTCTTGACAATTGCCATTAAAATAACTCCAAAACCTGCTGAACACTTTTGAGAGACGCACAGACTCACAGAGGTAATTCAGGAGCTTAATCTTTCTCTTGTTCCGTCTGTCTGTCTGCCTTCCTGTCTGTGTAAACTTCTTTATTAACTGCATTAGTCTGCTATCAACGGCTCAAGTGTCGTTACTAGTTGTAAAATGACGTTTTGGAATTAGCGACGAAGGCGTTGGATGAGGTGCGTAAGAAATTTATCCTACTCACAATAGGGTTTTAAGGACAAAAAACGGACAAATATCTTGAAATATATAATCTGATTGATGTCTTGAGGTGTGATAAATTAACCATATATGCAGAATATTCGACTTCGGTCCATTGAATTCCTAGAAGATATGCACACCCAAGGTGTAACCTCCGCTTCAATTATTCATTACTTAGTAATATGCATTGCTAAGAACTTAATTTGGATAACTTCAAAGGCGATTTTCTCAGCCAAATATTATTCTATCCTCACAAACCATACATCAATAGACAGCTTATTCAGATGTATAAATCTCAAATTTAAAAAAATTGACACTTATGAATGGTTTTGTGGTCCAGGGTCACATATTCAAAAAACAGTCCTCTCAATCGTGATAAATAATATTAGAACATGTAGTGGGACATTTGTAGTTAATTACATTTATTTTCGAAACAGAAGAGAGAGGGAACGATATTAGAATCTGCATCAACATAATGAACAGTACAAAGAGGACAAAGAGAAAGCTTTGTGGAGAGGAAGAGGAAATGGCAAAGATTTAAAAGTAGCTGTTTTCTATTTGAATATATTTTAAAATGTAATTTATTTCTGCGATGCAAAGCTGAATTTTCAGCATCATTATGCCAGTCTTCAATGTCACATGATCCTTCAGATATTATTCTAATGTGCAAACTGTGATACTTTTTTTAGGATTCTTTGATGAAAATAACAATTATAATAATTTTTTATTTGAAATAGAATTTTTTGCAACAATATACTGTCACTTTTGATCAATTTATTGTTTTCTTGCTGATTGAAAGTATTTTTAAAAAATGAATGATGCAACAAAGCATCCAAAAGTCATTCATCTTCATTAATGAGAGTTGGTGATTTACATTCAACTTCATGCAAACTGAGTAGAGACTCAGTGGAACTGGAAATATCAACTGGGGTAAAATCACTAGAGTTCACATATTTTAATGCCTTGGTTAGACTTTGAAAAGAAATATTCTACTAGAAGTCAAACAGCGGCAACTCTTTAATCGCTGTATGTGTGAATGCGCCTTAATTGTAGGAAACCTTTGAAAGGGAAAGAGTGTGGGGTTCCAGGATGAGATTGGATTAAAGTTTTATGCCTCTTCTAGTTTTTCAATTAAACATGAACACACACACAATGACTCACCATCCTCCCCTGACAGCATCTGTAGAGTATCAGAAATCTGGTTCCCATGTCCGTGTAGTGTAAACGCACGGACAGTCACATTGTAGTGTGTGTACGGCTTCAGGTAGCGCAGTGTTGCACTGGGCGATGTGCTGTTGACTGTGTTGCTGTATGTGCCGTTGGTGTAGGAAACCTCATACTGGCGGATGATGCCGTTGGGTTTCTCCGGCGGAGACCAGGTGAGAGTAGCGGAGGAGGAGGTAGTTTTCACTACTGCCAGACCCCGCGGGGGTGAATCTGGCTCTGAAAGACAGATGAAGGCATGCTAAAAGATTTCACAAGGTTTTAATGGTGCTTCTGTAGTGTGTGTAAGACAACTGGCTCAATACCATCCTCTAGTGTCATAACGAAGATGTAGTCTTCATCGGTCAGTGGACTTTCTCCCACGGCAGTAGACGCCGCCACACGCACTTTATAACTGCTGTATTTGTTCAGACCTGCGGATATGAGCATATACAGCTCAAGTCAAAAGTTTTCATACACATTATTTTACCAAAATAAGAGGGATCATACAAAATTCATGTTATTTTTTATTTAGTAGATATTTCACATTAAAGACGTTTACATAATAATAAAATAAAATAATAGCTAAATTTATAAACATTACCCAGTTTACCCAAGTTTATATATGCTTGATTTTTTGTTAAGTGACAGTTGTTCGTGAGTCCCTTGTTTGTTCTGAACAGTTAAGCTGCCTGCTGTTCTTCAGAAAAATCTTTCAGGTCCCACAAATTCTTTGGTTTTTCAGCACTTTTGTGTATTTGAACCCTTTCCAACAAAGACTGTATGATTTTGGGATCCACCTTTTCACGCTGAGGACAACTGAAGGACTCATATGCAACTATTACAGGAGGTTCAAACGCTCACTGATGCTTCAGGAGGAAACACGATGCATTAAGGCCAGGGGTGTAAACTTCTGAACATAATGAAGATGTGTACATTCTTCTTAATTTGGGTAAATATTATATTTTGTTTGTTTAGTACTGCCTTTCAGAGGCTACAGAAGATACTTCCCAGAGGGCAAAATAAGTTAAATTTACCCTGAAATTCGAATTCAAAAAATTTTCACCCCTCTTAATGCATTGTGTTTTTTTCTAAAGCATCAGTGAGCGTTTGAACCTTCTGTAATAGTTGCATATGAGTCCCTCATTTGTCCTCATTGTCAAGTGATAGAGCTCAAAACCATACAGTCATTGTTGGAAAAGGTTCAAATACACAAAAATGCTGGAAAACAAATAATTTGTGGGACCTAAAGGATTTTTCTGAACAACAGGCAGTTTAACTGTTCAGGATAAACAAGGGACTCATGAACAACTATCACTAAACAAAAAACACAGCTGTGGATCATTCAGGTAACAACACAGTATTAAGAATCAGACATCAGTTTATTGAAATGTTTACATTTTTACAAAAGTTTCCATATTGTTTTGAACAATGTCTTTTAATCACCAGTTGTTTTTGGTATTTTTTTTTAAAGGATGTATTAAGTTAATTCTCCTCAAGGTGTCCTTGAAAGTCTGGCATAAGTGCCCGAATTCTTTTCTTTAAAAAAAAAAAAAAACACTTTTACTTGTCAGTGTGTTACCTGTGAGCACTGCAGTGGTATTGTTCGTCATCTGTTTTAATTGCTGGTTTGTAAGGAGGTTGTGTGCATACACAGTGTAGTGAGTTATCTTGCCGTTAGGGTTGAGCGGCGGCTCCCAAGTAACACGGATAGAGGTGGAGGTCAGATTCTGATAGGACACATTCTGAACAGAGCTGGGCACTGTGGGAAAACACTGGGGTTACTTTATACAGTGGCTTTATGGTATCCACCTCATTTTCCTTGTAAGAGTGTGTGCGCGTCTATTTGTAAATTTAATGTGCCTGGTTTCCGGTGTCATTTGCTTCCGGTAATTTTTAGCTGTACAAAACAGCTTGTTCTGTTGCTTGATATTGCAAACTGGTGTGTCTTACCATATAATTTTAATGTATTATCTTAACTATGAACACACTGGTATGTAGTGCAAACAGTTTTACCGTTTACTGCACTTTGTTATTCTTCTCGTTACAGTGGATAATGAACTTGAAGTCTCAAACATTCACAGAAAACAGCTTACTTCCACATTGAAAAATAAGGTGGATAACTACTGTCAAATCAGAAGTCTGAATGTATTTTACCTTGTTCAGTTGTTTTCACTATAACTTCTGTGGAAGGTCCTTCTCCAATTATGTTTTTTGCTGTCACGCTAAATGTGTACTCTGTGAAAGGACTCAGTCTTCTAACCACATACATGATGTGATCAGATGACAGGTCTGCTGTTTCCTCAGTGGGAGGTAGGACTGTCAATCAAAAGGGACAACCAATCAAAAAACAAAAAGCACAAGCAACAGAGCACAACAATGACTGCCCACCTTTTTAGCGCTCAGGATTCTTAAAAATAATTTTCTCCAATGGGATTTAAAAAAAATATATAATTTTTGGAACTAAACAAACTAGCACATCATTACAAACTTTGCAACAACAACAACAAAAAAGATTTAAATGTAAAAAAAAATTGGGAAAATGTGAAAACAAAATATTTTTCTCTAAAAATACAGGTCACAGTGTTTTTCCACCAATTTCAACAAGTTTTCATGGTGAATGTCTCGTCTTTGATTGGTGGAATAAACTTTAGAATTATAGGAAGGGAAATAAATGGGGGAAAAAGAAGTGTCTTGTCTATACTTAAGTCAGTGTTATTATTAACAAAAATTGTAATCATAAAATTTCGGAAATTTAATAAATCTGGAAAAATAATACAATTTAAAAAAAAAACCTGTAACTGAAAAAAAACAAAAAAACTAAAATTGAAATAAAAGTTATAAGTTAAATAAGTTAACTAATACAAAATTCCTATTTAAACTAAAATTAAAATAAAAACTGAAAAAAAAGTAAATTCTATTTCAAAATATTTATAAATACTACAATGGTGCATAGTGTCAGTAGGAAAATATCAGTTTACATTTCTAGATTTTTGTTTGCAAAAGGAGTCTGACAACAGCCAGTGCTTCTCACAGAGATCTGATCTCATCATCATCATCATCCAGTCTGTCAGGAATGACATGAAGAAACAGAACAAACTGAGACTAATTCCAGAAGAACTGTGGCAACGTCACCACTGTAATGTGGAAATGTAGACTGATATTTTCCTACTGACGCACTACAGCAAAAGATAAAAAATAACTGACTTAAAGGGATAGTTCACTTTGAAATTAAATTTTGATATGTTTTAGCTTACCCCAAGGGCATCCAAGATGTAGGTGTCTTTGTTTCCGCAGTAGTTTCAATTTTGATATTTTTAGGTCCAACCGTTCTTGTCTGTCAGTCATATAATGCATGCCTATGGTCACCTCACAAAAGAAAACGCACAGATTCAAATCAAACAGTCCAAATTAAACAATTCCCCACCGTAAGTACACATTAATGACCTAAGACACGAAACGAGCGGTTTGTGTGAGAAAACGATCGTTTTTACCTCTTGTAAACAATCACGTCCAAGTTGAAGGGGGCGCGCTATCTGGTGTGTGAGCGCGTTCTGGCTTATTGATGCGCCGGCGCTACTCCCGGAAAGTGCCGGACGTGATCCATTGCGCGAGCACAAGTAATTCTTTTCTTTTTTAAACATCCCTAAACATACCTTTTTTAACCATTTCTTGTTTAAACATCCCGGATAAGCGCAAACGAGTACCATTTCTGTTAGCTGTCTTAACTACAATCTCTGTTCTGTGTAAACAATGAGTGACGTTCACGCGCGAGAGATCACTTCCGGAGCTTTCCGGGAGTAGCGCAGGTGCGCTCACACACCAGGAAGCGCGCGCATTTCAACTTGGACGTAGTTATTTACAAAAGGTAAAAAACGACATAAATACTGTTCGTTTTCTCACACAAACCGCTCGTTTCGTGTCTTAGGTCATCAATGTGTACTTACGATGGGGAATTGTTTTATTTGGACTGTTTAATTTAAATCTGTGCATTTTCTTTTGTGAGGTGACCATAGGCATATGCATTATATGACTGACAGACAAGAACGGTTGGACCTAAAAATATCAAAATTGAAACTACTGTGGAAACAAAGACACCTACATCTTGGATGCCCTTGGGGTAAGCTAAAACATATCAAAATTTAATTTCAAAGTGAACTATCCCTTTAAAACCATTTTTAGCTGGTGAAAATACTAGTGTTCTAATCATTTTGTCCACCACTGTACATTTTATCTATAGAGATTTTAAATTGTATTTTAACTTATGGAAACTTAGCATAAATTACTTATCATGAGTTGTTATTTTGATTGTACATCCAAATCACAACAACCTTTAAAATGTGAGTGAGCTCATAAGGGGTGGAGTCAGGGGGAGGAGTCATTTACCCTCAATCCCAATAGTGGTGGCAGGCCTTGTTGGGGGGTTTGTCTGCTGCTGGGTGGAGTCTGTGGCCACTGCCCTGGTGAAGCGATGGGGCTGGGAGGGGCTTAAGTTAACCAATGGTGGTTGGTCAGTTCCTTGAGTGAGAGCTGAAAGCTCAGTCAAAGCCTCCTCGGTTACAGCCTCAGTCTCAGCCTGAACAGGTGCATCGGTTCTGTCGCGGGTCACTGTGAGCCAAGGTGGAGGGGTGTGGGGGGTACTCGGGGTCAGAGGAAGGTCAGTGTCAGTCGTATCAGTGTCGGTAAAACCACGACCCGAAGCTCCATGTGAGGTAAGAGCGAACACAGATGCCGTGGTGATGTCAAGTGACCTCGCATTACGACGAAGTAGAGCGTTCTGTAACACAATGACATATATTCAAGCTAAACCAAACACAATACTGATTATGTGTGTATTTGTAGAGTTTAGTGCAATTTACCTGTCCTCGCAGGGTGATGTCCTGTACAAGGGTTCTGCGGTATAACACTAGAATACGATAGTGTGTGATCAGTCCATTCGGATGGCTCGGGGGTCTCCAGGACAGACGGACCGACGTGGAGTCCACAGCTTCTGCTATCAGACGAGACACAGCACTCGGGGCTAACATGGAAAAAAAGCAAACACATTTAGTTAACAACACTTTGCCATATACCAGGGGCAAGGGGACTGCAATTTGACTTTAAATGATTTAAAATAAGACAAAATATGCTTTAAAATAAAAAGTGTTAAATCTCAAATGAAATCTGCAAATTTGCTCAATAAAAAATATAAAATATATTGTTTAGTTATTGAAACTGAAAACTTAATTTTTTATTATTTTAATAAAAGATTATTATAAAAGCTATTCATAATGTTTCTATAAATATTCAGAAAGTTTTTAAACAGTAAGTCTCTTTTGCTCACCAATCCTGCATTTATATGATCCAAAGCGCAGAAAAAACAGTACAATTTTGAAATATTTTCATATACAGAATAATTGTTTTCCATTTGAATATATTTGTGTCATTATGTCATTTATTTCAAAGCTGAATTTTTAGCATCATTACTCCAGTCACATGATCCTTCGGAAATCATTCTAATATTCTGATTTGCTGTTCAAAATCATTTATTATTATTACAGAAGGTTCAGAAGAACAACATTTATCTGAAATAGAAATCTTTTTTAACATTATAAATGTCTTTATCATCACTTTTGATCAATTTAAAGCATCCTTGCCAAATAAAATAATTAGACAAAACATTAGACTGACTCCAAGCCTTTGAACATATGAAAAATATGTACTTTGTTAATAATAATAAAACTGCAAATCAGCATTTTATAATGATTTCTGAAGAATCATGTGATCTGGAGTAATGATGCTAAAGCTTTGATCACATGAATAAATTACATTTTAGAATATATTCAAAAAGAAACCATTTTATTTTTAAATAGTAAATTTTAAATAGTAAACATATTTCACAATATTACTGTTTTTGCTGTATTTTGGATGAAATAAATGCAGGCTTGATGAGCAGAAGAGACTTCTTTAAAATACATTAAAATCTTACTGTTCAAAAACTGGTCACTGTCACTTTTGATCAAACTGGTGCATCCTTGCTAAATAAAAGATTAAATTAAAAAAAAAAAAATCTTTTTAATGGTAGTGCATGCCTGTATAAAGTTAGGATTGGATTATAAATGTCCATTACAGGGAACAGCTGATATATTTTCCAATTTCTACTATCCTGAGAAATATGTAAGCCTTTATTTATCACACATTGGATGCTTTGAGGCCTTGAACCAAAATCTAATTTTAGATAAAAGCAACCCTAAGTGAACAAATCACCTTTCTTGTTGTTCCACGCATTTAATGAGCATTTTCTTATTCAGCACCAACTGCCACTGTATGAAAAAGCCATTTCCTCCAGCTAAATTAACCCAATTAAAAGTATAATTAGAGATTAGACAGACTTAATTACAACCAGACCAGCTAAATATAAAGCTCATTTATAACTCTCACTTATTTTGACCCTTACAGAACACTTACAGAAATCGCAAACACTTGCACATTCCCTGAGCCTTCTGTTCTTGAAACAGATGAATCAAAAATTGAAAATGTTTTTTATGACATGGCTAACAATATGTCACCATTAAGCATACACAGACACAGTTTATGAAAACACAAGACACCAACAATCAATCATGGCAGAGGTTATGTGATGACAACCTGGATGTCTGAAGAAACCATTAATTCTCCACTGTAGCGGAAAATACACAAGACGAATTTGTGGCAATTCATCCATGAACCACAACTAAAGTGTAGCTGGGTCATGCAGAAAGAAAATGGGGAGGAAAACAAAAGAAATTCCTCATCAGCAGTATCTAAAGTGATTCTTTAAGTTACAGTCAGCACAGATAAATGTGGTTCAGCTGGTTACTGTGTATGATATTTTCATATTGGAAATGTGGGTTTTGTTTAACTACTGTTTGACTGTTTTTATTGAACAAAATCATCTGAAGTATACGCTTTGTTCACTCAGGTTCACTTTATCTACTATTATATTATGTCTGAATGTTTGAAACATCCACTGTGACAAATAAAAACCAATGGAAGACAAAAAAAAACAAAACAGTGCAAATAACATTTCACAGGTTAGGTTTACCTAACTATAATAAAAAAATAATAATTCTGTACTTAGAAGTTGGCTAAATTTGATAAAACATCAATTTGGGAAAATATGGGGACATTGTCTAAAATAAAATTAAATTATATGAAAAAAAAAAATACAAAAGTGCAGCAAAAACAGTACAATTTTGAAAATACGTTTACAATTTAAAATAATTCTTTTTAATTTTAATATATTTTAAAATGTCATTTATTTCAAAGCTGATTTTTTATCATCATTTCTCCAGTTACGTGATCCTTCAAAATCATTCTAATATTCTGATTTGCTGTTCAAAATGATTATTTTTTTCCTATATAATTATATGAACAAAAACTTACAATAAATAAATATATATAATTAAATAAAAAATAAATAAAATAAAAATATTTTTATTTAGAAATGCAGAAACACTTTTTTTTAGAATAAAGAATAAAGAAATTGTTTTGTACTCAAAAGTTGGCTAAATCTGATAAAACATCCCTTTGAAAAAATAAGGGGACAGTGTCAAAATAAAATTAAATTATATGAAAATACAATAGATAAATGAAATGAAATTAAATAAAAAATAAATAAAATAAAAATATTTTATTTAGAAATACAAAAGCCTTATTTATTTTATTTATTTATTTGACCATTACTCCAGTTACATGATCCTTCGGAAACCATTCTAATATTCTAATTTGCTGTTCAAAGTCATTTATTATTATTATTATTATTATTACAGAAAGTTCAGAAGAACAACATTTATCTGAAATAGAAATCTTTTGTAAAATTATGAATGTCTTCATCATCACTTTTGATCAATTTAAAGCATCCTTGCTAAATAAAATAATTAGACAAAAAATTTGACTGACTCCATGCTTTTGAATATATGAAAAATATGTACTTAACTGTAAATATTGCTAATAATAACAATAAAACTGCAAAATCAGCATTTTATAATGATTTCTGGAGGTGACCTGGAGTAATGATGCTAAAAAAAAAAGCTTTGATCGCAGAAATAAATTACATTTGAAAATATATTCAAAAAGAAACCAGTTATTATCACAGGAATAAATTATTATTATTTTATTTTATATAAAATTATATGAAAAAAAAATACAATAAATAAGTATAATTAAATAAAAAATAAATAAAATAAAATAAAAATATATTTTTTTAGAAATGCAGAAACACTCTCTTTTAGAGAAGAGGATAAGGGTAAGTTTTATGCCACCATAAGCCCTCATTTAGGTTTGCTAGTAAACTTGTGTATGTATTCTACCTTCTGCTAGTGTTGTAATGTTGATCACTGCTGCCGGTCCTATGGCCCCCGCTGATTTGGCCATCACATGGATGTAGTACTGTGTGTATGGAGTCAGTCCAGTGTACATAATTGCCTGTTCGATTGTACTGTTCTCACTAATAAGCCCTGAAATTTACACATACATGCACCACATTAGTAAACAAACAATGGGAGGACGTTCTTTGCATTAAGTAGTCTGGAGCATGTCAGCAGCATGCGTGCTAAACACAAGGTCACACAGCTTCATATACACACTGGTTTATGTTATGTAAAGCTCTTGGCACAGTGTGGTGTTTGTCTGATTATATAAAGGTAAAGGCATTGATTTGACAGTCAAGAGGTGTTAGCAAATGTTACCTTCAGAGCTGTGGAGCTGGATAACGTAACTGAAGCGTCCAGTGGTGATCTTTGGAGGATCCCAAGTTAGAGATAGAGATTTAGAAGTGATGTTTCTGAAAACTACGTTTTGAGGTGGGTCTTCAGGGGCTGCAACACACATTCAAATATTTTTTTTTTTAATTTTTACATTTGTTATAGAAATGTAAGATTATGTATTATAGTAAAAAAAAGTGATTATTTAGAAAAGACAACAATAAAATGCCATTTGTAACCAAAATTTACTTCTGTAATGTGTCCTATTGCTATAATTCCAGATATTATTATAAAAATGATGAAAACACACATGTATAACATGTATTAATGAATCCGCACAAACATATCAGAGACATTCAAGTGAGTAAATAGACTTTTGAATAGAATTAGAATTTTGAATACTGTTCAGTTTTTTTTTTTAGGTTTTTGAAGACTTATGCTCACAAAGACTGCATTTATTTGATTACAAATAAAGTAAAACTGTATTATTGTGACTTAATAATGAACAATTTAAAATAACCTTTAAAAAAATACATATCATTCCTGTGATGCCATTACTCTAGTCTTCAGTGTCACATGATCCTTTAGAAAATATTCTCATATGCTAATATATGCTAATTTTAGAACTTCTGATCCATTTAATGCATCCTTGCTGAATAAACACATTAATTTCTTTCAAAAAATAACAAATAAAATGGTAAAAAAAAAATCACTTTACTTTAAATATTCTAATAGTATATAACGAATTGTTTATGCCTTGTAATGCACCTTATAATGCACTGTTTGATCTCATAAGTAACCACATAAGTAACCACAGTTATAATACTTTCCATTTTTACATCTTTAGAAAGTATAATTCATTAAAACACATCACAAACCAATTTTAGAATCAAAATATTATTCTACATTTTAACTTCGGTTACAAATATTTGTGACCCGGGACCACAAAACCAGTCATAAGGGTCAATTATTTAAAATCGAGATTTATATAACATCTGTACGCTGAATAAATAAGCTTTCTATTAATATATATTTGTTAGGATAGGACCATATTTGGCTGGAATGCAACTATTTGAAAATCAGGAATCTGAGGGTGCAAAAAAATCTAAATATTAAGAAAAATCGCCTTTAAAGTTGTCCAAATAAAGTTATTAGTAATGCATATTACTAATCAGAAATTAAGTTTTGATATATTTACAGTAGGAAATTTACAAATGGTCTTCATGGAACACGATCTTTACTTAATATCCTAATGAGTTTCGGCATAAAGGAAAAATCTATCATTTTGACCCATACAATGTATTTGTGGTTATTGCTACAAATACAACTGTGCTACTTAAGACTGGTTTAGTGGTCCAGGGTCACATTTATTAAAAGATATAATAAATAACAACATACACTATGAATACCTTTATAATGCATTATAAATAAAATTAAGGGCGTGTGTGTGTGTGTGTGTGTGTGTGTGTGTGTGTGTGAGATAGCATACCAGCCTCTGGCATGCGAACCATAGTGCTGGCGATCTGTCCCTCCCCATCACTGGTGAAGGCGGAGACCTCAAACACATAAGGAGTGTAGGGGCGGAGCTCATCAATCTTCACACTGATTGGAACGCTCCAGATGGAGGCGGGAGGTACGGCTGAGAGAGTAACTGTGGGCAACACAGCAGAGGTCAACTGGGAAGACTCGGACGGGCTTGGAGTTCCACGAGACAAGATGTCTGCTGCATCCTAGAAGACAAATACATGCACATAAACACTTTAAAACTAATTGTAAAGACTGGTAGATCAATGCAAATACCACTGCTGTATTCATTCAAATATTCATTAATGCAAGTACAGACGTACATTGCAATGAGGCAGGGCTCCATTCATGATGTCCTCTGCGTTGAGCTCCAGCGTACGGACGGTCTGGCCTGTTCGAGCATGTTTGACTTTCACTGCAAACTTAGTGATGAGACCATTAATGCGTACAGGGAGAAACCATGTCACTAACACCGATGTGTGATCCTCAGCAAATGCTGTGAGGTTTGACACCAGACCAGGGGCTGTGAGATTGAACATAAACACATGGATCAGAACAAATACACACACTAAGCATACTCTATGATTCTATTATTCTTAATAAGGCTGCAGTTATTTGATCAGTAAAAACAGTAATACTGTGAAATATTATTACAATTTAAAAGAACCATTTCATATTCTCATATTTGTAAAAATTTAATTTATTTTTATGATGCAAAGCTGAATTTTCAGCACCATTACTCCAGCCTTCAGTGTCACATGATCCTTGAGAAATCATTCTATTATGATTTGCTGCTCAAAAAACAGTTCTTATTTTCACTGTTGAAAACAGTGTCACTTTTGATCAATTTAATGCATCCTTGGTGAATAAAAATATTAATTTTTTTTTTTTTAATTATACTAACCCCAGACCTTTAAACAGTAAAGTTTGGGGCAAAATTTAAAATCTAATCATGTGTCTGGCAATACTAGAATGCATAATGATGAGTTCAGAAAATATTTCGAGTATTACATAGGGATGTAACAATATCAAAATCTCACAATACAATGATATCTAGATATAGGTCCATGATACAATATAGAATAAAGTGATAAAAAAAAAAGATAATTTTGAAATTTTAAAGTTCAATAATTCTATTTAATTAGAGCCCCAACCCATGTTTTTAACTAAGAAAACTCAAGTCAGAAAAAAGTCATCAATTGACTTGTACCTGAACTTAAAAGGTGACTCAACCCTCTTTTTATATGTCTCAGTCTAAATTAGATTCACACTGGTGTTTTAGGAAGCCAAAAAAATTTGAAAATAAAAATAATAACAATTTATATTATTGTTATTACTATGACAGTAATAGCCATATATTGTAAAACAACTGCACTGTAAAATAAATGAAAATTAATATTTATGTATGTTATTTGTATTATGTTATAATGCTTTACATTACAGTAGGGAAATTACAACACTTCTTTCCTAATTTTACCCATTTAAACCGCTAACTGTCAGCTATTCATACTGCACTTTTGAACTTTTATTTTGACAAATGGTAGAGTACAGTAGAGCTTTTATTTTGATGGAAAACTTCAGCGTCAATGAAAACAGGCTTACAAAAATGCATCTCACTACAAATCTATTGAAATGCTATAATCATTTGCCGCAAAAATAAAGCATAACTGGTGCCCGTTGATTTCCCAAATGCGTGCTAAACTCACAGTACATGCAGTAATGGATTTCACTGCATTAACTGTGAATTAAGCCACATCACGTCACTTTCACTTTCTAAATATATTTTATTCTTTATTCAAGCGCTCCATTTAATTAAAATGTACAATTTCACCCAGTACTGCTGTTTTTTGTGTGCTTTTTTTTTTTTTGCTTATTAGAGTATCAAAATGCGTTTCACAGTAGGAACGCTATTAGTGTTTTACACATGAGTGAACATTAACAAAGCTGCTGTCCATGAAAAGCATTTCGAATCAGTTACTTAAGATGCCGCCTTTGAAGACAGCAAAGAGGCTCACTAGGGCATCAAAAAAGCGTATGTGAAAAACATAGGTGTTGCTTACGGGCCTCTGCCGTTTTGTAGTACAGAGACTGGCTAAAAGGTCCAACTCCTGCTTTGTTTACTGCTGCAACCTATAGAGAAAAGACAGAAGGAACTTTTAAAAAGCAATATAGCCCAACGCACAGCATAAGAACATCCGCTTGATTTATCACCATGACTTAGCAGATGTGGTTATATAAACACTGTGAATGAAGATTCCAATGCAAGATGATCTACTCCAGACAACAGATCCATCAAATACTGTCACACGTACAAACACACGCTCGCACAAAAGCTCACAGAGTCAATTCAGAGTTCACAGTGTACCCAGCCAATGAATTCATGAGACAAATGAGGGAAAACAGAGATCCCTCGTGGATCCAGAGTTCTCTGTATGAGATGAATAATTCACAGCTGATAAATTATTGAGTGGGATCAATGGAATAGAGGCCACTGGCAACTTTCCCATGGACAGTTAATCCAGTAGTGTCTGCTGAACGCCGGACCTTCCCGATAGAGTTGAAAAGCATTTTCAGAAAAGTTTTTACTGACTGCTGTTTCATTAGAGGTGACACAATACACCACAATGACGTTAAACGGAAAATACTTCTAAAGAAAACTCTAACATCTCAGATAGACATGGGCTGGATATAATATCAGTAACATCTACAAATGTATGGATTTCCATGCACTTAAAAAGGAGCAGGTCATATTTTTGTCTTTGGTTCTTTGGGGAGTAATTTAGTTCGGCTTTAGAACTGTGTGATATTGCACCATTTCTCAATAAGCAGCCTGGAGTTTTTAGAGTTGGAAAGAAACCGGAAATCTTTCGAATTTCTCACTGGGAATTTTTAAGAAGCACATTTCTCATCTGAATTTGTTTAGTATTGTGTACTAGGACACTTCTGCCCTGGATTATGAGCATATTATGAGAAAACACGTTCACTCTCATAATCTTTGGCCATTATTCTACCACGTAGAGTAATCATAATATATAATTAAGTTGCAATAGTATGAGTAACATCTGTTTTTCTTCAAAAGGTAAAAGGCACAAAATATGAGCCATTTTTATTTTTGCCATAGTCTGGGATTTGTGCTCCTATAATAGCTTTTGAGGCAGACCCGCCATGATTAAAGGCAGTTTTTGAGGTTGCATTTTTGTGACATTTATAAACAATCCACTGAAGTATCTTGACTCTTCAAGTGCTACAATTTTGCTCCTTGAGGACATTTACCCTTTTATTACAACTATATTATTACATTATAGCTTTTGCCATCAATGCACTTGAAATTCTGTTATTTTACATTTACATTATCCTTCAAAAATTTGGGGTCATTTTTTTCTTTAGGCAAACAATTGTATACTTCTATTCAGCAAGGATGCATTACATTGATCAAAAGTGACAGTTAATACCTTTATAATGTTACAATAAATTTATATTACAAAAATGCTGTTCGTCTGAACTTCCCATTCATCAAAGAATCCTGAATAATCATAGTTTTCTAAAAAAAAATATTAGACAGTGTGATTTTTCAACATTCTGAAATATTATTACAATTTAAAACAAATGTTTTCTATTTAAATATATATTTAAAATGTATATTTAAAATCATTACTCCAGTCTTCAGTTTCACATGATCCTTCAGAAATCGTTCTAATATTAGGATTTGCTGCTCAAGAAACAATTCTTATTTTCGCTGTTAAAAATAGTTGCTATAATAATACATGCATTTACATACATGTATTTATTTATATCACTTTTGATCAAATTAATGCATCCTTGCTGAATAAAAGTATTCATTTCTTTAAAAAAATGTTTTTACAAACCCGTAAAAGCTTTGTTTGCTTCGGAACACAACTTTGGATGAAAACCGGGAGCTTTGTGGCTGTCCCATTGAATGCCAAGTAAATAACACCGTCAAGGCCCAGAAAAAAATGAAAGACGTTGTCAATATAGTGCATCTGCCATCAGTGGTTCAACCATAATTTTACGAAGCTACAAGAATAATTTTTGTACGCAAAGATAACAAAAATAACGACTTTATTCAACAATTTGTCATCCATTTTAAGTGATCAATGACAATATTTTCATTTTGGGGTGGAGTAACCCTTTAATTATAAATATATTTTATTGTACAGTTTATATTATATTATTATATTATACAAATGCTGTTCTTTTGAACTTACTATTCATCAAAGAATCCTGAAAAATCAGTTTTCTCAAAAATATTGGTTAATAATTGACAATAATAAGAAATGTTTCTTGAACAGAAAATCAGCATATTAGAAGGTTTATGTGAACTTTTTTTGAACAGATGAGTTTTACCATTTTTAATCCATTCAGTCGATCTCCGGGTCAGCACTTTTAGCATAGCTTAGCATGAATCACTGAATCAGATTAGATTATTCTCGTTCAAAAATGACCAAATATTTTCGATATTTTTCCTATTTAAAACTCCTAGTCCATGGTACGGCAGCAAAGTTCCTGATTATTACGCCGGAATGAGAGTATAGTTCTTTAGACTTTTCATTTTCTGTTGGTCTTAGTACACAATGTAACTACAGAAGAGTCAAGTTTAAATAGAAAAATATAGAAAATCTTTGGTAATTTTTTGAAAAAGATGCTAATGGTCTATTCTGATATTCTGGTCTAATGATCTGATTCAGTGATTTATGCTAAGCTATGCTAAAAGTGCTAATGGCAGACCTCCTCTGTTTAACTCTAGGAGAGTTGGAAAATGAGCCTGTTTTCAAAAAAAGTGAAGTGTTCCTTTAAGTTGTAATAGTATTCACAATCCTAACCCCTAATTTTTGAACAGTAGTGTATAATATTCGGCAGCGGCTATTTGCACTAAGTGTAAATAGCAAAAGAGGCTATTTACACTAAGTGCAAATAGCAATAGATGCTATTTACACTTAGTGTAAATAGCAATTGAATGCTATTTACACTAAGTGAATATAGCATATTTTCTTAGTGAGAGATGCTATTTACACTAAGTGCAAATAACGGTAGATGCTATTTACACTAAGTGCAAATAGCAATTAGATGCTATTGACACTAAGTGAAAATTAGCATATTTTATCAATGATAGATGCTATTTACACTAAGTACAAATAGCAATAGATACTATTTACACTAAGTGCAAATAGCAAATAGGTTCTATTTACACTTTAAGGATTTTTTGCTATTTATAATACTTATGCAAATAGATGCAATTATCTGCACCACAGTATTGTAGTACATTAAATACAGTATGCAGTAATTACTCATTGAGTGTAAGTTATCGTTTTAATTCAATTTATTAAATGGATGCTGCCTTATTGGGATAATAAGCCCTCCCTACACCTACCCTAACCCTAACCGATCACTTATTTTTAATTTTTCAATTATTTACTTAGTTTTTATTGAAAATAAATGCTTTTTCGATATGATATGTGACTTGAAAATGGTGGGGAAAAAAGCTCGTCAGAAGGTGGAATCGAACCCAGGTTGTCCGCGCCGAAAATACTTGCACACAGGACTCACCCTCTGCGCCACTGGATCTGTTAATTATACAGTAACCATTTGCACTGTTGACTCTCCCCATTACACATTAGTGGGCGGAGTTAGTGTAAATAGCCGCTGCCAACAAGACGGGCTATTTGCACTTAGTGTAAATAGACACTCCGATAATATTCCTCATAGCTTCCACGCAGAAGTTATCATACTTTAGTTCTTCTTCACAGTTTCCATAAAAACATACGGTTGTCAAATGTGTTACGCATACACTATAGGAAGCTTGATATTCTGTTCCTATAATATTTGCTTTGGGTAATCTATGCTGTGGCCAAAGATTTGTGTACATAAAACATTATGTATTTTTTACACTTTCTCTCATTTTTGCTATTAAATAAACAACTGAAATGTGTGAAAGCTCAAGCATGCACCTTGATATTATATGTGGCTCCAGGGGTGAGTGTGTTCAGCAGGGTTTCTGGGATGTCCAGGCTCTTGGTGACCTCAGTGAAGGTAGGGTCGGGATATGGACACATCTCCTTATATCTGATGACAAACGAATGAATTGTGTGATCGAGAGGCATCCGCCAGGACAGCAGGATCCCAGTGGAACCGACCCGCTCACCTTCTGGCTTAGAGGGAGCCGCAGGTACTGCATACACACAGATAAAACACAAATTATGAAATAACTGATTACGCATTCAACATTTTATCCTATTTTATGACAGCTTTATTGAATGCTCAAATCTACTTGGTTCATTCAGCAGTTATTTTATGTCGCTTTTACACACAATTAATTTTAACTTATTGTCACTTCTTGCATTTATGTTGCCATTATATCCTCTTCTTCTGCAGTGAAGCAGGACGGATATTGTTGCTCTGACCTAGATTTGGTATCATCCAGGTCATTATCAAATTTAGAGGTCTTTCAGAAGGCGTTTGGCTCGCTAACAGCTATCCGTTGTTGTGGAGGTGTTAGCCATTTAGGCGAATAACAATATAAAGCCATCAGAAAGCGTGACCTGACCATGCCATTCTCAGAGGGACGAGCAACAAGCACCCTGGGAATCTGATACTGAACTATCAAAGCCTGCTAACTGGAATCAGCATCAATTATGCAAACATAAATATACACCCACACACACACATTTCAAATGGAACAGCATGTATATGGATTCATGTTCAACATCTCAAAAGGTTTCGCCTTTCAATTTCCGTCACTGGTTCTACGCTTACAAAAAATACAGTAGTACAGAGATGGTGTCAAATGGTAATTTTATGTATAACATGGTTCTGCATGCTTATTGTATTCATAACAATTTCTACCTTAAATATGTAGTTTGGGACTTTTTTATCTTAAAAATAGAAGTTCTTTACTGGCCTCTGTGGTTCCGTGAAGAACTTGTAACATCCATGGAATCTTTCTATCGTTCCTTACAGTGGAAAAGGTTTTTTAGATTATTAAATGTTTTTCAAGCCAAGAAAAAATGGTTTAAGTTTAAGAACAGTTCACTGAAAGGTGCTTTGATAATGTTTTTTCTAAGGCATCACTGTGAAAAGCCTTTTACTTGACAAGAAAAAAACAGTAAAAATCTCAAAAGGAAGTCTACAGAAATATATATGAGCTATGGGGAAATACACATAAATAATGAAGGGAAATCATATTTTTTATTTAAAGAGAACAGTGGTTTAAGAATGGAACACACAGACTTACAGGACTCATTAGTGGTGACGAGTATTCGGCTGACAGGTGAGCTGAACCCTGACGAGGCCACTGCATTGACCGTCACAGTGTATGACGTTCCAGGAGTTACACTGGACACTTGAGCCTAAAACACAGAATATACACAATGCATATGCAGGATACACATCTAACACAAACATAACACGGTGACAGATACGTACTTTGATGTTTAGTCACAAAAAAGTTTTAAAAGACATACAGTCAAACCAAAAATTATTCAAACATTAGATATAATTCTTTTTACTTGTGGGTGCAGGACACTATAGTTCCTTTATGTAAGTGAGAATAGCAAAATAATGTAAACTGTGACATATTATGAAAAAAAATCTTCAAACAGTGGACTACCAATAAAACTGATAAAAACTTGGGACTTTGATCTGACCATGCTTTGCTCAAGTGTTGTTTCTTTAATTGCTAATGCGACCTTTTTACACCACAGATTGAACAAAATTCTTCCAGAAGAGCGTGCCCATGCACACATCGACCGGAGCGAGCATTGTTGCCAAGTCCGCGGTTTTCCCGCGGAATTGGGCTACTTTAACAATGTTGCCGCGGTTTGTTTTTGATGTCCGCGGGGGGAATCAACCCCAATAACGTCATATTTAGCCCCTGAAAT
Organism: Cirrhinus molitorella; assembly: GCA_033026305.1. Classification (NCBI taxonomy): domain Eukaryota; kingdom Metazoa; phylum Chordata; class Actinopteri; order Cypriniformes; family Cyprinidae; genus Cirrhinus; species Cirrhinus molitorella. Next base: position 6,240,196 of record CM065127.1, on the reverse strand, counting down.
GCAAATTTACCAGGGGAACCCCGACAAAAAAACGTGTATTTTATCCCCCAGGACGCAATTGGGCTAGTTTTGAGTAGCAAATGGAAAACCTGGCAGCCCTGAGAGTGAATGTCTCTAAAGAACATATACTATAGAATACCCAAGACGTGTCACTCGTATAGTTTTGAATGGGGAAAAATGCAAAGCTCATTATGGCCGTGAAGCCCCGCCTTCTTAATGAAAGAGCCAGTGGTTGATTAGTACAGTCAGCGAGTCACTGCAGCTGCCGTTAGAAGTCCCGGTTGCTATAGAAACAGTCGGCGTTCTAAGACGTGCCCTTAGTACTGCACATACGCACTGACTGATATGAGGCAGTTCTTGTCAGACTTCATTGGTGATTTCAAAAATGAAATTTAATCATAAACTTGGTGAACAGTTTTGGAGAATTTGATGTTTCCTCATTCAAGGAGATAGGAGTTGCACTTGCATGCCGAGAGGCGTTTCAAAGATGGCCGCCGAGTGGAATGACTTGCCTTAAAGGGAATTTGCTAAAGAAGTTTGGATTTGGTTATAAGGCAAATATAACCTTGCTTAGCTTCCCGAAGAACCAGCGTTACGTAAACAGTGGATGCAGTTTGTTTTTCTGGGGCATAATTAAGAAGTTTTGCAAGTGTGTTTGTTGACGAATGTTTTATAAATGAGGCCCAGTTCAATGCTGGATTTACACATCGTTTGGTACTGAAAGATGGAGCGGTCCCAGCTATAAAAGATGCCGGTCATTATTCAGAACTGCAGATGGTAAGCAAAACGGCATCAAACGTATGTGGTTTTATTAGCAATTGCTGCATCAGTGCTGGTCAATCTTTAGCTCCACCCACGGTGGGCCCCCAGGAGCTTGGTTGTTTTCTGGAAAGAATTGTAAAGCTGTATCTTTCTTTTGTAAATAATAAAGCTAAGTACTTTTTGGATATATGAAGGATGCAGTACTATTCTGTAGGTACTCAAGATTAACATGAGATTGGGTGAAACTATGTGTGTTATGCCCCGTTTAAGCATTGCTTGGTAATTGGTCAACAAATTTTGATAGTTGTGTAAATATTGTCATACTAACAGTTGTCTGAAATTTTGGTTAATTGTAATTCATGACATACCTTTCTATTAAAGTTATTTGACATTATCAAGATGAATTTGTCCTGGCAGTTTAACTCTGAGCTTTTGTCATATTTTACTACAGTTTTCTAAACTATAGCAAATAAACTGTGATAATGTGAGAAATGTTGAAGGTTTCTAAATAAATTTTGGTTTGACTGTAATTCTGTGATAACTTTCTATATTAGAGCATATGAAATGGCACGGTGTTGGTTTGCACTTTATTTATTTATTTTTGTTAAATATTTAAATCTGCCACATTTTGAGGTGATAATGACAGCATCTTAGATTCATTGGTGGTAATGCTTCATTTGTGAAAAAAACTGACAAAAGTTTGATTAGCAATAATGTACAAATGTCAATAAATATTTAAAATAAGTTTTATGATAGGATATATTACACTTATAAAAAAATATTAGGTGGCATTTTAAACTATGCAATTATAAATGGCACACAACTCTGCTAAACTGGAGTATTTAATTTGGTATTTAATTACCTTTTATATGGTTAAAATGTAATGTAAAACCCATGCCAAGCAAATATGCAATTGACCTGTGCAATGATAAAAGTTAAGTTTTGTTAAAAATTTAAATTCCAGGTTTTAATAAGATAAATGTTTTTTTTTTTTTTTTTTTTTTTTACAAACACAGTAACACTTTAGTATAGGGTTTTTACTAATTTTTAACAATTTTTACCAATTTACCAATTTTTTACTAATTTTTACTAATTTTTACCAATTTACCAATTTTTACTATTAACTAGTTGCTTGTTTTACTGTTTACTGACACAAAAGTCACAGGTAATAATAAGAATTGGACCTTAAAAGAAAGTGTGACCAAAAATACTTAAACTTTTTTTTTTTATTTAGTTCTTGCATTTTTTATTATTGAATGAAGTGGAATTTTTCAAATATACAGTCAGTAAAGGCAAAGCTTGCTGAGTCACATCTCTAAAGCATAATACACTATACAATAAACCTCAGGTAAATGTCAGCACAAGATAACCAACGAACCCCAATTTAAATGTGATCGGATATATAAATGTGATTCTAATGGCTCTGGCTATGCCTGACCGAAGACAATGACTCACATTAATCAAACACGTCAAAATACTCCTTTAAAATACCATCATGCATCAAACTGCCTTCGAAAGCATCTAAATACCATTAATAATACATGCACCTCAGACACTCCCACAAACAAGCGAATCGTAGCATTATTGGTTAGCATGCATTTCAAATGATAAGCATGGTTGGGAACAGTTTCAACAGAAATCATTTGTTCATAAACATCACAGAACAAAAGCATCCCTTGTGGTTTTCTGTCACATGTTCAAAAACACTAGGTTTGTTGAGTCACATAACAACGTCAGGCTAAATTACCGTATGTGATGTTACACCACTTGCTCCAGAAAGACTATAGTCTTATCAGATCTGAGGATAAAATAGCATGACAACACCAGGTAAAACAAGACAAGACTTCAAAATTGAATGTATGCTTTATGATTATGCAGATTGCATAATCTGTATATATACATACGAGCAACCCTTCTATGAATTTCTACTATATAAACTAGTGACATTTGCTGACAAAGCCTTTCCCTTCTAAGCCATTTTGCACTTAACTGGCTGGTCTCAAGATCTCAAAGTAAGTTCACACAGGTGTAGCGTAAATGAAAAATGGTGCAGAAAATTTTAAAGAAAATTATGAATGTTCTACAAATGAATGCCTCCGAGAATAAAATGTCAAATGGCAATGCTTTCCAAACACACAGTCCTACACAAACCAGTCAATACACAGTGATATTTATCACACACACTCAAGTCTTTGTTTGTGTGCCAGTATTGTCGTGTTCATTTATTCTAAAAGCCAGCCAGTTCAAGAATTCCTCTAAGGTCATGTGGCGTTTCACCATGTTACCAGCTACCACCTGTGTCTCTAACAGAACATAGTCTATGTTTTTTTTAGTAGGAATCAATCTTGCAGGGTTGAACATATCAGAAAATGACAACCCTTTAAGTTCCTGTGTTGGAATTTTCATTTGAAATCAATTTTCAAATTTCAAATGGAATTTGAATTAGAATGACAGAAAGATTAATTTGCTGAATTGCAATTCCAAGAAAATTCAAAAAATAAGCTACATTTTAAAGACTTTGGGTTAAATTTAATTCTGGGAAATGTGTCTCTTTCTTAATGTTAATACACTGAAAATTCTATAAGTGGCATTTCAAACATTGTTCACAACTATCCTTTTTAGTTTATTTCCTTAACCCCTTATTTGTCACCCGTCCCCTCAGTGGGATGCCATTTTACAAAAAAATCCTAATTTAATCATGACATATATCGTTGGAAAGGTCTAAGACTCCTAAATAGATATTTTACCATTTTTTTGTGTTACAAATTATGTAAGAAAAGTAATAGATTCATTTATGAGTGCACCTCAAAAATCTACTTCCTAATAGGAGTTCTGACCTTTGTCACAAAAAGACTTTTTTCCCTATCACGCTTTAAAAATCATCAGAAATTATATATCACTTGAAAACTTCAAATCTCAAAATTCATCCTTTGAAAACCACTTTAAAATCAGACATTGCATCACAATGGAAAACGTACATCAAATCATATTACAAAAAGTTTGACATCTGTGTTCAAAAATGGGAGTGACGGTTAAAGGGTTAAACAATTCTGCTTGCTACACAGAAAAAAATGTGTAGAATTTACTTTGAAACTAATTTCACTTAAAAATTGCTAGTAAATTTTACAAATAATTACAAAGAAATGGCAAGTAACACATTGAATTAAATGTGAAGGCTAGAAAAGCTAAAATAGCATCTTGTAAAATGCACTGCAATAATTTTCAAAGAACTTTCTGAATGGCACAACTTGACTACTTAATTTGGTACACCATAAAAAGCCTGCGTAGTGCATGTGATGTAATGCAAACCCCATGCAATGCAAATATGCAATTAAAGCCTACCTGAACGTTACCGAGGCACGCGTATAGGATAACCAGCAGGGGCAGACAGGATGGCATGATGGCCCCTCACTAAGAGAGAGCTGCTGGGTGGGTGAACAGGGTACCTAACCAGTGGTATGTAGCTGACCAGAAATAAACTAGTCCCCTTCACCACTGTTAAACCTATTATTAATGGTCTTCTCTCTCTCTTTCACTCTCTCCCTTGTTCTCCAACCTTCCTTCACACACTCCGCCCAGCTGACACAGATACTCTTCTACCTGACACCTGGCATACGGCTGCGGGAGAGAAGTGACTCAGGTGTGTGTAGGTGTGTGTGTACCTGGACGCTGCTGTCTGCTGAGGTGGTGATGTTGATATTGCCGTGGTCAGGACGCAGTTGGACCTGGTAGTTCTTATCACATCCAGGTGATGCCAACCAGTGGAGTGAGAAAGCACGAGGTGACACGCTTATCACTCGCAACCCCTCAGGACTGGCAGGGACTGAAGCACACAGATTTCGGTTTTACACACAAATAATTTGCTTTACAAGTGTAAACAAGCATCTGACACACAATATAAACAATGAAAATAACACTAAATCAACTTAAAATTAAACAATGTTAGAATAGAATAAAATAAAACTGATCAACAATGAAATGTTGATAATATGCAAAAGTAATTAAAAGAATTGTTAATAAATGGTTTAATTTGATTCATTTCAGTTTGATTTAGTTTAGATCAATTCAATGCAGTTGAACCAAACCAAACTTAACTAATAAAAAACAGGGTTATTATCGTTAAGTAAAACTAAAACTATATAATGTTATATATATATATATATATATATATATATATAAAATATATTTGGTACTTTAAAGAAAAGAAAATATACAAAATTTTTATATACAAAAATTTTTGAACTAAGATTTTTAGTGTTTTAAAAAAGTCTCTTCTGCTCACCAAGCCTGCATTTACTTTATCCAAAGTACAGCAAAAAAAGTACAATTTTGAAATATTTTTACTATTTAAAATAACTGTTTTCTAAGTGACTAAAAGTAATTTATTCCTGTTATTTCAAAGCTATATTTTTAGCATAATCAATCCAAACACATCCTTCAGAAATCATTCTAATATGCTGACTTGCTTTTTTATGTTAATTATCAATATTTAAAACTGTTGAGTACATTTATTTTAGGATTCTTTGATGAATAGAAAGTTCAGAATAACAGCATTTATCTGAAATAGAAATTATAAATGTTGTTATCATCACTTTTGATCAATTTAAAGCATCCTTGCTAAATAAAAGTTATCATTTCCATAACTTAGTTCCAAAAAAAAATTATACTGACTTCAAGATTTTGAATACTATAGTTAATATAGTTGAATGTTTTTTTTTTTTTTTTTTAGAAAATATATAGAAATTATAGAAATTAATACTTTTATTTAGCAAGGATGCTTTAAATTGACCAAAAGTGATGATAAAGACATAATGTTACAAAAGCTTTTTATTTCAGATAAATACTGATCTTTGGACCTTTCTATTCATCAAAGAAACCTGAAATAAATTTACTCAAATGTTTTAAATATTGATAATCATAATAAAAATGTTTCTTGAACAGCAAATCAGCATATTAGAATGATTTATAATATATTCTAATCTAAAAATTCTAATGATTAAAATATATTCAAGTAGAAAGCAGTTATTTTAAATTGTAAAAATATTTCACAAAATTATTGCTTTTGCTGTATTTTGGATCAAATAAGACTTCTTTAAAAAAAACATTAAAAATCTTACTGTTCAAAAACTTTTGACTGGTTATTGCATCTTTTTTTTTCATTTTCATTTAGTTAAAGTACTAAAACTAAATAAACTAAAACTAATTAATAAAAATTAATAAATACTATATAGACATTTAAAAAAAACTGAACTAATAAAATTGACACAAAAAGTCACAATAAAATTAGTAAACATTCAGTAAAATTGAAGTGAAAACTTAAAAATATAAAAGTACTATAATAGTATATTCAATGATACTAAAATAACCCTGGTTCAATTCAATGAATTTAAAATGTATTTACAGTTATGTTTTTTTCAATACAGTTCAGTTCAATTAAATTAATTTTAGATTTGTTCAGTTCAATAAAATGAGAAACAGTTCTGTTCAATTCAAGCTTCACTTGACAATACAAACTGTTTTAAAACAGTTTTCCAGGAATTAGTACCACAACTAGCACAGTTGTGCAAAGTGCATTGTGGGTGACATTCTAACCTGTATGTATGGTGATTGTGGCAGCGGTTCCACTGATGTTGTTTCTGAATCGCTGTACAGTGGTGTTGTAGGAGCAGCCGTTCCACAGGTCGCTGACGGTGGCCTCCTGCAAGTGTGGATTCACATCTAATGGCCAGTTATGAGAACTGTTACTGACTGTCACTCTATAAAAATCAAAATGACCAGCGGCTGGTTCCCATGACACTGTGGCGGACGTCCCGTTGATGTGAGACAGAGAGAGTGAACATACACCTGCTGGCCCTGAATGAGAAAAAAAAAAAAAAAAGATCAGTTGACAGTTAACCATAACCATTAACTTTCATTGCTTTTTTTCTCCATACTATGGAATCAATGGCTATGTCAACTGTTTGGTTACCAAACACTTCTCAAAATATTTTATTTTGTACTCAACAGAAAAAAGATACTCATACAGTTTTGGAACAATGAGGGTGAGTAAATGACAGAATTTTTGAGCGAACTATCCCTTTTATTGTTAATGTGTTCTACTGTATTTGTCATATCTGTATTTGTCACTGATACCAAAAGTAGAAAATATCATTAAGAACAGAATCAAGGGCCATCACTTCATAAATATTGTCTGGGAGATTCTTACTAGTAGAGATGTTTTGGGATGTGCTGTGGCTGAAATCTGACCCCAGGAAGGACTGGATCTCAAACCTGTAATCACTTCCTGGGGTCAGGTCATGAATCCTGACACTGTTGCCATTGAGATCAACCTGGCGCTTTAGAGGGACGTCACCCGCAAGGCCATATTGAAGCTAAAGAGGATTGAATGAGAAGAAAGCAAGTAAGCAACAGAAATAAAATGAAAGACCAGAAGTGACAGCAAATACCGTTATAATGTTACAAAAGAGCTCTATTTCAAATACATATAGAGAAATAACCATGCTTTGCACAAAAAATGAAGCAGCATAACTACTTTCAACACTGGTGGTAAAAACAAATGTTTCTTGAGCAGGAAATTATATTAGAATGATATCTGAAAGATTATTTGACACTGAAGACTGGAGTATTGATGCTGAAAATTCAGCTTTGAATTTGTATTAAATAGAAAATTGTTAATTTAAATGGTAAAAATATTTTCTTTTTTAACTGTATTTTTGAACAGCCTTGAAGAAGCTTCTTTCAAATACATTAACAAATCGTACCAACCCCAAACTTTTGAATAGTAGTTTACATAAAATAACAAACAAATGTTAGTAGCTCAGTCAAATTAAGATCTGGGATGCTGGCGAAGCCAGTCTAGAATAAGTTTGACAATGGAAGTGGGAAGATCATTACCACTGCCCTTGGAAAAGCCACTTTAGCTCAAGCTATTCCAGGGGACTTTACATTGCACAAAAAGCATCTTTACATCATACACTCAAATACCTTCCTTCTCTTTGTAAGCTATAATGAAGGATTGGCGCTCATGTATTATGAGAAAGGCAGAAACCCGAGCACAGGGCTACAGAGTGTTGCTAGGCTACATTTCAGCTGAGACGGTCAGTATGAAAGTTTTAACAGGTGTGCAAAGGCCCTAACACTAGTCTACTCATGCTTGGAATACACACAAACAAGTAATAATTCATTCCACATAACTGCATCAACCTTCTGGCCTATTCAGTTGATAAAAACGCATAAACAAACAAGCAAAAATCTAATACTAAAGTACACTATCATACGCAATAGTGTGTGGATCTCAAAGCTGATTGGATGATCAAAAAGTCACCCTACCCTGTAACCATCCACTTTACCCGGTGGGTGTGTCCACATCACATACATGCTGCTCACTTCCTGTTCAATGAAAGTGAGGTCGTCAGGAGGTTCTGGAACTGAAGTATAAAAAAAGACACTTTTGAAAGCATGTGTGTGCATTTACAGCTCTGTTCCAAATCCTCTTATAGCTGCCTACATAGACGACATTAGTTCACCAAAAAATGAAAATACTGTCATTAATTACTCACGTTCATGGACTACTACTTTTCTGGGCCTTGAACGTGTCAGTTGCGTTGCTGTCTATGCAGGGTCAGACAGTTCTCGGATTTCATCAAAAATATCTTAATTTGGGTTTTGAGGATGAGCAAAGGTCTTACAGGTTTGAAATAACATGAGGGTGATTTTTGGGTGAACTATCCCTTTATTACAGCATCACAGGTGCTTATAAGGAACAGGGTGGTGAAGTTGAAGTTGCTACCCAAGAAGAGTGTTCCAAATGAGTCATTTATAAGGTTCAATTTCAGTTAGCAGCATTCTAAGGCAGTATGACAAGGAACTACGTTTTGGAACAGAATCAATACAGTTGAAGTCAAAAGTTAACACCCCCCTTTCAGAATCTGCAAAATGTTAGTTATAATATCAAAATAAGAGGGATCATACAAAATGCATGTTATTGTTTATTTAGTGACCTGAATAAGATATTTCACATAAAAGACGTTCACATATAGTCTACAAGAGAAAATAATAGTTGCATTTATAAAAATGACCCTGTTCAAAAGTTTACATCCCTTTGATTCTTAATACTGTGTTGTTACCTGAATGATCCACAGCTGTTTTTTTTTTTGATGATAGTTGTTCATGAGTCCCTTGTTTGTCCTGAACAGTTAAACTGCCTGCTGTTTTTCAGAAAAATCCTTCAAGTCCCACAAATTCTTTGGTTTTCCAGCATTATTGTGTATTTGAACCAAAATATGGTATTTCGGCAAAATAAAAAATTAAAAAATAAAAAATAATTAACGTATTGCAGATTCTGCAAGGGAGTAAATGTTTGACCTCAACTGTATGTGGATTTGTGTGAGACTAAGCTAAGTACTAAGCTATAAGTGTAGTCACACTCACGTGTGTTAGCATTTACAGCAGCAGGTAGACTTTGCCTGTCTCCGCTAACACTGCTAACTTCGACAGTATACACACTTCCAGGCAACAGGTTGTCAAAGTGATATGTTCTAAAATGAGAAAAAGCCACAGTTTAAAACTCTCTCACATAAAGAACTAAACGTCAGGACAGATAACTGATCTAAATCCGCACCTGTCATCAGACGCACTTTGACTGGTCTGCTGGATAAAGGTTGAGTTTCTGATGGACAGGATGAATGAGTCACAGACCCCCTGGCCGGCCCTCCAGCGCACACTGAGAGACGCTGATGTCCTCTGCATTGGCAACAAGGTGACTGGACTGGGAGCTACAAAAACACTCAAGGGAATTGAACACAAAGTTATCGGTTGAAAGTTTCCTATGGTCCTATGAAAACACACAAAACTAACTTCCAGAAAAATCAACAGAAATGTCATACATTTTTCTAGTTATGCTCAGCACAAGCTGATAGACTAAACTGCTCTTAAACAACGATTTGAAAAGTAATGTAATATATTTATTTTTGTGCAAGTACACTACCATTCAAAAGTTTTGGGTCAAAAATTTTTCATGTTTTGAAAAAAAGTCTCTTATGCTCACCAAAGTTGCCTTTATTTGATCAAAAATACAGCAAAACAACAATACTGAAATATTTTTCCAATTTAAAGTTTTTTTAATTTGAATTTATTTAAAAATTTAATTTATTCCAGTGACGCAAAGCTGAATTTTTTAGCATCATTAGTACTCTAGTCAGTGTCACATGATCTATCAGAAATCATTCTAATATGCTGATTTGCTGCTCAAGAATAATTTCTTAGTATTTCTTTTCAATGTTGAAAACAGCTGTGAAAACATCCTTAATATGTTTTTGTGGAAACTGATTTTTTTATTTATTTTTTTTATTTTATTTTGCTGAATAGAAAATTCAAAACAGTATTTGGAATAGAAATCTTTTGTAACATTCTAAATAATTTTTTTCTAAATGGTAAAAAAGTGCAAAAGAACAGCATTTATTTGAAATAGAATTATTTGAATTGTCTTTACTGTCACTTTTGATCAATTTTATACATCCTCATTAAATAAAAGTAATAACTTACTTTTTTTTATAAAATAAAATAAATTTATCTCACTCACCCCAAACTTTTGAACGGTAGCGTAAGTAGTTGACCTTGTGTGAATGTATGTTTACCAGCTCTGATGGTGATAATCACAGCTGGACTGTCTCTGAAAAGCTCTTTCTCGGTTCGGACTGAAAAGTTGCATAGATTTCCTGCAATCACGTCTTTAAAAACTGCTCTAGTGTCTACTACTTTCTGCACCTAGAGGGACACACAACAAAGCAGTAAACAAACTCTTTCACCCTCTTTTGAGTACCTGTTATTTGCGACCCTAGACCGCAAAACCATTATTAAGTAGCACAGGTATAACCCCTATTTAATTTATTTAATTTGTAAAAATAATTTCCCCTTTTTCAAATCAAGCCATTTTCATCTTCTAAGCAATTGAGGTGTTCTTTTGTTGGATGTAATAAAAACATTGTAGTCCTCATTTAATTCCGACATCTGAGGCACTGAAGACGCAGTGGATGACTTTTGTTTTTTTCACTACTATTGAGAATTTTTAACCAAAGTATATTACAGACTTTTCATTAAGAGCCCAAAGAATCATATCAACTTGAAAATGGGCATCCGATGAGCCTTTTAATAATTTGTAAAAGTAGAAACACAGACATCATACACAGGATGTGTACTCACACACAGGATCGTACCATGACAGTATCAGCGCAGTTCATACACAGCGCCTCATAATGGTGGCCGCCCCCCTCAGCCCTGTCCCACAGGAGCTCTACAAAGCTGTCAGTCACAGCACCAGCACGCACATGAGTGGGAGGAGCCAAAGCTGTCAATAAGTCAACAGACATTCAAATTAAGTACTTATACCATGACTATGTTTGGAAGAGCAAACTTGAATTTGCCAAGATTATTGTTTTCTGGATACAATAAATATGTGACCCTGGACCACAAAACTTGTTATTTGTAGCAATAGCCAAAAATACATTGTATGGGTCAAAATGATTGATTTATTCTTTTCATTGGGATATTAAGTAAAAATGTTGCATGAAGATACTTTGTACATTTCCTACCGTATATATCAAAACTTAATTTTTTTAGTATGCATTGATAAGAACATTTGGACAACTTTAAAGGTGATTTTCTCAATATTTAGATTTTTTTTTGATATTCAAATAGTTGTATCTCAGCCAAATATTGTCCTATCCTAACAAACCATACGTCAATGGAAAGCTTATTTATTCATCTTATAAATCAATTTAATGTAAATGTACCCTTATGGTCACATATTATTATTATTATTATTTGCATACAGCATATAGTCAGTTTGACTGTGCAGTATAAAATAATCACTATGCTAGTATTTTTTTTAACTGAGCAGACTACCAGTCAAAAATTTGGAATCATTAAGATTTTTGAATGTTTTTCAAAGAAGTTTCAAAAACACAAAAAATCTTCCCATAGTTTCCAAATTTTTGATCAGTATGACCAGTATAAAGCGTAAAAGTTAATTAAATGTTTTCTCACAGGTTCTCACAGGTGGCAGAGCAAAGCCTTCACTGCTTGTGTCTCTGCTGGTCACGAACACATTAAAGTCATACTGCGTCCCTGGACTCAGGTTGTCGACTAACAATTTGGTGCTGTCTTTGGACACTGGCGTCCAGGATCGATTATTCTGGTACGTAATTGTGATGCCGTCATAAATGCTGTTTCTGGGCATCTGCACAAAGATCTCCACAGAGTGTGTGCCAACTGTGTATGGGACAGCTATCTGGATGCTATCAGGTTCTGAAAGAAGAATCAAAAATACATACGAAGAGTTCAGATGCAAAATCAGCTAAAAGCCATCTTGGTCAAAAATGAGATAATGATACTGAGTGAATGCTCTTGACACATATTATACATCCATCAAATACTTTTACTACAAACTCGCTAAAATCCCACCCTCAGCCCAATCAGGAGTACCAGTGCTTAATATTTACGGAGCCTGATAAAAATGCATTTTTTTTTAAAGATGTCAGATGGATTTAGAGGCTTTTGTATCTGAACTCTTCATAGTGTAGTTCAAAAAAGGTGGTGAAATGGAAGATAAAAACAGAAATGAATCATACTTAGAGTGTGTTGTATGGTTGTTACTACGCTCATGTTCCTGGCCTTCACTGCAGCCACGCCCACTTCATATGTCCCACCTGGTTTGAGCTGTGCAAGAGAGATGCAGCTGGAGCCATTTACCCAGAATTCTCTAGTTTGGGCCTGATTTGTTTGTGGGCGGAGCTGGATGTAATATTTATCAACTTCCTCGTCCAGTGAAGGCCACCAGCACACAGTCATGTTCTCCAGGTCCACAGCATCAACAGAGACCCTGCGTGGAGGACTAACCTCTGAAACACACAGTAACACACAAAACATCTATGTGGATATCAATAATTTGGCAACTGAAAACACAACTGATTAAAACCCAACTGAGGGGGGAATTCACTCGGAATTAAGGTAAGAAATAAGAAATAAGGTAATTATGGCAAATTAGATGGCAAACTTAGTGCTGATCATACACTACCAGTCAAAAGTCAAAAAATTTAATGCTTTTTAAAGAAGTCTCTACTAAGTCTATACAAGCCTGCATTTATTTGATCCAAAGTACAGAAAAAAATGTACAATTTTGAAATATTTGTACTATTTAAAATAACTGTTTTCTATTTGTTTTTATTTTAAAATATAATTTATTCCTGTGATCAAAACTAAATCTTTAACATCATTACTCCAGTCTTCAATGTCACATGATCCTTCAGAAATCATTCTAATATGCTGATTTGCAGTTTGAGAAAAAACAAAATTATTATTATTATTATTATTATTATTATTATTATTATTATTATTATTATTATATCAATATTTAAAACAGTTGAGTACATTTTTCAGGATAATTTGAAAATTAGAAAGATCAGCATTTATCTGAAATAAAAAGCTTCTGTAACAAGCTTTTTTTGGAGAAATGATAGAAATTAATAATTTTATTTAGTAACGATGCTTTAAATTTATCAAAAGTGATGATAAAGACATTTATAATGTTACAAAAGATTTCTATTTCAGATAAATGCTGTTCTTCTGAACTTTCTATTCATCAAAATTCCTGAAGAAATTCTACTCAGCTGTTTTCAACATAACAATAATAATAATAATAATAATAATAATAATAATAATAATAATAAATGTTTTTGAGCATCAAATCAGAATATTACAATGATTTCTGAAGGAGTAATGATGCTACAAAATTCAGCTTTGAAATCACAGGAATAAATGGCATTTTAAAACATTCAAATAGAATACATTTTATTTTAAATAGTAAAAATACAAAATGTTACTTTTGCTGTACTTTGGATCAAATAAATGCAGTCTTGGTGAGCAGAAGAGACTATCTTTAAAAATATTAAAATCTTACTGTTCAAAAACTTTTGATTAGTAGTGTAATGTGCATGGGTAATTAGAATTTAGCAAAATTTTCAGTTTTTTCACTGTTATCCAAAAAACAGGAAAATTCCATTTTATCATTTTGCAAACCTCATAAATATGTTAATTTTTGAATTTTCTCTGAACAAAAAGTAACATTTAAAACAAGCTGCTTGTTTAAAATTAAACAAGTAGTAAAAGAGTTTGAAAAGAACTTTCAACTTTTTGTTTTGAGAACATTATTTAAGAACAGATACTTTAAACAAATGTCCAAAAACCGTTACTGTAAGTTAGTTTGCCAGAACATTAGCCTAATGTTCTAAGAACATTTCCTGTTAGCTGAGATGCTGATAAGAAATCTGGTTTTGGACGGAAAAATGATTTCACCCCACAATATCTCCTACTCACTTAATTTGTTGCAAAACATACCTGTGATAACAGTCACTGACAGACTGTCAGAGCTTTCCACACCTTGAGCCGTGACAGACAAAACTGTGATCCTGTGAGCATGATACGCCTTCAACCCACCAATCACAGCGCTCTGATTCGTCTTGTCCAAGCGAATGGTATGGCGTCTACCAGAAGCTAGATCCACCCAGTGCAGGATGTATTGCTCAAACTGAGCATTATGAGTAGAATCAGGGGCTGTCCAGAATAATGCAATCTGATTGGAAGTGACAGCTGTCACTGAGAGATTCTGAGGAGGATTTGGCTCTGCAAAATTGCAAAAATAATTTCTGGGTACTCTATATTCATTTAATGTGTTTTAATACTATACAGGTAGAGACTTACTTGTATTGACAAAAAAAATGAGTCCAAGTGTCTGAGACACCCCACTGGGGCGCGTAAGAACCAGTGAGAAATGATAGACGTGTCCAGGGGAGAGATCTTGAACTCTCACTGTGTCTTGAGTGTTCGTGAGTGCCACATACGAAGTAGTTTCATCCTTTGATTTATCTTCTGATCGTAGAGCAAGCGTAAATCCAGCAGATAAATCCAAGTGAGATTCATTAGACCAGATAAACGCTGCTTCTGTCTCACACACACTCTCCAGATACAGCCATTCACGACTGATCTGCAACACTGTAACAGAAACACACGATTAATGTAAAAGTAACTCTCAAAAAACATCTTGTCAAGATTTCAAATATTCAAAAAAGTTCAAATAAATAGAGAGAAAATGGAGATTAAGAACCTCCAATTGGCATATCTTTAATCGTATGCTGCCACACCTTTAAAACTCCAAACCTCCAGAGCGATAAAAGAGCAACCTCTGTTACAGTGTTCCTCAGGCAATTTCTCTGAAAATGCTCAGTCCCGACCAAGCAATGCTTATCGCACAGCTTGATTTATCAAAACAGGACATATTCCTGGACCAACATGCTTTGCTGGTCCAGTAACAACATTCCTATCAACCCAATCAATCCTGACTCTAACCCAACCTCTTTTTCCAGGAACAACAGTAGATGTTGATCGAAGAACATGTCCTGCTTGTGTAAATCATACCCCCCTTATCTCAGCGAGCGTAACTACACTCTGTATCTCCTTCACTCACATTCTTCTTGACATATATAGGGGAGCTGCAGGTAACACAGGAAAGCAGTGAAGAAGTATCCCGTTCCCGTCGCATTCTTTTGCATTGCAACACAGCCCGTTTGATTGGGTGCAAGCATTGATGTCATTTCAATATTTAGGTTGTAGGTGGAGCCATCAGACCAGCAGAAGTCACCTTCTGTCTGTGGACATTAAAGTTTTTATATGCAACAAAAAAAACATTCAAACAGTGTCTATGTGAGTTTGCAATGTACCTCATGGTCATTCAACGCTGTCCACAACAGTAGAAGATGGTTATAAGACTCTAAGTAGGATATGATGGATAGAAACTCTGTATTTGTCTTTATGTTGGCCAGATGTGACCCTGGGGTTGATCTTTCACATGCTTGCTTTGCTCCAGACCATGACATGAATCTTGGGTTTACCTTATAACAGCTCCATCCCACAGCAAGCCAGCCAACGGGACACTGACCTGGAGGAGGAAGTTACATTATCAGTGTTCATGTGTGTCTTTATATGTGACCCTGGACCACAAAACCTTAAGTACCTTAAGCAGCACTGGTATATTTGTAGCAATAGCCGAAAATACATTGTATGGGTCAAAATTATAATTATAATTTTTTTTTTATGCCAAAAATCATTAGGATATTAAGTAAAGATCATGTTTCATGAAGATATTTAGTACATTTCCTACCGTAAATATATCAAAATCTATTTTTTTATTAGTAATATGCATAGCTAAGAACTTCATTTGGAAAACTATTTTCTCAATCTTTAGATTTTTTTGCACTCTCAGATTCTAGATTTTCAAATAGTTGTATCTCGTCCCAAAAATGTTCCTATCTTAACAAACCAAGCTTATTTATTCATCTTTCAGATGATGTATAAATCTCAATTTTACAAAAAATGTACCCATATGACTAGTTATGTGGTCCAGGGTCACAAATACTATTTAGACATGTTTTCATCTTTTTGAAATGTTTGTCTTTCCAAGTCAGTATGTATGTCACTTGTTATTCAACGAATGCGAATGGTGATATAATCAAATATAATATTAAGTGGTCTCCAAAAATGAAAAATCATATTTATAATAACCGTAAAAGAAGTTTATTTAAAAATGTTATATGCTTTTACAATTGATTTTTTTTTAATCAATTTATATTTAGCTACAATTGATTTTTATTTTTTTGGTGTGTCACTTTTATACTTCAGCTTAACTTATTTTTGTTAGTTACCAATGCGCTATTTCTAATTTTCACTTTTCAGTTTAAGTTTCATCCCAAAGAGGCTCAAAATCACTTTCACAGACCTTTTTGTGGACTGTTCCCAGCTGGTGGAATGACCTACCCATCTCAATTCGATCAGCTGAGTCATTGGCCATCTTCAAAAAACGTCTGAAAACCCATCTTTTTCGCCAGCACTTGACCAATTGACACTAGCACTTTCCTACTCCTTTCAGTTTTTCTATATACTTATTTATATAAAAAAAAAAAAAAACCTTGCAAGACTTATCATGTTTATCTAACTGAAATTTGCCTCAGCACTTATACACTGTCGCTCTCTTGTTGCTCTGATTGCTTCTATTGTAAGTCGCTTTGGATAAAAGCGTCTGCCAAATGACTAAATGTAAATGTAAGTTTTACATCTAATGTTTATATTTTAGTTAAATAACTTCACTGCAATGAATGATTTTTTTTTTTTTAGTCACCCTGTCAGTGTGTACATTTACCTTTATTGTGATATATACTATTATACAGTCATGGCCAAAAGTTTTGGCAGTGACATAAATTTTGTGTTCTGAAAGGTTTGCTGCTGTTGTGGTGTTCATTCACATTGTTTCTAGATTATTGCGTAGAGTGATCAGATGCATTTTATATAATTGCTAAAAGCTTCATTGGTCAAAAAAAAAAAATTTTGCACAAAAAACAAAAACAAATTTCACTGTTTTTTGATCCTAACACAAAATGATCTAACACCAATTGAGTAATATCAGCAGCACATGTAATGAGCACTAGTCAGGTGAAATCACTATCATGCCAATTAGACTGAAACAGCAGACTGATTGCTATAAAAGAAGGGAAGAAGAGCTGCCAATCAAAACTTCTTGTTAGCAATGGTTACCTCCAAAGAAACACGAGCAGCCATCATCGCTTTGCATCAAAATGGCTTCACATGCAAGGAAATTGCTAAAAAGAATATTGCAGCTGAAAGAACCATTTACCGGATCAACAAAAACTTTAAGGAAAGGTTCAACTGCAGTGAAGAAGTCTTCAGGACTCCTGAGGAGTCCGTTATGGAATAGTGCCACAACCAGTGCAGATCTTGCTCAAGAATGGCAACAGGTGGGTTTGAGAGCATCTGCACGCACAGTGAGGTGAAGACTTTTGGACAATGGAAGGGCAGCAAAGAAGCCACTTCCCTCTAAGAAAAACATCAAGGACAGACTAAAATTCTGCTAGAAGTACAAGGCTTGGACAGCAGAAGACTGGCGCAAAGTTATTTTCTCTGATGAAGCTCCCTTCTGACTGTTTGGGACATCTGGAAAATCGATTGTCCGGAGAAGAAAAGGTGAACGCTACCATGAGTCCTGTGTCGTGCCAAAACATCCTGAGACCATCCATGTGTGGGGTTGCTTTTCAACCGAGGAAGGGGGCTCTCTCATAATTATGCCAAAAAACACTGCCATGAATAAAGAATGGTATCAAAATGTCCTGCAAGAGTAACTTCTTCCAACGATTCATGAGCAATTTGGTAATGATCCGTGCATTTTTCAGCATGATGGAGGCACCATGTCACAAAGCAAGAGTGATAAAGAAGTGGCCTGAAAATCATGACACTGAAATTTTGGATCCTTGGCCAGGCAAATCCCCAGATCTCAACCCCACTAAGAACCTGTGGTCAGTCCTCAAAAGGCGAGCGGACAAGCAGAAGCCCACAAATTGTGGTCAACTCCGAGAACTTATATGGCAAGAATGGATCGCCATCAGTCAGAATTTGACCCAGAAGCTAATATCCAGCATGCCAGAGCGAATTACAAAGTTTATGAAGAACAAGGGTCAACACTGTAAATATTGACTCATTATAATTTTTTGCCAATAAAATCCTTTAAAACTTATAATATGCTCATCATTGTTTTTTAGTATACCATAGAAACATGTGGAAAATAATCTACAAATGCTGAAGCAATAAACTTTGCAAAACACAAAATTTATGTCACTGCCAAAAACCTTGTACTGTCTCAAAAAATGACAAAAAAGCACCAGAAAATTAGTCCATACAACTTATGCACTGTATTTCAAGTCTTCTGACTTGGAATTAAGTCTTTGTTTTTGTTTAAGAAACAGTCTGATACTAAATAATTCACTAAGAATTTCAAATCTCACAACAGTTTCATTCATATATGTTGAAAATTTCTAAATAACTGGAGAGTAAAAAGTCATTTGAGGAACTTTGAATGGTTCTCCTACAGCATTCAAGCCCTTTTGGTTCTACAGGATTAGTTCACTTTCAGAACCAAAATTTACAGATAATGCCTTGTCATCCTAGATGTTCACGTCTTTCTTTCTTCAGTTGTAAAGAAATTATGTTTTTTGAGGAAAATATTTTAGGATTTCTCTCCATATAATGGATATGTACGGTGCCCCCAAGTTTGAACTTCCAAAATGCAGTTTAAATGCAGCTTCAAAGTGCTCTAAACGATCCCAGTTAGACTAAGAAGAGTCTTATGTAGCGAAACAATTGGTCATTTTCTAAACAAATTGACAATTTCTATACTTTTTAACCTCAAATGCTCATCTTGTCTCGTCTCTGCGATGCACATGTGTAGTCTGTGTGATCCAAGTCAATACATTTAGGGTATGTCGAAAAACTCCCATCTCGTTTTCTTCCCCAACTTCTAAATAGTTCTACATCGCTGCAAAAATACCAATCCAGTGTTTACAAAGTGAACATACAAAGAAGATCAAATGCCCTTTACAAAAAAGGTAAAACAGTGTTGTAGGACGAGTTAAAGATGAAAACGAGATTTTTCTGACATACAACTGTATTGATCCAGATCACACAGACTACGCATGCGCATCGCAGACACGAGACAAGACGAGCATTTGGGGTTAAAAAGTATAGAAATTGACAATTTGTTTAAAAAATAACCAATAGTTTTGCTAGATAAGACCCTTTTTTATCGGCTGGGATCATTTAGAGCCCTTTGAAGCTGGATTTAAACTGCATTTTGGAAGCACTAACTTGGGGGCACTATAGAAGTTCATTATATGGAGAGAAATCCTGAAATGTTTTCCTCAAAAAACAATTTCTTTACAACTGAAGAAAGAAAGACATGAATATCTTGAATGACAAGGGGGTGAGTACATTATCTGAAAGTAAACTAATCCTTTAACAGCTTTAGTTTTGAGTCATTTTCCTATCCAAAGCAAACATAGCCAATTCATCATAAGTCAACACCATTCATCATATGTGTTTGTGCACGTACCTGTCTTTATGGCAAGGTGTAGGCTTTGTGTAACATTAATTTGGAGATGAGGGATGAATGTTTTCTTTGCCACACTAACACTGTAACGACGTCCAGGCTGTAACCCCATCACCTGGTGGAATGGCTGAAGATGGGAAGCTACCCAACACTGCTCATCCAAACACACATCCAAGACATTTCCATCATCTAATGCTGGCCAGCTGAACACCGCAGTCGTGGAGGAGACATTCACGTGTAAAGAGGAGCTCAGAAGAGGAACTAAAAACAAAAGAGTATTAAAACACAGCCAAATAGTACATAATAAAATCTCAAAAACAAAAAATATAATTATATTATATCATTATAAGAAAACAATATGTCGTTAGAGCTTTTGTCCTCAGTGTTACCGAGGTGGAAAGTCTTGACATCCAGCAGTTCCGTGTCATTGTATGACTGTAGACTGAATTCCAGCTTCTCAGACACTTGTGGTGCTCTGAACTCCATCACACACTCACACACGTCTTCACACACTGCAGTACTGTTCAACAGCTGACAGAGAGGGAGAAACTCAATTAATCAAACATATTATCAGTGTACACTCCTAAAAATAAAGGTTACAAAAAGGGCCTTTCACAGAGATGCCACAGAAGAACCATTACGGGTTCCCCAAAGAATCTTTCAATGAACAGATTCTGAAAGAACATTTTTTTTTAGTGTGAAGAACATTTTGATAATCCATAGAACATTTTGAGCAGGGGCATAGATTATGTGGGGGACTACTTTTAATATAATGTAAATTCATCCCCCGCGATTTTTCGGGCAAGTGTGTACGTATCGAGGCTTTCGAGGGCCGGTGTGAAAAAATAAATTTAAATTCAAAGAGACAGGATAGTCTGTGCATGACCTGTTGTTTTATTAGTACTCAGAATGACGCGATATGAACATCACGGAGAGCTAAACACTCCATGCAGTGTGTGTTTCATTCATACTCGAAGCCGGAGGGCGCTCTCGTGCAGAAAGTCGTACAAGGAAATCACTAAAATGGTCAAAAGCGTCCAGCTATGGCTGTATGAAAACAGTTGTTTTCACAGAAAAACAGAAACGTTTGGAAACATGAAGACATTAAACACACGGTTGCGACAATATATGGTTTATTTGTGTTTTTCAAGTCATCTTCAGGTAAGAAATAAAATATATAAGCAATGCAGTGCTAATTTACATAGCATTTATTACACTACAGAAAATATTCTGCCATGTTATGTGATAAAAATGAAAAATTTGTAGTATATAAACAAATCATTTATTGGTTATTGTCCAGCATTGTATCTAATTTGTTAGTAAGTTACAAGCTAGACATAAGAGAAATATGAAAGTTGCCTATATACTACCAGGCAAAAGTTTTTAATTTTTTTAATAGAAGTATCTTCTGCTCACCAAGCCAGCATTTATGTGATCCAAAATACAGCAAAAGCAGTAATATTGTGAAATGTATTACTATTTAAAATAAGTGTTTTCTCTTTGAATATCCTATTTCAAAATGTAATTTATTCCTGTGATTTCAAAGCTAAATTTTTAGCAATATTACTCCAGTCTTGAGTGTAGAAATCAGTCTAATATTCTGATTGCTGCTCAAAAAACAATTAGGCTGAAAACAGCTGATTAGAATTTTCATTGATAAACAGAAAGTTCAGAAGAACAGCATTTAAAAATCATTTTGTAACATAATGAATGTATTTATCATCGCTTTTGATTAATTTAAAGCATCTTTGCTAAATAAAAGTATTACTTTCTATACATTTACTGTAATTTGGATCAAATAAATGCAGGCTCTGTGAGCAGTAGAGAATTCTTATATATATATTGACTGGTAGTGTAAATATTACAGACTCCATTTGCTTCTCACCTTGTTTTCCAATAAAAGTGTGTAAAAATGATCTGTCCGAGATGGAAAACACTGAAACGCCACCTGAACATGGACAGAAGATGGACTTCTGGAACACTGAAGACTGAAAGCCTGCAGAACAACAAGAGGAAAGAAGAATCTATAGAGTTGAGTGCAGATCAAACTCTTTCTATCAAGCTTTAAAATTACTATGACTGCCATCTTTTAAGTGAACATGAAATGACATTCACAAACATCTTATGCATGCATTGTTTTTCTTTGTGATGTGTTTGATGATAAACAACCGAAAAAAGAGACTTGTACTGTATTCTAAATACATTACTGTTAGTCGCCACTGAATTACTTCTTCAGCCTATGTTTTGCAAAAGGTGCACTGCCTAAAACAATGACAAAAAGCAGTATTTGGCTAATGATTAACATTATCTCTGGTCTAGAGAGTCATTTCAGATGTTAAAGTTACTAGCTTGTGATAAACATAAGAAAGCAAACCGGGTCAATTTTAATTTCATGTTCATGTTTTCTAAAGAACTACTCCAGCATTTCTTACGTAGCTCTTTAACTCTCAGAAAGCCATATATATGTTTTCCTTTACAGCAATTTAAATGCATTTTCCTTAACTTGAAGATGATGCAATGCAATCTAATTAACAAGTTTGAATGAATTATTACCTGAAAGAAGTGCAGAAGTTGCCAAAACAATGCCAGAACTTTGTCCATGGAGCTCCATCCCATAATTCCAGTGTCCATAGACGACACCATGTCCTTAAAGCAAAACACTACACTCTTCAGCCTTGCAGCTTGCACTGTAATAACAACCTACACTACAATAGTATGGTCAGTCAAACTTCAGCAGCATCCTAAAACAGTCTTTGTGGTCATAAGAGCACTCCGTGGCATCTTAGAGCAAAAAATCTGGCTCAGTTCAGTTTACACAAAAAAATACCCCACATTCCTCGAAGGACACGCCTCCCCTGCCACTCCAGATGCCCATGCCAGCATCTTACAACATTACAAAACCACACACTGGAGGATTCAACCACCTCCTACCGAAAGCAGCTCTGCGTCTCATTCATTCAGATCAGATAGTCTCTCCACCCCATATTTTTCTATTTCTTTCATTTTTTTTACCTAATCCAAATAAGCAGGTTGTCAAACACGTAGGAGACACGCGGGGTCAGTCGCAGAGATGTGTTAAAAGTTTAAAAAATAAAATCCCGCACTAGCACCACACTCCTACATGCATTACATCACTGAGAGTAAAACTCAAAACAATTTATATTAGCTGTCAAGAATAAGTCATTAGCACACATTATGTAATGTTTGGAATGTTTCAGAGTCAATACAAGTTGTATACACAGATCTCGCACTGGGGCAAATGTAAAAGCAAAAATTGCAGCTTGTAGCTTTTTGTTTAAGAACTTACATTAATACTATTTGAGCTTTGTAAAATTTCTACTCCGGCAGCTTCTCGAAGAGTGCATTTTAATATTTATATCACTGTGTCAAACTTTCATTGACATTGCACTGCTGCTTTTATAAATAAAACGATAACAAGTCAAAGTAATTCTCTGTGGAAATGAAGAGTTCACTGTATTGAACTCACAACATTCCTTTAAATTCTGATTCAGCAGATGTCCGCGAGGGAGGAGATGAACTTCTCCAACATTTAATTACTTGACTTGAAAGCAAAACACAACTCAGCAGGATATAACTCAAGTCATGTGTGGGCTGATCGAGTTAATAAATCACTGCTGGAATTAGATCAGGGTGAAGATGTTACACTTCCGGCGATGGATGCCAAGGTAGACGGCAATTGTTTTTCTGCATTTTTATTAATTTAAGTCTGTTTGTTTTTTTGTTTTGTTTTGATTTTTTTTTATACAGTGAATGGTCTTGAATGAAGTATTCACACACACAAAGGTGAAGCTTTTCTAAATTATTTGTATCTGCTGTATACTACGGAGGCCCTAAAAGGTAAAAAAAAATAGGGGTGAGTGAAAAAAATTTGGTGTGGGAGTCAAAAATGTCTTTCAATTTTTTTTGCATTCTCTTGCAAAACTTTTGTGTTCCCCAGCAAAACATTTTGTGTTCTCTCACAAAAACATTTGAGTTCGGACAAACACTTCTTGTTTGCTTTACAGCTTGCAGTGGTTTATACAGCTTTCAGTACATGCACAATGTAGCGTTTCATAGAGTTTTATTTTGAACTTGGACTCAAGTATAATGAAATACAGTCAGTGCTTAGTTCAAGACACAGCTTTAGGACATTATAAAACGCATAATGTGAAACACTGGAGGACCAAGTTCAGTACACACCTTATTAACTAAAGTATACAGATGCTAAAATGTATGTTACGCGTATCCCCCATTGAAAGAAAACGCTTTATTAATGGAATAAGACAGTGATATAATAAGGCCAAATTCGGTATATAGTTTAATTATAATGGTGTCAATCGATTAAAAAAAATTAACTAAAAAAAAACGAATTAATCATACATTTTTCCTGAAATTAATTGTGATTAATCCTACCTGACATTAATGTTTTTAATTATACTTTTATATTGTGGCACATTTGTGCGTGCACTTGAAGAGCGCACTACAACGGCCGACAGGTCAGATAAATTAGTTTTTATCGACATATGGCCTGACCTCATCTGACTGCAGTTCTACTGAAGCTCCTTGTCACCAGTACCGTTTCCACGCTCGTTTGACTTGCGTCTGATGCTGAAGTGAAGTTGGAGCACGTGTCTGAAAAGTCTCCCGTTTAATGTGCTCTTAAGGACGCTCTGCGCATCTAAATAAACGCAATCTTTAGCAGTTGTGAGTGGGGTGGCCAAACCTAGCCCCGCCCATGTGTTAAATATTTTTAATGCGTTAATATGAAAAAATGAATCGCCTGCGTTAACGCTAATTTTGACACCACTATAAATTATACATACAGGATACAGGATATGCGCAGAGTATGAACAGAAAGTGCTAAAAATTGTACGTTAAGCATATTCCTTAACGGATTCCACTTGGTGTGTGTTATAACAAGCATGACCTGAGGCTACCTGCAGCGTTTAGGTGCAGTAGTCAGGAGATACGGAAAATGTCTATTTTAGCTTATAACTTCTGAATGGTTTGGCCAAAAATCAAAACTGGTCTCTTTAGATTTGGTGCAGTCGAACGATACCCAATTTTACCCACGTCAGCCATTTTGGGCGTAGGCCATTTAGAATTTTGTAGTAAAATGCTATATTTTACTTTGTATGGTTAAAAAACTCGTTATTGTCATCAGCACGATGCCCTGAAAGAGTTACCGTTACTCCTATCGACACAAAACCACCGTAGGAAATTCTGAAACATAGTGTGCTAAGCTAAACCCCAATTGCCAAAATTTTGATAGTAAGGTGGCAAAAAAATGCTAACAAAATTGGTAATTTTTTTCTCGTCTCTTATATAAAAATGTCTATAACTCCAAAACAAAATGAGATATTTTCACTAAATTTGACACACATATGTATGGGCACACTCTAAGGACACATAAAGAATTTGATGCGGTTGTGCCTCTTGGTGGCGCTATAATTGAACAAAACATGAAATTGCCATTGACTACAATAGAGTAATATGATATAAAATGCTACATTTTTACCAATGCATTGGTGTACCATTTCAAAACTTTGTGTACCATCAAAACCATGACCTGAAAGTGCTCAAAACATTTTGAGACAGTGCCACCTTGTGGTCAAAAGTTATAAGCGATTAAATCATATTACTAGTGGTTATTTTCATGATTTTTCACCCATTTTGACTAAAATCACCTTAAAATGGCTTTAATTACTCATTGCTGCAGTTGGTCTGATGCTTTCCTTGCCTAGTGCTTGGCCCTGTAATTGCTGCTTGCAGCTATATTATTAAAAATGCTATTAGTATTAATAGTAATAGTATGGGCCTCCATTGTCACTGTTTTTGTACATTTGGCCACATTAAGCATTTTAGAATCTCCCAAAACCATGCCTTGATCTATAAGCACTGCCTATATTTTTTTTACACTCGAGCCCAAGTTCAAAATAAAACTATGAACCGCTCCACTGTGAACATATGGAGCTGTATGAACCACTGACTTACAAGCTGTAAAGTAAATAGGAAGTGTTTGTCTGAACTCAACTGGTTTTGCGAGGGAATGCAAAGGTTTTGCAAAAGAACACGAAAGTTCGCAGAAAATCTGAAAGAACGCAAAAAATCTGAAAAAAAGTTTTAGCTTCCACCCCAAATTTTTTTCACTTACCCTGATTTATTTCCGCCACCTTTAGGGGCTCTGCAGTATACTAATCTGTGGCTAATATCAATTAAATGATTGATTTGCACAGTGCATATGGAAAAATATAGTTTTTTGTATTTTTATTTTATTACTTAAAAAACAGTGACAATAACATGCAGGTTTATAGGTAGTTTACTATATGCTAAACATATTTAGGCTTATACAATTTAGTTCACTTGCAGCAGAAATCATATTTTTGGCATTATGGCTATAGTATGGTAATTCAAGTTCATCACGTTATGTTTTTAAAGACGGTTTAGGCATAGACAGTACACTGAAAGTGTCAACACAACTAGTGAGTGATGGATGCACCTGTCAAGCAACTGTGTGGGATTTCTTTTTAAATAGCAAACGCCTACTTAAAGGCCAGTTCACACAAAGAATGATAATTGTAATGATACAGTTCTAAAAACTGTTACAAATTTAAACCAAAATTATAACTGCAGAGATTTGTCAGAATCACTTGCAGAATGGTGAATTAAAAAACATGGCAGACAATCAGAATCCAGTCAGTTTTAAAGAGCTTAGAATTTAATAATGTTGAAATCGTGTGTTGGTGTGAACACTAATATAGTTATCTTTATCATTATCGTTCTTGATGTGAACAGGGCTTAAGAATGGCTTGTTTATTTTCTCTGTAATTAAAATTTAATAAGAAATGCATTTTTGTTAGAAAAAGCACAAAGTTTCCATTTAAATAAAGCATTTGGTTAAAAGTTAGGATTGTATAAATGTATTTAAAATGTTAATGGAAAACATTGATTCTAATAATACTCTTCCCACGTCATTATGTCATTTAACAAATGTTAATACTAAAATCTAAACAATATACCAGTTTAACAGCAGATCGAATAAATGTTTGATTAACCTACTGTACTTACAGATAAATTATAGATTTCAAAGACACAACAGATACAGCAATGGTGTTAGTACTTTGCGGTTTTACAGATACTGTACTGTATATGCAGTCGAAGTCAGGCCTGTCTGCGTCAAGCTAGAGATCTTAACTTTACTGCACACAGTCTGCAAGGAATCAGTTCCACTGGCATGAGCAGTCCATTGGCTCTTGGTAGTAATAGTCCACCGTCGTGGCATTTCGAGTGCAGTACAGCTGAATGATACGGTTTTGGAGGCCGTTTTCACGGCAGCACTTGCAGAAACGTGCATGACTGTTAATGTTGAAGTTGAAGATGGTGGCAGACGGACATTTGCCATCACATGAGTACACAGTCACCTGACGACAAAAATCAAGAGACAACATTAACAAGAGACGACATTAACAAGTCTCTTCTGCTCACCAAGCCCGCATTTATTTGATCCGAAGTACAGCAAAAACAGTAAAATGTTTAAATATTTGTACTATTGAAAATAACTGTTTACTATTTGAATATATTTTAAAATGTAATTTATTCCTGTGATTTTTCAGCATCATTACTCCAGTCTTCAGTGTCACATGATCCTTCATTCTAATATGCTGATTGCTGTTTAAGAAACATTTTATTATTATTGTCATTATTTAAATAGTTGAGTACATTTTTTCAGGATTCTTTCATGAATAGAAAGATCTATTCATATATTCATATATTTATATCATACACTATACCAAGTTTTTTGAGCAGCAAATCAGCATATTAGAATGATTTCTGAAGGATCATGCGACTGGAGAAATGATGCAGGAAGTCACAGGAATAATTTTCAGAAAAATTTACTGTTTTTGCATTAAAACATTAAAAATCTTATTGTTCAAAAACTTTTGACTGGTAGTATACAATAAAATAGGAAAGAACAGAAGAGAATAGAATGTATCGCTCAAAAAATAAGAATATTCTAGATTTTGTATTGTTCATAGCGTTCCTTTACACTTACAGGTGCGTTACTTCTACAGTCATCTTTTCTGATGGTGGTCCTGATAGCGACTCTCTTACAGGTTTTACCATCTTCTTTGCCTACACACACACACACACAAACAGAAACTATATGACTTAAAAATAAATACAAACATGACTTTTTCTGTTTAAAGTCAACATGACAATATTTGGAATATATATATATATATATATATATATAGTGTTGGGGGTTACGCATTATAAGTAATGTAAGTTTTATAATAATATTACTTTTTCCAAGTAACCAGTGAAGTAACACATTACTTTTTAATTGAGTTACTTTTACAAATTAGTCACGCCAGTTACTTTTCCACCCCATTTATTGATTAAAAGCTCTCCTGTCCCCATGTTAAGAGAAATCGCGAGTAAGATGTTACTTTAGTTCTAGAATAAATGTGAACATGCATTAAATCATCTCACTCACAAAAAAAAACTATTAATCAAAATGAATAAAAACAGTGAAATTCAACTCAGAATATGATGCAAACCTGCAATAATTAAATATGTTAAATAATACAAATGTCCTTTATGTATCTAATCCCATTTTATTAACCACTGTCTTTGCTGCCGACCTTCGATGATCCAATTCATCCATACTAATAAGCAAAAATTACTTTTTATAACATTTATAAAAATAACATTTGTTTTCCTTTTTTGACATTTGACATTTTTTCTTCTGCATTCTACTGTACAGACGTGAATTTACTTTTCTCTAAGCCTGAGGTTTTTGGTGTGAAAAGGCTTTTACATTTGTCAAAAATAAAACTTTTTATATTAAAAACAAACAAGCAAGCAAGCCCTGCCCAGATCTAAAAACTAATGCAAAAGAATGGTAACACTTTCCATAAAAAGTAACTTAATTAGTTACTTTTTTAGGGAGTAACTCAATATCGTAATGCATTACTTTTAAAAGTAACTTTCCCCATCACTGTATATATATATATATATATATATATATATATATATATGGAACAATGTGGAATATGACCAGGAACATGCAATAAGAAATAAAAGGATTAGTTCACTTCCAGAATCTTTAATGACTCACTCCCATGTCATCCAAGACATTCATGTCTTTCTATCTTTAGTTGAAAAGAGATGAAGGTTTATGAGGAAAACATTCCAGTATTTTTCTCCATATAGTGGACTTCAGTGTCCAAACTGCAGTTTCAATGCAGCTTCAAAGGGCTCTACACGATCCCAGCCGAGGAATAAGGGTCTTACCTACTTTTTTTTCTAAAAAAAATAAAAAATGTATATACTTTTTAACCATAAATGCTCATCTCGACTTCATGCATTAGGTAGTGATTTTGGAAAAGTGATGTGTGACGTGGTCGGAAGCACTGACCCAGTGTTTACAAGGCGACCGTGAAAAGGTAACAAAGCATCAAAACGTAAAACAACGACATGGGCGATTTTCAAATTGGAGGAGAAAACCATCTGAACCGGAATATACAGACGAAGAACTAAACGTGTGTTACTTTTTCAATGTGATTACGTAATGTGTGAAGTTGCCGACATGAATCGCAGAGCTAGTGCAAGATGAGCATTTGTGGTTAAACAGTATAGAAATTTTAATAAAAAAAAAAAAGGCAGATTGTTTCGCTAGATAAGACCCTTATTCCTCGGCTGGGATCATGTAGAGCCCTTTGAAGCTGCACTGAAACTGCAGTTTAGACCTTCAAACTATTGGCCATTGAAGTAAACTATATGGAGAAAAATCTCAGAATGCTTTCCTCAAAAACCTGAAGAAAGAAAGACATGAACATCTTGGATAACATGGGGGTGAGTAAATTATCAGGATTTTTTTATTCTGGAGGTGAACCAATCCTTTAAGTAATTTCATGTTGACTTTAAGCAGACTCATACAGAACTTAATAATATATGTGATATTTTGGGTCATAACATTATTAATAACAAAATACATGTGGAGTAGTGTATTTTCACAAGCTTAGAATATTCATCTATGATATGTAGTCCTCTGAGGTTGGGTTTTACAGCTAAACCAAGTAGTTTAATCTTTCTAAATGCGGCTATAACAATCACACACACGCACACATTAACACAGCAGGCTCAGTGACTATTATTGCTGCACCTTGGGGGCTCCACTTGATTGACATGTTAGTTACCATGGTGACATTTGTCTGACAATGATCAAGTGGCACCATTGAGAACTGAACTTTTCACCCATATGTAATTTTTTGTTCGTATAACAATGATAAAATGAAAGGCATTTAACTCTTTTGAGGGCAGTGCGTGAGTAATAAATTTCAGGTTCATTAATTTTGACACAGGGATTCTGGAGGTTCAAACAGAGGAC
The DNA here is from genome assembly GCA_033026305.1 of Cirrhinus molitorella. Lineage (NCBI taxonomy): Eukaryota > Metazoa > Chordata > Actinopteri > Cypriniformes > Cyprinidae > Cirrhinus > Cirrhinus molitorella. The sequence continues at coordinate 6,210,041 of CM065127.1, read as the reverse complement.
AGGTTTTGAAGATTTATCAGTGGGTTTCAGGAGAAAATAAATCGAGACTTCACAGCTGTGGGAGTGACAGCAGATGAGTGTTTACAGTGCAGTTGTGTCTATATTTGAATGTTTAAATGTTACACAGATGTTCACGAGTTCATGAGATGTTCATAAAAATGACAATCCTGCTATGTTTACTCACCCTCATGACATTCCTAACCAATCCCAATGTTTTTTTTCCCCCCAATACAATGACAGTTCATCATAGTTCATTATGTGGTCAAGCCTCCTCCCACCAAAACAAGAAAAATAATAATTAAGCACAATGAGATTTTTTTTCAGTAAAAACAAGGGAAAGAAATGTGTGCTGGGCAATGATTAATTGCGATTAATCACATTTAAAATATTTATTATGTATATATATAAAGACACATACAGTATATATTTTAAAAATATTTACATGTATGTATTTATATTCATATAATTTGTATTACATATAAATATATTTAATATATAACATATATTTATATACACACATATACTATGTACACAAAAACTTTTATTTTGGATGTGATTAATCTCAATTAATCATTGCCCAGAAGCCTATTTTAATAAAAAAACATATATAATAAAATAAAACAATACATATATTTCATTAAAAAAAATGTTTTAGTATGAAGATTTTTCAAAATTACTAAGTTTGTTTTCCCACAGGAAAAAAAATATAGTGTAAGGGTTCAAAACAAATTTAGGGTGATTAAATAATGATAGAATTTCTATTACAGACCAAATGTCTCACACACTTAATCAATCAGTTCACTCAAACTAAAAGAAAATAATGGCAAGACGGAAAGAGATAAAGTGTAAAATATTTTCTTCAAAACACACAAAATGGTATGAGACACAGATAAAGATAATTCAGTAGATGAGTGAGTACCTGTATCACAGTTAGTACTAGCAGTGGGTGTTACTGGACTAACGGAAAAAGGCAACAAACCAAGTCCAGCACCTGAGAAACACACAGGGGCAGGTTCACAAACTCACAAATCGATAACAATCGATGGTTGAAGTCGCTCGTAAAAGCTTCCAGCACGCAGCACAAACGCAAGAGCCCCCAAACCAATGCGATCACACACACAAACCTGCGCCCTCAAGCGTAAAAAAAAGATGCACAGACCCACCGCTTACACAAAAAATACATACCAGTTTGTTGGAAGCAAATATAGCACATAGCCAGCAAAGGCACATGCCAGACATGATGAGTTTTTCCTCAAAATCACCTTTGAATCCCGCATGCCATGCCAATATAATCAAGACCACTGGTTCTTATCTAAAAGTTTATTAAGAACAGATTCATGCAGCATTTTCCAATATGCTTTCCTTGGTTTAAAAGTGATGCAAAAAATACATACACTACCATTCAAAAGTTTTGGGATCAGTAAGATATATATATACACTTTTATTCAGCAAGGATGTATTACATTTATTAAAAGTAATAGTATGTTATAAAAGACTTATTTAACTTTCTATTAACCAAAGAATTCTGATTAAAAATCGTCACGATTTCAATATATAAATATATATTAAAAGTACAACGGTTTTGAACACTGAAAATAGTAATAAATGTTTATTGAGCAGCAAATCATCATATTAGAATGATTTCAGAAGGATCATGTGACACTTAAGACTGTTTTACTGTATTTTTAATCAAATAAATGCAGCGTTGGTGAGAATAAGTGGCGTTTACTGACCCCAAATTTTGAACAGCAAAGCGTGTATTAATATGTATAAAAATGTATGAAATTATTTTGTTATTATTAATGATAAACCTATATATTGATCTTCCTAGGCTTACGCTTTTGAGATTTGTTTTTGTGCATTTCAATTAAATATTGTGCAAAATAAACAGCTGAGGTCAAAAGTTTACATTCACCTTTCAGAATCTGCAACACTGTTTTTTTTTTTTACCAAAAATAAGAGGCATCATACAAAATGCATGGTATTTTACTTAGTACTGACCTGAATAAGATATTTCACATAATAGATGTTTACATGTAGTCCGTAAGAGAAAATAATAGTTTACATACACCTGATTCTAAATACTGTGTTGTTACTTGATTGATCCACAAGCTGTTTTTCTGTTTAGTGATAGTTGTTCATGGGTCCCTTGTTTGTTTATACTGTATAAAAGCACCAAGCTTGACAAGAGGCAGTTAAAAACCACAAAGACCAATCCCACAGCACAAAATCCAGCCTGAGCCACAGATTACACAAAAGACAAAGAAAAGGTTAAAGAATTTGTTCACTTTCAGAACAAAAACTTACAGATAATGTCATCCAAGATGTTCATGTCTTTCTTTCTTCAGTTGTAAAGTAATTATGTTTTTTGAGGATTTCTCTCCATATAATGGACTTCTATGGTGCCCCCAAGTTCAAATCCAGCTTCAAATGGCCATAGAAGTCCATTACATGGAGAGAAATCCTGAAATGTTTTCCTCAAAAAACAATTTCTTTACGACTGAAGGAAGAAAGACATGAACATCTTGGATGACAAGGGGGCGAGTACATTACCTGTACATTTTTGTTCTAAAAGTGAACTAATCCTTTAAGAATGCATAGAGAGGAGAACTGTATAGCTGGCTTTCATTAGTATTTCATCACTAAAAAACCCTGTAAGCACTTTGTTTTGTGCTGAAACCTATACATTTCTTCCTAGATCATGGCGTGTATTTTAGAAAGAATTGAGAACAAGGAAAAGCACATGAAACAGAATTGAACCGGAAAGAAAAGAATGAAAGAGGCCCGTAAGATGTGTACAGCAGCGCTCATTTTTTCCCCAGGACAACAGGGAGCATCTAACCACATCGCAACCAGCAGCTAGTGAAGCCCAGCACTGCTTCTCCTTCTCCAAATAGCCCCCAGCATTCCCAGAAAGCACAGCCAGCCCCGCACACATACTTACATGTCTTACAACATCCGTCCACATACGTCTGAACTACGCCTCCGTTCTGAAACAAAGCAAAGCACAGAGGTAAGAAGAACAACATAAACTGTTACAGAAGAGCTAAAGGAATGCATTGATTTTAGTCAGACCTGAATACATTCTGTGTCATTGAAAGGAGGACAAACAACTCCAGAGGCCAGAACTACTGCGCCCACCGCAGTCTCCATACAGTCAAAGCGTGTGCAGTTCGCCACCCATGAGCTTCCTGCCTGCAAACCACATCAAAATACACTATCAGATTAATGCATTTGAGGCTCAGGCTTTTTGTATTTCTTAAAAACAATGATGTGGTTTTCAGTGCGTTTCTGACCTACAGCAGTAATACTTTTGTGGATAAATTTGCTGAAAAGTGCCTCCAGAAAATCTGACAAAACATCCATTTGTGCACATCCTCAAAGTTGAAAATGCTCACATATATAGTGGATCATGCAGAAAGTTTCTTTCAAGGGTGAGTTAAGGATTACATTAAGCCAGTACAGCCTACTGGATCATATGTAATATCTGAAATTCTATGGATTCTAAATTATCAACATAATCAAAGTCTGTAAAGTTTATATTTTTAGCAAATAGGAGCTTCAGTATAATTGTAAAAAAACATCCCCGTTCAGGTTGTGGTTCTGTACTCCTTGTTATAAAGTTAACATAAGAATAACGTTTAGATTGTTAGTAATATTTCAAGGTGAACACTTACTGGACTGAAGCAACTTAGGGTTCTCAAATTCCAATGAAATTATCATCAAAAATTTGATCAGTCAAATATTACATATCAGGCTTTTGAAGATTGTTCATTCGTAGACCTGTCAGTTATCATTGTATATTACATGATCATAAACTTAGCATTTAAATATTATCTTCTTACTAAGACATTATCAATAGATTTAGAGAGACAACTAATATTTACAGTGTTGATTTAATGTAATTTAATAATAATAATAATAATAATAATAATAATTTAATATACTTAAAAATCTAATTTATTCATATGTTCATAATTTATTAATTTATATCTAGCATCATTACTCCAGGCCTCAGTGTCACATGATACTTCAGGAATCATTCTAATATGCTGATTTATAATTAGTGTTGGAAACGGTTGTGCTGCTTAATATTTTTGGGACCCGTGTTGTTATTTTTTTCAGGATTCTTTGATGAATAAACAGTTAAATGGAACAGCTTTTATTCAAAATAGAAATTTTGTGTTACAATATACATTACTATTCAAAAGTTTGGGGTCAGTAAATTTGTTCTTTTTTTTTTTTTTTAAGAAAAAAAAATACTTTTATTCAGCAAGGATGTGTTAAATGGATAAAACATGACATTACAGACTTACATTGTTAGAAAAGATTTCTATTTTGAATAAATGCTGTTCTTTTTAACTGTTTATTAATCAAAGAATAAAAAAAAAAGTATCACAGGTTCCAAAAAAAATATTATGCAGCACAACTGTTTCAACACTGATAATAAATCAACAATTTAGAATGATTTCTAAAAAAACATGTGACTGAAGACTGGAGTAATGGCTGATGAAAATTCAGCGCTGTGTCACAGAAATAAATTGTATTTTAAACTAATTTAAAATAGTAAACCAATATTGGAAATTGCAATAATATTTCATTTACTGTTTTTTCTGTATTTTTGATCAAATAAATACAGCCTTGATGAGCATGAGACTCATTAAAAACATTAAAAATCTTACTGATCCCAAACCTTTGAACGGCAGTGTATAAGAAATTTATCGTTAGTCTGCTATGTTGTTATAAAGATCTCACTGATTCACATTGCAAGCTATCAGAATTTCTTCCTACTTTTTGATCATATGAATATCAGCAACTGCACTAAATTGCATATTTTTGCTCCTGAATAAAATTGACGTTTCCTCCTTGAGAATGAGCTCCATATTCTCCTTTATCATATTATATGAGCCTGATGTATCAAATATGCTTCTCAACAAAAACAGATTTTTTATTATTTTCTTTTTTTATTTCAAAAAACAAGATTTTTCTGACTATGTCAGGCTTTACAAGGTTAACAAAAAGTACCAGATGGTGAGTGCAGATTACCATAAATACTTCTGTAGTCCCGTTTTCACTGGGATATGAGCATGAGCTGTTTTTGCAGGAGCCACAGCACACATGTGGATCTGATGATGGGACATAAACCTGATGCTACAATAACAAAAACATACAACAAATAAAAAAAAAAAAAGTCATTTATATAATATTGGAAAAATAATGTTAATACTGTTTCTCTATGTAGATCACCTCTGTTACAACTGGCTAAACCAAGTTTATATTTGGACATTTAAATATTTTGTTTAAAAGAGTTTTTTTTTTCATGTGACTTACAGGTTCACACTTCTCAGAGCAGTTGGCAGTGGTGACCTCCATGGCGTAGAACCCGGTGCTGGGGTCTTTATGTGTGAGGCACTGAACAGTGTAACACAGTTCCCCCTCAAAGTATTGCACCATAGACTGGCCCGGGTTCAATATCGTCACACCCTGAAACAGACAAACTTCTGCCTTCTCTACATACACATACACACACACACACACACACACACACACAGAGACATAAACACATTTCAGTTTCATTGAATAGTGTGGCATTTTGAATGTTTGAGTGTTTGTTTGAGTCTTACTGCAGTTATACAGTGGGCATCCACATGGGCCGCCAGGGTCTGGTTCCTCTACTCTCACTTCACCCTTAACACAAAGGTCACGGTATAATACGGTGGTTACAAGAAAATTCACTATGGCAACAAAAAGCACTACATACAGTATTCACACAAACAGAAACATTTTAGAACACTCACCGCAGTGCAGACAGGAAGTGTAACGTTGTGGCACTGACATTCTAAAAAGAACAAATATTACAAATTTAAACTGTGTGTACAGTAATACTGTACACACAGTATGATGTGATAACATTACATGGAACTTTGATTCATAAACTTCCTTTGTTTATATAGTCATGGCCCCTTGCAATTCTGTCAGATAATGCAACACTTCTCTGTTGTTCCAATTGCAAATGTTTTGGTATTCACATGCTTACTGTTTTTGTTTGCACTGGAACAACACAAAAAAAGAGAGGAAAAACAAACTTGATAAAATTTCACACTGAACTGGACAAAATTATTGGCACCTTGTCAAAATTGTAAGAAATAATTGCTTTTCATGTATATGATGCTACTGTAATTTGTATTTAGACACACCTGTGGCAAGTAACAGGTGTGGGCAATATAGTAAATCACACTTGCAACCAGTTATAATGGAGAAAAGTTGACTCAACCTTTGTGTTGTGTGTCACACTGAGCATGGAGAAAAGAAAGAAGTGTAAAGAGTTGTCTGTGTATTTGAGAGAAAAAATTGTGGAAAAACATGGACAATCTAAAGGCTACAAGTCCATCTCCAGAGATCTTAATGCTCCTGTGTCCACTGTGCGCAATATCATCAAGAGGTTTACAGCCCATGGTACTGCTAACCTCCCTGGATGAATGGTGGATAAAGGACCCAAAAAAACTTACAAACAAATTCAAGATGATCTGCAGACAGAAGGTACAACAGTGTCAGCTCGCACGTTCATCTGTCGCCACCTGAATGAAAACGGACGCTATGGTAGGAGACCACTGCTGACACAAAGGCATAAAAAAGCAAGACTGGAGTTTGCCAAAACTTATGTAACAAAACCACAATCCTTCTGGGAGAACGTATTGTGGACAGATGAGACAAAATTAGAGCTTTTTGGTAAAGGACATCATGGCACTGTTTACAGAAAAAGAAATGAGGCCTTCGAAGAAAAGAACAGTCAAACATGGTGGAGGTTTAAAGATTTTTTAAGGTTGCTTTGCTGCTTCTGGCACTGGATGCCTTGACTTTGTGAACGGTCTCATGAAATCTGATGATTACCAAAGAATTTTGGGGTGCAGCGTAGTGGCCAGTGTCAGAAAGCTGCGTCTCCACCAGAGGTCATGGGTCTTCCAGCAGGACAATGACCCGAAACACTTAAAAAACACTCTGAAATGGTTACAAACAAAGCACTGGAGAGTTCTGAAATGGCCAGCAATGGGTCCAGATCTGAATCCCATGGAATATCTGTGAAGAGATCTCAAAACAGCAGTTGGGAGAAGGCATCCTTCAAATCTGAATGACCTGGAGCAGCTTGCATAAGAATGGTCCAAAATTCCAGTAGAGAGGTGTAAGAAATTCATTATTACAGGAAGCGATTGATTTCAATTCTTTTTTCCAAAGGGGGTGCTACCAAATATTAAGTTACGGGTGCCAATAATTTTGTCCAGTGCATTTTTTGGGTTCTGTGTGGAATTGTATCAGATTTGACTATCCTTCTGTTTTGTTGTGTTGTTCCTGTGCAAACAAAAAATACTAACATTTAACTGCAAATGTTTTGAAGGGTTGCATTTTCTGACAGAATTGCAAGGGTGCCGATATTTTTGCCCATGACTGTATTTTTTCAAAAAATAAAGTAAAAACAGCAATATTGTGAAACATTATTACTGTTTTCCATTTTAATATATATATGTGTGTGTGTGTGTGTAAATAAATATAATTGAGTCTTGTGATGCAATGCTGAATTTTCAGCATCATTACTTCAGTCTTCAGTGTCACACGATCCTTTAGAAATCGAATATGCTGATTTGTTAAAATGTTGAAAACAGTTGTGCTTTCAGGATTCTTTAATGACCAGAACGTTTATGAAAAGAATAGAAATGTAATTAATTTGAAACAGAAATATTTTGTAACATTACAAATGTCTTAGTCACTTTTGATCAATTTACGTATCTTTACTAAATAATAAAATATCATACAGACTACAAAAGTTTGAACGGTAGTGTACCAATTATCATGCAATTTATACTGTACTCATATCCAAAACACATGGCAATAGCACTTTACTTTTTAGTGTAGTATTTCTGTACCTGTGTGTTTTAGTTTAGCTTTACTTAGGAGACAGCTGTTCAAAAAATGTCTACAGAAATGTTCTAAATCGACAAAAAAATAATAAACACCCACAAAAGGAATAATAGTGCATAAAGGGACAAAATAATGCCTTTTAAAATGTCAAAAGGTGAACTTGAGAGTTTGAGTAAGGGTTATTCTGTAGTAAGTATAATTATCTTGATTATCCTAAAAACAAAAAGAAGTCACAGGGAAGTCACTGTTTAGATATCTAGGTGTGCATGTGTAAAGTACCACAGTGTGTCTCTGGGCAGCAGCTGTCCGGCACGGGTCTTTTCACCAGCACAGCTCCAGGAGCACAACTCACACTGGGCTCAGGACACAGACTCATATCACACACTGAAATATCAAGACACAGCCTTTAAACACGTCATGTCTCTCCTTTCATTTCGAAACTCAAAATGACTGGCCACTTCAGTACAGTGACTATTTGTGTGTTGGTTATAACTACCACAATGATACTGTGGACAGCAGTGATTAGTGGTGTTCACATCCACAGCCAGTATCTCTCCAGGCAGACACACTGGTATAGGTTCAATACAGGATTCGCACACTACAAAACATATGCAAATAAATGTTTTATATTGTAATGTATATTTGTAAGCATTATAAATAATTTTATATCCTTGTGTATTTATATACATTGTATATTTTGTATGATTTATATATAATTATTATACCAAAATAAGAGGGATCATACAAAATGCATGTCATTTTTTATTTAGTACTGACCTGAATGAGATATTTCACATTAAAGATTAGTTGAAATTATAAAAATATGCTAGTTGTTAATGAGTCCCTTGTTTGTCCTGAACAGTTAAAACAGTTTTTTTTTGTGTGTGTATTTGAACCCTTTCCAATGACTATATGATTTTGAGATCCATCTTTTCACACTGAAGACAACTGAGGCACTCATGTGCAACTATTACAGAAGGTTCAAACGCAGTATCACAGTAACAACACAGTATTAAGAATCAAGTTTATGTAAACTTTTGAACAATGTCATTTTTATAAATTCAACTATTATTTTCTCTTGTGGACTATATGTAAATGTCTTTTATGTGAAATATCTTATTCAGGTCAGTACTAAACAAAAAATAACATGCATTTTGTATGATCCCTTATTTTGGTAAAAAAAAAAAAACATTTTGAAGATTCTGCAGGTTGTATCAAACTTTTGACCTCAACTGTATATATAATTTAATAATAAAACATAACCTTCTAATAATTATTTTATTGTTAATTATAATTTAATATAGCAATGAAGGTAGTATTCAAGTATTTATAACATTATTACCACACATGTAGCTGTAGCAGCAAGCATGTGCCCCTCTGACCTCCACCAGGAACTGATCTTCTCTGCAGATCGGGGCAGGAATACTCTGGCATGCCAGCGGATCACATTCTAACAGAGACAAATCAAAGGAGTGACCTTTGTCCACTGATCAAATATACAGCCAATCAGAGGGAGGATTGCATGAGCTCTTACCACATCTGTATTCGGGACAGCAGGACAGAGCGCTGTAGCCAATCACCAGCTTGTCTCCATTCTCACAGCTGGGCACTTCACTCTGACAGATGGTGAGGTTACATTCTGTACACAACATATTCTTGGTTGGAAAATAACTCTCAGTTCAAATTATATTCAACCTTTTCAAAAGTTTAGGGTTAGTAAAATTTATGTTTTTTTTTTTTTTTTAAAGGTTTCATATGCTCACCAATGATTTGACCAAAATACAGCAAAACAGAAATATTGTGAAATATTACTATAATTTATAACTATATATAATATATATATATACTACTATAATAATATACTATATATATATACTATAATATACTATGTTTCCTATTTAAAAAAAAAAAAAAAAAAAGTAAAATGCAAAGCTGAATTTTCTGCATCATTACTCGAGTCTTCAGTGTCACATGATCCTTCAGAAATCATTCTAACATGCTGATTTGCTGCTCAACAGACATTTCTTATCATTATCAATGTGTTGCTTGATATTTTTGTGTGATACATTTTCTCTCTAATGAACAGAATGTTCAAAATAACAGCATTTATTTGAAATAGAAATCTTTTGATACAATATAAATGTGAAGGCTTTAAAGGAACACTCCACTTTTTTTGAAAATAGGCTAATTTTCCAACTCCCCTAGAGTTAAACACGAGTTTTACCATTTTTGAATCCATTCAGCCGATCTCCGTTAGCACTTTTAGCATAGCTTAGCATAAATCACTGAATCAGATTAGACCATTAACATCTTGTTCAAAAATGACAAAAATTTTTTGATATTTTTCCTATTTAAAACTTGACTCTTCTGTAGTTACATTGTGTACAAAGACCGACAAAAAATGAAAAGTTGAGATTTTCCAAGCTGATATGGAACTATACTCGCATTCCAGCGTAATAATCAAGGAACTTTGCGAAGACATTACGCAGCACCTGAATATAGTCCCCAGCTATTTTACTATTACCTTAGTGGCAGTGTTGCCAAGTCTGCGGTTTTCCCGCGGAATTGGGCTACTTAAACACTGCTGCCGCGGGTTGTTTTTGATGTAGGCGGGTTGAATTGACCCCAATAACGTCATATTTAGCTCCTGATATGTAAACTTACCAGGGAAACCCTGACAAAAAACATGGATTTTATCCCCCAGATTGCTATTTTTAAGGGGGGTTTTGGGTTTTGGGCTATTTTTGAGTAGCAATTGGGCGGGGTTTTTTTTGTTGTGAAAACCTGGCAACCTCAAAAATATTTGGTCATTTTTGAACGAGATGCTAATGGTCTAATCAGATTCATTGATTTACGCTAAGCTATGCTAAAAGTGCTACCGGCAGACCCGGAGATTGGCTGAATGGATTCAAAAACGGTAAAACTCATCTGTTTGACTCTAGGGGAGTTGAAAAATGAGCCTATTTTCAAGAAAAGTAGAGTGTTCCTTTAATGCATAACTGTGGAGTTAAAGTATTAATAAAAAAAATATAACAGTAGTATAGTACGTGAAATAAGCATTAGCGATTAGTGCTTTCCAGCTCATAGTATATTAAAAATAGTACACCGCATATGCCAGGATGGTATACTATTTCTGGTGGATTTATGAAATATACATCTATGTGTGTTTATACCACAAATCTTCTTAGGACAGCAGACTCCTTCCTCCAGCACATCGACTGCATACTCTCCCTCCCTTTCACACAGCGGGGCAGGTTCATAACTGCACTCGGGTTCCACAGGAACCACACTGCCGTTCTCTAGACACTTGAACAGACAGCATCCACGCAGAGAGCCGTTCCACACCTCACCCGGGGCGCGTGGAGCACCGTCGTTATCCGTACACACTGATCACACAGAAATACAAGGCCATTATCACAACAGCACTTTATTTTGCATGCACGCAAACGCATAATGTAGCATTCTCACCGCACTGGTCCTCGGTGACACAGAAGGCAGAGTCTGCTCGGTGCAGGATGGTACCACTTTTACACACACACTCCTCTCTGATAGAAGAACAGGTGCTTTCCTCATAGTAATCTCGGTTTTGACACGTCCGAGTCTTACATGTATTCACACAGGGTTTGTATTCTTTACCAGGAGGACATTTTAGTGCTGCATGTATAAACACATGTATACAAATATGCAAAAGTGAATAGAAATGCTACCAGTCAAAAGTTAAGCATTTAAGCAAAACCTTCAGATGTTTCCAAACATTTGACTAGTAGAGACACACTCACGGCAGAAGTTGCTTTTCCTCCAGCTGAAGCAGATCTGATGTGTGTAGCAAATGGCCACATAAGCAGCCAGAAAGTCACACTCATGCTCTTTATAATGTAGGTCGCCAGCCCATATCTTATCACAGAAGTTTTCTGGAGAAACCTTCAAAACAACATTTGGAAAAATAACCTGATATAAAACAGTCAAGTCACATGTGGAGTAAATATGAAATTCCTCTAAATTTCGCCCAAATATTAGCAAAATGACAAATTAAAGAACAAAAAGTGTTATTTAGCACCATTTATACTATTACAATATTTATTCATATTTAGATTTAGCTTTTATTTTATATTTCAGGTTTTATATTAATTTGTTTGATTTACCAATTTTGTTATGGGCTTTTGTTACAGTTTTTTTCTATTTTGCGTTTAATTATTTTGAATTTACTATTTTTACTTTTCAACTTCAAATGTTTATTTACTTTTATTTAGGTTTTTGAACAGTACGATTTTTAATGTTTTTAGTCTTTACTGCTCACCAAGCCTGCATTTATTTGATCCAAAACACAGCAAAAACAGTAAAATTGTGAAATATTTGTACTATTTTAAAATAACCCTTTTCTATTTGAATATATTTTAAATTGTAATTTATTCCTGTGATCAAATCTTTACTGCAGTCTTCAGTGTCACATTATCCTTACATTTTTTAGGACTCTTTTACAATTAAAAAGATCCAAAGATCAGCATTAATCTGAAATGAAAAGCTTTACAACATTATACACTATACCAATCAAAAACTTGGAGTCAGTATTATTTTTTATTTTGTGGGAGGAAAGAAATTATAGAAATTAATACTTTTATTTAGCAAGGATGCTTTAAATTAATCAAAAGTGATGATAAAATGTTACAAGAGATTTCTATTTTAGATTAATGCTATTGTTCTGAACTTTCTATTCATTAAAAAAAATTCTACTGTTTTCAACATAATAATAGTAAATGTTACGTTATAAAAAATTTTGAGCAGCGAATCAGAATATTAGAATGATTTCTGAAGGATCATGTGATTGGAATAATGATGCTAAAAATTCAGCTTTGAAATCACAGGCATAAATTACACTTTAAAATCCATTCAAACAGAAAACAGTTATTTTACATAGCAAAAAATATTTCACAATATTACTGTTTTTGCTGTGTTTTGGATCAAATAAATGCAGGCTTGCTGAACTTCTTTAAAAAAACATTACTGTTCAAAAACCTTTGATTGGTAGCATAATATTTATATCTATATATTATAATTAATGTAAATGATTTGCAGTAGTTTATAAGAGCAAATACGGTAAATAGGCCAAATTATGTATATATCAAAAATGTAATGATTATTTAATTATTTAATATGTGAAAAAGCTAAATGAGATTTTATAGCTAACGTTAATTACTAGTATTTACAAATAGCTTATTAAAAGCAATACACATGAATATGTATTCTAGCTTCTGTGTTTAGTACCTTATGGTGACATTTAGAGAAAGGTCTTTGGTTGAGCATGGTGAAACATTTGGAGCAGTTGCCGGTGGTGCAGTTGTCTCCCACTCGGCGGAAGTAATCTGTATCCTCTGACGTATCCACCATCCATCCGTGCAAAAATACTGGGATGTCCTCAACATCCCGGACCACTGTACCATTGGGCAGCCGCAGGTCATCAGCTGGATTACCATCACAACATCCTGAGAAAGAAAACAAAATACACTGGTAACAAAATATATCAAACACACTTACATGACCACAAATGACCGAAGGCTGGTAAATTATTAAAGCAACATGAAAAAATACATTTAGATTCCAGAATGTGACATATTTTGGAATGGAACTAAATAAACATTCATGCAGGGCGAGACATTTTTTATATGGATTTGGACATATTATGAAAAGTAGGATATTGTACTAACATTTTCTCCATCCATGAAGCCTGATTACTATCAGAAAAGTTTACTTTTTTTTTCTTTAGCACAAACATGCACTGATGATTTGTGCATATTAAGTTAACAGATACTGATGAAGAAAGTAAACAGGGTCATGTTTGTGTTCATATTTGGTTGTAGCTGTCTACAAATGCAAAAGTACAAAACACTGACCACAGAGCCCCCTAGTGGAGGTGTTATCAGGAACCGTGTACTGTAGAACCATGATGCCAGTGCTGTGGTACCACTTTATGTTAATCCCACCAGGTGTATTAATCATGTACATGGTCCCGGTGTCATCAATATGGAGGTTCTGTCTGGTGAGAGGAAGCCGGGCCGTAATCTGATTGACCGACACCTGTGTCAGATCAAACCATTGTTACACAACATTATATACAACATCATTAATCACTTTTAACAGCTACGGTTAAGTGCATGAATGAATTACGATACCATTTTTTTTTTAATGCTTGGTAAAATATAAAAAATAATAAAAAAAAAGCCATTTCCTTGGATTCTGCTCAGTTAGCAAACTATTTTATTTTATTTGATGGCTACTGAAGTACTGGCTGCTAAAAAATGTGGTTTTGCCTTCACATGAATAAATTACATTTTCAAATACATTCACACAGAAACCCTATTTTAAATTGTAATAAATTTCACAAAATTACAGTTTTTTATTTTAAGGAAGTCTGTTTCCCCCATTGAATAAAACAAAAAATGTTATTGTGACTTTACATCTTGCAATTCGGACTTTTTAAATCGCAGAATTGTAAAATATAAACTCATAATTCTGACTTTTTAACTCGCAATTCTGAGAACATATCTTTTTTTTCCCCTCAAAATTGGGCTTTATAACTTGCAATTGCAAGTTTTATATCTCACAATTCGGAGAAAAAATAACAAAATTTTGAGATATGAACTTACATTTGCAAGAAAAAAAGTCAGAATTGCGAGACTTTATAACTCGCAATTGCAACTTTATATCAAGTAATTGGGAGATAAACTCGCAAATGTGAGAAAGTCAGAATTGAGACAAACTCACAATTGCGAGAAAAACGTCAAAATTGCACGTTTTACTCTCAATTCTGACTTTATAACACAATTCTGACAAAAAAGTCAGAAGAGACATTTCTGAGAAAAAATAAATAAATCGAAATTGTGAGATAAACTCGCAATTGCGATAAAAAAGTCAGAATTGCAGAAAATTTGCAGTCGCGAGATCATACACAATTCTGACTTTATAACTCACAATTGCGACTTTATATCACACAGTTCTGAGGAAACAAAAATTGGCAGATATAAACTCTATTCTTGCTATTCTTTTTAATTTTTATCTTGCTATTCAGACTTTATAATTCACAGTTACGACTTTATATTAAGCAATTCTGACTTTATAACTCACAATTGCAAGTTAATATCTCACGTTTCTGAGAAAAATTGTCAGATTGTGAGATATAAAGTCACAATAATTTGTTTTGTTTTTTTTATTCGGTGGATGAAAATGGGTTTTCATGGTTTCTGCTGTCTTTTTGATTAAATAAATGCAGCCTTGTCCCAAACCTTTGAACAGTAGTGTATGCAATAATGATCATTTCTTTTTATAAAATAAGTAGCACTATAAGGTTAAATCTTGCAGGCGTTACCTTCCGGTCCAAACGGTTGACCATAATTCTATATGATTGAGTTGTAATGTTCAGCTTCTTAAAACACAGACCAGAGGTTCCACCAGAGGGAGTCTAACAGGAAATGATAAAGTAAATGAGCTTGTGATCCTCATTAGGATAACAGATAACATTTGAACAAAAATGTGTTAATAATACTCACAGGTCTTCTGATGTAGTTCACACTCTGAAAGCAAAAGTCAAGCATTTAATAAAATGTAAAAAGCATATAAAGCAGACAGCATATTTCATCATGGTATCAGTGTTAGTATGGGTTTACCTCACTGGTTGGGCATTTCTCAATGTGGCCAACTATTTTCTCTCTGGGTAGGTGGACCAGAATATAAGAACCAATGTCATACAGAGCCACATTATTCCCATCAAACGTGATCACACGCAGGTCAGAAATTATAGAGCAGCGACCTGACAGTACATAAACACAGTCAAACATTAAAAGCCAATAAGATGATAAAGTGTTTCTGACTGACACTTAATCAGTGTTTTTATTGTTCATTTAAATTATTAAAAATAGTTTTCAGTAGGTGAAATATTGCTATTTTTATAGTACTTACCTGAATAAGATATTTCACATAAAAGACGTTTACATATAGTCCACAAGAGAAAATAATAGCTGAATTTATAAAAAATAACCCTGTTCAAAAGTTTACATACACTTGATTCTTAATACTGTGTTGTTATCTGAATTATCCACAGCTGTGTTTTTGTTGTTGTTGTTTAGTGATAGTTATTCATGAGTCCCTTGTTTGTCCTGAACAGTCAAACTGCCCACTGTTCTGCAGAAAAATCCTTCAGGTCCCAGAAATTCTTTGGTTTTTGTGTACTTGAACTCTTTCCAAGAATGACTGTATGATTTTAAGATCCATCTTTTCACACTGAGGACAACTGAGGGACTCATATGCGACTATTACATAAGGTTTAAACACTCACTGATGCTCCAGAAGGAAACAATGTATTCAGAGCCGGGGAGTGAATACTTTTTGAATTTGAAGATCAGGGTAAATTTAACTTATTTTGTCTTCTGGGAAACATATAAGGATTTTCTGTAGCTGCTGAAAATATAATATTTTGGCTAAATAAGAAAAATTTACACATCTTTATTCTGTTCAAAACAGACTACTGGCTACTATGGCATCATTTTCCTTCTGAAGCATCAGTGAGCATTTAAACCTTCTGTAATAGTTGCATATGAGTCCCTCAGTTGTCCTCAGTGTGAAAAGACAGATCTTATACCCATACAGTAATTTTTGGAAAAGGTTCAAATACACACACACAAAAAAATTAATGTTAAATATTTCATTCAGGTCAGTACTAAATAAAAAATAACATGCATTTTGTATGATCCCTCATGTTTTGGTAAAATAATTAACATTTTGCAGATTCTGCAAAGTGTATGTAAACTTTTGACCTCAACTGTAGAAATATAGAAAACATTATTCAATTTACTAAAAATAATTTAAAATAAAAAAAGAAAACTAAAAATATAAAATAAAAAGCTTATTTAAAATAATAATAAATACTAAATAGCACATTAAACACATATACAAACACCTCCCATCTAGAGCAAATCTGATTGGTCATGTGTGCAAGTCTTACATGGGCACTGCCACAGTGGGCAGCAGGGGTCTGTGTTGGTCTGGATCGGTGTACCCAGCAGGTTGCACTGTGGCTGGCTGATGTTGTATCTGCAGTGCTGAGACGAATTATGCAGCATCAGCTGTCCATTAAAGCAGATGTACTCACTGCACTCATCGACACGTAATGAATACGGAGGCTGTATGGATACAAAACAGAGACGTTCATTAGACAGACAAACATAAACTCTTCCACCACCAAAAAAGGCACCTTGGGATGATTTCAGATTTTTTGAGTTATATTATGACAGATTCATCAATTATTCACTGTACTGCATCTTAACCCATGATTCTTCCCTCAGGGCATCAACATCCTGGCAGGTAGACAGGAATGACTCAAGAACAATGAGTTAAGACTGGTACACTTAAAGATGTGAATATTTATGAGCATGTGCGTAAATCCAGGTCAGGGAGGGAAACTGGAGACGTCAACTCTAACTTAGTACTGTTGAATCCATCACTGATATCTCAGGGAAGATGATTCAAAACATATTTTTCAAAACATCAGAGACAAAACATACTTTTCTTAGAATACACAGACATACTAGGAATGAGATTTTTCAGTTTAATTCAAAATTTAAATCTTTTCTAACAATGTAAATCTATGTTATCACTTTGTATTAATTTAACACACCTTTGGTGAAGTAAAAGTATTAATTTCTTTAAAAAAAAAAGAAAGAATAAAAATTTGCTGACCCCAAACTTTTCAACAGTAGTGTATATTGTTAGAAAACCTTTCTATTTTAAATAAATGCTGTTCTTTTTTAACATTTTATTGATCAAAAAATCCTGAAAAAATTATCACAGGTTCCAAAAATAATATTAAGCAGTGCAACTGTTTCCAGGACTGATAATAGATCAGCATATTAGAATGATTATATTATTGACAATATTATTATTTTTCTGTATTTTTGATCAAGTGAAAACAGCCTTGATAAGCATAAGAAACTTCTTTAAAAGTAGCAATATGCATATTGCGTTATGTACATTTACAATATTTCGATAATTTCAATATATTGCACAGCTCTAATTAAATGTATTTGAATTACAGCTATTATTCATTCATTATTTATTTAAAAAACATTAACAGAACCTAACAATGTATGTTTTTGACCCTGGACCACAAAACCTGTGTTAAGGGTCAATTTTTTGAAATTGAGATTTATACATCAGCTGAAAGCTAATGAATAAGCTTTTAATTGATATATGGTATGGCATGGCTATTTTTTGGGATATGACAATATATTTGGCCGAGATACATCAAAGATAGATATAAATCAAAATATTGAGAAAATCGCCTTTAATGTTGTCCAAATAATCAAAAATTAAGTTTTAATATTTTTATGGTAGGAAATATCTTCATGGAACATGATCTTTACTTAATATCCTAATCATTTTGTGACCCAAACAATGTATTCTTGGCTATTGCTACAAATTTACCCATGCTACTTAAGACTGGTTTGTGGTCCAGGGTAACATTTTACCATGAATGTTATTAAGTACTATTAAAATAAAAATATTGAATAAAAACTACAGACTCTAATACACAGACTCTTACCGTGCAGGGCCCTGTGGGTAGAAGGAACGGAGGAAGAACTGTTGTTATTCCCGTTGTCTCAGGTGAAGGAGAGGGTGACGGCATTATCTCAGAGGTTGTTGGTACTGCTGCTGTAGTCGAGGGCTCCTCGGTGGTCGTGGAGACAGATGTTGTCTCTGTCGTGATGATTGTAGAAGTCGGTTCTGTAGTTGTGGTCTCGGTTGTAATGACAGTGCTGGTTGTAACAGTCGGGACGGTGGTTGTCGGATAGGTTGTCTCTGGTTCAGTGGTGGGCTCGGGTGTGGTCAGCACCTCTGTGGTAGATAATACAGTGGTAAAAACTGTCGTCGTGGGCTCTGTAGTGGGCATAGTTGTGGTGGTGGGTGGAACAGTGCTGACTAGAGGGGGTTCTGTGGTTGGTGGAGGGGAAGTTGTAGGAGTTTCAGTGGAAGTGGTGGTGGCCAAAGTTGAAGAGAATGTGGTTGGTGGTAATGTGGGTGTAGTTGGGATGCCAATTAAATCATCTGCTTCCAAAGGTGTAGTTGTGATGGTAGTACTGGCAGTTGTGCTCGGAGAGGTGCTTGGTGTTGCCGTTGTGGTGGAGGGAGTTGTTGTGGTTGTAGTTGTAGGAGCAGCAGTAGGAGCCGCTGTGGTTCTGTTTGATCGGGTCACAAACATGTAAGGAGTTGGAGTTGGGGATAGTATCACACCTGCAAACACATCAGAAACAATACAGGTGCTAAGACAAATGACAAAAGAGAGGATGGTGATGAAAGTGATACAAATAATGGTTTTGCACGTACAGTCTTCTTTATAAACACACCGCCTGGTCACTTCGTCCAACAGCATAGACTTGGGACAACGTGGAAAACAACCTTCAACCCTAAACCAGATCAGAGGGTGAAAGACAACAGATTTGGATTTTTACTTTTTCTAAAGAGATTGTGAGGGTGAGTCTCATAACAATACAGTCATGGCCAAAAATATTGGCACCCTTGCAATTCTGTCAGAAAATGCAACACATGTTCCAAATTGTTCCAATTGGAATGTTTTGGTATTCATGTGCTTATTGTTTTTGTTTGTACTGGAACAACACACAAAAAAAAAACAGAAGAAAAACTTGCTAAAATTTCACACAGAAATGGACAAAATTATTAGCAGCTTGTCAAAATTGTAAGAAATAATTGCTTTTCAAGCAAGTGATGCTCCTGTAATTTGTATTTAGACACACCTGTGACAAGTAACAGGTGTGGGCAATATAGTAATCACACTTGCAACCAGTTAAAATGGAGAAATGTTGACTCAACCTTTGTGTTGTGTGTCACACTGAGCATGGAGAAAATAAAGAAGTGTAAAGAAAAAAATTGTAAAAAAAAAAAAAAACATGAACAATCTCAAGGCTACAAGTCCATCTCCAGAGATCTTTATGTTCCTGTGTCCACTGTGCACAATATCATCAAGAGGTTTACAGCCCATGGACATGGACGGAAGAGCAAAATTTATGAAAAATTACAACAAAGGATTATTCAAATGGTGGATAAAGAACCCTGATTAACTTCTGAACAAATTCAAGCTTATCTGCAGACACAGGGTACAAGAGTGTCAGTTTGCACTGTCCGTCGCCATCTGAATGAAAAAGGGACGCTATGGTAGGGACACCACTGCTGACACAAAGGCATAAAAAAGGAAGACTGGAGTTTGCCAAAACTTATGTGACAAAACCGCAATCCTTCTGGGAGAACTGTGGACAGATGAGACAAAAGTAGAGCTTTTTGGTAAAGGACATCATGTCACTGTTTACAGAAAAAGAAATGAGGCTTTCAAACAAAAGAACACAGTCACTACAGTCAAACATGGGGGAGGTTCAAAGATGTTTTGGGGTTGCTTTGCTGCTTTTGCCACTGGATGCCTTGACTGTGTGAACGCTATCATGAAAT
This sequence comes from Cirrhinus molitorella, assembly GCA_033026305.1. NCBI lineage: Eukaryota > Metazoa > Chordata > Actinopteri > Cypriniformes > Cyprinidae > Cirrhinus > Cirrhinus molitorella. Next base: position 6,189,623 of record CM065127.1, on the reverse strand, counting down.
CTGATTAATTAAAAAGAATTTTGGGGCACAACATATTGGCCAGTGTCAGAAAACTGCGTCTCCACCAGAGGTTATGCGTCTTCCAGAAGGACAATGGCCTGAAACTCTTCAAAAGCACTCAGAAATGGTTACAAACAAAGTGCTGGAGAGTTCTGAAATGGCCAGCAATGAGTCCAGATCTGAATCCCATAGAACACCTGTGGAGAGATCTCAAAACCACAGTTGGGAGAAGACACCCTTCAAATCTATATGACCTGGAGCAGCTTGCAAAAGAAGAGTGGTCCAAAATTCCAGTAGAGAGGTGTAAGAAACTTATTCATTATTACAGGAAGTGATTGATTTCAGTTATTTTTTCCAAAGGGTGTGCTACTAAATATTAAGTTAAATATTAAATCATTTTGTCCAGTGCATTTTTTGGGTTCTGTGTGGAACTGTATCAGATTTGACTTTTCTGTTTTTTTGTGTTGTTCCAATGCAAAGGGTGCTTTTCAAGGGTGCTAATATTTTTGGGCATGACTGTATGTCTAGGTAATATTTTCCTTCTAATATTAGATTTTGCATAAAGAATGTGAAACCTGTTTAACATTTTTTTTATGCATTGTGGTTTCCAAACACAAAATTATTTTACTTTTATAAAATATTATACATTTTATTCATATTATATTATGTAAAAATACATTAGCATTTTAAATTAGTTGATTATTTTAATATATGAATGATTTATTAATGCAATTGTTTTCAGGATTCTTTGATGAACAGAAAGAGTAAAAGATCAGCATTTATCTGAAATAAAAAAAGCTGTTGTAAAATTATACACTATACTATTAAAAAGCTTGGAGTCAGTAAACATTTTTGGGGGTGGAAAAAAATATAGAAATTAATACTTTTTTTTTAGCAAGGATGTTTTAAATTAATCAAAAGTGATGATAAAGACATTTATAATGTTATAAAAGATTTATATTTCAGATAAATGCTGTTCCTCTGAACTTTATATTCATCAAAGAAACCTGAAAAAAATCTACTCAGCTGTTTTCAACATCATAATAAAAATATTAATAATAACAATAAATGTTTTTTGAGTAGCAAATCAGAATAATATAAATTCAGCTTTAAAATAATAATATAAATGACATTTTAAAATATATTCAAAAGGAAAACAGTGATTTTTGATAGTAACAATATTTCAAAATAATCTTACTGTTCAAAAACCTTTGACTGCTAGTGTAATTGCCACTTATGTTATTACATTAATGTATGCACATGATCTTACGGAGGTAAAAACTGGCAGCGTGTGGCATCAGGGTCGCTGCATGTTTTCACACATGGACTGGCACATGCATGATATTTCCACTCGCACATCAAGCGGTAGGGGATCACAAAACTGCTCTCTAAAATGCAGGAACACAACCATCATAAACATTATAGACATTAGAGAAAGCACTGCAAATGAGGTTGGTGTTTTATAGAAGCTTTTTGAGTTTACTTAAGTTAGTATGAGCTTATATGACGTGCATCAGCAGAGCTCCATACCAAGTGTGTTTGCTCCCTTTAATACATTGCACTATATTTAGATCCATTCCACAGTCAGTGTAGGTAACACAAGTCTGATGATAAAATAAATTATATTTGCACAGTACATTTAATATATAGATATTCACTTACCCTCAATGATAAAGCTGCTGCTGATTTTGAAGGTGTATGTGTGGTCGTAGTTCTGAGCACGTGTGTGTGTATGAGACAGAGTGATGAAGACACCCTTCTGACTGTGTAACTCAAAGGATGATCGACCAGGTAACCATAGGCCCTGGTGGTGGATGAAGGTCGCCTTCCGTCTGAACTCTTCCCCAGGCTGCCAGTGTTCCAATCGTAACCCACGGTTCCCAGTAACACACAGAAAAAAGTTGGGCCTCTCTGCAGACTCCAGTGAGACAACAGGAAGTCCTGAAACAGTACAATATACCAAATGCAACATCAGTAGCTGCTCCTATTCAGCCTAAAAATAAATAGTAGAGATAAATCATATATAAATAGTATTTAGAACGTCATTGATTTTGTTCAGTTGTTTAATAAGATGCAGGCATATGTGACCCTGGACCACAAAACCAGTCGTAAGGGTCAATTTTTAAATTGAGATCTATATATCATCTAAAAGAGGTGAATAAATAAGCTTTCCGCTGATGTATGGTTTGTTAGGATAGGGAAATATTTGGCCGAGATACAACTATTTGAAAATCTGGAATCTGAGGGTGAAAAAAAATCTAAATAACGAGAAAATCATCTTTAAATTTCAAAAATGAAGTTCTTAGCAATGCATATTACTAATCAAAAATTAAGTTTTGATATATTTACGGTAGGAAATTTACAAAATATCTTCATGGAACATGATTATTTCTTAACATCCTAAAGATTTTTGGCCTAAAAGAAAAATCAATCATTTTGACCCATACAATGTATTATTGGCTATCACTACAAACATCCCTGTGCTACTTATGACTGGTTTTGTGGTCCAGAGTCACATATAATCAGCTTTATATTTTCAATTAAATTTTTCAATGTAATGTATTTGATTTTTTTCTTCTGCAGTTTCTTTTACTTATTTGTTCTGCTTCTGAAATGAAGAGTATGTGCTTACTGGAAGCTCGGTCCTTATATAGTCCAGTTGTAATCATGAAATGAAAAATGGTGCTGGGTTGTGCGTTGGTCCTCAGGAGGGGAAACACTTCACCACTGCTCACGTTTGCCCCAAACACACATGCAGAGTCATTCTGCTCTGCGCTGGACAGAGTAAACGGACCCTCTCCCAACTCTAAACAAGCATACATAAATAAAAAGGTTAGGGCAAGATCTTCTGGACTTAAAAGATGATTTCTAGGTAAATCGTTCTTACCTTGGTTGTAATATTCACAGTCATATGCTGTTAAAGAAAACATAATGAAGCTGTATTATGAGTTTGCATGTGTTCTTACACATTAAGAAATTATGATTTCTTTCCATATAGTGGACTTCTATGGTGCCCGCAAATTTGAACTTCTAAAATGCAGTTTAAATGCAGCTTCAGAGGGCTCTAAACGACCCCAGCCGAGGAACAAGGGTCTTATCTAGCGAAACAATCAATCATTTTCTAAACAAATTCACAGTTTATATATTTTCTAACCTCAAATGCTCATCTTGTCTACCTCTGCGTTAACTATGTGTATTCCGGTTCAAGACAGTTAGGGTATGTAAAAACTGCCATTTCATTTTCTTAACACAGAGTTCACGCAGAACTAGACAAGACGAGCATTTGAGGTTAAAAGTATATACATTTTTTTTTTTTTTTCAGAAAATGGCTGATAGTTTTACTAGATTAGACCCTTTCTTCTTTGAAGCTGCATTTAAACTGAATTTTGAAAGTTCAAACTCGCAGGCAGCATTGAAGTCAGCACATTTCCTCAAAAAACATAATTTCCTGTCAACTGAAGAAAGAAAGACATGAACATCTTGGGTGAGGGGGTGAGTAAATTATCTGTAAATTTTTGCTCTGGAAGTTAACTTCTTTAAACAGCATTAGCTGAGCTTTTAACCTTTTTAACATGACAAATCTGCGACTGAAATACAATACAGGCTCAAATTCTGATTATATAAACAGATCCTGACAGCAAAGAGGAGCAGTTTTTTAAAAAAAGTACAAAATAAATGCTGGGTTAGTTTTGCATTAGAAATGTTAGTTTGTCTGTGCTTATTAGGGTCAAAGATGAGTCTCATTTTGGTGTCCACATCAAATTAAATTTACAAAAATGATTTTATATACATATAAAGAATATTAAATGCAAGTTAAATGTCTTCTTTAATGTTTCAAATTACTTTTGTGAATATAAAATGTCAAAATATAAGTGAGATAATGCTTTTTCGTAATATATATATATATATATTTATATTATTTATTTAAAAATAAAACAGCATACTTATTCTGACCTTCAGTAATTAAAACATATAAAAGAAAATGTGATCATACTAAATTTGATTACATTTTGAAAGATTAAAAACTCTTAAAAAGTATTAAAAAGATTAATGAACTATTGGTAAACTGAATGACATTTTAGTAGGTGTCTTCTGCAAATCACAGCAAAAATATATGAAAAAAATATATGTCATTTTTTGCAAAAATAAATAAATAAAATAATAATAATAATAATAATAAATAAACAGGACACATTCTAATATATGGGGGAAAAATGAAAGCTACAATAAACTTTTATTGTTTTGATGCTTGAAATCTCCTTTCCATCTTTGACCCATAAACTTACAAGGGCACAAACCAGTCAAAAGTTCATTTGCTTTCTCATATATTTGCTTGTACTCACGACACACGGTGGGGGATCTCCAGTTCACAGTGACTCCGTTTTGACAGCATTTGTGTGCATATGCTGCAATACTGGTGCACAGACATTCACAGTCACCCCCACGGTTGCAGTTGCAGGTGTCCGTTAGACAGTTCTTATAAAACCAGGTCACATCCACCTGAGGGATCATGAGGATTAGTTACTCACAATACATGGCTATCTAAAATCCCAATTAGCCTGTCACAAACACACAATTGGTTATGCAACACACACTCAGGACTATTGACTTCCACCTGAATGTGTTTATGCTGGAACGTTCTAGCTTTTCAAACCTATACAGCCCCCTAGTGGCCCGATTTTGAACGTCAAACCGTCCCAGATGGTTCATTGCAGACAGTGTGTGTTTATCTGATGCCGTCTGCCAGCCTGTGGGTAAGACGTGGCCTTTTTATCTGTGGGCCAAAAGTGTTGTTAAAGCCCAGAGGAGAGCTGCTCACCACATTGTGACATGGAGCAAATACGTCACTGTAGAGGAGGCCGCACTCCCGCTTAGCATACGGCTGCCGACTGAGATCTCCTTCACACGGTCTGCGAACTACAAAGTCGCTCTCACACTGCAAACACATTAAAGCCGTTTAGCCAATCTTAACTTCAAGTGTAACTCAGTTCAGTTTACTATGATTTACATTTACTATGAATTATGAAGTATACACTACCGTTCAAAAAATTGGGGTCAGTGATTTTTTTGTTTTTAAAACAAGGGTTTAATGATCACCGAGGCTGCATTTATTTGTTTGAAACTACAGTAGTACACTAATTTTGTGAAATATTATTACAATTTAAAATAACAGGTTTCTGTTTTAATCTGTTTTAAAATGTAATTTATTCCTGTGATGCGATGTTGAATTTTCAGCATCATTACTTCAGTCTTTAGAGTCACATGATCCTTCAGAAATCATTCTCTAATATGATGGATTTGCTGCTCAGAAAATATTAGGTACTAATATGAGTTTTAAAAACATTGTGCTGCTTAATTTTTTTTACTGTGATGTGTTTCTATCTGCAATGACATGAAGAAACAAAAAAAACAGACTAAATCCATAGTTCTGGATTTAGTCTGTCTCAGTTTGTTCTGTTTTTTCATTTCATTCCAGACAGACTGGATGATGACGATGAGATCAGATCTCTGTGTGGAGCACTGGCTGTCGTCTTCTTGTACAAACAAAAATCTCACTGGATTATTACAGTTGATGGCAAAAAGTTTGGAAATGTAAACTGATATTTACTACTGACACACTACAGCAAAAGAGAAATAACTGATTTAAAACCAATTTTAGCTGGCAAAAATACTAGTGTTCTAATAATTTTGGCCACTACTGAATTTTTTCGTGACAGCTAACAAATTTTACTTTGGATCAATTTAATACATTCTTGACAAAATAAAAATCTTACTGACCCTACTTTTTCAAACAGAAGTGTACATGTAGCGTACTCCAGTCTCACAGTATCCTAAAGTGTCATACCTGTCCAACAGCCCAGCTGTCTCCAAAGGCCTGTGCGTTACTGACTTCCATATGTCCAGCTGTGGTCATGTCATTTACTGTTACCATGTCAAAGTTTCCACACAAACCACTCATTTGACCCTAAAAACACAGCCAATTTTATTATAGTAAGAAATATGGTTGAAACAGTATAACATTATACAGCTCATTCAGAGAGAACAACCTCTGACCTTCCACTGGGGTCCAGCACGAATATGGACAGTAGTTTTTCGGTCCCATAAAACGGTCAGATCTTGAGCAGGAAAGTGGACCACAGTGTAGTATCCCGCACCCCACAGCTGGAACTCATATCCTCTTCCCACAACAGTAGATGAGCTCTGGAGGACAAAACACAAACCAATTTAAATTCAACACAGGTTACAGTAAATACAGACCACAAAATAAGATCGAAACAATTACAGTCTCCCAGTTTATGAAAGGACAAATGCGACCCTGGACCACAAAACCAGTCATAAGTAGCACAGGTATATTTGTAGCAATAGCCAAAAATACATTGTATGGGTCAAAATTATCCATTTTTCTCTATCAAGATCATGTTCCATTAAGATATTTTGTACATTTCCTACTGTAAATATATGAAAACTTAATTTTTGATTAGTAATATGCATTTCTCAATATTTAGATTTTTTATGCACCCTGAGATGTATAAATCTCAAAACTGTACAAAAATATTGACCCTTATGACTGGTTTTGTGGTGCAGGGTCACAAATGTGCTATTAATCATCATGAAGATGGGTTATGTCTTGTACTCACAGGTTTACCAGAGTTGTCACTGAAGTAGATTTTAGTAAGGCCAACATAGATGAGCAGGTACTTCATGCAAACAATCCCACTTTCGTAGCAATCTTTGTTTTGAGCCATGATGGACACCTCCGTATCACCAACACTCTACATTTAGATACAAGATTAACACAAGTATAGTGAGCAATCCATACATGACATTTTACCATCTCTACCTCTACCTTTTCCTTACAGGCAATGTGTGTGAATTGTGTCAGTAGCGTCAACCAAACAGAACTGCAAAAATTAGGGGCCCAGTAAGGTTTTTTATTTTAAGAAATTAATGTTTTTGTTCAGCTAGGATGCGTTAAATTGATCAAAAGTGACAGTAAAGACATTAATAATAAGATATGTATTTTAAGTAAATAGTGTTCTTTTGAATTTTAAACTATGCTTTCAAAATAGATAATAATAAATGTTTTTTGAGCAGCAATTTGGCATATTAGAATGAATTCTAAAGGATCCTTTGACACTGAAAACTGGAGTAATGATGCTGAAAATTCAGCATTGCATTACAGAAATAAATTACATTTTAATATATATATAAAATCGCATTAATTTAATTATTTAGTTATGAAAAATAATGCGATTAAAATATTGTAGCGCAGTTAAGGCAATGACTGTTCGACATCTTATATTCAGTGTTGCCAAGTCCACGGATTTCCCGCAGAATTGGGCTACTTTTATACAATTGCCATGGTTTGTTTTACATACCCGCGGGTTGAAGCGACCCCAATAATGTAATATTTAGCCCTTAGAATGCTAATTTTACCAGAGGAACCCCACCACAAAACGTGTATTTTACCCCCTGTAAGGTGATTTTTACGCCTTGAAATGCCATTGGGCTATTTTTGGGCGGGTTTTGTTGTGAAAACCTGGCAACCCTTCTTATATTTCATATAGTTGACTGTTGGCAATATGATGCAGGGCAACAACTACACAAATGCAATTATGCCCTAATATTCAAGATATTGGTGCAACAAAATGCCCATATATGTGTTCTGTTATATTTATATAACGTTAGATTCACAGGATATCACATGGGCAGCAAGAGCAATATGACACGAGTGCTGATTTTGTCCCGATCTACCACGAGCTTAAATGTCTTTTAATACAACAGTTCAGTAAATAAGAAGTTGATATTGTTATATTTTAAACACAATACTATGTGCTCAATTTTACAGGGAACATTTTACCTTTTAAGCTATAGCAGAATTGCGTCTCAGAGTGAATCCGCATTTTGAACAAATCGTGAATCAATGACTCATTAAGACATTTACCGCCACCTGCTGGCAGAATTAGTTTCTTATTTAGAGTATCATTTAATAATAATAATAATAATAATAATAATAATAATAATAATAATAAAAATTCAAAATTTTGAATCAAATAAAATACATTTTATTAAACAAATGATTTCTTGCTGAAGCTACATTTTGTAATGTCTGTTTGATACTTCACACAACAATGACTTTAAATTATCTTTTGGTAGTAATTTGATGTGCGATTAATTTGTGATTAATTCGATTAATTAATCGAAACATCATGTAATTAATTAGGAGTCATTCTTCATTTGTGGTGGCAAGTGGTGTCCCTCTACTTCACAACTTTCAAGTTGAAATAAACTTTACCAATAAATCATAAATGTTTGCATGTTTGTATTCTGTAGGTTAAACACAATTTGTGCACTGCTAATAGTTACACTTTAGTTTTAAAATACATATTTAGTTGCGTTTGAGAGATTGCATTTGCAACAAAATATGCATGTTCTCACGATACCTCAGAGTTGTCACCCCTTTAAGAAAAGGGGAAAATCTATTTGGATTACTTTCTGGCTGTATCCGAAATCGCCCCTTATACCCTCATTCACTATACCCTACATTAGTCCACTCATTCAGTTCACTTGAAGGGGTGAATGAAAATGACCGGAAACACTGCCGCTTGCATAGTTTGTGCTTGCTGTTTACAACAATCATTTGAAACTAGCAAATGGACAGCTCCAGTATTAAGATCAGGGTTCCCACTCTAAGCCAAATGTCAAATTCCCTGATTTTTCCCTGACTTTCACTGACTAAAAAGCTGAATTTCCATGATCTATAATGAACGGATCCATCCATTTGCAAGCTTTATTTACTTGTTTACAAACGTTGTTAGTACAAAATTATGGAAGCCCGTTTCTGCCACTAAATGAAAAAAAAAAGCTAAAGTTAAAACTCGCAATTCTGACTTTTTTTGCAGTTGCGAGTTTGTATCTTGCAATTCTGACTTTTTTTTCTCAGAATTGTAAGATATAAGCTAATTTCTGAGGAGAAAAAACACTGATATATTCACAGAATCGTGAGTTTATATCACACAATTCTGACTTAACTCTCAATTGCGAGTTTATATCATGCAATTCTGACTTGACTCACAATTGCGACTTTTTATCTCACAATTCTGACTTTTTTTCTCGCAATTGCGAGTTTATATCATGCAATTCTGACTTTATAACTCGCAATTGCAAATTTTTATCTCACAATTCTGACTTTATTTCTCAGAATTGCGAGTTTATATCTCACAATTCTGAGAAAAAAGCCAGAATTGCGAGTTTGTATCACGCAATTGTGAGAAAATAAGTCAGAATTGTGAGATCAGTCGCAATAACCTTTTTTTATTTTTTATTTAGTGGCGAAAACTGGCTTTTTCTGTACTATTTCTACAGAAATTAATTTATGGTTTTTATGATCTCAGGGGTTAAACACTCTGAAGGATTTTCTCTTTGTAATCAAGTTCATCATTCAGTTTTTTTTTTTTATTTCTACACATTTAGTTTTGCTTCTCTATCATCTACTTTTCACGTATGTAGCTCTTGAAATTTACATTTTCCAGGCATGTTTGCCTTAGTTATCAGGTACAGCCTGGTGCCTGTATTTGACGTGATTGCTAGTTGACGTGGGGGAAGGGAATAAAATGGTAAAACACAAATAGAAAAATTACATTTTGCTAAATGGAAACTAAAATTTAAAGCAACAAACAAAAATCCCTGATATTCCATGACTTGGACCAAAAAATATTAAATTCCCTGACTTTCAATGACTGGAATAGACCTTTTAAAATTCCATGATTTTCCAGAAATTCCATGACCCGTGGGAACCCTGTAAGATTCAAGGATTTATCTTGAACTCTGCCATGGAAATTATGTATAAACCCTAGTTAAACAATTAAATAATCAATTTACCATTAATTAGGCTACACCTGTGTTGTATTGCGCTTGTGTCCCGTGGACGAGCGCATTGTAAAATAAATGAAAGGATGATTCGGCTGCAAGCGCCCTCTTTCGGCGAGAAGCGGGAATTTATTCAGCACGCAACTCTCAGTGAATTATGGATATTCTCTAGCCGGTAAGGGTACATCGGTTGTACACTTGTTTTTGCTGTGCATTGTGGGGTTGAATGAGTGCACTCGAGAACGTCCACTATGGTTTCGGACACCACTAAAATATGGCCCTATTTGAGGGTATAGGGGGCGATTTCGGATACAGCCTCTGTGTGTAAAGGTCATTGTAGGTGCTGGTTGATCTAAAGGGTTGCATGTTGAGTACCTTCTTTCTTATTAATTTTCTTAAAGTAATTTTCTGACAATTTCATGTGTCACACTTCATTGGTGTTATGTTGATAACTTGCAGATCTGACATATTTTAATCTAAATTGATAAATACATATTAATAATTCTCCATTTTAGAAAAGTCTGGATTTATGCTAATTTGTCTGTGGTGTTACTGTCTTTACTGTTGACAACATAGACATAAATCATAATTATTTAAACATCAAAATTAAGCTTCTATTGTAATGGATATAGCATATTAAACTAATTTTAAATACACACCAATACATTTTATTAAAAAAGACAAAACATGCATTATTACAAATTCTGCCTCTCATTTGCCACCCCAATTGAAGAATGGCCATTAGATAAAAAATGTTAAATCAACTGATAGCCCTAGTTCAAATAGAAAACAACTCTTTTAAATTATACAAATAAATGCACAATATTACTGTATTTTCGATCAAATAAATGCTGCCTTGGTGAGACTTAAACCTAAAAAAAAAAAATCATACTGACCCCAATCTTTTGAACTTAATCCCACCCCAGTCTCATCCCATTGGTTGAGCAAGAAGCTGATATGTCGGACCTCTCAAACAAACAACGTTATGAAAGCACCACAGAGTCACTTTTGTTTACACTCTTCAGGAAAATAATTAAACATTTAAAAGTGACACATCATATTTAAATAATCAGTGCATTGCACATGCATCAGCTCATTGACAGCATCATATTAAATGCAACAAAACCCAGTGTGTGTGTGTGTGTGTGTGTGTGTGTGTGCGTGCGTGTGTGTGTGTGTGTGCGCGTGTATGTGTGTGACTAAAGCCATTTCTTTTTGTCGTGATGGAAAAGTCTGTCCCCCGGGTAGATCAGTAGACTCCTCAGAGAATCACTGGCCTTTAGGAGACACCAAAGTCTATTCACCTGCACCTTAAGCATCCACACACACACACACACGCACACACACACACACACACACACACACAAACGACGCACACATGCATACACACTTTCTCAGTCATTAAGGGCAGTAGCAGGTTGCATTGCGTAGGCTGATAGGGAACAGATTGCTCTTTGTTAGGTGCGGCTCTTTGCTGAGTTTCTGTGCTGGGACTGACATTAACTCTGGCTCCATTACCACAGCCCTGTTCTAATTAAAAATCCCCTCTGATTTTCCCAAGATTAGAGGCGGTAGAAGCAGATCTCTTTTCCTGCTACTTTATCCGTCCCTACTGAAGTCCGCAACGTGTGAGAGCACACACACGCACACACTCTTTGGCCCTTCGTTAAAAATTCTTCGGTTTAAAGGTGCAACACGTTCAACTGGTGAAACACACCCTTTGTTGAAGGCAAGCTGGTAAGCGCCTTTCCACTTGGTCCTAAGACCAGCGCACAAGGCAAACAATCGTCACCGTTTTACAGCACTTGTACACAAAGCTACGCTTACTCTTACATTTAAGCTTACCCACACAGAAAAGCACTATTACCATGGTACATGTCCAGAAACCATGGTAAAACTGTCAACCACGGTGAGTTTTTTTTAAATGACCGATGGCTATATCTACAGTGGAGGGTGGACAATATTATACCTTAAATGGTAAATACCATAAATACCATTAAAACCAAAAAATATGCAGACATCAGATATCATTTTTTATATTTTTTTTTTACTAGTGGGTGCATGACACTATAGTTCATTTATGTAAGTGAGGACATCAAAATCAAGTAAACTGTGTATACAGTGGACTACCAGTAAAATTGTTAAAGAAAATGATTCAGGCACTTTGACCTGACCAAGTATTTTTTCTTTAATTGCTAATGTGACCTTTTTACACCACAGACTGAACAAAATGAAGCATTGCTTGGTAATTGGTCAACAAAGTATTGATAGTTGTATAAATATTGTCATACTAACAGTGAATTTCTGGTTGATTGTAATCAATTACATACCTTTCTATCAAAGTTATCTGACATTATTAAGATGAATTTGTTCTGACACAGTTTAACTCAGAGTTCTTGTCTTATTTTATTACCATTTTCTAAACTATAACGAATAACCTGTAATAAAATGCGAAATGTTGAAGGTGTCTGAAAGATTTTTGGTTTAGTTTCCATTTAAAATAAATTTTTCATGATTTTTTTTAAAGAATCATGAAAAAAGTCTCACATTTTCCACAAAAATATCAATCAGCTAAAACTGGTTTCAACATTGATAATAAGAAATGTTTCTTTACCAGCAAATCAGCATATTAGAATGATTTCTGAAGGACCATGTGACACAAATTCAGTTTCAATTCTGTTATTTTAAATTGTAATAATATTGTGTTTTTATATTGTGTTTTTGATCAAAAGATTCTTTTAAAACATTTAAAAAATCACATTTAAAAAACATTAAAAAAGGTAGTTTTTTTAAATAGACAAATATTTATTTTTTGTGACAAAGTCACAAACACAAACACTCAGGAAGTACCTTGACCAGGTAGACCTGGCAGTCGCTGACATAATCATATTCCAGCCCATCAAATGTGTGGTAATGTCGGTCGCTGTAAATGGTGCACACTGCTGGACACGGCGAATAAGTGCAGTTAAAGAATCCACGATGACACACACTGAAAAGAGACAGAGAGAAACCAAGTTAAATATTATTAAATATACACACATACTCTGATATTGCAATTACACTGCAAAAAAAGGCTTATCGTCCTTAGTATTTTTGTCTTGCCAAAATATCAAACAAAATTCTTAAATCAAGAAGCATTTACTGGATAAGCAAAAAGACGCAAGATCATTAGTCGTGTTTCCTGAGGAAAAAATATCTAAATAAAATAAAATAAAACAAAACTATCTGCTAGTGTACTGTAGGGTACTGTAAGTAAAATATTTTGATAAAGTCACACTTGCAAGATGTAAACTCAGAATTCTGAGGAAAAAGTCACAATTGCAAGATATAAACTTTGAATTCTGAGGAAAAAAAGTCACAATTGCAAGATATAAACACGGAATTCTGAGAAAAAAAGTCATTTGCAAGATGTAAACTCTGAATTCTGAGAAAAAAAGTCACAATTGCAAGATGTAAACTCGGAATTCTGAGAAAAAAAAGTCATAATAGAGGCTTTTCTGATTATTCAAACGTTTGAAAAAATAAAATCTAACCGTTTCATCTATATTAAAACAACTATCACATGTGGAATAAACATATAATCATGACCTTTACCAGCCATTTTTGTAGGATTTTTTTGTTATGACTTGTAATAATAATGATGATCATTTTTTGGAGAAAATGTTTGTTTATGCTCACCAAGGCTGTAATTATTTGATCAAAATACAGTAAAAATGTAATGAAAAATGTGATGCAAAGCTTAATTTTTAGCTGCCATTACTCCAGTCTTCAGTGTCACATGATCCTTCATAAATCATTCTAATATGCTGATTTGGTGATCAAGACACATTTTAAAAGATAAAAAATGATTCTGTCATATATAACCTTTTAACACTCTTACTTTGGGATTAGTAGATAGACACACAGACATGTTTCATTAATTGAACAATCACCCATTAACAGCAATTATGTAAGCTAAGAACACAAAAACAAACTGACCAGCGGTAGCATGGAGTGTCCACTGACTCTCCAGGGAGATACTCTAGACCAAGCCACGCACAGGGGCAGTTCTCCGGGTAATAGCATTCTCCATTATGAGCCACTAGCCTGCGCCAATTAAAGAAGATGGTGTAACATTACATGCTCTGGTGTCAATGGACACGCATACATTTCAAAACATTTGTTCTGAACGCAAAGACAACAGTGATTACCCTGCAGGACATCCACATCCTGGTACACACGGGGTCATGGGAGGGCAGGTCAGGTTCAGCATCAGGTTTCGACAGGTCAGTTCACAGGCCACACCCACACCTGAAGGTCCACGGCCACTCTGACCCCTACAGCTATAGTAGACTTTTCCATTAGGACAATCTCCTCTTTCAGGCTCTGAAAAAATGGATGGAGAGAGAATAGTTGAAAGAATGAATATAATAGCAAATTAAATGGGTGCTAGTCAAAGCAAAAGTAGTTTTTATTTAGTTGCTGGGGCATTTCTAGTCGGTTTGTTGCTGGACCAAGTAAAAAACATGACTTTATGGTCTCTAGATATGACTTCTGGTTTCATTCTGACTCTCCTCAACAAGACATATGACTTCAGGTGTCATTTAAACAATGCGGAAGGAGCCATGTGTATGAGTAATAGTGATGATTGCACTACTAATAATTATCAAAAGGAATTAGGGTTAACAGGTAAACTGTTCAATCTAAATGGTTGAAATGTATTAAATTGAAAAACAAAAAATGGACACAATAATGCAGCCACCTGATTACTGTTAAAGATTTTAAATCACAACCAAATCTTGCAATGAGCAATGTCTTACTATTTTGTCATTTGAGAAAGTCTGGAAAAAAGTCAAATAAACAAGAAAAAAGTGGAATTTCCTATCTCCAACCCCTCAAGTGTCCCTCTTTCTTTGTGCATGTGTATCTGAGGTTGAGATCTGTCCTGCATTCAGTCTGCTCAATGCGTTACCTCGGAGGAATGTGCTGCTGACCCTCTAAGATGAAAACGCTTTTTCTCAGGAAAATAGAGGTAAGATTGAATAGGAGAAATAGAGCAAAGAAAAAGTAAAAAATAACAGTTTACCTCTCTCTTCAGGTACACACTCCATACGACCATTTCTGCAGAGACTAAAGACAAATCATTATGACATTTAAACAAACACAGCAATATTCAAAATTAAATTACATAAATATATATGTTAAATAAACAAAAAATAATTTAAATAAATAGGATACATTCTTATGTATTATGTATATTAGTGTATAGTGTTCTTATGGATAATTAGTTTCCTGTACTCACCAAGCCTGCATTTAAACAAAAATAAACAAACCAAAATAAGCCATACAAAATGCATGTTATTTTTTTATTTAGTACTGACTTGAATAGAATATTTCACATTTCATTGTCCACAAGAGAAAATAATAGCTGAATTTATAAAAAAAAAAATGAGCCTGTGCAAAAGTTAACAAACTCTTAATTCTTAATCAGTCCCTTTGTCCTGACCAGTTAAACTGCCTACTCTTCTTCAGAATAAACCTTCAGGTATTTGAACCCGTTGAACCCAGGACTACTGAGGGACTCATATGCAATTATTACAGAAGGTTAAAATGCTCACTGGTGCGTCAAAAGGAAAAACTATTCATTAAGAGCCGGGGGGTGAAAACTTTTTGAATTTGAACTTATTTTGTCTTCTAGGGAACATGTAAGGATCTTCTGTAGCTTCTAAAGGGCAGTACTAAATGAAAAAAAAAAAGATATTTAGGCAAAATAAGAAAAATGTGAAGATCTGTTCAAAAGTTTACACCCCTTGCTCTTAATGCATCGTGTTTACTTTTGGAGCATTAGTAAGCATTTGTACTTTCTATAATTGTTGTATATGAGTCCCTCAGTTGTCCTCAGTGTGAAAAAATGAATCTCAAACTCAATACAGTCTTTGTTGGAAAGGGTACAAATACACAAAAATGCTAAAAAGCCAAATAATTTGTGGGACCTCAAGGATTTTTCTGAAGAACAGCAGGCAGTTTAACTGTTCAGGACAAACAAGGGACTCATAAACAACAACAACAAAAAACACAGTATTAAGAATCAAGTGTATGTAAACTTTTGAACAGGGTAATTTTTACAAATTTCACTTTTTTTTTTTCTGTTGTGGATTATATGTAAGCGTCTTTTATGTGAAATATCTTTTTCTTTTGGTAAAACTATTAACATTTTGCAGATTCTGCAAGGAGTATGTAAACTTTTGACTTCAACTGTATATGATCAAAAATACAATAAAAACAGAAATATTGGGAAATTATATGTTTAGATTTTTAAACTCATCAGACCATGCAAACCTACACGTTTGACAACAAAATCCTCCATCTCTGCACACTCACCATGGTCCAGATGAGCTGAAGGACACTTCACCAGGCTGAAAGACTGAACCCATGAAATAACAATGACACTGGGAACTGAAGGGAAACAAGACCCAGTTAGAAAAAGAAGAAACTATGTCCATTTATGTGGTTGTTGGTTTTTGGTGTATTCAGACATACAGCTGCACACAGCGCTGGCGAGCGTGATCGTAGAATGTTCCCTCTGTGCAGCTGCATCCTTCTGCACAGTCGCCATCACACACTTCACCACTGCTGATTGACTGACATGTCCTCCCGCATGCTGATGTGCATGGGTGATACATCATCCCTCCTAAACACACCATACCTACACAAACATGCATTCACAAATTACCTTATTACAAATTACTTGTGCAATAGACAGACAGATAGACAGACAAACAGATAGATGTAGGATGACCAACGAACCGCACTCAGAGACATGTCCTCTGAAGTTGATGGTGACGTGATGTTTGTTGCAGATGTATGCATAGTGGGACAGAGCGGTGCAGAGGCAGGCGCTCCCACATCGACAGGCCTGGTAGCGGCACTGCTGGTGGTAAACAGTGGGACTCACATACGCATGGCACGGCGCAAATACGTCCTCCAAAAGCACATCACAGCGGGCAGCATAAAACACTAAAACAAAAAACTTTTTAGCATCACAAGCTGCTCTAGAAATCAAACAGATTAAATGCTAACATAAGAATAGATTGTTTCATTTGAACTTGATTTAGAGGCCATTAGTGTGTGCAAAAAAAAACTGGTATGGTTTCCAGGAGTTCTAAGTATGCATATACAGTCATGGCCAAAAATATTGACACCCTTGCAATTCTGTCAGAAAACACAACCCTTCTCTCAGAAAATTGTTGCAGTACTCACTTTGGAAAAAATAACTAAAAATCTATAACTAAAAAAATGCGTATTGATTAATTTCCTCAAACTAAAATTGTTTAAAGTTTCTTTTGAATTATTGATATATTACTTTCCCATTTGATACTGTAAAGTTGCTTTGACACAATTTGTATTGTAAAAAGCGCTATATAAATAAAGCTGACTTGACTCAACCATGAATGAGTTTCTTACACCTCTCTACTAGAATTTTGGACCACTCTTCTTTTGCAAACTGCTCCAGGTCATACAGATTTAAAGGATGCTTTCTCCCAATTGCTGTTTTGAGATCTCTCCACAGGTGTTCTATGGGATTCAGATCTGGACTTATTGCCGGACATTTTAGAACTCTCCAGCGCTTTGTTTGTAACCATTTCTGAGTGCTTTTGAAGTGTGTTTCGGGTCATTGTCCTGCTGGAAGACGCATGACCTCTGGTGGAGACGCAGCTTTCTGACACTGGCCACTACGTTGCGCCCCGAAATTCTTTGGTAATCATCAGTCAAGGCATCCAGTGCCAGAAGCAGCAAAGCAACCCCAAAACATATTTGAACCTCCACCATGTTTGACTGTAGGGACTGTGTTCTTTTCTTTAAAGGCCTCATTTATTTTTCTGTAAACAGCGCCATGATGTCCTTTACCAAAAAGCTCTACTTTTGTCTCATCTGTCCACCATTTAACCACCATTCGAACAGTCCTTCATTGTAATTTTGCTCTGCCGTCCACATCCAAGGAGGTTAGCTACAGTGCCATGGGCTGTAAACCTCTTGATGATATTGCACAAAGTGGACACAGGAACATTAAGATCTTTGGAGATGAACTTGTAGCCTTAAGATTGTCCATGTTTTTCCACAATTTGTTCTCTTAAATCAACAAATAACTCTTTACACTTCTTTCTTTTCTCCATGCTCAGTGTGACACACAATACTATGGTTGAGTCAACTTTTTTCCATTTTAACTGGTTGCAAGTGTGATTACTATATTGTCCACACCTGTTACTTGCCACAGGTGTGTCTAAATACAAATTACAGGAGCATCACATGCTTGAAAAGCAAATATTTCTTACGATTTTGACAAGGTGCCAATAATTTTGTCCAGTCCTTTTTTGAGTTCTGTGTGAAATTTGATCAAGTTTGACTTTTCTTCTTAGATTTTTTTTTTGTGTTGTTCCAGTGAAAACAAACAATAAGCATGTGAATACCAAAACATTTGCAATTGGAACAATTTTCTGAGAGTGTTTCTGACAGAATTGCAAGGGTGCCTAGTGAAAAAAAAAAGCATCTGCACCTACATTTTGCTCTCTTTTAACCTCAGAGTTGATTTTTGTTACAACCATGAATATTGTAACTGTGATAAGCAAAGTACCATTTTGTTGGTTCATTTCACAAGGGTCAATAATGGGTATGTTGACAGGGCTTATGCATGCTGAAGACACTTTCCAGGCATTGACGTGCAACTGTGGAGTTCCTTCAATCATTCCAGCAGGAGAACTGGAGGATAACAATAAATTTACTTAAACACAACATGTAAACAGCACTTAACATTGCATTTAAGGTATACATTTTATGAGTTCATGCATTCCCTGGCAATTTAACCCATGACCTTGGCGTTTCTAGCCAAACACACATCATCATTTTGATGACATCACTCTGCACTTCAAATGCTTTCTAGAATCCAAAGTGACCCGCCCCCTTCACTATAAATACACGCTGAAGCTGCGTCTGAAATCGGTCACTTGTTCACAAATTTTGTATTTTCTGTACTATATAGGGGATAGGGAACGATTGCAAGTCAGTGCAGACCACAAAACGTATCGGACCAATTTGAATTCTACACAGATTGCTATATTTTATATTAATAAGGATGAGATTGTGGCTGTCATAAGCTGTCAAATGTGGCCTTACTGAGCTCAACGGCTCAGGCCCAAGCTGTGATACAAACAAAACACTATTGTCTTTTTAAAAAAGGGGGGTGGGACTGCTTGATATGTCCCTGTCTTCCTGTTTCCACTGAAATTACATCAACACATAGAATAATGCTGCATGTTTTAATGCACTGGACCTTTAATATAAGAGACTGCATAATGCAGCCCAAAAAGATACTGAGAGAAATCTAAAATGCTTTGCTGAAAGAAATTAAGAGGATCAGCTGTTTCTCACAGGAAATCATCCCGTAGGTTTCCATTGAGGGTCCCACAAAGGCCGAGCGTGGAGCCCATCCAGGTGCTGTCCAGCTGGAGGTAGATTCGTCCACCCTGCCAATCATACTGAAACCTCAGGCCAAAGATTGACCGCAGACCCACAAACATAGTCGTCAATCGGCGAACGTTCACCATGTCTAACAAACAAACAGAAAAAAAAAAAAAAACGGGAAAGTTATTCAAATAATTTTTTATTTTCTTTTGCTCTCAGTTTTCTTTATTGCTCTACTACTATTTTTTTTTTTGCTATTCTTAATTATATTATTATAATTATTTTTTTTATAATTTTTTTTTTTTTTACCACTACTTATTATAAATTACTTAATCTTACTACAGTTGAGGTCAAAAGTTTACACCCTCCTTGCAGAATCTGTAAAATGTTAAATATTTTTCCAAAATAAGAGGGATCAAACAAAATGCATGTTATTGTTTCTTCAGTACTGACCAGAATAAGATATTTCACATAAAATATGTTTACCTATTGTCCATAAGAGAAAATAATAGTTTTTTTTTTATTTATAAAAATCACCCAGTTCACCACAGCTGTGTTTTTTTTATATAGTAATAGTTCTTCATGAGACTCTTGTTTGTCCTGAACAGTTAAACAGCCTGCTGTTCTTCAGAAAAATCTAATACAGAAGCTTTTTGAATTTGAAGATCAGGGAAAATGTACCTTATTCTGTCTTCTGGGAAACATAACTATGTACTAGCCTCTGAAACAAAAAAAATATAGTATGAGAAAAATGTTCAAATATCTGTTCTGTTCAAAAGTTTTCACCCCCAGCTCTTAATGCATTGTGTTTCCTTCTGGAGCATCAGTAAGAGTTTGAACCTTCTGTAATAGTTGCAGATGAGTCCCTCAGTTGTTCTCAGTGTGAAAAGATAGATCTCAAAATCATACAGTCAACAGACCAACTCTCACTAAACAACAAAACACAGCTGTGGATCACTTAAGTAACAACACAGTATGCACATTAACTAAACTTAGTTAGTTTTCAAATTAAATATGCCGTCTACCAAAATAATAAATTTATTATTAAAGTGTCTCAGTACTGATGTAAAACTGAGAACCTTACCATCTGAGTAAGGCAAATTGACAGCCATACTGGCCCCAATAACAACTTCCCCCTCTCTGGTGAGAGTGACCTGCCTACTGACATCTTCATCCACCACCAGAGCCACTGAGTGGATGCAAGAGTGTTCTTGGGACTGAAGAGAGATGAAAAAGCCTCCATTAAACACACAAAACATCTTTGATGACAAACACACCCAGAAACACTCTTCTTACCTCTCCACAGCCTGTGTACTGGAGTGTGACAGTAAACTTGGTGCTGCCACGGCTCTTCACTAGCACATACTGGCAAGAGCCCATGTGCATGAAGATCCGCCCATCGAAAGTGGTCACATGTGCATCACCCATTACCGTGCATTCCGCTGGGGATTAAAAATATCATTTAATTCCAAAATAACTTTTCAGGACACACCTTTGTAAGTTATTGGGCCCTCTAAAGCCGCTTTTCCACTGCGTGGGACGGCTCGGCTCAGCACGGCTCAATTCGGCTCGGCTTGGTACGCCTCGGCACGGTTTTCTTTTCCACTGCGGTTTCGAACCCCTTAAAGTGGGTGGGATTATCGTTGTAGTTCTGCCACCTCCTACTTTTTAAAACCTTTTTCATTCTGGGTCATTCCATCAAGCTCTCGCTGGATCCACTCTCTGGCTAGCAACGAGAGGAACGTGATATACGAGCGATGATATAAAAACTGTGCAGTCGGGCGTGCAGTAGCGAAAGTGAAAGCCAAACGTGACCATGCATTCATATTAATAGCGGCTCCCTGATTCCCGCAATTTACCATAGTATTGACGATTCCCTTGGACCAATCAGTGCTCAGTAGTGTGTATACATCACGTTTTAGTACCGGTACGGTACGCTTGGAACCTCAGCTGAGGTGGTACTAAAAAAGTACCTGGTTCTAGGTACAGTACGCAGTGAAAAACCCTCCAAAACCGAGCCGTACTGAGCCAAACTGTACTGTACTATGCAGTGGAAAAGCGCCATAAGGGAAGATGGTGATGAAAAAAATATGA
The DNA here is from genome assembly GCA_033026305.1 of Cirrhinus molitorella. Classification (NCBI taxonomy): domain Eukaryota; kingdom Metazoa; phylum Chordata; class Actinopteri; order Cypriniformes; family Cyprinidae; genus Cirrhinus; species Cirrhinus molitorella. Next base: position 6,168,221 of record CM065127.1, on the reverse strand, counting down.
CAATTAGTCATCTGACTTTATGTTCATTATGTTCACTATCATGTTTCCAAATTTTTAAGCAAATAATTGCAAAAGATCAAATTACAGAATTCCAAGACAACGTAATTTCTAAAACAAGTTTTATAAACTATTAAAAATATTCATGTTTACACTGAATTCACAGAATTCACCCTGGACCACAAAACCAGTCATAAGGGCCACATTTTTGAAATTGAGATTTATAAATAATTTAATTACAAAATATTTTTTGAGGACACACCTTTGGGCCCACTAAGGGAAGATGGTGATGAAAAAATATGAGTTTGCACACAAAAGTTTTGAGTTTCCCTGAACAATTTCGTGTTTACCAACACAACCTTTGCATTTGCACACAAAAAGACTTTGTGTTTGTCGCAAATAGTTTAAAATAACTTTGCATAAACATTGCATTCTCCCAAGAAACTTTGTGTTTGCATGAGAAACTTTCCATTTGCTGACAGAATTTTTGCAATAGCTGAGAAAGTTTGCACATAAAAAAACCTTGCATTTGCTCACAAAGAAAGTTTCTTGGGTGAATGCAAATGTCTCAGTAGTAAGCAATATCAAAACATTGTCATAAAATGAACTCAGCAGTTGTGTTATACTTAAAATACAAAGATACCTGGTATGTTATTCTGTAAAAACGGGGTAATCAGAGGTTTTTATTTACCAGTGCAATTGTTTTCAGTGCAGTTCCACACTCCTCCCATACAGACACTAAAAATGTAATTCACATTAGATTAATTCACCCATGAATTTAACACATGAATGTTCATTTAAAATGAACAAGTTATGGAACATTTTTCTATTATTAGCTACTACGATTAACTAAAGGTTTAAAAAAATGAGAGAAATATGTTTTTTTGGTTTGGTGTTTTAGGTGTAAAAGAGTAAAAATGTTATGTTTCTCACCAGAGAGTGCAGCCTTGCTCCAATACATGACCAAGAGGATATGCTGTACCATGGTACACACAGGGACACTGAGACACTGCAATACAGGTGCCATTCTGTAAGATCAGACCTGAGAAATGCCAGAGAGAAAGAGAGCCATGAGTGAAAGAATTTAACCGCAGTTTACTATTAAAAAAGTCATTAAAGTTAAAATGTTCAACAAATACCGCAACATGTATTCTGAAGTGCCTTAAACTGCTTATTCACATTCACATCCACAAATATTATGACTTTTATTCCCATTTAAGCATCTGATTATTGGGCTTACCATCTGGGCAGTAGCATCCATCCAAACAGTGTAGATTGGTTCCCAAACACTCTTTCTCAAACGTGCATGTAGGTGGGCAGCAGCTGATACAGTCTCTGTGGACAAAACTATCCTCACATCCGTCCGCTGAAACACAAACATATCACATCACACGATCTGTTTAAGTCAGTTTAAGTAATGCATTTCCTTTATGACATGAAAGCCGACTGACCGCATGTAGGAAAACTGTCCCTCCATTCTCTGACAGGGTATCCCACATGAGAACAGGCCCTGGTGTACTCAACCAGAGTCCGGCAAAATGTCTCCTGATCATCTGATCTGGAAATAAACAACATTTAACAGTTAATAAACATAAAACCAAAGAACAAATAGTTCTAAAAAAGGGGCACGTAAAGGGAAAAGTCAATACTTTTTGTATGGTGATATGAGATTATAAGGGCAGTACAGCTGCAAGTTCAACATGCTTGCAATCTGATCCTCTCACTACCTCTTCAATCAACAGTTGAGTCTGAATCTGTTCATAAACTCTAGCAGCTATTTCATCACTGTAATCAATACACACTCGCACACACACATACTCATACAAGCACAAATATGCACATGCACAGCACACACATATACCTATAGTATAGACTACATATATTCACATACACTCTTTCTGCGGATGTTGCCATATGCATGGTATTTTCATTACTATAATTAACATAATCCTGTTGGAATTGAGAGGTGTGGAATGCTAGGGAAAACATTCAGTAAGGGAGAGGGAGGGAGAGAAATGCTTGTCTAATTAAAATACTAAATGTAAGAAACAGAAATGTTCAATATTCACATTAGCACAAAGGTTAATACTAATACTCTCAGTGTGCTACAATTAGTCATCTGACTTTATGTTTACTAGGCTCATTTTGTACAACTATGTTCCCACATTTTTATGCAAATAACTGCGAAAGATCAAATTACAGAATTCCCAAGGCAACATAATTTCTAAGACATTAAAAAGAAGGTTTAAGAAATTTGAAAATGTATTTCACATATGTGACCCTGGACCGCAAAACCAGTCATATGGGTCAATTTTCTGAAATTGAGATTTATAAATCATCTGAAAGCTGAATAAATAAGCCTCCAGTTGATGTTGGGATAGGACAATATTTGGCCAAGATACAACTATTTGAAAATCTGGAATCTGAGGGTGGAAAAAAAATAAAAATGCTAAGAAAATTGCCTTTAAAGTTGTCCAAGTGAAGTTCTTAGCAATACATATTACTAATCAAAAATTAAGTTTTGATATGTTTACGATAGGAAATTTACAAAATATCTTCATGGAACGTGACCTTTACTTAAGATCCTAATGATTTTTGCCATACAGACACATACAAAAGTGTGCTACTTATAACCTACTTTGTGGTCCAGGGTCACATATTTAACTAAAATAAAGACAAAATAAAAATAAAATTCATATATTTTTTTAAGACAACAAAAACTAAAAATGTTGCTTGGGCAACTAAAATGAATTACGTTTCAGCTGAAGTACTAAAATTATTATAACTAAAATGGAAATAAATTAAATTAATATTACAAAAACGTAATAAATTACCTAAATTAAAAATTTCTAAAAATTAAATTAAAACTGAAAAAAATAAAAAATAAAAAATAAATCAAAATATTAATAAATAATCCTAAAATAGCACTTTGGATAAAAAATTCAAACCAGCCTAAGGTCCGTCAGGTTAAATGGTTTTAGAGTAGTTTTGAGACCAGCTAAACACCATCTTGGTCAGGCGACCAGTTAGAACCACTCAATCCAGCTAAGATCAGCAATCCACCTTTAGCTTGTCTTTTTCTTTTTTATCAGGGTTCAACTTCAGTTACACCCTTTCGACAAAAGAACCACACTTGACTTACACACACATGTCCGAAATACAGCTGGCGACAAATGGATTTGGGTCAATGTTCTCATGGCAGGAGATGAAAGGAAAGAAAAGCAATGCGCTGCACTTCTCAATGGCATCCTGCTCAGATAACACACAAACAGACAAAGTCGCTAAAACACATTTTAGGTTGAATAATCAAATACTCTGTATGCAATCTAGAATTTTGAACTGAAATTCTAAAGAATGCATGACTGCTCTTAAAAATTCTTGTTTTAAACTATCATGCATACTAAGACTCATTTAGCTCAGCTCAAACCCATATGAAGTGCATCAAAGCGTACATCCATATCAGACTCAGATGAGCAAGGTCCGGGGAAATCATCATCAATCTCAGGACAGGGTCTCTCTTGAGGCAAATCTACTGCCCAGCTGTTCCCAAAGTCAGCAATGTCATCAGAGACTATACCTGACAAGGCAAAATGCAACACAATAAGGACACCTTAACACACTTGTTGCACTCAAGTTCTTTAGCATTGTTTTTTAGAATTTAATTGTCCCTAAAATATCGCAACTCATGTCCAACTAGACAACAGTGGGATGGCAGTGTTTAGACTGAGTATGCAGCTCTGCTCAGCTTTGATATAATTGTCCTGAATTTGCTGCTGACTGAGATGATGAGTGTGTGTCCGGGCTTGTTTGTCTCACCGCGGCTGCTGCTGAGATCATCCGATCCGTCATCATTATAGTTTCCACACAGACCACAAGGCCTTCCTTTGTGCGCTTCAGTCATTTTGAGGTAGACTCCAGAGCTCCCGTCCCACGCCAGAGAGAAGCCAAACGTGCTCTTCACCAGGATGTAGTCAGCCAAGCGCTCAATAAAAATATTACGCACTGTCTGCGGTAGACTCAGTCTGAAAACATGCACAAGAAATAGACAAAAAAATAATAAAAATTATCACAAGAATCTGATCAAGTTATTGAAATATGCTGCCTGGGACTTTTTTGGAATATGTAAAATCATCATGCTATCATGACCTAAAAGCTACAGTTGAGGTCAAAAGTTTACATCTGCCTTTCAGAATGATAGAATCAGAATATGCAAAATGTTATTGTTTTACAACAAACTATTGTACATTTAGTACTGACCTGAATAAGATATTTAACATAAAATATGTTTACATATAGTCCACAAGAGAAAATAACAGCTAAATTTATAAAAATGACCACATTCAAAAGTTTAAGATTCTTAATACTGTGTTGTTACCTGAATGATCCACAGCTATGTTTTTTTGTTTAGTGATAGTTGTTCATGAGTCCCTTGTTTGTCCTGAACAGTTAAACTGCCTGCTGTTCTTCAGAAAAATCCTTCAGGTCCCACAAATCCTTTTTGTGTATTTGAACCCTTTCCAACAATGACTGTATGATTTTGAGTTCCATCTTTGCACACGGAGGACAACTGAGGAGCTCATATGCAACTATTACAGAAGGTTCAAATGCTCACTGATGCTCCAGAAGGAAAAATGATGCATTAAGAGCCGGGGGTGAAAACTTCTAAACAGAATGGAGATGTGTACATTTTTCTCATTGTGCCTAAATATCATATTTTTTCATTTAGCACTGCCCTTCAGAGGCTACAGAAGATGGTTATATGTTTCCCAGAAGACGATATAAGTTCAATTTACCCTGATCTTCAAATTCAAAAACGTTTATCCTTCTGATGCATCAGTGAGAGTTTGAACCTTCTGTAATAGTTGCATATGAGTCCCTCAGTTGTCCTCAGTGTGAAAAGATAAATCTCAAAATTATACAGTCATTGTTGGAAAGGGTTCAAATACACAAAAATGCTGGAAAACCAACGAATTTGTGGGACCTGAAGGATTTTTCTGAAGACCATCCGCAGTTAGCATTCAGGTAAGGGCACAGTACTAAGAATCAAGGGGATGTAAACTTTTGAACTGGGTCATTTAAAAAAAAAATCAACTATTATTTCTCTTGTGGACTATATGTAAACATCTTTTATGTGAAATATCTCATTCAGGTCAGTACTAAATAAACAATAACATGCATTTTGTATGATCCCTCTTATTTTGGTGAAATAATTCACATTTTGTAGATACTGAAAGGGGGATTTTTTTTGTTTTGTTTTTACCTCAGACAAAACATACACATCAAACGTTCTGTCATTTTTTAAATTAATTCATGATTCACTACTGTTCAAAAAGTTTGGGGTCTGTTTCTGTAATACTTCAAAAAAACATTTCTTATACTTACCAAGTTTGCATTTATTTAATCAAAAACACAGTAAAATAGAAGTTTTCTATTTTAATATATTTGAAAATGTAGTTTATTTCTGTGATGGCAAAGCTGAATTTTCAGCATCATTACTCCAGTTTTCAGTGTCACGTAGTCCTTCAGAAACAATTCTAATATGCTGATTTGCTGCTCAAGAAACATTTATTATTATTGAAGTTGAAAATTGTGACAATTGTGACAATTGTGCTGGTTAATATTTTTGTGGAAACCATGATACATTTTTTCAGAAAGTTCAAAAGAACACTATTTGCTTGAAATAGATGTTATTATTAATGTCTTTACTGTCACTTTTGGTCAATTTAATGCATCCTTGCTGAATAAAAATAGCAATTTCTTTAAAAAAACATCAAAAAAATAGAAAGACCATTAGAACAGCATTCGTTAAAAAAAAAAAAAGTTTCTTCTCTACTCTTTTGATCATTTTTGAGTAATTTAATGCATCCTTGCTAAAAAAATGTTTACATAAATAAAGTCCAAACTCACCTATGCCCTCCTTTTAGCACCCGATAACCACTAATATAGATTTCCTCTTCATTTGGGAAGAACAGACTCAGACCACGTGGACATGAATACACTGAACCTCTACATGAACGACTGTTATGAACCTGCAAAAGAGAAATAGCAATGCAGCTAACAAAAGAAAAAATATATAGCAAACAGACCTAGTGTGCACTGTAAAAAACAATTTGTTGAGTCAACCTAATAAAAATAATAATTTGTTACTTGGCTGACTTAAAATTTTAAGTTCAGTCAACTTGAAATGTTTTACTAAGTGACAACTTATATATTTGAGTTGATTCAACTTAAAATTTTAAGGCAGCTGAGTAACAGACAATTTTTTTAATATCTAAGTTGTCACTTAGTACAACTTAACATTTCAACTTGAATAAACTTATTTGAGTTGACTGAACTTAAAATTTTAAACAAATTATTTTAAGTTGACTCAACAAATTTTGTTTTTTTGTTTTTTACAGTGTGGTTGTAACTTACCCAAACTGTATACTGGGGTTCTGTGGAATGGCAGTCTTTGGCCAGGATATATGAACAGGTTCCAGGGAAGTAGTAATACATTCCATCAAAGGTCTCAAAATGATGCTGACCCCATGAACGGCAAATCCCATCCCTGTCCTGACCATGGTTGGGAACTGACACAAAAAAAGACAAAAATCTGCTATCCAAAAAACATATTGTGGTGGTTGGTACATATAATACGACAGAAATACAACAGAACTCCAGTCTTCAGTGTCAAAGGCCCCTTTAGAAATACTCAGTTGTTGTTGAAATTGAAACCATGTCTTTTCTGTCACATATGATCAATTTAAAATATCCTGGCTAAATAAAAGTAATTTCAAAGAATACATATGGCCAAAAACATGGTATTGTCATGGCACGTGCCTAAAACGGTGTTATCATGCTACCATGTCTAAAAATCCATGGTAAGAGTATCAAGCTACTGCAATTCTTTTTTTATCAGTGATTATTCAACCATTTAGTTCAATATTTGTGCTCCATGTAATCTATTCCCTGTTGGTCATGTAATCAGTATGGCTTATATGAATACTGTATATGTAGTAACCTGTTATTCTGTTGGTCATACCAGCTGCCTAGCTTTATAGTGCATGGTTAATTAAACACACACACAGAGCTCTTTGTGACCAGCAATCTATTCCCAGCACATCTGTAATCCAATGCTACCAAATGCAGTAAGACATAGTCACTTATAATAACTGGAACCAGTGAGTAATGCCACTTGAATTCTAGTAATTAAATTCAGGGTTCCTTCATCCACATTTAATCGTCAGCACTGGGTGGCAGATGATAATATCAGACCATACCTTACTATAATTACATGGAGACAAGTTTCATTTTGTATTTAATATAACTTGTGTGTGTGCTTCTTACTAATTTGACAGCGATCCCCGAGACCTTGGAATTGAGCACAATCACAGCGTCCTTCCTCCTGGCACCAACCACCATTAAGACACCCACAGTATTCTAAAACACACAAGAGGCAAATTTCACAATACATTAATTGAGGGTTCGGACGTACATCACAATTTGTCAGTTACCCGGATACACGGCCATATCAGCGATACTCAGATGTAAACAACAGCATGGATTGCACAGTTAATGTACTACAGAATACGTTGCTCTGCTAATTTATGCTGTCTAAACCAATAAAAAAAAAATGTGTGAAAGCTGCAAAATCAAATAGAAAATATTTTGACAAACTAAAGTTAATAGGTGGTAAAGATATGTATGAGCAATATTAATTAAGATATTAGCCTAATATTTCACCTCCCCGAACAGAAATGATGAGAACAAACACAAATGTTGTCAAGATTCTTGCCCTGGAAATCCTGGTTCAGTTTGGCCAACCACAAATGCATTTTGTTCCTCAGACAGTTTTTGCACTCTTCTCCTTGATTTGTTATAACTTTTGGCAGTCTATAATACTCCAAATGTTTTTCCTGGTCCCAGATTTTGTTGTGTTTTTGTTATTTTTATTAGTTACTGATTTATTTATCATTTGTATTATTTGTTCCAGTTTTAGTTATTTTAGAACATCTAGTTAGACTAAATTAAAATGAGAAATGTTGCTTTGGCAACTATAGAGACAGAGCGAATTTTAGGCCATGCCCACACCAGGGTGGAAAAACAATCCAACGCTCTCCATTGACATTGTATTACGGGAAGCTGCCTCCTTGTCATTTCTGACTTATAACAAAAAACAGAACAATGTCTAGAAGCTGCTATGTGACAAGGTGTATAGTTAACAAGCTAAAAAGCAGAGAACTATGTTTTTATAAGCTGTCGACTCCAAAAAAACAAGCGTTTAAGGACACAAATAGTTGTAGACGTCAGGGAATTTCATGATGGGCCATTCAGTTGGATAATTTCTCCAACAAATGGAAGGTAAGGAAAAGGAGCACTGACACAGACCAATAAAATTTAGTTTCTCAATATATTTCCTCTTTTCAGGTTTACATAGGGTGGTGAAATAATCCTTTGACATGGTTAAAAATAGTGAACGTTTACTGTCGCCGATTAAGTTTCCCGCCAGTGGGCGTCGTACTCAGAGTAATATGACACCTTGTGCTCTACTTTTGGGTCTCTAAACGCTTTTTGGGTCTACAGCTTCTAAAAACATAGTTCTGTGTTTTTTAACTTGTTTACTATACACCTTGTCACATAGCAGCTTTTAGACATTGTTCTGTTTTTTGTTATAAATCAGAAATGACAAGGAGGCAGTGGTGGGCGTGGTTTTCAGATTATGGCGCGAGTCGCTCTGTCTCTATAAAGTACTTTTTATAAATATTTATTAAATAGTTTTTTTTTTAAGCATTTATATTAACTAACATTTTTTATGGTTTTAGTTAACTATAATAACCCTGTATAATAAATTAAATATAAGAATACATTTTATTCATTATTGGTCAAAATGAATCAACCAAATTTGGCTTTATATAACCAAACCAAATAAATAAAACTTAATTCACAATGAAGCTGACAATGGTGTAGCTTCACAAAACATTGTTTTATTGAAGTACAACTCCATGATTGATGTTTCTAGCATGCAAACTCAAAATGAGACTGTACATACACTACCTGTCAAAAGTTTTTGAACAGTAAGATTTTGAATGTTTTTTAAGTAATTCTCTTCTGCTCACCAGCCTGCATTTATTTGTTCCAAAGTACAGTAAAAACAGTAAAATTGTGAAAAAAAAACTATTTGAATATATTTTAAAATGTATTTTATTCCTTTGATTTCAAAGCTGCATTTTTAGCATCATTACTTCAGTCACATGATCCTTCAGAAATCATTCTAATATTCTGATTTGCTGTTAAAAAAAACAAAAAAAACATTTATTATTATTACAAAGTTGAAAGCAGCTGAATATAATTTTTTCGGGTTTCTTTGATGAATAGAAAGTTCAGAAGTACAGCACTTATCTGAAACAAATCTTTTATAACATTATAGATGTCTTTATCATCACTTTTGATCAATTTAAAGCATCCTTGCTAAACTTGCTAAAGTATTATTTAGCAAGAAACAATGTTACAAAAGTTTTTTTTCAGATAAATGCTGATCTTTGGATCTTTCTGTTCATCAAAGAATCCAGCAAATCAGAATATTAGAATGACTTCCGAAGGATCATGTGACTGGAGTAATGATGCTAAAAATTCTGCTTTGATCACAGGAATAAATAAAAGGAATTGCATTTTAAGATATATTCAAATAAAAAGCAATTGTTTTAAATAGTAAAAATATTTCACAATATTGCTGTTCCTGTATTTTGGATCAATAAATGCAGGCTCAGTGAACAGAGGAGACTTCTTTAACAAAAAATAAAAAATTACTGTCCAAATACTTTTGTCTGGCAGTATACCTCTGCAAATCGCATGTGTTTGTGAGTGCACAGTATACAATACCTGTTGATGCATCTCTCGCCGTATAATTATGAAGAACTCTTCGAGGGAGAGCTGAATCAGACAGCACTGTGCTAAGGGGCTGCAGAGATAAAAACATATTAGCAATATGAATTAGCCAAGTCCTTGGGTCTAATAGTGGCAACAGTACCACGTCTAGCCACTAAGCCATGTTGGTGAACCTGTCTTGGCGCTCCTTCACATGGTTTTTACTGCAGACATTTGGGAGTGGAGCTTTCAGTGGCTGTAGCATTTGTGTAAACTCCACAAAGACAGCTTTGTCAGCACTGAGAGTGTATCTCAGTATTTGTAAATGTGAGTGTGTGTGTGTGTGTGTGTGTGTGTGTGTGCGGTTACTCCACTCTGTCCCTTGTCGCTTTCTCTTAGGTATACTCACCTCTTCACGGAAGAGATCCCGTTTCTGCCGCAGTGCATTAACCCTCCTTTTAAAAGTGGCACAAAGAGAGCAGTATTAAAAGTGCGGCGACTGTGAGACTAAAGGTTCAGAAACACTTAAGATCCCATACAGACACAGTCACGCTGATGGACTGCATGATTCTCAAGGAACTGGTTTAATGGTTACTCCAAAACATTAGACCAAACACTTAACATCTTATCAGTGCTTGCATGTAGAACTTGACACTGTCTCTCTGCTCGAAACCTCCTTGTAATAGCGGATGTTTGTCAGGGTTCAGCAGTTTTTAAAGGTATAATCAAATTGCGATCTATGCTCAACATATTTAAAACCATTATGACCATACACCTAGCCATCAGCATCAAGGTCATCAATATCAGAACAAGAGGTTGGATATGCATAAAGCAACATACCTGGGTAGTTTATTTTCTGAGTTTGATTCCTGGCAAATAAATCCTGTCAAAAACAAAATCATATAAACTTGTGCACATTTCTAAACTTATCAAACTTAATAAACAAGTTGAAAACTTATATTTACAGGCTAAATTTGATTTAGTCTGTAAATATAAGATCAAATATGGTTTATTCTTTTATATATAGAGAGAGCTGCTCTATAAAAAGCAATCTATAGTCTATAATGCTTAAAACATGTAAAACACTTTGAACATTTTTATACTATTTATATACTTTTTTAGGGTTTAAGATATATTAACACAATACATAACTCACAGATTACATAAATGGCATCCAAAATAGCAAAGATTTTGTTGTCAAAATACTATTTATTTGTGATCTCCTCCATTTACAATAAGTAAAAGTAAGCTTTCAGAATCTCGAATGTATTATAATTAAAACAATGTTACCACAATTTTACTGCACTATATAAATAAATAAATATGGTATTTCAGGAAAGCTATGGTTGCCATATTACATACCAACTGCAACGGGTACATTATTAATTTGTAAAAATGGTTTAAAATTAAAATTATACTTACCTTGCAGAACAAATAGCTTGAAAATGAAAAGTGTACAGAGTGAAAACAGTTGAATGTCCCGCTGTTCGTTCATCTCAGAGCGACGGACGTCCTTCAACGATCATGAAATGACGAGTTTCATTTTAGAAGTATCTAAATTCTCCTTCAGAAAAAGATTCTCACAGGATTAATCTCTTAAATTAAAATCTCTGAGGTACGGTTAACAAACTAAAGTGATTTGTCCCAGAGTAGTGAAGGATAAACGTCCATCTTCTGTACAGTCAGAGGAGGATGATGTACCTGCGCGCACCTGTGGCATCAGGAGGACGGAGCTTACAGACACGCATCGACCTGATGAACGGAACGAAATATAGATCAGATGATATTCCAATTACAGGACACGAGTTTAATTGAACTTTACAATGGTTTACAGCACAGTCAAAGGATATGATTTGCTATATTTCATATTTTAATATTTATCGAGTATGAGGATTTCGTCTTGCTCGGTGCCACAATGGTAATGAATCACCTGTGACATATTAAACCTACGAATTTTCACATAGGCTAGCTAAAGATGAAACCATTGCGCTAACATTACATCCTGTCAAAGTCATTCAGTGATTTAAGGGAGAGGAGGGGGTTTCAATCCCGAGATTTGTCCAACCGTAGTGCCCCTCTTTTGATAAACAAACACTTTCTTGTGATATACTTGCGATATAGAAAATAAGAAATATGCTGTATAAACAATGATAATAGGCTGCTTACATTTCGTCCGTTACAGATCTTTCGAGCAGCCTGCTATTTCTTCTTTAAAAAGGATAAGGATTTGTTAGGATAAATAAGATAGTATATTAGACAGGGAGCATAGCGGGAGAGGGAGAGCTGGGACGGGACCGATAAAGGTCCGCGAGCTGGGATTCCAACTCTGGACGCCGGAAGTGCAATGGCGCCGACGTGAACGCGACTTCTGTTCTGTTCGCGAGCATTCATTTACTGTGTTAAACATATTTATACGTAAAGTTTTGTGGTTATTAAATTTATATTACAAATTATTGAATGATTTTTTAAGGGGTAGACATTTTAAGCATTTTCGGTTTTGATTCGTCTCGCCAACAAATGTCTTTGGAACCTATTTAAGAGTTTTAAGCTATTTAAGAGTTTATTATCAACACTTTTTTGAATGGTTTTCAAAGGGTTGACATTTCTGTCATTATAGGCTAATTATCGGGGAAAGTCGGCTTTGATTCATCCCGTGCCAACAAATGTTTGGTGCCTATTTAAGAGTTTGTTAATGAAACGATTTAAAATATTGTTTAACACTTAAGGAAATTTCTGTCATTATTTTTAGAGACAATCGGTTTAGATCCGTCTCACCCCAACAAATGTCTTTGGCACCTATTTAAGAATTTAAACTATTTAAGAGTTTAACAAGACTTTTTATAAATGATTTTCAAAGGGTCGACACTTTAAGAAAATTTCTGTCATTATAATTATCAGGGAAAAACGGTTTTGATCCGTCTCATACCAACAAATGTCTCTGGTGCCTATTTAAGAGTTTAAACTATTTAAGAGTTTATAAACAAAAACTTTTTATAAATGATTTTTAAAGGGTTGACACAAAATTTCTGTCATTATAATTATTGGGGGAAAAAATGTTTGATCTGTCTCATGCAAAAAAAGTCTTTGGAACCAATTTAAGAGTTTTAAAATATTTAAGAGTTTATTAACAAAAAATTTGTACAATTATTTTCAATGGATCTAGACTTTAAGGAAATTTCTGTCAGAATTTTTGGGAAAATAAATCAGTTTTGAATTATCTTCCACAAACAAATGTCTTTGGCGCCTACTTAAGAGTTTCTTAAAAAAATATTTTGTTCATTTTATTTATTTATTTCTGGATATAGGCTATTTTGTCAAGTCACTTATTTAATCCCAGTAAGCACACAATGTCATCCCTGCTGAAAAAAAAAAAAACAGCTAAAGACTAACAGCTAAGAACACCAGCTAAAACCAGCCTGGGAGACCAGCTAAAACCAGCTACTTCCAGCTTCCAGGTTGCGACATCAGGAGACCAAAATCCAATGTCAGTTCAACGTCTAATGTCAACATTAATCTTATGTCCAATACAGACATCAGCTAAGGTTGTGTAACCAAAATCCAAAACCGAACTGACAAGAACCCAATTTTCATTCTCAACCAAAATGCAACCTTCTGTCCAATGTTGGGGTCCGATGTCAACCTGATGTTATATTGATGTCTGGTGCCTGCTGGATTAATTTCAGCTCAAATATATTTCCTGCTATTCAAAAATAAATATCCACTAAACTGGATTTAAACAAGCAGGTGCATATGTGCAGACTTACATTGCAATACAGATCTATACATCTCTTAGAAAACAGATCTGCTATGGGTGGGCCAACTTAAGTATATAAAAAAAAAAATCTATGTAACTATGGCTACAAAATGGTCAAAATCAGATTAATTTAAGCTGTAAACTGCATTTATTTAGGATGTTATTTAAATATTTGTAATATTTAATAATAGATGCTTGTTGGTATGTAGGCCTATACTTTTTTTATAGCAGTTTTATGATCTCTCTAAAAGGACTTTTCATATGAAAAAAAACGCCAACCCAGTTACAAAATATGTTCTTGCCTAAAAAGTTAATGTCCATGTTATTTGTCAATTTTAAGCTATATATCTAATCAAATTATTCACTAGATATATTTCCCTCCAAACCAAACAAACCTCAAAGCACTGCTTTGGCGCGCACAGGCCATTCGAATAATGACATCATCAAGACGCGCCGGCGTCCATTAATGTTTGCGTACGGGGAATAATGGCGATGTGCACAATATTACGATGTGCTTCTGTTAGTTTGACCTCCTCTCTGCCTCGACTGTCAAACAGAAACGCTGTGACTGCAGCTAGACTGCTAGCGAGGACATGCTATAAAAGACCTCTGAGCACAACTACTCGATTTTGCGCAGGTATGCAAACTTATGAGTGTTTACAGGCGACTGGCGTAAAAGTTTAGATCTGTTAATCTGTGTACTAATGTTGCAACCATTTTCAAATGCTATGGTAGTAACAATCTCAGAATAAACTATATTACATGAACATTTGAATGCATCTTTATGTGCACAGTTATAGTTCTTGTTACTTTCTCTGTTATTCTCTAGCATTGAAGTTCACAGACAAACACGAGTGGGTTCGCGTGGACAGTGGTGTGGCAACAGTGGGCATCAGTAATTTTGCACAGGTTGGACTGGTTATTAAGGCTTGGTTTAAATAGGATGATTTGTTTTTGGACTGTGTGGGATGTATTGTCATGTGTTTGTAATGTAATGTACTGTTCCCAGGAGGCACTGGGGGACGTAGTCTACTGTGGGCTCCCTGAAATTGGCACAAAGTTATCACAGTCTGGTAACTATTCTTGTTCTGGAGAATACTGCTTTTGAAAAACAATATACAATATATTATGATCAAATATAATAATATATTACAATATATTATGATCGATTATTTTTGTTTGTGTGTGTTGATATTGTACCTTAGATGAATTTGGTGCTCTGGAGAGTGTTAAAGCAGCAAGTGAGTTGTACTCTCCTCTGACGGGGGAAGTGACGGATGTCAATGATGCCTTGGCAGACAACCCAGGACTGGTCAACAAGTCTTGCTATAAAGATGGTGAGACATTACATGAAACTAATTTTGATTCAAACTACCGTAAAGGAATAGTGCACCCAAAAATTGAGATGCATTCACCTTCAAGCTCTCCAAGAGAAGATTTTTGGTTCTTCATCGAAACAGATTTGGAGAAATTTAGCATTACACACTCACCAATGGATCCTCTGCAGTCAGTGGGTGCTGTCAGAATGAGAGTCCAAACTGCTGATAAAAAACATCACAGTAATCCACAAGTAATTCACCCGACTACAGCCCATCAGTCGAGTGAAGCAAAAAGCAGCGTGTTTGTAAGCAGCAAATTTATCATCTAGTCTATCACCTGTTGTCCTCTCACATCAAAATCCAAAGGTGTATATTTATCTTCAGATTCAGATGAGATTACTTTTTTTTTTTTTTGTTTCTTACAAACATGAAGCTTTTCAATTCACAAAATGTTAATTTGATGAACCGGAGCGATGTGAATTACTTGTGAATTGTTATGCTTGTATCAGCTGTTTGGACTCTCATTCTGATGGCACCCATTCACTGCAGAGGTGATGCTAAATTTCTCCAAATCCTTTCAGATTAAGAAACAAACTCATCTACATCTTGGAGGACCTGAAGAAGAGTAAATTGAAGTCTTGTGACCAGATTTAAGAAATAGTTCTCTCAAAATACGTGTCTGTTTTGTTCACAGGCTGGCTGATGAAGATGACTGTATCTGTTCCTGAGGAACTGGATGAACTGATGGATGAAGCTGCTTACGAGAGATACATCAAATCTATAGAGGACTAGAGCGTGCTGCTGGCATGTTGCATACGGAGGAGAATTTAAAAAAAAAACAATTAAGGAATGTTTATAGTAGTTGATTTAGTTTAGATGTTCTCCTAAATTGCATTTTCCCATCCACCCACACCCAGCCACAGGAGGGGACCACATGGACACAACATTATGCACTTTGCTTGAAAAGCAACAAGCAAACCTGGTTGGATTGAGCCAGTTACTGTATGTAGCCACAGAGACACAGCCTATGTAACCGTTTCATCTCTTTTGTAGATGGTATACTGTTTCTGTAAAAGCTTGTCAATGCTTGGAATAAGCTACAAATAAAATGTGGAAGTACGAATAACACCCAATGTCCAGTCTGAGGACAGCTGTGAAATCTGTGTTAGTTTTAAGGACTCGTAAATG
The DNA here is from genome assembly GCA_033026305.1 of Cirrhinus molitorella. Classification (NCBI taxonomy): domain Eukaryota; kingdom Metazoa; phylum Chordata; class Actinopteri; order Cypriniformes; family Cyprinidae; genus Cirrhinus; species Cirrhinus molitorella. Next base: position 6,152,120 of record CM065127.1, on the reverse strand, counting down.
AGTTAAAGTGATTAACATCAATTAACAACATTAAACATCTATTTAAAACACTTGTCTGCTTAAAATGGTTTTATTGCATTAGAAATGTTGCTTTTTGATGCCAAATGCGCCTCTGACAGAAATCTGATTTACAAATTTAAAGAACCCTATCTGCAAATTAATTATTTTAAGAATTACTGTTTTATAAAATACATTTGAAGAAAACAAAGCTTAAGTCATAAATATGTTAAATATTAAAGCGTTTCCAACACCATGATGGATGAAAATCAAAATACACCATACTTGTTTCCTAATATAGTTGCTTACAAGTAAAAATAATAATGTCAAAAGTCTTACTCTGTTCTTTAGATGTAATAAAAAATATTTTTTCACTCTCATATATTTACCAGGCAAAAAAACAAAAGTTTTTGATAACTTAGAGAAGTACAGTTGAGGTCAAAAGTTTACATACACCTTGCAGAATCTGCAATATGTTAATTATTTTACCAAAATAAGAGGGATACACATACAAAATGCATGTTATTTTTTATTTAGTACGGACCTGAATAAGATATTTCACATAACAGATGTTTACATATAGTCCACAAAAGAAAATAATAGGTGAATTTATAAAAATTACCCTGTTCAAAAGTTTATATACACTTGATTCTTAATACTGTGTTGTTTCTAAATGATCCACAGCTGTTTGGTTTTTTTTGTTGTTGTTTTTGTTTGTTTTTGTTTAGTGATAGTTGTTAATGAGTCCCTTGTTTGTCCTGAACAGTTAAACTGCCTGCTGTTCTTCAGAAAAATCCTTTAGGTTCCACTAATTCTTTGGTTTTTCAGCATTTTTGTGTATTTGAACCCTTTCCAACAATGACTGTATGATTTTGAGATCCATCTTTTCACACTGAGGACAACTGAGAGACTCATGCAGCTATTACAGAAGGTTCAAACGCTCACTGATGCTTCAGAAGGAAAAATTGTGCATTAAGAGCCGGGGGTGAAAACTTTTGAACAGAATGAAGATGTGTTGATTTTTCTAATTTTGATTAAATATCATATTTTCTTAATTTAGTACTGTCCTTCAGAAGATACTTTCCCAAAAGTAAAATTTACCCTGATCTTCAAATTTTGTCAAAGGTTTTCAGCCCCCAGCTCTTAATGCATCATGTTTCCTTCTGGAGCATCAGTGAGCGTTTGAACCTTCTGTAACCTAATGCAGTTGCATATGAGCCCCTCAGTTGTCCTCAGTGTGAAAAGATGGAACTCCAAATCATACACTCATTGTCGGAAAGGGTTAAAATACACAAAAAGGCTGCAAAACCAATACATTTGTGGGACCTAAAGGATTTTTCTAAAGAGCAGCTGCAGTAAAACAGTTTAGGACAAATAACTCATGAACAACTATCACTAAACAAAAAAACACAGCTGTGGATCATTCAGATAACAACACTGTATTAAGAATCAAGTGCACCAAAGTTTTGAACGAGGTCATTTTTTTTTCAACTATTGTTTTCTCTTGTGGATTATATGTAAACATCTTTTATGTGAAATATCTTATTCAGGTCAGTACTAAATAAAAAATAACATGCAATTTGTATGATCCCCCTTTTTTTGGTTAAATAATTAACATTTTGCAGATTCTGCAAGGTGTATGTAAACTTTTGACCTTAACTGTAAGGATACACTATAAACTGAAAAATCTGAGTCCCATAATACACTACATGAATATGTTCAAAATCAACTCCGACTGCTGAAAATCTGCAGAATGGCTCACTTGAGCCGGCTCATCCAGACTGCAAAACAGTAAAAAATCTGTGTAGAAATTGTGCAGTGTATTCCAACTGTAACATGTCAGTCTGCTATCTGTAGGGAACAGCGACACCTCCAGGCACTTTGCTGTAAGGGTCTCTAGTTGGAGTACGTCTGGCCCGGCCACGTGAGACTGTGGGCTGAGGCAGACCCTCCAGAAGACACCGGTCCTTCTCTAACCTTTCTCTACGCTGTGCGCTCTCACACATCACGCTGGCTGTGAAATCTCGCTCATTTAGAAAGGCAACGGTTTCATCTCGTTTGCGGCTGACGTAGCCCTTCAGCACAACACTGTATGGGTTATCTTGCCTGTCTGGATCCTCCGACTGGTGTTTAAACTCCATGCGGGTGATGACTGGGAGGAGAAAGCCGGTTCCTTCATGACTCACAACATCCTCCATACTGCCCAGAGCTTCCTGCACCAGCCTTGCAGGAACAGGTATCAGGTCACAGCCTGATCGCTGGTCAACAAACTGCCTAAAACGCCTTCTCACTGATGCAACATCCTGTAGAGACTGTGCACGTCGCTCCTCAAGGTCAATAACGATCCGCTCTGGGTAACTGGTGCCTAAAACCACACCTGTGAACAGAAAGTGATGATAGACTGTGATTTACTTTATAATTTTATTTATAAAACTGTCCATCATCACTCTTTTGTTCCTTATTGCACTTAAATGGTTTAAAATCATTCAAGCATTAGCTTGAAAATCATGAAAAGGACTTTTTAAACCTATCAGACACCATTTAAGTTCAATAAAATGCCATAAAAAATGGCACATAGAGTTGGTTGTCAATTTCTGCTGGTTTATTAATATATTACCCAAACCTTAAATGGAAATTGACCAGAATTAAGGCATTTTTATTTTTTTACAATCAGCATTATTGGTAAATTCTTGTGTATTTTCAGTTATTTGACCACTATAAATATGAAACTCTAAACAAAACATTATAAAATGACCTTGAACCATTTGCATGTGATATTAGCAGTATCTCATTTAATCTGTTTCAGTCTATGATAACCATGAACAGATTACGTAGTATAACAGACCTGCTCTACGCAGCATTGACGCTGGGCACTTCCAGGGCTTATGGATGAGGTCATCAGGAAGTGCCTTCAGTTCAGGACACCACTGCCGCACATAGGTGCCATAGGGGTCACAGGTCAGTGCCGCATCAACAGGATGCATAACGAAGTTCCAGTGATCCAGTCCACACATTCCTCCATTCTGCCACATCATGGCATCTATGGCTACATCAGCATCTAACAGCGTGTCCTGCAAAATGGAAAAAGAGTGTTGAGATGCTGTGTTGAATGGTCATTGCAGGTCATTTATGCCAAAGTTGGTACATTCTCTATCAAACCAGAAAGCTGTTGCAGGTGGTTGCCAGGGTGTTGCTATTTGTTTTTTTTTTAAGAGTACTTTGGCTGGTTGCTAGGACTTGCAGGTGATTTCTTTCTGGGTAAAATTTAAATATGCATGTTAATGTCTCAGAATAGCTATTTTGACTTGCAATTTCTAGAATTCTGAGTTTACACCTTCCTATTAAGATTTTTTTTCTCAGAATTCTGAGTTTACATCTTGCAATTGTGACTTTTTTCTCAGAATTCTGAAATTACATCTTGCTATTATGACTTTATCGCAGAATTCTGAGTTTACATCTTGAAATTATGACTTTTTTTCCCTTAGAATTGAGTTTACATCTTGCAACTGTGACTTTTGTATTAAAAAAAGTCTAAGTTTACATCTTACACCTTTTTTTCTCAGAATTCTGAGTTTACAGTAGTCAACATTTGAAGTGGATCAAAACCTTTCATCGAAGTTGTCCTAAAACCAAAACAAAACCCGTTCTTATCTTAGGGCAACTTTGATGAACTTTTTTGTTTCACTTTAAATGTTGACTACTGTACAATCTTGCAATTGTGGCTTTTTCTCAGAATTCTGAGTTTACATCTTGCAATTGTGGCTTTTCTCAGAATGAAAAGTTCACATTTTGCAATTGTGACCTTTCTCAGAATTAATACATGCAACTGAAAGATATAAAATTGCAATTATGAGAAAAAAGTCAGAATTGTGAGATACACACTCGCAATTGCAAGAAAAAAAATCACTAAATCATTAGAATAATTAAGATTTAGTGTCTTTATGCATGTCTCACCTGAAACCAGCAGTATCCTTCCTGCCAGGGAATATGGAGATAAGCGATGAGGAAGGAGGCCACCACGTGTCTCATGTAGTTGTTCATCCAGCCAGTTTGCCACAGCTGTCTCATTGCCGCATCTACCAATGGGTATCCTGTTCTTCCACGCTGCCATGCCTTCAAATGGACACGGTCTGAACTCCAGCGCAGAACCTGCACATGGGTCAACATTTGAGTATGCAAATGTAATTACAAATGTAACTTAACAATAATTGCATAACAACATTTTTGCAGACAGGCAAAAATTCATTTGAAAATGAAAATATCATTTCATCTACAATCTGCCAAAAGAGTGGGAAGTGAAAAATGGAAATCAGGATTAGGTATAAAATAATGTTCACAGAATCGTTCATATATGTGCGCTGTGAATTAAACAAATACTCTGGTTCACAGGACGATGGGAATCATGTCTTTGTGGCAGTTTTTCTGCTGGTTAAGGCAGTATTTTTGGTATCAGCACCCCAAAATTACTAAGAAACTGGTCATTTGATTTCAGTCAGCAAATATGATGCAGGACGATGCTATAAATATGAATCTTGCCTTGTATGGTGGCCTGAGGGACTCCCAGGGCAAGTCTGGGAAAAGGCACAGCTGCCAGTACGCCAGATCCCTCCAGGCCAGTTTGCGCTGGAATTTAGGAGGTCTGCAGCGAGCTCTGCGGGCGTCCCATAATAGGCTGCGTGCACTCAGCTGCCCAAAGTGCAGATATGGAGATAGAGAGCTGGTGTTGGGGGCATCCGCACGACTTGACTCCTTCTCATAGCGGTACACACCTACAATGAAGTCAATTTATGAGCTCAAAGTGATGGATGGGCTTGTAATGTTACTTTATGAAAACATGCAGCCTGGGAAGATGTCTTACCATCTTGCAAGAAGGCCTCAAGATGAGCCTGAGCTCCTTCCTCACTGAAGTCCCATGATTTCCGAATGTTCACGGCCCAGTCAATCTGTGAATACCACAGTACAACATACAGACTTAGGAGCTATTGGCTCAGAACATGATTTTTGCATTTGACTGCACTACTTTTCCATTGCTTCCACCTTTAATCTTCTACACCATCTTGCACATGACATACCACTCTAAATACATAGTGTTTAAGTTCAAATAAGTTCAACTTTTAAAAAACCATGTCTGAAGACCCCTGTTCCATTCTGAAAAATACACTCTGTGATTGGCATAACATAAAGAGAGGGCTTTTTTGGTAATTTTTACATGACAAATGTGATGGACATTTCAACATCAGTATCCACCTTTTCTTCCTATAAGAGTGGCCATGAAAACCATTAAAAACATTTTGTTGCTTGAAATAAAATATAATCTAAAAAAAACTTGTAGTTTACCTTGATGTACAAAAATCCACAGCAGTTTTTTTGTTTAGTGATAGTTGTTCACGATTTCCTTGTTTGCCCTGAACAGTTAAACTGCCAGCTGTTCTTCAGAAAATTCAGGCCCCACAAATTCTTTGGTTTTTCAGCGTTTTTGTGTATTTGAACCCTTTCCAACAATGACTGTATGATTTTCAGATCCATCTTTTCACACTGAGGACAACTGAGGGACTCAGTATGCAACTATTAAAGAATATGCAACTATTAAAGAAGGTTCAAACACGATGTGTACATTTTTCTTATTTTGCCTAAATATCATATTTTTTTCATTTAGTACTGCCCTTCAGAGGCTACAGAATATACTTATGTTTCCAAGAGGACAAAATAAGTTAAGTTTACCCTGATTTTCAAATTCAAAAACGTTTCACCCCCTGGCTCTTAATGCATCATTTTTCCTTCTGAAGCATCAGTGAGCATTTGAACATTCTGTAATAGTTGCATATGAGTCCCTCAGTTGTCCTCAGTGTGAAAAGATGGATCTCAAAATCATACAGTCATTGTTGGAAAGGGTTTAAATGCACAAAAATGCTAACCAAATAATTTGTGGGACTGGAAAGAGTTTTATGAAGGACTATAAAACAGGCTGTTTTAACTGTTCAGGACAAACAAGGGACTCGTGAACAACTATCATCAAATAAACAAAAAAACACAACTGTGGATAATTCAGGTTAGACCACAGTATTAAGAATCAATGGGGTTGTAAACTTTTGTTTGGGGTAATTTTTATAAATTCATCTATTATTTTCTCTTGTGGACTATATGTAAGCATATTTTAAGTGAAATATCTTATTCAGGTCAGTAATAAATAAACAATAACATGCATTTTGTATGATCCTTTTATTTTGGTAAAATAAATAACATTTTGCACATTCTGAAAGGGGCATGTAAACTTTTGACCTCAACTGTATATGAAAAAAAAAAAATTACTAAAACTTTTAGTAAAAATAAAATGAAAACAGAAAATATTGTAATGTTGTGTGCTAGTGTTGGTTTGAAAATGTCACCTCTGTGCCATCTTTCCTGCGTGGCATGCGTGCCAGTCCCAGATCAACAAGCGGGCATCCCTGCGGCCATGTTGAGGGAGAAGGCAGGGCAGCAGGGGCGTCCAGAGGAGCGGTCAGTCCACTCCCAGGATTCTGCTGGCAGCAGCTCATAAAGTGAGAGACAGAGCCGATACCTGCAAATAAATAAAAAACTTTAAAAACTAGCACTTTAGAAGATTTTAGTAGTGTTTGCTGTTGCTGTTGTCATGCTACGGTATAGTAAAAGTTTGTCAGGGCACTGCTATTTGGTTGCTACAGGTGTGTGTCTACGGTGGGTGTTTATTTGCCCCAGACATTATTTTCTGGTTTGTGGAATGATAAAAAAAAAGTATATATAAAAAACACATGCTTTATCCAATATTCAGGTTTCTGTTCAGGAAATGTATGCAAATTGGTGCAAATTTAATTAGACAATGTCTCATTTGCATATTTAAACTTAACATTTCAGAAATGCATCATTTGCATAATTAAACATAACATTTCTGATACAATTATCTTAACTTACTGTCAAGGATGAAGGATTTGTACCCTACAAATCGTCTATAGCATCTTGCTTTAAGGCATATTAATGTCCAAGTTACTGTACATGCAAAAGTTTATTACTTTTTAAAGAAGAATTAAAAAATGTACAGTGGTGGCCAAAATTATTATTAATATTTTTAGAATACCATCTAAAAATAGTTTTAAGTCAAGTTATTTCTGTCTGTTGCTGTAGTGTGTCAGTAGGAAATATTAGTTTACATTTCCAAACATTCACTTGGCCATTTATGGTATTAAACCAGAAGAACTGTGGCAACGTTTTCAAGATGCTTCAAGAAACCTACCTGCAAAGCTACAGCTTTTTAGACACTTGTCCAAAAAATGATGTAAAATGAGGATGCTGTCAAAATAATGTCATAAATAGATTTTCTTTATCAATAAACTTCTATTACCTAAATTAAATTAACATTTGGTGTGAACATCCTTTGTGATTAAAGCAGCTTTTGCCCTAGGTGCACTCAGTTTTCAGGTAGCTCTTGGAGATATTGCCACAGTTCTTCTGGATTTAGTCTGTCTCAGTTTGTTCTGTTTCTTCATGTCATTCCAGACAGATGGGATGATGATCTCACTGGATTATTACAATAATGGTAAAATTAATATTTGGAAATGTAAACTGTAATTTCCTACTGACACACTACAGCAAAAGATAGAAAAAACTGACTTAAAAAATGTTTACCTGGCGAAAATACTAGTGTTCTAATAATTTTAACCACCACTGTATGAATAATCACTAATCCACTGCAAAAAATTAAAAGGATAGTCCACCCAAAAATGAAAATTCTGTCATTAATTACTCACCCTCATGTTGTTCCAAACCTATAAGACCTTTGTTCATATTCAGGACACAAATTATGATAATTTTGATGAAATCTGAGAGGTTGTTGAATAAAGTTGTTCTTTTTGCTTTCTTTGTGCACAAAAAAGTATTTCATAAAATGAAGGTTGAACCACTGATGTCACATGGACTATTTTAATGATGTTCTTATACCTTTCTGGGCCTTGAATGTTTTAGTTGTGTTGCTGTCTATGCAGGGTCAGAAAGCTTTTGGATTTCATCAAAAAATATCTTCATTTGTGTTCCGAAGATGAACGAAGGTTTGGAACTAAATTTTTTAGGGTGAACTATGCCTAATCCCCATCATTTCCACCTTATCAGTCATGACCTGCACTGCATTACCCACCTCGTAGTCCTACGCCCTTTGTGCTGACTGTATAGGGGTCTCTAAGGCAGTAAGAGTGGTAGATTTGGCACCTAACACCTCCTTTCTCCAGTGTCTCCCACACACTCTCATCTCTTTCCTTCAGCCACGGCTCATACAGGGCCGTTGCCACAACTGACGCTGCCCCAGTCTCAGCGATCAACCCTTGCAGCGCTGTCAAAGATGAGGCCTCTGCCTTCAGGGTCACCAAGTGGCTTCCACGCTGCTCCAGAGAGCGGTTCAAACTCACTAGTGCCTGATGCAGCCAGTATTTAGACGCCCCACCCGCTGCCACAGTAACCCCTGGACCCTCCTCCTCCACCGCATTCCATAGGAAGACAGGAATGACAGGTGCTCCAAGCTCTAGGCAGCCAATCAGAGCAGGGTTATCCCACATCCGCAGGTCCCTTCTGAACCAGAGGAGAACTGGGCGTGGTCCCGATGGGTTCTTAAATATATGCTGCTTCTTACGCTGACGACGCTTTTGTGACCTCGTCGACTTTGTGACCTTGAGATCGTCATTGTCTTTATTTGTATTTTTAATGGCGCATGTGGTTTTATGTATTTCAGTATCAAGTGTCCATTTTGAAACAGCCTCGTTCTCTGGTACTACAGCTCCATCTTTGACGACTGACTGATTAACACCCGAAGTTAGTGTAGTTATGTCGGCGTAGCTTTTGTAACAGGGAGGCACATGAGGCGGATGATCTGGTTTGGTTTGTTTGGTTTCATAAACAGAGAGTGTCAAGGCCAACTCTAATTCATCTGCTTCATCCTGAAAAAGTACAAAACGTTTTTAACATACTGTGAAACAAGCATTGTAATCTAAATAGTCCTTACACACACACACACACACACACACACACTGTTAAAAAGCTTGGGGTCAGCAGGTTTTATTGTTTTTGAAAGTTTTTAACATTTATTCGAACAAAAATCTGTATTACAATGGAAAATAACTGTATTCTGTTTGAATATACACTACAAGTCAAAAGTTTTTGAACAGTAAGTTTTTTATGTTTTTTTAAAGAAATCTCTTCTGCTCACCAAGCCTGCATTTATTTGATCCAAGGTAGAACAAAAACAGTAACATTTTAAAATATTTTTACTTTTTAAATGAACTGTTTTCTATTTGAACATATTTTAAAATGTAATTTATTCTTGTGATTTCAAAGCTGAATTTTTAGCGTCAGTACTTCAGTCACAGGATCCTTGAGAAAGCATTCTGATTTTCTGCTCAAAAAACATTTATTATTATTATCATATTGAAAAAAGATAAATAGAAAGTTAATAAGAACAGCATTTACCTGAAATAGAAATCGTTTATAACTTTATAAATTTATATTTAATAATATAATAATATTTAATACAATTATTAATTTCTACAGTGTATACTGTATATAATGTTACAAAAGCTTTTTTTTATTTCAGATAAATTCAGATATTTGGATCTTTCTATTCATTAAAGAATCCTGGAAAACATTTACTCAACTGTTTTAAATATTGCTAATAAAACTAAAAAACACTAAAAAATATTTCTTGAATAGCAAATCAGCATATTAGAATGATTTCTGAAGGATCATGTGACACTGAAGACTGGAGTAATGATGCTGAAAATTTAGCTTTGATCACAAGAATAAATTACATTTTACAATATATTCAAAAAGAGCTATTTTAAATAATACATACAATAAATATTTCAAAATATTAATGTTTTTGCTTTATTATACATAGTATTATTTTTATTATATGTATTATAATGCTATAGATATCCAAACTTACACTATGAAAATAGTGAAATCCACACTATCCACAACTATGAAATCCACACTACCTTAGAAAAGTACTCAAGGAAGATTGCAGTCAGCTGACTGTGTAGATGTTCATGTCCGGATAAAAGGGGTTCGATCACGTCCAGAAAGTGTGTTCGGGTGTCTGTGTCCCCCAGGAGAGACAAACACAGACAGAAAAACCCGTCCGGATCCTCACGACCCAGCATCAGCTCTCTTAGCAGTCCATGGACCTGAGTCTTGGAGTTAATTTCGCTGCTTATAGACATCTCTTCGACCAAATCCGTCGCATTAAATATATAAATTACATATAACAATCATATATGGTATATAAAAATAATTTAGTTTGCGTCGTAAACATAAACTGACAGACACAATGTTTCCACGAACCGCGTTACAAAACGAATGAATGAATGATGAGTTGACAGGTTACACAAGCAGCTGCTGCGGGCGTTTCATAACAACCGACTGTAACTTTATCAATTCCGTTTTATTTCTGTTTATACCACATCCATTTGTGTCATTATTGAAAACGGATTTATTGATGAGTTGATTACTTACATTAACTACAGAAAAACTTTAGTAGAAGCAGCATGATGAGTACGTAACAGCGTCTCCAGTGACTTTAGAGGGGCGGTGCTGAACGAGGCGTCTGGCCAATCCTGGTCGAGCATCTTGCAGCTGCTCCTCCCCCTCAGTGAGGCACGTGTTAATCCAAACAAATGAGAGCCAATCAATCAGGAGCATTTAGGGAGAGAAACATTGAATAAACATTTCAAAAACATTTTCTGTAATTACCTCTGTACCTTTCTCTTTTCCTGTTAGAAAGTGCAGATATAAGATGACTTTTGACCTATTTTTTTTTTTATATTATTCAGCCATTTATAATAAGGAAAGAAATGACAGTATATAAAATAAAATAAATTAAAAAACATTTAAAAATAGATATACACTACCAGTCAAAAGTTTGGACACACCCACACATTTCATGTTTTTTTTAAAGATGTCTCTTAAGCTCATCAAGCCTGCATTTATTTGATCAAAAACACAGAAAAAAATGTAATATTGCAAAATCTTATTACAATATAAAATAATGGTTTTTGTTTTAATATACTTTACAATATAATTGATTCAATATACAATATAATATAGTGTCATTATCAATTTTTCATATTATCAACGTTGGAAACAGTTGTGCTGCCAAATATTTTTTTGCAACCTGTGATTCATTTTTCAGGATTGTTTGATAAATAACAAGTTAAAAAGAACAGCATTTATTCAAAATATAAATCTTTTCTAACAATGTAAATTTATGCTATCACTTTTTTATTAATTTAACACATCCTTGGTGAATAAAAGTATAAATTTCTTTAAAAAAAAAAAAAAAGAAATTTACTGACCCCAAACTTTTGAACCTTTCTATTTTAAATAAATGCTGTTCTTTTTTTTAACCTTTTATTGATCAAAAAATCCTGAAAAATGAATCACAGGCTCAAAAAATAAAAAAAAATAAAAAATAAAATAAAAATAAAAAAAATTAAGCAGTGCAACTGTTTCCAGCACTGATAATAAATCAGCATATTAGAATGATTTTTGAAGGAACATGTGACACTGAAGACTGGAGTAATGATTCTGGAAATTCAACTTTAATTACAGATATAAATTACATTTTAATGTATATTAATATAGAAAAACATTGATTTACATCGTAATAATATTTCACAATATAATTTTTTTTTTTCTGTATTTTTGATCAAGTGAAAACAGCCTTGATGAGCGTAAGAAACTTCTTTAAAAAACATTAAAGAGAGGGTGTGTCCAAACTTTTGACTGGTAGTTTATATTTATTATTAATTTATTTTTAAATGAATATACTCATTTATGCATACATTAATATATATAGTAGTAGTCAACATTTGAATGGGATCAAAAAAGTTATCAAAGAACGGGTATTGTTTTAGTTTTAGGACAACTTTGATGAAAGGTTTTGATCCTCTTTAAATGCTGACTACTGTACATACATACATACATACACATATATATATGATTAAGCATTTTACTTGTTGAAAATGAACAATTTATAATTTGTATTTATTTATTTAAATTTGAGAGACTTTTATGCTTTTAATTTGTGAATGTTGATATTTGAAGTGTTTTGGAGAGACCGTAGTTTAGTGATTTTACCAGCAGAGGGTGACGGTCTAATGTGACCTATACTGTAATAATACCAATAGACAGTGGCAATAAGTATTATTTCCTATGTATGTATGTATCTATATATGTACACTACCAGTTAAATGTTTTTGAACAGTAAGATTTTTAATGTTTTTTAAAGAATAATTTTCTGCTCACCAAGCCTGCATTTATTTGATCCAAAATCAGAAATATTGTGAAATATTTTTACTATTTAAAATAACTGCTTTCTATTTAAATATATATTATAAAATGTCATTTTTTTCTGTGATCAACTCAAAATTTTCAGCATCATTACTCCAGTCACGTGATACTTCAAAAATCATTCTAATGTGCTAATTTGCTGATCAAGAAAAATTTTATTATTATTATTATTAATAATAATAATAAATTAGAATATCAAAATGAGTTCTGAAGGGTCATATGACTGGAGTAATGATGCTAACAATTCAGCTTTAAAATCACATGAATAAATTACATTTTAAAATATATTTACATAGAAACCAGTTATTTTAAATAGTAAAAACATTATCAAATTTTACTGTTTTTGCTGTACTTTGGAGCAAATAAATGCAGGCTTGGTGAGCAGAAGAGACTTATTTATAAACATTAAAAATACTACTGTTCAAAACCTTTTGACTGGTAGTGTATGTAGGCTGTATGTATTCAGCTGGCTGATAAATATGTACTGGTGGTCAATAATAAATATTTTTTATTTCTATTAAATATATGGTAACCCTTAAACATTGTACAAATACAGGTATTTTACTGGTTCAATAATTAAGCAATAAAAATTAAACGGCTAAGTGGTTTCAGCGCTCTTTTAAAACATATCCATTGACTCTCTTTGAAGCTCAGACATAGATATACTCACACACAGAGACACACATCCACAGCACATGATGTAAAACAATGTGTTACTATCTTTTTCTTTCATGTGTATTGACTTACAAGTGGACTAAAGCCTTTCTAAAGAGGAACAAATAGCTTTAAAATGAAAATTGAACAGGGAGCTTGTGTTTGAGGACAGTGTAATCAATAATGTTTAGACGGTAGAACAAGTCTAACAGACAGCAGATCAATACAGACGAGCCCCCGCCTCCCTCCGCTCTGTCCCACTGACCTCATCGTATGATCTGATCAGCTCTTTATTTAAAGCTCAGCGGCTGCTGAGTGAAGGGCCGATTAGAGAGAAAGAGACTGAGAGTGGCCAGAAAGCAGTTAACCACTTCATTGGGTGAAAAAAAAAAAACAACAACCTCTGAATGTCATACAAAAACACAAATAAACTAGATTTGTATGTCATCCAAAGAAAATGTGAGTGGACACTGCTCTTTAAAAAATGTGAAAAGCACATTATTAATATTATATGAAATATAACGCTGTTTAAATCATACATTTTGACCCTGCACCACAAAACCAGTTTTAAGTAGCACAGGTATATTTATCGTGCCCAAAATACTTTGGGTCAAAATTATTGATTTTTCTTTTATGCCAAAAACCATTAGAATATTAAGTAAAGGTCATGTTCCATGAAGATATTTGTGACCCTGGACCACAAAACCAGTCTTAAGTAGCATGGGTATATTTGTAGCAATAGCCAATAATACATTGTATGGGTCAAAATGATCAATTTTTCTTTTATGCCAAAAATCATTAGGATATTCAATAAAGATCATGTTCGATGAAGATATTTTGTAAATTTCTTACTGTAAATATATCAAAACTTAATTATTGATTAGTAATATGCATTGCTAAGAACTTCATCTGGACAATTTTTAAGGTGATTTTCTCAATATTTAGATTTTTTTTGCACCCTCAGATTCCAGATTTTCAAATAGTTGTCTCTCTGCCACATATTGTCCTATCCTAACAAACCATATGTCCATGGAAAGCTTATTAATTCAGCTTTTCAGATAATGATAAAGGTTTTGTGGTCACATTTTGTAAATTTCCTACCATAAATATATCAAAACTTAATTTTTGATTAATAATATGCATTGCTAAGAACTTCATTTGGACAACTTTAAAGGTAATTATTTTTATTATTTAGATTTTTCTTCACCCTCAGATTTCAGATTTTCAAATAGTTGTATCTTGGCTAAATATTGTCGTATCCTATCAAACCATACATCACTTTGTCGCCATCTCTGTTTGAAATCTGAAATTGCGGTTATTTGCGGAATTATACAGTTTACGTGGGTTGTGCGTCGACTCGGCTCAGCGCGGATGAATCTAATGTTTTGAGGAGAATTTGTGGGCTGTCAGTCAACGCACCAGTGTGGATATTTTCTGTACTTCGGAATTAGAAGTATGTCCAAAAATAAGAAGTTGCACTGGAAAATGTTATCTGAACAAGTAAGTGCCTGCCAGTTTTGTTTCGACCAACTTAAAAAAAAGTTTTACAATAAATCGTGTCGTAATTAAATTTAACGATCGCAAAATTAGGGTTAGCCTTTAATCCGACTAGCAACTATGTAACAATGTACAGAACGTTCCTTTAAAAATGATTGAGTAAATATTTAGTAATATTATCTATTTGACTGCACTAACACCAGATGAGAACAAACTTAAAACTGAGTCGATTTAAATAAAGAGGGTATGCATTTACATCACGATTTGGTCAGTTACCCGGATGCATGGTCATACTGAAGGATGTAATGTACTACTGAATATGTTGTAATGCTAATTTATGCTGTCTAAATCATGGGAAAAGTGTGTGGAAGCTGCTAAATCATATAGAGAAGACTTAGTAAGCAGGAAAGGGCACAATATTTTGACAAATTAAAGTTAATAGGTGGCAAAGATACATATGAGCAGTGTTAATTAAGATATTAGCCTAATATTTCACCAACCTGACTGGAAATGATAAGAACAAACATGAATGTTGTCAAAATTCTTGTCCTGGAAATCCTGGTTCAGTTTAGCCAACCACAAACTTCTTTTGTGTTTTTTCCACTCTTCTCCTTGATTTGTTATAACTTTTGGCTGTCTATAGTACTCCATATGTTTTTCTAGATTAGTACAGACCAAAACATGACAATACTTGACCATTTTTACAGCAGCAATAATCAGCAAACTATGACACTACTGTTTTATGTAGAACTGCTTTATAACTGAAACTGAATTTGACTAATACCTTAATAATTTTACAACATGAACATTATTTTTTTTTTCTATGTATTACTATAAAGCTACATTGACACAGTTTGTATTTTATTAAGCGTATTTTATATGACTTGACATAAACACCACATCTCAGTTTAATTTATTCAGATGAAAATGCTTGGTTGTCAAACAACACGCTTTGCAGGAAAAACAGACTGAGCGGAAGAAATCAAAGGAAATAAAAAGATGGGTAAAGGAAATAAAGCTATCAAGGCGTGTAAGTGGAGTCATATACGGAGCGTGTTGCCATGGAAATGCAGAGAGCGATTTCAATTGGCTGCTTTGAGTCTGACCTCTGATTTGAGTGAATGCTCATTCAGAGTCATATGAGGTGACATCTTTCTCCAGTGCTGATGGCCTCAACCCAACATCTTGGACAAGAACGAATGTACTGTGCTGTTTGCTTTTTATATATTCTATACGTTCTATTCTGCATGTTTTCATGTGCAGTAAATGTATGTCTGCGCATCTGTCTCTCTTAAGCCTCTTTTTCTGGCTTTCTCATTAACGCTCCGCTCAGACGCTGTATAGCAGGTGACAGGGAGAACTAATCGCTCTGAAGATTAAAAATAAATGAAGAGAAACGTGTTTTAGAAAAACGGTGGAACGAACATCATAAATCATCCAGCCGGGATCAGGTTCCTCCTCACTGTCCGCACACTGACACACACGCACACACGCAGACAAATTACATTACTGAAATCACATTACTGCTGCCTTTCAGGAAGGACGCACGAAGGGGAAAAGAGAGAGAAGGTGACAGAGAGAGAGAGAGAGTCATAGTAGATGAGGCTTTAAAGTGACAGATCTGGAAAAGAGGAAAACAGCGGATTTTGTATCTAAATGCATGTGTAGACTGCATAATAATAACAATAATAACAATAATAATAATAATTTAATTAATATCATTATTACTATAAATATTGATTGATAATAATATCACTGCTGAAACACTGCATAATAATAATAATAGAACTGCCTAAATACACTGCAAAATATAACAATAATAATAATAATAACTATCATTATTTTAATTGCTATTATCATTGTTTGCCATTTATACAAGCTTAAATACATTATATACAATAATGATAATACAACTGCTGAAACTTATGGCATAATAATAATAATAGTAATAATAATAATTATCATTATCATTATTATGATGCATGTTTTTTCTTTGTTTACAGGGGCAGTGCACATTAATAAACATTGCTGTAAATGTGCCAGAATTAGACAAAAAGTTTATTTTTCATCTGTTGACATTTTATTACATATTATTATTACTATTATTGTTGTTTGTAGTTTACACAAAGTTTAATACATATTATATAATCATAAAAATGATAATAATATAACTGCTGAAACAGACTGCATAATAATAATAATAGAACTGCTTAAATAGACTGCATAGTCTATTTAAGCAGAATAAAATAGTAAAATAATAATAACTATTATTAAAATAGTAATAATAATAATAACTATTATTATTATTACGCATGTTTTAATGTGCAGTATGTCTATGCCTGTCTCTTATAAGTTTTTTTTTTCTTGCTGTTATTATTATTATTGTTGTTTTTATTTTGCACTCTACACAAGCTTTATTGTATAATATAATAATAAAGAAAATATAACAGCTTAAATAGGCTTCAAAAGTAATACTAATAATAGTAATTATTTGTGCTTTTTTTCATTATTAATATTGTATAATCATATGTTAAATTAATTAGATTAGGTATTATGTTGTTATTATACTCAAATAGACTTGGTTATATGTTTCTTATAATGCATCATAATTTAAACATAAGGCTAATTTAATCTAAATTATAAATTTGAAAGACTTTTTGTCACACAATGTAAACGCTTATTCTTATTACATCATTGGAAACATTTCCTTGTGGTTTTTTTTTGTTTTTGTTTTTTTTAAGTTTTCAATCATTCTTTGGCTTTCAGTGGAGCTGATAATGTGACTTCATATAGCATTTCCATGGCAGGGATTGAAAAAACATCTAGAGTTTGTGTTGTAGGGCATAAAAAAAATCTGCATACTTATCCTCACAGTCACAGGGCATTAGTTTAATGCTTGTGCCTTAAATAATGAGTTTGCAGCAGCAGTGTTGACTCCCAACCGGCACAGACTGCACTTTTATAACTGTCCTCTGGAGGTCACTGTTTGACAGTGAGTGCAGCATCCGCAGGACAGCAACTGAATCACAGCATGCAGAGAGAGAGGACAGAAAATGTCAGGCATTATTTGTGACTTTCTGTTATGGCAGTATGTGTTTGTGTTTATGTGCTCATTTCTCAGTGTTTTTCGGGAGGCGCTGTTAGAGACGCAGGAAAAGGACAAATGGACAAAGAAAAACAGCAAAAAATAAAACGAACAGAGTAACAACAGTAGGCAGAACAAGAGGAATCAGGGGAGAGTGTAATCCTTTGTTCTCCTCTATTCACTTGGAGCGCGTGTCTGACTCCCTATAGGCGGAATTTCATTTTGCAGCATCTCACAGACACACACACTCAAACACCATGTAATTTTCCCTCCAGGGACACTATCATTTTTGTATTTCTGCCTGTGTTTTTCAGATGAAGTGTGCAAGCGCAGGCCCTCTTTAAGTTTATTTTGGGTTTCCTTGTGATACAAGTAGTATTATTTTCATTCCTTCATTCCTTTTGTAATGCCTGCGTGAATAATAATAATGCGTGGCACAATTTATTGATGTAAACTCTTGATTAGAAGTTTTTGAGAGGGTCACGAAATGATCAGTAATAAACATGGATTGCAGTGCTGTTTCTGCATGTGTTTAAGTAGCTATATCCTCATTGTTTTAGTCCTAACCTCAGGCCGGTGTAAATCTGCAGTTCTCTCACAGACACACAGACACACTAGAAGATCAAAGCTTCTGCTTCAACACAGGACAAAAGGGAGCTAGTCATAAACCAAAAATAAATATTAAAGAAGGGGATTTGGAGCATGTACTCTATGATAATAATGGCCATGTCCAGTGTCATGTTTTAGGTTTAAGATTCTCTATTAAAAAGTAAAATGCAAAAGCATATAATTTAGGAAGGTTTCCATACACCTTGATGTGTAAAAAGAAAACCATAGCAATGATTTTTAATCTTAGGGAAGTACAAAATGCAAAGACTGTGCATGCTGCAAGTTGCTTTGGTTAAAGTTATTTTCCAAATGCATTAATGAAATGAATGGGTAAATTAAAGATAATAAGTAATCAGCTGTGTTGTGGCTTGCACTCAGAGTCAGTTAGACAATGCAAAATATATCACTTAACATCATTTAATTGCTTATTGTTTATTTATTTTTTATTTAAAGTATAAAGAAGGTATGAGACAAAGGGTATATCGTAGGTGCTGCAACTGCTCATTTTTTCTTTTCTTCTACCATTTTTAATTGGATCTCTGCCTTCACTAGCTCAATTTAAATAATCATGCGGTGTGACAAATTAATTTTTAAAAGTACAAATATTTCATGTAGGTTCTCAATTAACATGAGGACATAAACACTGCATGCATAATTAAAAATGAATTAGAAAGCACTGTTTAAAATGGTTTAAAACGGATCATGTCACACTGCAGAACAACTTTCCATATATGTGCATTCTTTTTTTAATATTTTAATATTTTTTTAATTCTGCACTTATTAAACATTTGCATGCATTATATGTCTTTAGTGTTTTCTATACTGTTTTAGATTATCTGTTAATATGGCATGTTTCCTCTCGGTTCCTCCAAAAATCCAGATCATGGCTGATGAAATTCTGTACTTATTAGTCATTTGCATACATTTAATTCATCTATTCTACTCTATTCTATTCTGTTCTATTCTCAGTACCAGGTGTATTTGTGATATTTTGATAGTTTAGATCATATGTTTTCTATTCTGTTCTATTCTGTGGACCAGGTTGGTTTACGATATTTTGGTGCTTTAGATTATCTGTTAATATTGCATGTTTCTTCTCAGTTTCACAAAAATCAGTATAACACAGATAATTTCAGATGAAATTTTGCACGTATTAGTCAGTTGTATACAATTGCATACATTTTAGTCATCTATTCTATTCTATTCTATTCCCAGGACCAGGTGGAATTATGATATTTTGATGATTTAGATTATTGCATGTTTCTTGGTTCCACCAGCAAAAATCAGTAGAATATAGATAAAGGCTGATGAAATTCGCACTTGGAAGTCATTTGCATACAATTACATACATTTTCTTAATGCATAGTTGTCTATTCTATTCTATGGGCCAGGTGGGTTTATGGTATTTTGGTGCATGTATGTTTCTTCTTGGTTTCATCACTACAACACAGATAATGGCTGATGATTTATTAGTCATTAACATACAATTACATACATATTATTAATTTATTCTATTCTATTCTATTCTGTTCTGTTCTGTTCTGTTCTGTTCTGTTCTCAGGGCCAGGTTGTTTTATGACATTTTGATGATTTAGATTGTGTTAATATTGCATGTTTCTTCTTGGTTCTATTCTATTCTGTTCTATTCTATTCTATTCTCAGGACCAGGTGGATTTGATATTTTGATGATTTAGATTATGTTAATATTGGATGTTTCTTCTTGGTTCTATTCTATTCTGTTCTATTCTATTCTATTCTATTCTATTCTATTCTAAACTCAGGATCAGGTGGATTTTATATTTTGATGGTTTAGATTGTGTTAATATTGCATGTTTCTTCTTTGTTCTTTTTATTAAATTCTTCTTATTGTATTATTTCCCCTATTCTATTCTATTCTATTCTATTCTATTCTATTCTCAGGACCAGGTGGATTTAATATTTTGATGGTTTAGATTATGTTAATATTGGATGTTTCAACTTGGTTCTTTTTATTCTATTCTATTCTATTCTGTTCTATTCTGTTCTATTCTATTCTAAGGACCAGGTGGATTTGATATTTTGATGATTTAGATTATGTTAATATTGCATGTTTCTTCTTGGTTCTTTTTATTAAATTCTTCTTATTGTATTATTTTCCCTATTCTATTCTATTCTATTCTAAACTCAGGATCAGGTGGATTTTATATTTTGATTGTTTAGATTATGTTAATATTGCATGTTTCTTCTTGGTTCTTTTTATTAAATTCTTCTTATTGTATTATTTTCCCTATTCTATTCTATTCTATTCTATTCTATTCTATTCTAAACTCAGGACCAGGTGGATTTTATATTTTGATTGTTTAGATTATGTTAATATTGCATGTTTCTTCTTTGTTCTTTTTATTAAATTCTTCTTATTGTATTATTTCCCTTATTCTATTCTGTTCTGTTCTATTCTATTCTATTCTATTCTATTCTATTCTATTCTATTCTATTCTCAGGACCAGGTGGATTTAATATTTTGATGGTTTAGATTATGTTAATATTGGATGTTTCAACTTGGTTCTTTTTATTCTAGTCTATTCTATTCTATTCTATTCTATTCTATTCTAAGGACCAGGTGGATTTGATATTTTGATAATTTAGATTATCTTAATATTGCATGTTTCTTCTTGGTTCTTTTTATTAAATTCTTCTTATTGTATTATTTTCCCTATTCTATTCTATTCTATTCTATTCTAAACTCAGGATCAGGTGGATTTTATATTTTGATGGTTTAGATTATGCTAATATTGTATGTTTCTTCTTTGTTCTTTTTATTAAATTTTTCTTATTGTATTATTTCCCTTATTCTATTCTGTTCTGTTCTATTAGATTATGTTAATGGTTTAGATTATGTTAATATTGGATGTTTCAACTTGGTTCTTTTTATTCTATTCTATTCTATTCTATTCTAAAGACCAGGTGGATTTGATATTTTGATAATTTAGATTATCTTAATATTGCATGTTTCTTCTTGGTTCTTTTTATTAAATTCTTCTTATTGTATTATTTTCCCTATTCTTTTCTATTCTATTCTGTTCTATTCTAAACTCAGGACCAGGTGGATTTTATATTTTGATGGTTTAGATTATGTTAATATTGCATGTTTCTTCTTTGTTCTTTTTATTAAATTCTTCTTATTGCACTATTTTCCCTATTCTATTCTATTCTAAACTCAGGACCAGGTGGATTTTATATTTTGATGGTTTAGATTTAGTTAATATTGCATGTTTCTTCTTTGTTCTTTTTATTTAATTCTTCTTCTTTTATTATTTGCCCTATTTTGTTCTGTTCTATTCTATTCTATTCTCAGGGCCAGGTAGTTTTATGACATTTTGATGATTTAGATTGTGTTAATATTGCATGTTTCTTCTTGGTTCTATTCTATTCTATTCTATTCTATTCTATTCTATTCTATTCTACTCTGTTTCTTGCTTGGTTCTTTTTATTAAATTCTTCTTATTCTATTTTTTCCCTATTCTATTCTATTCTATTCTATTCTATTCTACTCTAAACTCTGGACCAGGTGGATTTTATATTTTGATGGTTTAGATTATCTTAATGTTGCATGTTTCTTCTTGGTTCTTCTTATGCTATTCTATTCTATTCTATTCTATTCTATTCTATTCTATTCTATTCTATTTTTAGGACCAGGTGGTTTTTGATATTTTGATGATTTAGACTGATCTTATTAGTTCGTCTTTTTCTATTCTATTCTATTCTAAATCCAGGTGGTTTTATGTAATTTTGATGGTTGATTATGTTTGTATTGCATATTGTTTCTTCTCGGTTCCACCAAAAATCAGTAGAATATAGATAATGGCTGATGAAATTCTGCACTTATTGGTCATTTGCATACAGTTGCATATATTTTCTTAATGTTTATTTTTCTATTCTATTCTGCTCTATGCAATCAGGACCAGGCAGGTTTATAATATTCTGCTGCTTTAGATTATCTGTTAATATTGCATGTTTCCTCTCGGTTCCACCAGTAAACATCAGCATGATCTAGATAATGGCTGATGAATAAGCAATGCTATTCCATTTTTCTCTGAGAATATTTTTGTTGTTGTTGTTTCACAGAGCTAAGACCGGTTTAATGATATTCATTTGAGTTTAGGTCGACTTCACACACTCCATAGCTCGGAGCGGAATACATTTCAAAAGAGGGAAGCTCCTAATATTCAGCCATTAGCTCCAATAAACAAAACTGCCCTGAAGTATTCCCACCGCAAATGGAAAGAGAATGAAATAAAATGTGAGATGGATCCAAAATTATACATTTGTTCTGCAGGAATATGAAGTAATAAATAAAAGCGGGTGGTTTGCTTGTCCCGTGTGGAAACCAGTCTAAGCTTGTGTCTTAAAATAGAAAGCACTGCGAGCTCACATGTCTGTTTGTGCATGAGTGAACGAACATGCCAACACACAAGCACGCAAGAGCTTGACAAACATGATACCGGCACATAATAAAGACACCCGCTGGTGATCTCCATGGCAACGCTACCTGACAGCCCCGTGACATGCATGGTAAGTTTTATTCCTCGGTGATCTTACAGTAATATCACACCTCTCTCTCTCTCTGTGTGTGTGTGTGTGTGTGTGTGTGTGTAGGTTAGGAGATTTACTCTCTGCAGCCCTGCTAATGGACAGATGTGAGAATAATGTAGTGTAGAAGAGCAGAGATCCTGTAGCTATCGACCAAGAGATACTCGCACACACGCACTCACACATATACATTTTCTTGAACACCATATCAGAGCGGAGGTCAGAGGTCAGAGCAGAGGCTGATGGGAAATGTGATTTATATTCTGAGGCGGCCATGCGGCCTCCCATTACTGTTACTCACTTAAATGTGTGTGCATACAGCGAGTGTGTGTGTGTCTGTGAATGATCTGACTGCAATGCAGTTTGCATTTGTTTGGTAGCCATATTTAAAGCACACACCTCACACATTTTTCAATGCAACATAGTATGTATATGCAACCACAATGTGGCATTATAGGTAAACTTACAGAGAATTTGATATGTTCTGTTCCGCCGACAGCATCCTGCCAAAGCAAACATCTCATATCCGGTCATCTTTTTAAGTCGCAGGAAGTGCATCCGCTCAGGCTGAAGGGCACTGCAGATGGCATAGGGAACAAGTGTACACTGACAGGAAGTTGCTAAAATAAACACAAAGGAGATTTATTAATATAATGAACCAAAGTACCTTTTTTTGTATTAAAAAATCACACACCTGAACCACAAAACCAGTTATAAGTAGCATAGGTATATTTTTATAGATTGCATAAATTATACATTTTTCTCTTATAGGCCAAAAATCATTAGGATATTAAGTAAAGATCATGTTTTTTTACCACCGTAAATATATAAAAATTTGATTAGTAGTATGCAACTTTAAAGGCGATTTTCCTAATATTTAGATTTTTTTTGCACACTCAGATCCCATATTTTCAAATAATTGTATTTCAGCCAAATACTGTCCTATCCTAACAAACCATACATCTATGGAAAGCTTATTTATTTAGCTTATGACTGGTTTTGTGGTCCAGATTTACATATGTATACACATACAGTATACAGTTACATCAACTATATATATATATCAATTGTATAAATTGACTTAATAAAATTAATGTGATTGCAGTAAACACTGTCTAAGCGATTGTAAGTATCACAGCTTTTATGTCCTTTTGCATTTTCTGAGAAGGAAAATTGTCAAGTATGGTCAAATGTGTTAAACGGGACTGAGAATGCTACACTGGGCATTATCAAATCAGCCAAAATATTTCAGAAATGAACGTGCAATATAATGACCTCATTAGCCATTTTAAAAGACATTGTGTCTTGAATCACTGGGTATAAATCATCAATTTGATGCAATTAAACTGGCATAATAAATCATGCCTGGAATTTTAAATTGTGTTTAATATTCTCATCTATTCATTCATATTCAAGATTTTGGATGGCCCTCATTTTTCTAAACATGTCAAAATATATTTTACCATTTGAGGGTCTATTATGATAGTAAAAGCAATGTTTAAGACAAACCAATTTACATCAAAGTGATAAATAACCCTGTTCCACTGTTATTTATCTTACATAACTAAAAAAAAAAAACATTAGGAAAAAACAAACATACAGGATACTGTACTCCTATGAAAAATAATAATACAATAAAATGGATAATTAGATGATATATAGCTATTTGAAAATCTGGTATCTGAAGGTTCAAAAAAATATCTAAATATTGAGAAAATCGCCTTTAAAGTTGTCCAAATTACGTTCTTTGCAATGCATATTACTAGTCAAATTAATTTTGATATACTTATGGTAGGAAATTTACAAAAAATCTTCATGGAACTTAATATGCTAATAATTTTTGGCATAATTGATAAATTTGACACATACAATGTATTTTTGGTTACTGCTACAAATATACCCGTACTGAAGTTTTGTGGTGCAGGGTCACGTATTGCAACCAAAATTGGTTTGTTGCATTATTGTTGCACCTGTTTGCAATTTTAGGCCCCTTCCTTTGAAAATCATAATTTCCAGGGATATTCAAAGCTTATTAATATAAAGACATTCTATAGCCAAGAAGAAAACACAACCATGAGTTTCTTCTACCAGTATGTGTGCTCACATCCATTAGTTCTCTTCTGTGTACTGGGAGTTGATGCCCAGCTGGGCAGACATGCCCACAAGGCGGACTATTTTACCCTGAAATACTCTCAATACCCCTTGGTAATCTTGACGGCATGGCATTTCCCCTATACAAACCCTTAGAGACAAAAGGTGAAGAGTAAACGAAAAAAGGGAGCTAGCGAGAAAAGATTAGAGATTGTAAAAAGAAAGAGGTATCAAGACACACATAAGAGACTTTTGAATTGTTCAAAGCCAAAAACTCACAAATTTGCATATGCATTCCACTAAATGATATGCTAATCCGCTTGATTTGCATCGCAGTGACCTCCTGTTGCGAAACGCTTCATGCTTAGATTCGCCGAATGAAAGAATAGAAAACAGAACAGAAGGGAGTACAACTTGTTGGGGCCCAGCGAACAGGCTCGGGTGTCTCTAGAAGTGGAGTATCATAAGGGACATAAAAGCGCACTTGTGATCTTTGAATGGCAAGAAATAAAAGGCACATCAGAGCTGAAGAGCAGCGACAAGAAAACGCTATAGAAAGTTACTGTGGCACGCTGTACGGACATGAATGCCGAAGTAAACACGGCGCTCCACATATGAGAAATCATTTCTACCACTCAGCCATCAAAGAGAGCACATGGATCCAAAGTAGAGCGACTGAATGAGGGATGGAAAGAGAAAAAGGTTGAAGAGTTAGGGAGGGAGGGTGCGTGGGGGGGAAGGGCACGACGCAGAGTGGCGAATGAACACCATGGTTTTGCGAGGTTGGCACAGTGCCATCCACTCAGCGCCGGTGCCAAAGAGGGCGTGTAGGCAGGGTGGCATTTCAGAGGAGAGAGGAGGAGAGACAGATAACGAGAGAAAAGAGAGGCATCATCCTGCTGCCAATCCTCCAAACGAAATGTTCTCAAGCATCAAAAAGTTGGAGCTCTTTGAAGATCCATCCGCCGGCTCGTCAGCATGGCAACTGTGTGAGTATGCAAAACAGAGCGTACTTTGCGATAAACATGCGGTGCCTCTTAACGAACCTTTTATCCTTTTATTGTTTCAGAAAAGCGCACGACCTCGGAATTTCGGTTTCCGCAGGTTTCGCCATCCCGCATCCGTGCCAGGCTCTAAGTAGGCACGTCTCCCTAGAGAGTAAGCGGCACGTGCCCCGATGCCGATGCCACTCGACGCGGGTACATCGGCATCTGCTTTGTCATAATGGAGATATGCGACTTGTCTTGTTATTCACGTTGGCACGCACCAACCTTCGGCAACGTGCCAGGATCTCCGCGCCGCCGTATGCCGCTGGGAAGTTGGCGGTGGCTCGGGAATGGCAGAGTGCCAGCATGTTCCTGCGGTAACCAGCCCCCGACGCGTGCCACTTGGCAAAGACAAAGAGCCCCAGGGACGAAATACAAAACAAGATTGAAAAACACAGTGATCCGACAGCTTAATTAACACTCGCAGAGTTTGTTGGGTTAATTAGTGTGACAGATTTGGTGAGGAGGAATGTGGCAGGAACACTTGTGAGAACAAAAGTGATGGGCAACCCGGACTGAAGGAATGTCGACGGATGCCAGCGATCCGCATGCCAGCGGTATCTTCGCCAACTCTGTGCGACGTTCAACAGGGTTTGGAAAAAGATAAAAGGAATAAAAAGGAAGAATCATGAAATAGTCAATCAAAAACAAGTTGGTCGAGAAGCATTGAGGACACAACTGAGGATACAAGCAAACAGGGAGGAGCTAAAGAAACCACAGGCCTTGACTTATCAGTGACAGTGACTCAACAGATCAATCAAAATGCTGAAGTCATTATGGATAATGGCTTTTATGTACTGTAAAAACAGAAAGGTTTGCAAAGATAAACCACCAAAAGGATACATGTTGGCAGGTTGATGCACTACTTTTGCAATTTTATGGGCTTTCTAGAGCTTTCCAAACGTAAGGAGAGGACCTTAAACCATCACATATCGCATTAATGAGTGACTTGGGTTTGAATACCTGCTCTGAGGATCCTCAAAACTTCCTGTTGAGTCAGAGAGAAGAGGATGCCGCTCAAGGAGTGAGTGAGAGAATTCAGTCCCTCACTGGATGCGTTTGACATTGTAGAGGAGTATAAATAATGCAGATTTTCTCTCCTCCTCTTCCTTCTCGTGCCTTCCGAAGGAAGGGATTTACACACCTTTTCTGCTTTGAATCTTCGTTGGCATCGTTCTCGTTAAGCGACACAGGATTGGTTCCGAGGCGGGCATTGTTTTTGGCACAACCTTCGATAAACAAGTTCAAATTAGACATTAACAGCCTCGCGAAATGGGCCGGTTAATTTGCGGCTCCTGTTGTTTTTTGCTTTTACGTCTTTCTTTGTAGCAATTGTAGCGGACAATTATGTACGGATATGCTAATCGTGCTGTATTAATGAGGTTTGTATCACTGGGATTCTCTTTTTTACTCCTGTGGGGATCTTAATTTTACCTCATCTTTATTATGTAAATGGATTATGCCAAAAAAAAAAAAAAAACTGCACGCACACACACACATACACTAACACAAAAGGGGCACGTCAAAGGAAGAGGGAATAAGGCAACAGTGGAGGGGTGAAGGGGGGGGCGGATTGATAATGGAAGATACGCTCCTTCAGCAGCAGCAAAATGCAAGAAACTGCACAGAAGTCTAAAAGGATCTTTCTTCTCAATGCAGCACGTACCAAGACGCATTGAATTTTCAACGTTTCTTTTAGATTTTTCTGCTGCAGCAGTCCTGCGTTGGAGTGACAGAGCCGAAGATGGGATTTACTAGATGAAAAGAGAGAGAGAACGAGCGAGCGAGAGCAAGTGAGAGAGAGGGAATGGTTAATATCCTGCGCTTAATCATGGCACATGAGATTGGCTGTATGCATATCTCATTTGCATCTCATTAAATTGCTCGTGCACCTGCAGAGAGAGAGGGGAGAGGGGCAGAGGACGGCTCAACGAGAAATGAGGGTGTAGTTTTAATATGCAGACTGTTTCTTAAGCAGTTTTAAGAATTTCTTTTTTAATTATGGTACACTGTGGACATTAAAAGACTGTTTTTTGGTTTTCTTTGGATGATGCATTCCATTTGTTTTAGTTAATAGCAATATTTTAAAAATGTATTTATTTTCTTTTAGAAAAACTGAATGGTCTATGTATAGACACTCTTAATGTACTTAGATATTCAATGCCAGTGCTCAGTGACCCTAAATTCTCAAAAACACTCTCTGGGAGAATCAAATTTGGATTTTAAGACATTGAGGCATAAAACAATGCATATATTTCAGAGGATGTAAAGTCCAGCACCGGCCACCAGTTTAATGTATGCATGATTAGTATGCAGCTCTTTGCGTTCTTTAATAGAACTCAGGGTGAAGACTATTGTCTCTGATTCCAGGATGTGCCATCTGCCCGGCTGCAGAGACTGGCCTTCCTCTTTGTGTTTAGCACAATGGGCTATTCTACACTGGACATCCACACATAACTCAAATAAATCATGCCCCAGCCAACAGGCCACCAGAGGACCACTGCAATATTTTCCATAAAAGAAAAAAGAAGACTGCACGCGGCGTTGAGGAGAGATTAGGAAAATTAGAAATTTTCCATTACAGAAATATAATGACAAACACAGTTGGAGGAGAGAAACGGGAAGGAGAGGAAAAGAGCGAGACTGGATGGAAAAGGGAAAGTGAAAGGAAATTAATAAGTGCACTTTAAATATTACTCCTACTCACCTCCTATGTTCATCACAATGCATTTTGCTTAAATATTTGGCGCAAAACATGCAGCGTCCGACCTCCAGACCCAAGAACGGCCATTCTCCGATGTGACTTTAATGTAATTACTCTGACGGATATATTTAAATCTGTATGTAAACACTGGAGCAGCAAGGTCTACGTATGATAGAAATGTCTGCATCGATTACCCGCTATGAATGTGAAATGTTTAATCTCGTTAAAAATCTCATGCCTAAATTAGGCTCCCTCAGCAGCTTTTTAAATTGGGCTATCCATCATATATAATGAAGAAGTGACAGAGTGTGTATGCAGGGGGTTCTAATATAAAATTGTTTTAAAATATTCTCATATTAGCTCTGTGGCGAATGGCACAGTGATGTGGTAAACAATGAGACAGAAACCAGAAGCCAGCATAAGCCCTAATCCAAAGCTTTTGTATGGAGCGAGTCGGGGACAAACGGTGCTTCAAGGATTTATTCCCTTTTAAGAAACCAAAAGAAAAGGGGGTAAAAATAGAAAGAGGCAAAGACATGTGGTGTTGGCCACCACCTGGTGAGATGTCATGTACGATTAAGTGTGTGTTTGTCTGGCACACTTCATGCCGTTATCAAGTGCGGACAGCTCAGCGCAACCACTACACTGCACACTTTTCTTATGCTAATGACTTGGATAGACCCCTCCTCACTGTTGCCATACTGCTACCTTTTCCTGTAGCATGCCCACCTGTGCCACTTTCTAAACCCTAAACAACAGCACTACACATCTTAAACCACTCACCCTATGCAGGGTGTAGGGTCTCAAAACCATATAACCAACCTTCATACGCCAGACTCCCCAAGGTCAAAGGGTCAAAGATTTAGCATAATTTATCATATCAGTGCGAGATATTCACGGCAGCCACGCGTAGCCCGTTCATGCTCCTGCTGCCTCTGATTAGCATCTCATTTCACAGGCTTGATTCTTAAAAAGCCCCCCCTACGCCTCCTTTCCACTAACATGATGGCTCAGTTCCTGCCCTGTAGAAACAGATGCTCAACCAAAATATTATACGGCGACCGTGTCAAACTGACAGCGCAAACCACAATGGGGGGAAAGGTGTCTTAGTCAGCAAATGTTTGGATGTGGCATTTTGCGCCACAATAATACAAACAAAATTACAGACATGCACTTATAGCATCTTTGCATGTATAAAACCGTTTTATGACAAGTCCAGCATTTTTCAATGCTTACCATTTATTTGGTCAAAAATAACCTAAAAATAGTAATATTGTGAAATATTATTACAATTTAAAATAACTTTTTTTATTTTAAAAAGCCATTACTCCAATCTTCAGTGTCACATGATCTTTCATGAAATTGTTGTTATATGATGTTTGGTGCTTAAGAAACATTTCTTATTATTATCAGGGTTAAAAACAGAATAATGTACAGTTGAGGTCAAAAGTTTACATACACCTTGCAGAGTCTGCAAAATGTTCATTATTTTACCAAAATAAGAGGGATCATACAAAATGCATGTTATTTTTTATGTAGTACTGACCTGAATAAGATAATAAAAGACATTTACATATAGTCCACAAGAGAAAATAATGGTTAAAATAATGAAAATAATGACCCCGTCCAAAAGTTTACGTACACTTGATTTTTAATTCTGTCTTTTTAGCTGAATGATCCACATCTGTTTTTTTTTTTTATTATTATTGTTTAGTGATAGTTGTTCATGAGTTTCCATGAGTTTCTTCAGAAAAATATTTCAGGTTCCACAAGTTCTTTGGTTTTTTGTAATTTTTGTGTATTTGAACCCTTTTCAACAATGACTGTATGATTTTGAAATTCATCTTTTTACACTGAGGGACTCATATGCAAGTATTACAGTACGCTCACTGATGTTTCAGAAGGAAAAATCATGCATTAAAAGCTGTGGTGAAAACTTTTTGAATTTGAAAATTCAAGTAATTCGGATAAATGTAACTTATTTTTTCTTCTGGGAAACATGTAAGTATCTTCTGTAGTTTCTAAAGGACTGTACTAAAAGAAAAAAATATATATATTTAAGCAAAATAATAGACCTTACATCTCTATTCTGTTAGTTTAGTTTTCACCCCCGGCTTCTAATGTATAGTTTTTCCTTCTGGAGCATCAGTGAGCACTTGAACCTTCTGTAATAGTTGCATATGAGTCCCTTAGTTATCCTCAGTGTGAAAAGATAAATCTCAAAAGTATACAGTTATTGTTGGGAAGGGTACAAATAGACAAAATTGCTGAAAAACCAAAGAATTTGTGGGACCTGAAGGACAAGGTGCAGTTTAACTGTTCAGGACAAACAAGGGACTCATGAACAACTATCACAAAAAAAAAATAGCTGTGGATCATTCAGGTTAACAACAGTGTATGTAAACTTTTGAACAGGGTCCTTTTTTATAAATTAAACTATTATTTTCTCTTGTGGACTATATGTAAACATCTTTTATGTGAAATATCTTATTCAGGTCAGTGCTAAATAAAAAAATAACATGCATTTTGTATGATTCTGATTAGTTTGGTAAAATAATTAACATTTTGCAGATTCTGCAAAGTAAACTTTTGACCTCAGATGCATATATTTTCACAGGGACTCATTTTTTAAAGAAATTGAATGAATCCCCTTTCTAAAAACTTTTTCTTTCTTGTGAATTCTTCTAAAGCAATTCTTACTTTATATAATCACAAAAGAACAATATAATATCCAAAGAAAACAGCATTTTATAGACTTTTATCATTCATCACCTATATGACATATCCAAGGTTAAATGTATAGGGTTAAAGTCATTCTGTCATTATTTACTCACCCTTATGTCATATGAAACCCACATGAATTTCTGTCTTCAACACAATGACAGTGGACAGTGATTCTCAGCATCAGCCTGAAAAAATGACAAACATGCACTATTTTCCATATTTTTACAATAAAGGGGTTAAAAATATCTCTACGATATACAAAAAGCTGTGTTTTTGTGTTTTGAGTCAGTCACAGATTTGTCAGTATTCAGAAATGACAGAGGCTTTGACAGAATGTCACCAAAGCACATTTTTTTTTGGATAAAAGCTGCTATAGAGCAACATCTCCCTTATGAGCTTGCCCTGATTCCACAGCTATTTATTGTTCCTTTGCAACCTGACTATGTGAGTGAACGATTCAGTAAGAGAAAAACCCACTCAGATGAATTTCTCTGCCACGCCGAGTAAAGAACTGCATATGGAACAGTGCGATGGCGGCTGTGTGAACATTAGTAACCGAATCTATTTGAGTTTATCGGAGAATCAAGAGCGCCGCAGACCTGTGATAGATGAGCAAATCTAGTCGGCCATTAAAAAGTCATTTCAGAGACAGATAGCTAGCAGGTTCCCCTCTAAATGTCTACTGCGGGAAGCATACTTTAATGGCGCGCAAGAGAAAACAGAAACAATATAGCCTATTTCCAGAAATAGAAAGATAACAGGTGACGTCCTGCGGTTTTGCATCTAATGGGGTTCTTAAATGAAAAACAGATAGAAGATGGCATGTATCCACGGCAGAATCTCTCAACGCTCCCGCGCTAAGGAAGCGAATTGTCTTAAGGAACACCGTAGTGGTTTTAATGAGTTGGAAGCGAGCACTAGCCGGTACTTTCTGCGATTCTGGGAGATCATTATAGCTGCCTCGACCTGCTTCACTGGAGAGGGACAACATGACACACAGTCCGTGAATCTCTTAATGACTCAACTGAAAAATAATGATAATGCCGCTACAGGCTAATCTTCTGTGAAAAACATTCATGAAATCTGAAGCAAACAATATCTATTTAACAAGAATCATTTAGATGAAAATTCATTATCGTCTCTGCTCTTAAAGAGCCTTGGTGATCTTTTAAAATCACAACACACTGGCAGCCACCAGAGAAAGGTGCAGCGAATGTGAGGCTCTGCCTCTTTAAGAGGAAATCACAGCTTCGAGCTCATGAATAAAGATGAGCTGGCCTTTCTCCGCATACATCATAGATCATGTATCAGCAGAGCCCATCTATCAGAACACAAGAGGAGCTGAAATGCTCATAACGGCCCTGCGCTGCCCAGTATTAAAACCAATGAGATGGGGGAAGGGTCTCTCTGAAGGTACCACAATCCACTTTGTTTCGAAACACGGGTGGGCTTGGCGTTTAATGCAATTTTTACAAATGATCTCCATGTTAATATGCCGACATGCAAAAGCAATGATGCTGTTGGATCTTCAATCTATTAGGTCTAAGCAATTACAGAAATGATTCTCCATTAACCACGCAAACAGCACATAATGCTGTTTAAAAAAGCTCTCCAAGTGCCTTAAAGAAGAGAAAAAAGAGCAAAAGCCATCTTCCAAAGAACAAGCTTGCATGCACAAAACGCCTGACGCATCACATTTAGCTTTGACACCAACTATGCACAAGGCAGGATCTCCATATCCCATCCTGCTTTTTCATTTTAAAATCTGCTGCCGGAGAAAGATTCAATCTCTCTGATGCCATAAAAAACACGGTCGGTTACAGCTTCTATTCACACAGGGCCGTTAATATTAATAATATCATCCTCACTCAGAGGAAACTCATCTGGCTAAATGTCACAAGTTTAATTAATGACTGGTCCGGGCTGACCTCGGCTGAGGAGGAGGGAGTCTTGCAGCCCCTAATGCCATGCAGGCAAACTGGAATAATTTAGCATGTTAAACGCAAAGTCAATTAACCTTCCTCGGCAGCCAATGACGTGCCGCCCCCACTCGAACCGGCGTCATTCTATAGAATCATCTGCAGCGCGCCACCCTGATGAAGGGATACGCAGATGCATGAGTCATTAGTGGGAAATGGTTTCTGTTTTCCGCAAAGCCGCGGACTAATTGTACAATAAAAAACAATTAGTGCGTATTGATTCGTTTACGCCGTGATTTACCTCAGCTCAGACAGGATTATGATGCGCAGTACGGGTAAGTGCTATATGAACACCGCTGTGAAGCTCTTTGGGCGGGAGTTTTGGAACACCTCAGGAAAAACACGTCACTCGAGTTAAGCCTAATTAAAAAAAATATATGTCGAAAGCCCTGAAATAGTGGCCATAACTGTCTAAAATGAACCCTGGAAAGGCAATCAAAATCTCTCGCGGTTCTTTAGACGACGGTTAGTCCTGCCCATCACCCTCCTGTATCTCTCTTAATGAGATGTGCAGAAATCATTCAGAGACGTGATGTAATTTAGTCCTCATCTCCCAGCACGACACGCAATCACACAAGCGATCGGCTCCTGAGTGAACGACATAATGCGACAAACTAGAACTAGCTATAATCAACGAATAGTCGCGTACACTGTTAGAAACATTCCTTGATTGTAAGTCCCTTCGCTTGGTTCCCAACTAACCTATTTGCTCTAAAGTTACGCAAGCAGACGTTTTAACATTTTACGTTAAGTAGAAAGCTAGTTGATTAACATGACGTTCTACAATATAAAACATACTATACATAATACACTACTATAAGAAAAGGTAAATTTGTTGTTTTACTTACCCATTCTGACTGGATTCGGCTACTTGATCCTGATTAGTCAGCGGCGTTTCTAAATAAAGACTGTGCATAGAAACACTATACTGACAATTAAGTCAGGGCTTTTATGTTTTAATAATCTCTGTAAGTAAGCTAATAGAACAATTTAAATTAAATCAATATTTAATGTAATTTATGTATGTATTAGTAAGACAGTCATCCGATCATGGCAAACCAAACCACTTCTTGGTGATAGAACACGGTCTTAATCATGCTGTTGGTGTTTATTGTGATATTGACCAGCTGATTATCTCTTACATGTGACCCTGGACCACAAAACCAGTCATAAGGGTACTTTATTTGAAATTGAGATTTATGCATCATCTGAAAGCTAAACAAATCAGCTTTCCATTGATGTATGGTTATTTGGAAAATCTGGAATCTGAAGGTGAAAAAAATAAATTGATAAAATCACCAGAAAAGTTGTCCAAATTAAGTTCTTAGCATTGCATATTACTAATATGCAATGCTAAGAACTTAACAATTGCATATTACTAAAAAAAATAAGTTTATATATTTACAGTAGGAAATGTACAAAATATCTTCATTGAACATTATCTTTACTTAATATCCTAATCATTTTTGGCATAAAAGAAAAATTTATAATTTTGACAGTGTATTGTTTTTCGATTGCTACAAATCTACTTATTCTGCTTGCAACTGGTTTTGGGGTCCAAGTTTGAAAAGTAAAATATTGAAACATCGTTCAAAAAAAAAAGGTTATTAACATTACACAATTACCAACATTGAGAACATCGGATCCTAAAATTTACATTAACTTCCATTTAGGCTCTCTCACATACATACACAAAGTAAAAGGACAAAATATTTTTTCTCTTCTGAATAACCCTGTGCATTACATATATTGAGCACAAGTCAACACTGTTATCAACGCTGTCTCTTGCTAATACACATGAACTTGAATCTCAGTTTGAACTTTAGCTGCATTGATTTTGTCTCGTTTAACCTCCATTGATTTCTAGTGCTTTGGCTGATTGCCCGTCTCCTTTACACTGCCTCAGCACAGTAGGGTCCATGCAATCAGATTAAGGACATTGCAGAAATGCACATGATCAAATCACAGAACTTCGATCACTACAAATTTGGTGTGCATTTTCAGTGAAAATGTGTTACTTGCAACCTTCAATCTGTCAGACAGGGGAGTCAAAAAGTCTTTTTAAAAGACTGGGTTCTCCGAGGACCATAAAGACATGTCAAAGTATTAAAAGGAAACAGATTTTATTCACTTTGAATGCTTGTATATAAGAGGACAGGAGACATTAGCCCAGTGAGTCACATGAATAAACACAAGTGCATCATGAACATACATTATTTGGCGATCGCTACAGTAATAACATTTCCAGGAACACGCAGAGTAAACAGTCTCTCACAGCAGGTCCAGACTCAGGAGTGAGAGCATACGTTACAGTCCCCTTAGAAGTAGAATACGATGGAGAGGAAAACAAAAAACAACACAAAATCAACTGAAAAGACAAATGTGATATTTGGAATGCAAACTTTGTATAAATATAACATCATTGGTTTTCAACATTGGTTGGCTAAGAGGAGAACATAATGTAGTTCATGGAGAGTCACAGTCTTCGCAGTCGTGTCGACACAACTGCAGTGGAGCGGGGACGGGGTTTGTGGCTACTGACGGTCGTCATTAAAGCTTCAGCGAAAAGCAAAATCAAGCATGCATCTTAGTACAAACCTACATTAGCAGCACACTCTATTTCCTCAACAATTAGACCCAGTACATTTAGTAGAACAAACAATAAGAAACGAAATAAACAAACAAGATAACCAGACAAAAAAGAAAGGCCAGACACAGAGAAGCAAACTGTGTATTCTCCACCTCTATAATACAAACTACATTGGCTGCACAACAGTGCTGTCCCATATTTTCAGAGTAAGCTTTCTGTTTTGTTTTGTTTTGTTTTTATTTTTGGTTCTCTGGTTGTTTCATATATGAGGTCAGAAATGTTCTAATAAGTTAGCTAAAACAGTTTTCTCGTAGCTGGCTCCATCATCTAAAAAGATTTCCATTCCTTAAAAACAGTAATATTTTCTAAAGTATAAAGTTTTTTTTTTTTCTCCATCCTTTGTATGCACCAATGGTAAGACTACTTTATCTTTGGATTTTCCATTAAAGCAATACTGTAAGTTATTATTGTTTCATAATATCATCACTGTTATTATTGTTAGTCATGGCAAGTGCAGAAACGTTAAGAAATAAAATCATCATGTAGTGAAGGAGAAATGAAAAACTACTGCCTTAAAAGTGAAATTACAGTATTGAAGACAAAAGAAGAAGAAAAAAAAAATAATAAGTGCACAATCGAAATGTTCTGTTTAGAAGACAACAAAAATAGAAAATATCTTATAGATGTGCATCGATCTAATTCATACACAGATAGGGTCTTTCAACTTGGCTCAGTGCAGGAGAGGAAGTTGGTTGTACAGTGACAATTTTCAACAGCATTAGAGGGTAAATGCTATGTTTTAACGTGAGCATGGCTAAACAGCCTCAAGTGTCTTTGACTGGGACGATACAAAAGTTAAATATACAAGTAATTTTGTTTTAAACCTACCATACAATTAAGTCATTTGAATTCAACAATCTACGCAACACCAAAATGTTCATACATGTATCTATCATTAACACAGAATGTTTTTTTGTCATTTTTCGAAAAGAAAAAAAAAAGCTAAATCATATTTTTCCACAATTTACATCGGTCTGCAATACGCTTTGTGTCTGGACAAGTACATGTCCAAGAAAAAAGAAAATGAACATCTACTAGCTTAGTTTGAAAACAAATCAGAATTGGACGTTTTCATTCATTACACATTTCTTTTGGGCTTCATATATTTTCTATTGGTATGTCTTGTAACAGAACAAAATTGAGAGCTGTTGACCTGAGAGAAGACAACATCAAAATACATTACATCACTTCATTAAGCCAATAATATAATATCTTAACACTTGACAGGGCAAAAAATAGTGTGGGTGTTTTATGAGGGTCTGTTCAAACGCGCACGTTCTAAACAGACTTTTGGTTAGTTAGGTAATCGTGAAACCATCTTAGGTTCTTCACCAGTCTTTAGCTGTGCACCCTTTAGTTTCCAAACAGTTTACATATACTCAAGTTTTAGTTAAAAACCAGCATATTGAAATGGAAAAAACATTCTACTGACACTTGTTTTTGGTTACAAGCACTGTTAATGCAAGTTGGATCCTACAGGATTCAGTCCTTTGAAAACAGTCTGCCAAACTAACTCTGGGTCATAGCTTTCCCCAAGTGTAATCTACAGTGGAGACGCTTTGTTCAACTTTCCTCCTGTTTTTTTTTTTTTCGTGGAGTCTTTTCTGAAGCTGTCCAAGCCATAAAAACAATGGTTATGGAAAGCATCAAACCTCTTGCTCCAGTGTATTATGTCGAGTCTTGTCCCTCCTCTGACTCGTTGCTGTCGCAACGCCCATCCGCAGAGTCCATTGGTTTTACGTGACAAGTCTTTGCAGGGCTTGTCAGGCTTGAGGTAACATTTGAAGGCGAAAGAACATGATGTGAGGGAGAAGCCGGTGAGCTTTGGGAAGCCTCAGGTAAAGCTGAAGTCAGGGGCGAGCTTTGGAGACGTCTGTCGGGCTGGTCAGAATTGGTTTGGTTAGGGATGGAGGCTTCAGAAGAAGACTGGGCAGTTGTAGAAGATCTCTGTTCACTGGATGGGTTTGACTGAGAGGTAGATGAGGGACTGATGTGAGGTAATCGAGGAGAAGCATGCTCTTTGGCATTCAGTCTCTCTGCCACTCTTTGTCTATGCTGAGGGTGCTCCAGATGTTTGATGAGCGCTGCATTCCCAGTAAGAGACACCTCACAGGCGAGACAGTCGTAAGGGTGACCATCCTTGCCTTCTGTTCTACACTCAGTTTTGGAGACAATACAGTGGCTTAGAAGAAAGTTAATGTCCACTTCTGGCTGCTTAGCGTTGACAGAGTTAATGAACAGGGAATCTGTGCCATCGGGTGTGCCTTGCTTCTTGTCATGTTTGGATGAAACTGTGTCCTCTGCATTTAGGCGAGCAGAGACTGGGCTAGGTTTTGGTTTCTCTGGTAGCTGCACTAACTGTTTCTGTTGCAGCTGCAGTCTTTGTTGCATCAGTGCACCCTGCAGATTTTGTTGATATTGCTGGAGAATAGAGCCCGGGGACAGCCCCATGAGAGCCTGTGGCAATACTGGACCGTATGGGAACATGCCATCCATGCCAAACATGGGCTGCAGGAGGCCTCCAGGCATAGATGTGGGAATATGGGGAGAAAAAAGTGGAGGAAAGCCAGGCATCAGACAGGGCAGGAGGGGACTAGGGAGCAGAGCAGCTTGGTCAGTTTTCATTGCTGCGTGAAGAGCTTGTAGCTGAGTTAGGTCCATGGCATACTCTCTTCCATTATTTGGAGTAGATACTGTTAGTCTGGAAGAATCTGACTTCTCTTTACTTTTGCTAGAAGAATTTGCACGAGTAGCATTTCCCAGTGGAGTACTGTCAAGCTTGTTGGTGGGAATCCTGTTACTCTCAGTGTCATTTTCTTTGGGAGTTTGGAGTTCTTGTTCTGTGGTCTTTGGGGTCAAGACAGAGTTGGTTGTGCTAACTACATCTTTGTCATCCATAGCTGATATGACAGAAGAGGGTGTTGCGGTTGGCTTGCAGGTCAGCTCATTTACAGGAGGGTCACTGGCACCACCTATAATAATAAATGCATAAAATAATTTTGTTCATAAATTTGGTAAGAAAATTAATTTAATAAAGTGTAGGTTAGCCACATACCTGTTTTTACGGAAGAAAAATCCTCTGTCATTGTGCTGCTACCACCTGGTAAGCTTGAGTACATTGAAGACTGGCTTAGACAGTGGAGGGCAGATTGGTTAAGCCCCACTGAGCTCAGTATAGCTTGTGGTTGGACAATTCCCAAAACATCACTTGTCTTTTTCAGATGATCCACCTCTTGCTGCACCATCAGTTGACGAGTAGATACTGAACCCAAGTATTCCTTGTCCCTCTCCATCTGGCCACCCAGGGCCTCCTTAACTTTAGCAAGATGTTGCTGGGAGAAGACATGGTCACGAATAGACAAACAGCTGCTGTATTTAACATCACAAAGAGTGCACTTTGTCTTGGGTCTATCAATAGAAGTAGTCTCTGTGCCAAATTGCTTTGCAAGGCTAAGCTTGGCCTTTTTCTCCTTGGCACGAGCATTCTGAAACCACACCTGAACAACCCTCTTGGCAAGGCCAATGTCATTGCCCAAGGCTTCACATTCAAGCATTGTTGGGGTTTTATAGTCACTAAAGCAGGCTTTGAGCACTTTCACCTGCAGGTTGTTCATTTGAGTGCGGTAGCGTTTTTGACCGTGTCTGTCATAATCAAAGCTCTGACTGTTGGAGCTACCAGGGCATGGTGAAGCTGGATCAGCCAGGCTGGAATTCTCACTGTAATCCAAGACTAAATCATTATCAAAATCTTTAGCATTAAAGCTCATTGCAGGGCTAACCAATCCAGAAGACATCTTTTCATCACTTTCAGAAGAAGCCTCTCTTTCGGTGCTGGGAGACATGCGGTCAGTGCTGCCATGTTTAGCCTCTAGAGAGTCATTTCCTTCATCGGTTTTACGGTCATGGGCCGTGTTTGTGTTAGGGTCACAGTTATTCAGCTTGCTTTGTTCAAAATTCTGATAAACTGACATGGAAGGCATCTCAAAATCTTCCATACCATCACCTTTAATCAGTTTTGGGCTCAGACGCTGCTGATGTGAAGACAGATCCATGCCTTTGTATGCCGGAGAGTCTACCTCATCAGTGGAGTTCAAAAACTGTGAATAGTTGGCAAAATCAAAGAGATCAGATTTGATTTGAGAACCTTCCTGATCTTGGGTTATATTAGGTATTGCCACACTATAGCCTGCATTCTTTGCTTCATGCCAGTGACGAGATCGTATGTGAGCAGCAAGAGCAGTCTGCGCTTTAAAGAGAGCCCGACAGAATGGGCAGCGACGATGGATTTGAGATGGGCCCAGCGCCCGAAACTGGCCTTTCCTCTCACGAGCTCGGGTGTTCTGAAACCAGACTTGAACCACTCTTTTCTTAAGACCGACCTCACTGGAGATATGATCAAGCATCTTGCGTGTTGGATTTGAGTCCAAAAGATATTTCTGATATAATACCTCTAGCTGCTCTGGTGTTATAGTGGTCCTCATACGTTTGTCTCGCTGGGGTTCCTCCCCATTATTTTCCCAATCATTTTCCATAGAGCTGGATCCTGCTTTCTCTTCAAGTTTCCTTTTCAGAGAGTTTATGGTTGAATCAGGAATGGTGGTCACTGCAGATGGATTTGCCACTATCTGGGAAATTGTTCCTGAAAGCAGATGCCTTGCAAGTAGAGGATTAGCAGGATCGAACAGCATAAAAGGCATGTCTACAGGACGGTCTAGGAACGGTGGGGTGGGAAAGTAATTTTGGGTAAGAAAGTGCATTTGCTGGTGCTCTTGCCAATGTTCAAATGAGGGGAAGCTCAGTTTACACTGGATGCAGTGGTAAGGGCTCATATCTTGGGCTGGTTTCTGTTGCTGCTCAGTTGGAGGAATCTCTAAAGGACTAAAAATTGTTTGGGAGCTCTGTGATGGAGCTGGTTTTGTTTCAGATGTACAGGAAGTCTGCTGTCGTTTAGGAGGCGGGTGAGAGGGAATCTCTGTGCTTACATTTTGGATCTCCTCACATAGAGGCTTTGGCTGCTGGATTCTTTTCTCCAATTCCTCAACCTCAGAGTTGATACTAACAGCCTGTTTAGGGTCAGAGGATGCTTCAATTGTTTGTTTAAGCTCCCCAGTGAGACTTGTTGTGTGCATATGCTCAGAATCAGTGGACTTCACATTAGTACTAGACACAGATGAACTGGAGGGGCTTGAGCAAGAAGCAGTTTGTGTAAAGCAAGAGGGTCCAGATATTGGACTATGACATTCAGTCTTAAAGTCCAATGCAGTTTCATTCAGGTCATTTTGCATTTCCTCATCTTCATCTTTGTAACACTGATTTTTCTGGTGATTAATAAGATCAAAAATGCGTTGAAAGACTATGTTGCATTTCTTACACTGGAAACTGTTGTTGGAAGTACGAAAGTAGCGGTCATTAGACAGGTCTCGACGTTCACTATCCCTCCCTGTCTCTCCTTGGTTCTCAAAATTTTTACGAGCTTTTTGTCTGGAATTTTGAAACCATACCACAATCACACGGGTAGAAAGATTAAGGAGATTGGACAGTTGCTCAAACTCATCATCTTTGGGGTATGCATTGGCATCAAAAAAGTCTTGCAATACTCTTAGCTGGTAGTCAGTAAACCTGGTTCTTGAGGACCTCTTACTCCCATAATACTCTTGTCTTTGTGGTTCAGGTGAGGGTGGTCTAGAATCAACTTTTACATCTTCCAGTGTTGTTATGGGAGGGTTACTAAAGTTATATGGAGAATCCTTGTTGCGTTGCCGTTCTTTGAATAGAGTGTTCCGAAACCAGTGCTTTATGACCTTATGTGGTAAACCAGATTTGGTGGCCATCTCATGGATTTGGTCCTCATT
Organism: Cirrhinus molitorella; assembly: GCA_033026305.1. Taxonomy (NCBI): domain Eukaryota; kingdom Metazoa; phylum Chordata; class Actinopteri; order Cypriniformes; family Cyprinidae; genus Cirrhinus; species Cirrhinus molitorella. The sequence goes on along the minus strand of CM065127.1, from coordinate 6,110,315 downwards.
TGGAGAATTATTGATATCAAAATACTGACGCAGAATTCTAAGCTGATCATCTGTGATTCTGGTTCGAGGTCTTTTACTTTGTTGCTGTAACATGGCTGGAGTTAACTGCTGCTGATAAAGCTGCGACAAATCAGGAGTCAATCCAGCCTCCACTGGGGGCAGATGGACAGGGACCTGAGGAGTTAAAGCTTGCAAAGGTATGGGAGGCATAAGGAGTGGGGGGAAGAGTGGCAGTTCCATGGGTAAGGAAATTTGAGCTAATGGAGCCTTAACTTGAGAAATGGAGACAGCAGCAGGAGTAGCACTGAGTGTGGAGGCAGGAATAATTGTTTGCCCTGGTTGCTGCTGTTGTGGTTGCTGCACTGTGGAATTAGGAATCGCAGGAGGGGAAGGAGAAGGAGATGAGACAGGAGAAGCCTCTGGAGTTGTAGCTCTCAATGGAAAGAGTTTGTCGTATTGCTCCCTGTAGTCTTTGGCAAATTTCTCCAATGACTTGATAGGGAATATGGAATGATGAATCTGCTCTTTATGGCTCTTTAGTATCAGTGCATTTGAAAAAAGCTTCCTACAAGACCCACATTCTAGCTTCTCTGTATCTTCTGAATGATCCACCTCTTTAGTGTCTGACACATTCCCGCCATTTGGTATTGCTTCAGTAAGGTTTTTCTGATATCTCTGCTTATTTTCATTGTATTGCATGACTAATTCAAAACCAATGTTTTCAAGCAAAGCCTTTGAAGCATTCCCGGGTGCATCATGGGCTATTCTGGGTGGAAGAAACTCACCTAAACCCTCCCTATTGGTTGACATCTCTTTGTTTACGTCTTCATTTTCTTGAGATTTAGGATCATGGGTTTTCTCTCTGGTGCCTACATTATCAATTTCATTTGATTCTTCATTACTGTTATGTTCATCTGTGTCCTTCTCACATGGTGGACCATTGGTCAGTTTCTGTTCATCCATTTCAGAACGATTTGCAAGATCTTCATTTTTTTTCTGTTTGAAACAATTTTTTGGGACATCTTTTTTGGAAGACTCGGCAGTATCCTCATTTACAGTAGGTTTTAATGTGCTTATGTTTAGCCCAGAGCCTTTAAGGTTTACCTCTGGATTCATGCAGAACTCTCCTCCTGGAATAAGAAAAGGAAGAAGCAATTGCTGTTGCTGCTGCACTGGAAGAAGAGCCTCTGTTGCCATAGGAAAAGGATGTAAAAGTGCAGGATTGAATAAATGGGACTGAAGAAGAGCAGCCTTCTTTTGGAGCTCTTGCTGGAGATGGGCTTGAGCCTGGGCTAACTGCTGCTGTTGTTGTTGTAGTGGTTGTTGTAATGCCATCTGTTGTTGCTTGGTAGCTGAATCAATCATGTTTACCAACTTATTCCTCATTTCAGATGTCGAAGGATGACTGGTGTCTGGGTTTGCAGGTGTGCCATTGAGTTCATTGTTTTGTTGGAGGCTTAGACCAGCATTGTTCAAGGACGTTGCAGGCTTCATGGTTGCAGGAGTGTTGGACAATGCCTTGGCTGGGGGAGGGCCAACAGATTCAGAACTAGAAGTGGATGAATCAAGCTTGGATGCACGAGCTTTGGTCTGGTGCAAGACAGAGCGCATATGAATCTCCAAGGTTGAACTCTGACTGTACGCTACATTGCAAATACTACATTTAAATGGTTTGTGGTCTGCATTGTTGACAGGCTCTTGCAAGCCAGTTGACGTGTCCTGCAGAGACCGTTTAAGTTTGTGTAAGTGTGACACTGAGTTGTAGTGAACCAAAAGAATATTCTTCTGGGTGAAAGATTCCTTGCAAACCGTGCATTTGAAAGGCCTTGACGGATCCAGAAATTTCTCCATTGTGATATTCGGACCTTTTCTGAGGGGAAAAACAGGCTGTTTGGGGTCACATTCGACATTATCTTTAACCAAACTTGAGTCATTGTCTGTAGGACTCGACTGTAATTTTTCCTCCAAATCACATTCGTCATCATCTTTCATCCCAGATTCTTCTGGCAAGCCCTCCTCTTCACCAAAACTCTGATCCCCGGAGATCAGGGTTTCACCATTCATCATTAAACCACCGTAAAGCTGCTGTATCTGGGTTTCACTCAGTTCCAGGTGGCTTGTCTCCAGGTGTTTCCGAAGGGCCTGCATTGTACGAAAACTACGTTGACACAGGCAGCACATGGTCGCAGCTCTGATAGCATGGTACTGAGAATGCAGCTGCAGCTTTTCAGGGGTTTTGAATGCTAGGCTGCATTGATTGCACCGGTACTTGTAAATGTGGCGATCAGATATTGCCGTCTGAGATTTCTGGCTATGGAGCTGGTTAAAGTGTGTCTGGAGTGCACTTGAGGATGTAAAGACTTTGTTACAGCCTTTCTGCCAACAAGGAAAAGCAGCATTGTTCTCCTTTGTGGATTCTGCATCTTCTGACGGTTGCTTATAGATTTTTGCAGCCTCCAAGTGAGGTGTGGTACCTCTCTCGGGTTCAGCATCGGCTGAAATTTCTAAAGTGAAAAAGAGAAAAAGGATGGTTGTGAATTTATTGTAAAAAAAAAAAAAACACTGAACAAATAGTAAGATTTATACTAACCATCCAGTCTCTTTGTTTCATTAACATTTATCGGCTGTGTGTCCGAGTTGTGCACTGGTAAAAACATCTTTTCTGGCAGCACGTCTGAAGCAATTACCTGATCACAAGGGGGAAAAAAGAAATCATAATAGGTTTGATAAATCCATTTTGTGGATTAATTAATCCACAAAATCTCATTATTAAGTCATTTGATTGTTATCTCTGAAAATGATTGGTCATTATGCTGTGCCCCTGCTACATGTGTGCATTAACAATGCATGGTGCGAGAGAATAGACCCTTAACTTCAGATAGCAAAATGGAATCGCAGTCATGAACCAACACTTAAAGCAGTTCAAAGGTTAAGTATGAATGGAAGCCCTCTTTGGTCTGTGACAACACAATTAGCTAACTTTGGATGTGAAAAAGCCACTTTATTTATCTCCCTCTCCTTCTCTCCTTCTGTACCCACTCAAGTTTAAAATGTGTAAATCAATGCAACTTTAAGGGGGGAGAGGGAGGGGGAGCAACCAAACAAAATGGCTGCTATTTCCATCACAAAGCACACCATTTCAGGAAAGTGCTGTATTAAAGGGACACGAGGAAGGCACACAAGTCCTCTTCAAGGTCACATTTAATTTAGAACATAATTACCAGGCACGGTTCATAACGAAAATCACCTAGCACTGGCTCAGAACTAATGAAGCACAATTATTTTCATTACTGTATTTCAGTTCAGCTGGGGAAGGGGGGAGAGGAACGCAAAGTGCCGAAGAGAGAAATCAAGAGAGATGGCAGAACAGAGGGCAAGGAAGACCAAGAAAGATACGAGAGGGGAGAACACATGAATGGAAAGAAAGACAGAAAAGCCTTTTACGCAAGAAAAAGCACTTTGCGCAAGCTGACTGAATTGGCAAAAAATGTCCAACCTTTCAGAAACAGTGAGGCATGTCTGCTTGGGCTTCAAACAAGCTCTGGGTGCATTAGTATCAATTTATATTCTGCAGATAAAAAAGCTAATTTTAATATTCATTGGATCTGAGGCAGCTACCTCTCCCTTCCCCCCACTCAATGTCGTTACTTGTCTCCGCTCGCTTGTGCTGGAGTCACAGAGGGTCTAAACACCCCTCCGCACACGCACATACACACCGTGCCAAACATTTTCTTGCATAAACACAATTTTTACACCATATATAGGAATAGCGTTCGACTGATGTTTTTTTAATATCTAGAAAGCAGCATGGCTGACGGCCAAAATAACGTGTAATTACAGCAAATATGGTGGCCTACACAAAATTGCAGAATTTAACAATTTAACAAGCACTATGCATTAAGTAATATAAAATTCTCAGTAAATATCAGGTGATTGTTTAGCCACGGGTAAACATAAAAAACCCTTGAAATGCAAATAAATTTACAAACTGTTTTTTTTTTTTTAATATCTGTAAATTTTGGTAAAAAAATATATATATTAAAATAAATCCTAAACGAGCTATTTTGTTTCAAAAGGGGTTTAGATGTTTTTACTAGGGAACATTTTTTGCAGTGAGGATTGTGGATTGCTTTAATTCTCTACAAAATTGCAAGCTGTACATATGAGCAAAAATTCTAAATGTACATCATGCATTTATACTGTGTATCTTTTTTTCCCCTCACCGTGCTGATGAGCTTCTGAGTGCAGTCTGCAGTGACACTGTGCAGATGTGTGAGGTGGGTACGCAAGAGGGCAATACTGTGCAGTGTGTCTTGGCACAGTGGGCAGCGGACAGCAGGCTGAACTGCATGCTGGTTCATCACATGACTCCTCAGACGCTCAATATCAGTATGACGGAACCGACAGAACGGACACTGCCGCATCTGAACGAGACAACAAACAGAAATACTTAGAGAGGTACAATAACTACATACTGTCTTTTAAATAATACTAGGCTTTGTTTTTTTCTGTGCACAATGGTATAGTGATGGTATCAGATATGCAGTGGTATTAAATGTGACCCTGGACCAAAATGGGTCAAAATTATAGATTTTTCTTTTATGCCAAAAATCATTAGGATATTAAGTAAAGATCATGTTCCATAAAGATATTTTGTAAATTTCCTACCGTAAATATATCAAAACTTAATTTTGGATTAGTAATAAGCATTGCTAAGTGCTTAATTTGGACAACTTTAAAGGTGAACACCCTCAGATTCCAGATTTTCAATAGCTGTTTCTTGGACAAATATTGTCCTATCCTAACAAACATACATAAATGGAAAGCTTATTTATTCAGTTTTCAGATATATATATATATGTATATATGTATGTATATGTATATATATATATATATACACACATAGCCCTATATACATATATAGCCCTTATGACTGGTCCAATTTCTGGTCCAGGGTCACAAATGGCATTTAATGTTGCATTGTAATTTCTAGGGCATGCACAGCTACTTATTTTTGCTATTCTGCTAGTTGTATAAAAAGTAATGATGGGCCAATGTTGTTCATATAAACTTAAAAATATATAAAATTCATATAATAATATGGTATGTAGCATTAATGGTTTTTAAAGAACTTGTCCAAATAAATAAAATGACAATATCATGGCACATTTCCGTGTAAAAAATGTATATATATATATATATATATATATATATATAGCGGAGTGTTAAAGCAGACCTCTTCCTGTATCCGTGGCCGTTTGCAGGGAGATGGCTCAACCGACTCATCAGATCCAGATGAAGGACGCTTCGGACTGGAAGATGACTCGTTTTGATCTGTCTCCATTTGAATAAATCCTTCTATGAGTAAAACCAGCAAACAGATCATTTATAAGGGGTGCACATTGTTACACATTCTTTACAAAAGCAAGCTTATTGTAAAACAGTGGTTCCCAATTGGTGGACAGCAGGGAAAACAACAATGCAAATAATAATATACAGTCAAACAAAAAATGATTCAGACACCAGATAATATTTTTTTAATTTAGTATTGGGTGCAGAACACTATAGTTCATTTATGTAAGTGAGGATAGCTAAATAAATTAAACTGTGACATATTATATCTAAACATTCTTCATACAGTGGACTACCAGTAAAACTGATAAAAAATATGGGACCAAAAATATGATTTGACACTTTGACCTGACCATTTTTTGTTTTGATCAAAGTTATCTAACATTATCAAGATGAATTTGTTCTGACACAGTTTGTCATATTTTATTACAATTTTCGAAACTATAGCAAATAATCTGTGATTATATGAGAAATTTTGAAGATGTCTCAATAAATTTTGGGTGGATTTGTGTTGGATTTTAACAAGAATGCAAAATTTGGGTATTGAAGAAATATCAACTGAAAAATCTTTTGCAAGGAAGATTTTGTTAAGGACCTGATTTCTTCTCTTTTCTGTCTCCATGTTTATTTCTGTCTTCTTGGTTGGCTGTAACCTCAGTGGGAGAGTCCATCCCATTCTGATCTCCTTAAAAGCCAAAAAGAAACAAATTTAGAGTGCATCACATTTGACAAATTCACTATTTAATTTACTAGGCAAATGGTCACTGTGTGAAATCTTTCGCGTGCATGTGCTATTGTAAAACAAGGTTGACTGCAGAATCACATTCAAACCTATAGGGGTCAGTCTCCACTAGCTCGGAGAGACCCAGACAACCTCAATGCTCATCTTCAAACATATTAACACAAAGACGGACCGACACAATACAGTAATAATGTACACCATCTCGTTTAGATTCACAAAAGTTAAAAATATTGATCCTGTACAGTAAAACATACAAAAGAAAAAAAAAAAATCAGCTCAGCATCAGCAGAGCTTCATTTGACCTGTGGGGATTTGAAAAGTCACAGGAGGAAGATAATGCAGCAGAGGTCAGGGGGGTCACAGACAAAGAGTCCATTTCAAAGCACAAATTGGCGAACAATGCCGCCATGACAGGCTTTAAAAATTATCTTTATACAATAGGATTTTGCACTGTGCTCAGTTTGAAACTTAGTTGTAGCTTTTTTGCTAAAACAGGCTTTTTTTTAAAACATATGGGATGACATTCGCTGGCAATATTTTGACAACAACCTTCAGTTTTGGCTTGATATTTTTTAATCTCGCCCCGAATCTACAAATCAAAACGAATTCAGAGAGTTAGAAATTCAAAAAAGCACAAAGATGCTCTGTTGTTCTTTTGCAGTGTCTAAAAGCTTCGACTGAGCTCCGTAGGTACAAAACACACAGCCTCGGGACACACTAAACCAGATACCCCATTCAACGCCCTCCCTCCCTCTCCTCATCCTCTTCTCTCTTGCTTTCTGCCTTTCTGCTTTCTTAGCAGAGTAATTGTTCTGCTACGTGGGGGAAGGGAAAAGAAGAACAGAGTTGATTTGGGTGGGTTTTGGGAAGGGGGGTACGGTTGTGGTATTAGGGGAAGGGGGGCAAGTGGAAACAAAAAAAAAAAAAAAAAAAAAAAGCAAGAGGGTTGTCATAACAGACCAATCAAAGACAGGCAGAGGTATCTTCTGGTGGTTCTTTGAGAAGGTGATTATGACAGAGGGTGAGAGAGAGAGCGAGAAAGGCCATCTGAACACCAATTATCCTGACAGACACGCTATTGATTTCCTATCAAACCAACACACCCATAAACACAGAACACATAACCTGAAACTGTCAAATCCGCTCTAGTTACGACCGCCCCATTGAGCCCTCTCGCTCAGTCATTCTCTCAAAGTCACACACACCGCGCTGAACCTGGCCAAAAATATTAGTCTATTGTTGAGCATCTCTCATAGGGAAAATCACAACAAAAGAAGCTTAGGGATGAAAATGTTAAAAATAAATAAAATGTAGTAGCCGAATACACATAGCACTGAAGGAAATCATTAAATATGTTGCATGTTCAAATTGTGATAAAATGAAAATGAAACTAAATTTGGTGAATTTGAAATGCAAAAATAACCAAATTTCTAAAACGAATTTAAAATCTGCATTCAAAATCCACATCAAACCTCAAAGGGAGGAGGGGGGGTGCGTTCATTCACTCTGAATGGCCACAACACATCTGCGTATGCTTCTTTCCGCATGTACGTCTTGGACAAAACAGATGGCCGTGGCTCAGCGTGGTGAGGTCATTTCGGCCAGTAATGAAGTGATCAGATGCACCCACACATGCTAACACACTCCAGGCGCACACTCAACACACACTTCATCAGCACTTCCTACTCGTCCCGGGGATCAATATACAAATGCTCAGCAGCATTGATCCAGTATTGATTATAAATTAGGCAATGCCCTGGTGTTCCTAAAGAGATCAATAACCAGCCATTCAGCTGCGGCGCTCCTGCAGGTCGGAAGCAGCGCTGATCCCATGTTCCTACAGGTTCAAATTCACACTGAAACAGCCACTCAAGCCTCACTCACCGACTTTAGCATTGATTGTACACGACACGCTGGCTGCTAACCTTTTCTTGTACACTGCGCGTCACCATTTCTGTTCATCATGAATGTAACACTAGTATACCGTATTTAATAATTTGTTTTCCATGTTTATAATTTCTACATTTTTTTACAGAATCAAGGATTTTAAATAGCAGGTCAAATGGGTTTTCGAAAAAAAAAATTGTGCAGTTTGTAACATAGCTATAACATTAGGATATTAAATAAAGATCATGTTCCATGAAGATATTTCGTAAATTTCCTACCATAAATATATCAAAACCTATTTTTTTATAAGTAATATAGAACTTCATTTGGACATTCAGATTGCAGCTGTGTTCTGTGCTGTAAAAGCAAGTTTTTTTTTAGTTCTCATTGCCAAAATATGCTAATGTGAAGAATCATTGGTAAAATTATTTTTTTTTCACAAAATTATTTCACAGAGGACTGCTTTTCTAATCTTGGCTTTGATCTTCTTTGGATTCATACCTAGTGCAGATTTAGGTTTCCAGTTAAACCACAGTATTACTGTCTTACTGAAATAGTTCTGATAATTCGCTGTGAACCCACTATTTCCTAAGAATTTGTTGATTAATGTAGACTGTCATTAAATGTAGACATATTTTGGTTTATATGCTTAGATGCATTTGAGCCTGTTGTAGGGGACTCCAACACAATATGTGACCCTGAACCACAAAACCATTCATAAGTGTCAACTTTTCAAATTTTTGATATTTATACATCATCTGAAAACTGAATAAATAAGCTCCACTGATCAAGTTCTCATATATTCACAGTAGGAAATTTACAAAATATCTTCATGGAACATGATTTTTGGCATTAAAGAAAAATCAATGATTTTGACACATACAATGTATTTTGGCTATTGCTACATATATACTCACATATTAGGACACTTTAAAATACCACATGACCTGCTCTTTAACAATAACTAATCAAATATACTGAATGTTAGAATTGAGAAAAGGGAAAAGAAACACCTGTCAGTCTTAAGGAATCTATATTGGGCTTTCTCTGTGCCTTTCCTTTAAAATGTTAATTGGCGAATGTTAATTAACTCATGCCTCGTTAGTGGGTTGCTCCTTTATTGGCTGCATTGACTGGCTAACCCTCTAGTTTAGCCTCTCTCTTCCCAGTGAAGATGTTACAAATGTGATTATTGGCAAGTCAATTAACAAAATCAATTCCTACCATTCTGTACAAAAAGCACACTACTCGCTCTTCTTTCTCTCTCTCTCTCTCTTTCTCTCGCACACAAATGCATATGTACATATGCACGTACAAACAGGCTGGGTGCCAAGGTCAGGCTATTGTTCAACTCATTAGCTGAGCTTATTCCGTCTTAGAACTAAATGCTAATTGCCTCCACCACCCGGTTTTCTCAATTACCCCAGTGTAAATATCTGCCCTCTTCTCTTATTCTATTCTTTCTGTTTTTCGCCTTGTCTGTCAGCCCCTCCCCCTCTGTTGTTCTGTTGTGTGTTTTAGAGCCTTGAGCGTCATGAGCACAACACACAAGAGACAGTTAGTCTTTTGATTTGGTTTTAAGGAATTTTCACTGACTTTCTAATCTGGCATCAAAAGCTGGTGTACTGCTTATGAGTGTGTTGGATTCTACTTATTTTCCTGCCTTGAAATGTGACTTTAAAATCAACTGGTTTAAAACAAATGTTTTTGTTGCTTTACAAAATACTTGAACTCATTTATGATTTACAAAGCGAACGTGCATGTGTGCCTCATACCATTTTCTTGAGCAGGGCTTTTTCGGATTGTAAAGATGGCACCAAGCTCCTCCTCATCCTGCAGGCCATTCTGGATTCGTTGTAGTCTGAGCAGCCCCTCCCCTCTCTGGTGGCTCAATGAATGGGAGTGCTGCACTAAAGCAAGGCTGTTCTGAGTGGAGAAATCACACAGCGCACAGTGCAGCCAGACATCTTCGGACTCCACTCCATCCAGCTGCTGCACATACTGAGAAAAAAGTTAAACATTAAATATGTGAATGAAAGAAAGAAAATCAGAAAAGAAGTTAAATCAATAAATAAAACACTCATCCAGCTCACATTTCAACACCAGTAAATAACATACTCAAGTACTTTAGCGGAAACCATATATTGACCATGTAGGCATAAATGATCAATATGTGGCTTCCTCTAATGCGGACAGCACAATATAGATCAATGCAGGATCAATACGACCCTGTAAAAACACCTATGTAGATGTTACTTAACATGCTTTGCTCAAATAAACGTTAAATCTCTCTCTCTGTCCAAGGTCTGGTGAAAGCTGAGCAGACAGATTCAAAGCAAATTAACCCAATAAAACATCACATGCACACACAACCACAGTGAGAAACACCAGTCCACTTGTTTTACAGAACTCTAAACTGATTAGAGATGTGCTGAGTTAATGGACCACATTAGCAGGAAGGAAAAAATAACATACAATCTATCTCAATTACCAAAGAGGCCTTACAGGCCTTGGGAAGAATGGCGTCAGTCAGGGCATCTTGTGCATTTTACTGACGGGAATATTAGGCCCCAGAACAGGGATCCTCAAATCTGGCTACAACCCTGATCAAACCCACCTTCCTGTGATTTTCTAACAATCCTGAAGACATTGATTAGCATGAACAGATGTGTTGGATTTAGGTTAGCTAAGCTCTGCAGGAAAGTGGGTGCCATTGTGAGTGCCAAGTGAGTTTCTGGTTTTGAACTGTGAGATTTACCTTATATAGTCTCAGGCTGGTCTCATGTCTGGAGTTCATGGTGTGTAGCTTCAGTTTCTCCAAACTGCTAGCCTCGTAGTCGCAAGCATTGCACCTGAGCTGCACCTGACTTCCAGCGGCAACACACCTGAGGCGCCACTCTTCTTCCTCCTCCTCGCTGTTTCCGTGTTGACTACTGGCTTCTCGAAGGTGTGCGGCTAGCTGGTAGCGCTGTACATGTTTGTCTGTCTGGCAGTGCAGTTGGAAGTTAGCTCGCAGAGGTGTGGCGTAATGGCAAAGGCGACAATGATGGGTGTCTCCGGTTGTGCTCCTCCAGTATGAACTGGGCAATGACCGCTGCATGGTCAGGTGTTGACTTAGCTCCTCAAGAGTGTCACAGGAAAAGCGGCCACATAGGATGCATTCAAAGAGTTTCTGTGAAGTGATGGCATCAGGCAGTTTACTCTGAGGTTGGCAGTGGCGGTAAAGCTCGGTGGCGTTGTGCTTACGCTGACGTTGCATGTGTGCCAGGTTCTGCTGCAGGAGAAGCACATTGTGCGTGTGCTTTTCGCTGGTCATGTGGATTCGGAGGTTGCGTGCCACATTGGTTTCATAATCACAGACTTCGCACCGCCACGACGCATGTCCTCTGAGCTTAGATGGAGAGGGGGAACTGGCTTGGGTGGGGTGAGTGAGAGTAGGATGCGAATGGGTTAAAGGATTGGGCTGGGATGCTGGACTGTGCGCATGTGACTGCGTCTGCAGGCTCTGCATGTTGTTGAGGTGTTTGTCTGATTGCATGTGGATGCTCAAGTTGCCTTTGGTGGTGGTGGAATACTGGCAGACTTGGCAGCGGAAGGGCTTGTACCCGCAAGAATACGTCTCGCCTCTTGCTAGGCGTGGATGGCTCTGCCCACTGCTGCAGTACGGGCACTGTTCAGACTCTGACTCCGGGTGCTTCTCCTTCATGTGGGCCTCAAGAGTTTGCTGGTACTTGTAGTGCCAATTGCATTTCGGGCACTTCAGTGTCTTGCAGGAGTTTCTGGTGTGCACCAGAGAGGCCTGAACACCAAAAGTGAAAGAAGATCCTTGGACATCGTCTCCGGCTGCAACGAAGCCTCCATCACCGGACACCACCAACCTTCCTCTTGAGGTCACATCTGAGTGTCCTTCTTCAAGAATAGGCTGACTAGTTTGGGTTAAGTTGGGACTGAGCGTAGGGGACGTGAAATGGCTATGATTATTGGGCAGGTCGGAATGAGTGACATCATGTCTGTCAACTTCAGACAACCTACCGGTTGGTTCCATTGCTATGGCGCTACCATTCTCTAACTGGTCATTTGGTTCGGTTGCTGTGGCACTCTCTTGGTTGGCAAGTTGTTCTGTAGTAGTAACAGTGGACAGGTTTGCCACAACAAGGGAAGCAGGTGCAGGGTCGTGGCAGTTAAAGCTTGTTCCACACTCTGACTCAGAGTTTGTAAGGGTTTTGGTGTTGTTCATAAAGCTGGTTGCTATTGTTACAGAGTTTGGAGGTTTTGAAATGCTTTGGTTTGACAGAGCAGCTTTAGTAATGTGCTCTTGTCCGCTACTGCTGCTAATACTGTGAGCACCGTTATCTACAGTGCTGCCTACCTCTAAACACAATCTCCTCTCTCCTCCCTCACTACTTTCTTCAGTCTTTCTTATCTCATCCTCCTTGCCTCTTTGTGTGCCCTCTCTTCCCAGGGTTGAAGGGTCTTTGGCAGGGCTTGGTACTGAGGTAGCAGGGGAGGTTCTGGGTGGAGAGGGCAGGAGAGGGAATCCTGGCTTAGAGGTCAGAGACTCTTCATACTCTTTCCGTCTTGCCGTGTCCTCTGCACTGTTCCCAGATGCCAGGTTTAACGGTACCACAGACTCACAATTCCTTTTTGGTTCTAAGAAACAGAGGAGCGGCTGGTCGCCTGAGCCGGAAGGCTGTAAAATGGCAGAGGTGTGTTTAAACGAGAGCAGATGTTGTTCTTCATCGCTGAAGGTGATGCTGTGTTGCCGAGAAGCGTGAGCCCTAAACAAGTGTGAACGGCCAAAGGAGAGCCGACACAGAAAGCACATCAGGATGGGTTTGGTTCGACCGGACCATGTCACTCCTGTCTCTGGTGATCCCGCCACGTCAGGAGCACTATCTTTGGATTGGTGGGTCACCAGAGCTAGACTATCACTGTCGTCAAGGTTATGCAATTGGAAGACACGAAAAATCTGTGGAGTGGGGCTTTGAGACAAGGAAACGTAACAGGTTTTAACAACAGAGGAAGGGGCACCTAATGAGGAGGTGGGTACACCGCTTGTAGGTTTACCCTCCGTCACGTAGGCAGACCCATCAGGCTGGTACAGGATCTCTCCAATAGGCTTCTCCACATCACATTCTTCCTCTTCACCTGCCTTCTCCCTCTCCGCTGCATCTTTTAACATCTCTCTGGTTGAACATTCATTAACTCTTTCTTTATACCTCCCTGCTAGTCTCTCCTCCTCAGCCCACCCCTGCTTGGACAGAGTTGCTGTGCTCCGGTGAATGGCTTGATCTCTGGCCAGTAAGAGTGGACTGGGTGCCAGTGGTCTGCAGAGCCCAGGAGGCTGTTGTGTGTGGGGGCCAGAGGCTCCATTGTTGGAGACAGAGTCACAACACTCCATCCTCTGAGCTACTGAGCACATTCATCCCACCCTGGCCTACAAAGAGAATGGAGAGAGAAAAAAAGGGGTAAAATTTAGAATCCAAAGTACGTTAAATTTGAGCAGCATAACAAACTTTCCTGTCACTATTTAGAGAGAAGCAACCCTGGAATGGTGAAGGAAAGCAGAAAGAGATCTAGACTGTGATCAATAGCTCTTTGCCAAGCTGTATTACTGAGAGCTGAATATTACATGAGAGACAATTCCTGGAATCACCAAGATCTGCTCAATTAAATGTCTCTGTCTGTCTCGGCTCCCCCCCATCCCCCTCCATCTGCATTATATTTCCCTTTAGGCAACTGAGCAGAACATAGGGCCGTGTCTACGGGGGATTGCCCCATGACAGTGCCTCCGGAATAAGTTCCCTATTGACTCTAGTTCCAGGTTTCTCCAGAGACACGGCCCCCACAGGCCTTGATCAGTAAAGCAGCTGAATTAAATTGAATTATATTAATGCAGCCTTTCACAACAGGGTTCAACTTATATTAGGTGTCTAAAATAATTGCAATTTGCATTAATGCTAAGTAGAAAAAGGTTCACATTTGGATAGGCATTTTAATTGTGCACGTTTGTGCTGCTGCCAGTATGTTATACAAATGCAAACATATGATGTTGCTACTTAAGCCTGCCTTGTGGTTACACCGTGGGCTATAGCTAAATAATTAAAACATGCTTATACTTATTACTGGATTTATCTACAGTTAAGTCACCTAAACAACAAGCATGTGTACAGACGGTGTCTGAGGAGAGTATTGGGTTTGTGAATTGCAATTGGGGGGCTAATTGCTTGGTTTCTAGGTTGAAGAGTGCAGATTCTTGAACTCAGATTCAAGCTGTTATATTGAGCTCTCTCTGATCCTCTCTACTGGAGGGGGCTAAAGTGCTAATGGGAAAATCAATAGCGTGAATGCTAAGCATCTTACTGGAAACAAGAGCAGGATGCTAGCACACCATGCTAAAGGATGTGTTCACTGATTTAAGCTCAAACAGGACCTAAAACAACAGGCTTAAAGGCCAAAAGCAGTGTTTTTAAAAATGAACACGGAAGTCCACTCATTTAAGCGAACACAGATACTGCCATGCTGACACAAACTAGACTTCCTGTACAGATCGATGAATATCCAGTCTTATTTGCTCCGTGTGTGCATGTGTGTGTGGTGTAATTAGTGATGTATCTCATTAGCTGCTAGGTTAATTACCCATCTCTCTGGGATACCTGATAGGGGGCACACAGCTGGAATCAAGACACATCTTAAACCAATTACTCTCTGGAAGCGTGTGTAGATAAAGACCAAGATGTCGGCTAAGAATTACACAAAACAGCACTAACCCTAATATGAACCCTGACACTAACAGTACCAGCACTAACCCTAACACACACACACACAAATATACAGGGAAATATTTAGCACTGAACTGAAACCAGGAATCATTTTCCTAGTGACTAAAGTATCCAGTTATCTGGTAAACATATCTACATCTTGTGGAGTATCCCTGTTACTGCTTTGTGAAACATTAATGACACTCCAAAAATATGCATGTGTATGTATATATATATATATATATATATATATATATACACACACACACACACACACACACACACACAATAGCAAGAAAGGTTTTAATAACTTCTAAATAGCTCATTTACTATTTAGTTTGACCTCTTGATACTGAACTTTTTTTTTTTCACTGAAAGGAAGTGTTTAACCTGACAGAAAAAAAAAAAAATACAGTATTGTGTGAAGCCCCGCTGTTCTGTTGGAGAGAGTTATTTCACATTCACAGTGCAGTTTGCTGATTCAGGGACTCGGCTTCCTGTTTTAATGCTAATCTAATGTTCCCTCAGTATCACAGCAAATATACTATCGCACAGATACCACCATACAACACAACTAACAATTATAAAACATGCCTAACATGTCTACAACATGACACAGCACATATTTAAACAACAGAATACTTGAGACATCGTAAAAAAAAAACACTTGAAGCACTCAAGTGTGCTCAGTCTTCATGGCAGCTATTGAAATGTTTGCTTTATTTTAATCCTGTTAAGCACATGCATGAAAACTGTTGAACAAGGGTTGAACTCTAAAATGACAGTATCAAATCAAACCAAACTTGAACCTGCTAACCCAACACCCTCTCTCCCCTTCACTCGCGCAGTCACGCAAACACATACACATTTTCTCCCACTGTATTTAGACAGCTGTCCTCTCTGCTGTGTGCTTGTCTTTGATCTTTGATTTAATGCCCCATTTCCATTAGAGACACTAGCCCATTCAGGAGCGAAACTTCAAAAGAAAGAGAAAGAAAGATAAAGAAGAAAAAAAAAAAGAAAGAGTGGAGAGTGTGTGAAGAGTGGTGGGGGAAATGCATTACTTATATAATTTAGAAAAGCGAGGCCTTAAAATGTTAGCAGGAAGTAAAATGCTGATGCTCTTCCTGTATGACATGCAAAAAGGAAGTGACAGACAAAAATGCAAGGTTAAAGGTCAAAAGGCCATGAAGCAATGCTGATGCTACAGCAAGGCTGTGACGGTGTTGTGACAGCTGTCTCCTTAAAAATTAGGCATAGTTGCATTTGCACATATCAGTTTCCAACAGGCGGTGTTTCACACATGCACACTGATGTATTCTGTCAGCATGCTTACAGTAAGTCACACACACTTGAGTTTCTAGTGTGAAAGTCTGAGCGTGATGTAAACGTATTGATCTAAACTGCAGCAAGATCCGGCGGGATTATGAAATCAATGCTACACTGAAAGAGTTCTTATTCATTTGACTTGATCTTATACCTCTGACGACGCATGGGAAACGCGTGCGTACGCTGCTCTTCCACAGTCAAAATGCAGCACTTGTTACATGGAAAGTGGCACTGTGTGCTAAAGCTTTTATCTGTAGGGATTATGCATGTAAATTACCTGAGTGAAATGAGAAAGGAAAAGAAAAAGCAACATTTGTGCAAGATTAACTCCTTTTAGCAGCTAGATCATAATCCATAATCCTGTAGAGCCGAATAACATGCAAAACAAAAATAGAATAGCTAGGAAATAAAAAAAATGCATTTTTAATCAGTGGTATTAACAAATTATTTATGGAACCTAACAAATTGACAAGAGATTACATTGTGTTGGAGGATAATTACGGACTTGCAATTGGGTAGTGGACAAATAAGATGATTTTATCCTTCAGAAATTAATTGGATTGCAAGAACTGGACCAAATTGTTTTTTTTTTTTTTTGCTAAAACAACAACTACATAGCCATGTGACCACTGGTGCATTATTTAAATTTTAAGCATAAGCAAAAAAAAATATATATATATATATACAATATATACATAGTTTAAAAATATAGCATTTTTAATGAAATAATTATTATACAAATGTGACCCTGTACCACAAAACCAGTCATAAGGCTCACTTTTTTGAAATTGAGATTTATACATCATCTGAAAGCTAAATAAAAAAGGACAATATTTGGCCAAAATACAACTACTTGAAAATCTGAGGGTGCAAAACAAATTCTAAATACTGAGAAAATCGCCTTTAAAGTTGTCCAAATGAAGTTTTTAGCCATGCATATTACTCATCAAAAATTAAGTTTTGATACATTTATGATAGGAAATTTACTAAATATCCTTATGGAACATGATTTTAATATCCTAATGATTTTTGGTCGATAATTTTGACCCATACAATGTATTGTTGGCTATTGCTACAAATATACCCGTGCTGCTTATGACTGGTTTTGTGGTTCAGAGTCACAAATGTATTTACAGATTTATTTTACAAATAAATTGTATAATTTTAAATGTCACACTGCAGTCACTGCTTAACATGTCAACTACCCAAATATTAATTTTACTATTTAAAGCAAAAGCTCTAAAAACATGACATCACAATAGTACATTTATAAAGACACCAAATGCAGAGCTATTTTCCCTCTCTCCTTCAACAAACCCAACCTTATTTTTCCATAAATGTAAGAAAAATGCTAATCACATACAGAAACACATTTGAAAACACTCTGTCGCTCACTGCAGGTGCTGTCCGTCTCCATTTCCAGTCCATTTCTGAGAAAAGGTGTTCAACATTCCTATTGACCTTTGCGTGACTATGGTTTATGCACCTTTTATAAACTATACTTTCAATCTATATATTCAACAGCCACGGCAAACAGCTCCCACCTTTTTCTGCCTGGACTAAAGCAGACAGTGTAATATAGTTCAATATTTGCAGTGAATTCTGGTGAGAGTTGACAGTAACGCGGAGGTGAGGCAGAATCACTGATCACCCTCGTTTCTCCCGTCCCCACACACACACACACACACACACACACACACACACAGTCTGTTTAAGGCGTGGATGGAGAGCAGAATTTGAACTGACAGGCTGGGCCCCCTTGCATTGTTCTCTGGCTGTGTGTGTGTGTCCATGTGTGCGAATGAGTGTGTGTGTGTGTGTTTGAGAGGCCTTAGTGACTGATCTGCCGATGTGCCTCACTTCTCCACAACCCCAGCTATTATTATGATAAACAGAAAAAGTCAAACCCCGAAGGCAGTGTGTGCACACACAGACTCACAAACGAACGCACACAATTCATTATTCAGATGTTGCAACACCTTATTTACAAACACAACACAATCTTAACACTGTCCTGCAAGGTTAAAGACTACATGCACTCTTAAACATAAAGGTTCTTTATTTGGCATCAGTGGTTCTATGAAGAACCTTGAACATCCATGGAACCTTTCAAATGCAGAAATAGTCTAAAAAGATTCTTTAGATTTTTAAAATGCTCTTCCAAATGGTTCTTTTAGGAAACTGTTTAATGAAAGGTTCATCACTGCAAAAACACCCCTTTGCAAACTATATTTTGAAAAGTGTACACAGCATAAAATCTGAATCTTGTATTTTTTTTCCTCACTATATATGAATAATAAAAATAAATAAATTTATCATACACATTCAGATATTTTACAGGACATTCACTAAATTTGGTTAACGCAGCTTTCCTTTAAACACTCTCATTGGCTCTGGACTATCTCTTTGACACCGCTACCCTGCAGAGTCCACTCTTCTCTTCTCTTGCATTGCCCTTTCATCCCATCTTCTTCCTTTCACCCTGCTCCCTAACTCCGTGAACTCTGACCCGCAAGCCAATCCTCTTTCGCCGCTTGTGTTCGTGCATTCTCAAAAAAAAAAAGACTCTGTGCTCGCTTTATTTGTATCTGCGTGTTTATATCTCTTACTCCAGTGTAAGCACACCAAACACTGATTTTATGCCTAGAAACGTAAATTGCAAATGTTATTTCTAAAAGGGAATATTCTGACATTAAAAAATGTTTTTGTTTTTAAATCAAGCCTGAAATCAGTGCTTGCTTTTATGAGCCCAGCTGCTCAAAAACAAACTATTCAACTATTAAGGCCAAAACTATTGTATAATGAATAAAAAAAAGAAACTATTTGTCACAGTGTGACAGATTCACAAAAGGAGTGAAAAACAATACCCAAACACACGGTCAGTCGGTCACACACAAGCCTATCCAATACACACACACACACACACACACACACACACACACACACACAAACAACATGTTTATCCAAATGAGGGCATATTATACATTTGTATTGATTTTATAAATATAATAACTGAAAATTACTACATGCCACTTCATAAAACATTAGCTGTATTTATGAATCCTTTTATCATTAATTGTTTCTAAAAACAAAGTATAGGTTTGTAAACAACACACACACACACACACACACACACACACACACACTAAACTTTTTTAAATTCAACTGAATTTATTTTGCATTTTAGAATGTAATAAAATGCACTCTTCCTTTGTGAGTCACTTTTAGGCTTTATTATATTTAACGCCTAACTTCTGGGGACAACACACCCACCCACACACACACACACACACACACACACAGTTGAAGGAATAAGTGCAAGCAGGCTTGACCAAACATGCCCAGGACATCAAGGCCACCTTAATTCTTTTTCTACACACCATCTACACTTCATTTCGGACGCAAAACCAAAAAGTTAGCTATCGGGTATCTTTATAAATAATATACGCTACTGCATCCGCGCAAGTGCGTCGCGACGCGAAGGACGCACAGAGGCTATACGCTTCGGATACTTCGTATCGTATCGTTGCAAGTAGGATCTAGACTCGAGGCTTGAGTCAACATTGATGCATTTGCTGAAAATGAGCCTGATGCATGAGTGTTGACATGCACAACAGCACTCGCCAAAGCAAAAGCAGCAAAAGAGCACACACACAAAGGACGCTACTTTACGTTTCGGTCTTTTTCTTATGCAACTAAACAAGAGGGCGACAACTCTTGGAGAAAACAGGTAGGAGAGCAGCAGAAGAGCTTTTCTAACTTCAAACTAAACTCGCGAAAGACACTGAGTGAAATGAAAGAAAGTGAATTACGTTCGCGTAAATGTCATAAACATGTCATGACAGGAATTAGTAGCTACAAAACAGCAAAAACAAGCAGTGATACAATATACTCATGCATTATGTAGTTCTTTAGTGCTATTGTTTTTACTCGCTGCGCTACTAAACGAACACAGAATGAACCGTAACGGTGAAGAACAGTCATCGGATAGAAACTTACATTTGGACGCGTCGCTTTGTATTCCAGTAAACACGTTTATAGATCCCATTCGCGTAGATGTATGCGCTCACACATCATGCCGCTGAAGTTAAACGAGGTATTTGACTGTTTCTTAAAGCATTTAAAAGGGTTTGTTTTTGGTTGTACTGCAGACGACAGACGCGCCCTGGCTTCTGTTCGAGGAAGGAGGAGAGAGTGAAAAAAAAAAATCAGTCCGGTCTTTATTCCTGCTAATTACTTTCGTGCAAAAAATGGCTGGAATTAACACACTGCGCATGTGCTGATTACACAGTCACGAGGGGAAGAGATAATTAGCTCCTCCTGGATCAATAAGATTCCAGGATGGGAGAGAGAGAGAGGAGGGAGATGTAGGGAGGAGGAGAGAGGGGGGAAGTGATGGAATTAGACTATAGGACAATTTTACATTTGCACATAAACAACAAACAACAAAGACCAGGATGAAACAACAAAGTTGCCGTGAAATGAGAAGCCAGATGATGGGGAGAAAAAACATTCACAGAAATATTTAGGACTTACATGGGATCGCAATATTGTGTTATAATCATATAATTATGCATGCTCTAAAAATCATATATAAACATTCTGTCAATCAATAGGGCTTGTGTAAACTTTGAAGCGCTATATAAGAAGTGCTCTTATGTTTAAAACACAATATCGATTTATTAGTTGAATATTGTATAGAAATGCAGTTGGATACGATGTTCAATACAATAAAGGCGAATGTAAAAATGATAAACGTGAGCATAAAATCATAACGGTTTATTCTAGCAGTCGTCGCTGTTCGGAGAAGAACACATACATATGAACAGACCTCTATTTACACAATTTCATATTTATGTATTAGTCCTACATAAATTTAATAATTGTTTTTCATCGGTGTATAGTGTTCATTCAAAGCGTTGCGTAAAATAACAAATATGTTGGATATTATAAACAAAAATGCATGTGTGATAATACGAGTTGTTGTTGTTATTATAATATTATTAATTATTATTAACTTAATTATTT
The DNA here is from genome assembly GCA_033026305.1 of Cirrhinus molitorella. Classification (NCBI taxonomy): domain Eukaryota; kingdom Metazoa; phylum Chordata; class Actinopteri; order Cypriniformes; family Cyprinidae; genus Cirrhinus; species Cirrhinus molitorella. The sequence goes on along the minus strand of CM065127.1, from coordinate 6,089,216 downwards.
ACAACAACAACTTGAAAGTTGAAAATTTTTCAAAGGAAATAAGACATCAAGCGTTTTGCATCTGTGTAAAACATTTAAAATGAGTACATATATATTCTTTATGAAAAGCATCTTTAAGGTCGGGTAAAAGGAGCTATGGCATATACACACAACATCTCAATAATAATCGCATCAATATTTTACCAGTAACACATGGCATATGTTTCATCTGTGCACGGGCAGGAAGAAAATTGTTTCCATTAAAACTTCTACATGAAAGGAGCGAGTGTTGAAGTGTTTTTCACTCTACTTGTGTCTTTTGTCATGATAATTCTTTTGTGTTCTTTGTGAATGTGTGTGTGTGAGTGTGTGTGTGTCCGTGCACACGCGTGCTTGAATGGCTGTCGAGCTGTTATGGTCAACGTTTCCGTTTTGTCATAAAAACCTACCCTATACATAAAAAAAAAAAAAAAAAAAAATTGATCTTTAAGTTTTTTGCTAATTAATATGCATGAAATGCATTTTGTGGTCTTTTAAAAAGTAGATATTAAATTGCACAGTTTCCTTAAACTTATGCATTGGAGAATCAAAGCGAACACATATTTCACTAGTAATTAAAAAAATATACAAAAATCAAAGCTAATGAATTAATTTTTAAAAGCATTTGTTCAAATTGAACCAATATTCTTTTCATGTACAATCGGTCACACACATTGTCATATTCTAATATTGCAATAAAATGTATGATGCGTGAATATTATATTTTCATGGGGAAAATTCGTATATAATATAAACAGTGTATTTGTGCATTTTTTAATTCTGTGTATTTGCAAATGTTGTGCATCATAAAATATTGGTGCAATAACGTTTTTCCCCATACACTAATAAATACGAGAGTTTTATTATTTACACACGTGCATCAGCTGAGCTGCAGAATCATGGTCATTTTTAACTCTATATAATGACGTTTCCTTGAACAGCCTTTACGAACAAAAGAACAGAATTCATCAGCCACAGATGGACCAACAGCTGAATACAACTTCTGATTCATGCATTCATCCATCTGCAGGAACACACTCACTGCTGCCTCAGAGAGATTTTGGGTTTGTGCTCTTTTTGGTTTATAATATTTATTTTTCTTAATTACAACGCAGTTGTAATGCGAGTTTAGAGTTAACGCACGTTGTAAACAAACATACTGCATCTTTTTTAAGTAAGCAAATGTATTTTGTACGCAAGCAAAAAGATGAAATATTCTGTCTGTAAGTGTGAACCAAAGATTTTTCAAGTTGGAGTAAATAAAAGCAAGATCTATTTTTTACCACACGATTATTAAAACGTTTTAATCTTAAATCTATTTTGCCTATAGTCTCAAATCTACTTAAATGTTTTTAGGACTCTGGCAAACTATACAAATGTGTTCGATGACCATATGAGCAGTATGAGGTGATAACAGAAGCAGGTGCTTCTGCAGCGCCACCTAATGGCTGCAATCATTTTTTTAACTGCTTATAGAGCAGAACATTTATTTTTTCCCCTCACTGAACAATGTATTTAATGTTAATGCACTGCAAAGCTTGCATACCATAATCTAATCGATTTATAAAACATCACAGGTAATTAATGTGTAATAATGCATTAAGCAAACGATACTCTTTGGCTTATCCAAATAAACCCAAAACACTTAAGTGATAACATTTGTGACCCTAGACCATAAGGTCATAAGGGTATTTTTTTTAAAAAACTGAGATTTGTACATCATATGAAAGCTGAAATGAGCTTTCTATTGATGTATGGTTTGTTAGGATAGGACCATATTTGGTCGAGATACAACTAAAAAATCTGCAATCTGTAGGTGCAAAAAAAATAATTTAAAAAAAAAGATAAATATTGAGTACAATCGCCTTTAAGTTAGTTGTTCAAATGAAGTTCTTAACAATGCATCTTACTAATTAAATTGATATATTTTTAGAATTAAATTTGCAAAATGTATTAATGGAACATGATCTTTACTGAATATCTTAATGATTTTTGGCATAAAAGAAAAAGCAATCATTTTGACCCATGCAATGTATTTTTGGCTATTGCTACAAATATACCTGTGCTGCTTATGACTGGTTTTGTGGTCCAGGGTCCCATTTAATGGCTGCTTCAACAAAAGTAAAAACAATATATTTTGAATAAATGACGAAACACCTTACCATATTCCATATTAAATAATAAGTAGATCACTCAAAATGATCAATCGCAGTGAGTTTCTTATTTTAAATGTGAATAAATGTCTGTTTTGAAGCTTTCCATTCATTTAAACATCACTTAGACTTCGTTAGTACATTTTGCAGATGAATTAAGAAAAATAAACCTCTTAGCATCTTTAAAATATATTTTTCTTATTGTTCGTTTATTATAGGTTTTCTATCTGCTGAGCTCTATCATACAACCATCTTTGTAAATCAAGAATTTGCTTAAATCTTTTATATGGAACAGGTAAATCAGAAATTCAGCTAAATTATTCATACCGACTAGTCTGTAAAATGTGTAAATTTATATGCTTAAGCCAAAGGTGCTTTACATAAATGTGGTTGGCAGCAGCAAGGCCAGGTCTTGTTGAAGAAAATGTGTAATTTCATGACTCATGTTTGAATATATATTTATTTGTAAAACAATACAACACCCCAGCAGCAGCTCTCATTTCTGGGAGGCATTTTTTTCACGAATGTGTGAGCCACTTTGCATAAACACTATTTCTCAGCTGGAAAAGAGGAATTGGAATAATACATGTCTGCTGGGAAATCCTATTTATGTTGCTGATGTGATACCTGTGTTCAGGATCTTCAGAGGTTGTGAGGATAACAGAACACGAGAGCCCTAAATCCAGTCGCTATTGATCTGGGGGTAAAGTTTCAATAGCTGGTAAATCCTACTGTGGATTTGAATCTTTCGGAAGGAAATTATTAGGGTAATTCAAGTGGGAATGTTTACCCCAGATTTGCTAGATTCTGTATCACTGAATGTTGCCTTGGGAATCAGTAATCATGCACTAAAACCGATGCGCTGTCCTTAAGGATTGACATTTCACACTATACATTTTATACATAGCAGAATAAAACTGCACGTTTTGAAGTGAAATCACACTATATTGGATAATGGATGGATCTGAATGCATAAAGCCTTGGATCTTGGCTGCATGCATGCGTGTTTGTTTATGCACGCGTGCGTGTCTGGCCCGCTGCCAGACCTCTATATGTCTGTGTGCCCCACGGCAGTGCTGGGGGTCACTGTTTTCATTGTGATACAAATGCCACCCTCGTAGATTAATCTAATGTGGGTTAATTACCCCAACATGCTAAACACACACACACACACACACACACACACACACACATAAAGGGTACTTGATGTGTTATGTTAATTCTTAACTTGCCTTTTTAGCAGCATTATTTATGTGCATTATTCTATTTACATTTGATTTCATTAAAACCATTATAAAAATCTTCAAATCAATCAATATGTGTTTAATATAAGGATATTTTAAGTGCATTATTCAATTTACATTTGATTTTCTTTTCTAGTGCATAATTAGCCTTTATTATAGAGTTCTACTTTCTAAAGACTATCTTGCTGTTATGTTTTAAGTGCATTATTCAGTTTACATTTAATTTCCTTAGTTCATATTTAGCTTTTTATCATACCTTATCATATATACATATATTATAAAAATAATATACGTGTATATGTGGCCCTGACCACAAAACCAGTCTTAAGTAGCCATTATGCCAAAAATCAATAGGATATTAAGTAAAGATCATGTTCCAGGAAGATATTTTGTAAATTCTGTACCGTACATATATCAAAATTTAATATCTGGTTAGTAATATGCACTGCGGACAACTTTAAAGGCAATTTTCTCAGTATTTAGGTTTTTTTTGCACCCTCAGATTCTAGATTTTCAAATAGTTGAATTCTAACAAACCACACATAAATGGAAAGTTTTTTTTTTTTTCAGCTTTTATACTTTTCATGACAAATAAATCTCAGTTTAAAACAATGTACCCTTATGACTGGTTTTGGGGGTCAGATGTATACATTCATGTGTTTATATATATATATATATATATATATATATATATATACACACACACACACACACACACACACATATAAATATACAGAGTACACAGAACTAAATTTTGTAAACACAAACTTTTATTTTAGATGCGATTTATCACGATTAATCGATTTGACAGCACTAATATACAAATATGCGCATGTTTAGCTTTTTATCATACCAAAAAATTAAGCTGCCATTGTGTCACAACACTCCCAAATGTATAATTTTTATAAGCAATATTTGGGTTAAATATAAATTCATATCCATAAGCAGCATCTGGTATGCTGTCAATCAAGAATAAATTAATCATCGAGAAGTCTGCATTAACAAGACACATTATAATGGAAGTCAAAGTGCAATACTGCTAATGTTTTGTTCTGTTTTTACAGATTGTGACATTACTGTCAATATATTTTAACTTGGAATTAAATAAATAGTCTGGGTTAAATTAAATTGTAAATTTCTTGAATTTTAAAATTTATGCTGACAATGAGAGATGATAATCACCTCTGAAGACACTGCCAACATTACAGTTCACATCTACATTTAAATGTTTAGCAATATTATAAATGCCATAGGACCACAAAACCAGTCATAAGATACAACTATTTAAAAATCTGGAATCTGAGGGTGCCAAAAAAATCTAAATGTTGAGAAAATTGCCTTTAAAGTTGTCCAAATTAAGTTCTTAGCAATGCATATTAGTAATATAAAATTACATTTTGATATATCTACGGTAGGAAAATTACAAAATATTTTCATGGAACATGATCCTTAATATCCTAACGATTTTTGGCATTAAAGAAAAAACGATCATTCTGACCCATACAATTTTTTGTTGGCTACTGCTATAAATATGAGACTGGTTTTGTAATCCAGGGTCACAAATAAGCATACACTGTTGATTTATGACCAACACAACACAGTATAAGAGCCCCATCAAACAGACGCTGCATCACCCCACTGACCCTTCAGCATCACCATCACCTCTTTCTTTGGAGACAAATGTCACCCCTCTCCATATCAGCAGGCCTTTCACTGTCTTAAGACATTGCACTTCAGAGCAGTGCCGCAGTGAAAGGGTTAACAGTCTTATAAAGAATTAATATCCGCCGCACAATTTTAAACTAGCTGTTATCAGTCTCTCCTCCTTTTTTACTAGTAGCATTAGTAGCCAGTATTATTCCTTGTTTCATTCTTTTTTAATCTAGATGTCCCTCTACCCCCTCCACCTTCACCCCTCCCTCTCACCCTTAGATGGGACATCTAATAAGCGGTTTCTGTCTAATACTGCTGTTGCCACAGTAACACGTCAGGTGGCCGGTTGATATGGCAACCACGGTCCTCTATTTGAGTTTTTGGAGAGAACAACTGGGGTTCAACACCGAGGCTTTAAAATCTAAAACGATGGGCTGAAAAAATGAAATCTAAAATCACACATGTATAAATGATTCAATCAACTGTCCCAATATACTGTAGGCTAGCGTAGACACATACGTGACCACAAAACCAGTCTTAAGTAGCACAGATATATTTGTAGCAATAGCCAACAATTCATTGTATGGGTCAAAGTTATCAATTTTCCTTAAATGCTAAAAATCATTAGGATATTAAGTAAAGATCATGTTCCATGAAAATGTTTTGTAAATATCCTACTGTAAATATATCAAAAGTTAATTTGATTAGTAATATGCATTGCTAAGAACTTCATTTGCACAACTTTAAATGTGATTTTCTCAATATTTAATTTTTTGCATTTTCAAATAGTTGCATCTCAAACCATACATCAGTTTCAAAAACATTGACCCTTATGACTGGTTTTGTGGTCCAGGGTCACATCTTACCTTTCTAAGATTAGTTGTTTTTTTATATCCACTTTTCATTTCCATTATAATGAATATTCTCTGTCATTTAGATCTAAAATTATTAGTAGCATTTATCGCTGATTGACTGATGATTTTTGCGCAGGTTTTATTAAATGCATTGTTTTCTGCATTTATAAAATGTATTCAAATATTTATTTTCTAAGCTTCATCATAATATAAAGGTTTATGGTAATTACAATATTTGAATAAAGAAACTCTGCAGTGTAACAAGAAATGTGCCATTTAAATTTTTCCTATTTCAAAATTTCACATTTCATGCAATTTCAATGTAATTGACTGTAAAATGTACAAGCAATGTATGTGTAAAAATTATTTCTATACTACTTTTTGTGTTATTGAAATAGAAAGTACATCAGTGTACACTTTAAACTCTCCTAACTCAAAGCAGATTCATAAAGAAATTCATAATTCAGAATGTTTTTTATACAAACCTTGGGTTCATTCAATAATTTTTGATAGACAGAATGCCACAGATGTTGTTTATGGATATGAATTTATATTTAACTCACATATTTCTTAAAAACTATACATCTGTATTTATTACACAAATTGATTTGATTCAGAATTCAGAGAAAGAAATAAAATGGCGAACAGGGGCACATTTGTGCTGAAAATTCATCTTAATCTTGCAGTAATGGAAAAAAAAAAAAAAAAAAAAAAAAAAAAAATCACATTTACTATCTTCACAACTCTGCTCAAAATGTCAAATTGTGGAGATTGGAGCATCTTGATGCTATTCATGGAATTGTAAATCCTTATTTAACCCACCCAATTTCTGCCCTCCATATGACATCCAATGTGCTGTGCGGTTTAAAGCCCCTGACTGCTGTCTGTCTGCTGACCCCTTGACCTTAACCTCAAACAGCAGCCCGACACCCTGTCTCACAGCGTCTGCTCCTCAAACCTCTCAAAAATCATCAGACAGGACAACCGCAAGCCCTCTGCTCTGCTTTGGCTTTTTTTTTTGAGGTAAGTCCACATTGTAAATAAATTTCTGTTCCATGAATATATTTATCTGTTCCTGTGGAAAGCTACATTTATTTTCATTTTGATTGCTTCTTGATGTCCTTTTACATTACGGTGTTTTCTGTTACATCATTTGTATGTATTTAGTTTTTGTGTTAAGACCAGGCCCTATGCCTGACTTTCACAGATACAGCATGATAAATTAATAACAGCCTGAAAATATTATGGTGTATAACAATCTATTTTATGATGTATAATAATCACAGTAATTCTTTAGCTTTCTTTATTTTATTGTTCTACTTTTATAAAAATCTATATGAGATTCAGGTACTACTGTGAACATGAACTTGACTGGCAATCGCCGGCCTAAAATCACTACGCATTGATCGGACACGATCAGAAAGGTCATTGAATTACTGTGGCATTTTAATATCATCTTCATATATGAGGATTATATAATATACATATATATTGCTCTGCATTTTCTTTCATACCTTAATAAATGTCATGGAGTATCATATTTTTAAGCAGGTTTAATTGTCGGATATTGTGGTGTCAGTAGCTAGTGTCGTCATAGAAAAAAAAGACGACGACATACATTTGAATAGCCTACAGCCCGTTCATGTGTGTTATGTTTTGAAATATGTGACCACAAGACCAGTCGTAAGTAGCAGGGGTATATTTGTAGCAATAGCCAAAAAAGCACTGTATGGCTCAAAATGATCGATTTTTCTTTTATGCCAAAAATCATCAGGATATTAAGTAAAGATCATGCTCCATGAAGATATTTTGTACATTTCTTACCGTAAATATATAAAAACGTAATTTTGGATTAGACATAATGCATTGCTAAGAACTTCATTTGGACAACTTTAAAGGCGATTTTCTCAGTATTTAGATTTTCTTGCACCCTCAGATTCCAGATTTTCAAATAGCATAGCATACATCTCGGCCAAATATTGTCCTATCCTAACAACAATACATACATTATACATCAATGGAAAGCTTATTTATTCAGCTTTCAGATGATGTAGAAATCTCAATTTCTAAAAATGGACACTTATGACTGGTTTTGAGGTCCAGGGTCACATATGAGCGAATTATATAACGTTATTATAAATGACAGGATAAGCTTAAAAAAATATTGAAATTATTGAACAGAAGACGCGGAAGCCTAGTATAAATGTTAACAGGCTTCGGGAATACCGGCAAAATTCATATTATTTTAAATGTTCATGCTGTTTAACCTATATGCCACGTGCTTAAATGTAATACACCCTCTTTTGAATTAAAATGCACCATATAATTACGATTTATAGCTTGTTATAATTTGATATCCGCCTTTGATTTAGCAATTAACATTTTAACATTCAAATTTTAAGTGAATCTTTTTAAGCAACCTATGTTCGTCTCTAAATAATAGCCTAATAATAATAAAAAAATAATAATAATTGTTATTACTACTGCAACTATTACTAACACCTGGTGAAATTAGAATAAACTAACCTCAATGTCAGTCAGAAACTCATTCGTTAAAAAAATATTCAACCGAATTTTGTTTTTACAAATACTTTAGATAATTATAATTCAAAATAAACGAATATGATAATTACTCTTGCACATTTTCTTTTTATCAATTATACGATATACGTTTATTTCACGCTATTATATTTATATAACAGCGTAATATTTTGTATGATCACATTCCTTGTGAACATGCGTCATTTTTAGGTTGATCTTCATTCTCTTCTCATAAATAAAAACATAAATAAAAACATTTTCTGTTTTGAAATCAAAATGTTGACAATCGTTATTTATTAAATGGTTTCTTATTTACACGAAAAAAAACGCATAAGACATTTGATTCACCGACGTCTGATGATTTAAAAAAAAAAAATCATAAATGCACTGTCTCAGATTTGCGTGAATTGCATTCTCACAGTATTAATTCGTTAGAAATAAACGCAGAATCAAATAAGTTATCGAAAGATTTTAAGCTCTAAAACTGAGGCTCATAAAATCCTCAAATGCTTCACCTAGGCTACAATATGAATGTGTCATTCGACTTAATCTCAATAACTTTCAAATGAAGTGTACAGTCTCTGAACTTTAACCATGTCAAAGCCCCTGGTCAATGATTTCTCTAGTGCCCATATATATCTAGCAGACAGTGTCAGAAGAGCCGTGATGCAGCAGCTGTTCAGCAGTTCAGACAAAAGGTCAAGTGCACGACCCCAGGACAAAAGCCCAGAGCAGCCCGATGTGTTTATCTGCCCCTCACACACACACACACACACACACACACACGCAAAAAAAAAAAAAAAAATCTGTCACCCACCCAAAGCATTATTTTTGCTAACACTTTATATAATATTGTCAATGTTATACATAGTATCATTAAACACAATATTAATACTACTAACAAACAGTGAATACTAATCGTATTACACTTCTTGTTGATAAACAGGCTATCTGAACCATGTAGAATGCGTATGCTTCAAATGCAATATCTCCAAAGATATGCTCAACTTATTATTTAAATAAGTAAATATTCCATGATTTAAAATTAAAGCAGCACTACTAGTCTATACAGAGGAATAAATAACAGTGTAAAAGAATAATGAAAAGGCATGTTTATTTAAGGGCAGACAAGTCTAAATGATTTGCTTATTGGCAAATAAACAACTGTTTTTTTTTTTTTTAATAATAGATTTTGTTTTTATTTATCCAATTCATCAGTAAATATGGCAAAATAAGATTACAGCTTCAAATCCGTGAAGCAGACATTTAAGAAAGCAAATAAGACGACAAGGACTGTTACAGACGGGGAAGATTTATAGGTCTACTGGAATTAACTGCGAAAGCATTCAAAAACGTCTGTGTTATTGCAGAGTTTTGGGGTTATATGTATCTAAGATAAACTATACGTTGAGCTATACGCTCAATGATAAAGTGAGGAATTATACAAGCTGCCGTTTCATATGAAAATGCGGAGAAATAAAAATAAGGAAAATCTATACACAGAGCGCCATCTGCTGGAGCAAAGAACAACTACATGAGTCAAACAACTGACCTAGTCACAAAACATTCGGCCTGTTACTTCAAAAGCACCTCTTTCTCAAAAAAACAAAACAATAAAACAACAACATACAATTCAATATAATATGTGAATTAGAATAGCTTAAATTTATTGTCACATAACTTAAATGGCCTTTAATAGGCTACTTAATTAAATTGTTAAATATGTACATTGTGTTTTCTATCCTTATTTTTCCCATAAGAGTGGGCGCGGCCGTTTGTAAATTTAATGCGTCTGGCTTCCGGTCTCATCGCGGATATTTTTAGCTGTACAAAACCTCGGTTTGCTGCTTGATATTGCAAACTGGTGTTATTTCCATATTGTTTTAATGCATTAACGTAATGATGAACACACTGGTTTAGTGCTAGTTTTAGAGTTTACTGTACGTTGTTATTCTTGTTGTTAATTCCATGCGGCTAATGAACCGGAAGTTCCGCGTTGAAAAATAATGTGGATAAGAAATGCAAATAGATATCAAACAGCATTAAACCAGTAATGATGACACACAAGCATTTATCACATACTCAAAAAAAAAAAAAAAATAATAATATTATTATTTTATATATATATATATATTTTTTTTTTTTTTTTTTTTTTTGAGTTTGTAGAGGAACAAACTCAACCTGATATCACCAAACTACAAAAACCTAAACATGCCAAAAAAAAAAACAATACTGTGAATAAAACCAGAAAACATTTCCAAAATGTAAGCATTTTAACTATTTTGAGATATTGGGAAGAGGATGAAGGGGACACATCTGAAACTGTAGTCACATAACACGAAAAATTAACTAGTAATACCACTTTGCATCTAGGGATTTCATAATTTACTCACCATCATGTTGTTCCAAACAATTGTGACATTCTTTCCTCCATCAGGTACCAAAAAATGCACGAGGAATGAGAAGATGCCAAATGTCAGACTCCAAAAAGTGCCATCAGGCACAGTAATCCATGTGGCCAGTTGGCTATAGTTATGAGGGTAATCATTTAACAGCATTCTGAGCTAAACTAATGCGTTACTTTGCTAACTACAAACTAACTGAAATCACAGACTGATTTTTATTTTGACTGATTGATTGGTTATATTGACATGCATAATGACACCATACAACATGAAGAGGAAGCTGAACAAACCTGTCATGCTTCTCTGTATACCTTAAACAAGATTTCAATCAATGTTTGGAACTCTAGGGATACTAAATTCCATGTCTTAAAGGTGCTTTTTAAAGCACCACACATACAATGCCCTTTTTACCTGCTGATATCACTGAAATAGGTGTCTTGAGAAAGCTAGAGCTAGCCTCTGCAACAAGCCAAGGCCTTGTACACAACAAAAGAGAGTACAGGAAAATACCCAATTAGAAGCTTTCTCTGCCTGTCAATCATTGCACACAGTCAGGTGTGCTGACATCTGGTTGGCTGACATGACTTTGGAAGGCGGGGCTTTTGAGAGTGTATCATGGAGGGTCATGTAGCAAAAAGACTAAACACCTTTATGTTTATGTAGAGATGCTTTACTCATTGTTTTAGAAGGATTTAGAAACATATTAACAGAAAACTAGACTGTATGATAGAAAGATGTGTATTTGATGTGCTTTTCTTGCAATACCTTTGCAAATATATACTATATATATTATGTTTAAAAGCACTGAAATGTATGTATTTTTGTCTTGGCAGGTAATGTTGTTAAAAATAAAAAGCATAGCCTTTATAGGTGCCTTGTTTGTTGTATATTGGCAAGTTTTTGTAATAAAAATCTATGTTCACCCTGCATAAAGTCTCTTATATTCGATAATACAGTGTTAAATTGTCACTATTTACCTTTTAAAGCATTGTTTTATTTTGTGTAAGTATACTGCATGGATATATTCGTTATTGCACTATATATGGACATATTCTTATAACTAGCTCCTAGACTTCTTCACAGATAATAAAAAAGTTTGCTTTCATCATATTGGCTAAATCCATCCGTGATGTCCGTCCTGTAAAAAAAATAACTAAAAAAAATACAGAAAAAAAATGAAGGCTGAACAGCCTCCAGGACAGACAGTATTGACCTCTTGGTAATTCTGGATGGATGGAGACTGATGACTAGAGGGTAATAAATTAGTTGACGTTTATGGCTGTCCAGCAGTTATTTATATCTAAGCCATTCTGGATTGATGTCATTAATCTTTGCCCGTTGGTCCATCACAAACCTTGGCCACATTTATAAAAAGCATTCCAACCTTATCACCACTAGGTGGCAGTAAAAGCAACACTTGGTTGATGATCAACTTCACAGCGTTCAAGTCAATAACAACGATGTGTAAGTCGAAAAATATTCTAGATTGCTTAAAAGACTGAGTAAGTATAACACCACTGAGATTTGTGGGTTCTAAAAGTATGGAATTCGAACTCAAATTTAAATTGTTTTAGAATGTTGAAACATTTACAACAAAGAGACACTATGACGTAAAGCGAATCAAAATGTTCTATTTCCAGGTCACTAATCAAATAAGAATTGATCATGTGACTGTGCAGATAGTCAGATATTCCTGTCGTGATGCTCTGGAGAACATGATCATTAGGTTTTTTCCCTCATGCAGCTCCAGTGCTGTTCCAGCTAAAGGAGACAAACCACTACTAAGACATTCTGATATTCATGTTATGCCATTTTGAGTACTGGGACTCTCATTATCCAGGTCCTCCTGGGTTGCATAAGCCTCTTAATGCAGAGGAAGACTGGCTTTGACTAAGACAAGTGCCTCATTATTTTATGCATAGAGTATTTCATTATCATAATAATTGATGGCAGCAGCCCAAGTGACAGCAATCCTGAGGCCTCGTACAGCTGTGTTAGTAATCGTCAGTTGGATTAAAACTGGATTCTTTTTGTAAAGAAGCATCTAAAAAAAGTTGAGATGGGTCATCTTTAAAATGTGTCATGGTTTTTCTTTAACTTTCTGCTGGCTGTATTTTTAAGATTGTGCCGCTGATCTTCCAGAGCCTCTAATGAGACACCCTAAACTTCTCATCTGTGATTAATTTGTTCTTTTAGGTGAACTAAAGACTCTTACCAAACTGATTAATGCAGGTATGTTCCTTAATAGCGTCTAGGCAGCATTTATGACATGGTGAATTAAGGAGAAAAGCTCAACCTCAGGACATCCAAGATGTAGATGAGTTTGTTTCTTCAACGGAACACATTTGGAGAAATTTATCATCACTTGCTCACCAATGGATCCTCTGCAGTGAATGGGTGCCGTTAGAATGAGAGTCCAAATGGCTAAAAAAATCTGCAGTCCATCAGTTAACATCTTGTGAAGAGAAAAGCCATGTTTGCAATATACAAACTCATCACTAATCACTTTTTTTCACTTAAAATTGTTGCTTCAAGCTAAAATATGAGTCCCCTATATAAAATATTGCTTTCTCCCATGAAAAAGACATCTTGTCTGAATCAGGAGAGAAATATGCCGAAATCAAGCAAGTTTACAAGCAAAAACAGTCCAAAGCTCTAAAGAAACATGTAGGTAGGTAGATATTGATGTAAGAAGACAACAGGGACTTAACTTTCTTTTTACTAGAAGAAGCATTATTATGAATTATAGACTTGTATTTTGGCCAAAAGCAATGGATTGGAGATAAAATCCTCTGAAAGATGAGTTTGTATATTATACACTTTATAACACTTTTCACTTCACAAGATGTTATTTAATTGACTGGAGTGGTGTGGATTATTGTGTTGTTTTTATCAGCTGTTTGGACTCTCATTTTGACGGGACCCATTCACTGCAGAGAATCCATTCACTGTAAAACAAAAACAACTTAAAGTTGTTTCAACAAAGTAAGTGTTCGTGCTGCCTTCATTTTAAGTTTACTCAACTCAAATATCTGTTTTCATGTAGTACAACTTAACATTTCATGTTGAGTAAACAAAATTTTAAGGCAGCACAAACACTTTTTTTAAGTCGAAACAACTTTCCAACAGTGTTGGTGAGCAAGTAATGCTACATTTCTCCAATCTGTTCCAATGAAAGTTCATTTTCATCAAAATTTCCTTTTAATGTGCTGTAGAAAACAAGTTTGCTTACAAAAAACAGACAGTGCTTTTATAATTTTGTCATTTTTGTGTAGCTGAATATGTTGACCTACTGTATTAATTATGTTTTCTAAGTATAAAACAAAACTGGAGACAATGGTAAGAAAATCTACAGCGTTTTATTAAACTGATAATTCATCTGTACAGAATTAGGCAAACCAACAAAAAGTCTGATTTGTCACATTAATGTTACATGGCAAAATGAAGAAACAGAGAAAATATCACAGCCATAACCTTTTACAATGTTTAGTCCATTCGCAGTTAATGTGAAACATGACAAACTGCCATCCAGCAGACGTCTGGGTCTTCCAGAGGAGCAGAGAAAGGCCATTTTAAACAAAGCAGGAATTAGGATCATCTTTGGCTCTGCACTATGACTGTTGGGAAATCACAACCGGCAATGTCACCAGGTTTTGCTTTTGCTTGTGGCTTCAAGAGATGCTTTCAAAATGGGGCTCCTTAACAAAGACACAAAGAAACAAAAAACAGTATTTCGCTTAAACGCTTACTTTTCACTGAAAATCTCTGGCAACGTGAATTGTACAGAATTCCAAAACAAAAAGAAAGCAAGCATATTAGTTGTAAAAGTTGGAAAGACGATATTCCATGCACCTCCTCTTAAGGATCACTTGACTTTCACACTAGTACAGAGTCCAGATTCAACAGAACACAGGCTCACTTTGAGTTTTAAAAGCAAGGCGTGATCTATGACCCATCAACCCACTATAAACCAGTTACATGTAAAATAGTAAAGGAACAACCTAACAAAAAAGTATGAATAGAAGCAGTCGAACTAAAACACACCATCATGATCAGGAAAAAACATGAATTAGGAGAAATATAGTTGGAATAACGAAACTTTTAACATTACTTATCTACAATATATAGTCAAACATGATCATATGATCAGTCCAAATTTCAACCGAAGACCGGAAATCTCGGACACCGTCTGTGATTTGCACATTAGAGCTGTTATTTACAGAACAACATTGAGATCATCAATGCTAGAGGTAAGCAATAAGCCTGTGGCCTCACAAGCTCTGAAGCAAAATATTCAAATGTACAAATCTGATCCCAAATGTTGGATTCTGAGACATTTTTGAATCTGTTAAAGGGCCAGTTCACTCAAAAATGAAAATTCTGTCATGTACTTATACTCACTTTGTGCCAAACCTGTATACATTTCTGTGAAACATGAAAAAAAGATATATTTTGAAGAATGTTGACGGCTAAACTGTTTTGGTACCCATTGACTTCCACTGTATGGACAAAAATACAAGTTAACAGATTTTTCATTTCTGGGTGAACTATCCCTTTAAATCAAGGACAGTGGACAAATTGGTTTCACAGAGCTTTGCACACTTTTTAAGAGACATTATATAAAAGTGTGCATTTATTCATAGAAAACATCTCTATAGTGGTACAGCTCCTGCGAGAAAATAAAAGGGTGAATTCCACAAAAATAATAGTGGAAAATTTGTTTTTTCTGTTCATTTAATTTGGGTGAAATTTTGATCATATATATATTTTATACACCTTGCAGAATCTGCAAAATGTAAATTATTTTACCAAAACAAGAGGGATCATACAAAATACATGTTATTTTTTTATTTAGTACTGACTTGAATAAGATATTTCACATAAAAGATGTTTACATATAGTCCACAAGAGAAAATTATAGTTGAATTTATAAAAACAACCCCGTTCAAAAGCTTAATATTGTGTTGCTACCTGAATGATCCACAGCTATGTTTTTTTTCTTGTTTAGTGATAGTTGTTCATGCGTCCCTTGTTTGTCCTGAACAGTTAAACTGCCTGCTGTTCCTTGGAAAAAACCTCCAGATCCTACAAATTTATTGTTTTTTTCAGCATTTTTGTGTATTTTAACCCTTTCCGACAATGACTCTATGATTTGAAGATCCATCTTTTCACACTGAGGACAACTGAGGCACTCATATGCAACTATTACAGGAGGTTCAGACCCTCACTGATGTGCCAGAAGGAAAAACAAAGCATTAAGACCCGGGGGGTGAAAACTTTTGAACAGAATGAAGAATTGTAAATTTTTCTTATTTTGTCTGAATATCATATTTATTTCATTTAATACTGCCCTTCTGAGGCTACAGAAGATACTTGCATGTTTCCCAGAAGACAAAATAAGTAATATTTACCCTGATCTTCAAATTCAAAAAGTTTTCACCCCTGGCTCTTTATGCATTGTGTTTCCTTCTGAAGCATCAGTGAGCGTTTGAACCTTATGTAATAGTTGCATATGAGAAAAGTGGGCAGTTTAACTGTTCAGGACAAACAAGGGACTCATGAACAACTATCACTAAAAAAAAAAATCATTCAGGATCATTCAGGTAACAACACTTTATTAAGAGTCAGGGTCATTTTGATAAATTCAACTATTATTTTCTTATGTGGACTATATGTAAACGTCTTTTATGTAAAATATCTTACTCAGGTCAGTAGAAAATAAACACTAACATGCAGTTTGTATGATCCCTCTTATTTTGGTAAAATAATTAACATTTTGCAGATTCTGTAAGACGTATGTAAACTTTTGACTTCAGCTGTATATATTTATTTTCATGATAACTGGTTAAATTGTAAAAATACTGTAATAAAAAAAAATCCTTTTGATTTTGGGGTAAAATGTGACCTGAACAGGATTTCATTTTGTCCTCATTCATTTTTAAAGCAACGCATATATAAGGTTATACAGACTGAGATCTGGGAGAAAGCATGCATGGACTTTTAGAAAAACCTTATGTCCTCAGCAAATGTTATGCATATAATCATCACAGTTGTAGTCAGAGTAACTCAGTAACAAATAGACAAGACAAGTATGTCATTCCTCTTCATACTAGAGATGTCTGTGAGTACAGCTTTGAAAAAATACAGAGCCACCACCGTCTATAGGGACTAATGAACGTTTCCTTTCACTGCTATGACAGAGAAAGAGAAAAGGCAACATTAGAATAGCTATAAAGTAATTTCTAAAACATAGTGATCTCTATACACGCACGCACACGCAGAGGCACGCAAATATGAAACCAAGATCAGCACATTTGTTGTAAACAATAAATAAGGCTTGAGCCAAACATAACAAAACATCAAAAAAGTGCAATCGTCCTGTGAACATTCAAAGTACCTCTGAAAAATACATCTAATAGGGTATACTGTACCGTCCACCATTACAACATTGGTCCGCAATCAAACCTTTATCTTTAACACGAAACCTTCTGACAGAAGTACAGGTCTATTTGAAATCCGTACTCTTCGCATAATGCATTAGAAATGTGCAAACTAGATGTTTACAACTCTTCAGACCAGACTCATATCAGTAGGGGAATCTCACAAAACCATGACCATGTTTGTTATATTTTGACACCAAATTTTTGGACATGGTGGCATTATTTTGTGTACTGCCTTTGTTAAGTTAAATGAATCAAAATACTTAAAATAGTGAAAATACTGTATTACAGCACTAAGAAAAACTATTGTGAATAATGGAAATTATAAAATAACTCGAAAGTGCAGAAATGATGGGAATCCTGGGGGGAAATTGTCATATAAAATTATATACACTGCAAGTTTGGGATCAGTAAGATTTTAGATAAGAAATCCTATCTGCTCATCAAAGCTGTTTATTTGATCAAAAACACTGAAAAAAAAAAAAACTAATATTGTGAAATATTATTGCAATTTAAAATAGTGGTTTTCTATTTTAATATGCACTACCAGTCAAAAGTTTTGACACCCCGTCTCATTTAATGTTTTTTAAAGAAGTTGCTTATTCTTATCAAGGCTGTTTTCACTTGATCAGAAATACAGTAAAAAAAAGTAATATTGTGAAATATTATTACGAGGTAAATCAATGTTTTTCTATATTAATATACATTAAATATGCATGGATTTTCCAGTCTCAGTGTCACATGATCCTTCAAAAATCATTCTAATATTCTGGTTTATTATAAGTGCTAGAAATAGTTGCGCTGCTTAATATATTTTTTGGAACCTGCTATACTTTTTTCAGGATTTTTTGATCAATAAAAGGTTAAAAAAGAACAGTATTTATTTCAAATAGAAAGGTTTTCTAACAATATACACTACTGTTCACACATTTGGGGTCAGTATCTTTATTATCTATATCTTTATTCTTTCTTTTTTTGAAAGAAATTTATACTTTTATTCACCAAGGATGTGTTAAATTAATTAAACGTGATAGCATAGATTTACATCGTTAGAAAAGATTTATATTTTGAATAAATGCTGTTCTTTTTAACTTGCTATTCATCAAAGAATCCTGAAAAAAAGAATCACAGGTTGCAAAAAAAATATTTGGCAGCACAACTGTTTCCAACATTGATAATTCTAATAATAAATCAGCATATTAGAATGATTTCTAAAGGATCACGTGACACTTAAGACTGGAGCAACAGCTGATGAAAATCCTTTGACAAAGCTTTGCGTCACAGGAATAAATTATATTTTAAAAGTATATTAAAACAGAAAACCACTATTTTAAATTGCAATATTATTTCATAATATTAAGTTTTTTTTTCCCTGTATTTTTGATTTTGACATTTACTGATCCCAAACTTTTGAACAACAGTATATACTGTATATAAAAGAGCGACTGAGATTTACTTAAAGATGTGTTTACTATTATTCAGTTTGGCTTCGCCCTTTATAATCACACCGTCTTGAAAGTCAAACCTTCTAGCAAAGGTAAAGGTCTATTAATATGTCATAATCTTGCAAGTTTAGCACTTGATGTCTAATGTATCATAAACGTCTTTATCCTGACTCATAAAGTCCACCATTTCACATGTCAGGATTTCATCACAATAGATTAGAAAAACCATCCCCAGTGCCAAAACATTCAGAATAAATCCTACCTAAAATGAATTCCACCTTATGATTTTAAAAACTAAAAACTAATATAAAGATGGCTTCTGGATTTTCATGTAAGCTGCTGATTAAAGCCCCATCGTTCTCAAAAAATGAAAAAAGACACAATAATAAAAATACTGCATTGACACATGACATCACAAGAAGTAAGGCTGTCACTCTCAAAACAAAATCAAAAAACATATTCTCAAGGCATAATATCTCAAAACGATCTTGATCCTGTCCGAGAAGCGCTTCAAAGGTTGTATGTTTGGATTGAGGTGGGTTTCAGTGGCAGGGTGGGCTAGAGAGGCTTCCAAACATGGCACCGGCCCACAAAAGGTCCACTGACGGCTCCCAAAGTCTTCGCAGGTATGAGAACAGAGAACAGCGAGGGCAGGAAATGAGGCGTGAAATGGCGGATGGGCGGCATCCTCCCTCTACCTGTCTTTCAGCTCTCTGGTCACACGTTTGGTGATGCGGCCACACAGCAGCCCCACGAGGAAGAGGGTGGACACAGCCAGCGCAATCATCAACAGGATGTAGTTCTTCGAAGGTGACGTCATGACTTGAACAGCGAGGTCCGAGAAACCTTCAGCCGGTGCCACCTAGAAAATCACATACTAGAACTCATCAAAAGGAAGCGAGTTTGTACCTAGAATTTAGCTAAACCTGATGTAACTTCTCAATAGCATTCTCAAAGTGTGAAATTGTTCATAAATATAAGAGTAATAAAAAAAAAATACAAAATATGTTTAAATAATTTATTTAAAAATGTGAGTGTATATAGATAGATGTATAGATAGATAGATAAAATGTTACTAAAACTATTACAATTTAGACATTATAACAATAAATTTTATAAATGGTTGTTATTAGCATTGTTACTATAATACACACACACACATTATATATATATATATATATATATATATATATATATATATATATATATATATATATTATAAAAGATAATATTAAAAATAATAGAATATTAATATTGTTACTATTATTTTTACTATTAACTTATATATATACACAAGTTACTAATAAAAACAATAGCAACAATATTATTAACAACAACAATTTATTTTAATATAGTACTGTCTTGTTATTGTTAAATTATTCATAATTATAATAATAAAAATTGTTTATACAAATTGTTAATTTATATAAATATAATAATACTACTACTAATAATATCTAAATTGTAATAGTTACAGTAACATTTATTTAATACAATTTATTTTTTGTCTTATTAACATGAATAAAAATATATATTAATAATTTTAATAATCATTATGAAGAATTTATTTTAATATTTTTAAAATAAATGTATAATATGTGTATACGTGTATAATATTTTTTTATTTTAATTCAGAATTACAATTTCTTCCTGCTATTATGGCATTAATAATTATTATTATAAATTCTGTTCTTACAAAACAGTAACATTTAATAAAATGTATTTTTTGTCTTATTAAGATTAATACAAAAATGTGTATTAATTCATACTATGAATAATAATAATAATAATAATAATAGTATTATTTTATTTAATAGAAAAAAAAATCTTCCTGGTATTATTATGACAATAAATTGTATAAACATGTTTTTTTTATAATTATAAATAATTTACTATTTGTTTTAATTAGAATAAATTGTTGTTATTAATATTGTTACTCTCTCTCTCTCTCTCTCTCTATAAATAAAATAAAAGTTCATATTTAAAATAATAGTAAGAATATTAATGCTGTTACTATTTTATTAATTGTTTTATTAATATTATTACAACAATTTATTGTTATCTTCTTCTTATTAAATTATTCATAATTCTAATAATAAATTGTTAATAAATTATTGATAATAATTTATAATAAATATAATAATAATGTCTAAATAGTAATTGTTACAGTAACATTTAATATAATTTCTTTTTTATCTTATTAATATTAATAAAACATTATATACATTAATATTATTAATAGTAATAATAATAATGAATTTAAATAATGAATTCATTTTAATATAACAATTTCTGCCTGCTATTATGACAGTAATAATAATAATAATAATAATAATTATTATTATTATTATTATTATTATTATTATTATCATCATCATCATCATAATTATCCTTATAATACTAATAATAATAATTATTATTATTATTATTATCATCATAATTATCTTTATTATTATACAGATATGTGTACTACTACTACTATAAACATTATGTCTAAATTTTAAAAACAATAATTTATTTTAATATAATTTCTAGTTTTTCTTGTTAATTTTGTATTATTATTACTACTACATTTATTCTAATAATAATAATAATAATTTTAATGCAAAAAGGTATAATTTAGAGCTAGAGATTGGGCTTGTATGTGGTAAATATATTTAAGAAAAATGATTTAGTTGACAGCTAGTTTGATGTGTTTGTGTGTACTGACCTTCGCTGCATAGCTCCACATGTCTATGCGGTCCTGTAATCTTCTCTTACATTCAGGCTGTAAACGCACCTGCTTGTCCTGCAGAGCCTCCATCAAACAAGACATTTCTGGGAAAGAATTTTAAACAGAGGGAGTCAGGAGCTCCAAATTACAGAGTTAAAAAAAACAAATCATAATCACACCATCTGTCAGTCCCATAACGTTGCATTAGTCTCTCAAACAGACCTCAACCCAGTTATCTTAACAGGGCATCATGAATTAAACAACACAAATCTGTATTTACAACGCATTTAACTGTGAAACAGAGCATTCAATGAGAAGTAATGTAAGAAGCAACAATCAGAAGATATTTGAGGATCTCATAACATTTTAGGTGTGAATGTTTTGTGTAATATGAAAAAAAACCCCAAACAAAAACACTCACGTCTCCCTCTTCCAGGGTTGATGGCTGCACAGTGGTGTTTCAAATCCAGAGCACAGGCCGTATGCAAGACAGGATCCACAAATATGTCTGCTTTGCTTTCTTTAAGCATGTTCAGCACCTCCTACATGTGGAGAAGAGGATGAAATGAAAGAGTGAAATGCGGACACTAAACCTGTACATGTCAAATTTATATAGCTGTGTGAGTGCCACATGTGAAGGTGTTTTTTAAAGAGACGGCAGCAAAAAAAAGGAGAAGGAGAAGTTAAAAAAATGTACAGATAATTTACTCACCCCCTTGTCATCCAAGGTGTTCATGTCTTTCTTTCTTCAGTCATAAAGAATTTTGTTTTTTGAGGAAAAAAGAAATCAGGATTTCTCTCCATATTGTGGACTTCTATGGTGCCTGCGAGTTGGAACTTCCAAAATGCAGTTTAAATGCACCTTCAAAGAGCTCTAACTGATCCCAGCCGAGGAAGAAGAGTCTTATCTAGTGAAACGAGAGTCTCATTCTCAGTCTCATTTTCTCCTCCAACTTGAAAATTGTCCTACATCGCTGCAGAAGTACCGACCCAGTGTTTACAAAGTGAACATGCAAAGAAGATCAAACGCCCTTTACAAAAAAAATGTTGAACTTTAATGAAAATTAAATGGGAGTTTTTCCAACATGTCTTGAACCAGAATACACAGTTCATGCAGAGCTAGACAAGACAAGGATTTGAGGTTAAACAGCGCATAATTCTTTTATTTTTTTTTAGAAAATGACTGATCGTTTCGCTAGGTAAGACTCTTCTTCATCGGCTGGGATCGTTTAGAGCTATTTGAAGCTGCATTTAAACTGCATTTTGGAAGTTCCAACTCACAGGCACCATAGAAGTCCACTATATGGAGAGAAATCCTGAAATGTTTTCCTCAAAAAACAAAATTTCCTTATGACTGAAGAAAGACAGACATGAACATCTTGGATGACAAGGGGGTGAGTACATTATCTGTAAATGTTTGTTCTGAAAGAGAACTTCTCCTTTAAGACAGGATGAAGAAATCGTTGTGAAAAACTACATTATTATTGTTTTGTTCAACTGGGTTTTTTCTAAAAAGAAAAAAAAAACAAAAACACTGCAGTTCAAAAGGTGGTAAGATTTTTTTTAATGATTTTGAAATGATCACCAATTTGTTTTCATAATTTCTTTAAAAAAATCTAGCTATTTATAGATTACAACATATCTAATATGACCCATGTTAAAACAGAAAAATGGCATATGTGTGTATATTAGATTTGATCAGATCTGACACTACCAGTCAAAAGTTTTTGAAAAGTAAGATTTTTCATTTATTTAATCCAAAGTACAGCAAAAACAGTAAAATTGTGAAATATTTTTAACATTTAAAATCAGTTTTCTCAAAATGTATTTTATTCCTGTGATTTGAAAGTTGAATTTTCAGCATCATTACTCCAGTCTTCAGTGTCACATGATCCTTTAAATATCAATCATTCTAATTTGCTGATTTGCTGTTCAAGAAACAATTATTATTATCATTGATATATTAATTATCAATATTTAAAACAGTTGGGTAATTTTTTTTTCAGGATTCTTTGACGAATGGAAAGATCCAAAAGGTCAGCATTTTTCGGAAATAAAAAGCTTTTGCAACATTATACACTTTACTATTAAAAACTTGGAGTCTGTATAATTTTTGGGAACGAAATTATAGAAATTAATACTTCTATTTAGCAAGGATGCTTTAAATTGATAAAAGTGATGATAAAGACATTTATAATGTTACAAAATATTTATATTTCAGATAAATAATATTCTTCTGAACTTTCCATTCATCAAAGAAACCTAAAAAGAAAAAATTTACTCAGCTGTTTTCAACATAATAATAATAATAATAATAATAATACAAAATGTTTTTTTCCAGCAGCAAATCAGCATATTAGAATGATTTCTGAAGGATCATGTGACACTGAAGACTGGAGTAATGATGCTGAAAATTCAGCTTTGAAATTACAGGAATAAATTACATTTTAAAATATTCAAAAAGAAAGCATCTATTTTAAATAGCAAAAATATTTCAAAATATTACTGTTTTTGCAGGCTTGGTGAGCAGAAGAGACGTGTTTAAAAATATAAAAAATCTTACTGCACAAAAACTTTTGACTGGTAGTGAATATGAAGAGTTCAGATGCAAAAGCCTCTAAATCCATCTGAAATCTTTCTTTAGAAAATGCATTTTTATCAGGTTTCTATGCAAGTACTGGTACTTCTGAATGGGTTGAGGGTGGGATTTTAGCGAGTTTGAAGTAAAAGTATTTGATGGCTGTATAATATGTGTCGAGAGCATTCACTCAGTATCATTATCTCATTTTTAAACCGAGATGGCTTTTAGCTGATTTTGCATCTAAACTCTTCATATATTGTTTAAATCTAGTGTGGGAATCTCTCCTCAAAAAAGCAGATGTGGGTTTAAAAACACTGATGGTGTTTCCATAGCAACAGATGCAGGAAAGCAGAGTGTGAAGCATGTTTGAGGATGTGTTCTGTACCGTCTTGCACTCCTCCTGTTTAATTTTCAGTAGGTTGTTCTTCAGACACTCCTCCACTTGACCCGTCTGTTCCTGCGCGGCAGCTTCCTCTGCACACAGTCGTGTGATCTAACACACACACACAGAGACACACACAGACATGTTACGAAGTGACTAAAGATATAAAATCTCCATTTTCTTCTTCAAAAGTCTGCCTCGTCTTTGTCTGTGTTCATGTGGCCTCCCTAGCAGAATATAACCCAGAGATCATAGTCAATTTTCTTTTCTGACCCATCAAGAGACCCATTTCACACCATTTCTGCTTGATTGCTCCCTGAGAGCCTATGGCTCATGGAGATCATAAATAAAGGGCTTTTCTCAGACAGGCTGCAGGAGGAGGGTCCCTGTTCCTGTCCCATAGCATTACAAAGAAGCCATATTCATCTGCAACACTCTCTGCAGCACAGCTATGAAAAATCTTTCATTAATAACAATAAGACATTTAAGCACTGGCACAGGAGTTAGGGCATATTCGCATTATATAACTAATTTTGACTGCCATTTCCACATACAACCCTAATAAGTTACTGTCATTCTACAGTTTAAGGTCCCAAAAAGACAATTCAATGAAATAAAAAAAATATGTATTAAATTGGTATTCAATTACCAATTAATGAATAATAATAATTTTTACTTATTAATTTGTTTTGTTTTAGTAATTTTAGCAATTTAAAAAAAAAAACATTTTCATTTTAGTATTTTTTATTTTGTCATTTTCTAAATGCTTCTATACAGCTTTAATTTGTTTTATTTTAATTTTCGTAATTTTAACAAAATTATCTGTTGTCATTTTAATTTGAGTAATTTTATATGCTTTTGTCATGTTTTACTTTTTTTTAAATAACGTCAAATTCAATTTTTTAAAAGTTAACATTTTTAATTAATATTTGAATTCATTTATTTTAGCTTCGTTTTAAATAAAGCTGAAATTATTATTCCTATATGCCTTTAATTTATGTATAAAGCTTATTTTTTATTTATTTTTATAATAATTTATTTATTTATTGTTTTTTTATTTTGCATTTTAAGTAAATATTTGCATACCTTTAGGTAACATTTCTAAGTTTATTACTGTAACATTTCTATGTTATTATTATTATTATTATTTAGTTTTTATTATTACAGTTTTTCAACTATTATTTCTATTTTTATTTTAATTATCAAAAGCAATTTTTGCTTTACTAACATAAATAAATTGGACTGTCATTTCCACATACAGTCCTAAAAAGTTACTGTCATTCTACAGTTTATGGTTTACAATAATTTAATATTAAATGAGCAATTAATTAATATTAATAATAATAAAAATATTAAACATTTTTAACCAATAGCATATCTAATCAAACCATATACAAATTAAAATTTTGACATTTTAAATTTGAACATTTTGAATTAGAATTTTTTTAAATGTTAAAAAAAGTTAATTTTAAAAAAGTAAAAAGTTAGCAAGATTTACTAATAAGTAAAAGTTTGTAAAAGTATTTTTTTTTACAAATACTTTTATTCAGTTAGAACATTTTTAATTAAAAGTGGCTTTAAAGTACATTGTTACAAAAATTATATTTAATATAAATTCTGCTCTTTTGAATTTAGAAAAAAAAAAAGTATCATGTTTTCAGCTGCTTTTAAACATTGATAATAATAAAAAATAAAAAATATTTCTTGAGCAAATCAGCATATTAGAATGATTTCTGAATGATTATGTCACACTGGAGTAATGATACTGAAAATTCTGCTTTTAAATCACAGGAATAAATTAAACTTTAAAATATATTCACATAGAAAACAGTTGGTTTTAAACTGTAATAATATTTCACTATTTTTACTGTAATTTTCTATCAATTAAATGCAGCCTTAATGAGCATAAGAGACTTTTTTTTTTTTATCCAACACCACTATATCAATAAAAATAGCTGGTGCTAATTGCTATTTTGAATTGGAAATCTAGTTCCTGTCCTGTGACATTACAGATGAATTCCTTCCATTTCCTCAGAAACAGGACTGAAATATTACTGTAGATTTGTCATTCATGAAGCATTTGGACATTTGTTCCTCGCTCAGAGAATCTCTTTAGGGACAGAGAATGAAAAAACAGTTCTTTTCAACAGCGCTTGGACGGTCTTTTAAAGCGATTCTCAGACGCCCCCTCACTCTCTCTGTACGACTCAAAATGTGTGTCCTGACATGTTTAAACAGACTGTTAGATCTCATAAAGATGCTGTGTGTTCAAGGCCATGGGCTCCGTTCCAAACACTCACAAGCTCCCCATCTAGCATTTTAGCATCATTAAAACAGTAGGCAGCAAAATTATACTGATTTATATTAGTTTGACCAGATTTCAAGTTCAAATTGTATGCATCCTTAGCAGATAATGCATTGCAAAATGCACTGCAATGAGCTGACAAATAAAATCATTATTTTTTATACCGTCGTGAACAATATGAATACTTAAATGAAGAACTACCCATGAAGTCACATTTTCATTTCGATTCGGATGCTGCAGTGACCTCTGTAGACTGTATACATAGACGATTGATTAGGGTTTGGGACAGAGCCCATGTTTCTACTCACCTCATTCCTGCAGTGAACCTGGAGCTGCGGATCGAGCCGGTAGTCGAGCGCTGATTCCTGAAGGATCACTCTGATTTGATCCTCACAGTCTCCAGACAACCGCTGGAAACAACAACAATTTTGAACCGGTTTAAAACTGTTAAACACACTCCCATTTACATACTAATAAAAGAACATGTCACAGTTTGCACACAAAGACCAGCAGTTCATTTAAAGTTTTCATTTTAGTTTTAGTAATGTATGTGCATTTATTTTTTAAAAATATATCTTTAATTTGTTTTATTTTAGTTTTAGTGATTTTAGCAATATATTAGCAATATTTTTTTTTTTTTTTTTTTTTTGTAATTGTATGTGCTTTTGTCATTTTTATTTTTTTAATACTTTAAATTTTTTAAACATTTTAATTTGAGTAATTTTATGGACTTTTGCAATTTTTACTTTTTTAAAAAGTAATTCTACATTTCAACATTTAAAAATTTTTTTTTTAAATGTTTTTTTTTTTTAGTAATTTTGTGCTTATGTCATTTTTTTTTTTTTTTAAATACTTCTATATAGTTTTAATTTGTTTTATTTGGTTTCAGTATTTTTATTTGTATTTTTTTTAAACATTTTAATTTTAGTAATTTTATGTGCCTTTGTACTTTTTATTTTAAAAAAAATATTATTTAGCCTAATTTTTTTATTTTAGTTTTAGTAATTTTAACAAAACTATTTGTTTATTTATTTTTTAAACATTTTAATTTTAGTAATTTGTGCTTTTGTCATTTTTTTTCTTTAAATATTTCTATATAGTTGTAATTTGTTATATTTTATTTACTTATTTTAAAACATTTTAAGTAATTTTATTTGCTTTTTTAATTTTTTCTTATCGTTTTAATGTGTTATATTTTAGTTTGAGTTCTTTTATCAAAACATGTATTTATTTCTTTTAAAAATTGAGTAAAATGTTTAGTAACTTGATGTGCTTTTGTCATTTTTAAAATGTTTAAATATACTACTATATAGCTTTAATTTATCTTATTTTACTTTTAGTAGTTTTAGCAAAACTGATTTAAACATTTTATTTTTAGTAATTTTATGTGCCTTTGTCGTTTTATTTTTATTTCAAATAAAGCTGAAATTATTATTATTTCTATATAACTTTAATTTATTTATAAAGTTAATTTTTTTTTTTCAATTTTAAGTACATTTTTGCACAACCTTTAGGTAACATTTCTAATTTGTTACTATTATTATGTTTTTTTTAAGATTTTAATCTATTATTCATATTTATTTTATTTAAATTTTATTTTTAAATAATTAAGAGTAACAGCACTGATATAACTAAGTAGTAGTGCAATAAGCCGAATAATGGTCATTGTCACAACATAAACCCCTTTAGTACTTCAGTACAATAATTTTCTATAATATTGGGCTGACTGTACATTATCCCCGACTAATATTCAGTGACAAGCATACCTGGTCTGCATACTTGAGTTTGAGGCAGGATATGACTTGACCCTCAAGTTCACTGGCGTCACTGGCTTTATTAAGTATGCTTTGACAGAACTTGGGTATGTCTGCTTTACAAGCCTTCCTCAACACTGGGTTCAATCTGTAGTCTGAAAAACACCAAGACAGCAAAGAAATTCAAACTCTTGCATTGCAAAATTGAAAATAATTCAAAGATACTTCAAGAAAAAAAAATAAACTAGGAGGCCATTAACAATATATTCAAGGCCAGGAGTTAAAGACAGAAATTAGCCTTAAAAATAAACTCAAAGAGGGAGTTTTAACTAAATATAGTTAAGTGGAAATGAAAGCATGTACTGGTGCAGATGTGTTTGGTCTTCACCTGTGTTTTGAGTGATTTGTCTCTTGGTGATCATCTGCTTACACTTGGGATCCATTAGCTCACTGTTCTTGTTTAGCTTCAGACACTGCAGCACGTTCTTAGCATCCGACTCGGTGCAAAAACGCTAAATCAAGGACAAATAGGTTGAGAAAGACAATGAAAAGGAGAGAAAGATTTAACTACTGACAGCACAGATCAATGGGAAACATATGAAAGCTTACAGACTCTTCGGAAAGCAAGTAAGTAGTCATTTAACATGCCTCTAAAGCCAAAATGACTTGCACATAAGGCAGATTCAATTCCCCTTGCAATGTCTGTACTCAAGGGCAAAATAGTGCTAGCTAATGGTTGGTCATTTTGGTAAATGAACCAGCAATTTTGTGATTATGAGGCCTTAGCTGCTTTTCAGTGATGTAATGTGGCATAAAATTGTAAAAAAAAAAAAAAAAAAAAACTGTGTAAAAATATTCCTTTTTTTAAATTACACTACTGCTCAAAAGTTTAGGGTTTCATAATAATATTTAATACTTTAATACTTTTTGGAAACCGTGATACACTTTTTTAAAAGTATTCTTTGATGAATCGAGAGTACAAAAGAACAGTATTTATTTAAAAAAAATAATAAAAAATTAAAAATAAAATAAAAAGTATTCACTCTCAATTTGATGTGTCCTTGCTAATTCTAAGTAGTAAACAAAGCTATTTTTTTAATTTTCTAAAAATTTTAATTTTAACTTGTCATTTTTTTAAATAATAATAATTCTATACAGCTTTGTTTTATTTTAGTTGTAGTAATTTTAACAAAACATTTTGAATACATTTTAAACAAATTTTAATTTTAGTAATTTTATGTGTTTTTGTCACTTTTTAAAATGCTCTAATATAGCTTTAATTTGTTTTATTTTAGTTGTAGCAATTTTAACAAATATTTTTTTATTTTACTTTTTTAACATTTTAATTTTAGTAATTTTACATGCTTATGTCATTTTTTATTTTTAATAATTCTATTCATTTGTTTTCCTTTCATTTGAGTGATTTTATGTTATTTTGTCATTTTTAAAATAAAGAAATACTTCAATATAGCATCAATTTGTTTTATTTTAGTTTTTATAAATGTGTGTGCTTTTTTCAGTATTCATTGATTAATTAAAACTACAAAAGAACAGTATTTATTTGAAAAAATATTATTTTATTCCATTTTATGTGTCCTTGCTGATTGTAAGTATTAACAAAACTATTTTTATTTTTTAAACATTTTAATTTGAGTAATTTGATGTGCTTGTTATTTTTTTAAATAAAAAAAAAAAAAATCAATAAAGCGTTAATTTGTTTTAATTTAGTTGCAGTAATTTTAGCAAAACATTTTTTTTTACATTTTAATTTTAGTAATTTGATGTGCGTTTGTCTTTTTTAATGTTTTAAAAATAATTCTATTAATTGGCTTTATTTTAGTTTTAGTAAATTTATGTTCTTTTGTCATTTTTGGTCTTTAAATACTTCTATATAGCTTTAATTTGTTTTGTTTTTTTGTTCTGGTTTTAGTACCGTGAGCATTTTTTCAGTATTCTTTGATTAATCGAAAGTACAAAAGAACAGCATTTATTTGGAAAAAAAAAAAAAAGTATTTTCCCTCAATTTTAATCAATTTTATGTGCGATTATAAAAGAACAGTATTTATTTGGAAAAAGGTGAAAGAAAATGACATTTTATGTGTTCTTGCTGATTGAAAGCAAAACATTTTTTTTTACACATTTTAATTTTAGTAATTTTATGTTTTTATTGTTTTAAAAATAATTCTATATAGCTTTAATTAGTTTTATTTTAGTTCTAGTAATTTTAGCAAAACATTTTTTTTAAAGATTTTAATTTTAGTAATTTTATGTACTTTCGTCATTTTTTTTGCATTTTTAAAAATACTTCTATATAGCTTAAAATTGTTTTATTTTAGTTTTAGTAATTTTGTCTTTTTTTTTTTTTAAATACTTCTATATAGTTTTAGTTTGTTTGTTTTTTTAGTTTTAGTAATGTTTAAAACAACAGAACAAAAGTACAAAAGAACAGTGTTTATTTGAAAAAAGTAAATAAAATAAAATAATAATAATAATAATTTTTTCCTAACTTTTAATTCATTTTATGTGTCCTTGCTGATTGTAAGTATTAACAAAACTATTTTTATTTTTTAAACATTTTAATTTGAGTAATTTGATGTGCTTGTTATTTTTTTAAATAAAAAAAAAAAAAATCAATATAGCGTTAATTTGTTTTAATTTAGTTGCAGTAATTTTAGCAAAACATTTTTTTTTACATTTTAATTTTAGTAATTTGATGTGCGTTTGTCTTTTTTAATGTTTTAAAAATAATTCTATTAATTGGCTTTATTTTAGTTTTAGTAAATTTATGTTC
This sequence comes from Cirrhinus molitorella, assembly GCA_033026305.1. NCBI lineage: Eukaryota > Metazoa > Chordata > Actinopteri > Cypriniformes > Cyprinidae > Cirrhinus > Cirrhinus molitorella. The sequence goes on along the minus strand of CM065127.1, from coordinate 6,057,937 downwards.
TTTTGTCATTTTTGGTCTTTAAATACTTCTATATAGCTTTAATTTGTTTTGTTTTTTTGTTCTGGTTTTAGTACCGTGAGCATTTTTTCAGTATTCTTTGATTAATCGAAAGTACAAAAGAACAGCATTTATTTGGAAAAAAAAAAAAAAGTATTTTCCCTCAATTTTAATCAATTTTATGTGCGATTATAAAAGAACAGTATTTATTTGGAAAAAGGTGAAAGAAAATGACATTTTATGTGTTCTTGCTGATTGAAAGCAAAACATTTTTTTTTACACATTTTAATTTTAGTAATTTTATGTTTTTATTGTTTTAAAAATAATTCTATATAGCTTTAATTAGTTTTATTTTAGTTCTAGTAATTTTAGCAAAACATTTTTTTTAAAGATTTTAATTTTAGTAATTTTATGTACTTTCGTCATTTTTTTTGCATTTTTAAAAATACTTCTATATAGCTTAAAATTGTTTTATTTTAGTTTTAGTAATTTTGTCTTTTTTTTTTTTTAAATACTTCTATATAGTTTTAGTTTGTTTGTTTTTTTAGTTTTAGTAATGTTTAAAACAACAGAACAAAAGTACAAAAGAACAGTGTTTATTTGAAAAAAGTAAATAAAATAAAATAATAATAATAATAATTTTTTCCTAACTTTTAATTCATTTTATGTGTCCTTGCTGATTATGAGCGTTAATTTCTTTCAAAATACAAATCGTACTCACCCCAAATTTTAAACTGTAGTAATACTATTTCACTCAACAAGACAAGGTCATGTGGTTTAAATGTTTAACACTCTTTTCCAAATCAGATTTGATCTATCAGCTACTTCACTCTGCCCCATGTTGATCTTATTGAGTGCAAGTTAATTAAAACATGGGGGTTAAGCTATTACTATTGATCTTTGACAATACAGAGTACGCTTATAACCATCAGATCGTTCCGTTTGACAGAAAAGCTTTAGGAAATGTCAGCATACGACCGAAAGTTAGTTACCTGCTAAAACAACTCACCTTGATCATCTGCTTGCACACTCTCATGAGCTGATAATCTAGCTCTGGATCCATCATTTCAGTTTCCTGAAGCTTGAAGATCTTCTGATGACACACCTGGGACAACTGCTTCTTGTTCTCTTTAAGACACTCAATGATCTGAGAAGAAAAAGACACAAAAAGAACGGCTGATGAAGGTATTCTCCAATAGTTAGTTAATAGAGCTCTATTCTACATTGCTTCAGCATTTTATTTTTTCACTTATGCCGTGAAGTTAAGGTTGGTCAAGGTTTCTTGTGTATAGTCTTCAGGGCACATGATTAAATGAAATTTTAAATAATAACTACACTAACTTAACACTATAAACTGACAGCTCTACACATTTTCTATGCATTTCATAGGTGGTAGTTAAAGCTGAAGTAAGAAAATTTCTTCTTATGGAATTTTCATGTAGGTCAGAGTGCATGATTAAATGCATTCATATTTTAATCGCATTATTAATATTTTTTTAAGCTAACCTAAGCTGTTACATGACTAAACAGGACCCTGCCAGGTTGCTGACTACTGAATAAGTGTAATTATGTAAACATGTGTGCTCATATGTTAATGTGCTCACGGTTGTGTCAACATGATTTATGGCCGAATCACTTTTATAGCTAGGTTTTTAATGGACTGGCTAAGAAAGTCCTAAAAAAATGTATCTCCATAAAAAGCAAGGAAATTCCTACTTTGTATAACATGTATTTTGCATACTATGTATAATATGTATTTTGCCTACTATGTATAATATGTATTTTGTGTTTTGCATAACTGGTTAAAAAAAACCATCTGCCCTGTTTTCCACAGGGTTTCCACATTTGACCAATTGATTTACATGACTTTTCCACTCAGCAAGTGTTTTTGATCATTTTATAGAGATTGCTGGAGGAGTTTTCCATTTGTATCATATTTTTAGGTACTTAATTTTAACCAATACTTCATTTTAATTTAAGTTAATTCAATTGTATTTAAGTTCAGTTAATTAAAACTTTAAAATAATTTAAGCTAAAAATTAAAGTGGAATGTGGAACTCAAGAAGGCATTAAATTATTCCAAATAAGACAAATTCTTTCAAATAAGCCAGAACAGATAAATCTAAATTTATGCTGACATTTCTTAAGAAGTCTAATTCTTAATTATTAAAATCATATTATTTTATTTATCATTGTACATTCTAATATATTTTATCAGGACAACACTGCTATATGTGAATAACAAACAAACAAACAAACAAACAAACAAACAAACAAATAAATAAATAAATATTATAAATAAATAAATAAATAAATAAATAAATAAATATTATATATATATATATATATATATATATATATATATATATATATATATGTGTGTGTGTGTGTGTGTGTATTTACTATTTAAAATTACAGTTTTCTTCTGTTTTCCCAGGTTACTTTGACAAATAGAACAGCATAGAACAGCATTTATATGAAAAATAAATCTTTTGTCACATTATAAATGTCTTTACCATGACTTTTGATCAATTCAAAGCATCCTTGCTAAATAAAAGTACTAATTTCTATCATTTCTTCCCCCCACCTTACAAAAGCTTTTTATTTTTTAGATAAATGCTGACCTTTGGATTTTTTAATTTATCAAAGGATCCAGAAAAAAATTGACTCAACCGTTTTAAATATTGATAATAATAATAAAATATGTCTCTTGAATAGCAAATCGGCATATTTAGAATGATCTTTGAAGTATCATGTGACACTGAAGACTGGAGTAATGACGCTGAAAATGTTGCTTTAAATTACAGGAATAAATTACATTTTAAAATATATTTAAATAGAAAACAGTTAATTTAATTTAGTATGTTATTTTGACTTTATGAATTTAGAAAATAGTTATTTTATTTTGCTATACTTTGGATCAAATAAATGATGGCTTGGAGAGCAGAAGAGACATAGTCATATGTTATTGGTAATAAAACGTGTAAACCCTGAAAACCATTCAGTTATTGAAAATATATTCTGGAATATTATTTAATTATTGTATTTTGTTATTTTAATATAAACTGCCACTCCTAGTAAAAAGGTAGTGATGCAATGTTGGAGATATTTTTATGACCTAGAAATTTCCATTTAAATTTTTTCCTACTATTTCCAGGTGTTGCATGACTGTGGGAATCTTGTTTTACGAATCTTCTTTCTCTAACTGGACAAGTTTCATCATGTGTCTGCATGCAGCAGCAGCAGCAGGTGGGTGCATAAAACTATCTAGAAACGTAAAAGATCAAAGTAAACCTTTACCTGAGCATTTCCATAGGCAACAGAGGAACAAAACTTATTGATATCCTTCTTGCAAGCATCATGCAGCTCAGGTTCCAGTCGAATATCCTCTGACTGCAAATGAAGAGGACAGAGAGTATGACATCTGAACTTGGAATATACTTTAATGGTACTTTTAGGTCCTTGATCGAATAAATTACAGTTCACTTTTGTACAGGAGAAAGGGTCTGGACAACGTGGGGTGTGTGATTTAACTTAAGCAAAGTGAATTCACCATCTCCAGCTCTTCCACTCTCAGCTGTTTCCGACATTTGAGAGACACGCGTTGATCTTTGACATCCTGTAGAGTGTCGTTCCTCACTGTGGTGCTCAAACAGATGACCACATCGGCCCTGAGGTGGAAAAAACACAAAATAGTGAAATGAAGAGGGTGAAAGACACTGAAGCAGAGGATATAAAAATATGCGGTTCAAGAGGATCAACTTGTGTGAACGAGAGAGAGTGCAACAGTGCCAAAATAAGAGGAGACACACAGATAGGCTGTGATGACTTAAGCCTCTATGAAAAGATGTTATATAACAAATAAAATCACCATCACAACTGAATGACAAAAAGTTTACACATGTTTAAAGCCTGAGGAAACAGCTGCAGGGTTTATGAACTCACTTCTTCTTAATGTTGGGACAGAGCTTGAGGACGTCCTCTTTACAGGCCATTTTGAACTTGTAGGAGAAGCGGAAGTCCTTCATCTGAACCTGAAAGGCAGATGAGTAATATTGTGAAATATTTTTACTATTTAAAATAACTGCATTCTGTTTGAATGTATTTTAAGATGTAATTTATTTCAGCGATTTCAAAGCTGAATTTTTAGCATCATTACTCCAGTCACATGATCCTTTAGAAATATTCCTAATATTCTGATTTGCTGCTCAAAAAATTATTATTATGTTGAAAACAGTGGAGCAGAATTTTGTCAGGTTTCTCTGATGAATAGAAAGTTCAGAAATTTGTAACATTATAAATGTCTTTATCATCACTTTTGATCAATTTCAAGCAACCTTGCTAAATAAAAGTAGTAATTTCTATTATTTCTAATCTTTCTATTCATCAAAGAATCCTGAAAAAAAGTTCTTAACTGTTTTAAATATTTATAATAATAATAATAATAATAATAATAATAATAATAATAAATTAGATATAAATATTTCTTGAATAAAATGTTTTCTGAACAGCAATTCAGCATATTATAAGGGTTTCTGAAGGATCATGTGACACTGAATCTGGAGTAATGATGCTGAAAATGTAGCTTTGATCATAGGAATAAAATTACATTTTAAAATATATTCAGAAAGAAAACAGTTGTTTTAATTAGTAAATATTTTTTCATAATTTTACAGTTTTTGCTGTACTTTGGATCAAATAAATGCAGGCTTGGTATATATATATATATATATATATATATATATATATATATATATATATATATATATATATATATATATAAAACACACACACAATCTCAAAATGTCAAATATTCACTGATTAATTAGCATGGTCAGCATATCTATCAATACTCCAAACCAATCAAAATCATTCAGCACGCTCTCTGCTGGGACGGCATGACATTTGGGAAAACATTTTCTTGTCATCATTCAAATTTAACATAGGGAAATTGGTTGTGTGACTGGCTTACCAGCTGGAAATGAGTGACACCCACAGCACATTTATCATTCATTTCCCTCTGATGTTTGTTCTGCACAAGGCATTCCAGAAGATTCCCTGTGTCTATCTGATTATCAGCTACATCCTGAGTGAAAAGAGACAGACATGAGAAATTCAGAGTAAAAAATAAATAAATAAAGAGAATAATTAGATGTGTGTGTTGTCAGTACTAACGTGGCAGTGGTTCTGGATGACCGGTTCACAGGCCCGGATCAGCAGGGCTTCAATCTGAATGTCCTGTGAACACAAAAGTATGACCATAAATCAAAATCATTTGTCCCCAAAAAAATCCTTAAATTTAGTATAAGATCTTGTAATCTTAAGATTTTAACTGTAAGATCTTGTAATATAATGAAAGTCTCTTATGCTCACCAAAGCTGTATTTATTTGATCAAAAACTGTGAAATATTTGTTTAATTTAAAAGCAATGTTTTCTATTGTTTTCTATTTCTAATATAACTTAAAATGTAATTTATTACTGTGATGCAAAGCTGAATTTTCAGCAGCTATTACTCTAGTCTTTTGCATCACATGATTCTTTAGAAACTATTCTGACTAACATTATAAATGTCTTTACTGACATTATTGATCAATGATTAATGGATCCTTGCTGAATAAAAGTAATAATTACTGTTTTTGCAAAGTACAGCAAAAACGTAACATTTTAAATATATTTCACTAAGATAACTGTTTTCTATTTAAATATATTTTAAAATGTAATTTATTCCTGTGATTTCAACTTGAATTAATAGCATCATTACTCCAGTCACATGATCCTTCAGAAATCATTTTAATATTCTGATTTATTATTATTATTATTATTATTATTGTGTTGAAAACAGCAGAGTATATAGTTTTTCAGGTTTCTTTGATGAATAAAAAAGTTCAGAAGAACAGCATTTATCTGAAACAGAAACCTTTTGTAACATCATAAATGTCTTTATCATCACTTCTGATCAATTTAAAACATTCTTGCTAAATAAAAGCATTAATTTCTATAATTCCTTTCCCAAAAAGTATTTTCTTTTTGAAAGGTATACTGCATAATGCTACAAAAGCTTTTTATTTCAGATAAACAAAGATCTTTGGATCCATCTATTCAAAGAATCCTGAAAAAAAAAATACTCAACTGTTTTAAATATTGATAATAATAATAATAATAATAATAATAATAATAATAATAATAAAAAATGTTTCTTAAACAGCAAATCAGCTTATTAGAATTATTTCTGAAAGATCATGTGACACTGACTGAAAACTGGAGTAATAATGGAACAAACTACATTTTAAAATATATTCAAATAGAAAACAGTTATTTTAAATAGTACAAATATTTCACTGTTTTTGCTGTACTTTGGATCAAATAAATGCAGGTTTGGTGAGCAGAAGAAACTTCTCTGAAAAACATTACAAATCTTACGGTTCAAAAACTTTTGACTGGTAGCGTATAAACAGTAAACAGTACAACAGATCTAGCAAACAATTTCTTTTATGCCCTCACCCTTAATGACCTTATTCACTCTAAGGTTTATGTACATGCTGTGGTGTGGTACAGGAAACAAACCTCAGATTCCAGTTCTGTCAGGTTGCCCACCACGTCTCTGCAGTTTGACACCAGGTCCTCAAGATGGTCCTGAAGACACTCCAGCTCCTAAAGAAGACAAATAAACTCTGAATCCCTAACCTAAAAATGCTCATCATGTACCAATGTTCCTGCAGAACTCTTTTTGTACCTGTCCAGTGTCTGTCTTCTCACTGCACCATTTCCCCAGGTCAGTCATGCAACGTTTCTGGAGCTCAGGATCCAGCTTTACATCCAGAGCTCTCTGGTGAAGAATTCTCTGGACTTCCACCTTACAGTCCCTGGTGAGCTGCATATAGAAATTATTTTTTCCACATTACAAATCAGTCCAATCATCTATTTTGACATGCAAATTCAATGGCTGAATCCAAAATCACATGCTCTCCATTTTGCATGCTTGTTATCTCACATAAAGTGACCAAACAGAGTTGACTTTTACATATGTTGGACAAACTCCCTGTCAAAGTGGGTAGCTCCTACTCAGAATAAACTGTAAAGTAGACCAGACTTCACACTGATAGTCCCTTTAGTATCTTAATGAGAACTGACAAACTAAAATGTGCTTCATTTGTCCTTCTCACCCGTCTGCCCTGCTCTTCTGTCCGGTAAGCGTGGCGGTACAGGCAAGAAAAAACAGCGCCAGGAGGCATGAGCTCACTGCTCTCATTCCAGCCCGGGGTGTAGCACAGTCTGGACGCGTCATTCTGACATTTACGGTATAAGATAGGATCGAGCCTGGAGGAAAAAAAAACAGGAGATAAAAATGAGTCACGTGTAACCGGATTTTAGCCTCAACCTCTGACCTTGTGATACAAAATATTAAAATGCAAGTAAAATTGTGTTTATACCAGAAATCAATCCTTCATCACGACTACAGTTACATTACATTTACATTTACATTTAGTCATTTAGCAGACGCTTTTATCCAAAGCGACTTACAATAGAAGCAATCAGAGCAACAAGAGAGCGACAGTGTATAAGTGCTGTGGCAAATTTCAGTTAGATAAACACGATAAGTCTTGCAAGGGTTTTTTTTTTTTTTTTTTTTTTTATATAAATATAGAAAACTGAAAAGAGTAGGAAAGAGCTAGTGTCAATTGGTCAAGTTCTGCCGAAAAAGATGGGTTTTCAGACGTTTTTTGAAGATGGCCAATGACTCAGCTGATCGAATTGAGATGGGTAGGTCATTCCACCAGCTGGGAACAGTCCACAAAAAGGTACGTGAAAGTGATTTTGAGCCTCTTTGGGATGGCACCACAAGGCGTCGTTCATTTGCAGAACGCAAGCTTCTGGAAGGGACATAAGGTTGGATTAGACAGTTTAGGTATTCTGGTGCAGTGCCAGCGGTTGTCTTGTAGGCAAGCACCAGTACCTTGAATTTGATGCGAGCAGCTACTGGCAGCCAATGCAGTCTGATGAAGAGAGGTGTGACATGGGCTTTCTTCGGCTCATTAAAGACCACTCTTGCTGCTGCATTCTGAATCATCTGCAAAGGCTTGGAAGTGCATGCAGGAAGGCCTGCCAAGAGTGCATTACAATAGTCCAGTCTGGAGAGGACAAGAGCTTGGACAAGTAGTTGTGTAGCCTGCTCTGATAGGAAGGATCTGATCTTCCTAATGTTGTACAAGGCAAATCTGCAGGATCGAGCTGTAGCAGCAATATGGTCTGTAAAGGTTAACTGGTTGTCCATCACAACTCCAAGATTCCTGGCTGTCCTAGAGGAAGTTATGGTTGATGAATTTAGCTGTATAGAGAAGTTGTGATGAAGCACGGGGTTGGCTGAGATCACAATCAGTTCAGTCTTAGCAAGGTTGAGCTGAAGATGGTGTTCTTTCATCCAGCCAGAGATGTCGGTCAGACAAGCTGCGATGCGGGCAGGAACCGTGGGGTCATCTGGATGGAAGGAGAAGTAGAGTTGCGTGTCATCAGCATAGCAGTGATAGGAAAAAGCATGCTTCCGAATGACAGAACCTAACGATGACATGTAGATGGAGAAGAGCAGTGGTCCAAGCACTGAGCCTTGAGGAACTCCAGTAGCAAGATGTTGTGACTCAGAAACTACACTCCTCCAAGCCACCTTGAAGGACCTACCTGAGAGGTAAGACTTGAACCATTGGAGTGCGGTTCCTGAGATGCCCATCTTCATGAGGGTGGACAGGAGGATCTGGTGGTTGACTGTGTCAAATGCAGCAGACAGATCCAGTAAAATGAGTACTGAGGATTTGGATGCTGCTCTTGCCAATATTAGGGCTTCAGTGACTGAGAGCAGGGCAGTCTCAGTTGAGTGGCCACTTTTGAAGCCAGACTGGTTTGTGTCCAGGAGATGGTTCTGTGCAAGAAAGATAGAGAGTTGGTTGTATACTACTCGCTCAAGTGTCTTAGCGATGAATGGGAGAAGGGATACTGGTCTGTAGTTTTCTAAAAGTGCTGGATTTAGAGTGGGTTTCTTAAGCAGTGGTATGACCCGAGCCTGCTTAAATGCTGTAGGAAATGTGCCAGTGTGGAGCGAGGTGTTTATGATGTGGGTAAGTGCTGGTATAACAGAGGTAGAAATGGCTTGGAGAATGTGAGTGGGGATAGGATCAAGCGGACAGGTAGTAGGATGATTGGAAATAATAAGTTTGGAGACGTCAGTCTCCATGAGTGGAGAGAAAGAGGAGAGAGTGTGAGTATTTGCTGTTGTGAAATTTGTATCAGTATGTGGTGTGGAAAATTGGTCGCTAATTGTTCTTGTCTTATTAATGAAAAATGTTGCAAAGTCATCAGCTGTAAGAGTTGATGTAGGAGGGGGAGGAGGAGGACAAAGGAGAGAAGAGAATGTTTTAAAAAGTGTGCGAGAATCGGGACAATTATTAATTTTGTTGTGGTAGTATGTTGATTTAGCAGTGGAGACATCTGCAGAGAATGAAGAGAGAAGTGACTGATACGCACTAAGGTCATTAGGGTTGTGTGATTTGCGCCACTTCCGCTCTGCAGCCCTGAGTCTAGAACGATGTTCACGGAGAACATCGGACAGCCAGGGAGCAGCGGGTGTGGTGCGTGCTGGTCTGGATAAGAGAGGGCAGAAGTTGTCTAGACAGGCTGATAAAGTGGAGCAAAGAGTGTCAGTAGCAGTGTTAGTGTCCAGTGCTGAGAACTGAGAGGGTGGAGGAAGTGCGGATGAAACCATAGACGATAGACAGGAGGTAGAAAGTGTGCGTAGATTACGCCTAAAGGTGACTTGCGGTGGAGTGCGTGTTGTGTCTGTAGCCAATGTGAGGTCAGAGGTAATAAGGAAGTGGTCTGAAGTGTGCAGCGGAGTAACCAGAGTGTTGGCAGTTGAACAGTAGCGAGTGTAGATAAGGTCCAATTGGTTACCTGATTTGTGAGTAGCTGCGGTAGATACTCGCATGAGGTCAAATGAAGTAAGAAGAGTATTGAAGTCTGTAGCTTGGAGTTTTTCTGGATGGATGTTGAAGTCTCCAAGTAGTACCAGAGGAGTACCATCCTCCGGGAAGTGTGAGAGTAGCATGTCCATCTCCTCCAAGAAGTTACCAAGTTGACCTGGTGGACGATAAACAACTACAAGGTGGATTTTAACAGGGTGGATAACAGTAATTGCATGGGATTCAAATGATGTGTTGTTGGTGAAAGATGATAGAGGACTGAATTTCCAATCATTTGAAATGAGTAGACCAGTACCTCCACCCCTCCCAGTTTGGCGAGGGGTGTGTGAAAAAGTGTACATATTGGATAGGGCAGCCGGAGTGGCCGTGTCCTCAGGTTTATTCCATTCATTAAGAACCAGGGGTGAAAACTTTTGAACAGAACGAAGATGTGTACATTTTTCTTATTTTGCCTAAATATTATATTTATTTTCATTTAGTACTGCCCTTCAGAAGCTACAGAAGATACTTATGTTTCCCAGAAGACACAATACGTTAAATTTACCCTGATATTCTAATTTAAAAGTTTTCATTTAGCAGATTCTGTATGTAAACTTTTGACCTCTACTGTATGTGTACACATTTAACATACACTACAATTTTTGAGACGGAAGTAATGCTTTTATTTATTAAATTGATCAAAAGTGACAGTATAGATTTTTATGTTACAAAAGATTTGTATTTCAAATAAATGCTGTTCTTTTGAACAATTGATCAAAGAATTATCCAAAAAAAAAAAAAAAAAAAAAAAAGGCAGCATAAATGTTTTCAATAATAATAATGATAATAATAATAATAATAATAATAACAACAACAACAACAACAATGATGATGCTAAATATTTATGCTGTTTTGAACTTTATATTCATCAAAGAATCTAGAAAAATCATGTTTCCACAAAAGTAGAACATCCATTTTCAACATTGATAATAATCATGATTTCTGAAGGATCATGTGACACTGAAGACAGGAGTAATGATGCTAAAAACTCAGCTTTACATCACAGGAATAAATTGCATTTTAAAATGTATTCAAATAGAAAACTGGTATTTCAACATGTAATAATATTTTACAATTTTAAAATTTTTATTTTTTATTAAATAAAAGCATTTTTAAAAATTCTCCCCATCTCGAACTTTTAAACTGTAGAGTCTGTTAGACACATTTAGTGCTAGTTGCATTAATCAGCATCTAAAAAAGTTGAGATTTGAGATTTGGTCACAATAAAGAACAAAATAACAGTCTCTGTAGGGTTGTAACAAACAAAGCATCACACAGCCAGTCTGTCACAATGGCCCATCAAACCAAATTGCTGCTTCAAACTGTTCTAATTAAAAACCACTTGATTCTAATGGGCTGTGAATGAAGTTATGACCATCTAATGGTTTTATTATAATGGCACTGTGTGGGCATCCTGTTCAAACTAAACAGATGAGTAAGGCACACAGTGAAGGTCGCATCACGCACGCGAATCAAACTTCAGACGAGTGCTGAGCTGTTAAACATGTACAATGGCGACCTCCGACTGGCTGAATAGATTTAAAAACATTTATTACACAAATACACTCAAAAACATCAACTTGAAAGCAAAAGAGGGGGTTTCAAGGATCTTATTTTGTATGAGTCATCAGGTAAGGTCAGGGAAGGAAAAAAGGAAATGAAAAGGTTAGGTTGATTACTTCCAGTCTCTTGAAATGAAGTACTGCAGCTCTAGAAGACGGTGTTCACAGTCCTGAACCATCTTCTCAGTGTAAAGGTGCTCCATTAAACAAGACAGAATCCTACAAACACACAAATACAGTATTTTTATTATTTAATCCACCAAATATGAATACATAAATAGATAAATAAATTAATAGAGGAATGATCTTTTCAAACAGCAATGGCAAATTTGTATACATACATACATAAACTAAATAAACAAAAATCACAATAAATAATAATAAAAAACCCTCAAAATTAAACCAAATAAATAAAAAAACAACAAATCCCATTGACCCCTTGAGTCTTTTCCAATGCAGAACCATTTTTAATATTTACTTTGACAAATATTATAAAAATAAATGACTAAAGAAAAATAAATTTAAAAATAGCCAACTAGAAATTAAATACATTAGAAAATACATAATAAACACACATAATTATAAAAAAACTTGTTCAAATAGAAAAAAACCCAAATACATTAAATAAAAAAAAAAGAAAAAGAAAAAAATATTTTAATAAATAAAAACCAGATTTCCCAAATCCCTTTTTTGCATCTCTTCCGAAGCAGTACTATTTTTAACATTTAAAATAAAAAACAAATAAGAAAAACAATTTAATAAATAAAACATAAAATTCAAAATAAAACGAAATTTAAAATAAAAGTAAAAAAACAAACAAACAAATCCCTTTTTTGAGTCTCTTCTGATGCAGGACCATTTTTAATATTTTGTTTGACAAATATTATAAAAATAAATAACAAACCAATTAGAAATTAAATAAATAAGAAATAAAACATTTTTTTTTCATATCATTAAAAAAAAAAAATAATAAAAAAAAATGCAATAATATAAACAAATCTCTTTTTTGCATGTTACATAGTTTTTTCCACTATGCAAACATGACTGAGTTGTATTGTACAGCTTGAATGCCTGTTCATCTCTCTTCCTCTTGGAAAACGAGAGTGACACATTTACACTCCACACACTCTTAATTGGATTTGACTCTCTCCTCTAAATCCTCTGCAGTTTTATATGGTGCCTGTGAGAGAAAGTCAGTATTGATGCTTTAAACAAAGCATTAAGTCCAGAGGAATAATTTCCACAGGTATGTTATCTCACCCAAATAAATCCTGTGCCAGGCTACAGTTCCCTACTGCTTAGTAGTTTTCCCTGGAGTCTTAAACATTAATGACAGAATAAACTACCATGCAGTCATTGAAGCTTTCATTCAAGTATTAGCACTATATTGCCATGACTCACATAGGGTCCCCGCTGCGGATGTGTTTGCAGGCCGTCTGGATCACAGACTCACAAGCTTCATTCAAAGCACGATCAATCCGGTAATCAGCGCCAGGATCTGCCGACTGGATAAGAGTCTGGAGCTACAAGAGACAAATAATTCATAATACTTTTATCAGGAGATAAATAAATCATAGCTGAAAATGTTTCTACAGCAGTGCAGCAAATCAGCATATTAGAATGATTTCTAAAGGATCATGGGACACTGAAAATTCTAAAAAATTCAGCTTTGCATCACAGGAATAAATTACATTTTCAAATATATTAAAATAGAAAACAGTTCTTTTAAATTGCAATAATACCGTATTGACCCAAATATAAGACATATAAGACTTGGAAATACATCTGAAAAAACGCTTTAGTCTTATATTAAGGGACTTTGATGTCAATAATACACCCACAACTATAGGTGGCGCCAAATCCACGTAAAACGAGTGTGCCAAGAAATACGTAATGTAATGTTTGTCGGTAATGTTAGAACTACCCGATTAAAAAAATATAGATTGCAAATGGCCAAAACTTGCATTTTGTTCACATATCTTTGTTTTATTCCTTTGAGAGGTGATTTAAATCAAAAGTTTTTTTTTTTATTAATAAAACACAAGATTTAGTTTTCAAAAAGGTACATCTTAAAAAAGGTTCTTCTAACCAGGGTTGGCTTCTTTTCGGCTCAATTTGGAATTTCAGAATATTTCAGCTGATCAAATTACAGTTAAACATCCAATACTCTTTCCCACAATGCCAATGGTTCTTACTGCTGTCTGACAGAGGTTGTCCACTGCGCCCTTGTCCCCGCGGGTGACTCTCATGAGGCAGTGGAGGGTTCGTCCCTTGCGGTGCAGTCCTGAGCAGTGCGCCTCGATCTCTCCTCGACAATGCAACACGATCTCAGGGCTCAGAGAGAAATCCTCCATTAGCATGCGTCTGTAGTCCAGCATCTCTCCCTGACAATCTCCGGTCACCGTACGGCCTGAGATGACAGGAAAAACCCACGGGAAGGAACGTAACAATGAACAAACTTATTAGGTTGCAGCAAATCAATAAACAGCCCTGAAGAGGGGAACATGCGTGAATGAAAGCAGAGAGTAGGGCTGGACAGAATACCAGCGGGTTATTTACTGCACAGAATTTACAGTACTCAACATTTTATGTTTTAAACTGTTAAGATGTATACTACACACTCTCACACTTGTATAATACATACTGTCATACATTTTTTGCAATGGAAACTGAACAATTACAAAAAATTATAAAAGTAAAAAAAAAAACATGCACAATGAAATATGCAATATCAAACAACACTGAAAAACAAAAAATAACATCTTTAATATTAGCAGATAACTGATATGGTACTATTTTAAATAGTTAATAGTTAATATAAATAATAATAAAAATAAAATGTAAAAAAAAAAAAATACCAATATGGTACAAATGTAAATTGAAATATAAATCACAATCCTATTATTATTATTATTATTATTATTATTATTAATAATAATATGAAAAATAACAAAATAACAATAAAGTAAAATACAAAAAAATGCGCAATTAAATATTCACTATCAAACAACAGCGAAAAAAAAAAACTTTAATATTGGCACCTAACCTATATTGTATTATTGTACATGTAAATATGAATTATAATCTTATAATAACAACATGAATAATAACAAAAGTAAAATAAAAAATTAACATGCACAATGTGTGTGCACAATTAGTAACCCAATATCAAACAATACTGATAAATAAGAAAAAAATTAAAATTATATTTACTTGTTGTAACTGATATGGTACTAATTAAAAGGTAAATATGAAAAATAGTCTAAATGATAATAACATGAGTAATACAAAATAAATACTGAAATACTGTAAATATTTTGATGATTTTTTTATTAAATTATTTTTTTTTTCCAATATTGACCAAAAACGGTATAATAATAATAATAATAATAATAATAATAATATTAAATGTAACAATTAATAATAATTGTTTGATAATAACATGAATAATAATAATAATAATAATGACTAAAATCAATTTAGAATTTAAAATTAATATACACAATTAAACATCCAATATCAAAGAACATTAAACAAATAAAAAGCTATTATTGGCCAATATGATACAATTGTAGTATGACACTGAATGACATTAACAGACCTCTGTGAACAGCAGACTCCAGACAGAGAAGGAGGTAGGAGAGTCTAGCCTCTCGGGCGCGAGGCATGCTGGTGTCCGGGTTACACCGGTATTTGCGTAGGTCGGCCTTACAGGCCTTCGCAAGGGAGTAACTCACTTTATAATCTTGAGCAATGAGCTTTTGCCGAGTGGTCAGGGCGTTTCTGCACTGTGGACAGAGATGCTTATTAAGTACACAGACACTCAGACAGGACAAACACATACAATAAACTGACCACCAACATTCCTGTGGCTTCCTCTGGACACTTCCCTCCCACACTGACATTTGAGTCGCATATTGTTGCATGAATTTAAAGAAACAAGACACTAACTATAGATGTGCCGCACCTTTTCTGACATGGCTTCTTCAAATTTATGGTTGAACAGGCATTTGTACACTCTGCCCTCTCCCACCTGGGTCTGCAAATGAAGAAAAGAATGCATAAATCAAATGTTAAGCATTGACAGGTCAATTCAGGTCAATCGGTAGATATTCAACACTTCATGTTCGCACATCTAATATGTGCACATCAACCCACGTTTCGTCCTACACAAAGCAGCTGTGTGATCTAATCCTGTCAGTCTGACTCACAGCACATGAGAGGCAGCTGTCAATCATGCCCTTTCATGCTTCAGGACCAGTGAAGTACATACTTGTAGTGAGTAGTAGAAGTATGCAAATTAGGCTGCTGGCACATACGTTTTCACAAAAGCGCTCCCGGTCGTCTCGGCAGGAGAAGTAGAGGTAGCGATCGAGGTGGAAGTCGTCCGCTGACAGTTCGGCCACTCTCATGATGGCCTTTTTGCACTCGTCCTTAATTTGGTGAGCCTTATCTTGCTGTTCTGCTTCTCTGACCAGAGCCCTCTCCAGGCATGCAATCACCTCACCCTGGGAATGCAGGTCCTAACCAGAAGAAAAGAAAAATTATAAAATATTTGGCCTTGGGCCTTGAGTTTATTTTGAAGGGATAAAATGAAGAAAGGAAAATGAATCACAGAGTAAAAATGTCAATTAGTAAGATATTTTAAAAACAATGCTTTTGATTACACAACAAAAGAAGAAATGACAAATTCTTCAATAAAAGTGAAGAAATTTTTTTTGTATTTTAAAATGTTTAAATATTTTAAATTGTATTATCTTATTATTTTATTATATGTATTATTTTATTATATTATTATTATTATTATTATTATTATTATTAATAGTATCATTTAGAAATGTATTTATATTTGTAATAAAATATCCTGAAAAAATATTTAAACATTATATCATTAATAATGTTTTATATGTTTATAGTTTCAGTTATAATTATAATTCATTGTATAATTTGTAATTTATTTATATAATTAATACACATTTTTATTAGTTTATTTTTTTAACGGTTCTATTTGGAAATTCTTTGACTTATTTTTATTTACATTTTAGTCATTTTAGTACTTACAATTATATCAGCTAGTTGCCAAGGCAATATTTATAACATTTTTAATTTTGGTTTATTGAAGTTTTTCATCTGTTTTTTGGAGAAAAGTTTATATTTTTTTGTTAATGTTTTAAATGTTTTAAATTTTATGATGGCCTTTTTGGCTTTATAATATAAGAAAAAACAAAGTTTTATTACTATTATATTTTTGATCAAATATTTTTTATACAATATTTAAATTAAATATTTAAATATTTATTATATCATTAATAATATGTTTTATATTTACATTATCATAGTTTTATTTTTAATGCTTTACATGCTTTTGTTTTTTTTATGCGTTGTCTTTTTTTTAACATTTCTATTTAGTAATTCTTTGACTAATTATTTAAGTTTTAGTCATTTTAGTACTTGCATAAATGCATAAAAAAATATATACGCACAATTAAAAACCCAGTATTAAACAATACTGAAAAGTATTTGGCCTTGGGACTCAGGGCAGCTTGGCTAATTTTGAGACAGCTGAAGGGACATTTTAAGACATTTTAAACATAAATAGTCGTAGCAATGATGCTTTTGATTACACGACAAATAAAGGAATGACAAATACTTTGATAAAATTGATTTAATAAAATACTTTAATAAAATTAAAAACCCAGTATCAAATAGCACTGAAAAATATTTGGCCTTGGGCTCAGGATAGCATAGCTCATTTTGAAACAGCTGAAGGGATAAAATGGAGAAAGGAAGAATGAATTACAAGCAAAAAATGAATTACTTACTTAGTACTTAAAATTATTTCAGCTACTTGGCAAGGCAATATTTCTATCACTTCAAATTTTTATTTTTACATTTACTTTTTTTATTATTATTTATTTTTTTATTTTTTTAGATAATAACAATATAACAACACTGGGGGAGTGAGGGACAATAAAAAAAAAAATTATATTAAAAACCCAGTATAAAACAATCCTGAAAAATAAAAACTAAAATCTTTATTATTTGCCTATAAACAATATGGTACAAATAAAAATGTAAATATGAATAGTAATCTGAATAGTATGAATAGTAATATAAAAAAATAGTAATAAAGAAAATAGTTCTAAAATAATATATAAAAATTGCACAATTAAATATCCAATATCAAACAACACTGGAAAAAAAAACCCTCAACTTTATTTATTTATTATTATTATTTATTCTTTTTTTACTTCAATATTGGCCCATAACTGATATTGTACCATTCTAAATGTAAATATGGATTATAATCATATGATAATAATAATAAATAATGATCAATAAAAATAAAATAAAATAAAGTAAATAAAGTAAAATAAAAATGCACAATGTACAATACAGATTGCATATAATACAATCTTTAGTATTTGCCTATAACCAATATGGTACTACTTTAAAAGTAAATATGAATAATAATCTGAAAAGGATTAATAGTAATAAAGATAAAGAATAGTAAATAGTAAAAGAAAATAGTAATGAAGTAAAAAAAAAAAAAAAAAAAAAAAAAAAATTATATATATATATATATATATATATATATATATATATATATATATATATATATATATATATATATATATATATATATATTTATATTATTTTATAAAATATATTTAATTTACATTTTTTTTTTACTTTAATATTTGCCCATAATTTAAATTGTACTATTCATAATGTAAATATGAACTATAATCATATGATAATAACATTAATAATAATAAATAATAATAATAATCTAAAGTAAAATAAAAAAAAATATTAACATGCACAATGAAATATCCAATATCAAGCAAAATGGAAAAACAACAACAGAAAAAATCTTTAATATTACCGGATAACAATATGGTACTAATTTTAATTGCAGATATGAATAATAGTCATATGATTAATAATAATAACAATAATAATAATAACAATGAGTAAAAAGTAGATAAAAAATATAACATACACAATTAAATATCCAATATCAAACAATACTGAAAAATATCGCCATAGCATTTCTAATTTTTATTTTTATGTTAAAGCTAAAATATATATATATATTGCAGTATATTATATATATATATATATATATATATATATATATATATATATATATATAAATAAATAAAAACATGTGAAAAGCTTAAAAAACTAATAGTTATAGTTGATAACAATATAACAACACTGGGAGAGTGAGGGAAAAAAACAAACAAATAAATGCATAAAAATAAATTCAAAATTAAATAAAAGTAAAAAAAAATAAAAATAAAATAAAAGTTTAAAAAAAAAAAACTTTTAAATGTGTCTACAAAAGAATGTCACCCATTTTAAATGACTGGTCCGTGAATTTAAATAACGTCAATGCGTTTAACCACTAACGCTTCCTGAGGCCTGGGAGAAAACATCATCCAAGGCAACTGTAAACAAATAACTCATAAATAAAATAGTGTTGATGATGATATCCGAATGCCCACTCGCAGTAATTCAGTGTCAGAATTTAAGGCATGCAACTTAATGACAAAATAACTAGTGATATTTAAAGGCACTACAGAACAGGAGCTGTCAGTTACTCATATAATAGTACCTAATTACTGCACTAAAGATGTCTAAACCCACTAAGCAGCTAAATATAATCAGCGCTCTTCACTTGCCATCTTGTATGTGAGGCAGCCTGAGCTTATTTAGGCTATTTTAAGTCAACGAGGAGACAAGTCTAAAGTTAACTTTTTTCATTTCGCAGAGTGCACCCGGGGGAACGAGGCAAGTGTGGTGAACGGGTGCCCATGTTCCAGCACGCCTGGAGGAACGTGGACATTTCGGGAATGGAGGAGTCACTACATCACAGAGCCATCTGGTACCAAGCCAACATCCTATGGTTTCCCGAAGGGATATTCTAGAGCTTTGCGGTTTTAAGTGGGCAAGGAGTCAAAGCGTTCACAGCTATTATTGGAACGCAAGCTTACTTTGTCTCCGACTGTGATGCTTCCACACTGCAGGGTGTTGATGTCTTCTCTGCATTTATCCATAAAGCCGCATATGAGCCGGTAGTCGCTGAAGATGATGCTGGTCATCTTGGTGATGTACTGATGACACTGGCGTTCTGTGACGTTGGCGCGGTGGTCCACCAGGCAGGACATCAGAAAGCCTTTCCCCCGCTCCTCATCTGCACACTCTTTCAGCTGAGAAACAGATTAAGGTTCTTTTCATTATCCGTGAGATGGAGCAGTCAAGGATCAGCGCTACAGACATGAAGAATTTATATTTCTTATTTAATATCAAGTCAATTTCACTAATGCTAATTAAATTGTGTATTCAACCACAAATGCGCATCAAAACACACACACACACACACACACTCGTGAAGAGGTTAGTGAGAAACTTTTGTCTATTGAGATTCATTTTAATTACATTATGGCAGCTCAGAGTGTAGCCAAACATAAAATCACACTGCATTACGAATGTAGATGTCTCTGCATTGAAATTAGGGCTGCATAGGAGGGGAAAAAGGCTTTTTTTCTGCAACATACTGTATTCTGCTATACAAGAATTTCCAATAAATAGATGTCCACTATATTGCCCTGCTAATACTATAGTAATTTCCATGAGTACTAATCTTAATGTTTAAGCATATAATGATATTCTAGGGAATTGTGTCCTAATTTTATAGCAAAGGTTTGGACAGGACCCTTTTTTATTCTAACATGACAATACCTCTGTGTTTAAGGCAAAGTTCAAAGAGAAATGTTTGATTCAGTCAGTGTGGAAGAACTTGACTAGTCTGCACAAAGCCAAGTTTTAATCCCTGCTGAACGCCTCTGGTGTGACTTTAAATGCAGGCCTTGAGCCAAAAACTCATCACCAATGGTGACCATTCAAAAATGGGAAAACAGCACTTTAAGATTTTCTCAAAAGTTTGCATGCCTGTAACTCAAGAAGTATTAAAGTAATAAGTAACGCAAGTTACGTAATAATATTTCCTTTAGGTACTTAATCCCATTTCATTAACCAATGACTTTGCTGCTGACCTTTGTTGATCCAATTCAACCGTACACTGCAAAAATACTTTTCTTATTTGGATTTTTTGTCTTGTTTCCAGACAAAATATTAAAAAAATTAGATAACACTTTATTTTAAGGTGTCTATAATACAGAGTAATTACCTAATTAAGTACTTAGTAGTAGCCATGGTACTTACATGAAACAAAATGTACTTGCCATGTAACTAAGTTATGGATCAGCCTGTACTTACAGATTGTAATTATGTACATGTAATAGGCAGCTACTGTTACACATATGTAACAGACCGAGTCTGTTACACAGCTACTTGTACACTTAAGTACAATCTTGATACACTTTATTTTAAGTAGCTTATGCCTGTACAATATTCTTTAATTTAAATGTAATTAGATAAGGTATACAGTTCAGAAAAGTAGCTAGCTATGTAACAGACTCGGTCTGTTACATATGTGTAACAGTAGCTGCCTATTACATGTACATAATTACAAACTGTAAGTACAGTCTGTTCCATTACTTAGTTACGTGGTAAGTACATTTTGTCTCATGCAAGTACAACGGCTACTACTGAGTAAATAATTAATTACTAATTAATTACTAAGTAAATAATTATTTTCTTGTTTTCAGAAAAAAAACAAGTCAAAATTAAGTGAGTTTTTGCTTACAACAAGCACAGTAATCTGCCAATGGGGTAAGCAAAAAAAATATTATTTCAAACAGAAAACAAGATTATTTAGCTTACCCCACTGGGAGATTATTTAGCTTGTTCCAAGAAAAAACACACACAATTTGACTTGTTTTCAGAAAAAACAAGACAATAGTTTTTACTTGTCCTTCTTGATTTAAGAATTTTTAGATATTTTGGCTAGAAACATGAAAAAAATCAAGTAAGAAAAGCATTTTTTTTGCAGTGTACTTATAAGCAAAACTAAACATTTGTGCTTTTTTTCTCATTGCTAAAGAGTGTTGAACTTTCTTTTCCTACAGTTCTACTGTACAGACGTAAATTTAATTTTCCATTAGCCTTAACCTTATTCACTTCATTTCATTTTGGTATGAAAGGGCTTTTACATTTGCTAAGAATCAAACTTTTTTATATTAAAAACAAACAAGAAAGCCCTGCCTAGATTTAAAAAGTAACACAAAAGTAATGTAACGCATTACTTTCCATAATAAGTAACTAAGTAACGTAATGAGTTACTTTTTTAAAAGAGTAACGCAATATTGTAATGCATTACATTTAAATGTAACTTTCCCCAACACTGATGCCCTTTTAGATAGTGGGTCTTGACAAACTTTCTCTATTTTTAATGCCCTATGAGATTTGGTTCCAGAGATACTGGAATTTTAATGGCTCTGGCAATAAATTGTTAAAATGTACACATTTTCAGTGGTCAAAAACCAAATGTGGGTCAGTTTAAAAAAATATGATACTTCTTTTCTTTTAAAGAGGAATGTCTGAAGAACAAATAATTTTAAAACTAGAGATGTATCTCGTTTATTATCTCGTTTGTTATTTTTCCAAAGTTTGCATGCCTATAACTCAAGAAGTATTAAAGATATCACAATATGATTTTAGATTCTAGTTCTTCATAAAACTTTACTTGTAGAATCTTAGAGCCTACATCGTTCAGTCCCAGAGGTATGGGGATCTCAATGAGGCTCCATGTCAAGTTTGCTGAATATTACCCATTTTCAGTGGTCGAAAACCAAATGTTGGTCACTTTGTGTACAGCTGATAGTTATTTCAAAAAACAATGTCTGAAGAAGAAATAATGTTGAAGTTAGAATTGTATCTTGTTTCCCTCTATAAAAAATATTTTTTTTGAGTTTGAGACCCTTTGTGTGCCTGTAACTCAAGTAGTATTAAAGTTATCTTAATGTGATTTTAGATTCTGGTTCTTAAAGGATTAGTTCACTTTCAGAACTAAAATTTAAAGATAATGTACTCACCCCCTTGTCATCCAAGATGTTCATGTCTTTTTTACTTCAGTCGCAAATAAGGAAAACATATTTAAAGAAAACATTTCAGGATTTCTCTCCATATAGTGGACTTCTATGGTGCCCCCAAGTTTGAACTTCCAAAGTGCAGTTTAAATGCAGCTTAAATGCAGCTTCAAAGGGCTCTAAACAATCCCAGTTGAGGAAGAAGGGTCTTATCTAGCGAAACGATTGGTTATTTTCAAAACTAATTGGCAATTTATATACTTTTTAACCTCAAATGCTCGTCTTGTCTAGTCTTTGCGATGCGCAACATAGTCTGTGTGATCCGGGTCAATACTTTGGGGTATGTCGAAAAACTCCCATCTCGTTTTCTTCCCCAAATGCAAAATCGTCCTACAACGCTGCAGAAGTACCAACTCAGTGTTTACAAAGAGAACATATAAAGAAAATCAAGACCAGCATTTAAGGTTAAAAAGTATATAAGTTGTCAATTTGTTTTGAAAATAACTGATCGTTTCGCTAGATAAGACCCTTCTTCATCAGCTGGTATCATTTAGAGCCCTTTGAAGCTGAATTTAACTGCATTTTGGAAGTTAAAACTTGGGGCACCATAGAAGTCCATTTTATGGAGAGAAATCCTAAAATGTTTTCCTCAAAAAACTATTTCTTAACGCAGAATTGAAAGACATGACATCTTGGATGACAAGGGGGTGAGTACATTATCTGTACATTTTTGTTCGGAAAGTAAACTAATCCTTTAAGAAAGCCTTAATTATAATTTCAGGAGATCCTAAATGTGGAGACTGAAAGACAAGAATTGAGATGAATTGAGATGATAGTTTTAAATAGTTTGAATAGTCAGCTGCTGCTTTGTGTACTACCATTCCGAAAGCGCCACCTGCTGGAAGAGAATGATCTTCCTTTTTCAATCAGCCCATACATCTGCTCAAATATGTATCAATCCATATTTATTTTGTGCAGGTCTTAAAAAAAAGGTCTAGAATTTAAGCTGGTCTGGCAAAAACCATCAATTGTTTTTATATATAATTGTCCGGACCTCGGCTGGTGAGGAGGGTTCATTACTGGACCTCAAGCTGTTTTAGTTAAAAACCTCTGCCATTTATTTTTAATAAATCGTCCAGCCCTAACCACAACACATTCACATACACACGGGTTGAAAGCCCGATTGGGCAATTAAAGAGCAAAGGATCAAAAGTAAATAAACTCAACCAAACAATAGGAGAAACTGACCTCTAACATGGTGCTCGTACACACTTCCAGTGCCACAGACTCAAACTTCGGATCTGTGGTCAAATTCAACTTGTAGTTCCACAACAGCTGGAAAAAAAGAAAGGCAACATTATTAGAAATATGAAATATTAGAAATATGCATATTAATGTGACTTTGGTGTTTGTGAATTCATTCAAATGTGATTCAGTTCACATGAAGGGTTCATTTATGAATCACGGTGCATTCACACCAGATGCAAATGAAGCGCTAAGCGCGAGTCATTTACATGTTAAGTCAATGAAAAATTGCATAATGCGTGATTCGCGCGAGTTGATAAATCTGAACTTGAAATCTGACGCGTTAACCAAGCAGGAGCTTGCTCTAGTAGTGACATGATTACGACGTGGCGAGTGGAGGCAGAAATCCAACAACAATTGAGAACAAAATCGTCGCTGTATGTGGATACCCGGAGCTGTGCGATACATCTTCGAAACAGGAATAAAAAGGATCTTCCTTGGAAGAAAGTGAGCGAGGAGGACGGACAATCTGGTAAGTTTTAAAAAACCTATTTAAAAAAAAAATCATGCCTGGCAGAAGCCCCACCCATGACACAAATTCATGTCTGTTGTGAAGTGAATTTCACACGTGAATGAAGCGAGTAAACTCAAAATGTTCAAGCGTCTAACTATGTGCGAATAGCGCAATTTATTCACGCAAGTTGCATCTGGTGTGTGAACGCCTCGTCAGACTGTTTTAACTCACAGTAGAGAATGATTATAAGCAAATAAAGATGTATTTTAATCAACTTAATTTTTTCACAAAAAGCATTTGTATGACTTCAGAAGACTTTGATGATGCTTTCTAGGGATGCCACAATAGAGACAGAGCGCATTTAGGCCACGCCCACACCGGGTGGAAAACAATCGAACGCTCACCATTGACTTTGTATTGTGGGAAGCTACCTCCTTGTCATTTCTGACTTATAACAAAAAACAGACAAAAAAGCTGCTATGTGACAAGGTGTACAGTAAACAAGCTAAAAAACACAGAACTATGTTTATATAAGATGTCGACCCCCCAAAAACGAACGTTTAATGGCACAAATAGTTGTAAATGTCAGGGTATTTCACGTTGGACCATTCAGCTGGATCATTTCTCCAGCAAAAGGAAGGTAAGGAAAAGAAGCACTGACATAGACTAATAAAATTTAGTTTCTCAATATAAATCCTCGTCTCAGGGTGGTGAAATAATCGCTTGACATTGTTAAACAATGAATGTTTACTTAACCAATTAAGTTTCCCGCCAGTGGGCGTAGTTCTCTACTAATATGACACGTTGCGCTCTACTTTTGTGCCCTTAAATGCTCGTTTTTTGGGTCGACAGCTTATAAAAATGTATTTGTGTGTTTTTTAGCTTGTTTACTGTACACCTTGTCACATAGCAGCTTTCAGACGTTGCTCTGTTTTTTGTTATAAGTCAGAAATTACACAGAGCCAGCTTCCCGCAATACAAAGTCAATGGAGAGCGTTGGATTGTTCCCCCCCCCCCCCCCCGGTGGGCGTGGTTTTCAGATTATGACACGTGTCGCTCTGTCTCTATACTCAATATAATATCAAACTGTTCAATACAACATCCACAGTTCAGTAAGTGCTTGTGAATTGCACTTAAATAATTTCCTTGTTTTATTTCTCTCGGAATTTGCTGCTTGAAAGTGAAAGTGAAAGTGACGTGACGTGTGGCCAAGTATGGTGACCCATACTCAGAATTTGTGCTCTGCATTTAACCCATCCAAGTGCACACACACAGTAGTGAACACACACACACACCGTGAACATACACCCGGAGCAGTGGGCAGCCATATTGCTATCGCTGCGGCGCACGGGGAGCAGTTTAGGGGTTCGGTGCCTTGCTCAAGGGTCTCACCTCAGTCGTGGTATTGAGGGTGGAGAGAGCGCTGAATAATCACTCACCCCACCTACAATCCCTGCCGGACCTGGGACTCGAACCTGCAACCTTTCAGTCACAAGTCCAACTCCCTAACCATTAGGCCACGGCTGCCCCCCACGACGCTTCACCGCTTATATTTAAAAAAGGAACACATGCAGAGCATCTTCCCTTATAAGCCTTTCTAAACCTCTTCTCCAAAAGATTTAGAAAAACAAAAAGTTATAAAAACATGAAATAACTTGTGATCTGATGTGGCTTCGTATCACAGAATGAGGCAGACAATATATCCTACACTCATATTCTATGTATGTCGATTAGCAATGTCTTACAAATATACTTAATCATTATGAAAATACACAAGATGGCTTGAAGAACACAGATGAACCATATATTATTGCAGACAAGTGTTTAACGTTATATCTTGTTTTTATTCAATTACAGCCATAGCGATGCCTTTATCCATATTAGAGATTTCCTGGCTGAAACATAAGGTCATCAGTGTTACTTCTTTAACGCATATGTGGATTTTCTGCACAAAGGCGCCCTCTGGTGTCCAAAATGAATGAAACCCATCCTATTTTGCATTAAAAAAATAAAAATAAAAAAAATAATACCTCTCTCAAACTTAATATTAAGCAGACACAGAAATCCACACTTTTTCCAGTGTACAGAGGTTTACAGGAGTATTTTGTTGCAAAAAACACACTGATGTGGCAAGCTATCAGAACCGAACCGAAAACCGTGGTACGCACTGAACCATGGACTAATTGTTAGAGGTCGACTGATATTGGATTTTACTGATACCGATAGCTAGGTTAGACAACACTGGCTAGTACCGATTAATTGACTGACTCTTTTTAAAATGGATACTGAATGGAAACTACAACAGTGATCCACTATTTAAAAATGGGTCTGAACCATACTTTGCGAAAGAATAATAAATGTATTAATATTAATAATATATTTAAAAATATCAGTAAATGTTGAAATTAACACACTAACAAAGAACAATACTTACATTCTACAGCTTTTATTAATCTTAGTTAATGCTACAAATGGACTCATTTTGGACTTATTGTGATGTGTTACCATTTCATATCATATTTCTTTAAACATCTACACAAAAGCCATAGTATTGAAATTACATCATATAGATATTGTATGTATAGTCTTACGGTTTAACTGCTTCTATTCTAGAACACTTGATTATCTAATCAAAATAACAAAACATTTTAGTCACAAACCAAACAAAAGCCCAGAGCGACATCCAGGAGATATTGTATCAGTTATCACACACCAGACACGTCGCGTTCAGTTCAAACAGTGGTCTAAAACGGTTTATTTAAATCACCAAACAGACAGAGGTTTACTTCAAGAATTATCAAAAAGTGGCATAGATGAGTTTGAAGTTCAGTGTTTAAAACAACAGAGCAAATGGAAATAGAAAGCGCGATCTATATTGTAGAAGCGTACAGACTTTATTAGAGCCACAGAAATGCTAATGCAGCATCTAGTCAACAAAGTACTTCCTAGGTAATAATATGAAAGCATGCATCGTTTGATGTTTTAAATCCGCATCTGAAGTTTCCCACTGTGTTCAGTGCACAGTATCACATGTGTAAACAAACAGCATGTGTTGTCAGTGATTTCCGCCTCTAGAGGCTGCTCTCATCAAACATATCTATGGCTCTCAATCATACTGTATAATGACAGTGGAGCCTTCTCAGCCGCTTCAGCAATGAACGCAACCCGGAAAAACTATCAGCATGGATGTTTGCCGATAACTGATTAATCTGCAAAACTGATACGTTGGTCCACCTCTACTAACTGTACTGTTGCAGTTCACATTGGTTACAATTTCATTAAAAAGATTTGCACAGTCTTCAGTCCCAAATTTCTCTCTTTTGTGTTTCCACAGGGAAAAAGTAAATAATGACAGATCTTAATTTTTAAGTGAACTATTCCTTCAATCAGTGCTTTCAAAAAGCCACGAGATTTGCTGAGTCATCAAGGTCAAGCCTGGCAATTCAGTTAAAAAGATGTAATGCTTTGTTCGTTTTATGGTTTGAGCAAGAAGTAACAGCTCAATAGAAAGTAACTGATTTCAGTTCAAAGAGAAAAATGAAACTCTTTGAAACAAAAAGATGTCAGTTGAAGTAAATGGCCTTGTAGTTACTGTATAACGCTCCACAGCTCAAAACCCCTCTGTAATATTAACAGATACACTAACTAAAAGTGCTGATAAATGTTTCAAAAACGCAAGAATAATTTCTTTATCTTAATTATTGCTCAACTATGTGTCTTGCGTAATGAGACGGGTGACTCAGGCCTGAATCATACGCTTACATTTTTTTCGTTTCTGATTTGTAGACCAGGTCTTGTGCTGCAGCCTTAATGAGAACATCAAAGCCACGAATGTTAGAGAAGGAGATCAGAAACAGATACCTCTCTCGGGATGCCACCAAATTAATTGCGGGCTGCAGCCATCATTAGATGGTGATTAGGCCATTATTCTTCTGAAATTACTTGCTGATGTTACTGGTCTCTAAATCCTACTGACGCATTCTCTCGTAAACCTACAAAGAACCGGTCTGAAAGAATGAAGTGTGCACAGAGGGTCTTGTAAACAGCAAACATCAACCTAAAAGATGTGTGGAGCTGTGAAGAAGATGAATCATGCTGATGATTATTATTTAAGGCAGGCCTTTCGGAGTACTTACATGGTTGCAGTCTGCAGCAATCTCTGTGTCCTGTAAAAGAAAGAGAGAGGGAATTTAGATTCTCTTCATTTTCCATTCGTTTCAGTCTGCTTGTTAATTCTGTATGACTTCGAAACTGAAGTTTACACTATGAGAATTGTAATCGTATTAATGATGACAATAAAGCTTTACCACTAGCAGTAAATGGAGGTAACAACAACAACAAAATATACAAATATGATCATAAAATGAATAATAAAATCAAATATTATTAAATAAAATAATTTAATTGCCCAATATAAATAAATACAGACATTTTTAAAATACCAAATAAAAAAAAATAATTTAGTTTTTTTTACAATAAAATAAAATAAATTCAATTGTCCAGTATCAATAAATACTGACACATTTTCAAAATACCAAATGTAAAATAAAAAAAATACAAATAAAATAAAAAATAAATAATAATTAAATTCAATTATTTTTTTTACAAATAAAATAAAATAAAAATATCAACAAATACTGACACATTTTCAAAATACCAAATGTAAAATGAAAAAAAATTCAAATTAAATAAAAAATTAAATAATAATTAAATTCAAATTTTTTTTTACAAATAAAATAAAAAAATATATCAACAAATACTGACACATTTTTAAAATACCAAAAAAACAACAAAAAACAACAACAACAACAACAAAAAACATTTTTAAAAATACCACATGACAAAAAAGGATAGATTATTTTTTACAAATAAAATAATTAAATTGTCCAATATCAACAAATACCGACATATTTTTAAAATACCAAAAAAAAAAAATGTACAGATAAAAATAAAATAATTAAATTGTCTAATATCAACAAATAAAATTCTTTATATATAAAATTATTATTTTTTTTTACAAATACAATTAAATAAAATAATTAAATTGTCCAATATCAACACTGACACATTTTTAAAATACCAAATAAAAAAAACTTTTTTTACAAAGAGAAAAAAAATAATAATAATTGCCCATTATCAACAAATACTGATGTTTTTAAAATACCAAATAAAAAAGGATCTATTTTTTTACAAATAAAATAAAATAATTAAATTCTCCAATATCAACAAATACTGACACATTTTTAATATACCAAATTTAAAAAATGACAAATAAAATAAAATAAAATAAAATAATTCAGCTGTCCAATATCAACAAATACTGACACATCTTTAAATACCAAATTAATGAGATCTTTTTTTTTTTTCAAATAAAATAAAGTAAAATTAAATAAAATAAAAAAAAAATGGCACAATCCAATGCATTTTTAAGTATCAGCCAATAGAATACATTGATTTTATTTATAAATATTAACAACAAAAAAAACTGGATTATCATTTATCCTTTTTTTATTTAATCAGTTTTTACATTTTTTTATATTTGTAAATAAAAATCTATTTTATTTAATAAATTTTACTAACTCAAGCAGATAACCAGAATGCCTCGTGACCTCTCAAACCTTTAGTTTCCCTTCCTCAATGTTCATCTTTTCAACAGCCTGTCTGTTTCTTCTGGGTTAGACCACTGACTGCTAACTGTCAGTAAGCACAGTCTCTAACCCAGCACAGTAAACAACTGCTGAGTGACTCATAGAGCATGAAAATACAATTAGCAATTGTCAGGGGATGACAACAACATAGTCAAACACACAAAAATCAATTTGCATTCACATACATCGGCCTGACAATGGCTTGACGATAATGTATCATCCTTCAGCTGCCCTCGAAAAGACGAACATCAAAGCTAAGAAATGTTGCCAGCGTGGACACAAAACAACATGTTTAATGTGTTTAATGTTATGAAGAGAGTAGAATTGGTGCATTTAAAAAAACCCTGGACTGAAACGGATCTTGCAGAGCAAAAATATTTTAAGGAAAAACGCCTGGTGCATAGACTGATGAGTATGTGCTGCTGAATTTAAATGGGATTCATAAGCTGACATTTAAAAAGCATCTGCAAAAACTAAATCACAGACCCTGTCAAAAAATGGTAAAGTCAAAAATATCAAGAATGTATTATATGTATATATGTATACACACACACACACACACACACACACACACAAACATATACATATATATAAATAGTCATATGTCTTCCCAATTTCAAAAGAAACAAATAAAGACATACATATCATAAAAATAAATTTAATTTAAATAAAGTTAAATAAAATAATAATAATATAATAATAATAATAATAATAATAAATTACACAATCCAATGCACTGTCCAATAGCAAACAATATTAATATTAAAAGATAAATAAATAAATATTATATATATTTTATTTATACACAAACACACACACACACATATTTTATATATATATATATATATATATATATATATATATATATATATATATATATATATATATATATATATATATATATATATATATATATACACACACATACACACATACATATCATAAAAATAAATGTTAATAAAAAGAAAATAAATTAAAAATAAAGTTAAATACAAATAAATAAATAAATATAATATAATATAATTAAAATGACACAATCCTGTCAATAGCAAACAATACTTGTATATGTATGTGTGTATATATATATATATATATATATATTATACACACATACATATACACACACATACATATACATATATATATACACACACATACATATACATACACATATAGTCTAGAAAATCAAGAATGTATTTTATATTTTTATATATATATATATATATATATATATTTTTTTTTTTTTTTTTTTTTTTTACAAAAAGGTTTAAACATAACTATAAGAAAATATAAGAAAAATACAATATATAAATTCATGTGTAAAAAATTAAGTAAATAAAATAAATAAAAAATAAAAAAAAAAGACACAAAGCACTGATACTGATATATATATTTTTTTCAATCCGAAATGTAAAAATATATATATAAACTATAAACAAAGTGCACATCATGGCAGTATTCCATTAAATTAAATACATTTTTCTAGATTTTTGGTGTGTTTTTGAAACATTCAAGCAGTAAAAATACAGCAGCGTGCATACCAAATCCTTATAGCACAAAACCAACAGCTGATAAAGCTAATAGCCCACATAAGACAACCAAACAGACTCATGGTCAGTGTTCTTGAAGGGGATCAGAAGATGATATGACAGCAGAAGCACATAACACAGCACAGGCCCTAAATAGGAACAGGCCGATATTTGAGCTGAGTAACCACACCCGGATCAATCATGCCAGAACAGGATATTTCTATTTGTACGTCAGGGCTCTGTGATTGCAGGCCGACCGAGGCGTACATGGATCATCTATTGATTCTGTGAGATTACACATTGCTCGCTTTCCTGTATTAATATGATAAAGGTTGAATTCAGACGCTTTGGTTCAATAAACCAGCTCAATAAAAAAAAAGTATTATCGACTCAGTTTGTATCATTGCTCACAAGAGTTCACAGAAGTCCAATGGGATTCGCTTGTTGGACCTACAGTAAAATCACTATGGTTTTTATTAGCGACATTAATCTTTAGTTACTTTTTCGGTTCATTTGTTTCATGTATCCTGTGATTAATTAAATGAAATAAAAATATCAAGGCATGCGTTTTGGATCACACAGCAGTGAGCGGACGTCAGGCGGGTGGAACAGTTGAAATGTCAATGGTCTCAATATGAAGAATATCTGTCAGCCCGTTTCATTAAGAAGTGAGAGGAAAACATTATAAACCACTAGACCGTTTTTGCTCAAAAAAGCACATCAGGCAACATCAGGCAACAATAACTTACATGAGAGCGAACTGGGTCAAAATACAAGAAAATGTTAAACATGGACATATTATTTGAAGATGTATAGCATATAATTCATCAGTTTGTTATTTTACACACGCACACATTATTTTATACATGACATAGTCAATAAGAAATCTTTAGACGCGTAACATAAACCATAATCCATAACAACAAAAGACAATACTTTATTTAACCTTTTCTGATAGGAAGTGTGCCCTGCAAATGTGAGCATTTTTGACGATCGTATCTGTCCAGTCCTTTCATTTCATCACGTTTAACCATAGCTGTCGCCGTTTTTTTGTCTGGCAGAGGCAGCATTAGGGCTGTGCTGATAAACCATATCATATCGAATCGTGATAAATTATATGTCGATAATGATGATAAGCTCTAGGCATTTTTACTCGATATGGATTAATATAAGAGTCAATCACACAGCAGAAATATGCGACAACAGCCAATCAGTGTGCAGCTTTTAACGTTCACGTCAAAGAACAAGCCAATTTCCTTTCCTCTGCACAGCCAACTCGACACATGGACGACAAAAATGAGTGGAAGCAGTGACGAAAGTGAAACTAACCTCGAGTTATTATCCAGAAATGATAATGTTGTTGACAAAAAAGGTAGCACGAATTCAGTTATATGGAAGTGGTTTGGCTATTTGAAAAGCGTGCTCATAATGGAAACGGCGCGGTTGCGGCGCGCATGCTCGTTTTTTTCCAGACAGACACTGTAGTCATCCTGACAAAAAAAAAAAAAGTAAAAGTTTGACAAAATGTGTGCAATTTCTAGTTGTATAGTTTTATGTTTACATTTTACACTTGTCTTTTTTGGAAAAGAAAAAAAAAATAATAATAATTGTGTTACTTACAAATTATGTTTACATAATGTGTAATGTGTTTATGTGTAATCTGTTTTTGTTAAACTATACTTTAAAATGTGTTTAATGAACCCTCAAATTGTTGTGGCTTCAGTCATAGTTGGGATACTCTTTTAAAGTTGGCAGCATTAACAGTTTATATATCAAAATATATAACGTTATCGATCAATATGGGAAAAAAATATCGAGATTACATTTTTGCCATATCGCCCAGCCCTAGGCATGTAATAAAATTTCAAATTCGCGTCTGTTTTGAAGTGAATTTCATGTGCGAATGAAGCGAGTAAACTCAAAATGTTCAAGCGTCCAACTACGCACAAATATTGCGTTTTTTTTCACGCAATTTGTTTCTGGTGTGAACGCCCCATTAGAGTTTAGGGTTCTTTATTCCCACCCTGCAACTGTCGTAGCACTTCATTACTGATTTTCTAGAGCTCAGAGCTCCAACTACAGACTGTCAACACACTCTCAACACGTAAATGATTTCATTCTTATATTTAACTACAAAATTTACTTTAAAATTGTATCTGGTTTTCTGGTTTTTCTCTTCTTTTTTGATCACATGTAAGTGTGAGCAGCTCTATTAAACTGAGGATACTCCTCTTCTCCACTAAGTAGGTAGCCTTGAATTTATAATCCATATTTTTGTTGCTGTTTTTTAAATTACTTATTTACATTGATTAACAGAGGCCACACTCTAAAAAAGATGGCTTGTTACTGATCTTCAGTTCAGCTAGCCAACTACACAGACTGTCAACACACTCTCATCAGGTAAATGATTATAATGTCTATTTTTAGGGGCCAAGCACCAAAGGTGCAAAGGCACCTATTGTATCTGTTAGAATTCATATCATTATTATTTTGCTGCTTCTTCTTCCGCTCTTGCGTCTATGGCAGCCCACAGAATCGCTTGTGGGAAAGTTGTGAAATTTGGCACACTGATGGACAGTGTAAACACTCACCATAGCAATTTTGGAGTTTCTAACTCAAATTCTCTAGCGCCACCACTTGTCCAAAGTTTTACTCATGTTTATGCTAATAACTTTTGAACAGTAATGCACAGAAGCAAAATTCCACAATTTTTTACTTTGAATCCTTGCCTCATGCCGAGTCGAATAAACACCAAGATTCAAAAATCGTAAGGTCTGTTTTTTTTTTTCTATTTTTAATTGTTTGAAAAACCTACTTTTTCGAACTCGTCCTAGATGGTTTGTCTGGTTGGCTCATATCATCTTCAGACCATGTTGGCAAAAAGTTATGGAATTCAAGTTGATTAGTCAAACGAACTAATTCTATGAAAAGAATGCAAAAATGGATATGAGGCTATATCTCCACAACGGTTTAACGCATTGAGACCAAACTTGGTGTGTGTTATAACAAGCATGACTTGAGGCAACCTGCAATATTTTGGCACAGTACCACCTAGTGGTCAGGAGATATGAAAAATTATATTTTTACTTATAACTTGTGATGCCTTGGCCAAAAATCACAAAACAGGTCTCTTTAGATTCGGTGCATCATGCCGATTCAAACCATACCCAATTCCCATGTCAGCCATTTTGAATTTTGTAGTAAAATGCTATATTTTACCAACGCATTGAGGTATCGTTACAAAAATTGGTTTGGGTCACCAGCACGATGTCCTGAATGAGCCCGTGAAGTTTTGAGCCAGCACCACCTAGTGGTAAAATCTAATACTCGCATGCGTATAACTTGGTGTGGTTGACTTATTTTCATAGGAGTCATCTTTTTTAGACTCCTGAATCCTTGCAGAGTCCAGCGATATCAAACATGGCAGGTTTTGGATTATGGTTTGTACTAGGGTTGTGCCAATAGACGATAGTATCGTGTATTGACGATAGTCAGAGATATCGCCTGTTGCGGATGCCTTTGACGATAGCAAGACGATTATTCTTATTATCTGTCAAAAATAGACTGTTCACTTATATTTAGCCAAGCAGAGTGCAGAGCCGCTTCTAGGATGCTTCAGAAACGTCGGAGCCGTAACGTGCCACAAACGTGTACAGTGAAAATACAGGGTAAGAGATTTTATTCTTTGCTCGTTTTCTGTAGCTGCATTTTAAAATAACTAAGGAAATACAAGCCTATATTATCCAGCACTGCACAGTCATGGATCACCGAGGTGGTAAAATGTGGGTTAGACTGAAACAAACAAATACGATCAGAATCCGTCCATATAGTAAACATAAACATTCACCTCAGTAACATCTGTATACGCGTTAAGTAGAAATATGATGAGATAAAATGGCTCTAAACATATGCACGTAAAATAACGAGGCTGAATCCAGCTTCTTTTTGCCGCTATCCGTTCCACCTTAAAAACGCGAAGCTTCCCGCGGTTCTTAGCTCCTTATTCACACGCATCGCTTCTCCAAATTCTATATGAACTGGACTACAGCATGGACTAATGACAACAATCAGACATGCAGCAGTAACATTGTCGCAATATGACGGGTAAAGAAAGATAAACTGATTTACATTCATGCACGCACATTTAGCCTACCACTCACTGAAGATAGCCGATAGCAGAGAATGAAACCGAAAGTAAACTGGAACCACTCAGGCGGAACTATCCTCAGCGCTCTGTATACGCAACATGCCCATTAACGAGACTACCCTTACAAAACGAATAAGGAATTTAGTACATGGATAATTAAATAAAGTAGCACGATAGTATTGTGTATCGGCGATCTCACAGGCTGATGATAGGACGATATGAAAATTGAGCATATCGCCCAACACTAGTTTGTACAACGCTGCATTTCAGTGCTTAAAAAAACATTTGTCAATATCTTAGAATATTACTCCTATCGACACGAAACCATCGTATGATATTCTGAAACATAGTGTGCCGGCTAAACGCTAATGCCCAGTTGCCAAAATTTTAATAGTAAGTGGCAAAAAATGCAAACATAGTTAACTATCGGTCATTTTTTCTCTTCTCATATATAAAAATGTCTATAACTCCAAAACAAAATGAGATATTTTCAGCAAATTTGACACACGTATGTATGGGCACACTGTAAGGACACAGGTGCCTCTTGGTGGTGCTATAATTGAACAAAACATGAAATTGCCATTGACTACAATAGAGTATTATGATATAAAATGCTAAATTTTCACCAGTGCATTGGTGCACCATTACAAAACTTTGTATGTACCATCAAAACCATGACCTGAAAGTACTCCCAAAGTTTTCACCCATTTTGACTAAAATCACCTAAAATCACTCATTGCTGCAGTTGGTCTGATGCTTCCCTTGCCTAATGCTTGGCCTCATAAGAACTGTAACTAGTTTCTAATCATGTCTTTTTCTCTTTTCAGTTGAAGAGAACATGTAAGTGTGACCATTTTTGCTACAAATTCACACCATTAAAAATTTTGCACCTAATTGACTTCTTGTTTTTATGTAAAACCCTAATAGACACTACAAGATATTGTGATGCCAGGCAGATAGAAACATTTAAAAATCAATATTGATAAATTGTCTATTCAAATATTCATAATTATATAAATGTATTATACCAATATTCATTCAAATAAACTATCATTAAAAAGGTTATTTATAACACTGTTAAGGTCCTATATAGAATTTTCAAAGCATGGTTCTTTATGGAACCCTATTAAAAGGGTTCTATTTAGCACCAAAAAGGTTCTTCTATTGTTACAAGCCGTTTCTGTTACTGTTTAGAACCATTTTCTTAAGAGTGAATGAAGAGCAATAGCTGAGGTTTTAGACAGCTTATATCCTAATAAGATCCGAAAAAGAAATAAAACGAAAAATAACCGAAGTCCAACTCTCCAGCTCTTTATTAACTCCGGATCAAATGTAGGTTTTTCTGTGCAATTCGGGTTATCACAATCACAGTCCCTGGTGAGATTCTGCCCTGATAAAATAGGCTTCAAAAAGCCAAACAGCGCATAAGCATGAAAAAAGTTTTGTTAAGACACTTTGACATAATTAAAAGGGAAGAGAAATGTTTTACAATAGGGACAAAGTCCAAACTTTTCCCAAACTTTATTCTTAAGTAGTAAGACAATGTTTAACTTCACCTTCACTCTGATTTAAAAGTTAACACAGTAAAAAGTTGTTGTGAAATATTATTGAAACCGTTTTCTAGTGTAATGTAATTAATTCCAGTGATGGCAAAGCTGAATTTTCAGTATCATTACTTCAGTCTTCAGTGTCACATGATCCTTCAAAAATAATTTTAATATGCTGAATTGCTGCTCAAGAAACATGTATTAATATTATCAATGTTAAAAACAGTTGCCTAATATTTTTGAGATGTTCGTTAAAAACAAACATCTCAACAGGTAATATAGCAGCAAGCAGGGTTTCAAATATGAGTCTATTTTTTGCCTCACATCAGGAACAAAACTAAGATGAAAACATGTTGAAAAACATGTTTTTTAAGCTTTTATGAAGCCTATGGTTTGATAAAAGACACATGTGAGGCTTAATGCAAGTTATACATGCAGTAACAAGCACAATAAACGCTTTAATCATTTATGGCTACGGTTTGGGTTCTGTTCCATATGGATTAATGGACATATAATGATATACACTACATTGCCAAAAGTAGACACCTCTTTGACTACTTTAGTAATTTCCATAAGTACTAATCTTAATGTTTAAGCATATAATGATATTTTAGGGAATTGTGTGCTTCTGCATTTAGTCAAACCTGTTCATTAGAAGGAGGTGTCCCAATACTTTTGCCAATAAAGCATTTAAGTACGAAATTACTATGTACATCATAAACAAACATTTTGAAAAATCTGATGGTATGCTGATTACTTCACCTCAAATATTCAGACTTTCTAACAGTTTCTAACACTTAATTCACTTCTTTTTGCACTTGCTGGTAAAATAAAGCAGCTGTGATGGACAGAAATCTCTCCTCTGTGTGACACTGACAGCAGCGGGTCTGGATTTGTCATATGTGTTAAGACGAAAACAAGCCACGGATGAAGCATCGTCAACAAGCCCCAGCTTCAGTCAGGTTGAGACCTGATAAAAAGGTGAAGTTTCACTCCGTCAGGGATTTGCTTGCAGCTGAACGCATTAAGCACTCGCTCACCTCCTCTATGCACAGATGAGCGGCTTCATGACACCAGCCTTGAAATCTCTGCCTTCAGAGAAACTCAAGTGCATTACTACCCTATTACCAATACTACCGCTGGCACCGTTTTACATCCTGGAAAACCACCTTTACATGAAATATTGATCTATCAACAGTGAAAAGGAGTAACGTTACTTCTACAATCAAAGATGTTTCATCTGTAGGAGAGCAGAGCTGTGATTGTTTACACTGGATTATGAAATTCTAATTATTATGCAAACTCTTTGTAACTGTAATCTGGATAACCATAAATTAATTTTCAGTCATCCTTGATCTCATTTAAAAAAAAAAAATCTAAATTGAAGTTACAGTAAAGCATTTAAAGTATAAGTGTATGGGGCTGATTTAAAGGATTTAAAAACAAAAATGTGCTGTTCATAATTTTATAAAACCACTTAAAACTTGTGCTGTAAATTAGTTTTCACAGACCTTTTACTGTTTTGTGGTGTCCTGTTGTAAAATTAGATATAATTTGGGTTAGTAAGTGATTTCACAGTAAAACATGAATATTGTTTCGATATTGTGGCTGTGATAGTAAAACCGTATTTTAATG
The DNA here is from genome assembly GCA_033026305.1 of Cirrhinus molitorella. Taxonomy (NCBI): domain Eukaryota; kingdom Metazoa; phylum Chordata; class Actinopteri; order Cypriniformes; family Cyprinidae; genus Cirrhinus; species Cirrhinus molitorella. The sequence goes on along the minus strand of CM065127.1, from coordinate 6,019,105 downwards.
CTAATAATTGAATGCTTCACTTACATTGTATGTGCCTTTCTGTTAATTACAGTCAAAACTAAATGTAAAACTGTTACAAACATTGTTAATTGAAATACAAGAACATTTAAATATTAGATGAAAAACGAAACTAAAAAACTAGAAATCTTACCTTGGCAACTAATTGAAGCACATTTAAGATGAAGCACTAAAATTAATTAACTGGAAATAAATAATAAAAAAAAATTAGATATTTAAAAAAATAACGATGATTTAAACTTAATTATAAATATAAAATAACTAGATATACAGCAAAATACAAAACATGAAGAAAAAAAAATGGTAAAACCATAATAGTATAAATAATACACTACCAGTCAAAAGTTTTTGATTTTTTAAAGATTTTTAATGTTTAAAGTTTCTTCTGCTCGCCAAGCCTGCATTTATTTGATCCAAAATACAGTAAAATTTTGAAATATTTTGACATTTAAATTAACTATATTCTATTTAAATATATTTCAAATTGTAATTTATTCCTGTGATTTCAATGCTGATTTTTTAGCATTACTTCAGTCACCCGATTCTTCAGAAATCATTCTAACATTCTGATTTGCCGCTCAAAAACATTTATTATTATTATTATTATTATTATTATTGTTATTGTTGTTGTGTTGAAAACAGCTGAGAAGTTTTTTTTTTAGGATTCTTTAATGAATAGAAAGTTCAGAAGAACATCATTTATTTGAAATAGACATTTTGGAACATTATAAATGTCTTTATGATCACTTTTGATCAATTTAAAGCAAGTATTAATTAAATATTAATATTACATATTAATTAAATAGTAACAAACAAACAAAAAATAGTGACTTCAACTTTTGAACAGTATAGTGTATAATGTTACAACAGCTTTTTACTTCAGATATTTGGATTTATTTATTTATTTATTTTTATTATTATCAAAGAATACTGAAAAAAGTACTCAACTGTTTTAAATACTGATGATAATAATAATAATAATAATAATAATAATAACAACAACAATAGTAATAATAATAATAATAATAATAATAATACATGTTTTTTTAATAGCAAATCAGCATATTTGAATGATTTCTGAAGGATCATGTGACACTGAAGATTAGAGTAATGATGCTGAAAATGTAGCTTTTTAGAATCACAGGAATAAATTACATTTTAAAATGCATTCAAATAGAAAACAGTTATTTTAAATAGTAAAAATATTTCAAAATTGTAATGTTTTTGCTGTACTTTGGATCAAACAAACGCAGGGTTGGTGACTGTTAGTGTTAATTTTATAAATAACACTAGAATAATATTGCTGTAAACCAGATTTTTGTTATTTGAAACATACATTTAAATGGTTAAAAACTTTATACTGTCAATGATATCAATTAAGCTTAACTACTGAAGCTGGTATATTCCTGTGCCACTATTTGAAACTCTTTCTGCAAATCTAAACAGACTGTGTGCCGCATCACAGGAGAAGCAGACACAGTGGGAACAGTGGTAATGCGTTTATTTAACAGTATATGCTGTAGCACAACCACTTAACGGCCTGCCAAGTGCAATAATCACAGCATGACTCTGAAAGATGTAAAAAGCAGAGAGAGGACGACCCAGCGTCTGTTCGCCTCTGGTTTCTGTTCAGTCAGATGCGGCTTCAGTGAATAAAACATCCGTCCTCGTGCGAGAGTGAATGTGGAGATAACGCAGGAAAACAGAGTGAGTGATTCTACAGGGAGCTTATCTGTATTCTGAGCGAGAAACAGCAGGTCCCTCATTCTCTTTGTTTACTTGAAGGAAAAAAAAAAAAGAGAAAACATTACATAAAAATATACAAATGAAGGCTTAGGTAGTCTCTGTAGTCCATTAAACAAGACAAGCTGAATGCTGATGAATATTCCTAGGCGGCAAAGAAAAATGTCACTGCTGAATGGGTAATAAACTGAAATTCAGACATCACTGTGGGAAAAAAAATTTCAACTCGTCATTGCAAGCAGCAACAGACAACAATGGGACAGTATAAAAACGGATATAATGACATGAAATAAAAAAGTGCATGCTAATTAACCATCAAATATGATAAAAACCACTACTCTTTTGTCTGTTTTTGTCAAAACCAAGTTTGTTATACTGCCACAAATATATATATATATATATATATATATATACACATATATATATATATACACATACACACACACACATAAATATTATGTATATACACACATACACACACACACAAGACCCCCGTTTATGCAAAATAATGAATGTTTTTTTTGTTAATTCTTTATTTGTAGTGTATATATTATATTATACATTATTATATATTATAATCTAATATTGTGTGTATAATGTAATGTATGCGTGTATGTCATTTGTTGTATGTGTAATAATTTACTGATCAGAAATTGTATACTTTATTATTTTAAACAATGTTTTTGAATGTTTTTTAAAGAATTCTTTTGCATTTGCATTTATTTGATCCAAAACACCGCAAAAACAGTAAAATTGCGTAATGTTTTTGCCATTTTAAATAACCGTTTTACATTTAAAATTAATTTATTCCTGATTTCAAAGCTGAATTTTTAGCATCATTACTCCAGTCACATGACCCTTCAGAAATCATTCTAATATTCTAATTTGCCGCTCAAAAAATATTGATTATTATTATTATTATTATTATTATTATTATTATTATGTTGAAAACAGATGAGTAGAAATTTTTCAGTTTTTTTTTGATGAATACAAAATTCAGAAGAATCCTGAAAAAAAAAAAAACTCTCAACTGTTTTAAATATTGATACAGCAAATCAGCATATTAGAATGATTTCTGAAGGTTCATGTGACACTGAAGACTGGAGTAATGATGCTGAAAATTGTGTTTTGATCATAGGAATAAAATTACATTTTAAAATATATTCAAAAAGAAAAGAGTTATTTAAAAAAAAAAGTTACTGTTTGTACTTTGGATCACATTTTTACAATAAAAATCTTACTGCTCAAAAATTTTTGAACATTATATACTGTAATTGATAATAATGTGTATATAATTTGTGTGCGTTTGTGTGGATTGTCTGTCATACTGATACTACACGTACACTTGATCATATAACTACAAGACGACATGAAACATTTACATGAAAATCATTTACAGTGCTACACGCTTTACACCTGTTCTCACACTACAGAGGTAAACAAGAACAGACGTTTCTCATTGTCATTCCTGCTAAATCTTTTATGTGACAAAGCTAACAAGATGGAAACAGCCTGTAGGATGTTTATTTTTAGGTGATAACTTGGTTCAAAGAATTGAAAGTCACACTGTATAATAATCTACACATCAGAACAAGGTGAAATTCTAACAAGAAAAGACCCATGACTTCTATTTTAATAATGTTTTGAGTCTGTTAAATCACGGGATCAAAGGTACTGTAGAAAATACCAGCTAGCAACCTCTGTTTTGTCCTTACCAGGGAAGACAAAGATTGGCTGGCAATTGTAAAAAGTTTTTCACTGTCAAAGTTGAGAGGTCAAAAACATGTAATGTCTTTGATTGATGCTGAAAACCGAAAAAAGACTGGCTGAAGAACAACCCCATGATTGCAGTCCTGCAAGCTCATTTTTGTGATTGCAACACATTTGATACTGACAGACAAAATCAAAACAATGACATCTGATAGCTTTTCCTCTGACAATAGCTGTCAGTGACCAGCCTTTGTTCAAGCCATTACAGGATTTCTGCACCATTAGTCAAAATGAAAGCAATTATTCAACACTGACCCTCACCAATTACAACGAGAATCTTATGAAGCCTGTCAAGAACACGTCTGAGTCATCTTTCATCCCGAAACTCCACGGAAAGAAAAAAGAAATCTGATTTTTGCCTTACTGACATTATTTTACATTACAAATGACCACATTTTGCCACCCAAATCTTACTGCAATAACGCAAAAAAAGAAAATCTCAATGAAATTAATGCAATAATTGTGTATTGGAATAACGCACAAAAAAACCTCAATGAAACCTCTAAGAAATAATACAAATATTTTTGCAATAATGCGGAAAAAAAAAAACTCATTAAGAAATTTTAACACTAAATTCAAAAGAATGAATAAGGAAATTGGATTTTGCTTAAAAAGGCCTTTTTTTAGAGCCATTATTTTGCATTACAATTAATCACCTTTTCATCTTATTGCAATAACGCGAAAAAAAAAAAAAAACTCAGTATGAAATTTGTCTATGAAATCTCTATTGAAAAAATAATAATACACAAAAAACCTCTCAAAGAGATTATCACCACTAAATTCCTAAGTTGAAGAAAAAGGGATTTATTATTTTGTATTACAATTATTCATCATTTCATACACAAATGGTATTGCAAATCCATATGAAATTTCTCTGTGAAATCTCCATGAAATAAGAAAAATTTTATTGCAATAATTAAAAAATATATATTTTGCTTTTTTTTTTACCCAAATCTTATATCTATATGAAATTTCTCTATAAAATCAAATGCAAATATATTTCATCACTAAACGGAAATTGGACTTTGCTTAAAAGGCCTATTTACAACAGTTATTATTTTGCATTGCAATTAATCACCTTTTCATACCCAAATCTTATTAAATCTTATTATTTATAAAATAAATAAATTCCCAATACATTTTTACATTGGTTTCAAATTGTTTAAAATGAAAGAAAATACCCTTCATAACACCACAAATGACCAAAAAAAAAAAAAAAAAAAATCACAGAATTCCAAAGAACAAAATGAAAATTGGATTTTGTTTAAAAAAAAGGTCTATTTTTACAATCATTATTTTTGCATTACAATTAATCACATTTTCCTACTCAAATCTTATTGCAATAATGCACAGAAAATTCTATATGAAATTGGTCTATGAAATCTCCATGGAATAAGAAAAATCTTATTACATTAATGAAAAAAAAAACCTCAATGAAATCTCTGTGAAATAATACAAATCTTTTTGCAATCATGGAGAGAAAAAAAAAAAAAAATTTTTTTTTTTTTTTGCATTACAATTACCCACCTTTTCCTATCCAAATCTTATCCCAATAAAAAAATTCTCTACACTCACAAAAATTAAGGTTCTTTATTGGAATCAATGGTTCTATAAAGAACCTTGAACATCCATGGAACCTTTCAAATGCAGAAAAGGTTCTTTATAGTCAAAAAAGGTTCTTTAAATATTTTAAATGTTCTTCAAAATGACTCTTTTAGGAGCTGTTCACTGAAATGTTTTTCGGGAAACCAAAATTGATTCTTCTATGGCATTACTGCAAAAACACCCCTTGGAACCTTTATTTTTAAGAGCGTATGAAATTTTAGTGCAATTTTTTTATTGCAATAATGCAAATAAATAAATAAATAAATTTCATCCCAAAATTCCAAAGAAAGAAACTGGATTTTGCTTAAAGAAAATTAAGACAATTTTTAGAACCTGTCTTCTGAAAAAATAAATAATAAAATTCCCAATTTTAAATAAAAAAGAATGAATTACAGTAATGAGAATCTATAAAAATCACCACTGAGAATGAGAAATATTATTTTTTCCTTTGTGATTTTAGGAGTTATAACCTTTCATACTAATTTCTTTCCAGTTAATACACTGCTTTTTGTTTAAATAACTAACCATCTACCAACATCACCAGACATTTTGTCTGTTCACATCACGCTATGGTGTCTTAAAAAGCTGTCAAAGCCATAAAACATGTGGTCTCCCCCTCAACGGGACACTGAATGAGTTCACTCCACTTCATTTTACATTCATTAGAGTCTCACAGTGATATTTCCACACTAACAGCTTTGCATCCAACAAAAACACACACAAACAAAAAATATGGCTTCTTAAGTTTAGTCTGAAAAAATGCAAAGGCACAACAGCTTATCTGCCTCATTCATTCGATTCTGTTGTATCAAAGAAATGTTTGATTAAGAGCTAAGCTCTTTGTTTTACTTTATCAGGATCTCAGCCCCGAATCCCCGCGGGAGGGTCTCATATCAGTCACGCTGGCTGCTTTGTTTACAACAAACCCACCATGGCGTCCCACCAGTAGAGGAACCTGCTAAAAATGCAAATTAAAGTAAGACAGACGTGCTGCAGCTGTGCCATGAGCACCTTACCTCCCGCCTTCAAGCATTTGCAAGGGCTCGTTCGCAAAAAAAAAAAAAGACCGACCCGGAGGGGTCTGACCTCCGGGAGATTGAGAAAGAGATTTATGGACATCATTTACCTCTTCAGAAGGCCACAGCTGTTACTGAGCCTCTGCAAAGCAATTATCCCAATAATTAGAGCCGCGGTCAGGACTGCTGAAGCAACCGTTCGCGGGCAAATGAACTTGGCATGCGGTGCAGGAGGAGAGACTGCGAGACGAGTTTACAGCTCGTCTTGATGTTTCATTCATGCTAGCATAATTATCATCTTCTATCTGCTGCAAATGCCAAAACCAATGGGATGCTGTTGGCTTGGATGCTTGTAGTGGATTCCCTGCATATATAGCATTGCATAGCGTATTATACTGTAGTTATGTATAAGCTCAAAAACCTATTAAACTACTAGTTCAACTAAACTATACATGCTGTATATGCTGCAATACTTGCCCAAAATATATCACAAAATTAAATAAAATACATATATAATAACACGATACTTGTGCAAAAATATATTGAAATCCTCCCAAAAAAATTCAATTTAAACAAAGTACTATGCATATATACTACCACAATGCTTGTCCGAAAAGTACACTACACATATAATATATTGATCCTTGTCCAAAAAAATGTTGCAAACCTCTTAATTAAAAAATAAATAAATACTATGCACAACAATTACCATAATACTTGCACACAAATGTATTGTAACTCCTCACAAAAACAAAATAAAAATTAAAGAAATACTATATGCATATATAAGCCATGATACCAAAATGTATTGCAATACCCCCCAAAACTAAAAATAAATAAATAAAAATACTACACATACAATACATCAATATACTTTTCTGAAAAATGTTGCAATCCTCCCCAAAAATAAATAAAAACTACATACAAAAATAACTAAAAACAAAAATGCATTGCAAACCATCCAAATAAAATAAAATAAAATAAATTTAAATAAATACTACATATAAGCCCACAATACTTGTACAAAAAAGTATTTGTAATACCCCAAAAAAATAATTAAATTTAAATTTATTTACAAATAAATAAATACTACACAATACATCAATATACTTGTCTGAAAAATGTTAATAAAAAAAAGTTAATACTTGTCTAAAATGTATTGCAATCCCCTAAAAACAAAATAAAAAATAAATAAATACTATAAATACCATGATATTTGTCAAAAACACATCACAAACATCCAAATAAAATAAAATAAATAATTCCTATACATACATACCACCATGATACTTGTCCATAAATGTATTGCAATACCTCCCAAATAAAATAAAAAAATAAGTTAAATAAATACTACACATATATAATACCACACTTGTCCATATATATAGATTGCATTTTAGCAGGTTATATATATATATATATATATATATAGAGAGAGAGAGAGAGAGAGAGAGAGAGAGAGAGAGAGAGAGAGAGAGAGAGAGAGCAATCCTTCCAAAACATAAATAAAAAAATAAATAAATACTATACATATATTACCATGATACTTGCCTAAAAATGTAATGCAATCCCAACAAAAATTACTACTAAAAATACTATACATATATATAATAACACAATAGTTGTTCAAAAATGTATTACAAACCTCCCAAATAAAATAAAAAAATAAAATAAACAATTGCTATACATATATACTACCATGATAGTTGTCCAAAAATGTATTGCAACTCCCCACAAAAGCAAAATAAAAATGTAAAAAAATACTACACACAGTATATAAAGCCATGATGCTCGTCCAAAAACGTACTGAAATACCCCCAAAACAAAATTAAAATTAAATAAATACTACTCATATATATTACCATGATACTCGCCTAAAAATGTATTGCAATCCCACCAAACAATTAAGTAAAAAAAAAAAAACTATACAGGATGATATTTGGCAAAAATATATATATAACCTCCCAAATAAAATAAAAATAAAATTATATTTGATATTATAAACTGATATGTCCAAAAATATTTACAATACCCCCAAAATAAAAATTAAATACTACACATATAAAAATTATTTTGAAAAAATAAATTAATTAATACTATACATATATGGTACCACAATATTTGTCAAAAAAGTATTGCAAACCCTCCAAATGAAAAAATATACATATATAATAAAAAATAAATAATATACACATATAGTAACAACGATATTTGTCCAAAAAATATTTGCAATACCCCCTAAAATACAAAATAATTACTACACATATAATACCTTGATGTTTGTCCAAAAATGTTGCAATCCACCAAAAATAAATAAATGAATAAATAAATAAATACTATATACTTTTTCAAACAAATTCAGATATCCACTGCAAGCTACAACACAGCAGCACATGCACATTCTGCTCATTTTAGACAGCATTAAGACCAATTAATACCAGCATATTACCATCGAATACATCAGAGCAAGACATTCAGCCACCCTCATTTTAATTTTCAGAGGCAAGAACGGATGATTAAAAAGAAATGAACTCAAAGCGTACATCCAATTGCATTTCAAGGCTAACGAAACAAAGATTTGACATCCTAAATGGGACACACATAATAGTGGGGTTTCAGAAAGACCGCTATCTGAAATGTCCCTCAGGTGTTGAAATTAGTTATCACGGACCAGAGAGCAAGACCTCGCTTCAACACTAATGAGAGGCCTGAGTCTGTGAATTACTGAAGAAAGAGAGAGAGAGAGGCATAGTGCCATCAATACAGGTTTAAAGCTGTGACTGTAATGAGAGCTGGATTTTAGCATAGAGTGGGCGAGACGCCCATATAAGAGACGTTTAAACAGTAGCTCAAGAGGTTGTGAAAGTCTAGTAGAGAAAACTGCTGCTCTAAGATGTTTTTCAGCCTAAATGAATTTGTGTCTAGCTGCAAATGAACCTTGGCCCTTGTGATTGCCAGATGAAAAGTGGTGCACCAGAGCCAAGAAGTCAGGGAGGAGCAGCTCAAAACAGGAGAAAACAAATGTTTATTGTGCATGCATGTCTTAGAAAAGCTAGATTTGTTTCTGTGGAGCATAAACGAGAAAGATGCTTACACTGCATTTTTATTAAAGTATAAAAACATTACTCACTGAGAAAGTAGCTCTTGAATTTACATTCATTTAAAGACTTTTTTAAAGAAGTCTCTTCTGTTCATCAAACCTCCATTTATTTGATCCGAAAAAAAAAACACAATTTACAATTTAAAATAACTGATAACTGTTTTTTATTTCAATGCATTTTAAAATGTAATTTATTTCTGTGATTTCAAAGTTGAATTTTCAGCATCATTACTCCAGTCTTAAGTGTCACATGATCCTTCAGAAATCGTTCTAATATGCTGATTTTCTGTTTAAGAAACATTACTATTATTATTATTATTATTATTATTATTATTATCATCATCATCAATATGTAAAACAGTTGACAATTTTTTTTTCAGGATTCTTTGATTAATTCAAAAGCTTGGAGTCAGCATTATTTGGAGGGAAAGAAATTATAGAAATTAATAGTTTTATTTAGCAAGGATGCTTTAAATTGATCAAAAGTGATGATAAAGACATTTATAATGTTACAAAAGATTTCTATTTAAGATAAATGCTCTCCTTCTGAACTTTCGATTCATCAAATAATAATAATAATAATAATAATAAATGTTTTTTGCTTTGTTTTTTTGAGCAGCAAATCCGAATATTTGAATAATTTCTAAAGGATATGTGACTGGAGTAATGATGCTAAAATTCAGCTTTGAAATCACACAAATAAATTACATTTTAAAATATATTCAAATAGAAAACAGTTATTTTAAATGATAAAAATATTTCAAAGTTTTACTGTTTTTGCTGTACTTTGGATCAAATAAATGTAGGCTTGGTGAACAGACTTCTTAAAAAAACATTAAAAAAAATTGACTCTTCAAAAATGTTTGACTGGTAGTGTATATTTAAAGATGTTGCACCAAGATACATCAATGACAAGCGTCATAAACCAATGGTTTTTGCATGTCTAGCAGCCGATTTTCTGTGAAAAATTATTAGTTTAGTCCATTTATTACACAAAACTATTGTATGGCTTTAGAAAACTTATACACACAAAGCTTTATTGAAACTTCAATACGCCATTTTTGGTTTTGGTTGGTGTTGGTTATTACCACAAAGGAGAAAAAAGGAAAGAAAATATGAATAAATATTACGCATTTATAAAATTAAAGAATTGAATGAAAAAGACTAAATACCTTATATTAAAAAAATAATAATATGTCATTTTTAATGCCAGACACTGATCACTGAGTGCTTTGAAAGTGTATAAAAGTTAATCTTTTGTTGGATTATTAGTCGGGTTATTTTAACTTTTATGGGATTATTTGTAAGAGTTTGATCATGCCGATCGAATTTTATTCCATCTGCTGTTTCTGAACAAAAGTTACTCCTATAATAATTTCCTCATCCACACAACTAGGTCACTGTGTCAACAAGCACAGCATGGCAAACCACAAAAGACAAATCTAGTTAGTAGTTGAAGCTTGTTCTTAAATTAGTTCAATCCACATTAAAGGTCTGTGCTTTTATAGCTGTATAAAAGCCGGAGACTAATAAGAGTGTTTGCATAAGTTATATATACAATTATATATGCATTCAGATGCTGTGGTCAGGCTTATGCACCTGTCCTGCAATTAAAGACTCCATGAGAAAGCTGACTCTAGTCACTAGTGAAGGGCTTGGAAGAGCCAATCATCATTGTCAGGATGTCATTTTTCTACAGTAATTAGTCACATGGCATTTACAGGTCAAATCATTGGCTGAGAACAATCTGGCAGCAGAACTGAGAAACTGCAATTGAGATAAACAAGAATGCTAACAGATCGCTTTCATCAGTTATTATAGACTACCATAGTCTTCAGATGGGAATTCAGACAACGCTACTCAACAAAACATTTCATGAAGCCTTTAATATCAGCTAAATGAATAGATAGATCCATAACTAATATATAAACTGAAATGTTTCAGAAGTTTCAATCTGGAAAGCTTATATCTTCTCTACTTCACTTATCAGTGTGAAATTCGCAAAGCCAAATGACAGGAGATAAAAGTATTCATGTGTTCAAGTTTATAATAATAATAATAATAATCATCATCATCATCATCAGCATAATAAAATCACAAATTATATTCTCATCAATAATACATACAATTGTAGAGTAATAATAATTTTTATTTTTCATAAACATTAATTATACATTATATATTATATAAATATTAAATTATTAAGATTTTTTATGTTTTTTTTAAGTTTCTTCCGCTCACCAAGCCTGCATTTATTTTATCCAAAGTACAGCAAAAAAAACTGAAAAATTGTGAAATATTTTTACTATTTAAAATAACTTTGGTTTTTTTTAATATATTATAAAATATAATTTATTCCTGTGATTTCAAAGCTGAATTTTAGCATCATTACCCTTAATCACACTGACTTTCTTCTCAAAAAACATATATTATTATTATGCTGAAAACAGCCAAGTAATTTTTTTCATGTTTTTTTATGCATTCTAAATGTTTTTACTTTTTTTTTTTTTTTTTGATCAATTTAAAGCATCCTTGCTAAATAAAAGTATTAATGTATATAATTTATTTTCCAAAAAAGTATGGTATAGTGTATGTTACAAAAGCTTTTTATTTCAGATAAATGCTGATCTTTGAATCTTTCTATTCATCAAAGAATCCTGAAAAAAAAATGTACTCAGCAGTTTTAAATACTGATAATAATAATAATAATAGGCATATTAGAATGATTTCTGAAAGATGGTGTGACACTATAAACTGCAGTAAAGATGCTGAAAATTCAGCTTTGATCACAAGAATAAATTGACGTTAAAATTAAAATAATATTTCACAATATTACTGCTTTTGCTGTATTTTGGATCAAATAAATGCAGGCTTGGTGAGCAGAAGAGAATTCTTTAAAAACATTTAAAAACTTTTGAGTGGTAATGTATATTATAAATGATAAATATTCATTATATAAATATAATTATTCTAATAAATAGAATAAAACATTTATTTATATAAAATATAAAAACATAAATAAAATAAATTATTAATAAATTAACTTAATGATATAATTCTTAAATGTATAAGTATTATGCATTTGTAAATAATTATTCTACACATTATTATATACAAACATCATCATTAGCGGTCCTGCTCACCTCCTTCTTGTCCTGTAGGCATTCCAGTACAGACAGGTTATTTGTCCAGGTGTGTTTTGGACACAGCCGGGTCACGTCGTCCCGGCAGGCCTGCTCTTCTGCCAGCTTCCAGCCGGTGGATCTTCTAGACTGAGAACCGGAGGACGCGGCGGCGACGGCAGCGGCAGCAGCGGCAGCGGCGGCGGCGTTATTCCCGAGATTCGGTAGCGGGGCTCTGAACTGCTGGTGCATGGCGGCAGCCGGAGGATGGACATTCCCGAACCCTGGAAGAGGTTTAAGAGCCTCTACGGTGAGAAGGCAGAGAGACATGAGGAGCAGCAGCAGCTGAACACGTCTACACGCCGCCATCTTCGGCCACAACAGCTGAATCAAGCTCCCCTCACTCCTCCTGCTGCTGAAGACTCAGCGCTGACCGGCCAAACGTACTACGGCGAAGGCGTTGCTCATGAATATTAATGACGTCGCGTGACGCGAGCGCAGTAAAGCTTTATTGATTGGCTGGAATTACTGGCGTTTGTAAATAAGCCTCGAACGCCTGTCCAATTAACGAAGTTTACTATGAGGAAGGCATGGATTATGAATATTAATTAAGTTGAGTAAGCGAACACTTTAGGAAGGTTACCAAGCAACGTCTGAAAGACCAAATTAATATTCATTAGCTAGGCCTTCGACATAGTGGGATCAGTAATGTCGAGATTGCCTCAGAAAACTAGATGAGAGAGATCAGATCGGGCTCACTTCACTGCTGACTGCGGATGATTTAGCACGTATATATTTTTAATTTTACTACAGAAATCATGTAAAACATAAGATTCTGGGTGTTGTTTGTGGTGTTAGATACAAGGCATAATTTGATCTGTATTAAAACCTTTTATTCTTTAAGTGTATTTGTTTAAAATGTATTTGTTTGTTGTATAATAATATAATTTAATATAAAAATGTTAAAGTTATTTGTTTAAAATGTATTCATTTATCGTATACTATATTATAAATAACGTAATGTAAAAAATGAATAAGACAAAAACTTAAATATTTAATTTTATTTGAACATAACATTATTATATTATTATATATATATATATATATATATATATATATATATATATATACACTGCCGTTGAAAACTTTGAAAACTTTGGGATCTTTGGGAACTTTGGGATTGTTTTTTTTTTTTTTTTTTAAATAAGTCTTTTCTGCTTATCAAGGCTGTGTTTATTTGATTAAAAATACAGAAAAAATAGTAATATTGTTAAATATTATTGCAATTTATAATAGTGATTTTCTATTTCAGTATACTTTAAAATATAATTTATTCCTGTGATGCAAAGCTGAATTTTTAGTATCATTACTCTAGTCCTCAGTGTCATATGATCCTTCAGAAATCATTCTAATATGCTGATTTATTATCAATGTTGAAAACAGTTGTGCTGCTTAATATTTTTTTGGAACCTGTGCTACTTTTTTGTCAGGATTCTTTGATGAATCAAATGTAAAAAGAACAGGATTTATTTAAAATAGAATTTTGACCTAACAATACACACTATTGAGTTTGTGGTCAGTAAATTTGTATTATTTCCTTTTTAATTAATACTTTTAATCAGCAAGGATGTGATAAATTGAAAAAAAAGAGACATATTGTTGGAAAAGATTTCTATTTTGAATAAATGCTGTTCTTTTTAACTTTTTATTCATCAAAGAATCCTGAAAAAAGTATCACAGGTTCCAAAAAAATATTATATTATATAAGCAGCACAACTGGTTCCAACATTGATAATAAATCAGCATATCAGAATGATTTCTGAAGGATCATGTGACACTGACGACTGGAGTAATGATACTAAAAATTCAGCTTTGCATCACAGGAATAAATTAATTTTAAAGTATATTAAAATATAAAACAGTTTTTTTTTTCAAATTGCAATAGTATTTCATAATAACAGCTTTTTTTCTGTATTATAATTTAACATATAAATTTGTGTATTCTATTCTACTCTTGAAAATGCTGATTTTAGATAACAAACATGAATATTTGCACCTGCATGAAAATCAATAACTGTTAAAATATGAGTCTTTCTGATGGCTTTTCAAAACACTTTCTCTGGTTTATGGGAGAAAATATAAGTTTGAATGTCTCAGAATAATTTCCTCAAATTTCCCACAGCACATGCAGTTTCCTGTTATTATCAATAATTTCAACAGAAACTCCTCTGTATCTGGCTTCTTTCATTATCTACGCATATAACACTATAATATTTATGACACATCTTGGCAAGCTAATATGCCATTTATGCACTGCATAAATGTTTTCATTGTGCATATTATTGTAGTTTGATGTGCTCTTTATTGTTTTGTATTTATATTGCCTTAGTATTTGCACTGTGCGAAAATGCATTTAGTGCCCTTTGTAGAGAAATGTTCCAATATTCCAGATTTGCAAATGTTCTGGGTTTATTAATTTGAAAATAAACATTCTAAGTGAAAGATAAAACTCTGCCACATCTGCAAAATGTTCATTATTTGACCAAAACAAAAGGGATCATACAAAATGTATGGTATTATTTTATTTTTTTAGTACTGGCTTGAATAAGATACTTCACATAAAATATGTCTACAAATAGTCTACAGGAGAAAATAATAGTTGAATTAATAAAAATGACCCTGTTCAAAAGTTTATATCCCCTTGATTCTTAGTGTGTTGTTACCTGAATGATCCACAACTGTGTTTTTTGTTTAGTGATAGTTGTTCGTAAGTCCCTTGTTTGTCCTGAACAGTTAAACTGCTTGCTCTTCTTCAGAAAAATCCTTCAGGTGCAACAAATTCTTTCAAAACATCTGAAAGGCAGTACTAAATGAAACAAATATGATACTTAGACAAAATAAGAAAAATGTACACATCCTCATTTCGTTCAAAAGTTTTCACCCCCGGCTCTTAATGCATCGTTTTTCCTTCTGGAGCATCAGTGAGCGTTTGAACCTTCTGTAATAGTTGCATATGAGTCCCTCAGTTGTCCTCAGTGTGAAAAGATGGAACTCAAAATCATACAGTCATTGTTGGAAAGGGTTCAAATACACAAAAGTGCTGAAAAACCAAAGAATCTCTGGGACCTGAAGGACTTTTCTGAAGAACAGCAGACAAGGGGCTCATGAACAACTATCACTTAACAAAAAAAACAAACAGCTATGGGTCATTCAGGTAACAACACAGTGTTAAGAATCAAGTGTATGTAAACTTTTGAACAGGGCCATTTTTATTAATTCAACTATTATTTTCTCTATGTATAAACAGCTTTAATGTGAAATATCTTATTCAGGTCAGTACTAAATAAACAATAACATGCATTTTGTATAATCCCTCTTATTTTGCTAAAATAATTCACATTTTGCAGATTCTTTTGATCTCAATTGTATCCTAATGCTTTGTCCATCCTAATGTTTAATATTACTGTTCCGCAGTAAGACGTTGCATAAAAAGGGTCACAGGCAGGTCAGCCGCCTTACTAACTGTAAATCAATGAGAGTCCATATTAATCCACTTCACACACACTCAACAAACTGACATCAGTAAAGGCGAACATGAATAAGAAACACAAGACAGCATAATAAGCCTCATAATGATGTACATGTGGAAAGACTATTCTTGCATTAGCAAAAAACATTCATAAATGCACTTTAAGATGGTAAACGCAGGTCCTTAACCTTTAAGTCATGCTTGAGGACTAAAAAAAAAAATTTCATTTTAATAAGTCTATTGAGTTCTACAGAAACGTGGATATAATAAAAAAACATCATAAGAAAATGTAATATTACGCCATTTATTTATGAGGTAGTGATGATAGTAATACACTTTTATGAACACATTCATAAAAGAGAGTTAGAGAAATGTTTCCAGCAGTGGTGTACGAAGCAAAAATCACTGAATTGTCAAATTTATTAATATTTTTATGGCACACATACTGTACACTGTTAATCCTTCAAAACACAATTCTCTTTTTAAATCTTCTTTTCAACTGAAAAGAGTGATCAAAACATATATATTTAAAAAAAAAAAGTTTCACAATCATAAAAATCTTTGACTTTTCCCTTTTCCCTTTCACAGATTGATTTCCTTGGCACCTTATAGAGCAAATACAAGCTCTACTCAAACCAACAGGTATGAAAGTGCAAAAAACAATTTCACGTACTAATTAGGCTGGTTTTGACCTTTTACCAGGTTGCTATTTGCAGCTCCAACGACTTGAACAGTCGTTAGTCCGTTCTGAATGACGCTTTCCACCGAGGAGCTGCTACAGTACTAAGAGTTTTGAGGCATATCTTGATGTTTCTGTTGGTTTTAATGTTCAGAATGTGCTTTGCAGCAGGCAGTGGCACCCGCAGCCAGTGGGACAGACCTCCTGAGAGCGAAACCAGTCCATCATGTGACTGGTGTGTCCTCCGTGGCCGCAGCTCAGGCAGAAGTTGGAGGAGCCGCGTACTGCAACGTGACAGATGGCGCACTGGAAGGTGAAGCGCTTGCAGACGGCGCACTGGGTGCCGCGGGCCTGACTGCGACAGTGGCAGCAGTAAACGCCAAACTCTAGACATGAGAGCAATGACACGATGCAGGCTTATAAATGTGAGTCTTAAACATTTGTTTAAGAGTTAAACATTGACTGCCATCCTAGAAATGTGAGACAAATGCTCTGTTACATAAAGGAATGCTCATCGATTATCACAGAAAATAGTTTTAGCACACTCCTTAGTTTGTACAAACCAGACATAAGTCGTCTGCACCAGAATAAATGTTAAAGACATAGTTTAGAAAGTATAACAAGGTTATATTTATATGTGTTATATGATTTGCTGCTCAAGAAAGATTTATTATTAACAATGCTGAAAACAGTTGTGCTGTTTCATATTTTTGTGCAAATTATCATAATTAATATAAATACTATAAATAACAAAAACAATTATTGTTACTATTTTATTATGCTATTATTAAAACTATTATAATATAATTAATTAAATGATGATGGATAAGTAATTTGTAAATAATTATACAGTTATAATAATAACAGCAAATAATAACAGTAATAACATCATTATTATAATTATTATTGCCATTATTTAAATAACAAAAACAATAACCTTTAAATTATTATTAATAATAATTATTATTATTACCAGTGTTGAAAACAGTTGTTTCATATAACTTAATAATTAAACTATTAGAAATAATAAAACAACAATTATTATTACTATTATATTATAATATTGTAACATTATTAATACTATTAATAATAACATTACTAATACTATAAATAATATAATTCAATTATTAATAAATCAGAAATTAGTCATTTTTTATAAATAACAATAATAATCAATTGTCTAGAACCATTGTCTCATTTATTAATTGTATGAACTATTATAAATAATAAAATAAGAATTATTATTATTATTATTATAAACATAACATTAATATGAATTAATACTATAAATAGTATAATTAATTAAATAATAATAAATAAGCAATTAATAAATAATAATAATAATAAAAATACGATTACATATCATTATATAATATATAAATATTATAGAATTATATAATATATAATTACAATATTATAACATTATTATTACTGTTATTAATACAATTATTACTACTATAAATAATAATAAATAAGCAATATAAAAATATAGTAATAATAATAATAATATTATTATTGCAAAATACCACTATTAATACTATTATTAAAATAATTAAATAATAATAATAATAATAACAATATGATCATTATTATTGCTATTATTTATAAATAAAAACAATCTAATAAATTGATTATTAATTGTATTATTTACACACCTATTATTATTATTATTATTATTATCAAAATAAATTATCATAATTTTTTATGCAAACCAGAATAATAAATTTAACTATTACGAATAATAAAACAAGTATTATTATTACTACTATAATTACTATATAAAATAATTTATTAATACATAATATAATTCATGAATATAACAATAAATAAGCAATTAGTAAATAATATGTATAATATATTTATAATTATAACATAGTTTTTTATAGTTATTATTGCTGTTATTTATAATTAACAAAAACAATAATAACCTGATAAATAGATTATTAATTGTATTATTACACACCAATTCTTCTGCTTCTTTTTCTTATAAATAATAATTATTATAAAAGCTACCGGTTTTCATCCAAAATATCCTAAATTGTGTTCCGAAGACGATCGAACCTTTTACGGGTTTGGAACGACATTTTGGGGTGGAGTATCCCTTTAACAAACTGCGTAATGTGATGAAATCATTTTCTGAGGTAGTCTGATTTTGGGCCCTGTTTCTTTAACTTACCTATGCCTTTGTGTGGTTCTGGAGGGCAGGAGACAAATTTAAGCACCTCTGCCCTCTTGTCTTTCATGCCCCATCGGTGCAGGATCTCACCGTAACACTTCTTGAAGTCGTCAAACTGCCAGGAGTTGGAGGGGTCCAGTAATCTGTGGACCAGAAGGAACTCTTTAGGGGTTTATGGGTGCAGTGTTAATGTGATGTGTGTAAGCGGGCCACTGGTTAAACAGGACATTCACCTTTTGTTCATGTCGTGTTGTTCTTTTTCTCGTTCTCGGGGGTCAGTGTAAAGCTGGTTTGCATAGCGATAGTCATCCGGAGATGATTCTCCCCATGGAGGAGCATGTTCTGACTCACGTCCACCTAAATTTCACAACAATCATTAGAAGTAATGGAGATGTTTGCTCTAACAGTTCTATTATGATTCATAACTAAACCATTTTGTTATGATGTGGAATAATAATGAGCTGAAGGCACACATGCAACTGTAAGAAAAATAAATAAACAATAATTGGGTAATTTCATAATTTATCATAATTTGTCAGATTATTATTATAATTATTAGACTACAATATTATTATTGCTTAGTCTATGTATATAATATGAATACTGTAATAAATACTTTTTTACCATTTGTATAATAATTGTATTTTATAATATTACCATAATATTACAATTATATTGTACTAAAATGGTATTGTATTATTAGATTAAAAAATTACATTATACTCATACTAAATTTATTTTATTGTTAGTATTATTAAATATAATAATAATAATTAATTTATAATTAATTTATTTATATTAATCAATTAAAATGTAAATATTTAAAATATAATAAATTAAATATTTCTATTATTATTATTTTATTAAGTTCATCATTTGTCAGATTATTATTATAATCATTATAATTATTACTATTGTTGTTGGTCCATGTATAAATAATAATATTAATACTGTAATAAATGCTTTTATACTATTTGTATAATAATTGCATTTCATAATATTACCATATTACAATTATATTGTACAAAAATGGTATTGTATTATACTATATTATTAAAATTAGATTTTAATTATATTATAAAATGACATTATACTAATACTACTGTTATTTGGTATTATTATTTATAAAAATAAAATAATAATACATTTTATTGCTTATGCACACAACAATAACAACAATCAATAATACATTTATATTAATAAATGTACATTTAAATAAATAAATAAAAGAATAAATTCAAATGAATAATTAATTAATAATTTATTATTATTAATCCCACACCAAATAATAATACATTATTATTATCATTATATATAAGTACTTTTAATATAATAAATGCTTTATACTATTTGTATAATAATTGTATTTTATAATATTACTATATTATTAAAATTATATGATATAATATAATAATATAAAAACTATATTCAAATTCTAATATAAAATTATATTGTACTAATACTACTAATAATTGTTATTTTATTATTTTTAAAAACATAATAATAATAATAATAATAATATTTACTGTCATTAACTTATTGTCATTTTATATAAATAATACAACACCAACAATTATCATCTTCATTATTATTGTTATTATTGTTATGATAAATAATATTTCTTTTCATTATTTATTTACATCATAAACTTTTCAGTCAATCAGTAACAATTAAACCAAGCAACAAGCGACTCTGAATACTCAAACATACACATATACAAGACAAGAGGAAAAAATTGGTGTGAAATGTAAATTTAGCTTCTTTCATAAACACTTTGAAATATAACCCCTATGAATAAACTCCAGATCTCTCACCTGTGTTCCACGGAGTGTTTGCAGAGTCTGAGGTACTTGAACACGATCCGGATGTGACAGAGCTAGAGGTGAAACTGGGCTAAAGGAGCATTAATAATACAAAAGCAAACAGATAAACACAGATGCAGTACACAGATAAGAAGCTGAAAACAACCACTTTGATATACAGGAATATTTCCTACACATTTAAGAAAGAAATACACAACTGATCCTAATTTAACTGATTTAATTGCATTGATAAATCAGGTTTCCAAACATACGTAGCGGGAGTGATGGGCTGCGAAGATCGCCGGTCGAGGTTGCTGATGTCCGTACAGACTGAAATATTCCTGAGGACTGCTGTGGCCTCTGAACACACTGCACAACATGGCCAGACTCTGAACATCACTCATCTGACTGTAGTGTTCAAGCCTGTGGAAGACGGAGATCATGTGAAAATGAAGACACGATCATAAATCATTGCTGTATAGCACATATGCTGGTTTCACTAGGTTACAAGCTGCAACCCACAATGTCTCCAGCAGGTGTCGCCCAAAAGGGTGTTTGGCCCAGGGAGTTCCAGCATCAGGGTCAGGATCAGGACTGAGGTCAAGATTCGTGGCTGCCGAGGCAAGTGCCCACACCTTGAGACAGAGGATGGAGAACATTTTAAAATGTATTCTTGTGATCAAAGCTGGATTTTCAGCATCATTACTCCACACAGGGTTTCTGCAGATATGAACAAGTGACATTTAAGACTTATTAAGACCTTTTTAATACCACCTTATATAAAATTTAAGACCTAAAAAGGACTCCAAACTCCGAAAAAATATTTGTCAGCACAACAGTTTCCAACATTGATAATTTGAATGATTTCTAAAGGATCATGTGAGACTTGGTGTAATGATGCTGAAAATTCAGCTTTGCGTCACAGTAATAACTTTTTGCAATATTACTGTTTTTTTCCTGTAATTTTGATCAAATACATGCAGCCTTGATGAGCATAAGAGACTTCTTCAACTTCTTATACCTTATAAGGTTGCATATATTTGACAAAAAAAAAAAAAAAAAAAAAGTACAATTGTGAAATAGTATTACAGTTTAAAAAAACTATTGTATTTAAATATATTTTCAAATGTAATTTATTCCTGTGATCCAAAGATCCAATTATAAGTATCAATGCTGAAAACAGCTTTTTGCTGTTTAATATTTTTGTGGAAACCAAGATATATTTTTTCAGGATTCTTTGATGAATAGAAAGTTCAAAAGAACAGTATTTATTTGAAAAAATAACATTATAAATATCTACTGATATTTAAAGCATCCTTGCTTACTCAAAAGTGGTAATTCTTTTAAAAAATACCCCAAACTTCCCAGTTTTTACAAAAGCATTAAGCAACACAACTGATAATTTTAAGTATGTTTCTTAAGCAGCAAATCAGCATATTAGAATGATTTCTGAAGAATCATGTGACTGAAAATTCAGCATTTCATCACAGGAATAAACTACATTTTTAAAAATATTTACATAAAAAAAAACAGTTATTTGAAATTGTAATAATATTTCATAATATCGCTGATTTTACTATATTTTTGATCAAATAAATGCAGCCTCGGTGAGCATAACACACTTCTTTCTCACACACACACACACACACACACAAAAATCCTACCAACCCCAAACCTTTAAATGATAGTATATGTACAGTCAAACCAAAATTTATTCAGACACCTTTGACATTTCTCACATTATCACAGTTTATTTGCTATAGTTTAGAAAATGGTAATAAAATATGACAAGAACGCAAGTGTTCAGAACAAATTCATCTTGACAATGTCACATAACTTTGATAGAAAGGTATGTAATGGATTACAAACGACCAAAAATTCAGACAACGCTTAGTATGACAGTATTTACACAACTATTAATACTTTGTTGACCAATTACCAAGCAATGCTTAATTTTGTTCAGTCTGTGGTGTAAAAAGGTCACATTAGCAATTAAAGAAACAAAACTAAGCAAAACATGGTCAGGTCAAAGTGTCTGAATAATTTTTGGTCCTGCTTTTTTTTATCAGTTTTACTGGTAGTCCACTGTATAAAGAATTTTTGGGTATAATATGTCACTGTTCACTTTATTTTGCTATCTTCACTTACATAAATTAACTATAGTGTCCTGCACCCACTAGTAAAAAAATACCCAAAATTATATCTAGTGTCTGAATAATTTTTGGTTTAACTGTAGGTGATTTTAAGTAACTTTTAAGTGTTTATTCTGGTGCAAACATTAAAAAAATCGGATGGTATATATCACATACCTTTGCTAAATCTCTGCGGCCCACCGCTAAGGCTGCCGCCCCGTTCTTCTGACATGTGTCCTGTATGTCATTAACATTTAGCCTAAAGTGAAAAAAACAAAAAGATGCTGCAGAATGTCACAGTATTGACAGCTGATGTTGTAAGCTATTGATGTTACTAGCAAGACAGATATCATCTGAATATGGAATGCATGTCTGTCTAAGAAAGTACAACATACACGTATGTCTCCCCGAGGGCTTTGTGTACAGGAAGCAGACATGCGATTTCCTGAATGATGACTTTGCCAGCCAGTTTGATGGGTCTGCTGCTGTAGTCTCCTCCCTCTCGCTTGCCCTTCCAGCGTCGGGATTTCTGATTTCACGTAATAATGCATACAACAGGATCAATCACTTTCTAATCAAAATAAATGAATGACTTTTACTTTAGATTAACTAACTGCAAACATGCAGGGTTCACAGTATGAGAAAACCTTTGTGAATATAATTATTCATCATTATATACATTAAATATTTAGTATGCATGTAATGTTCTTATCATTAGAATTACTATAATTATTTATTAAATTATTTTTTCTAAAGGTTCCATATTTGTTAAAAGCACTAAAGAAAAATAATTTGAATATAATTTTTAAAAAGCTGTTAGTGTCATTTGAAATATTGTATAGTATGTAAATGGATACAACAAAAAAAAAACTTCCAGCCATAAATTTTCAGTTGCATCATTAAATTAGAATTTCAATTACATTTTTTTTTTTAAATAAAACTAATACAATACAATAAATA
Organism: Cirrhinus molitorella; assembly: GCA_033026305.1. Taxonomy (NCBI): domain Eukaryota; kingdom Metazoa; phylum Chordata; class Actinopteri; order Cypriniformes; family Cyprinidae; genus Cirrhinus; species Cirrhinus molitorella. The sequence continues at coordinate 5,995,453 of CM065127.1, read as the reverse complement.
AAAGTCATCCTTGACAATAATTTAAATAATTAAAATTGGGCTGAAACTGATGGGTTTCAGTGTCACATGTCATGAGAGAGACAAGGCAGGGGGGGGAGATGATGATCTTTCATTGTATGGTTTGTAAGCACCAGCTAAATTAGTAATGATTTTTTTCAAAGCCGAAAATATTTGTGAGCTGTTATGTGCCATTCATGAAATGTATGAAATGCATTAAAGCAACAAAATTGCATTAGATGAAATTAGCAAATAGATGAGAGAGAATAAGTGGGAGGGAGGGGCGGAGGTCAATACCGGACAGTCATGAATAGTCTGCACAGACCAGCGGCGGGGAGCAGACAGAGGGGGCTTCTGATTGGATAAAACAGACCACAGCAACATGAGTGAGGGACACATGCCACCAAAACTCAACAGGAGAAAGACAGACCAGAGACAATGAACTGTGAAAATAGTGCTTTTGAACAGGTGGAACAAGCGGGCGGATGGGTGGGATGTGAAAAGCAAGAATATCGACTTAGAACTGAACAAAAAAGTTGAAAAACATGTTATTTAACCAAGGAGAAACAAGCAAAACAGTTAGATCCTGAAAGTAAAGCAGAAAAAATAAAATAAAATAAAATAATACAAAAATAGTACTCTCTATTCTATTTCTATTCTTAAAAAAATAGCTTCTCTATTCTTTTTACATCTTCTTTCTTTTCTATCTGTTTTTGTTTTATTTATTGTACAATTACTAGGGATGTGACGAGATCACGTGGCACAAGATCTGTCTGGTCTCGCGAGAACGTGATAGTAGAGCTGCACGATTAATCATAAAAAAATTGCGATCTCTGTTCAAATGCCAATGCAATCTTATTCCTGTCTTTCAACCACATAATGATCATTATTTCTGTCTCACAGACTTTTTTTTTTTTTAAATAACAGAAGTACTAGAATAAAAGTTTATAGTTTGGGTAGAAACACTTGTCTATAATCAAAACCAAAGTATTTTTATACACGTATATGTATTGTAAGGCTTATCCTCTTCCACCAGGAGGGGGCAACAATTGCATGTTTAAAAACGCATTTGTCAGCGAATCATTAATTTAGGAGATTCCAATAGTAAATCAAGTCTTTATTAATTGCAAAATTAATTTGATCAAATACAATTCATGAGGGAATCGTGATTCTAAAAAAAAAAATGTTTTTTTAATTTATCCAGAATCAAGCAGCATTACTTTACATGTTTATTACTGCATAACATTCATTAAAATAGAAGTTTAATTTCACAAAGTACAAGTTCATATCAAAATGCACCTATATTTTTTTGCTGTTCAGTTGAATAAAATACTATTTTCCCCTATATATTTCATAATTGAGGATTTCTTTAAAAAAGGTTTAAAAATCTTGTCTCGTCTCGTTCTCGTGAACCCAGTCTTGTGTCTCATCTTGTGGCATAAGTGTCTCGTCACACCCCTAACAATTACTATATTTTTTATTATTGAATAATAAAAAAAATGTATACTGCATTAGGCTAATCTGAGACTTGTCAAAGCACTTACATATTATTGCTCTTTTGTTGATTTTGATTCCATTGTCCTTTGGATAAAAGTGTCTGCAAAATGACTAAATGCAAAATAAAGTAAATAAAATAAAATTAAATAAAATTAAATAAAAAGCTTAACCACCCAGCTATGGCTTAAACAAGCTTCCTCTTATGGCTAATTTCAGTCCTGTGTGCTCACCCGTTCTTTGTAGTAAAAGGACGATATGGACACTTGGTCTTTGTCTGTGCGTGTTGGGCTCCCGCTATACAACCTCAGGGTCGTCTGAGACTCTGTTCGCATTTTCATAGGCGTCATCACCCCGCTGTGATATGCTGAGAGAGCCGACAGCGACCTGCACATACACACAAGCTTCATCTTATGACACCAACTAAACTGTCTTCAGTTGTATTCTAATAATAATATAGTATATAGTATAGTATATAATATATAGTTTCAGATGAAACAGATTGAATATTCACCTGGGAGTAGGTTCGGTTGGAGGGGCTGTTCGATGCATAGTCATGGGCCGTGTGAAATAAACCAAGGAACCTAAGCAAATTAAGTTGCAATTTATATGTTGGGGTTGAATTTAAATTTGGAATAATTAATAATTTTTTTTAAAAGTCTCAAAAATACAGTAATTAAAAACGGAAATATTGTGAAATATAATTACAAGTTTTCTATTGTAATATATTTTAAAATGTGATTTATTTAAAAAATCATTACTCCAAGCCTTCAGTGTCACATAATCGTTCAGAAATCATTCTAATATAATGATTTGCTGCTCAATTATCATTTAAAATAGAAATCTTTTATTTATTTAAAATGGAAATCTTTTGTAACACTATAAATATCTTATCTGCTTAATAAACGTTTTAATTTATTTTTAAAAAAGGCATCAAATTAGCATATTAGAATGATTTCTGAAGGATCGTGTGACACTGGAGAAGACTGGAGTAATGATGCTGAAAATTCAGCTTTTAAGAGAAAACTGTTGTTTTAAATTGTAATAATATTTCACAGTATTACTGTTTTTACTGCATTTTTGATTAAATAAATTTAGCCTTGGTGAGCTTGTAAGATAAACTAAAATTATTATGTATACTACCAGACACAGTGTGTTTTCTATTTTAATACATTTTAAAATTTAATATATACCAGTTATTACAAAGCAAATTTCAGGTTTCTTTGATGAATAGAAAGTTCAGAAGCACAGCATTTATCTGAAGTAGAAATGTCTTTTTTCATCATTTTTGATCAATTCAAAGCATACTTGCTAAATAAACGTATTAATTTCTATAATTTCTTTCCCCCCAAAATGTTTAATTTAAAAAATTTAAAAATGTTACTGTTTTTGCTGTACTTTGGATCAAATAAATGCAGGCTTGGTGAGCAGAAGAGACTTAAAAACCATTAAAAATGTGCATATTTAATATTATATAACATATTAACAAAATGCATATTAATGCATAATGACAAACCATTAATTCAGCTACATATGCATAGTACACATAGATGGAAGAAAATGGTTTTATCCCAGCTCACCTGTCCCACAGAAGCGGGCCCCTGAGGTACGTGGGAAGGGGATGTTGGAGTCCTGGTATGAGCCGTAAGTGTTGGTTACTCGAGGGAAAGTAGGAAGTGCTGGAGTCACCGGGTTGGTGAGAACATAAGGGTTCGTACTGTCCTCCTGGACATCCAATAGTACACAATTATTTAAAAACTCATAATGGAAACGATTCGGAAATGTGTTTGAATAAAATGATCACCCACCATGACTCCATCTGACTCTAAGCAAGACACCAGCTGTCGAACACATGGCTCTAAGCAGTTCTGGTTTCTCTTCACCTTCTGAAGCGATGTATCAGTAAGGATCTACAAAAGAGATTATGCTGCTTCAATATGACCTTGTTCCAAGCTTCGAATAAATGTCAAGGCAAGCATAACAGGTGTTCGAGTTTCAACCTTCTGTATCTTGGTCTTCATGGAAGACGAGATGTTTGTCGGAGAGACAAACTGGAAAGATGGAGCTGCATTGTTGGGATATTGGGCAGGAAACTTCACCACGAGACGTACACGATTAGCTCCGCAGTCGGCCGACACAAAGCAACTGCGGTTGACGGCATCCATCTACAAGAACAATAATGTCACTGTCTTATTTACAGTGGAGGTCAAAAGTTTACATCCCCTTTTCAGAATCTGCAAAATGTTAATTATTTTACCAAAATAAGAGGGATAATACAAAATGCATGTTATTTTTTATTTAGCACTGACCTGAATAAGATACTTCACATAGAAGATGTTTACACTTGATTCCTAATACTGTATTGTTACCTGAATGATCCACAGCTGTTTTTTTGTTTAGTGATAGTTGTTCATGAGTCCCTTGTTTGTCCTGAACAGTTAAACTGCCTGCTGTTCTTCACAAAATCCTTTCCAGCATTTTTGAGTATTTAAACCACAATGACTGTATAATTTTGAGACCCATCTTTTCAAACTGAGGACAACTGAGGGACTCATACGTGACTATTACAGAAAGTTCAAATGCTCACTGATGCTCCAGAAGTTAAAAAATGCATTAAGAGCTGGGGGTGAAAACTTTTGAACAGAATGGAGATGTGTACATGTTTCTTATTTTGCCTTAATATCATATTTTTTCATTTAGTACTGCCCCTCAGAGGCTACAGAAGGTACTTGCATGTTTCCCAAAGACAAAATAAGTTTTAATTTACCCTGATCTTCAAATTCAAAAAGTTTACACTCCTGACTCTTAATGCATGGTTTTGCATTCCATTTATTATAATTCTGCAAAATGACACCCCAAATATCAGACAGTTAATCTAATTATTTACTTTCAAAATATTCAGTTTTTTTTGCAACAGATTTTCAGAAATCACATTGACTGACCTCCACATTGACATTGCGAATCTGTAAGTTGACTAGAGAAAACTCTTGCTGCAGAGTCTGAGGCAAACCAGGTACGTCGTTCTTACCGCCGGACAGGCCAGACTGAGGGCCATCAAACTGATCTGTGAACACAGAAGACAGTTATTTACATCCACTTTTTTCACATCACTTTAAATAGAGAATGGGGTCAAAAATAAAAATTCAGTGAATAAACAAAGGGGATTTAATAACCATTAGAATTATATAATTATTAGAATAATTATTATAATTATAAAAATATTCAATACATTATTTTTTATACAAAATTGAATTTTTGTTAAAATAACCAAAACCAGATTATAATTTACTTTACGCGCATCTTTATCATAATTCTTTCTACATACTACCATTCAAGTTTGGGGTCAGTATGTTTTTTTTATGTTTTTGTAAGAAGTCCCTTATGCTCAACAAGGCTGCATTTATTTGATCAAAAATACAGTAGAGGCTATAAAATTGTGAAATATTATTACAATTTAGATTAACTGTTTTCTATTTAAATATATTTTATTTAAGATTTTTTTTTAATGCAAGCTAAATTTTCTGGATCATTATTCTAGTCCAGCACATGATCCTACAGAAATCACTCTAATATGTTGATTTAAAAAAAAAAATCATATCTTATTAATCTTACTATTAACTTTTAAATGGCAGTGTATATTATGTCTAGCATATTATATAACAGAATAGAATTGATAAAAGTAAAAAGATTATAACAGGTATAAGACAAGCAAAAACACTTGCATATCTTATGTAATATATAATTCTTAACTCACTGCAAGTCAAAAATTCAACAAAAATCATCTAAATCCAATCTACTTCCTGTGCACATTTCTATTTTACTTATTTATGGAACTCTATTCTATTCTATTCAGCCATACATATAATGCACCAAATATAAAAATACAAAGGGCAGACAGAAGTGCTTGCAGTTACATTCATGTCATATTTTCAAATAATTAAATTCTTACCCTGGACCACAAAACCAGTCATAAGGGTAATTTTTTGGAATAAATAAGCTTTCTATTTATGGTTTGTTAAAATGATATTTGGCTGAGATACAAATATTTGAAAATCTGGAATCTGAGGGTGCAAATAAATTTAAATATTGAGAAAATCGCCTTTTAAAGTTGTCCAAATTAACTTCTTAGCAATGCATGTTACTATCAAAAATAAAGTTAAAGAAATGTACAAAATATCATCATGGAACATGATATTTTCTTAATATCCTAATGACTTTTGGCATAAAAGAAAAATCTATAATTTTGACCCATACAATGACCATAATGCAAAAAATCCCTGTTAGAGCAACTTTTCCCTTTTTTCACCTTGTGAGTTGTCCGCTGTGAATCCAGGGCTGAGCGGAGGTTCAGAGTCTTGGGACCTCAGTGTTTTCTCCACCTCTGTGGTGAGAGTCAAGCCCTCCATCAACTCGTCCACGATGTCATTGGCGCAGCACAGCTACAGATCACATGAGTCCATCAGTCTCATACATAACCTCATCTGCAGTGAAATGACTGTGTTCATGAGCATCACCTTCTGAAGTTGAGGATCTACTCTCCATATCCTCAGAGTTTGATCTCTTGACCATGTGACCAGCTGGCAGTCTTTGGAACCTAATATACAGAATAAATTGCTGAAGACAATAACACTTGCACTCTTTTACAGAATTATCACCATCTACTGGTTGCTCCTCTCACCTTCTTTCTGCGGCCTCCACTGAAACTCAAGCACAACATCATCGTGGCCCACAAACGCGTGAACGGGACTGTTCAATTCCAGCGTGCTCCACAAGAGGAGGCTGTTCTCTCGTCGAAGCTGAGGAACCATCACTGTAACCAGGCCGTTAGAGAAGGGCTGAACAGAAGAAAAGGAAAAGGATGCAGTAAGTATTTTACAATATGCTAATTCATGCTTACTGAAATTATACAAAAAAGTAAACTAGATAAATGAGTTTTTGATGTTTATCAAGGCTGCATTTATTTGACCAAAAAATACAGTAAAAACAGCAATATTGTGAAACATTATTACAATAAAAAACTGTTTTCTATTTAAATGTGTTAAAATATAATTTATTCCTGTGATGCAAAGCTGAATTTTCAGCATCATTACTATTCTTCAGTGTCACATGATCCTTCAGAAATCATTCTAATATGCTGATTTGACACTCAATTATTAATATTGATCATGAATATTATAGTTTTTTTATTATGACTGTTAATCAGTGTTTCCACAAAAATTGAGGCTGGAGCAATGATGCTGAAAATTCAGATTTAATTACAGAGATAAATTAAATTTTAAAATATACTTAAATAGAAAACTGTTATTTAAATTGTAAAAATATTTTGCAGCGTTACAGTTATTTACTGTACTTTTGATCAAACAAATACAACCTTACCTTAATGAACATAAGTGATAACTTTCAAAAACATTAAAAAATATTAATTATTCCAAAATTTTGACGTGTGACTGTCACAACATCAATAAACAATACAGCAACATTTAAAATTAAACTTTACCGTGTATCTGGCCTTCCACACAGGCACCTGACATGACAAGATATCAAGATACTTCCTGGGTTGTCTGTAGTCCCAGAACTTTTGGAGTAAATCAATATAGACACAGAATCAGAAGTTAAAATGCAACAAAATAATAGAATGTGAACAATATGATCAATAAATGTGATTCTAATCACCCGAACGGAGTTGTCCTGGCTTGAAGTAGCCAGGACGTACTCATTATCAGGGTGCCAGTCCAGACCATGAATCTTTGACAGGTGGGCAGCTACATACTCCACTGCAGTGTTGGGTTTCTGAAGCACAGAACGGTAAGCAGACAGATTAACAGAGAAACAAAGGATGATTAACTGATAACAAATTCCAATTATGTTTGAAAAAAAAAAGATGAAGCAAGTAACATAATCACCCTCTTGTCCCAGATTCTGACATCACCGTCATGACTTGACGCCAAACAATAGTGATTCCGTCTGTTCCACTTCACCTGAGAGGCTCCAGCTATTATACAGAGGAAATGTGACAAAATAAAAACAAACAATGAATAAAAGTACAGACGTTGCAGATCAGATAAACTGATTGATAAGTTACATCTAAGTTACTCTAAGTAAATCTTTCCACTCACCAACGGCAGACAGAGCCACGGTTGGCTTTCGAGTGTCCCTGGAAATTAAAAAAAGAAAAGCGTAAAATACACTGAACAAAATTATAACGCAATACTTTTGTTTTTTGCAACAATCATGCTGTCTAATCAGCATCCTGATATGCCACATTTGTGAGGTGGATGGATTATCTCAGCAAAGGAGAAGAGCTCACTAACAGATTTATACAGATGTGAACAATATTTGAGAGAAATAGGCCTTTTGTGTACATAGAAAAAGTCTTAGATCTTTGAGTTCAGCTCATGAAAAACGGGGGGAAAAAAAGTGTTTTGTGAATTTTGTTCAATGTATGAAGAAACGAAAACCCTTTATCATGCACTCTTCCTCTAGACTCACCTTGTGTCCCATATGTAGATGTATGTGTCCACAGAACTTGTGACAAGAAACTCTGGTTCAAACCATGACCAGTCCAAATCACTGAAACAGCAAAAGAGTGTAAAACGTTATTTATTATATCATAATTATTACTTACAATATATTATTTACATACTCAAGTCAATTCATTTATATATTATATATATTTGCATAATTTTTTGGCACGTTGATATTTTGGTCAAATTTTTTTCCCAAGCACATTTTACCAATTCCAAACCACATCAATCTTAATAACTACTATTAATTTTGTATTTAATAATTTATAAGTAATATATGTGACCCTGGACCACAAAACCAGTCATAAGTGTTAATTGTTTAAAACTGAGATTTATATATCATCTGAAAGGTAAATAAATAACCATTGATGTATGGTCAGTTATGATAGGACAATATTTGGTCGAGATACAACTATTTGAAAATCTGGAACCAGAGGGTGCAAAAAAAATAAATAAAAAAAAAATGACAAATAATGAGAAAATCACCTTTAATTTTGTCCAAATTAAGTTGCACATGCAATAAGCAATGCATATTACTTCTCAGAGATTGAGTTTTGATATATTTACGGTAGGAAATTTACAAAATATCTTTACTTAATATCTTAATGACTTTTGGCATAAAAGAAAAATCAATAACTTTGACCCATACAATGTATTTTTGGCTATTGCTACAAATATACCCCAGCGACTTAAGACTGGTTTTGTGGTCCAGGGTCACATATAATTGTCCATGAAGGCCGGAAGTGAAAACTCCTTATATTCAAGTGTGCATAATTATTAGGCATGTTTTCTTTTATTGACTGAAATGTCAAAAATTGTTAAATGCCCATGAGAAAAATGCTTCAGATGTTCAGGCATGGCCATTGGGCAGCAAAATGCTCACTGGGTCAGCACAGCCAGAAAAAACAGGTGGAGAAGAAAAGACACATGTTAACTTAAATTAAGGCGAAGAATTAGGTGCGAAACCATAAGGAATAATTAGTCTCCAGCGCTGCCATTTTCCAAAACTTACAAGGTACAAGGTGTCAGGTTCTCAGAGACTTTGTTTGGGTTAAACATCCTAAACAATGACCCTCACTTAATAAGAATAACATGCTAAAGTGAAGGCTTTGTAGACAGATAAAATGAGAATGACTGTTGAAGGACCAGCATCACATCCTCTTGTACCATTCTTTCAAGAATTTATCTTCCAGAATCTAACAGTTTTGTTTTGGGAGTTCATCTCCTATCTTGAAACATGTCTTGCAGAGATGGACTAAAAACGAACTCCCAAAACTTACTGCCAGATTCTGGAAGGTAAGTTAAATCTCTTTTTTGGGCCATTTTATCTGTGAAAGAAAACGTGCCTAATAATTATGCACATTTGAATATAAGGAGTTTTTCACTTCCAGCCTTTTCATGGACAATTATATATCACTTATATATGATTAAATACAAAATTAATAGTAGTTATTAAGAATGATGTGGTTTGGAATTGGAATTCACAATACAGATTGTTTAAAACAGCTTTACAGAGACTCATCATTTCTATGTTTATAATACTTTAATGCCCACAATTTAGCAGCTTAGAGCTGGCGATAGTGTAGTTTACATTTGGTAAAATTCAAGGACTTTTCAAGGACTTTCCAGGTCCAATACCCTTAAATTCAAGGACTTAATGTGGGAACATATTTCAAGTGAGAGCAAGGTTACATCATGTTACTTTGTAAGATACATTGTTTCAGTTTTCATGTGTCAAATACAACTATGCAAAAAAAGCATATTTTTTGCATGTCTTTTTGGCCATACGACAGAAATCTGATATTCTATTTGTCGTAAATGTGCTTAACTAGCGTAAATCAAGCAAGCTAGTATACATAGGTCACCAAGTGTTAGTGCAAGTATGCATAAGCAAAGTAACACATTAATAATATGGAATATGGAATAATATGGAATAATATTGTATCTTTTAGAGAAAATTTCTTGCACAAAATAAATTCAAGCACTTTCAAGGACCTTAATTTTTTTTTTTTTCAGGTTCACAAACTTTCAAGGAATAGAAGGACCTGTGGGAACCCTGGGTAAAGATATAAGGTCAGAAGTTTGGACTTTTTTGCTCATGCATTTTCTAGTCATTGTTTGGATAAGACAAAATCACCAGATTTCATAAGTAGCATTTCAGCTTCACATCATGTGTTACCTTATAACACGTGTGTGGCCTTGCAAAGATGTATGTGGTTCACCGGATCCATCACGCCAAACGTACAGGTCAACACGCTGGTTACTCTGATGAGAAAAGAATATAAGTCTTAACACTTTAAGATACCATATACATAATAATGCATTTGTAAATGTTGAAATTCAAAAATGTTGAAAATCTGATATCAATATATATATATATATATACACATTTTTTTTTTTTCATAGTTAACTAATCTAGTTATCTTATCTTATGTTAACAAATGGAAACTTAGCGTAATGTGCTACTTAATAAATATTATGTACACATGTGAAAAAATAAATATAACACTGTCATGAAGCAGCAGGAGATAATATTTATTTTACGTACAGATGCTGCAAATAAATGGGCCTCGGTTTTGTGTGGATTCCATTGGACTGTCCCAACATCCCATTTGCTTTGGCGGCTGATTTTGCGTGGCGCTTCGGACGGCGTCTCCAAATTTACAACATATAAGAATCGTCTCCTGTAGCATTGAAAGAGAAAACACGCTGTGGTATAATGACGCATATGTTTACAACAAGGCATTTACAACATTAAAAACAGATATGAAAAGGGATGTAGATGCAGCATATATTGGAAAGCTAAGCTACAGATGGTGCATAAGGGTGTGTTCATAATTTCACATGAGGATGTGACTTTAGCCAAGGCTGTACAAACCCAGAGAGAACAGCATGCTGGCCGAGACAGTCCACTGACATTGCAGTAGCCTGAAAACAGAAAAGTCTGTTATTACACAACACATCACCTCCAAAATACTATAATTATTTAATTTGGCTTTTACTCTTCTAGACTGATTTCATTCCATTACATTGCCTTTTTATTGTCTAGTCTAGTCTAAATGCATGTTCTGTTGCAGCTTTTGTAAACATAACAAGAAAAAAGTATCTTTTTAAAAAATCTATTCAACTTGGTTTGATAGTTTATATCTAAAGACATATTAAGTGTAACTTATTTTGTCCAAATACTTTTGAAGCCCATTTATGAGAACATAGTATATAAAGCATTATATTAAAACAAAATAATTAAAGATATCTCAAGTAATTTTGCATTGCTTACTGTAAAACTACTAATAACTGAAAGTACTATGTTTACATGGTACGTTTGTCAGGTAACACCTTGCAAAAACAAAGACTGTCATTCAATTCAAAGTTTAAAAGACGTCGCTCAGTATTGACATGACAGCTCTGCGTGTTTATTGTTCTAATGCTTGTGAAAACTACTTTTCTATCGCATCTAATGCTTGCATGCAGGTTTTCGTAACTGTGTACCTGTGCATCTCGAAACTCCACCACCACATTCTCACTACTCCAGCGGGCCGCCATCTTCACCCACCAGAACGTCAACAAATGACGTGATACTAACGGGACGACAATGTCATCTCGCGAGAACTCGTGTTCTGCTTCTGTCAAGATGGTGGCGACCATGGTGGAGCATGTTGTGGTGGATGCGGGTGCTTTTATTAAAAGGGCTCCTCTACATGTGAGTTATTGTTGATGACGTTGGCTCCTTTTAAAATTAATTAATACTGCTGTTTATAAATGTCAGGTTTATTGATTGTGACGCAGGATATATGATAGAGCTGACACGTGTCCTGTACTGCGGTGTAACGTTACTAACAAAGTAACTGGAGTTAGAATCAGAAACTTGATTGATAGATTATTCTATAGATGTATGTACACTGAGTACATATGTCCACGATTGTGGTGTACTTGATTAGAGAGTGGCGACACAAAAAAAAACAAACAAACATGATACCATGTTTGCCATTGTGGTACCTTGGTGTATTTCTCAACTGTTTTATAGTACAGTTTACAATGGTGCATCAGATTATTTTGTCATTCAGTACCATGAAGAATGCTGAGAATTAAATCTAGTGCTGTAATGATTAATCGCTAATAATCACATCCAAAATAAGTATATTGCAGTGCAGTCAAACGAATAATTGCATTCAAAATAAGTATATTGCAGTGCTGTCAAACAATTAATTGCATCCAAAATAAGTATATTGCAGTGCTGTCAAACGATTAATCGCATCCAAAATAAGTATTTTGCAGAGCTGCAAAACGTTTAATTGTGATGAGTCACTTCCAAAATAAGTATATTGTAGTGATGCAAAACAATAAATAGCAATTAATCATATCCAAAGTAAAAGTTATTGTTTACATTACATGTGTGTGTACTGTGTATAGTTATTATGTATAAATACACACATACAATATGTATTTAGAAAATATTTACATGTATATGAAGAGTTCAGATGCAAAACCAGCCAAAAGCCATCTCGGTCAAAAATGAGATGATGATACTGAGTGAATGCTCTCGACACACAGTATATATCCATCAATACTTTTACTTCAGACTTGCTAAAATCCTACCCTCAGTCCAATCAAAGGATGCGAAATGAAAACATTCGATCTGTTATCACATGTTTGCTTGTGTTATATTTTGTTTTAGGAAATTGGAAAGAACATTTATACCTTGAAGGATGTTGTTGAAGAAATTCGGGATAAACCAACAAAAAGGAGTTTGGCTTTTTTGCCATACCAGCTCAATTATAAAGAACCGTTTCCAGAGCACGTAAGATTTGGTAATAGCAACTTTTACCATGACTAATTTTTCTTATGTTGACTCTCTTTATTTGATTGCTGAAATGTGTTATGAGTGATGATTTATGCATATTAATTTGTATTTACTTTGAATCACAGTTACAGAATTTGCTAAAAAGACAGGAGACTATCCCAGTCTTTCAGCCACAGACATTAAGGTCTTGGCTCTGACTTATCAACTGGAAATCGAGAATGTGGGAACAGAGCATTTGAATAAAGAACCTGTGAAAAAGGTACTGATGATTAGTTCATTCAGATCTTAATTTACATTCATTTGCTTCTGTTATTTATTCATTCACTCATTATTTATTTGTTGCATTTCAGGTCGAAATATGCAGTACACAAAGACATCCAGAGACTCCAGTTGGCATTGCTGGTTTCCATTTTCCATCAAAAGTAAGACATTACTTGCAATATTGTATTTGATTAACATTGCTGAAATGAATATCCAAGGCTTTTTCTAGTTTAACACAGATGTTTTTTTTTTTGAAAATGTAAATAAATGTTAAAAAATAATGCAGATCTATCTTAAAGGCACCTATGAATTTCAGCTGTTTTTCCCTAAAAAAAGTTTTCAGGTAAACAAAGTACAGTTGGCCAAAGACCACCTACAACAAATGAGCCACAAGACCCTGATAGTTCACAATTCAACAGCTTTCAGTTTTGGAGGAGTCCTCTGCCCAGCATTGAGAATGACCTTCTGGAACTGCTGGTGAGGAAACAAAATTGACAACATCCAGACTGCTCCTAGAGTCATTTTAGACCAAAATAAATCATGTTTTCCTTCTTTCTTTTCTTCTCTGTAGGCAGCAGACGCCATCACAGTGACGGAGAAACTTGAGTCTGTTGACCTGTCCGCTGACAGTCACCTTGCTGAATCTGAAGAACACGATGGCACTAATGGAGACCAACATGAGGAGGAGGAGGAAGAAGAAGAAAGTACTGATGAGGAAGAGGATGGTGGAGGTTGGATTACTCCCAGCAATATAAAGCAAGTCCAGATGGATGCTGGTAACTGGGGGCCGACAGCAGATGTCAAAGTAGGCTGTGTGACCACTGACTTTGCCATGCAGGTACTTGTTATTGATTAGACATATTGGAAATAATCAATTAAAAGTTTTTCACAAGTTTTGTCCCAGTAGTGAACCTTGTTAACATTAACAGAAAAGTACTTCCAAAATGTAGATGAGTTAGTTTCTTCATCCGAACAGATTTGGAGAAATGCAGCATTGTGTCACTTTCACCACTGCAGTGAATGGGTGCCGTCAGAATGAGAGTCCAAACAGCTGATAAAAACATCACAATAATTCACAAGTAATCCTGTGTGTTTGTAAGAAACAAATCCATCATTGAGACATTTTTGTTTTACTTCAAACAGCTAAAATATGAGTCCATAATGCACAATAATCATGCAAATTGAGGGGGGTCTGGGGGGGTCCCAGACCTCCCATAAGCATAACACTTAAAAAAATATACTTAGGCCGGTCCCCTGGTTTTTCAATAAAACTATAATACTTCAAACATGAAACTAGTGAAAATGAATTTGATTTGATTGCTGTGTTGTAAATTTAGACCTGCTCACGTTAAATCAAATTGTATTTTTACAACTTTTTACAGCATTGCTCACTATAACCAAACACACTGTTTAGAATGCAGTGGCCAATCAGAGGCATTCAGAATAGTCATTGCTGAAACCCAGAGTTTTGTTCAGACCGAAACTCGCAAATTCCCTCATTATAAGCAACAAAGTGCAGGTGTACAAACTAAGTAAGAGATTCATTAATCATACAGTGTATGGACAGCTTCATTGTTTATTTATAAGGAGTTATGAGTGCTTAAACACTAGCAATATCACAAAAGTGATATTGATTTTATACAACAGTTTAATAAACTAGAAGTTAATATTAAGAGACTTACACTACCAGTCAAAAGTTTGGACACACCCTCTCATTTAATGTTTTTTTTTAAAGAAGTCTCTTATGCTCATCAAGGCTGCAAAATATAAATCTTTTCTAACAATGTAAATCTATGCTATCACGTTTTATTAATTTAACACATCATTGGTGAATAAAAGTATTAATTTCTTTAAAAAAAAGAAAGAATAAAAATTTCCTGACCCCAAACTTTTGAACAGTAGTGTATATTGTTAGAAAACCTTTCTATTTTAAATAAATACTGTTCTTTTTAACCATTTATTGATCCAAAAATCCTGAAAAAAGTATCACAGGTTCCAAAAAAATATTAAGCAGCGCAGCTGTTTCCGGCAGATAATAAATCAGCATATTAGAATGATTTTTGAATGATCAGTTGTTTAAATGATTTGGTTCAATGGCAAATCTTATAAACAGTGACTTGCTTCCACCTACTGGCAGTTTTGATTTCACATTTAAAGTAACTTTTAATTTTTTAAAATAATTTCACATTTTCAATGTTTTAGGATTACAATATCAAAACATTATTTATGCATTTGTATCTGCAGGTTAAGTGCATTCATGTCCTGCATACATCTAAAGTGCCAATTCAGACACAGCGTCTGTTTTTCCTCTGCATTGAAAAGATGAATTTTGTTGATAATGATTTTATGTATGGTAACAGCCTAAAATGTCTTTTTTATATATAAGTATCTTCACTGATTAAATATAAGAATTTGATACAAAAGATAATCCACAATTTCAGAAAAAAAGGAATGGCTTTATAAAGGTAAAAAAATGCCCATAAAAGGTAAAAATCACTTTTATTGTTAGAAAATATTTAATAATTTCCTCAGATAGATATTTCATTCTTCTTTGCTTTGTACACCTAATACACTGATCATCGTAAAATAAGCATTTATCTTAGAATTAGCATTTCTCAATGATAACAAGGACAAGACAAAAAATAAATCATAGTTATATTAGTTTTTTTTGTGGGATTTTTGTGATGTTTTTACCAGCTGTTTAGACTCTCATTCTGACGGCACCCATTCACTGCGGAGGATCCATTGTTGAGCAAATGTAATGCTAAACAATTTCTTTAATTATGCACTTTCAGCAAATGTGCCAATTATGTCCATTATTTTGTCTCAAACTTAATATCTTATTGTTTTCCTGACAGAATGTTTTGATTCAGATTGGACTGCATGTGCTGTCTGTTAATGGCATGCTTATTAAAAACACCAGGAGTTACATTCTGCGCTGTCATGCCTGCTTCAAGTGAGTGATAGAATCACCTCAGAAAATAATAACAGTTTTGTAGCAGGAATAATTAAACATTTATAATATGACTTGATTCATTTGTTTTCTATATTTTCAGGACAACAACAAACATGAACAAATCTTTCTGTCCACATTGTGGGAACAACACCTTGAAGAAGGTTTCTGTCAGCATTAATGAGGATGGCAACATGCAGATGCATTTTTCCAGGAATCCCAAAGTGCTAAATCCAAAGGGGAAGAGAGTGAGTAAAACTTTGGATGTTTTTATTTTTGAGCTAAATGCCTTAGAAATTTGGCTCTGTTTATGTATTTAGAAGGTATTGCATGAGCAGTGTCATATAGATCAACACTAGTGATAATGTACTTACGTTTTGTCTCTTCTCTCAACCTCTGCAGTACACTTTGCCTATGCCACAAGGAGGAAAACACGCCAGCAACCCGCACCTGGTGGAAGATCAGCGTTTCCCCCAGCAGAGATTGTCTAAAAAGGCTCGTCAGAAGACGAATGTGTTTGATCCAGATTACGTGGCCAGCAGCTCTCCGTTCTCCGAGCATGATATCTACAGCAGGTCAGCTGGCTTACATTTGCGGGACACCCAGACCGGAGGAGGAAGACGACGAACAAATCCTAACGCAGCACGCAAAAAGAAATGTTAAGAAGTGATTGGGTTCTCACACTACCTGCAGAATCTGGACTGGAAGCCTAAAATGTTGAATTCTTGATGGAATTAAAATGTTTATGGGGATTTATATGAAACATCTGTTTCGTTTTTTTCCCTCTTTACCTTAAGTTTGTCTATATTACAAAATATATTCCATATTGAAAACACAGTTGAAATTGTTATAAGGAAGTCATATTTTTGTGCTAAGTTATCAGACTTTTAGTAACTTTCAGTAACAATTTGCTAGTCTATGCAAACTGCTCTATTTCTTATATACAGTTGAAGTCAAAAGTTTACATACACCTTCAGAATTTGGAAAAAAATCAGTTCAAAAGTTTACACCCCCAGCTCTTAATGCATTGCGTTTCCTTCTGAAGCATCAGTGAGCATTTAAACATTCTGTAATAGTTGCATGAGTCCCTTAGTGTGAAAAGATGTATCTCAAAATCATAGTCGTTGGAAAGGGTTCAAATACACAAAAATGCTACAATAACAGAATTTGTGGGACCTGAAAGAGTTTAACTGTTCAGGACAAACAAGGGACTCATGAACGGCTATCACTAAAAACAAAACACAACTGTGGATCATTCAAGTTACACAATATTAAGAATCAAGTGTATGTAAACTTTTGAACAGGGTCATTTTTTATCAATTGGTGGACTATATGTAAACCTCTTTTATGTGAAGTATCTAATTCAGGTCAGCACTAAAAAAAAAATAGCATGCATTCTGTAGGAGCCCTCTTATTTTGGTAAAATGATGTACATTTTGCAGATTCTGCAAGGTGTATGTAAACTTTTGACTTCAACTGTACATAGTTTAAGAGTAAGTAAGGAAAAACAGAGCACCTTTGATTCGTTCTGATTATTAAAATGTCAGAAAAACAGACCAATATTTTTTAAACCAGTTTTAATAACCCCCCCAAAACACCCTTGAAAATAGCAAACAAAAAACAGACAACAGAAATAAAATGCAATACTTAGTCAAATTATAAGCACATACAGATGCCACAAAAGGTATATGAACACTTAAGTTAAACTGTTTTAATGCATTTGCATTAGATAATCTGCATCTGTAGACAAATTATGCAAAAGCTTTTCTCAGAACTACTTTTTGCAATGACATTTCACCATTTAATCGCCCATGGGTTTTAGTGTGTATGTGAACTCTCAAAAGTTTTCAAATTTACAGGTTTTCTAGCAAATAAACCACAGGTTTAGGTCATTACATGATAATATGAATATGTTCTACTAACATCACAAACAGAACAGTCAACATCGTTTTGTAAAATGTTTCTTTCTTAATAAAATATCAACATGAGTGTCATTTGTTATCTAATGCAACGGCTTTCAGACATTTTAAGTGACTTAAGTGTTACAATACTTTTTGGGTCACTGTACGTCATAGAACACGTGATTAAATCTTCACAATTTAAATATATTACACCATATTTAATTACATCATATACAGTACATTATTACCTTCACCAAATAAACTTGCAAATAAAAATGCAAACCAAGCCCTGGTAAAAGTATGTTCAGATGCATGTATGAATTACTGCATCTAGTGCTTTTTATTTTGACAACATCTCCTTAACATTAACATCTGTTGTGGACAAATCATCTGGCCCTGTCAAGTCTTGTACATCAAAGGTCATTTCAGGCTCCAGACTCGGCTCGTTTTTCTCCATACTGACCGCTTCAGCAGAAATGTTCTCTGTTAGTGAAAGATGAGGATCAGATGCTGACACAGGTTCTTGTTCAGAAACGACAGGCTTTTCTTCTTTAGGTGTTACGGGTTTGAGTGCATTCGATGGATCTGATTCAGCTGTAGTCAGGCTGCTCAGATCAGTGCAGAGATCCAGAACAGAGGTCACAGGCTCCTTCTGGGGCAAAACAAACTCCAGCGGCTCCAGAACCGCATTAACATTAATGCAGCCAATACTGCCATATTTATAAACTTGGGTTGGAGGGACACCTACAATACAAAAACAAGATAAGGCAACATTAAATGAGTTTGCAACTAATTTTATTGTCGTAACAAAAATGACAAATATTATCCTGAGGATATTTACCTAGTATGAGAGCAAGCTGGGCTGGAGGAAAGAGAACTTGTAAACATCGGTTCAAGAAAGGTACCATGTCTTCAGCAAATGCACTGCAGAACTGAACAAATAACTCCCGTTCACGGCTACTGAAGGCAGATTCCTCAGCTCGATGGAAAACCAGGATCAGCTTGGTCACCTAAGAACAAAATAACATTGTTATGTCAGATTATATCAAAACAGGGAGTAACTGTTTAAGTAAATATACGTCTACAACATTTATGTGTCTATACATTTTTAAAAATCTTTCCTCTTCTGTGAGAATACGGAAGAATGGAATGTTATATCTAACAATTCAGAGTTTTTTTCCTCAAAACTGAGATATAAACTCAATTCGCAAATGCAAGTTTGTTTCTTGCAATTCCGAGTTTCTGTCTCGCAATTCTGACTCTTTTTTTCCTCGCAATTGACCATTTTTTCTCACTTTTTGCAATTCTGTCTTTATTTGCAAATTTGCAAATCTGACTTGCAAGTTTGTATCTTGCAATTCTGACCCTTTTCTCGCAATTCCGAGTTTATATCTCGCAACTGACTTTTTTCTCAGAATGAGATATGAACTTGCAAATCTGACTTTTTTCTCTGACAAATGTGAGTTTATATCTCGCAGTTCCAAGTTTATATCTCAATTCTGAATATTTATATCTCATATCTGACTTTTTTCTCAGAATAAGATGTAAACTCATCATTCTGTCTTTTTTCCTCCCAAACGCGAAATACTGATCTTTTTTCCCCTCATAATCGACTGTTTTCTCAGAATTGCTACAGATATAAACTCGCAATTCCAATTCTGAGGGGAGATTAAAAAAAAAGACTTCTCAGAATTTCTGAGTTTATATTTCACAATTCTGACTTAACTCACAATTGTTTGAAGTCTAAATCTCGTAATTCTGAGTTATTTTCTCACAATTTTGAGTATATATATTGTAATTTATATATTTTTTTTTCTTCAGAAATGTGAGATATGAATTTGCAACTGCAAGAAAATAACTCAGAATTCAGAGATTTAAACTTCTAATTCAGAGAGAAAAAAAGTCACAAATTTAAGTTTATATCTCTCAGTTTCTTCCTTTCTAAGAACTGCAGGATAAAATCTTTTCTCGCAATTGAGAGTTTATTTCTTACAATTCTGACCTTTTTTCTCTGAATTCCGAGTTTATATCTCACAATTTTGACTTTTTTCATATTAGAATTATTTCTGAAGGATCATGTGACACTGAAGACTGGATTAATGACGCTGAAAATTCAGCTTTATTGAAAGGAATAAATTATATTTTCAAACATATTCTAATAGTAAACAGTTCTTTTAAATTATTATAATATTTCAGATTTTACTGTATTTTTAATCAAATAAATGCAAAAAAAAATAATCCCCACTTACCTGTACTATATATTTCAAACACATTAATAATGTAAATAATTACCTTATTAAGGGCTTCCTCAATACATCTGCTAACTTCCTGTGCGAGTCCAATTGGGCAACAAAGTCGTAAGTCATTGAAGGCTGTCAGGACGTTATTGAGGAAGCAGGCTAGAGGTGGGAAATCCAGCAGGGCCATGGGGGGCTGCAGTGTGCCTGGCTGGGTGCTTGGGACCGCTGGCGGAATGGTGCTTCCAAGTATGGATGGCAGAGAAATCAGTGTGTACAAGTTCATATCCTCTTGGAACTTGTCCACCGCTTCCTGAACAGCCTTCCGGAACGTGTCCATTGCAACCTGCTGAAATATAGGAGCGAGTTGGCCACGGAAATCAGCCCCGACTCGGCTAAAGGAAAGCCCAAAGTACATACACTGGCCAAGCAGAGAGTCCAAACGGCTTCCCACCCCACGCTGGAGGTCTCGATCGAGAGTTTCCAAAAATTGCGCCGCCTGCTGGACCACCCAGCCATGAAAGATGGCGCTCTCGTTCAACGCCTGACCCCCAGGTGGCAGCAACGGATCCTCGTCTGAGAATATGGCACGATACTGGGTGATGATGTCGAAGAGATGTACGCGGCAGGTTTCAATGGTTTTGGTAATGTGGAAGTACGGGTCTTCATCCGGGATGGCGGCGAGAATGGATCGAAGCCAACTTCCACGGGCCTGCAGAAACTTGACACGCAGCTCGGCTTCGGTGAAAACATCCATTCTGCGCAGGTATCCGATCACACGCAGGCAAACCGGGAGCTGTGTGTTACTACGTAGCTGTTGAAGAAGTTGGTTCAGCATGAGCTGGGCAGAGAGTCTGACCTCATGGACAATTCCCTAAAAGAACACAAAAAGGAATATTATTTAGTAAACACATTTGATGTTTTTTAGCCATTTTTGTGTCATGTCCACTCCTCCAATTTCAAAATGATCCAACATCGTGGTTTTACTTTTTTGTATAGGGCATTTCCTAGGGCTGCCCCCTAATGAGGGTTGCCAGGTTCAAAAAAAAATAAAAAAATAAAAAAATCCAGCCCAAAACCCCCAAAAGGAATGAAAACTAGCCCAATTTTTTTCCCTGTCCAAACACAGCTGACAGCAACTTTATTTCATTAATGCCCTTTAAAATAAACCTTTGAATTTTATTTATTCTATTTTGAATTTTAGCAAGACTTGTTTATATGTAGTATGTGCATATGAAATAATTTAATATGTATTTTCGTTTATCTTTTTTATGGTAATTTTCAGCGTTTTTCATAATACAGTTTTCAGCAAATTAGGGCTGGGTGATATGTCCAGAAATAGCCTAATTATGACAATATTTTTCCAGATCATATCAATATTTATCAGAATACTAATTCACTATTATTATGGAAGGAAATGCTTTTGATGAATGCATGTAAACACACACACACAAATATAATAATGATAATAATTATTATTATTATTATTATTATTATATGTGTGTGTGTGTGTGTGTCAAAGTCAATATATAATTTTTTTTCTATACTATGGAAGTCAATGGCTACCATCAACTTTTCAGCTATCAACATTCTTCAAAATATCTTACTTTATGTTCAAAAGAAGAAATAAACTCATACAGGTTTGGAACAAATTGAGGGTGAGTAAATGATGACCAATTTCAATTTTGGGTGAAATATCTCTTTAAATTTAAAGGATATGTTGTAAAGAAAACTAAAAGACATGTTTATAGTGTATATAGCTAATGTTTGTAAACATGTTAGATACCAGTATTGTACATTATTTATTATTAAAATGTGACTTAAACACCAGTGCGACTGTTATTATGTTGTTGTTTTTTTTTAACAATGTGTTTTAACCCAGTGACTTATTTTCTTATAAAAATGACCCATCTTTGATTACTGGTGCAGAACAGTATCATTATGTACCTGAATGACAGGAAGTGATGAATGCTTTTTCTCCAGTCTCTTCACATAAGCGGCCAGCTCCAGTGCCTCCTCGTAGTATCCGTTACGCACGCATGTGTCCATCAGCTGAGGAATCTCCAGAATCTCTAAGATCTCAGTGTGTCGATTCAGTGTCAGGCTGTTCATACGCCTGCTCACGCTGATCTCCTCTGCCTCTTTTATAAAACCTCTGCAAAGAAATGACAAAACACAAACCAGTTACTTAATTTATTCTCACTGGACTAATGTAAAATTCAAATGATGATAGCTTTCATTAACAAGCCATTAATTAACATTTGAATGCTTAGCATGCTGTTTTTTGAGAAAAAAAAAAAAAAAAAAAAAGACACTTTTATTTAACAAGGATCGATGCATTAAATTGATAAAATGTGACATTTATAATGTTCCAAAAGATTTTTGTTTTAAAGAAATGCTGTTCTTTTGATTGTTCTATTTATCAAAGAATCCTGAAAAATATGTATTACACATTTCAGTTTTCACCAAAATTGTAAGCAGCATTGTTTTCAACATTGATAATAAAAAATGTTTCTTGAACAGCAAATGAGCAAATTAGAATGATTTCCAAAGGATCATGTGACACTGAAGACTGCAGTAATGATTTGAAAAAATTCAGCACTGCATCACAAGAATAAACTATATTTTAAAATGTTACAACAGAAAATTATGGAGGCCCATTTTTCGCCACTGATTCAAAGTTATATTTTTTTTTTAATCTCATAATTCTGCCTTTTTTCTCATAACTACATGATACAAACTCACAATTCTGCCTTTGTTCTCAAAATAGAGATATAAACTTGCAATTCTGACTTTTTTCTCAGAATTGCATGATATAAACTCACAATTGTCTTTTTTCTCTCAAATGCGAGTTTGTATTTCACAATTCTAACTTTTAAAGTTTATGTCTCACAATTCTGAAAACAAAGTAAAAAAATGTGAGTTTATATCTCGCAATTCTGATTTTATTTCTCAGAATTGTGACTTTATTTCCCAGAACTACAAGTTTTATATCTCGCAATTCTGAGAAAAGAAGTCTGAATTGCGAGATGTAAACTCACAACTGCAAGAAAAAAGCCAAAATTGTGAGATAAAAACTCAATTACCTTTTTTTATTCAGTGGCGGAAATGGGCTTCTATAGAAAGTAGTTACTTTAAATTCTAATAAATATTACATAATTTCACTGTTATTTTGATTAAATAAAGGCAATCTTGTTGAGCATTGCAGTTATTTTTTTTCCAAAAATCTTAACCAACCTCCAAAATTTGAACAGCAGTGTACATTCATATGATAACATCAAATATGGATATATTTTCTGACTATTTGAAAGAACATTATGACCTTTTAAGCACAGGTTTTAAATAAGTTTCTTAAAGAATTGAGCAGCAATTAATCAATTTAAAATATATGAATATAAATTTAAGTTACCAAAACTATCTAAATCAATTTTTTAAAAAGTTTTTTAAAGTTCTGTTCACAGCTAAAGCAGTATCATTTTTACTATTTGAATAAATGTTTTCTATTTGAATATATTTTTAAAACGTAATTTATTCCTATGATCAAAGCTACATCTTCAGCATCATTACTCCAGTCACATGATCCTTTAGAAATCAGCCTAATATGCTGATTTGCTATTCAAGAAACATTTATCATTATTATTATCAATATTTAAAACAGCTAAGTACATTTATATTCAGGTATGTTTGATAAATAGAAAGATCCAAAGATCATAACTTTTAAAAGCTTGGAGTCAGTATAATTTGTTTTTCTTTTAGAAATTAACAGTTTTATTTAGCAAGGATGCTTTAAATTAAACAAAAGTGATGATGAAGAACTTTATAATGTTACAAAAGATTTCCATTTCAGATAAATGCTGTTCTTCTGAACTTTTTATTCATCAACAGACCTGAAAAAATTCCACTCAGCTGTTTTCAACAACAATAATAAATGTTTTTTGAGCAGCAAATCAGAAAATTAGAATGATTTCTGAAGGATCATGTGACTGGAGTAATGATGCTAAAATCACAGGTATAAATTACATTTTAAAATACATTCAAATAGAAAGCAGTTATTTTAAATAGTAAACATATTTCAACATTTACTGCTTTTGCTGTACTTTGGATCAAATATGTGCAGGCTTGGTGAGCAGAAGAGACTTCTTTAAAAAACAAAAATTGATTGTTAGTGTACATCAACAAATCAGTAAAACAAAACTGTCAAACTAATCTGTCTATCTGTCAATCATCTATCGTTACTTCCTCCTTTATGTTCTGACAGTGCGAGTGTTGCACAGACCTGCATCTCTCAGTAAAGCTGGGTAGTTTGTGCAGTAGTTTAGAGAGGCAGTTCTCCACCGTGCTAAAGTCAGTGTAGATGTGCTGTGTGCAGTCCGCGGTCCTGATGAACGTCTTGTAGTTGGTGAAGGCCAGTTCCCGGGTCTGCTGCAGGATCTGCGCCCTCTCCTCCGCCAGACGCTCGGGCTCCCGGTTCAACTCATCCACACCGCAAGAGCTTAACTGCGACAAATACGCCGCGAAGTCTGGGTTCTCCCTCCAGTTCTCAGGAAAGCTGTCTTTAAAGATTGAGACCAGAATACTCTCATCTTCCACGTCTACGGCAGCCATGATCGAAAGCGTTCATTCGAAAGCCTACAACAAACTTTATTTAAACGCCATGACGTCACAAGTGTGCGACGGACCTGAACCCACGTGGCTTGGCACTGCGAGAGCTGTGGTGTTTTTCGTGCTTCTTTAGGAAGAATATAATTATTCTTTTCATCATGCGTCCGTTAACAGACGAAGAGACAAAAGCGATGTTTGAGAAACTCTCTAAATAGTAAGTGACATGTTAAGGTAAAACTCAGTTAGAGAAAGAATGTATTAATAAAAGTTTAGCCTGAAAACCATAAGATAAGCTATTCTGTACTCTTAAGATGTACAGTTTATTTATTCAATCAATATAATGTTATTATATATTGAATAAGATTAGGAAATATTGACGTGTGATATTTATATTAGTTTTACTGTTATTTGTATTATATTTTGTAATGTTTACATTGATATGATTTGCATGGTGTTGTAATATTATTTACAGCTCTTATTTATATAGTTATAAATAAGTATTAGATACACTACCAGTCAAAAGTTTTTGATCAGTAAGATTTTTAATGTTTTTAAAAGAATTCTCTTCTGCTCACTAAGCCTGCATTTATTTGATCCAAAGTACAGTAAAATATTACAGTACAGTAATATTGAGAAATATTTACTATTTAAAATAACTGTTTCTATTTTAATATATGTTAAAATGTAATTTATTCCTAATTGATCAAAGCTAAATTTCAGCATCATTACTCCAGGCTTCACTGTCACATGATCCTTCAGAAATCATTCTAATGTGTTGATTTGCTGCTTAAAAAACATAGAAATGATAGAAATTAATATTTTATTTATCAAGGATGCTTTAAATTGATCATAAAGACATTTATAATGTTAAAAATATTTCTATTTCAGATAAAAGATGTTCTTCTGAACTTTCTATTCATCAAATAAACTTTTTTCAACATAATAATAATAATAATATGTTTTTGAGCAGCAAATCAGAACATTAGAATGATTTCTGAAAGATCATGTGACTAGTGTAATGGTGCTAAAAATCAGCTTTGAAATCACAGGAATAAATTACATTTTAAAATCTATTCAAATGGAAAACAGTTCTTCTAAATAGTAAAATTATTTAACAATTGTACTCAGGGTTCCCACGGGTCATGGAATTTCTGGAATATCATGGAATTTTAAAAGGTCTATTCCAGTCATTGAAAGTCAGGGAATTTAATATTTTTTTTGGTCCAAGTCATGGAATATCAGGGATTTTTGTTTGTTGCTTTAAATTTTAGTTTCTGTTTATCAAACTGAACTTTTCTGTACCGTTTTTATTTATTTATTTGCCTATTTTTATGGTTGGGCTATTTTTCAGTGCCATTTTATTCCCTTCCCACACGTCAACTGGCACTCACTGAAGTCAAATGCAGTCACCAGCTTAGATAACTAAGGCAAACATGCCAGAAAAAAAATTAATTTCAAGAGCTCTGGCTACAAAATGACCACTTCAAAGACTGGGTATGAAACAGTAGATCATAGAAAAGCAAAAACTAAATGTGCAGAAATAAAAAAAAACCTGAATGATGAACGATTACAAATCCTTACAAACCCCAAACCCTTACAAAAATCCTTCAGATTGTTGTAAACATAAATTAATTTCTGTAGAAATATTACAGAAAAAGCCTGTTTCCGGCTCTAAATAAAAAATAAAAAGAAGGTTATTGCGACTTATCTCACAATTCTGACTTATTTTCTCACAATAGCGTGATACAAACTCGCAATTCTGACTTTTGTTTCTCCGAATTGCGAGTTGCGAAAAAAAAAAAAGTCAGAATTGTGAGAAGTCGCAATTGCGAGTTAGTCAGAATTGCATGATATAAACTTGCAATTGAGAGTTAAGGCCGAATTGTGTGATATGAACTCGCAATTATGTGAACATATCGGTATTTTTCTCCTCAGAAATGAATTTATATGTTACAATTCTGAGAAAAAAAAGTCTAAATTGCAGGATACAAACTCGCAATTGCAAGAAAAAAGTCAGAATTATGAGTTTTATCTTTATCTTTTTTTATTTAGTGGCAGAAACGGGCTTCCATAGGTTTGTACTAAAAACGTCTGTAAACAAGTAAATAAAGCTTGCAAGTGGATGGATCTGTTCATTATAGGTCATGGAAATTCAGCTTTTTAGTCATTAAAAGTCAGGGAAAAGTCAGGGAATTTGACATTTGGCTTAGAGTGGGAACCCTGTGTACTGTTTTTGTTGTACTTTGGATCAAATAAATGTAGGCTTGGTGAGCAGAAGAGACTTCTTTAAAAAACATTTAAAAAATCTAAAAACTTTGACTGGTAGTGTATATATATTTTTATGAGTATTGTGTATGTGTGCAGCATAATATAGCCCAAGATTGTTAAGATTAAATTACTTAGACTTAATATGTGTTTTATTACCAATTGCATTAAGTATTTTTATGTTTCTAGCATTGGGGAGAATATCAAACTTCTTATTGATCGTCCTGATGGGACTTACTGTTTCAGACTTCATAATGATCGAGTATATTATATGAGGTAAGGATGTCTGCTATCTTTGTTATTTAATATTCCTATTAACTGTGACATTAAATATGGCCTCCACAAACATTTCAGAGGGAAATTTCCTATTCAAACCTAGGGTTTGCACTTACGCCATGGTTTGGTCAGTCCTGATGCACAGCCATATTGGCGATACTTGTGGATGTAAACAACAGCATGGATTCCTTGGTTAATGTACTACTGAATCTTGTTCTGCTAATTTATGCTGTCCAAACCATGAAAAAAATGTGTGGAAGCTGCTAAATCAAATAGAGAAGAACTTAGTAAGCAGGAAAGGGTGCAGTATTTTTACAAACTAAAGTTAGCAGGTGGTAAAGGTGCTTACGAGCAGTATTAGTTAAGATATTAGCTTAATATTTCACCTACCTGACCGGAAATGATAAGAACAAACATGAATGTTGTCCAGATTCTTGCCCTGGAAATCCTGGTTGAGTTTGGCCAACCACAAACACCTTTTGTTCCTCAAACTGTTTTTTCCACTCTTCTCCTTGATTTGTTATAACTTTTGGCAGTCTATAGTACTCCAAATGTTTTTGTAGATTAGTACAGCCTAAAACATGACAATAATTGACCATTTTCAGCAGAAATAATCAGCGAAATATGTGAGTTTTGTTTGATACTGTGTTGCCAATATGGCCGATTGATGATGCGTTCTGAAAATACTCTATATTTGTAATAGCCAGTTAGTTGGCTTACAGCAAGATGAGTCATTAATATCTGAAAAAAGATTTTAATGCATGTAGCTGCTACAAATTAATTTATTAATCAATATTTAGAAGTACACTTGCATACAGATGACTTATAGATGATAGAATAACAGAAAAGTCCAATTTTGTGTCTTTAATGTAACGTTAACGTAAATATGAATTTGATTTAAATTAAATAGTAATGTTATTTTGTCATCTTTTCCATTGTAGTGAAAAAATCCTGAAGTTGGCTACAAATATCTCCCGAGATAAACTGGTATCAGTTGGCACGTGTTTCGGAAAGTTTACAAAAACGCACAAGTTTCGTCTGCACATCACAGCTCTCGATTTCCTCGCACCATATGCTAAGGTACATATTGATTCTGATTATATACATTTCAACATTAACACTGTTATTTTTCTGTTTATTGGTGTTAAGCTGCATTGAAACAATCTGTATTGTCTAAAGCGCTATAGAAATAAATGTGACTTGATTATGTCTTACTTTTCACTACCAGTTAAACATTTTTGCACAGTAAGATTTTAAAGAAGTCTCTTCCAAGCCTGCATTTATTTGATCTACAGATGTACAAATATGTTGAAATATTTGTACTGTTTAAAATAACTGCTTTCTATTTGAATATATTTTAAAATGTAATTTATTCCTTGATTTTTTTAGCATAATTACTCCAGTCACATGATCCTTCAGAAATCATTCTAATATTCTGATTTGCTGCTCAAAAAAACAATTATTATTATTATTATTATTATTATTATGTTGAAAACAGCCAAGTAGAATTTTTTTCAGGTTTCTTGATAAATAAAAAGTTCAGAAGAACAAACATCCCCCACCTTTTGTTGTGTTTTTTTAATGGGGTAGTTATGGTTGTATAGTTTGGTTATGTAAAAAAATTGAAAAAAAAAAAAAATAATAAAAATAAATAAATAAAAAAAGAAAAAGAAGAACAGCATTTATCTAAAATAGAAATCTTTTGTAACATTATAAATGTCTTTAGCATCATTTTCTATCATTTCTTTCCACCCAAAAAATATGAATTATATAGTGTAATAATAATACATGTTTCTTGAACAACAAATCAGCATATTAGAATGATTTCTGAAGGATCATGTGACACTGAAGACTGGAGTAATGATGCTAAAAATGCAGCTTTGCATCACAGGAATAAATTACATTTTAAAATATATTCAAATAGAAAGCAGTTATTTTAAATAGTAAACATATTTCACAATATTACTGCTTTTGCTGTATTTTGGATCAAATAAATGCAAGCTTGGTGAGTGGAAGAGACTTCTTCAAAAAAAATAAAATAAAAATTAGAAATCTTACTGTCCAAAAACTTTTGTATATATTTATATATCAAATTGGACATAATCAAGTGTGTCCAAACTTTTGCCTGGCTATATGCATATAGTATATCATATTTCATAATGTAAAGCGCCTCATGTATGCCATTGTAGTTTAAGGTGTGGGTGAAGCCAGGATCAGAGCAGTCATTCGTGTACGGAAACCACATCACAAAGTCCGGCCTGGGGAGAATCACAGAAAACACAGCGCAGTACCAAGGAGTGGTGGTGTATTCAATGTCTGATGTCCCGCTGGTGAGACATTTTTGTTGTTTGAACATTAGTTGTGATGTTAAATGAAAAGTTCACCCAAACATGAAAATTTAATGAAAATGTACTCACTCTCAGCCTATCCAAGATGTAGATGAGTTTGCTTGTTCATCAGAACAGATTTAGAGAAATTCAACATTGCATCACTTGCTCACCAATGAATCCTCTGCAGTGAATGGGTGCTGTCATGAGAGTCCAAACAGCTGATAAAAACATCACAGTAATCCAAACCACTGCAGTCCATCAGTTAATGTCTTGAGAAGCGAAAAGCTGTTTGTAATAAAACCTCCTAGAGTCCTCTATCCATAATACTGCTTTCTCCAGTGCAAGAGTCATCATTTTCACTTGGATTTCAATGTGAGAGGACAACAGGAGATGGACTTTTTTACTGGAGGAAGCGTTATTAGGGATTATGGCCAGAATCAACATTTGAGTTTAAAACGCCTTTATGATGAATTTATTTCTTACAAACACACAGCTTTTTGCTTTATAAGATGTTAATTGATGGACTGGAGTGGTGTTGAATATTTGTGGATTATTGTGATGTTTTTATCTGCTGTTTGCACTCTCATTCTGACGGCACCCATTCACTGCAGAGGATTCATTGGTGAGCAAGTGGTGCAATGCTAAATTTCTCCAAACCTGTTCTGATGAAGAAACAAACTCATTTACAACTTAAATGGCCCAAGGCTGAGTACATTTTAGCAAATGTACATTTTTGTGTGAACTGTTCTTTTAAGAAAAGTATTCAGTGATCTTGTATGGTGCTCTCACCGTCTTGATCTCTTTTCAGGGCTTTGGAGTGGCAGCGAAGACCACACAGGAGTGTCGGAGAGTTGACCCCATGTCCATAGTGGTTTTCCATCAGGCTGATATTGGAGAGTACATTAGAAGTGAAGACACGCTTACATAAGATGAAAAATCTCCAATGTTCATGGACAGATCATTACATTCTGGCAATTAGATGTCCTTTCACATGTTTGACAGACTTTCGCAACTTTAAAAATCAAAGCATTGCATTCTTTTGGATAGTTTTCAGTGTTTAAACAATTGATGTATGTGACTTTTCATTCACTGTTTCTGTATCAAAGAAATAAAACCGCAAAACTTCAAGGTTTTGAAATAACTGTTTTTTGTGATTTTAAGTATTTTCTCTGATTTTAAAATGATAGAGGGCATAAATAAATGTTTTGTAACAAACATTTTGACCAAATAATGAAAAGTGCTTTTCACCTTATTGGAAATAAAATATTTCAAATAAATGCTGTTCTTTTGAGCTCTCTATTCATCAAAGAATCCTGAAAACTATGATTTCCACAAAAATGTAAAGCAGCACAACATTGCAGTTTTCAACATTGATAATAATAAACTTTTCTTAAGGAGAAATCAACATATTAGAATGATTTCTAAAGGATTATTAATCACGATTAATCCTACCTGACATTAAAGTTTTTAATTATAGATTTATATTGCAATAATTTCACATTCATGCTTCAAATTAATGTAGAAACAACATAAATAACATTTTTAATATTTGTTTAATGCCAACCTTTTTTAATAACTAAAGGCAAGCATCACTGATTCCAACTGATGTCTCTGATTTTTTCCCCCTAATATTTAACCATTGAATATAACCATTCAACATCACAGTATAATTGAGAGCTATCACTTTAACATTTATTAGACTTAAAAAAATAACTTCTAATTTAAGTGAACTTGAAACAACCTTTACATAAACCATTATAATAAATGTCATATAGCAGGCTAGCTACCTATGTCCGTCAGCAAGAAAATATAGCCTAAAGTTATCAAACACTAAATACATCGTTTTCATATAGCCTAAGAGCGCGCGCTACGACTACAGTATGAGGGCTGACAGGACAGGAAGATTCGTTTTGGTTTTTACCGACATATGGCCTGACAACATCTCATCTGACCGCAGTTGACTGATGTTCTACTGAAGCTCCTCGTCACTGGTACCGTTTCCGTCTGGTGCTGAAGTGAAGTTGGAGCTCTGAAAAGTACCCCGTTTGATGTGCTCGTAAACACGGTCTGTGCATTCAAATAAACGCATTTTATAAACAGTTGTGAGTGGGATGTCCAAACCTAGCCCCGCTCATGCGTTAAAGGAACACTTTTTTTTTTTTGAAAATAAGCTCATTTTCCAACTCCCCTAGAGTTAAACAGATAAGTTTTACCGTTTTTGAATCCATTCAGCCGATCTCCGGGTCTGCCGGTAGCACTTTTAGCATACCTTAGCATAAATCAGTGAATCAGATTAGACCATTAGCATCTCGTTCAAAAATGACCAAATATTTACGATATTTTTCCTATTTAAAACTTGACTTTCCTGTAGTTACATTGTGTACAAAGACCGACAGAAAACGAAAAGTTGCGATTTTCCAAGCTGATATGGATAGGAACTATACTCTCATTCCGGCGTAATAATCAAGGAACTTTGCTGCTGTACCATAGGTGCAGCAGGCGCAATTATATTATGCAGCGCCTGAATATAGTCCCCAGCTATTTAGAGCTGGTCACCTTGGAAGTTACTTAGCTGGGAACTATTTTCTGCCGTTGCGTAATATAATTGCGCCTGCTGCACCCATGGTATGGCAGCAAAGTTCCCTGATTATCCATATCAGCCAGTGTTGCCAAGTTCACGGTTTTCCTGCGGAATTAGGCTACTTTAACACTGTTGCCGCGGCTTGTTTTTGATGTCCGCGGGTTGAATCGACCACAATAACGTCATATTTTAATTTAATTCTAATTTTCCTGGGGAACCCAGGCAAAAAAAAAACATGTATTTTATCCCTCAGAACCAGTTTTCTAATGGGGGTCCCCCAACGAGATTGGGCTAATTTTGAGTAGCAATTGGGCGGGTTTTGTTGTAAAAACCTGGCAACCCTGATATCAGCCTGGAAATCGCAACTTTTCATTTTCTGTCGGCCTTAGTACACAATGTAACTACAGAAGAGTCAAGTTTTAAATAGGAAAAATATCGAAAATATTTGGTCATTTTTGAATGAGATGCTAAAGGTCTAATCAGATTCAATAATTTATGCTAAGCTATGCTAAAAGTGCTACCGGCAGACCCGGAGATTGGCTGAATGGATTCATAAACGGTAAAGCTTATTCGTTTAACTCTAGGGGAGTTGGAAAATGAGCCTATTTTCAAAAAAAGTGGAGTGTTAAAATGAAAAAAAAAAATAAATAACCGCCTGTGTTAACACGATAATTTTGACACCACTAATTTTTAAATGTATTAAGATAGAAAACAGTTATTTGAAATTGAAATAATATTTCCCAATATATATATTTTTTTCTGTATTTTTGATCAAATAAATGCATCCTTAGTGAGCAGAAAAAAATCAGGTTTACACTTTAGGCTGCAGTAGCTTTTAAATCTAATGACTTTATTATGTAAAAGAACTTTACATAAGAAAGAACATAACTTCATGACACTTGAAAGTATCAGAACAATATTTGTTTACACCATTTATTACAGACATAATTTCATAATCTTTGCTTTGTGGCTGTAAACCCTGTTTCCAACATTTCCAAGTTTAGACACTGCTAAATGAGCTTGAAGCTTTGAGACGTTTTGGCTAATGACCCGTTTCCCGCTGTGTGAAATCTGCAGCACTAGAAAGGTCTAATGTGGAGAAAAAGTGAAAGTTGGAGACAAAAGTTTCCAGATTCAGTTGATAGTATCAGACTGATAATTGGAATACGCTTGGCTGAACCACCAAATATAATAGATTATTCCCTAATGCTATTCTTCTGAGGTTAATGAAAAGAGCAAACATCCCTTTTTACAGTCAGTTTTTACAGTCAAGTATTATCTAAAATTACTTAAGCATGTTTTAAAAATAGAGGTCAGGCAAATACTGTTGCAGTAGTAATAATAGCACAGAATGCAAAACCCTAATTATTCTAATAATGCAAAGGAAACTGTCCCTCTTCTACCCAATTAACACAAGGTATAAAAAGCACGAGATACATTCTTAGTGATGTGCTGATCAAAGGCAAATCCGCTCATATCAAATCCGAAACATGATCTTTAGGGAATGCATATAGTACATATTCCCTTTACAGAAAATAACTTGTAGATTTGTTTAGAAAGGCTCAAAAAGTCAAAATAAATTACACCAAGCCATTCTAGTTTATGCTGCATCATGAACCGTCTGCACTGTTCTGATGAAAAGCCAGTCGTAATAATGAGAAGGGAATGTCTAAAACAAGATTTCATTGTCATGACAGTCAGTACATTAACAAAATTGGCACACAAACTCATTGTAACATAAATAAAAAGAGGAATTACACTGATATTTATGGCAGAGTGACAAGTCTTACTAGCTCTGTAGTTTAATTTCATCTATAATCATTTATCTGGCATTTCCATATCCATTTATCTCCTTCCACCTTCTTGAATGGCTGTGATACTAGAACCAAACCATCAAAACATTAAAATATTGTAAACATAATATCCAAGAGCATTAACACACATATGCTATCTCTCTGCTTGGTAAGTGGAGTGGTTTTTTAAGCCTCTTAAGATTTATCTAGACCAAGCTAAACTGTCCATTTAGTGCTGTGATAGAATTCTCATGTACTGCCATTTTTTTATACATATTTTATATATTTTTAATGCAAAAACAACTAATTTTCTAATCATACAGCAAGGAGAATCTCACAAAGCCAGTCAAAAACATAGCCAGGACACAATTTCACACAAAAATGAAAAGGAAAAAAAAAAATGAAATAAATTATATATTACATAAAGAAAATTATCAAAATGTAATGGGAGTAAATAAATACTATGATGTAAAATATACATATATTTAAAATATATGTATATTTAAAAAAATATATATTTAAAATAAAACTGTAAAATAATAATTATTTATTAATTTATTATTTTGCCATATTTTCTATACATTTTATTATTTAAAAGTGATTTTTTTTTATTTTTAAATATATATATATATATATATATATATATATATATATATATATATATATATATATATAAATAGTATTTAAAAGTGAATGTTTATTAAAAAAAGAGATACATTTTAATATTTAAGTTACAATTTATTAGAATTAAATTATATATATTTAAATTATATATTATTATATTATATATACTTTTACATTTTATATACATACACACACATAATAAATTTCTACTTAAACTTATTCATATCTCAAAGTTACAATATTTTATAATTTCTAATAAATTATAACTTAAAATCATATAATTTATAATTTTGCCATATCTTATATATAATTCATTTAAAAGTAATTTTTTTTTTTATAAAAATTATACATTTCAATAATTAAGTTACATTTTCTATAGATATATAATTTCTAGTACATTAAAATATATCAATGTACTAGAAATATTTTTAAAATTCACTTTAAATAAAATATATATATATATAAAAATGGCAAAATAAATCTTTCAAAGTTCAAATATTTAATAATTTAAAATAAATTATATAAAACTTTTTAATAAATCAATATTTTATCTATAATTATATATAATGTTTATAATAAAAAAACACTTAAAATATATATAATATATAGCAAAATAATAAATAATATTTCCGTTAAAATATTTTGTAATTTCTAATAAATTATAACTTCAATATATTAAAAAAAAAAAAAAAAAAAAATCAATCATATATTATCCATATTCAATATAGATTTGTTTATATATATATATATATATATATATATATAAATCACTTAAATAATAAAAAATATATATAAAATAGCAGCAAAATAAAATTGATTTAAAAAAAAATATTTTATTTTTATTTGGGGGGGGGGGGGGGGACCTAAAATAGGTTTAATTGTCTTTATGTAAAATATAATTTCTTGTTTTTAATCATTTCATTTTGGGGTCAAACATGACATGAAGACGTTCTTGACAGATTTAGTGAGATTTCCTTGAAAATCGAAGCAACACACAGATCATCTTGACCCTGCCAAACAAGTTCCAGCTTCATATGATAAAAACATTTTCCAAAAATGAAACGATTCTCTAAGCTAAAGGTCAAAGCAATCTACCGCTAAAAGTGAAGACGACGATGAAAACACGATGCGACAAGAAACAGTATAAAACACAAAGTGATAGTCAGCCTCAGTGAATTGTGCAAGTCTCACTACATGGATAGCGCCCATCCACGTCAGCTCATTTTCCTCCTGTGCGTTAAAATTGTAATCTACGCGTTAATTAGAGATCCTGGCTCAGCCGTGGCCCCCGTGCGCACGGAGGACATACTTTAATTATGTACGCCGTAATGTGATTTGTCTTTATTTGTCTCACAGAGCAGCTTAAGGTCAATGTGAGAATTATATATAGTCACACCGTCCATTCAAGTTCTTTGCGGGATACAGAATGAGAATATTATTATCATCTCTACAATACATGAAGACGAGACTATTTTAAAATATCTTAATCATTTAGGTTATGCGCTAAAGACAAGGTGATAAAACCAGCCTAAGAAGGTGAATCTCACAAGGAAATGTCAAGTTTAGATTTTACACTAAAATCAAAAGAAAAAAATACATTATATTTATATAAAGAAAACAAAGCTCATTTTTTGATGATTGTATTCTTATTACTGTAGTGTGAAACAAATCTCACTGCCATTTGTATAATAAAGAAATAAAAACCAAAAATAGCATAAATACATTTCAGTGCAAAAATTTAATGTACAAATACTAAACATTTTAAATAATAGATTATATATTGTTTGCATTACAATAATGCAAATAAAATATTTCCCTTCAAATGTAAAAAGGAGAATACATTATTTTTTCCTTTTGATTTTGAGGTGATATATAACCACCTGTGCATTTCCTAACAGTTTTTGTGAGATTCACCTAAAAAAAAAAAAAATTTTTTTGGCAAAACATTCCTTTGTAAGTTTCTGTTTGGTTTATGATCCATTTCTTTAAACCACCATCGCATATTAACCATTATTCTTGCTCTAGATGCGATTTCTTCAGGCTGTATAACGGATATCGACACCCTTCGAATGTTTCGTAATGTCCGAACGATGAAAAAAAATGAAAAGCAAATGAAAAACCCATGAGTGAGGATGTTCGTGAAGACAATATAAGCATAACAAGCATGATCCGCCTTACGAGGTAATAATGTGTGGACACAGACGGGCTGTATCGAGACGTAGCCTCATTGTTCCAGGAGCGACATCAGTTATTGAACAGGTTTTCCACCGTAGTACCTCCAAACCTGCTTCAGCATTAAAGGAAGGAGTCCTATGTCCTATGTGAGGGGGGTAATAGGCATGAAGGCAGACGGGCTGTGCCTTGTAGACAGCATTCTTCACTCAGACTGAGAACTCTGCCCCGTTCTTCCGGGCGCGGACCATCAGAACCCGAAGGCGGAGTCCAGCAAAAGGGTTGAACCAGAGCAGAGAGGGTGGCCCACCGAAAACAGACTTCATCCCCTCCCATCGCACCCGCCGCTCCCACGTGGGCTTCTCGTTCTTCAGTCGCTCGATTTCCTGTGCGTCAAGTAAGAAATATAAAGTTTGCGCATTGTTACAGAATAAATGAGAAATAACTGTATTCATTTTTATGATTAATATAGTAAGTAAGGGATAATGTACAGCCAGCAGGTTGTTATCGCAGAATAAAGCCGGACAGACAGCCGACGCGAAGCAGACTTTTACTGTTATGATTAATATAATAAAAAATATAGTAATTTTATTACATACATATATACTAATATAAATAATTTAGAACTAAAATTAAGACATGTTTTTCCTGCTTTATTATACATAAATTATTATCCATCCATCCATCCATCTATATCTAAATTTTTTTGAGATGAATATACTAAAAAATAAAAAAAGTATTTTTTATTTTATCATATACATATAAATAAATTAGATCTTAAAAATGCAGTGATTTTGAACTGTAGATCTGAGAAATATTGTGGCATACAATGAAAATACATTCCTTTTACCACTTTATTATACTTAATAAATATTTGTGATTTTTATTTTTGATTAATATAAAAAAAATATATACATTTTATTATATACATATACTAATATAAATAATTTAGAACTAACATTCAGCATACAATGAAAACGTGTTTTTCCTGCTTTATTATACATAAAATATTTTTAATTTTTAAAGATGAATATACTAAAAAAAAAAAGTAATATTTTATCATATACATATAAAATATTAATATAAATAATTAGATCTTAAATGCAGTGAATTTGAACTGTAAATCTAAGAAATATTGTGGCATACAATGAAAACATTCATTTTACCATACATAATAAATATTTGTGATTTTATGTTTGATTAATATAATAAAAATAAAATATTTTATTATATACATATATAATAATATAAACAATTTAGAACTAAAATTTAGCATAATGAAAACATTTTTACTGTTTTATTATACATAAAATATTAGTTTTTTTTAAGATTAATTTACAAAAAATAAAATAAA
This sequence comes from Cirrhinus molitorella, assembly GCA_033026305.1. Taxonomy (NCBI): domain Eukaryota; kingdom Metazoa; phylum Chordata; class Actinopteri; order Cypriniformes; family Cyprinidae; genus Cirrhinus; species Cirrhinus molitorella. The sequence goes on along the minus strand of CM065127.1, from coordinate 5,957,288 downwards.
GCAATATTTTATCATATACATATAAAATATAATAAATATTTGTGATTTTAATTTTTGATTCATAATAAAAATAAAATAATTTATTATATACATATATAATATAATAATATAAACAATTTAGTACTAAAATTAAGCATAAAATGAAATGATAACATTTTTACTGTTTTATTATACGTAAAATATTAGCTTTTTTAAGATTAATTTACTAAAAATAAAATAAAGTAATATTAGTAATATTTGGTAATAAAGTATTAGTATTAGTAATAAAGTAATATTTTATCATATACATATAAAATATTAATATAAATAAATCAGATCTTAAATGCAGTGAACTTGAACTGTAGATCTGTAGAAATATTGTGGCACACAATTACATTTTTTCACTGCTATTTTATACATAATAAAATATTTGTGATAAAATGAAAGTAAAATATTTTATTACATTCATATACTTAATACTATTTCAATACAATAATTTAGAACTGAAATTCAGCAAATTTGAACTATACAGGTCCTTCTCAAAAAATTTGCATATTGTGATAAAGTTCATTATTTTCTGTAATGTACTGATAAACATTAGACTTTCATATATTTTAGATTCATTACACACAACTCAAAGTAGTTCAAGCCTTTTATTGTTTTAATATTGATGATTTTGGCATACAGCTCATGAAAACCCAAAATTCCTATCTCAAAAAATTAGCATATTTCATCCGACCAATAAAAGAAAAGTGTTTTTAATACAAAAAAAGTCAACCTTCAAATAATTATGTTCAGTTATGCACTCAATACTTGGTCGGGAATCCTTTTGCAGAAATGACTGCTTCAATGCGGCGTGGCATGGAGGCAATCAGCCTGTGGCACTGCTGAGGTGTTATGGAGGCTCAGGATGCTTCGATAGCGGCCTTAAGCTCATCCAGAGTGTTGGGTCTTGCGTCTCTCAACTTTCTCTTCACAATATCCCACAGATTCTCTATGGGGTTCAGGTCAGGAGAGTTGGCAGGCCAATTGAGCACAGTAATACCATGGTCAGTAAACCATTTACCAGTGGTTTTGGCACTGTGAGCAGGTGCCAGGTCGTGCTGAAAAATGAAATCTTCATCTCCATAAAGCTTTTCAGCAGATGGAAGCATGAAGTGCTCCAAAATCTCCTGATAGCTAGCTGCATTGACCCTGCCCTTGATAAAACACAGTGGACCAACACCAGCAGCTGACATGGCACCCCAGACCATCACTGACTGTGGGTACTTGACACTGGACTTCAGGCATTTTGGCATTTCCCTCTCCCCAGTCTTCCTCCAGACTCTGGCACCTTGATTTTCTGAATGACATGCAACATTTGCTTTCATCCGAAAAAAGTACTTTGGACCACTGAGCAACAGTCCAGTGCAGCTTCTCTGTAGCCCAGGTCAGGCGCTTCTGCCGCTGTTTCTGGTTCAAAAGTGGCTTGACCTGGGGAATGCGGCACCTGTAGCCCATTTCCTGCACACGCCTGTACACGGTGGCTCTGGATGTTTCTACTCCAGACTCAGTCCACTGCTTCCGCAGGTCCCCCAAGGTCTGGAATCGGTCCTTCTCCACAATCTTCCTCAGGGTCCGGTCACCTCTTCTCGTTGTGCAGCGTTTTCTGCCACACTTTTTCCTTCCCACAGACCTCTTGCTTGAGGGTGTCAATGATGGCCTTCTGGACAGCAGTCAGGTCGGCAGTCTTACCCATGATTGCGGTTTTGAGTAATGAACCAGGCTGGGAGTTTTTAAAAGCCTCAGGAATCTTTTGCAGGTGTTTAGAGTTAATTAGTTGATTCAGATGATTAGGTTAATAGCTCGTTTAGAGAACCTTTTCATGATATGCTAATTTTTTGAGATAGGAATTTTGGGTTTTCATGAGCTGTATGCCAAAATCATCAATATTAAAACAATAAAAGGCTTGAACTACTTCGAGTTGTGTGTAATGAATCTAAAATATATGAAAGTCTAATGTTTATCAGTACATTACAGAAAATAATGAACTTTATCACAATATGCTAATTTTTTGAGAAGGACCTGTAGAGCTAAAAAATGTTGCATAAAATGAAAATACCTCCTTTTTACGGCATGATACACAAGATATTTGTAATTTTAATAAACAATATAATAAAAATATAATATAATATTCTAATATATACATGCTTAATATTATAGTATAATCAGAAATAATGGTAGTAACCAGGTCAGAGGATTGTGTGAGTCGACTTACCGTCTCATCATTACAGATGGAGTGAATCTGAGTGCCGAACATGACAGCAGTGAAGGTGAGAAACAGCAGTGCTTCCAGACACAAGAAAATCAGCAGCATGACTGCCACAGGTGGGGAGAAATCACTACACTCTACACAAAAGAGAAAAACCGCACTGTCAAAACCAAAGTAGAACATCAAAATCTCAAGTGCTTTGTCTGAGAAATAAAAGAACAATAGCACAGACTGCAAGTGTTTTCTTGAGCCCAAAGTGGCTTCTCAGAGCAAAAGAAACCAACAATGACACAACAGATTGAATGTCAAAGTCTTGATTTCATATATCATCTGTCCTCCAGTAATGGAGTGGCAATCTCAAATGTCTTTTACCCACCATTCCACTGGACTTTGACACAGGTGAAGAAGTGGAAACCACTGAGACACAGCGCATGCAATGAAATAGAGGCTATATACATCTGAGAAGAAAAAAGAACACACTGAAGTTAAATATTATTCAAAATTAAACATTAAATGCAATAAGCTGGTTTGTACATATTGTTGTACACTGATCCCTGTGACATTTACCAGAGTAAAGGTCACTGATTAAGGACAATAAAGCAATATATAGTGTAAATAGTGACCTCACAATAATAAAAACTAATTCAATAATTTTTTATTAGTAATGATCACATAAACCATTTTTTTCCGCCAAGTAATACAGTACATAATCTGCTTATCTGTGCAATTTTACATTTCTAGGTAGTAACGCCCAAAGATTACAATATAAACTAAATATTGCAGAAGTGATAATGATTATGTGGTCACAACTCATGCAAACAGACCTGAAATCATCTCTTTCATCATCATATTTTCTACAAAACTAAGGCAAAAGGAGGTCAGCAATTCCACCATGAAATACTGTAAAAGCGACAGCAGTCTCAGACACACTCACAGTGAAGAGGACAAAGAATCGCTGATTGTTCTCGCCCACACAGTTGTTGACCCAAGGACAGTGGTGATCCATCTTCCTGATGCATCTCTTACAGATACTACAACAAACAAAACAAGAGAAAAAGACCATACCAGTTATAAAACAAGACGTCTGGAAGTTACTGATGCCTGTAAAACAGGATTTATCTGGCTCTTTTGATATAAACATTCCTTCCCTAGTCAACTACACCTTTTTAAAAGATTTTTTTAAAAACAGAATAGTACTTTTATTAATCAAAGAGGCATTCAGTTGAGAAGATATGATAGTAAATGTTTTGTATTTAAATTAAATGCTTTTCTTCTAAACTTTGTTTATACTTTCTAAGTATCACAACTGATAATAAGAAATGTTTCTTGTGCAGCAAATCAGCATATTAGAATGATTTCTGAAAAATTGTGTGACACTAAAGACAAAGTAATGATAGTGAAAATGTAGCTTTGCATCACAGAAATAAATTATATTTTAAAATATATTCAAATAGAAACAGTTACTTTCATTTTTAATAATTAAAACATATTTAAAATCAAATAAATGCAATCAGTGGGCATTAAATCTTTCTTCCTTAAATCATCAACCCAAACCTATGAAAGGTAAAATGTATTCAAACTGAACTGCAAAAATGTCTTCTTCAGTTCAAGTTATGCCATCACAACCATGATCACATTATGATATGACCCATGCAAAATTCTATTAAAAATGTCAAAAGAGTGTGGAAAATTGACTTAAATATAGTTTTTGGCATTAGAAGAGGGCAGAGCCGTTGAGAAACAGTTGCGACACTCCCATAGGCTTCCATAGGAACTGAGAAATGCGGAAGTAAAGCATGTCATGGAGCAGACAATAGTTCCAAACAACCATTTCAGCACTTCTCAAGCACAGTTGCTGGTAAATTGAAGAAATTACTACATTTTTTTTTACATTAGAACGCATCACTTGACCTCTCAGAAAACTGGCCAGTATGCTCTTTTAAATGGTCAGGATCATTATTGCACACAGTATTTAGTACAAAAATCTCCTCAAAATATTAACTAAATAGAACCGAACTGTATATTACAATTATTTAATTGAATGAAAGTAGGCCTGCACGATTAATCGCTTGTAAACCGAAATCGCGATTTGAAAAGGTGCGATTTTCAAATCTTGCGATTATTTGGATTGACTATATGGTAACAAGCATATACGTCGTTTTTGACAGTTTGTTTCATGTGCATATTACGTCTTCTTGCGTATATTATGTTTAATGTGAGTTTAACCAATAGGGGCATTTTAAAACTGCATGTACTGACTGAATGAGCAAATAACGTTAATGCCATTTGGAAAAGATGAGCGGGAGCAGCGGCTCAACTTCCCAACAAAGTGTGTCTGCAAAAGAGCAAAGTCCTGCAGACGACTTGACACCTAAATGCCTAATTTGCACGCATTGGGCAGTCGCGATCTTAAAATTGCTTTTCAATGCGTGTGCGAGTATTACTTTCGGTTTCGTTTTAACTGTCACGGGAAGCACATGGCGGTGCTGAGTGTGCATTCTACAAATTGATTTCCTTATGTCTAAACGAAGACTTATGGTGTGAGGCTCACGAACGTTTTGTTTTGATATAAATGCATTGTATTCCCAAGTGGTGTAGCAACTTTAATCAAACCACATCAAACCTGTAGCACTTTTAAAAAGTAGTAAAATCGCATTTTAAATCGCAAATCGCAATTTTGATTAGAACAATCGCAATTAGATTTTTTCTCCAATTTGTGCAGCCCTAAATGAAAGTTACACTTAAGGTGTTTGGTCACATATGACTCATACTCAAAGAGTATGAGAACATATTAATGCTGTCTCTTTATCACTCCCCGGAATAAAATGCGATTTAAAACATATTCAAAGTAGCTATCAATAAACAATCAAAGCACATGATGAGTTAATAATTACTCGAAAATGCTGCAAATATAGTGAAACTGCTGTCTATCCTACTTAAACCCATTCAAACACATTGAAAGCGCATCCAGAGTTGTTTGGAACTATTGAGAGCTCCATGAACCAACTCTGATTCTCAACGAATCTGGAAGAGGGGTGCAAATGCTACAAAAGTGTAGAATATGGCCGTATTTTTTCCCCTCAAATTTAGTTAAATTTTTTTTGTTTGTTTGTTTTCCATTAATTTTCTGAATTTCATTTTAATCATCTCCGAATAATTTATTTTTTGTAAAAAACTAATTATTATTTTATTTATTTATTGATTTCAAAAAATACTGTGTTGTGTATTTACATTTTTTTGGTAAATATTCCTTAAAAATAATGTTTTGATAATAACTCTATTACTAATAGTAGCACTAAGGAATATATTTAATATAATATATTTATATATTTATATAAGCTGAATAAATAAGCTTTCCATTGAAGTACGGTTTGTTATGATATGACAATATTTGGCTGAGATGCAACAATTTGAAAATCTGGAATCTGAGGGTGCAAAAAATTAAAAATATTGAGAAAAATCGCCTTTAAAGTTGTCCAAATGAAGCTCTTAGCAATGCATTATACTTTTCAAAAATTAAGTTTTGATATATTTACCGTAATAAAATTTACAAAATATCTTCATGGAACATGATCTTTACTAATATCCTAATGATTTTTGGCATAAAAGAAAAATCAATCATTTTGACCCATACAATGTATTTTTGGCTATTGCTACAAATATATCGCAGCGACTTATGACTGGTTTTGTGGTCCAGGGTCACATATTTTAAGGTGGCAGAGGCTGAAAACACTGCAAGCGCCTGCAAGCGTCATGCACACATCTGTGCCATTCATTTACACATGCAGAACACACAGAACATGCAGGATTCATATTTAAATAGTATTTTTTGCAGCTTAATATTCACAGACACTAGTCCATATCGTGTTTTGATCTAAGTGTACTGAACTACATTTGATTTATTCATCCAAAATTTGGCAAATTCCATGATATTCCATGTTGTACAGTAAATTCCATTTTTATGACTGCATTCTGCGATTCTGCCCTACTGTTAGCAAAAGATTTGCAAGTCATCTATCAGATGTTGGTCTTACCTGCAATGGTGTGCCCTCTCTGGTTTAATGCTGCAGCATTTCGGACACTTGTAGATGACCTCTCCTGGCTTCAGCTGCAGGCTCTCCATGTATTCTTTAGTGGCGTTACCTTTGGGAACAGCTCCCTGACAGACACAACACATTCCCATCACAAAAATGTTCATTACCACATATAATCAAAACAATGGTCATTTCTTACTGGATCCGTCAGCATGGTTCGCAGGTGCGACGTCAGCGCCAGCACAGCCAGGAAGTTAAACGCCACCCCGTTGATGAGAGAGTACCAGAAGCTTTTAGAGGGCAGCAGCATGACAAAGTTCACCACGAATTCCGCATACATGACCAGAAACCAGGTCATGAAGGCGCACACCATCCCGCAGCTGTCCTGGATGAACCAGACGCGGCTGGCCGCCACTTCCTCCTCTCCTCCGCTGAGCAGGGGCTGGTGCTGCTCCACATCTCTCAACCGGTGTCCTGAAGACTGCATTCTCGCCTGCAAAGAGAGAGAGATAGAGGGAGAGGGGTGAGCAGGACAAACAAGACTCCCATTGGATTGCCAGACATAACACTGATTCACATGCTTGTCTAAAATGTTAATGTATAGATAAAGAAGAAGCTTTGGAAAGAAAAACAAGACATGGCGCTACAGTGAAAAACATTGCTTTGCTTTTTGCAATTAATCAATTTTTTTGCAGTTTTTCGGTGCTACAGAAATATATGAGACCTCAAATTGTGTGGCTTGTTGAAGAGAGGTGTGCTTTTTTTTTTCTAAATGACTGAACGTACATTTTTAAATAGCAAATTAATTTCACACTTCACAATGATTTTAACATAGCGAATTAAATCTTTGAAACCTGAAATTACCTTTGATCAGATCCAAACATATGTAATTAAGGTCAAAAGTTTACATACACCTTGCAGAATCTGCAAAATGTTAAATGTTTTCAACATTTTTGTGTATTTGAACCCTTTCCAAAAATGACTATAATTTTGAGATCCATCTTTTCACACGGAGGACAACTAAGGGACTCATATGCAACTATTACAGAAGGTTCAAATGCCCACTGATGCTCCAGAAGGAAAAACAATGCATTAAGAGCCAGGGGGTGTAAACTTTTGAACAGAATGAAGATGTGTACATTTTTCTTGTTTAGCCCAAATATCATTTGTTTTTTCATTTAGTACTGCCCTTCAGAAGCTACAGAAGAATTTTTCATGGTTTTATATTTGGTTAAATATAATAAGCCTGTATCTGAATGATTTCTGAAAGATCATGTGATACTGAAGACTGGAGTAATGATGCTGAAAATTCAGTATTTCAAAATACATTCAAATATAAAACACTACTGTATTTTTCTTTAAAAAGTCACAGCCTTGGAGCGCAAAAGAGACTTGAAAACATTTAAAAATCTTACCAACCCCAAACTTCTGAATAGTGTACTTTTAATCAAACATGCGCTTCTATCTAAATAATATAATAACCCACTAAATATTTTAAATTCCCAAATCCAACCTGAAGGAACAGACAGTGAAAGTGAAAATCTAAGAAATCGCATATTTTTGTAATTAAAATTTCAGCGTGTAAAAGGCTCGGGAGGGTGCCAGCTTTAAAATGAAGCTATCTTATAGCGCTGTGGAAACCATTTTCTATCCTGGTAACACTGGAACGTCACTGCCAATCTGGTGCTTTTGTTAAAGAAACAAGGCAGAAGTTTCTATCTTCAGCTTGGGCTGAAACTTAGCATCTCATTTACATAAAAACTTTTGAGATGCAAATCGCTTACAAAACAAAAGGCCAAACAGCCTCAAAGAAAGCTGTGAATGGTCAGTGCCAAAAATGACAACATACTCTCATTCCAAAGCAGAAAACGGACTGGGAAATAGTGAGAGATTCTTTACAGTACATGCTCGCTCACCTGCATGCATTTGCTTTTCTCACAAACTGAAGTTTGAAACATAGTGAGAGGGCTTGTTCAAGTGATGCTGTTCTTAGCCAGTGCAAATGACTCACCGCGCAAAGCGTCCCTCACAATGACATCCTCTCAAACCCTGTCGGGATTGAACTCAAAGGCATCCACAGTCTGGAGCCTGTAGAGGACACATACAGAAACAAAGAATCGTGGGATAAGTTATTATACCTACGGCAAGAAACAAAAGTGTGTCAGTAAGCGGGCCAAATCAGACGGAACCTCATTTTCAGCCTTACACATAATTAGCCGCCATTTCTTATAATCATTTAAATATTTTACCAAGTCAAACCTGACATATTTTTTTAAACAACTATATTTGAGTAACTACCAGTCAAAACTTTTTGAACAGCAAGATTTTGTAATGTTTTTTTTAAAGAAGTCTCTTCTGCTTATTATTATTATATTGTTGAAAACAACTGAGTAGATTTTTTTTTTCAGGTTTCTTTGATAAACAGAAAGTTCAGAAGAACAGCATTTATCTGAAACAGATACCTTTTGTGACATTATAAATGTCTTAATCATCACTTTTGATCAATTTAAAGCATCCTTGCTAAATAAAAGTATTATAAAAGAATTCCTCCCTTAAAAACTTAAACTGATTTGTTTTTTAATGGTGTATTGTATAATGTTACAAAAGCTTGTTCTCAACTGTTTTAAATATTGATAATAATAATAAAAAAAAAAGATAGAATGATTTCTGAAGGATCATGTGACACTGAAGACTGGAGTAATGATGCAGAAAATTCAGCTTGTGTAACAGAAATAAATTACATTTTGAACTATATTCAAATAGAAAATATATTTTTTAATAGTAAAAATATTTAAAAATTTTACTGTTTTCCTGGACTTTGGATCAAGCAAAAGAGACTTCTTTTTAAAAAAATATTACAAATCTTACTGTTCAAAAACTTTTGACTGGTAGTGTATATTTGAGTAAATATAGTCCTAGCATTTGTGTCTTAAGGAAAAAAATATATAAGGGCGAGTAAATGATGACATAATGACTTTTTCAAGTAACTATATTTTTAAGTCCTTCATATGTAAAGTTACCCTGAAAATATGCTTATTTAAGAGCCTGTCATTTAATATATAAACCTCAGTTTCACCCACCACCTCATTACCAGATCAGATAAGGCTGTGGTTTATTTCTAAACTGCTAAAAACCCAACAGTTGCTCTCAATTAGCCATATCTGAATAAAAATCCGTCCTGACATTAAGGGATCCACGTTTAAAAGGCAAAACATTACTAAATATTACAATATATACAAACAAAAACTCTCATTCCCATACAAACAACCGAAAGTGTCACTGGCCTGTTATGAGGAAATGTGATTTGATCTGTTTCGGATAGCTACAAATAATAAACAGGCATGAATCCAACGTGTATACCCTGACGATTTGTTGTTATTTTGTAAACTTTGATAGCAGCCATTTTAACCACAAACTAGTATACTTGTTTATTTCTCTTTAAGACTAATCTCCCGTCACACCCTTCATCTAACTCATCGTATGATTATTGTATTTTCAACCTGCCTTTGTTACAACTAAAATATTAGCAATAAAGTCTTTAATTATTCTGACGGCGTCGTTATAAACCAGTAAAGCACATTTAAATCGGCTGCTAAATCGCAGCCATACAAACATCACCATGATTCACTTTGCTTGATCGAAATACAGAGGTTTTCCTTTCGCTTACCGCCTCCAAAATCAGATTTTATCCACCAGTTGTGATTCTCAGATGAGCGATGGCCAGATATAAATAGATCACTTCATTTCTCAAGCTGTTTAAAGGCTTTCATAGGTGAGAAATAATGATGAGGGTCATACACACTTCCGGGGTCCAGTGCGATCATTCCTGCTGCTTCTGCTGTTCTGGTGAGTGACAGGCCCGAACACACGCCGCCTCACCTCTGGCCCCTACCGGCGGATCCGGGTCACTGCAGCGCGCAGGGAGTCTCCTAATTTAATAAGGACCTCTAGGGAGGTCTCAGGTGCCCTCTGCTCACTTTCTGTCTCAGTGGCAATTCTAGGATTTTTTTTTTTTTTTTAAGAAGAGCCTCAGAGGGGACAAATGTGCAGACAGCCAAATGTTGTAACGTGGATTCAACACTTCACGCACTTTCCTTTCTTGTCAAGTATTGTCATTTTCAACTATGTGATATTATGAATTTCATAATTTCTACCATAGTCTACCAGTGGTTAACAATTAATAAATAGCTAATTATTATTTCAGTATGGCATTTCATGGGATACAGACCAAATTGGTCAAATTATTAAACAGTTTGGGAGCAGCAACATAATACTGTTTTAATTATTTTTATGTGTTTTTAAAGTCCAGCACAAGTTTAAGATGAATAAAAAAAAAGTTCAGTTACAATGTATAAAAGCCAAATTACATTTTATATACGCATTTCAAATGTAAAAGGTATACATTTTCATTATAGACACTGCTTAACTTTATGGATACGTTAACAGAGTCATTAATATGTCAAAAAATTAAAATAAATAAAGCCTTTTACATTCTTTATATTTATATTAAATGCAAATTTACGTTTATGCATTTAGCACATGCTTTTATCCAAAGCAAGGAACAATTTAGGGCCAGAAATATTAGTAATATACAAATATTGTTGGCCATATACCAGTCAAAAGTTTTTTAACAGTAAGATTTTTAATGCTTTTTTTTTTTAAGAAGTCTCTTTTGCTCACCAAGCCTGCATTTATTTGATCCAAAGTACAGCAAAATATGTATTTTTAGTATTTAAAATATCTGTTTTCTATTTGGATATATTTTAAAATGTAAGCTAAATTACTCCATTCACATGATGCTTCAGAAATCATTCTAATATGCTGATTTGCCGTTCCAGAAAGATTTATTATTATTATTATTATTATTATTATTATTATTATTATTATTATTATCAATATTTAAAACAGTTGAATATGTTTTTTTTTTTTTCAGGATTCTTTGACGAATAGGAAGATTTAAAGATCAGCATTTATCTGAAATTTTATACACCATTCCAAAGGAAAAGAAAATGAAAAAGAAATTATAGAAATGAATACCTGTACTTTTATTTAGCAAGGATGCTGTAAATTGATCAAAAGTGATGATAAAGTCATTTATAATGCTATAAATGCTTTTCTTCTGAACTTTCTATTCATCAAAGAAACCTGAAAAACTCTACTCAGCTGTTTTCAACACAATAATAATAAAAATGTTTTTTTTTTGAAAACTTATAAAAAACTTACTTTTTATTCACTTTTCATCTATAATTTCTCATTACTAAACCTATAACACGTGGTAATACTCAAAAAGGCATATGAGTATTTGACCTGATTTACCACTGGGTGGCGCTACAGATCTCCATCTCATACAATCCTTTCCGACCTGCTAGTTATATGTCGAAGCGAAAAGTCAATGTATTGATAGAAATATCAAGGTGTAACACATGTTAAAACGTCATTTAAATAATGACTTCTCAGACTCATTTGGGTATCGAAGATCATCTTAAATTTCAGTGACTTTTAACCTCATCAAGATATCAGATTAGTGCTTTTAATGCTTCATCAGGCTTATCACTAGTGTTCTTCTATGAATATTTCCCTTAAACCGTTTCCTGGTAAACCGTTTCCTGTTCCACCCCTAAACTGTGTGGCCCAACAGTTATCCTTTGTCGCACCAAATGAATAAGTAAATAAATAAATAAAAACCAAAGGCCACGCACTGACAGAAGCCTAAAGCAGATTAAAGGCTGAAGCGTGAGAGCAGGAGCTCTCTGCATTTCCCAGACTGCATCTCTGCTCAGAAACACTCAGGCCATGTTTGACAGTGTCTATATGAGCAACAGCTGGGCTTTAACACAACATCATCCATAGTGCATTTCAAATTAGAGCAGAGACATGCACCTACTAAAACACACAACATATGTGGCCCTGGACCACAAAACCAGTCATAAGGGTCAATGTTTTGAAACTGAGATTTATACATCATCTGAAAGCTGAATAAATAAGCTTTCCATTGACCGTTTGTATGGTTTGTTAGGATAGGACAATATGCCTATTTGGCTGAGATACAACTATTTGAAAATCTGGAATCTGAGGGTGCAAAAAAATCTAAATATTGAGAAAGTCACCTTTAAAGTTGATCAAATGAAATTCAATGCATATTACTAATCAAAAATTAGGCTTTGATATATTTACTGTAGAAAATTTACAAAATATCTTCATGGAAAATGATCTTTGCTTAACTTAATTTTTTCATTTTGACTTATACAATGTATTTTTGGCTATTGCTACAAATATACCCATGCTACTTAAGACTAGTTTTGTGGTCCAGGGTCACATATTAGCAAAATGGGATTTATGTAAAAATGTATATATCTATATATCAATAATCTCATGAAACCTGACCAAAACATAATTCAGCCTAAAATCCATTCCATTCCAAGTCATAATTCAGCCTAAAATTAAAAGAAATATATTATATTATATTATATTATATTATATTATATATTTATTACACAACGTCTTGTTATTGTAATGTAAAAAAAAGTATATCTACTTGATATATTTATAATAAATAAATAAATAAATAAACAATAAATAAACAATACTTAAGATAAGATAGACAGATAGATAGATAGATAGATAGATAGACAGACAGATACTTTATGTTTAGATATTAGTTTTAGATAATGCAGTATTTGTTTATTTATACATGATAGTATCAGTATGCTTTTAATTTATACAGATTTTTTTCATATGAACATAATTAGAAGCTTTAAAACTCTCAAATAAAATGTCCTTATTAGAATTTACGTATATTGTACAAATGATTGCTTCTGTAATGTAAAATACCATAGTAATAATAATAATAATAATAATAATAATAATAATAATAATAATAAAAACAATAAAATTCAGTTGTTAAATATTTGTACACAATGGTAGTATTTGTGGTATAGACTTTAATTAATACTGATTTTTCTTTATAAATCTAAAGAAATTTATTTAGGATACTAAATAGATTGTAACAAATTATAAAAAAATAAAAAAATAAATAAAATAAAATATTTTATTCTAATTATCCAAAAACCCTTTAACTGTCACTCCCTTTTCTGAAGATAAACGTGAAAATGTAGTTTACTTAATTTTTTTTAATACAAATATTTTTTAATATGAATTTGATCTACATTTTCCATGGTAATGCACTGTCTGATTTTAAAATGGTTTTCAAATGATAAATTTTGAGATTTTAAGTTCTCAAGGGATAAAGAATTTCTTATGATTTCTAAAGCGTGATAGGGAAAAAAGCAACAAAGAAAGTCTTTTTGTGAAAAAAAAACAAAAACAAACAAACAAACAAAAAAAAACAGAACTCTTGTTATGAAGTATATTTTTGATGGCCACTCTTGTCATAAATTAATCTATTACTTTTTTACTATTACTTTTCCTACATAATTTGTAACAAAAAATTGTAAAATATCTATTTAGGAGTCTTAGACCTTTCCAACAATATGTAGTTTGTCATGATTAAATTAGGATTTATTTATAAAATGGTCAAGTAAACTCCCACTGAGGGGACGGGTGACAGTTTAAGTCTTGTTACTGTAATGTAAGAGGTAGTACTATAATAATACAATTTGAATATTTATTGAAATGGTAATATATTTGTATATTATGGTACTATTTGATGTACAGCCTTTAATTTATACAAATTTAGTTTTTAATAATTTTGTTTTTTAAATAAATGTCTGTAGTACAGTAATTAAAATCTACAAAATTCTCAAATAAAACACCCTTATTAGAATTTACTTTTATTCTAATCTGTTCTATTCTATACAAAAGCTTGCTAAAGTAAAAATAGCATTTTAATTAATAATAATAAAAAAATCTGAATTTGAAGAACAGAATAAATTTAACTTATTTTGTCTTAAAATTTTGACTTAAAATTTTAAGTTCAGTCAACTCAAAGAAGTTTAGCTTGAAATGTTAAGTTGTACTAAGTGACAACTTAGATATTTGAGTTGATTCAACTTAAAATGTTAAGGTAGCAGGGTAACCAACAAATTGTGTATTTTATTTTTTACAGTGTATCTTCTGTAGCTTCTGAAGGGCAGTACTAAGTGAAAAAATATGGTATTTAGGCAAAATAAGAAAAATGTACACATCTTCATTCTGTTCAAAAGTTTACACCCCCGGCTCTCAGTGCATTGTGTTTCCTTCTGGAGCATCAGTGAGTGTTTGAACCTTCTGTAATAGTCACATATGAGTCCCTCAGTTGTCCTCAGTGTGAAAAGATGTATCTCAAAATCATACAGTCATTGTTGGAAAGGGTTCAAATACACAAAAATGCTAAAGAAACAAAGAATTTGTGAGACCTGAAGGAAGAACAGTGGGCAGTTTAACTGTTCAGGACAAACAAGGGACTCATGAACAACTAAATGGGGATTAAATGGGGTAATTTTTAGAAATTCAACTATTATTTTCTCTTATTGACTTTATGTAAATGTCTTTTGTGTCAGATATCTTCAGTACAAAATAAAAAAATACACACATTTTGTATGAATTTTCTTATTTTAGTAAAATCATTAACATTTTGCAGATTCTGCAAGGTGTATGTAAACGTTTGACTTCAATTATATATGTTTGGATCTGATCAAAGGTAATTTCAGGTTTCAAAGATGTAATTCACTACGTTAAAATCATTGTGAAGTGTGAAATTAACGCCATGTCATAATTCTCTGCGTCTTGTTCTTTTGTTTCATGCTGCTTGTAGTATGCAAAGTGCATTGAAGTGATAATGATTTTGTCACCTGGCCAAACTGAAGCAGCAGTGAGCAGTGTGAGAGTGCTTTGGCTCAGAATGACTCAGATACAGCCGGCGTGGCAGGTGGCAGTGCTGTAACAGTCTGCACAAAACATCTTTGACTAAACCTGAATTATTAAACATCCCACTAATGCCACAAGCCCCTCCGCATGAAAACCCTGGGTTCAGAAGAACGAGTCAGAGCTAATTATTTTTTTAAAAGCCTTTATAAACCTCTCAAATACAGCCTCTGTGGACAAAGTTAATTCTCTGAGCACAAAACTGAGCTTGCATGCAGAAAAAAAGTGCACAAGCTTTAGGTCCAGCAGTTTTGCCTTGCTTTTTTTCATGCAATGAAATGCTTGCCATTTTTGCTGTGAATAATTTGAGTGGCTGTTCTTGAGTAATATGACACTTACATCATTCCCTCTGAATTAATATTTCAGTTTTTGTCTATCAAACTGCTAGGTTGCAAATATGTACACTGATTTTTACAAACAAACATGGTTCAGTTTTTATATTATAAATCAGCAGATAGTTTGCTTCAAACCAGTATTAAATGATATCATATAATGTAACAGACTATTGACCAAACCCCATTTTAGATTCAGTCAGAGTTGCTGAAAATGTAGTTTTTAATATTACATTTGATTTTTTTCAGGGTCAATTACCTTTAATTAACTTTAATTAGACATATCTGATCAAAGTATATCAGCCTATTATTTTAATAATGTTTTTTTTTTTTTTTTTTTTTTAATTTCTTTTTTGTTTTAATAATGTTAAAATGGTTTAATATTTATGAATTAGAATAGATTATCCATTTAGTTTAGAGTGCAGTTCCCTTGCAAAGAGACTCTGCCCACACTCTCTTCTGATTGGCTGTGATTTTTTGATTCCTTTATTTTTGCGTTTTGTAGCTATGGAAAATTGAAAGCTATGCAAGCCCATTTTTGCCACATATGAAAAAATTAATGCCTTAAAAAATTGTGATTTAAGTAATAATTATGAGATAAAAAAACTAAATTATAAGGTTAAAAGTCGTAATTACGAGATAAAAGTGTAAATTATGACTTATAAATCGAAATTATGACTTAAGTCATAATTATTAAATAAAAAGTCTAAGTTATAACTTTAAAAGTCGTAATTACGAGATAAAAAGTCAAAATTGTGACTTTCTAAGATGAAATTATGACTTAAATTAGAAATTAAGAGATAAAAAGTTGAAATTATGACTTAAGTAATAATTATAAGATAAAAATTATAAAAATTATAACTTTTAAAAGTCATAATTATAACTTTAAAAGTCGTAATTACGAGATAAAAAGTCAAAATTATGACTTAAGTTATAATTATGAGATCAAATTTTGAAATTATTACTTCAAAAGTCAAAATTATGACTTTCTAAGCCGAAATTATGACTTATACATTAGAAATTAAAAGATAAAAAGTAAAAATTATAACTTTAAGTCGTAATTACAAGATAAAATCTTAAATTGTGACTTCAAAAGTCGAAATTCTGACTTTCTAAGCTGAAATTATGACTTATACATTAGAAATTAAAAGATAAAAAGTAAAAATTATAACTTTAAGTCGTAATTACAAGATAATATGTCAAAATGATGACTTAAATCATAATTATGAGATAAAACGTCGAAATTATAACTTTAAAAATCGTAATTTCAAGTTAAAAAGTCAAAATTATGATTTACTTAAGTCATAATTACAAGATAAATTATAAACTTAAAAAAGGCAAAATTATGAGATACAAGGTCAAAATTATGACATTGAAATTGGCTTAATTTTCTAAGCCATAACTTTGACTTTTTCAATTCATAATTTCGATTTTTTTTAATCTCGTAATCATGTCATAATTTTCTGTCATAGACTTTTTAAGGCATTCATTTTTTGCTTACTTGGTGGAATAGTATGTCATAATTTCGACTTTTTATCTCATAATTATGACTTTCAAAGTCATCATTTAGACTTAGTAAGTCATAATTTTGACTTTTTATCTGAGAAAAGAGTCAGAATTGCGAGATAAAAGTTATAGTTACCTTTTTAAATTTTTATTCAGTGGCCGACTTAGAAAAAGAACAGTTCAAAAGCTGTCGCTGGGGTGGCACGTTATAAAAAATGACTAATATGTAGGCCTACTAATATCTTTTATGATGCAAATATAGGTTGCTCTTAAAATATTTTGTTGTGTGATTGGATTGACGCAGGTTAAAACCATATATCTATTTGTCACAGGATGGTATGGAATGAGGTAGGAGGAGGATTTTCACTCTCACCTCAAGTTCTCGGTTATCTGCGGGTGAAGATGAGATCGGATTAGTGCTAAAACTGGCACTGACAGATGCTTCGTCTCCCGTCTAGAATGATCCCTTTTAGTGCAGAGAAGTCATGGTTCATAATGCAACTGCAAGTGCTATCAAGATCATTTGTGACAGTCCAACAGCAGATTTATGTTAAAGTATGAATAAAAAGAGGTATCACAAAGGGTATGTGCAACTGCAAATAGACAAGAAGAGTTAACAATAGATTAAAACACCAACCGAGATTTACTTTGGGTTTAATATCCACAATAAGTCTAGTCATTAAGATACCCAGATATGGCACTAGTATGGAAATGCGAATTAGCGGTTATGCCAGGTCAGATATTGCGTGTAGGACTCTGCCAGGAACTACACAGCACTGTGAATCTCTGGAGTGCGGCATCAATAATTCAATAAAGAAGACAAGCACTACTTTTACCGTTCTTTTCGTCTGGCTTGTGTGCTGTTTTATTTTTTCTTCATATCCAGCCGATAAAACACTCATCTCTTTTTAATGCATGTTCCAAAACTCCAAAAGGAACTCTAAATATTCACCGCAGCCCATGCGGATGTCTAGACGGAGAAACACGGAACAGAATATTAATATTTAGAAGCACTTTATGGACATGTTTAACATAAAGGTCTGTGTATACTGTACTGTGCGTATGTGAATTTTCTTTATGCATTATCCAGAAGGTCTACTTGATTTGTGACTTTTCATTTCCATTTCCCACAACGCAATCAAACTTGACATTTTCATGTGACAAATAAATTTGAATTAATATAAGCCATGAATTTTTATCCTTTTTTGAACATTACTTCAGTGGAGTGCTTGGAGTTCACACCAAATTGATTTGAAAAAAGTGTAAAAATTATTATTTTAGTATTTTTTTTTATCTCTAAGATGTTTTTTTGTTTTTTTTTTTATCTCCAAGATGTTTTTTTTTCTCCTTTTCTATTTCTCCTTTTTATTTTAAATTTACATTTTTTTAAGTGCTGCCTTTCTTGGCCAGGGATCATTTGGAAAAGAGACTATAGTTTCAATATGACTTCCCCTGGTTAAATAAAGAAAAAATAAATAAAATAATAAAAAAATATATATATATATGTTGCATAATGCATTCTGTTTAACATTTTGTACTGTTATGCACATTTTACATTTTTAAAGTAATTTTATAAAATATAATATTTTATAATATTATTTAATGCATAGTATGCAGTTAGCAGTACTTCTGATTTTATGCTTCTGTACCCATACAAAAAAATATTTTTACATATATTTCAAAATATACAAAAATGGCAAATTTTCTGCCAATATATATATATATATATATATACATATATATATACACACATATATATATTAGGGCTGTCAAACGATTAATTGCGATTAATCGCATCCAAAATACAAGTTTATGTTTAGATACTATATGTGTGTTTACTTTCTATATTTATTATGTACATATAAATACACACACATACATGTATATATTAAAATGAAATATTTCTATGTTTATATATTTATACCTGTATACAATTTACATTATAAATAAATATAAATATTTTACATATAAATTTAAAATATTTTTCCTTAATATATACATGTATGTGTCTGTATCTATATATACATAATAAATAGTACACAAATATATAGTATTAAAACATAAACTTTTATTTTGGATGCGATTAATCACGATTAATCGTTTGACAGCACTAATATATATATATATATATATATATATTATGAACTTTATTTTTTTGTCTTTAACACAACATAATGAGTTGTCTATAATGCATAACGTAACATCATAATAATAATAAAAAAAAATTACAATGTATGAAAAATATTACACTTTATTAAATCATTATACATCTAGTTTTGATCTTTAGCAGGTTATGTCATCCACATTGTCATTTAACCTAGATGTAGGCAACTGGAAGATTGGAAATTGTGCTTTCTTGCCCCTGAAATACATTTTGAAATATATTTTGGTATATGAAGGTTGAAACTAATCATTTTCTATTTTAAAAAATGCATATTTCATTGAGCTTTACTGTTTGCAAACATACATTTTAGCAAATCGTAAAATTATATTTTGGACTTTTTTTGAGTGATTTCAACCACATGAAAACAATGCAGTGTTTGCAACATCAGTGCACTTGATTAAGCCTTATTTTTGCATTTCCAAAAGTACAGAATGTACTGTAAATTAATGTAAATGTATTTCCTGGTTGCCGATGTCCCATTGCCTCAGATTAAGTGCTCTAACCCTTTTGCAAATTTTGATCTGAAGAAGCCATTTCACATGGTCAGAAGATGAGTGAGGAAAAGGCTACTTCCATTAAAAGGGGCATTAGTGAGCATTATAATGGTAATCCAGGGCCCCTTAGTAACCTGGTAATCTGGATTACAGCATGTGCAGATGATCCTGTGGTTTGGGCTGGTGACCCTTCAACCAAAGACCATCTTTACAGTGCATTAGCATGTTTTGTACCATTTCAATATGTGACCTACTGTGAAGCTTCTTGAGCAAACACTCACAGTCGTCTGCCTTCCTCTGATCTGTGTTTCTCATTAATATACAAGCTTTTGCAAATGTTTAAGTGCCCCAAAGGACCAGTAAACACACTTACTTCACTTCTACGGCTCGGCACGGCGAAATGTGCTGTCCTTTGTTAATTTACTGGAAGTTCTTTACAGGATTGCTGACCAGGTTGGGGTGGTTCACCAAAAAAAGATACTCCATCATACTTATCCTTATGTTGTTTTAAACCTGTATGTTTCTTTCTTCTGCAGAACATTAAAAACAACAGTTTTAATTCCCATTGACTTCTATAGTGTCAGGTTTGGAATAACATGGAAGAAGTTTCATTTTTGGGTGGACTTTTCTTTTAAAGAGTACATTTTGGGTTCAACATATTCAGGGAATTAAAGAACTAGTGTCAATACAAACCTCGCTGCTTATGACAGGAAAGCAGCTGGAAGCTCATGGACTCATTTGCCCTCTCCACTCTAAGAGCTTCCTGCCGTGGGTGTATTTCAGGTCACCTCTTCATCTACTGGAGAAGAGCCATTGAGCATCAAGCAACATTTTCCCTGAGCATGGTTTGTTGTGCGTCAGTGTTCTGCATGATTGTCTCAGTGGTTGTGAGAGATCAAATCGGCTCAAAGCAGAAATGAATATGGAATTTGTAAGGTACTCATGAAAACAACAATAAGCTGCCAGCACCAGATGTCATGATTAGGTTTCGAACAGATGGTATCAGATGAGGTACCATTAAATGAAATAGACTATATTGTTGCCCAAATGAAATCTGAACTGCACTGCATGGTGGTGCGTGTATGCATACATACAACTGAGGTCAAAAGTTTACCTTGCAGAATCTGCAAACATGTTAGTTATTTTACCAAAATAAGTGGTACAAGTCATACAAAATGCATGTTATATTTAGTACTGACCTGAATAAGATATTTCACATAAAAGAAGTTTACATATAGTCCACAAAAGAAAATCATAGTTGAATTTATAAAAATGACGCTGTTCAAAAGTTTACATACACTTGATTCTTAATACTGTGTTGTTACCTGAATGATCCACAGCTGTGTGTTTTTTTTATTTACTAATAGTTGGTAATGAGTCCATTGTTTGTCTTGAACAGATAAATCGCCTGCTGATCTTCAGAAAAATCCCACAAATTCTTCGTTTTTTCAGCATTTTTGTGTATTTGAACACTTTCCAACACTGACTGTTAATTTTGAGATCCATATTTTTACACTGAGGACAAATGAGGGACTCATATGCAACTATTACAGAAGGTTCAAGCGGTCACTGATGCTCTAGAAGGAAAAACAATGTGTTAAATGCTGGGGAGTGGAAACTTTTTAAATTTGAAGATCAGGGTAAATGTAACATACTTTGGCTTCTGGGAAACATATAAGTATCTTCTGTAGCTTCTGAAGGGCAGTACTAAATAAAAAAAAAATATGATATTTAGGCAAAACAAGAAAAATGTATAAAAATGTCTTAATGCATAATTTTTCCTTTTGGAGCATCAGGTTGTCCTTTTTTTGGTCTCTCGGTTGTCCTTAGTGTGAAAAGAAATATCTCAAAATCACACAGTCCTTGTTGGAAAGGGTACAAATACACAAAAATGCTGAAAAAACAAGAAATTTGTGAAACCTTAAGGATTTTTTGGAAGAATAGCAAGCTGTTTATATGTTTAGGACAAACAAGGGACTCATGAACAACTATCACTTAAAAAAAGAAAAAGAAAACACAGCTGTGGATCATTCAGGTAACAACACAGTATTAAGAATCAAGTGTATGTACGTTTTTGAACAGGGTCTTTTTCATAAATTCAACTTTTTTTCTCTTGTGGACTATATGTAAACGTCTTTTATGTGAATATCTTATGCAACTTCTGTAAGGTGTATGTAAAACACTGGTAATTGTTTACAAGTAGACTGTATTCTAATCACCCTTATGATGTCTCTTGGGGTGGGCATATTGGGGTGGCACTGCTGGCAGATGTGATTGGATGCCGACTCAGCCTGTGGTCTGCAGAGACGTGCTGTTTTTCACCCTATGGGGCAACAGTTGCAATGGCATATCCTATTCTACATTCACACAGCAGGGTAATCTGGAGTTTTTTTTCCTCCGGGTCTCCCAGCAGGCGAAGTCTCATCATGGCTCTTATTGTACAGTAGAACAATATGCAACTCTATGTCTATACTGTATATAGAGAACTATATCTATATCCCTTTTACAAGACATTATGATTATCAATTAAAACAAGGCAGAGGCAGTCTGTCAGTTAATTGTTATTTTGCAGTGGCTTTTTATTCGGAGCATCTCCCAATGAGCTAATTGCAGAGACATTCCCACTGGAGCAAACCTGGGGTGAGGAGTCTTTCTCACAGGGACAACAGTGACATAACAGAAGCAAAGCTGCAGCTGAGGGTTGCCCCAGTCTGGGATCCTGTTCACAACATTTGTGATACCCATTAAACAGCCTGTGTGGATCTATACGTGCATATGCTCTGAGGAAAGGGTAAACGGAGAACAAAAATCAATATTTCCTCCTTATTAATGCATGACTAATCCTTCACTCAAATATATTTGGCATTCTCAACTCCACATGCTCTCTCATTCAGTTTAGAGGAAATACTTACCTTGGACAGACAGACAGACAGACAGACAGATAGATAGATAAACGGACAGATAGATGGTCGGTCGGACGGACAGACGGGTGGGTGGTTGAACGGATAGATAAATGGATAGATGGATGGTTGGATGAACGAACGGACAGAAAGGTAGATTGGTCAGACAGACAGACAGACAGACAGACAGACAGACAGACAGACAGATAGATAGATAGATAGATAGATAGATAGATAGATAGATAGATAGATAGATAGATAGATAGATAGATAGATAGATAGATGGATAGATGGATGGTTGAATGATAGACGGACAGGCAGACAGACAGACAGACAGACAGACAGACAGACAGACAGACAGATAGATAGATAGATAGATAGATAGATAGATAGATAGATAGACAGATAGATGGTTAAATGATAGACGGAGGGACGGACAGACAGACAGACAGACAGATAGATAGATAGATAGATAGATAGATGGATAGATGGATGGTTGAATGATAGACGGACAGGCAGACAGACAGACAGACAGACAGACAGACAGATAGATAGATAGATAGATAGATAGATAGATAGATAGATAGATAGATAGATAGATAGATAGATAGATAGATGGATGGTTGAATGATAGACCGACAGACAGACAGACAGACAGACAGACAGACAGACAGACAGATAGATAGATAGATAGATAGATAGATAGATAGATAGATAGATGGATGGATGGATGGATGGATGGATGGATGGATGGATGGATGGTCGGTCGTACGGATAGGTGGATGGATGGTTGAACTGATAGATAAATGGATAGATGGTGTGACTGATTGTTGGACAAACAGCAGACAGACAGACAGGTAAATAAACAGATGGATGGATGCATGGATGGATGAATGAATAAATGGTCGAATGGATAGATAATAGATGGATGGTTGGATGAATGGACAGACAGAAAGGTTGACTGGTTGGACAGATGGACAGATAGATAGATGGATGGATGGATGGATGGATGGATAGGCAGACAGACACACAGATAAATGGATGAATGGATGGAAGGTTGGATGGATAGATGGATGGATGGATGGTTGGAAGGACATATAAACAGATAGATGAATGGATGGATGGATGGATGGATGGAAAGTGTGACATATCGTTGGAAAAACAGCAGAGAGACAGACAGACAGACAGACAGATGGATGGATAAATGGATGAATGAATGAATGGATAGACGATAGATGGATGGTTGGAAAAACGGAAAGACAGAAAGGTGGATTGGTCAGACAGATGAACAGATAGATGGATGGATGGATGAATGAATAAATGGTCGAATGGATAGATAATAGATGGATGGTTGGATGAATGGACAGACAGAAAGGTTGATTGGTTGGACAGATGGACAGATAGATAGATGGATGGATGGATGGATGGATGGATGGATGGATAGGCA
This sequence comes from Cirrhinus molitorella, assembly GCA_033026305.1. Taxonomy (NCBI): domain Eukaryota; kingdom Metazoa; phylum Chordata; class Actinopteri; order Cypriniformes; family Cyprinidae; genus Cirrhinus; species Cirrhinus molitorella. The sequence goes on along the minus strand of CM065127.1, from coordinate 5,933,319 downwards.
GACAGACGCACAGATAAATGGATGAATGGATGGAAGGTTGGACGGATAGATGGATGGATGGATGGTTGGAAGGACATGTAAACAGACAGATGAATGGATGGATGGATGGATGGATGGATGGATGGATGGATGGATGAATGGATGGAAGTTCGGACGGATGGACGGATAGATGGATGGATGGTTGGATGGACATATAAACAAATAGATGAATGGATGGATGGATGGACAGTGTGATGGATAGCAGACAGACAGACTGACAGAAATCTCTCTGTCTATTAATGAAATTCATGTCATTTGTCAATGCACAAATACTTATGGCAAGCAATACATCTAATACTGTCTCTGGATTGATTGTATCAAACAAGTGGCTGTCTGTTAATGAGAGACCCAATCTGACATAAGATGTTTTGAAATGAGATGCTTTTGAAAGTAGCACATGGCTGAGTGGTTGCCAATGGTGATTAAGTGAAAGTGACCCATATAAAAAACAAAGCCTAGTTCTTTAACTGAAAATCATACAATGCCAGGCATAGCACAAAAAACAGACCGGTTTAGAGTCTTCTAAAATCACATTTCTAGTTTTAGTGAACTTAGAATTTGCCCAATTAATAGGGTTAGAGAGAAATTTTAATGAAAGCTACTTCCATAGTATGGAAAAAAGTACTGGAAGTCAATGACTATACCATTAACTGTATGGTTACCAACAAAATATCCTATTTTAGTTTTCAACAGAAGCAAGAAACTCATACGGCTTTGGTGGGTGAGTAAATGATGATAAAATTGTGCATTTTTGGGTAAACTATACCTAGGTTTAAAATAGCATTGTACAATCTTGAGATAAAGAATTTGACTAGAAATAGACTAGACTTTTATTATTTAAAACATAATACAAGTTTTCTTGTTTAAAAGCTTTGGTTGTTGTTCCAGAGCATCTGGCATTGGACAACCTGTACTTAAAAGTAAGCTATTCCGTGCTTCAGGGATCTTTGTATGTGCATCTCTTCACAAACAATGAATAACATATATATTTTTGTTCTGTTTTTGGGGTCTATTTGATGTGAGACACACATCTCTTAAAACCCTAATTCTGATATTTTTGCACCATCCAAAATAAAATTTTTTTTAGCTAAAGCCCAAATTTAAGCTCTTGTAAGCTTTGCTTGTTAACTAAATAAACCCTATAAGCCACTCAGCATCAACACTTCCAAGCTGGGATAAAGTTATAAGGTGTTCCTTGAGAGGAATCTAAATTAGTAAAGGAACAACTATATTTGATACAGACCTTTTCAGCCATGCCATCAGTGTAATGGTTTATGAATATCAGCTCTGATTAAATTTGACTGCTTGTTCTTTTTTCAAAGGTAGCACTGCCACCTGTTCCTTCACTGTTACAAAACATTTAGCCTACTGTGGAAAACGACAAAGCAAAGCAAAGCACAAAACATTAGCTATATGAAAGATATGTTAAATGAAAGCATTTTTTAAACATACAACACATTTTATAACTAAGTCATTGGTAGATCAAAAACAAATGCTAAGAAATACTTTTGAGAGACCTATAAAAAACGGTATCAAATGGTATCGGCCAACCAATCGCGACAGGTTTGGCTGATCTTCCAGGATGTGAGTGCTAGACTGGTTATTTCACTGGCAAGCGTTTACTCATATTTAAGCTCGTATCAGCGATGACGGGCGAATAACGGATAGCGGCTGCCTTCTGAAAATCTCAGCATCAGCATCACCGACAAACATTACAAGCGAACAACCACGGCGCGTTTAGAACGCTCAAGCGTTTGTTTACATTCCGCCTCCGAATCCGTTTACATTGCTCTCTCTTTTGGAATGCCTTTGTGACGTCATGGAGGTAGACGTTCTGTTTGGAGTTTTAAAATGAACACCTGTTATGTTTCAAATGCCATGCACGCTGGGCAAAAAGAAGAAGAGAGACGACGTTTTAGACTCATGCGGGCATACTGAAGCCGTATAATCTCCGGCAGCGCAACTAAAGCCGTTTAGGGATCCATTTAGTGATAAGCCCGACTGCTGCTGTCTGTCTGCATCAACAGGGAACATGGATGGTGAGGAATTTGCAATGACGAGAGCGATGATGCTCCGCTCCCGTGGAAACTAAAAGACATTATCATCCGTTGTGTTTTTTGACTAGCCACGGGCTGTTTTGTGGATTTTTGGTGAAAAACTTACCCGTATCTCTGCGCAAACATGGGCAAAGACGAATGCAAGACCATGTTGGACGCGCTAAACAAAGTCACGGCGTGCTACAGGCATCTGGTCATCGCTTTGGGGAGCACATCTGATTCCCAAAACCTCCGGGAGGAACTTAAAAAGACCCGAAAAAAAGCCCAGGAGCTGGCCGTGGCCAACAGGACTAAACTCACGACTCTTCTAAAGGACAAAAGCATCAGCAAAGATGACCGAGCCGAATACGAGCGCCTCTGGGTGCTCTTCACCAGCAGCATGGAGCTCCTGGAGGTGGACATGAAGCGATCCTTGGAGATCGGGCAGGACTTTCCTCTCAAAGTGCCAACGAGACACCTCATCCAGACGGGGATGACCGGCAGCACCACTACCGTGGCGGCTCGGGCCATGAGCGTCCAAAACATGAAGTACGAAGCCGACGCGAGCATCGACACGGTTGACCTCAAAGAGCTGGAGACCGAGATCGCTCAGGTGGACCAGATGATGGAGGAGATGGAGATGAAGGTCCAGGTGGCGCCGTGGGCAGTCGAGGCGAAGCAAGAGGCGGGAGCCGAGTTGAAATCCACCGTCAGTGTTGGGAATTCATCGGTTGGAGTCATCTCGATCTGCGAGGAGGAACCCAAGGAAACGGTGGAAGGAGAAACTGGGTTGATGAAAGTATTTGCAGGGATCATATTCACCGCTGTTTTGCTCATAGCTGGAATTCTGGGGTATCTGGTGATTAATCTATAATGGATGAAGGTAGTGTATGTGGATGACTCAGGGCTTTAGATGTTCTTATGGAGGAAGCAACACGTTGCTACGGTAGGCCTGTCATGCTCTTGCTGTGGAGATGAGCAGATCACCTCGATGGCTATTAGTAAAATGCATCAGTGTTTAAAGGGAAGAGCTAAAAGGAATAAAAACTTCCAGTGTTGACTGGTTCCTCAAACCATGAAGGTAAAAACGGGACAGATCACAATCAAAAGTGACATTGTCTCATAAAAGCTTTATTTTAGCAAATTTGTCACTTTTTTTGACACTTGGTGAACACCTGCAACCTAAAAAATTACAACTTCTGTGACCCTCAGCAGGTTGTGCATATTAAACAGGTATTTGTTTCACAGTTTATATAGGTAGGTGACTTATTTAAGGTTGCTCGTTGTGTTTCTGACCTCCTGAGGATTTACACCAAGATATTCTTGTTAGTCTGTCTGCGAGCTATTGGTTTATGTTTCTGAAGATGGCCCATCTTTGACTGCCTGTACTCTTGAAATTGGGCTTTAGGTGTGTTTAAAAAAAAAAAAAAAGAAGTCTGCTATAGTTTATTTGTATATATGAATTGTATGTTAAATTAGTGTATATACAATATATTTATTATAATAAATGAAGTAAATGATGCTTGTGTTTTGTTTGGGTTTTTAGGCTATTCTGTTGAATACTTATTGTTATTCTATACTGCCTTTTGGTATCTTAAATAGTATCTTAAACTTGGTTTTCTTTAACCTTATTTAAGCATATGTGACAGCGGATCACAATACCAGTCATAGGGGGCAGTTTTTTGAAATCTGAAAGCTGAATAAATAAGCTTTTCTATTGATTTTTAGTTTAAAATCTGAAACCTGAGGGTGCAAAAAAAAATTCGAAATACCAAATGAAGTTCTTAGCAATGCATATTACTAATCAAAAATGAAGCTTGGATATGTTTACGGTAGGAAATTTATGAAATATTTTCATGGAACATGTTCTTCACTTAATATCCTAATAAATTTTTGGAATAAAAGAAAAAAATATAATTTTGACCCATACAATGTATTTTTAGGCTATTGCTACAAATATACTTGTGCTTAAGGTTTTGTGGTCCAGGGTCACATATAGACTGATCTCTATGGTGTCTCTCAGGCACTTTAGAAAATCATATTAGTGCTGATATATCTTATGCAATCAGATCTTGAGTGAAGTTTATTTAGTCATTGTTATTTTTAAATTCTGATCCTTCTCAGGATTAAGGATTGTTGGCTGATACTTCTTGCTCAACTAATTAAAAAGGTATTTATAGAAGAATTCAGAATCCAATTTACTTGCCTAGTCGCACACCGTAGCCTCGGCACAGACCAGACATTGTATTTTTTGACTTATAATGTGCTTAGCTGTTAGTCCTCTTTAAACCAAAGGAAGATTTGTACTGAGCTGTGCACAATACATCCTTTACTGCTAAATGCCAGTATTGTGTTTTTTGTTCATGTGCATGAAAAACATGGGTTTTTAGTCTTTGACCAAAAATTTCCATGGTGATGAAACTCACAGTCTGTTTACTTCATCATCATCATCTTGTTCTAAAGTATTACCAGCTTTTACCCAAGTTTGATCGATTAATTAGTCTCCCGCTGTGCCGTGTGGCTCTGGAGCCCATAATGATTGGAACAACTGCTTGTTAAGTGGCGCCCTAGAATGGAGCGTCAGGTAAGAAAATCGATGCCATTTAAAGGCCAAGTTACATATCCAGCAGGTATCAAAAATTCATTAGGAAAGACTGAGAGTGAATTGAAACTGCAGCAATGCATGTAAACATATGGTATGTAATCTATGTCCATGATTTCTTCATTTGTTCGATATAATTCTGTTTGCGCGTGGTCAACAGATAGGAAGCAAAATAGCCACTTTTCATTAAAATAACTCAGTTTTTAATATTTAGTGCACACTGAGATCACAATAAGCTGCACACAACCTTTGAAACCTTTGAAAGTTTGGGCATGAATTCCCATGGATGCATCAGTTTATATGTAGGTATTCAAGCACTCATTACATGGGTGTTGTTTATTTACTTGTAATAGGAATGATAACTGATAATCAAGTAATAATCAATGATGACAACCTTACTTTTGTTCTTAATTTCGAATGCTGGTTTGATATTGCCAATTTACTCTTAAACAGTATTCATCTTACAATGTGGAAATACCAAATCAAGTTAGTTTGAAGCTCCATAGAAAGATAATGTGACCCTGGATGACAAAACTAGTCATAAGGGTGAATTTTCTATTAAGTTACCTGGAGGCTGAATAAATAAGCATTCCATTGATGTATGGTTTGTTAGGATAGGACAATATTTAGCTGAGATACAACTATTTGGAAAATCTGGAATCTGAGGGTGCAGAAAAATCTAAATACTGAGAAAATAACCTTTAAAGTTGTCCAAATGAGGTTCTTATCAATGCATATCACTAAACAAAAATTAAATTTCGATATATTTATGGTAGGAAGTTTACTAAATATATTCATGGAACATGTTCTTTACTTAATATCCTAATGATTTTGGCATAAAAGAAAAAATTTACATTTTGACCTATACAATGTATTTTTGGCTTTTGCTACAAATATACCCATGCTACTTAAGACTGGTTTTGTGGTCCAGGGTCACATATGCATTAATAAACTTGCTATGATTATTTTTTGAAACAGGTGTGCAGAATATACAGATACTTTCAGGTTGTCTTAACCCTTAAAGATGTCTCTGTGATATTATCATTCCACATTTAGGTTCAGTAGAAGTTTTTTTTTTTTTACGCAACCCTGTACTTTACTGCTTAACTTTATGCTTGTGTAAATATATCATAATCTTTATTTATCTATATTGTTCTAACAGTCATTGAAAAACACAAAATCTTTTGCAAAAGTTGTGATTTTTTGTCTGGGAAAAAGCATGCACATTTCAATAGATAATATACTTTTTTCCCTAAACCAATTATTTGTTTTACTTATCTTGCGATTATGAATGTCAAGAAAGGTCATAAACTGATATACATTGGTCAAAAGTGTGGTAACCATGTCTGCAGCTTTGCAGAAAGTTAAATCCCATGACAAAATGTTAATGGAAAGTACTGATGGCTGCTCAGTGCCATTTTTTTTATGTTTTTGTTGCTGCATATAGTTATTCTCAAAAGCATTCTAATGCTGGAGTGCCATCTAGTGGACAAATGCAAAATAGTTCACTTGCACATTTTACGACAACTAGGACCATTTTCCTGAGATATATCGCGTTTCTTGTTACTGACCTTTTATACAAAACACATTTTGCATTGAAAATGCACTAAAACTACCATTTGTTTTTCATGTTTTCACCCAACAAACACACGTTGTCACTCATAAAACAATTAACTATAAATCCTTACAAAACAAAAATGACAACTCTACTGTTCAGAATTAACTGCAGTATATGTTAAACAGTCCATGTTGACACACAATTATTGCCATTTTGTATAGATGGTAATGAAATCTAATTCTATACACATTATATATATATATATATATATATATATATATATTTTATTATTATTATTATTATTATTATTATTATTATTATTATTATTATTATTATTATTATTCAAGGCGGAAGTAAGCCTATAGGTGAGACTTCCGGTTCATTAGCCGCTATAGGGAAATAACGCGAAGAATAACAATGTGCAGTAAACTGTAAAACTGTTTGCATCACATACCAGTGTGTGTTGATAATTAAGATAATACATTAAAATAATATTGTAAGACGCACCAATCTGCAATATCAAGCAGCAAAACAAGCTGTTTTGTACAGCTAAAAATAGACTGGAAGCCAGCCACATCCATAAAATGTACAAATGGCAGCGCTCATTATTATGGGAAAAATAAGGTGAAAGGTATTACCATAAAAAGACAGCAAATTGCTGTCTTTAGTTTTGAACATAATTGTTGAGCAATGGGCCCTAGTGATTGTAAAAACTGTCTAAACTCTCTGCTTCTATAACAGAACTTTCAGTATTGGACTGAACTTTGAAGGTTCACTGAAGGTGAAAATTTCTTTGATTAAAACTTTATATTTTAATCAAAAATTATTTTCCAGTGCTAATAATTATCATAACTGAAAGGAAAAGGCTTTTTTTCTTATGGAAGGACAATATTTAGCTGAGATACAACTATTTAAAAACCTGGAATCTGAGGGTACAAAAAAATAATAAAAATAAATAAATAAATATATTGAGAAAATCACCTTTAAAGTTGTCTAAATGAAGTTATTAGCATTACTAATAACTAATTAAAAATTAAGTTTTGATATATTTATGGTAGGATATTAACAAAATATCTTCATGGGACATGATCTTTATTTTATATCCCAATGTTTTTTGGCATAAAAAAAAAATTTATAATTTTAAATATACCCATATAGTTAAGACTGATTTTGTGGTCCAGGGTCACATAATCAGCGTCTCATTTTTTGGCTTTTATTTAACTGCCATTTCCCCATACCAGTCTATTATTGTAGTACAGTCTATTTACCTGCCCTTAAGTGGCACGTGAAAACAAAAAGAACAAGCAGTTCACTTCATTGTCTGTCGTGCATTCTATTCTTGTGGGCAGTTATTTACCGCAAAAAACTAATGCCAGTGTGGATAAAAATTAAGACTGTTAGCAAAAACTTTAGGTTATAATGTCAAAGACATAATAGAGACCTCATAGCTAGCTTCTTAATCAAATCTAAATTAAACCCTGTAATTATTAGCCTAATGACATGATTAAATCATATACAATTTATGATTAAAACACATGCTCCTTTAGAAATTCTAATATGCTGACTTGCTGCTTAAGATTATTATGAGCAATGTTGAAAACATTTTATAAAAAAATCTTTTGAATGGTAGTGTATACCTGTCTTTTAAATCAAGTATTAAAACTAAAACCCTCTTCCGAGAAATCATGGTTTAAATGTGAAACTCACACTTGTCAAATCAAATACCTCCTCATGTCTTTGTTTCCAATAGAGGTTAACAGGTTCAGAGAATTACTACCCGGTGTCTTTCTTTCATTTATAGCACTTCAGTGCCAACTGTTTTGTGTCTGACAGCAAAGTTCACATAGGTTGGAAAATCTTGTTGCAGGCAATGGATATCTCTGAATTAGTAGATTGTAGGTTATTTAATTTGAGAACGTTTCCTGCTATCTTGCTCTTTTTCAGTTTCTCATGTGAATTTCAGCACTTCTCCATAACAATTACATGAAATAAGATATAAACCCATTTAGACAATACTTGTTTGCTTTCTGAAATACCACCAGGTTTACCAAGAGTTCAAAACAAATGGGTGTGCGGAAATTTAAAGCATAGAATTGCATGAGGCTTACAATCATTTTAAAAGTACTACATGAAACTAAAACTTTTTGTTTTTTGCTTTGCTTGAAGGATGCAGCATGACAGTGATGAAAGTGATGAAGTGTGTGATGAAATGAAAGATCATCAAGATCAGAAAACATCAGGTAAAGCCTGTAAACCAAGAATTTCAGACTGGGTGGGTGGAAAATTCTTACATAATCTTACAAACTCTTTTTTTTTTTTTTTAGAACAAGTCAGACATGATTTAACTAAGATTAATAGTTCGTAGGCCTTTAATAACCCTGCAGGGTTAAAGTCTTAAATTACCCTTTCACAAGTTAAGGCCTTAAATTGGAGCAGAAGTGGCATAATATTTTTGTGTTTTCCAGTACAAATGTCATGCCTTAAAGAATGATACATTTACTTGAGACGCAGAATGAAAAGTCTTGTTTTTGAGAAACTGAACAAAATTAACTTTATGCTTTCTTTTTTATCATAAATTCATAAATTCACTTCATTCTGATATTTTTTTTTAAACAAGGCTTGTTTAATTTTGCATATACCTTGGTTAAAGAATTTCTAGACACTGGAAAATGACAAAAATACTGAGGAAGAACATACCATGTGTGCAGTGTGATCAGAAGGTACAGTCAAATTTTGGAAATAGCTCTAATTAACCTTTTTGTGTGTGTGTGTGTGTGTGTGTGTAAAGTTGTATTTTTAATTAGGCACAAATACCATATTGATATGTTACTCTCAATTTATGCCATAACATTTCTTTAACAAGTCTTATAAACTCTTTAGGAAGTCATAAATTTACCTTAATAAAACTTGCAGTATTAGGCAAAAGCTCTGTGTTTATTGATATTCTTTTACATTGTAAACTGAGATTTAAATGAATCCAAAATAACATGAAATGAGTTCCCTTTAACTGCTTTACATAGTCAGAACCCTTAGTTTACATTTCTATTCATTACAAGTAAGACAGTGTTTCACAAGAAGAATGCCATTAAAAGTGACAACCTTTTCAGTGTCTGACATTGACTGACATCTCTAATAAACGTTTGCCATTTTCAAGAACTATAGAAGAGAACAGAAAGCAATAGTTCCACTTAAAGATTTCATCTTGATGGTTTATAATTAAAGTGATCAGCAGTCTGAACCAGAATTTGCTATCAGCCAAGTGTAAGTTTACTGAGCAGTTCTCACCCTGATAGTAATTTATTTTTGTTATAAAGAGTGCACAGATTCTTTGCTGATAGTGATTTGCGCTTGAATGCGAGTGAATGGAATGCCTATCAGTAGACTGTGCATTTCACCCATGCATTTCAAAAAATGAACAAACATATTTGTCGTGGTCATTTTTGCTTTCATTTTGAGGACTCATATGATCAGGTGTGACAGTTTTGTCATGGAGACAGGGCACATAAACATATTTAACAATTTTTGATTGATTGATTGATTCATTGCACTGCAGTGTTGTGTTGACAACCTGAAGTTTCCAGTCACGCCATCAAGCTGCTTTGACAATTGTTCTGCAACCTCAGTGTATCATCATCACTGCAACCTGATGAACATCTGACCCCATCCTAATTACAACTTTCTTTGTGAGTGAACTGGCAGTTTCTATGGTTTGTGTTACTGTAAACACAATTTGTTGCATCAACTTAAAATAATTGGTTACCCTGCTGCCTTAAAGTTCACTCAACTCAAATAAGTTCATTCAAGTTGAAATGTTAAGTTGTACTACATGAAAACTAAGATATTTGAGTTGACTAAACTAAAAAATTGTTCGTTAAACTTAACAGCTGTGTTTGTTACTCGGCTGCCTTAAAATTTTAAGTTGAATCAACTCAACTATCCAAGTTGTCACTTAGTAAAACTTAACATTTCAACTTTAACTTTTTCGAGTTGACTGAACTTAAAATTTTAAGGCAACCAGGTAACACATTTTTTTAAATGGACTCAAAAAAGTTATATATATATATATATATATATATATATATTTTTTTTTTTTTATTTGCTTGATTGTCGTGAACAGATTGACAATTTGATTCACCTTTGAACATTTGAGATTTTATGGATCGATCATCAATCTCATAGATATTTTCATTATTATTTTAAAAATATATTTACACTACCAGTCAAAAGTTTTTGAACAGTAAGATTTGTAATGTTTTTTAGTATGTTTTTTGTAATGTCTTTTCTTTCTTCTAATTTTGAAATATTTTTACTATTTAAAAGAACTGTTTTCTATTTGAATATATTTTAAAATGTAATTTATTCATGTGATTTCAAAGCTGAATTTCAGCATCATTACTCCAGTCTCCAGTGTCACATGATCCTTCAGAAATCATTCTAATATGCTGATTTGCTGTTCAATAAACATTTTTTTTATTATTATTATCAATATTTAAAACAGTTGAGTAAAATGTTTTCATGATTCTTTGATAAATAGAAAGATCCAAAGATCAACATTTATCATCTAAAGTGATGATAAAGACATTTAATGCCATTCTTCTAAACGATTCATCAAAGAAAACTGAAAGAATTCTACTGTTTTCAACACAATAATAGTAATAATAATAATAAAGGTTTTTGAGCAGCAAATCAGAATATTAGAACAATTTGGATTTATCAAAGGAATAAATTACATTTTAAAATATATTTAAATAGAAATCTATTATTTTAAATAGTAAAAGTTAAAATATTTTCAAATTGTACTGTTTTTGTTTACTTTGGATCAAATAAATGCAGGTTTGATGATCAGAAGAGACTTCTTTAAAAAACATTCAAAAACTTACAGTTTGGCTAGTATTTTGTGTATTTATTTTTGTGTATTTTATTTTATATTTTATTTTATTTTGACTCCAGAAATATCACTACAACAAATGACTGCCATTTCACTCAGCCTAGCTTTTTATACAAATCATGCTATATGTTGAATATTTTAATGATTATTTTATTTACTGAGCCCATTTGGCATTGATTTTGATTTCATTTGATTAGCGTGAAAGCATTTCTTATGCATTCTAATTCTAGAATGCAATTATATAATGCATGCTTTTCTAATGTTGCTTGCATTTTCAGAAAAGTTATTTAGTGAATAAACACACTAAAACAACAGCTTGTTTAATTATGCATGTCTGGATATGCATTATCTGAACTCTTTTTAAAGGTGACATCATGAAAATCTGACTTTTTCCATGTTTAAGTGCTATAATCGGGTTCCTAATGTATCTACCAACCGAGAAAATGTGAAAAACTTCATTTTGGTAAGCTTTTTTCTACAAGCATGTGAAAAAAACAAGCATGTCAGATTTTGCTTCCCCTGTGACATAGACAGGGGATCTTAATATATTATTACCGGCTCTTTATCTACATGTTTCCACCCACGACATTGTCATTTAGTTTTCACAAGTGACAATAGTGTACCAGTTTTAAAGCCATGGCAAAAGTTTGAGCAAAGCATGCTAACTGTTCTGTTGAGATAGACAAGCACAGAACACTCTTTAGTGTCCCAGCCTCAGATGAGATAAGACAGCAGGGGATTTATTGATTTATTTTCTGTATATTACACTGCCACCACACAGATCTAATATAAACATGCTATTTTTTTTCCTTAGGTGTTTATCTTCACAGATATAACTGATTGTTTTTGTAACTTGTGTGTTTTTAACATAAACGTGTGTGTTTTTGACAGTTTAAGCGCAATAAGACATGAAAGAGAACCTAGTTTTGTACTCACATGCTGTTGAGTCTACTTTTACTCAAAATAGGCATTTTCAAAATGATATAAGAAATCATCTGTGGGGGGCTTATATTACATATTGTAAAAAGGGCCATAATAGGTCACTTTTAAATCAATCTGCCACTCAATTTATTTTCTTTACAGATTTTATTGTCAGTCTGAAGGTTGCAACACAAAGTTACACAGTAATTGACCAAGACAGTGACAGTTATGAAAAATAACCCTAACAACCATTTATGGATTATAATACAATATTTAAAAGAAACAGAAAAAGCCAGAATCTTCTCTGAGAAAGAAAAGAGGACACATTTTTGAAGTCTGTGAAAAGATCCATTAAATGTCATCTGACTTAAGAGGCTGATATTTGACGTTGGATCTCTTGGTTCTGTAGATGAGAACACCACACACCATGCCAACAGCCGCAAGGAGACATCCAGCAATGAAAGCTAGATTCAGGTTCAAAACCGTGGAGGACACTGTGGAAAACACACAAAGGTGTTGGTTAATACATCATGGGTATTGAAATAACAAGACGTTTCTTAATGCACCTTTAAAATAGCCTCACATTCTATTGAAACAATCTTATATGTTGACTTATTTTCTGAGGGTTTACCTTCAGGCTCTATGCTCCTCTTCAGCCGCAGAGGCCCCTGGGAGACTAAATGACTGCCGGTCTGGATAGGAGCCTCTCTTCTGTGGTGGTGGTGGGATGGTGGAGCGATCGTGGTGTCAATGCATCCCTGAGAGCAGCGGGTGCTGGGATTGTTCGCCTCGCACAGAATCACAGAGCAGCTGATGAACACCTAGGGTGAAAGAGAGTGTTGATGTCATGGCTGTCTGGAATACTTGATCCTGACTGGTTAGTAGCAGCATTATGTTTTTGTACAGTATGCTCACTACTAAACTGCTTTTGTCATAATTCAAACAATCAATTTTTACCTGGTCATGCATTCCGATAAACTGGAAGGCTTGCATCCCAAAGCGGACCATTGGCTGATGGCTTGTGTAGAACTCAACGGTTTCATCCAAGATGCACCTGAAGAACAAAAAGTAATTGATGAAGATGTGGTATGTTCAATCTAAGAGATTCATTCTGAATTCATTGTGCTAATGCGTTCTTACCCATTTTGGATGATTGTGTAGGATGTTTGGGTGCTGGCGTCATTATATGGTGTCGCCACACAGGATTCGACGAAAAGCTCGGTGTTGTTGATTGTAGACTGGGATTCAATCTGCAGGTAAATCATCTCCCCAAGCTCATACTCCGCTGGATATGCGATCACATCTATTTCTGTGATGTAGTTTGCTGTTTTGAAGAGGCCGAATCTATAGGTAAGGGTACCAAAGCCTTTCTCTGTGATGGTGGTTATGTGTCGCCGTGCGGTGAACTCCAGTGAGATGTTGTTTTTCTTCTCGTAACGACAGGAGAATGCGATCTCCACCTCGTGCTTTCTGGTAATGATGCTGCTTGGGTCATCAGTTGAGAAAATTTCATTCTTGAAAATGATGTACTCTTCATCCTCCTGTAGAAGGAAATGGAGTATGATTGGTTTTAATTGTGCATAATAAACCCCAAAATTAAACTTTTGTTCCATACAACAAAAGTGGATGGTACTTATTAGCAAGAAAAAGACCACAAAAGTCATATGGACCATACGTGATGCTCTTATGGTGCTTTTTTCTTTTATTGTTTGGAAAAGTGAAGTTCTGCCTTTTATTTTTCATGGAAGAAACTAAATTTGTTTCAAAAGGACATGAGGATGTACTGTAGGATGGCGTTTTAGTTCTTAAAAAAAATCTAAAATTACAAGATTAAAGTCGAAATAGTTAAAGAATAAAGTTGAAATAGTTTGAGAATAAAGTCAAAATAGTTTGAGAGTAAAGTTGAAAAATTCTCAGAATAAAGTCGAAATTACGAGTATAAAGTCGAAATAACAGGAATAAAGTTGAAATATTAAGAGAAAAAATAAAAATAGTTTTGATAATAAAGTCGAAATTACGAGAATAAAGTCGAAATAGTTCGAGAATAAAGTCAAAATATTTTGATAATAAAGTCGAAATAACGAGAATAAAGTCGAAATATTACGAGAATAAAGTCAACATATTATGAGAATGAAGTCGAAATATTTAGAGAATAAAGTTGAAATAGTTTGAGAATGAAATCTAGAATAAAATCAATATTTTGAGAATAAAGTAAAAATATTACGAGAATAAAGTCGAAATAACAGGAATAAAGTCGAAATTATGAGAATAAAGTCAAAATATTTTGATAATAAAGTCTAAATAACGAGAATAAAGTCGAAATATTATGAAAATAAAGTAAAAATATTTTGAGAATAAAGTCAAAATTACGAGAATAAAGTTGAAATAGGTTATACTCTTAAAATATTATACAACTTTAATTGCTACGATTTAATTCTGGTAATTTCGACTTTATTCTTAAAACATTTTGACTTCATTCTCTAAACATTTTGACTTTATTCTCAAAACATATTAACTTTATTCTCAAATTGTTACGACTTTTATCTCGTAATTTTAGATTTTTTTAATATTTTTTAACGTGCCACTAAAACGCCATCTTAAGGATGAGTAATTGATGACAAACATTGTTTTTTGTTAATTTCTGCCTTTTTCTGAGCCTATGAAAAAAGTTGTACCTCAATCATGGTGCCACAAGCATTGAGGGAGAAGTTTGCCAACACATGAGTGCCGTTTGAGTCCAAAGTGCAGGCAGGATCGTTGAGTCGCAGATAGTCCTTGTGGAGCCCGACGGAGTGCTGCTGCTCAATTTCGACGACCATGTTTGTTGCAGAGCAAATCACATGTGCATCCACTGTAAATATAATTAGTCATTAGAATTGATTAGCAAAATTAGGCTTTGTTTATGCTGGCAAAACATAGTTGCCCAAGTAAAAGTGAATTGCTTACCAGTCTGGCGTCCAACGGTGATAATGACACATCTCATTTCAGACTGATAAACGCTGCTTCTGTAAACCAGAAATGAATGGATTTATGAAATTCAGTCCACCTGAAAGGTTGCTAGCTGCTAGATTTTGCACATGATTATGATAGTTTACCCACCCGCTCACACTCTCAGCAATGAAACACACAGGGAAATGATCTCCGAGGTCATTCCTCGTTGGTGTCCATCTGATGGCGAACTCTCCAGTGCTTAAAGCATGCTTAGTTATGTTCAGAGGACCACTGATAATGACATCAGTAACCCTGATAATGAAAAATAAACACGTTATGCATCCATCTAATAATTTAAATAACCTGATGCATTGATTGCGTTCACACGATTCCTTACGTCGCATAAGCTGCTACAGCCTTAACCCGGATTTCCACCTCACGGAGTGGCGTAGCTTGGATTTCATCTCCATTGCGTGGAGTTGGTGACACAAAGTGAGGTATGTAATGGCCCTCGGTGCAGGAAGGAGCAGCTGAATCGACTGCAATGATAAGACACAATTTAGGCACGCTGATACTACTAATATGATGCTCTTGTGTTCTTGTTTAGTTGATCTTTGAGAAAGCCTTACTGAGAAAACTGAATTGCAGAGGGAGCTTGCTGAAAGGTTCATAAGAACGCTGATGGGACGCCACAGAAGTTGTGTACAATTGAGGTGGCTGTGTTGGTGTGGTGGTTGCGGTGGTCTGCAGCCACCACCACCATTGAGCCTGTGTAGGTGGAGCAGCGGTTGTGTATTGCTGTTGCCACCACCATGCTGGAGTTGTAGGTGCAATGGTGCTCGACTGTTGCTGATGCCACCACCACCACCATGGTGAAGGAGATGTAGTTTGTTGCCACCATGGAACAGTTGTAGAACTTTGGTAATACCAGGGGTAAGCTGTCGCACCGACTGACCTTCGGTGTCTTCCACCATTTAGAGCGCATCTGTAAGAGCTGGAGCCATCAGTGTAGGCCAGAGTGGTATGTTTCCTTGGGAAGTCCTCCACAATCAGCTCAAATCCGTAGACACCTGTTGTGGAGGCATAGCTGTAGTCCAGTGTGCAGGCAAGCTAATGAAGAATCAAGACGTTCATATTAGTGGATGCTCATTTTGCTTTATTTCCAAACCATTCAAGGGATAGTTCACCCAAAAATGTAAATTCTCGCCCACTGGAAGAAAAACGTGGATAGCTCCTTGTCTTCTATCTTTCGACTGTACGCCCACAGTGTGAAGGTAAGATCGTATGAATTTATGAATGAACCACTCGGTTTAACCTCTTCCCAGTCTACTGACATTTGTTATGACATCAGCTATGAATATTAGGCTACAATGCACATGATAACTGCTCATACTTATCTTTACCTTAACTTTAGTTTGTCAAAATATTGCGCCCTTTCCTGCTCACTAAGTTCTTCTCTATATGCTTTAGTAGCTTCCACATGTTTTTTTCCATGGTTAAGACAACATAAATTAGCAGTACAACAAAATCAGTAGTACATTAAACATGCAGTCTGTTGTTTCCATCTGAGTATCACCAGTATGGCCATGCATCTGGATAACAGACCAAATCGTAACGCAAACCCTCTATGGCGCTACGTCAAAACTGTTCAAATACAAAATTCTAAAGATGTTTGTGCACTTGTTTCTCTTAATGCAAAAGGTCTATAATGAGCTCAAGACTGTATTTCTATGAATGCAGCATGGCGAACAATTGATGGTTTAGCACAACGATCACTGTTTTAATGCTGTATTTTTATTACCTGACTGCCGACCCTGCCTGGCTGGCTGGTCATGGCTGGTCAGCAGGCTGGTTTTAGAGGGGTTTTGGCTACTTTCCACCAGCTAAAACCAGCCTGACCAGCCTGGGAGACCAGCTAAAACCAGCTACTTCCATCTTAAACCAGCTAAAACTAACCAACCATCCTAGCCTGGTTTTAGCAGTTTTTTTCAGGAGGGGAGCAAGTGGAGGTAAACAACCGCACTCTCTCAGATGTTGCGCTTGTATGTCCGATGCATTCTAGTGATTTTTTTTCATTTTAAACAGTTCCTTTCTTTCATTTGTAGCTAAATGGCATCCAAAAAGCTCTCCTTCTCTCATTTGTAGCGTTGGAAATCCTCAGATTGATTGTTTCGTTCCAACAGTTCTTGTAAATAAACACATTCCAAAAAGATTCAGCATTTTCTTATGTCCTAAAAGCATTTCATGTTTTTTTTCTCAGTATATCGTAGAATCATTAAAGCTTCTAAAAGGTAATATTCTGGAAAAAAATCTACATGTGTACTATATTTAAATAAAATTAAAGTTTTTCATTTAAAATTTAGTATAAATGTAGACTTTTTTTTTTTTTTTTGAATGAACAATCCTTGATTAGGACTTCATTCAAAGGCCACATTATTTTTTACCCCTCATTTCAGAAAATGTCTAACCCACAGATTTCTTACCTTCCCACTGCTTCATACTTATGAAAACATACCAGTATATATCAAATTATTCTGGCAATATTTTGTCTGTTTCTTACTTGATCTAGGTGGAAGCCACTTGGCTGGTCACATGTGGCACATTCAACATGCTGCTGAGCTCCATATCTACATCTGACCTGGTCACCATCTGGGTCATAGGCTATCAGGTGATATTTACGAGGACAGTTTTGGGGTACACTAATGGAAAAAAATATATATAGAGAGCATATTTTCATCATATTTTGTCATTTATAGGCTTATGTTTTAACATGCATTCTGATCAGTGATTAATCTTGTTAATAGGAAATAATGTTGAATATAAATAAGAGTTACCGTAGAAGTTGTAAAGTAGTGGTGACAGGTGACCGGTTGGGTTGATTAGTATCAGATCTAATGCCTAAATCTACATGTGTCTGGAGGAACCAATAATCAACGTTGTTGACTGTCGGCACCCAGCAGCATGAGTAGTCCCTGTGATACAATAATGTATTTTAGAATATTTTGAATGAATAATTTCATTATTGATTTAAAATTCAGTTACTCACTGCAGGTCAAAGGGTGTGTTTCCATGGATGTTTCTTGTGACAACAGTTTCTGATTGACACCAGTTATTGTAATAAGCACTTCTGCCATTAGTGCTGCTATCGATTGCACCTTCTACACTGCTGGATTCATAGCCACAATCTCCAGAGGCACAGTGCCACCAGCTAGACACACACCAGTCATAGGTTCGCTTGAATCGAAACTCAACCTGTTGGTAGAACACAGGTAGAATTAGAATACTTGTTGGTAGAGTCTATTTTAATTTCTTTTTTATATTTAGGTGTTGTTTGATCAAAATTTGATGAAACTGTTTAAAATAATGTAATCATATTTATTGATGAAACGTATTTTTAATTCAACTTTGACATTAATTGGCCCAACAGAGACGTCTGAGATGATGAACGTTTTTTTTTTAATAAATAAATAAATTATATGATTGAATTGAAATGAATAATATATATATATATATATATATAAATATAAAAAAATAAAAAAATAAATAAATATATATATATATATATATATATATATATATATATATTATTCATTTCAATTCAATCATATAATTTATTTATTTATTTAAAAAAAAACGTTCATCATCTCAGACGTCTCTGTTGGGCCAATTAATGTCAAAGTTGAATTAAAAATACGTTTCATCAATAAATATGATTACATTATTTGAAACAGTTTCATCAAATTTTATAATATCACATTTCCTTCTCCATCTGTTTATTTCCATGATTGCTTCTCCACATCTTTTGACTTCAATGCAGCATTAGAGTTATTAATTATTTAATTCATTATTATGCTTATCTTACCCATGCTTTTTCCATGTAGGAGTATTTATATAGTTACATATATGTGTGGAGGACCAAAATATGTGTGAAATTTTTTTTCAGAAATTGTATTTTAGCTTATTGACCTGAAATAACCAACTATGACTATTTTTAAAAAATGTTCTTTTATACAGATATATGTTGCAGAGGACAAGTGTGGAATCTATTTATAAAAAATGATATAAAACACTTTCAAACAGACATTTCTAAAATACATTTAGAAAATTACAACAATTTTTATTAATTTGAGATATGAAAAAGTGTTATATAATGTGCACTTTTTAAATGCAAATAAGAAATAAATTCTCACCCTCATGCTCCCATCTGCATTGGTTCCTTTAGGGCTGAAGGTCACTGAGCCTCCATAATGGTGTCCTGCTGAAGCAATGGACACTAGAAACAGAAGATTCAACACTACAGCCAAGGACATCATGGTGCCTGAACCCCTGAGCTCACTTCACCTGTGGATCACAGCTGAGCACCTGCTTTTATACATCTCAGGTGAGCAGGAATTCAAGGATGGGTGCAAAAGCTTTTTTTGCGTGTGTGTGCGTGTGTGCATTGAATAACACACAAAAAATGAGAGGGCAGTTACTTGCTTCTTCTGAGAAGTCACATGGTACAAATCTGAAGCTAGTTATTGACTGGAACTTAACAAAGCACATACCTCTTCATTCATGTAAAATATGTGATTGTCATGAGTGTCCACTAGAGGCAAGATGCTGTGGAAAATTACTTCAATTATCTTCAATGCCAAATACAGTATATTATTTTTGAGTTAATAAACAAAAAAACTGACATCTCTGCATTATCAAGTAACATTTGAGTAGCTTGTTAAATATTTTTAGCTCTATTATTATTACTCCTACATAACAATGACCTGACATAAGATATAAATCTATTTAAACAATAGCTGTTTGCTTTCTCAAATACCACCTGCGCAGTGAAAGATCAAATCTCAAACAAACAAAGATCTGAAATGGATTTCTCAAGATGTCAGTCATTGAAGAATGCTTGCTGATACATTTATAAAAGTTAAAGGATAGAAGTGTATTAAACTCACAGTCATATATTAATACAGCTCTTTTGTGATGGATGTGTAAGTGATGAAACAGGAAAAGATTAAACAATGTAAATACAATCAGGTAAAACCTGTAATTTGAGAATTCCAGACCAGATATGTCAAAGAATCTTTCACTATCGATTACACAGAATTTGATCGAAGAGCTGCAGGTTTGAGGTACATGAAATGATAGTCATCTAGACCTGAAATAACCTGTTTCTACTGTAATTTAGAAATGAAACTTTAAGATCTGGATTTGACTGTCAAGTGCACACTAACATGTGCATTTAGATCTTTAGGGCAAAATTCTGAACTTGCTGCGAACATTTGTGAAATTGAAATTTGTAATTAGCTTTTTTTAAATTATTTTTTTAAATGCATTTTAATTTTTAGCCGATTATTTTTTTCAGCTTTATATTCAGTGTGGTAAAATATTTGGTATTTTATCACTTTTAGTGCTGTCAAGCGATTAATCGCGATTAATTGCATCCAAAATAAAAGTTTTTGTTTAGGTGGATTAAATATATTTGTGTGTACTGTGTGTATACACACATACACATACTGTATATATTTAGAAAGTATTTACATATATGTACATATATATAAATATATTTAATACTTAAACACAACATATTCTTCCTAAATATATACATGCATGTGTGTCTTTATATATGCATAATAAATATACACAGTACAAACACATATATTATGTAAACAAAAACTTTTATTTTGGATGCGATTAATCGCGATTAATCATTTGACAGTACTAAAATATACACATGTAAATAATTTCAAAACATATGCTTTATGTGTGTGTATTTATATATACATAATAAATATACACAACACACACACACACACACACACACACACACACACACACACACATATATATATTGTACATATACAAAAAGGTTTTATTAACTTTTGGATGCGATAAAACAACAATTTATAACAATAGTTGAAATTCTGGCTATATGGGACATCCCAAATCCTTCAAATCTAAATTGAATTACATTTAATTACACAGATCTTGCGGGAAATGTAAAAATGAAAGAATTTCTGTGTTCTTAGCAAAATGCCAAGCTGTAGTTTTGAATACATGCTATTCAGGTTATCGTCTGAGATGTAAATTCATAAGATCGGATGAATGCCGTAAGATGACTAATTATGACAAATGCTTGTTCTTTGTCCTACCCAACCGTTGAAACAATAAATGTATTGTGTTTTGTTATTTTTACTTTAGTTTCACTTCAGTTCATTACCTGCAGGCACAGTGTTGTCATTTTTATTTATTTATTTGCATTCAATCTCCATTTTTTAGCGAAATTTACGTAGTTATAATGTTAATTTATTTATCGTTAATAAATATTAATTCAATATCAGAACTGTACATCTGCATATGTAGAATTTAGTATTAACCAACATTTATAAATGCTGTAAAAGTATTGTTCATTGTTAGTTTATGTTACCTAACGCATTACCTTATGTCAACAAATCAAACCTGATTCAAGTCTTTTCAATGTATTTTGATTGACTTAATAATAATATATTCAATTTCTATAGCTTGGGCCAAGCCTTTTATATGACAATAGAGTTACAGCAATATAAATCAGGAAGATAATTGTACTGATTGTTACTTTCTCTGTTCTCAAGCATCAGATATCATGTTCACAGTCTGTTACAGTTCATTTGCTGACCATCAGAAGAGTAAAATGTCTCAAATGTTTCAGCATAGAGCACTTTGGAGGAAGAACCGGTTGTGTTTAAATTATTCATTGTTCACACAAGTTTGTTCACTGCAAAAAATGCTTTTCTTACTTAGATTTTTTGTCTTGTTTCCAGCCAAAATATTAAAAAATTCTTAAATCAAGAATGAATTTGACAAGTAAAAATTATTGTCTTGCTTTCAGAAAAATGAAGTCAGAATTAAGTGGGTTTTTGCTTAGAACAAGCAAAACAATCTGCCAATGGGGTAAGTAAAATAATCTTATAAATAATCTTATTTCAAGCCGAAAACAAGATTATTTTACTTACCCCATTGGCAGATTATTTTGCTTGCTTCAAGCAAAAACTCACTTAATTTTGACGTATTTTTTCTGAAAACAAGACATTTTTGCTTATCTAGAAAACCCTTCTTGATTTAAGAATTTTTAGATATTTTGGCTGGAAACAAGACAAAAAATCTAAGTAAGAAAAACATTTTTTGCAGTGTTGAAAGTTGTACATATTGAAAGTTTGTGCTGAAAAGAATGAAGGCAGTTAATTAACCAGTGAAAAGCTAGTTAAACTAGATATCTTGTGGTGTGTGAATAATGCTCAAATACTGTACACAGATGCAGTATTTAATAAATTCAACCCTCCACATTTGCCTAAGGCACTTACTGTATTCATGTGTAAAACTAGACAAGCAGAACAGTTTTAATTTAATTTCCAATTTACTTTTCTTTCAGTCATTTCTACTTTATTTGATTTAAGTATATATATATATATATATATATATATATATATATATAGAAAAAAAGACACAACAATACATTTTATGTCTTATTCCGTGGATTTTTCCCGTTTCACTCCACTTGTGTTTGTCTGCCACCACAATGTGTATGCAGCTACAAGGGATATAACTGTAAAATTTACTCCAAATTGGTCTATAGCTAACAAATCATTGGAAAGTTGGTCAGGATAGGTGGCTGTAGCAAACGCATGATGCAGAGAATATGACAGAAATGGTCTCTAATAAATCCAACCAGAACACCCACAGGATAACAGGAATAATAGTAATGTACAAAAATGTAAAATACCAATAAACGACGAACATCAGGGTTTAAATATACATGGGTGAACAAGGAAATTAAATGAACAACAGTTCATGCTAACACTAGGTCAACCGTGACAAAAGTGTTACTCAAATACCAGTGCATAAAAGTTGTGCTAAGCTGTTTGATTAATTTGTTCTCGCTAGTAGGACTCAAAATGAAAACAAAGCCGTTTTGGTTCTCATTCAGGCTGGAGAAATAAATTGGTAACCACTGTAGTTCGACAGGTTTGTTTTCTGTTACCTGATACGTATCAGATTTCTTTATCTCAGATGAGTGCTGTTGATGTTTTGCAAAAGGGTGTGTGCTACATAGCAACTCTTTTAGCTTCTCTTTCATTTACACTGTTCCAGTAGTCTTGATGGATGACATTGATCATGTGTGCTTCTAAAATAAAACACACATGATCAATGTCATCCATCAAGATGTGAAAAAACAAACAAACTGAAACTGGAAAATAAGGTCAGAAAAGATTGAACGCATCTTTTTTGCACTTGTGTCACGATTTGGTATTCATATATAAACAGCAGCATTGAGCGTTGTCCTGCTAAAATATTTATGCTGTCTAAATCATGGGAAAAACATGTGGAAGCTGCTAAATCATATAAAGAAGGACTTAGTAAGCTAACTAAAATTAATAGGTGGTAAAGATACTTACAAGTAGTATTAATTAAGATATTAGCCTAATATTTGAATTACCTGACTGGAAACGATAAGAACAAACACAAATGTTGTCAAGATTCTTGCTCTGGAAATCCTGGTTCAGTTTGGCCAACCACAAATGCCTTTTGTTCCTCAGACAGTTTTTTGCACTCTTCTCCTTGATTTGTTATCACTTTTATCTTTAGTACTCCAAATGTTTTTCCCAGTCTGACCGATTAGTACGGCCCAAAACATGACAATAATTGATCATTTTCAGTAGCAATAATCAGCAATAATAATCCGTTTCATTCGGTTCAGTGGCATTGTTTACATTGTAGAATTTCCTACTGCCCATTTCTGAAGTTGGAGTTTGTCACATTAAAGTACTTTGCTGTCAAAACAGAAATCAAGAAGGACTGGGTTCCTTTTTGCCTATTAATTGGGTAAATCTTATTGAACCCAAAATGTATGGGAAATGTTTAGTCAGTATCCAACAGATTTTTAGTCAAATGTAGCATCTCATTCATTTGTAACAATATCCACCTTGTTCTTCGGTTCATTATTTATCTATCTATAACTATAGTTAAATAATGTGAAGAATAACAATGTGCAGTAAATGGTAAAACTGTTTGCACTTCAAACCAGTTTGTTCATATTTAAGATAATACATTAAAATAATATGATAAGAGACACCAATTTGGAATATCAAGCAGCAAAACGAGCCATTTTGTACAGCTAAAAAATAAAAAACGGCCACGCCTGCTCTTACAGGAAAAGTAAAGTGGATAACACACCATATATATCATAACAGAACAGGCAACACAGCTTCTCATCCAGGTCTTTGTCATTTTTAGACTGTGTAAATATGTACAAAATCAGATCTCTGCAAATGATTCAGAATGCAGCAGCACGTCTTGTTTTCAATGAGTCCACGAGAGCTAATGTCACACCGTTTCTTATCTCTCTGCACTGGCAAGTTCAAAACGCTGGAACAGCAACGGGATCCACGCATCAATTTAAGAAACAATTAAAAATGTATCTCTAGTGTGAGCATCTAACTGCACCCTTTTTAAAAAAAATTCTGTGCTCTAGTTATCCCTTAATCCTTTCCTGTCCTAGCTGTTACTATTTTGAACAAAGACTTGAAACCTTGTATAACTGGCCTATGATGAATCGCTTGTTGAATTCCTCCACTGTAAGTCACTTTGGGTTTGTCACATTGCGTAGAACCAAGGAGAACGCATGAGGCGCAACTTCAAACAAACAGTCTTTTAATTAACAAGACCGCAGGAGAATACATAAGAGAACGGATGAAGACATTTAAGACCGGACAGAGAACCAAGGCACAAACAGGAACTAATATGCACATGATAATTACAAGGGCAGGTGAACTGAATCAAACTAAACGAGAACAGGAAAATGACCAAATAAGGAAAAACTGTCTAAACACGTGACAGGGTTAAAGCGTCCGCCTGAAATGAATAAATGATTTAGTACTGACCTGAATAAGATATTTCACATAACAGATGT
Source organism: Cirrhinus molitorella (assembly GCA_033026305.1). Classification (NCBI taxonomy): domain Eukaryota; kingdom Metazoa; phylum Chordata; class Actinopteri; order Cypriniformes; family Cyprinidae; genus Cirrhinus; species Cirrhinus molitorella. The sequence continues at coordinate 5,908,410 of CM065127.1, read as the reverse complement.
TTACATATAGTCCACAAGAGAAAATAATAGTTACGTTTATAAAAATGACCCTGTTTAAAAGTTTAATAACTGTTGTTACCTGAATGACCCACAGCTTTGTTTTGTTTAGTCATAGTTGTTCACGAGTCCCTTGTTTGTCCTGAACAGTTAAACTGCCTGCTGTTCTTCAGAAAAATCCTTCAGGTCCCACAAATTCTGTGTTTTTTTAGCATTTTTGTGTATTTGAACCCTTTCCAACAATGACTGTATGATATTGAGATCCATCTTTTCACACTGAGGACAACTGAGGGACTCTTGCAACTATTACAGAAGGTTCAAACACTCACTGATGCTCCAGAAGGAAACACAATGCATTAGGAGGGGGTGAAAACTTCTGAACAGAATGGATTTGTGTAGATTTTTCTTATTTTGCCTAACTATCATAATTTTCATGATATGATGAGGCTACAGAAGATAGTTACATGTTTTCCAGAAGACAGAATAAGTTACATTTACCTTGATCTTCAAATTCAAATAGTTTTTACCCCCGGCCCTTAATGCATCGCTTTTCCTTCTGAAGTATCAGTGAGCGTTTGAACCTTCTGTAATGGTTGCAGATGCGTCTCTCAGTTGCAGTTGCCCTCAGTAAAGATGCATCTCCAAATCATACAGTCATTGTTGGAAAGGGTTCAAATACACAAATGAATTTGTGGGACCTGAAGGATTTTTCTGAGGAACAGCAGGCAGTTTAACTAGCTCATTCAGGTAACAACACAGTATTAAGAATCAAGTGTATGTAAACTTTTGAACGGGGTAATTTTTATAAATTCAACTATTATTTTCTCTTACAAACTATATGTAAACATCTTTTATGTGAAATATCTTATTCAGGTCAGTACTAAATAAAAAATAACATGCATTTTGTATGATCCCTCTTTTTTTCTAGAATAATTAACATTTAGCTGATTCTGAAAGGGGGATGTGTGTGTATATACACACACACACACACACACATATATATTATAGAATTGAACAGTCACATTTAGATTTGTCAAATAACAAAAGGATCTTTGAGTGGTCATTGGGAGCATTTTATATATAAATAATTTTGTGTACCGTTTAGCTGCATCATACATGACGTATATTTAATTTGACTTAGTATTTTTTCTTTGTAGTAAGCTATTGTGTGTTTTTCTTTAAAAGGCAGATCACAATATAAGCATTGTTCACTCCTTTATATATTTGGTAGTCAAACTCATGCTCACAATGTTTAACAGCCAAAGGTCTCTCAACCGTAAAACAAAGAAAATACGACCCAATTGTACGTTTTTGAATCGACCAAATACGATCCATTCTTACGTTTTAAAGTTAAGCGCCCTCTAGCGGTCGTAAAAATAATGACAGCGTCGCGTTGGATCTGACGTCATCGAATGACGTATGAGTTTTTATACGATTTCAGGGTAATTTAAACGTGTTTTACTAGGTGTAATTCGTATATATGACCACACCTAACCCTACCCTAAACCTACCCCTTACAGAAATAGTGCAAAATCATGATTTCTAGTGCATATTTAAAAAAAAAAAACATACAATGAAAACATATGCGTTCCCTGGAATCGAACCTGTGTTCATATGATTATACCACTCCGCAGTGCAACGCGCTACTAATTGACCTACACATAATGCTAAGGTTGAGTTAGATACCTGTTACTGATAAGGGAGCAAATGTTGAATACGCTTTACAGAGACGTATTTGAGGATTTGTGAAAACGACTTTAGTCGGTCGTATAAATTGGAGGACATGTTGTTATTTTGGCATGTTTGACATTACAATTGTCTGTATGTATAACCTTTCCTGGAGACCTTTTCACTTTCATTTTAATGAGTTGATGATTGATTTGCAAGTCTGGTTTTGTGAGACTAGATATTGTCTCATTGCTTGCCTGTATTATTATACAGTAGTATAATATACAGTAGTCACATAATAATATCTCAAAATGTACAGTGCGTATTTGCTCTAAAAGGTGAATAAGAATAACATAGTTTGAACAAAACAACTGTAGCCACGATGAATCACAATTTTTAATGCAGAAAGTAAAATACAGCAACACTGAAAATTACCAACATAATGCATAGAAATGAAAAGTGTATTTACCAACATTTAAAATTGCAAAACATTTGAATATATGAAAAAAAGCTTATAGAGACATCTGTGCAGTTTTTTTAGTAATGACACAAATTAACTGGTTGTAAACTGATTCACTGAAGCAGCTTGAACTGATTCACAGAAATGAATCAAACTTATCAACTCTGGTAGCAGTTTTGCTACTGAAGTTTAAATGCATCAATGACACTTTAAATCATGTAGAGAGAATGAGTGAGAGATTTAAATAATAACAGAATTTGTCATTTAATAGGTGAACTAGGCCTTTAAAAACATCACAAAATCCCACTAAGAACAACTTAGCAAGCGCCACAACTCTTTCAATTGTCACTATTAACTAGTTGCTTATTAGCATGCATATTACTAGCATGTTGGCTGTTTATTAGTACTTGTAAAGCACATATCAATGCCTTATTCTGCATAACCATATTTATGTTATATGTTATGTTACTATATTTAGATCTCTTAATCCTACTCATACCTAAACTTAATAATTATCTCACTTACTATAAATAAGCAGCAAATTAGTAGTTTATTGAGGCAAAAGGCTTAGTTAATAGTGAGAATTGTTCCCCAAACTAAAGTATGACCACTGATACATGCCCAATCTGTTTTAAACTCACATTGTTTTACTGAAAATCATTACAGAAGAAAGAAATACACACTCTGGCCAGAGATTCCCATTTTGAAAGCACACCAACAGTCTTGCTATTTCTCTCTTTTGACAGAAAAAAATAGAGCATTATGACATGATTAAAACTCGTTTGACGGCACAGGTTTGTATCTGATCCTTTGCCCTCTGGCTCTGTAGACGATCACTCCGCACACCATGGCTACTGCTGCCACGAAACACACAGCAACTACAATGAGGTTTAGATTCAGTCCCGGGCTTACGGTGACCTCTGAAATGTGAGTAAAGGTTGCATTGGTTAATACAACTTGCTTAGTATAGCATTATCTGTTACACAAGCTGCATGAACTTGAGATGTCTTACGTGATGCGCTCCTCTTCAGCCGCAGGGGCCCCTGGGAGATAAAGTGATTGCCGGTCTGGATGGGAGCCTCTCTTTTGCCATGGTGGTGGACCGGTGGAGCGACTGTGCTGTTGACGCAGCCCTGAGAGCAGCGGGTGTTGGGATTGTTCTCCTGGCATATGATGATTGAGCAGCTGATGAACACCTAGGGAAGGCAAGAGACAGTGACATGAGGCAGGGTTAAACAGAAATATTTCTATTTTATGTTACTTGTAGATGCACTGTATTCTAGTATAATAGAAGAAAATGTTGTTTTTGGAAGAGATTCACCCAAAGATGAAAATTCTGTCATTCATTACTTCCAAACCCATAAGACCTTCATTCATCATCGTAACACAAATTAAGATATTTTTGATGAAATCCGAGAGCTTCTGACTCTGCATAGACAGCGACGCAACTGACACGTTTAAGACCCAGAAAAGTAGTAAGAACATCAGTAAAATGGTTCAGAAGTAATGTTATGAAGCTATGAGAATAATTTTTGTATGCAAAGAAAGCAAAAATAACGACTGTTCAACAATTTCTTATCTTCTGTGTCAGTCTTCTGAGCCTTGAACGTTGTAGCGTTGCTGTCTGTGGAGGGTCAGAAAGCTTTCGAATTTCATCAAAAATATCTCTTTTTTCTCAGAATTGCGAATTGAGTTTATATGTTGCAATTGTGACTTCTTAGAATTGTTATATCTCGCAATTCTGACTTTATAACACGCAATTCTAAAAAAAAAGAAGTCAGAATTGCAATTTGTGAGAAAAGTCAAAATTGTTTTTATTGCAATTCTGATTTTATAACTTTTTTTTTAAATTATTATTTACCCTCGTACTTGCCCAGATCAACCAACCAAAAATATCAGGTCAGAAATATCTTTTAAGAAATTGATATTTTTGTTTGGCAAAGACACTTTATATTAATCAAAAGTTATGGTAAAGTTTTTGATTTAATTTTTAACGTTTTTACATTTTTATACAGCAAAGAATCCTGAAAATCCATGGTTTCCTTTTTTTTTTTTTTAAGCAGCAAAGCTGATTTCAGCAGTGATAACAATAAGAAATATCTCCTAAGCAGCAAATCAGAAATTCACAAATTAAAGTGTAGTTTTAATATATTTTGTGTATGTCTAATAAATGCCACTCTAACCTGGTCATAGAATTCAATGAATTTAAAGGCCTCCATTTCAAACTCAACATATGGTTGGTGGCTTGAGAAAAACTGAATCGTTTCATCCATATTGCATCTGAAATAAAGAAAAGCACTTAAAGAATTTGTGACACAAACTGATTAGACAAGTGTATCGTGTAACATTGGTGCAGGTAGAGAGTGTAAAATGATCAATAATGTTTATAGAATCTCACCCATTCTTAATGATGGGATAGGAGATTGGGTAATTGGGATTATCGTAAGGTGTAGCCACACACGACTCAAGGAAGATCTCAGTGTTTAGGACTGGAGTGACGGGCTCGATCTTCATGTAGATCTTATCGCCCACATTGTACTCAAGCGGGTAGGATTCTGGAGCCCTGCTGTTCTGGAAATTTTGGGAAGCATAAAACTCAAACTGATAGTTGAATGTGCCAAAAGCCTTTTCTGAGATGAGGATTGGTGGTCTGTGAGTGTCAAACTCAATTGTAACATTGCTCCTTTTCTGGTACTTGCACAGGATTTCAATTTCTAGCTTATTCTTCCTGGTTATAATGGTCCTGGGATCATCATATGTAATGATTTTATTCTTGAAGATAAGTTCATTATCGCTCTCCTATAAAGAAACAGTTGTAAAAGTTGTAAAATAGTTTAACTCTGGAATTCACAAGATCTGATTGTTAATGTTGATTAGAAAAACTGCTCACCTCAATCTGAGTGCCACAGTCGTTTAGAAGTGTGTTGGTGAACACGTGAGTGCTATTGGTGTAAACCCGACAAGACGGATTTATCAGTCTCAAATGGTCACCATGGAGGTTTTTGATGGAGGATCTCTCAATTGTCACTGACATTAAGTTTTGAGTGCAGGTTACCTGTGCCAAAGGTCCTGGAAATAACATTAGTAACATACAAATGTACATATTTCATCAGAGCAAGAAATTTGAACAACTGAACTAATCAAATGAACAAATGTGTAGAGCAAGATGAGTCAACAAAACTTGTGCTAGGATTTCCCAAAATGATAAATATTGGACATTTTGAATGTGTTTATTTGCTAAGGGCTAGTTTTGTCAGCCTTACAGATGATAAATATAATAGATAGATTCATTTCTGCATTATCATAATGAATTGAATTAAATTGTTAAACTGATTTACCCACCTTCAGCATCCACCTTTACAACAACGCACCTCATCTCAGATTGGTAAATATCAAATCTTAAAATAGAATGTTTTTTATCAACAATCATAATGTAATTTTAAAGTGATAAAAAATTAAAAGTATATTTACTTAGTAAACATACCCATATTGTCCTTCTGCGATGAAGCAAAATGGAAAGTGTTGACCCAAGTTTTCTGCAGTTGGTGTCCAGTTAATCACATACTCTCCAGTGGTGGTTTTGTACTTTGTGCTGTTCAGAGGTCCACTAATTATGACATCAATGATTCTAGATGACAAAAACATTGAGAAACTTTAATAGTGGACAACATTTTTTGTGCAGCTATCAAATTGGAAAAAAGAATGCAACTAAGGACTTTGGAGGAAAAAATATCAAAGACAGCACACAGAAAAGGCACAACCTCTTTGAACTCCTGCCCTAGTGTGCACTACAGAGCATGGCACACAAAACAACCAGAAGCAGTTTTTATTCTCCCCACAGACAATGGCTAAATTTGGAATAACATACAATTCTACTCCAGTTACTCTTACTGCTAGAAATAATATAAGTACTATGCATGGCAGAAATATGCTATTCCAAATTCAGTTTCAGTTCAAATTAAAGTATTTTCTTTTTTTTTATTAATACCTAGAAAAAGATGCGAAAGCCTTCACTCTGATTTCAAACTCTTGATTTACACGAGCCTGCAGGCGTTCTCCATGGTGTGGTGTTGGATGTAGGAACCGTGGTAGATATTCACCCTCAGTGCAAGATGGTGCTGGACCATCAACTGCAACATACGTACAGTATATATTTAAGCAAACATACAGCATTATTTGGAAGCATACTTTACAAAACCTCCAAACCTACCTTGCAGCGAAAACTGAAGAGGTATTATGCTCAGTGGTAAAGTTGTTGTTGTTGCTGTAGTGGTTGTTATTGGATATGTGGTTGTTGTTTGTATAGTAGTGGGTATTGTGGTTGTAGTAGGTTCTGGTGTGATTGTTGTTGTTATGGTTGTTGTAGGTGTAGTGGTTGTTGTTGGTAACATAGTGGTTGTTGTAGGTGTTGTTATGTCTGTTGTCGGTGTTGTGGTTGTTGTAGGTGTTGTTATGTCTATTGTGGGTGTTGTGGTTGTTGTAGGTGTTGTTATGTCTATTGAAGGTGTTGAGGATGTTGTTGTTGATGTTGGTGGTGGTGATGTAGTGGTTGTTGTAGGTGTTGTTATGTCTATTGTGGGTGTTGTAGGTGTTGTTATGTCTATTGTAGGTGTTGTGGTTGTTGTAGGTGTTGTTATGTCTATTGTGGGTATTGTGGTTGTTGTAGGTGTTGTTATGTCTATTGTAGGTGTTGTGGTTGTTGTAGGTGTTGTTATGTCTATTGTAGGTGTTGTGGTTGTTGTAGGTGTTGTTATGTCTATTGTGGGTGTTGTGGTTGTTGTAGGTGTTGTTATGTCTATTGTGGGTGTTGTGGTTGTTGTAGGTGTTGTTATGTCTATTGTGGGTGTTGTGGTTGTTGTAGGTGTTGTGGTTGTAGTTGGTGTTGTAGGTGTTATGTCTGTTGTCGGTGTTGTGGTTGTTGTAGGTGTTATGTCTATTGTCGGTGTTGTGGTTGTTGTAGGTGTTATGTCTATTGGCGGTGTCGTTGTGGTTGTTGATGGTGGTGTTGTTGTGGTTGTTGTAGGTGTTGTTGTGGTTGTAGTTGGTGTTGTTGTGGTTGTTGTAGGTGTTGTGGTTGTAGTTGGTGTCGTTGTGGTCGTTGTAGGTGTCGTGGTTGTAGTTGGTGTCGTTGTGGTTGTTGTAGGTGTTGTGGTTGTAGTTGGTGTTGTTGTTGTTGTTGTTGTTGTGGTTGTAGTTGGTGTTGTTGTGGTGGTTGTAGGTGTCGTTGTGGTTGTAGTTGGTGTCGTTGTGGTTGTTGTAGGTGTTGTTGTGGTGGTGGTTGTAGTTGGTGTCGTTGTGGTTGTAGTTGGTGTCGTTGTGGTTGTTGTAGGTGTCGTTGTGGTTGTTGTAGGTGTCGTTGTGGTTGTAGTTGGTGTCGTTGTGGTTGTTGTAGGTGTCGTTGTGGTTGTTGTAGGTGTCGTTGTGGTTGTAGTTGGTGTCGTTGTGGTTGTAGTTGGTGTCGTTGTGGTTGTTGTAGGTGTCGTTGTGGTTGTTGTAGGTGTCGTTGTGGTTGTAGTTGGTGTCGTTGTGGTTGTTGTAGGTGTCGTTGTGGTTGTTGTAGGTGTCGTTGTGGTTGTAGTTGGTGTCGTTGTGGTTGTAGTTGGTGTCGTTGTGGTTGTAGTTGTGGTTGTTGTAGGTGTCGTTGTGGTTGTTGTTGGTGTCGTTGTGGTTGTAGTTGGTGTCGTTGTGGTTGTTGTAGGTGTCGTTGTGGTTGTAGTTGGTGTTGTTGAGGTTGTAGTTGTTGTTATAGGAGTTGTTGAATGTGTTGTAGTGGTTGTTGATTGTGTTAGATGGGCGAGTGCTTGAGGTGGTATATTTGCATTTCCATTTCCATTATTAGCACGTCGGTTTCTGATTAAAATGTCTGGAGATCTTTCCTTTGAAGGTAGGTTGGTGTAGGACAGAGTAATCTTTTGAATGGGGAAGTCCTCCAGCACCAGCTCAAATGAATAAACTCCAGGGACCAGCGTGTGCGAATATGACAGAGAGCAGTTATGCTACGTTTAGAAGAAAATAAAAAAGTGTGAATGAACTGAAATATGAAGTAAAACACTTAGCATACTATTTTCTCACAGCAAAATGTTTTTTTTATATAGTGGGGGAAAAGGGCCCCCCACACTGTTTTTCCCAAAATAACCACAAGATGAAGTCAAGAAACATTTTTATTGTATCTATGGACTATGTTGACAAGAGTGATGTAGATCCATTAAGACCATTAAGATTACACTGGTGATGTACTGGAGAGAAAACAGATTTCACAGTAAATGATCTCATTTTCAGCAGTAACACAACTCAAACACGACTCAAGAATAAGAGATGAAATAGTTGCTCAAAGGTGTTTGTAACAAGGACTTCTGATCACGTTTTATTTACTTTACCTGATCCAACGTAAAACCAGCAGGTTGTTTGCAGATTCCACACTCCTGGTTTTGTCTGAGTCCAAATCTGCATCTGACATGGTCACCATCAGGATCAAAGGCTAAAAGCTTGTACCTCCTTGGACAGTTTTGAGGAACTCTACAACACAAAACAACATGTCAGCATGATTGTAGTGTCGAACTGCATGACTTTGTATGCACATCATGATTAAAAAATAGACAAGTAGACACTTCACTCTTAAAAATAAAGGTGCTTTAAAAGGTTCTTCACAGCGATGCCATAGAAGAACCATTTTTGGTTCCACAAAGAACCATTCAGTCAAAGGTTCTTTAAAGAACCACCTCTTTCTTACCTTTTTATAATCTGAAGAACCTTCTCTCACCACAAAGAACGTTTTGTGAAGCAGACAGGTTTTTCAATTGTTAAAGGTTCTTTATGGAACCATTTAAACAAAAAAGGTTCTTTTATGGCATTGTGAAGCACCTTAATTTTTAAGAGTGTATACACTTCTGTTAATGCTTAGAAAGAGTTGTCTTACCTAACAAATGGTAGGGTGGTGGTTATTGGCGATCGGTTGGGCTCTGAAGTGTCTGATCTCACTCCAAGGTCAATGTAAGTGAGAAGACTCCAGTCTCCAGTATTCGTGACTGTGTTGTAGATCCAGCAACAACCACTTTTGCTGTTGAAACATGGATAATTCATACTTACGTTTTGTTCAGATCTGTATTTTTGAATGATTGACTGCATTCTGTTCTTCTAAATATATATTTACTTACAGGAGCTGGAATGGGCTGTTGGTGGAAACCATCTTTGTTATCACTCCCTCAGAATGACACCAGTTGTCACCATTGGGACTCGAATCTACTTTACCAATCACAGTGCTTACATCATTTCCACAGTCTCCAGAGCTGCATGGCCAGTAATCATTATTATAACAGTAATGGTAGGTCATCTTGAAGCGAAGTTCCACCTGAAATAATCAGTGGTTTATAATTTGTGACCCTGGACCACAATCTTAAGTAGCATGGGTATATTTGTAGCGGTAGCCAAAAATAGATAGAATGTTCAATTTTTTCTTATATGCCAAAAATGATTAGGATATTAAGTATCATGTTCCATGAAGATATTTTGTACATTTCCTACCGTAAATATCTAAAAACTTAATTTCTGAGGAGTAATATACATTTCTAAGTGCTTAATTTGGACAACTTAAATGGCGAATTTCTGAAAAAAAATTTTTTTTTGCACCCTCAGATTACATTTTCAAATAGTTGTTAACTTTTAAATGATTTATAAATCTCAATTTCAAGAAATTTACCTTCATGAGTGGTTTTGTGGTCTAGGGTCACATATGACTAAAGTAAATTAATGTCAGCCACTGACACTGAACCATTGTTATAGGTGGAATTCCTATAGGTGGAATTCCTCAATACCCATAATCCTTAGCACTTTACAAAATTTAATTACTGTATGATTGTGTACATATGAGTACATGTGTTAGCTCTATTTATTTATTTAAAATAAGTTTGTGTTTAAAGAAGTTGTGTTTCATGATTAGCTTTCCTTAAAGTGTCTTCAACACATAAAATACTTTAGAAAACTGTGCACTTTCAAGGATGCTGTAACAAAGAGTCAGGACCAGTGGGATCCATTTGCAGCTTTATTGAAATCACAGACAGGTCAGACAGACAATGGGTCATCAGGGGCGACAGGAATATCAGAGATGAGACAGTACCGTTAACGTGGGACAGGCGAGATGTCAGGGCAGGCTGAAGACAACAAACAGAATGATAATCCGAGGCAGATAAAGTCCACAAGGCGGGCGGCAAGGGTTCGTGAGTCCAAATAACAGAAAGGGTCGGCAACAGGAAAGCAGTCCAGGTAATAACGCTCGGAATTGTTTGCATGGCAAGACAAGACTTCGCGAACAGCTTGGCGTAACAATGGTTTAAATAAGGGAGGCTAAATTGCTAACACCTGGTAGCAATCAGTCCCAGGCATGGGGTTATGGGAAATGAAGTCCGAATGGGAAGTTAAAACTCGGGTGACGGTTCCCTCTGGTGGCGATCGGAGGGAGCCACAGAGGCCTGATCTGTGACAGAGCCCCCCCCCTGCGAGCGGCTCCTGACGCGAGGACGAGTCTGTCGCCGGGGTCTTCCACGAGGTCTCGGGGCAGGTCTCTCAGGATGGGCAGCGTGAAAATCGGCCGTCAGACTGGGGTCCAAGATGTCCCCCGAGTTGACCCAGGAACGCTCCTCTGGACCATACCCCTCCCAGTCAACCAAGTATTGGAGTTGGTTACCCCGGCGACGAGAATCGAGGATCTCTTGGACTCGGTAGGCCTCAGCGCCGTCAATGATGATAGGAGGGGCTCTCTGGTCACCGGCCTCCTCCTGGACCTCCACTCCTCTCGGTCCACCAGCGGGCTTGAGCAAGGAAACATGAAAAGTGGGTGAGGTTCTATGAAGCGGCAACCCTTAGAGAATCTGTCCACAATGGTGAGAATGGTGGTGAAGCCATTGGACTGGGGGAGATCAGTTACAAAGTCTATAGCGATATGGGACCAGGGGCGTTGAGGAATGGGTAAGGGTTGTAGGAGGCCTGCTGGAGCATGTTTGGAGGATTTGGACATATTGCAGGGGGCGCAGTTACGGATGTGAGCGATGGTGTCGGCTTGGAGACTAGGCCACCAGAAACGGTTGGTGAGTAGTTGGGTGGTGGCATTGATGCCAGGGTGACCTGAACTGGGCGTGGAATGGACCTGTTGGATGAGGCGTTGGCGGAGAGTCTCGGCACGTAGGTGCAGTTAGGCGTGCTGCAGGAGCCGGTTCGTTGACTTGTGCCTCTGTTATCTCGGTCATGATGTCCCACAAGACAGGCGCAACGATGATGGGTGATGGGCTCAGGTGAGAGAGATGTGGTGGATGGTTCGGTCAGACGTGAGAGGGCGTCAGCTTTCGTGTTCTTAGATCCTGGTCGGTAGGTGACAGTAAAGTGGAAACGGGTGAAGAAAAGGGCCCATCTGGCCTGGCGATGGTTCAGGCGTTTAGCTGAGTGTAGGTATTCTAGGTTGCGATGATCAGTGATGACCGTGAATGGGTGTTTAGCCCCCTCAAGCCAATGTCTCCACTCTTCGAAGGCTGCTTTCATGGCGAGTAGCTCTCGGTTCCCTACGTCATAGTTCTGTTCGGCAGGGGACAATTTACGTGAGAAGTAGGCACAGGGGAGGAGTTTGGGTGGCGACCCCTGGCGTTGGGAGAGTATTGCCCCAATGCCGGTGCTGGAGGCGTCGATCTCTACAACGAATTCTAGATCTGGGTCAGGATGACGGAGAATGGGGGCTGTGGTGAACCTGTTCTTCAACAGTTCGAACGCTGCGAGGGCCTGATCAGTCCAGTTCAGTCGATAGTTGGCTTTCCTCACCATCGAGGTCAAGGGGCCTGCCACGGTACTGAAGTTCCTAATGAAGCGTCGGTAGAAGTTTGCAAAGCCCAAGAATCTCTGTAACTCCTTGAGGGTAGCGGGTCTGGGCCAGTTAACGACTGCCTGGACCTTCTTGTCGTCCATGGCCACTCCCCCGGAGCTGATGATGTAACCGAGGAATGAGACGGTGGTCTGATGGAACTCACACTTCTCTGCCTTGGCGTAGAGCTGGTACTGGATGAGTCTTTTGAGGACTTGTCGGACATGACCCACGTGGTCCTGGAGGCTGCTTGAATAGATTAAAATGTCGTCTATATAAACAATTACCCAACGATGGAGCATATCCCTGAAGACATCGTTGATGAAGGCCTGAAAGACCGATGGGCTGTTGGCAAGGCCGAAGGGCATAACGGAGTATTCATAGTGTCCAGAAGTCGTGGAGAAGGCCGTTTTCCACTCGTCCCCCTCTCTGATCCGGATCAAATTGTAAGCTGACCGCAGATCTAGCTTGGTGAAGAACCTGGCTGAGCGGAGTTGTTCCAGGGCTGCTGGTACCAGGGGCAGTGGGTAGCCAAACTTCACAGTGATGTCGTTGAGTGCTCGGTAGTCAATGCAGGGTCTTAGGCCACCATCCTTCTTCTTTACGAAGAAGAAGCCTGCAGAAACGGGTGATGTGGATGGACGGATGAAGCCCTTGGCGAGTTCCTCCTCGATGTAGGCCTGCATGGCTTCTGACTCGGGTTGTGACAGAGGAAATACCCGACCCTTGGGTGGAAGGGAGCCGGGAATGAGGTCGATGGCACAGTCACTAGCTCGGTGAGGAGGTAGCTGGGAGGCCTTGGCCTTGCTGAACGCCAGTGCGAGATCGAGGTATTCGTCTGGTAGGCCGGGGACCTGGAGAGAATCTTGTTCGTCTACTTTCGGAGGTGATTGCTTCGAAGGAGGACTAGGAGGGTTGGATAAACAGTTCATTTTGCAGAAATCTGACCATCGGGTGATCTCACGGGCACTCCAGGAGATGGTTGGGTTGTGTCTCTCCAGCCAGGGGAATCCCAGAATGATCGGGTTCTTGGGTGACTGCAAGACGAACAGGCGGATGGGTTCCGAATGCAGAGTTCCGATTCTGAGTTGCACCTCCTCGGTGACGAAGTTGATCCTCCCATCACCCAGCGGTCTCCCATCTATTGCTGCCACTGACAAGGAAGAATCACAGGGGACAAGAGGAATATTGTGGGTCTTGGTGAACTCAAAGTCAATGAAATTACTCGCTGCCCCCGAGTCAACCAAAGCTGACGTCTCAATTATCTCATTGTTAACCAATAGAGTCACGGTTACTTCTATACTGGTAGTAGAACATGAAATCTGACTCACCGTGTTGGATCTTGGGGCAGGTCGCGTGGGGCAGGAAAGCCTCAGATGACCAGGAAGGCCGCAGTACAAACAAAGATGCAGACGATGGCGTCGTTCACATTCCTCGGGGCTAAGGCGAGTGAATCCCACTTGCATGGGCTCGGGCGCGGTCGTTGGCGGCTGACTGGTTTGCGGTGAGCAACATCTACGAACGGGACGGCAAGTGCGCACAAGGTTGTCCAAAGTGATGGATAGCTGTATTAGCTGCTCGAGCGTGCATCCCTCATCTCGGCACGCGAGTTCAGACTGTAAGTCGGAATTTAGTCCTTTGCGGTAGAACAGCTTCAAGGGCTCGTCAGGCCATCCCGTTTGTGCAGCGAGGGTGCGAAATGTGAGAGCATATTCAGCCGCCGAATGATTTCTTTGCCTTACAGCAATCAGCTGGCCGCCTACATCCTTGCCCCCGTAAGGATGTTCAAAAACCTCCCTGAAGCATTGCAGAAAGTGTGTGTAGGTGGGAAACACAGAACGATCGCCGCTCCAAACTGCCGTGACCCAATCCAACGCTCTCCCGGTGAGTAACGAGCTCACAAAAGCAATGCGAGAAGTGTCTGTGGGATACAGAGATGGTTGTTGGTTAAGGAAGAGATTACATTGAAGGAGGAAACCCTTACAGTTAGCCGGAGAGCCATCGAATTTTTCCGGAAACGCCAATCGCGGGTTAGTTAGTGAAGCGGCAGCCGCGGGACTGGGCAGTGGTGGACTCGGACTGGACGCGAGAGCGGCCCCGCTCGTCGAGGGAAGTTGAAGTGACTGTAAAGCTTTCACCAGCTCCTCGGTAAGATGGGTTAGGCGAGCTAGCTGTTGCTGATGATGCGCTAGCACCGAAGCTTGGGCCGTGAGTTCATCTGAGAGCTGACTGTACGCTGCTGGATCGTCAGTTGGCGAAGTCTTCTGTAACAAAGAGTCAGGACCAGTGGGATCCATTTGCAGCTTTATTGAAATCACAGACAGGTCAGACAGACAATGGGTCATCAGGGGCGACAGGAATATCAGAGATGAGACAGTACCGTTAACGTGGGACAGGGGAGATGTCAGGGCAGGCTGAAGACAACAAACAGAATGATAATCCGAGGCAGATAAAGTCCACAAGGCGGGCGGCAAGGGTTCGTGAGTCCAAATAACAGAAAGGGTTGGCAACAGGAAAGCAGTCCAGGTAATAACGCTCGGAATTGTTTGCATGGCAAGACAAGACTTCGCGAACAGCTTGGCGTGAGCATGGTTTAAATAAGGGAGGCTAAATTGCTAACACCTGGTAGCAATCAGTCCCAGGCACGGGGTTATGGGAAATGAAGTCCGAATGGGAAGTTAAAACTCGGGTGACGGTTCCCTCTGGTGGCGATCGGAGGGAGCCACAGAGGCCTGATCTGTGACAGATGCACCTTAATACATAGGCAGAATAACATTGCACCCAATTCAAGACAGCAGTCCAAAACAGTTAATTAAAAAAAGTTAACTTCAGAAATTAACACATTTTTCTATGAAGTACGGTACATGACAAAACAGAGCAAACAAAGAGAAAGAGAAAGCTCTCTATATATAGGGCATACGAACAGAAAGACAAATGTTGTGCTGAAAGACACAATCTTTCATTAATGTGAGAGTATATATTTTAAGTTAACAACCAGTCTAACAGGTTGAGTTTACAATACCTAGACTAAAAAAACATACATAATGCCAAATGCATGAATGTATAAATGTGAAATGCAAATAAATGCATACATTTATAAATGTTATTTATTTTACAGTGCCTTATAATTCACCCCAACAAGGACTGACAACAAGGCTGCTACAATTACAGTTACAATTCTCGAGTTCTTACCTTGTACGATCCATCAGCGTTCCTTCTTGGATTGAAGGTCATTGAGCCTCCATAGAAGTGTGAGGCGGTTACTGTGGTGACCAGCAGAAGCTCAGCCAAGAGCAGAGAGGTAAGAGACATGTTGATCAGCGCTGATGTCTTCCCTCTTCTGCATCTGGAAACAGGTTTCTGTTTTGATGTACCTGATGGAGGAAATGACAGTCATCTGGCCGGATTTCTAGAAAAGGAAAACACAGATCAGTCATCTTAGTTTTAATTACTGCTGAAGAATGAGTTCCTCGAATAACTTCTTTTTGTGTCTTTGTGGTTAGACACACAACTGTGACCACAAGTTTTTTAATTAAAACTTAAATATGTTATATAGCATATACAGTTATGCACCTACATATCTTGCTGGAAGGTATAAGCACATTTTATTTGTATTATTTGCGCATTGCATGTGTGAAAGAGAGTGACCACAAACTTGCATCTGACTCATTTGGTTTTGTTTTAAAGAGGCGTTGTCTTTGAGATTATTTTTTATTTCTGTTCTAAGAAAATCAGAAATAAGGCTTACTGGGAACACGTATGACACCCTAAAATGAAAATGAACCAGTTGAGCTAGATTTAAATTGCTACTTGTAACTGATGCTGAACTTCCTGTTACTTGATCCACAGATCATGTTTATGTTGTTTTGGACTGTGCTCATAATGTCAATCATCAGCATATAAAACATATTCAGATTTTAAACTGAATCAACATATCTGTATTGAGATATGGTTAAGATTAAAAAGGAATATGACACTTTGTATTTTAAAAATACAGTGGTGGCCAAAAAAAATTGTTAGAACACTGGTATTTTCACCAGCTAAAAAATGGTTTAAGTCATTATTTCTATCTTTTGTTGGTATGTTAGTAGGAAATATCAAAGTTTAGATTTCCAAACATTCATTTTCCCATTAACTGTGAGATTTTTGTTTGCACAAGAAGTCTGACGACAGCCAGTGCTCTACACAGAGATCTGATCTCATCATCGCCCAGTCTGTATGGAATGACATTAAGAAACACAACCAACTGAGACAAACTAAATCTAGAAGAACTGTGGCATTTCGCATTTCGAATCTTTCTACCATCCAGTCGGTTAATTATATTATTTTCTTTCAAAATGTTAATTAAAACGCTCGTTTCTGAATATGCCCAGTTTGATTTCACTGCCGCCGCCATTTTGTATTGTGACGACACACTCCCAGCACGTCCAAACTAGGCATGTGCAGAGGAACGATACCTCAATGTATTCGGATCAGACCGTTTACATGGTGAAAGGTTTTGTTTAATCGGTTCATGAAAAGGTTTATTCCACCCCTGTCAATCCGATTAAAATTTCAATCGGTTTGAGCGTTTTTGTTCCGAATGAGGTGTTTACATGGAGCATTTTCATTCAGATTGGACTTTTAAACTGATTATAATCGGAATACAATGCTCCATGTAAACGGGGCTATTGTCTCCAAGATGCTTCAAGAAACCTACCTGCAAAGCTACAGTACTTTTAAAAAGTGTTAGGCACTTGTGTAAAAATGCTGTAAAATGAGGATGCTGTCAAAAATAATGTCATAAATAGGTTGTCTTTATTAATTAACTTCTATTAACTAAATCAACATTTGGTGTGATCATAATTTGCGTTTGAAGCAGATTTTGCCTTAGGTGCACTTGCACATAGTTTTTCAGGTAGAGTCAGTCCCCTGAAGCATCTTGGAGATGTTGCCTCAGTTCTTCTGGATTTAGTCCATCTTAGTTTGTTCTGTTCTTCATGTCATTCCAGACAGACTGGATGAGGATGAGATCAGATCTCGTGCCGTGGGCAGATGTTTCGTGTTGGCGGTTGTAGGGTGAGTGGATATCTGGGGCTTAGCCAAGATGTCCTTCAAATAAAACGTTTAAAAGTTATATCAGTTAATTGGCTTAATTTTTTTTAAAGAACAAGTATAATTTAGGACACAGGGCTCTATAGACATACATTTTTAAGGAGCTCCTGCATGTATTTACACAGCATTTACAAATAATGCATAAATAATATGAGATGTTTTAATGTTTTAAATATAAAATTTAGAACACAGATACATTAAATTATAGAAAAAACAGAATGACACTTTTAAATGTGAGACTAAAATTGCCAGTAGGTGGCAGTATGAATTGGTCAGTGAATAGATTTAAACACGTTCAAAAAACGCAAATTCATTCACTACTGAAACACAGCAGTGCAGAGAGGTACGACATGGCTTTGCTTTACTGAAAGCATTTGGGGTTTCAGCCCCCTTAGCCCACCCCTAGCGCCACCCTGCATTAATCAGTGGCGTTCCGTCCATATAGGCTGCTAATGCTCCGCATACCCAGGCCGTCTGAGAGAATGCGTTCACGGGTTAATTAATATAAACATGGTTGTCAGTTGATCCCTTGTGTTTGTGATGTAACTTAAAGTGTAATAAAGAGTTGGGAATAAGTACGTCAAATTCTTTATTTGCCAAACAACGGCAATTCTCTGTAAATGTCACATGCGGAAGCTTCCGGGCAAGGGGATTCTCCGCAGCTTACTAGCCTCCGCTCTATTGCAATGACTCCTCAGGATTCAAGCGCGTTCACTGCTTTCGCTGATATGCGCGTGATTTCATTGGCGAGGTAAGCTGTCCGCAAAGCGCTCGCCCAAGCGGAAAAATGCGCTGTTGCTGCCAGATTTCGATTGCCGAAAATCACATTGTGTTTGATGCACAACTGACTCGACTAAATCAAATTAAAAAACATCTTAACTGTATATTTTCATAATTTCTCAAGCAATTCAAAATTTGAAAGTCCACTGAAAACATATAGACCGTGTTGAAGATGTTATTGTCAACATGCAAGTAGTTTAAATAAAAATATATATAAATAGTATAATATATAAAAGTATAAAAAAGTTTTTATTTATTTATTTATTTTTGAATATTAACAAATAGGGGGAAAAGAGGAAATAATAAAATCTGATTTTTTCTTTTATTTTATTGTTGTTTGCAACTTACTTGATAATATTCTAAATATATTATTATTATTTGCATTTTGCATGGTCGTAGTATCACCTGGGTGGGAGTTATTTTCACTGGTGATTAATAATAGGCTAATAATAATAAAATAATTAAGTCGAAGCAGAAATATAGAACGGGGAATCCCCCACCTCCCCACCCTCTTAATATTACGTATCATAAAAGAATAGGTGTAAACGTTGTTTTGCGGTTTTTATTTGGAAAAGCAGCTATGTTTTTCTAGCATTAAAATAACTATAGATAAACCTGAAACGATACAAGAAAGATTGGAGATGAGATTTATTCACAAATAAGGTAGGAAATGTGCATACTTTTAAATCGACACATGCCATTTTGGAAAGTATCCACTGGACCTAAACAGCGTACGCTGTCTGTATCAGCCACAACACAAGGATATGTTTTCTATGTGTATTTACGCTTTGATTTGAACGAAAACAGCGCATCCGTGTGTTGTGGCTGACATAGAACAGAGTACGCTGTTTACGTCCAGTGGATACTTTTCTATGGTGACATAGAGGAGGCAAATGGTTGACTAAAGTCGTTATTTTTGTATTCTTGTAGCTTTGTGAACCACTGATGGCAGATGGACTATTTTGACAGCGTCTTTCATATGTTTCTGGGCCTTGACAGTTTAATTTACTTGGCAGTCAATGGGACAGTCAAAAAGCTACCAGTTTTCATCCAAAATATCCTAAATTGTGTTCCGAAGACGATCAAACCTTTTACAGGTTTGGAACGACATGGGGGTAAGTGATTAATGACAAAATTTTCATTTTCATCAGTAACCCTTTAACACTGTAAACAACTCTGAATACACAAAACACCATTTAAGGGTTCATGGCAGATAAACTTGTTGTTCTGCAGTTTTTCCTCCTTACTGTATTGCAGATGATTGTCAGTCATGCGATTGTTTTCACACTTCACTCAACAACACTTTTGATTGTTTTCAGACAAGTAACCGAATGGCAACAGCACTATAAACACTTCTCTCTTCTAAGGATCTTACTTTCAAAAAATGAACTTAGTTTTGTCATACCTGGTTTAAAAGAATCAAGGCAAGTTTTCATGAAGAATTACCAACATAAACATGTATTTCATTAATAGAATTTATTTAATAAATAGAATTAAAACAGATTTACCAACATATAAAATTGCAAAAACATCAGAATATATATATATATATATATATATATATAATACAAACATTTGTGCAGTTTTTAATAATTGCACAAATTTAAATTCTGAATTTAATTAGTTGTAAACTGATGACAGAAACAGGCAGTTTGAACTGATTCACAGAAATGAATCAAATTTACCAAAGTTTAAAAACATGAATGATGTTGGTTCAAGCTTATTGTTTAATACCATGGATATTACTAGTACTTATAAAGCACATATCAATGCCTTATTCTGCATGACCATATTTTAGATCTCTTAATCCTACTCATACCTAAATTTAACAACTACCATACTAACTATTAATAAGCAGCAAATTAGGAGTTTATTGAGGCAAATGTCATAGTTAATAGTGAGAAATGGTCCCCAGACTAAAGCTGGCTGCACACTAGACGATTTTAAGCCCGATTTGTTCAGAGGTCGAGGCTTGTCGCGAATGTTTTTTTTTTTATTTTGGCCAAAAAACTCTCTGTTGTGTGGTGTCATTACGATCATTGTAAACATGTTTGATATTTAGGATATTTGATCGGGCTGCCTCTGACGTGATACCCGCGAGAGACTTACTTATTGGTGTGGTGCCCATTTTTGACCCCTGCCAAATTATTACCCCCTCTCGTTACCTGATTGCCTCACTTCTAATCCTAACCCCTCCCCCACACCTAACCCTAAACCTACCAATACTGTGGGGATGGTAATCTGATGGGGGTCAGAATTCGGCATATATCCCACATATTCATTTTATACTTTGTTTTTCACTGTGAAACAGAAAACACGCCAGGAGAGCCATGTGCAGCCAGCTTAAAGTTATGACAGCTGATATATTCTCAATCTGTTTTAAACTCCCATTACATTACTGAAAATAATTACAGAAGAAAGAAAAAGACACACCAACAGTCTTGCTAATTCTCTGTTTTGACAGAAAAAATAGAGCATTATGACATGATTAAAACTCGTTTGACGGCACAGGGTTGTATCTGATTCTTTGCTCTCTGGCTCTGTAGACGATCACTCCGCACACCATGGCTACTGCTGCCACGAGACACACAGCGATGACGATAAGGTTTAGATTCAGTCCCGGGCTTACGGTGACCTCTGAAATGTGAGAAAAGGTTGCAATGGTTAATACAACTTGCTTAGTATAGCATTATCTGTTACACAAGCTGCATGAACTTGAAATGTCTTACGTGATGCACTCCTCTTTAGCCGCAGGGGCCCCTGGGAGATGAAGTGACTGCCGGTCTGGATGGGAGCCTCTCTTTTATGTTGGTGGTGGACCGGTGGAGCAACTGTGCTGTTAATGCAGCCCTGAGAGCAGCGGGTGTTGGGATTGTTCGCCTGGCATATGATGATTGAGCAGCTGATGAACACCTAGAGAGGGAAGAGAGGAAAATGTTTTAAGGAGGTTAAGGGCCCATAATGCAACTGAGAGCAAAAATTCACCACATGTTAAACTATAAAGAAAGATTAAATGTTTAAAATATTATAAAAAAATCAATAAAAAATAATATATATTTGTGCCCAGATTATGAATTAATCAATCAATCAACCAAAAATGTAGGGTTATATTTTTTTAGAGAAATTAATATTTTAATATTTGGCAAAGACACTTTATTAGGAATGTAATGATATTACCAATATCGTGATATACCAGCATCTCAATATTATCATGATCGCATGACGATATGAAACGATAGGTTTCCAGGCAAAAATGTTAGTTTTTAAAATATATTTAAACTTCTTATTCTAACATAAAAGGTCTTTAAGGTTGTGTTTTGAGCCATTATGTTTTGTCACAGTATCTGTCAAACTAAAACCGAAAGCACAATATGGCTCAAAGTGTCTGTTTTTTGCTGCGTGATCCGGTGTTTTCCATGCCTCAGAATGGCTCAGTTCACAGTGAATGCAGTGAACTTGTTTATTGCATGTGCTGTGTTCGCATGTTTGGAAATGCAACTGCCCCCGGTTATGCTTTATTTTCATGGCAGATGATTACAGCATTTCAGATTTGTTTTCCTTCAAAATAAAAGCTCCACTGCAGTTTCTGTCAGCTGACAGCAAGCGGTTTAAATGGGTAACGTTACTGCAGTCCAAATTCAAAATATCTCTTTCAAGTGTAGATATTATGAAAGTTTTGAAGTGCAATTGTTTTACAATATATGTTATTATTATTATATTCTAATTAGTTTAACTTCCTAAAACAGCACTGTGAATGGTTTTCTTACTTAAGAACATGGATTTGAGCTCTTAATTTTAAACTCTCAAAGTGCATTAGATAGAATAATCCAGCTTTAAATTTTTTTTTCATTTTAAATAAATATTGCAATAAACATTGTTTCTTGGACTTCATATCGTGATATTATCTGGTGTGACATTTTGATATTGTTACATCCCTACACTTTATAGTGATCAAAAAAAGATTTCTGTCTCAAATAAATGCTGTTACATACAGCCATAAATTCTGAAAAAAGGCTAATGTTTCCACAAAAATTTTAAGCAGTACATTTTTTCCAATATTAATAATAATAGAAAATGTTTCTTGAGCAGCATATTAGAATGCTTTCTGAAGGATCTAGTGACAGTGAAGACTATTCAGCATTGCAGCACAGGAATAAACTACATTTTAAAATCTATTCATAAAGAAAACAGTTTAAATTGTAATAATTTTTCACAATATTCCTGTTTTTACTGTATTAATCAATTTAATTCAAATTCAGCCTTACTAAGCATTTATAAGAATTTTCGCTCAAAAACCCTTACTGATCCCAAATTGTAGTTTGTGTATTGTGTGTGTGGATTAAATGCCACTCTAACCTGGTCATGGAATTCAATGAATTTGAAGGCCTCCATTTCAAACTCGACATATGGTTTGTGGCTTGAGTAAAACTGAACCGTTTCATCCATGTTGCATCTAAATAAGAAAAAGCACAAGATTAATTTGTGACAAACTGATATGAAAAGTATAATGTGTAACACTGGCAAAAAAGTGTAGATGTTCACAAATGTTTATAGAATCTCACCCATTCTTGATGATGGGATAGGAGATTGGGTAATTGGGATTATCGTAAGGTGTAGCCACACACGACTCGAGGAAGATCTCAGTGTTTAGGACTGAAGTGACGGGCTCGATCTTCATGTAGATCTTATCGCCCACGTTGTACTCAAGCGGGTAGGATTGTGGAGCCCTGCTGTTCTGGAATTTTTGAGAAGCGTAAAACTCAAACTGATAGTTGAATGTGCCAAAGCCCTTTTCTGAGATGTTGATTGGCGGTCTGTGAGTGTCAAACTCAATCGTAACATTGCTCCTTTTCTGGTACTTGCACAGGATTTCAATTTCTAGCTGATCCTTTCTGGTTATAATGGTCCTGGGATCATCATATGTAATGATTTTATTCTTGAAGATGAGTTCATTATCGCTCTCCTATAAAGAAAAGTTGTGAAATAGTTTAGCTCTGGAATCCGCAAGATCTTATTGTTATTTTTGATAATAAAAACTGCTCACCTCAATCTGAGTGCCACAGTCGTTTAGAAGTGTGCTGGTGAACACGTGAGTGCTATTGGTGTAAACCTGACAAGACGGATTTATCAGTCTCAAATGGTCACCATGGAGGTTTTTGATGGAGGATCTCTTAATTGTCACTGACATTGAGTTTTGAGTGCAGGTTACATTTGCCTCAGGTCCTGGAAAATAACATTAATAATCATAGCCGTGCAAATGTACATATTTCTTTTGAGCAGGTTATTTAAACACTTTCGTCAGATGGGAGAGGATAAATGTCATTAATACTTGTGGTTCGGTTTCCCGGAAGATAAATATTGTACAATTTAAACGTGTATTTGCTAAAGGTTAATTTTGCTAGCATATAGATGATTCTAAAGATAACAAACATTGACTAAAAACCACAAAATGTCTTTTGATTTCATATAAATCAGTTAATTACATTTTTTAGTCACAAGTTAATGTTTTTCATTTCACTCACGTAAATGCCATACACTGTATAAAAAATTGCTGAGTTAACTTAAAATAATTTGTTACCTGGCTGCCTTAACATTTTAAGTTGAGTCAACTCGAAGTTTAGTCATGTTGAAATGTTAAGTCGTACTAAGTGACAACAACAACAATTTTTTTGCTGTAAAATACTAAAATGCTGCTCTCTAGATATTTCTCAGATTTCTGCAAGTTGTACTCTTTCTTTTAAGATACCTTCGGATGTTTATTCATGTTTATTTCTTCTTGTAAATAGTTAAAGTAGAGCAGATCACCGGTTCACGCGCACCTCATTCTGCCGATACAGCGATCTATCACATTAAACAGCACCAAAATGGCATTTATTGTTTAAATAGTGTAATAAAATGGACAGAATTTGAATTCTTATTGATGAATTTTTATATCAAAAGTAACAAAGCACAAAGCTTATTATGATTTCTTGGAGGGGAGGTGTGCTACAATATTAGACTAATCGATTCTTGGCTTTACGTAAAAATGAGAATCGATTAAAAAACAGAAATCAATATATATATATAAAATTTTCCATTATTATTTGGGTCTGCATTATCATAAAAAGGAACTAAACTGATTTACCCACCTTTAGCATCCACCTTTACGACAACGCACCTCATCTCAGAGTGGTAAATATTAGATCTTAAAATAGAAATGGTTTTTATCAGCAATCATAATGATTTTAAAGTGGTTAAAAAATTAAAATGTACATTTACTTAGTAAACATACCCATATTGTCCTTCTGCAATGAAGCAAAATGGAAAGTGTTGACCCAAGTTTTCTGCAGTTGGTGTCCAGTTAATCACATACTCTCCAGTGGTGGTTTTGTACTTTGTGCTGTTCAGAGGTCCACTAATGATCACATCAATGATTCTAGATGAAAAAAACACAACGACAAAACAAAAAACATTCAGAAAATTTAGTAATGCACAACCATGTTCCAAAATGTCTTCACAATTTAAATGACTGGCCATCATAAAGTTTGTCCTCTGTAACTCTGTAACTTTATATCTGCCAAGAATAATATAAATGCTATTCCAAATTCAGTTTAGTAATTCAAGTATTTGTATTTTTTTCCAAATAAAAAGCTTTTTCTTAATACTTTGAAAAAGAAGCATAAGCTTTCACTCTGATCTCCAGCTCTTGATTTACACGAGCCTGCAGGCGTTCTCCATGATGTGGTGTTGGATGTAGGAACCGTGGTAGATATTCACCCTCAGTGCAAGATGGTGCTGAGCCATCAACTGAAACGTATGCACAGTATATATTTAATCAAACATATTAGGATAAATTAAAGCATACATTACACCAAACTTCCAAAACACACCTTGAAGTGAAAACTGAAGAGGTATTTTGCTCAGTGGCAAAGATGTTTTAGTTTTCGTTGCTGTAGTGGTTATAATTGGAAATGTGGTTGTTGTTTTTGTAGTAGTGGCTATTGTGGTTGTATCAGTTGTTGTTGGCTCAATTGTTGTCTCAGTTGTTGTCTCAGCTGTTGTTGTCTCAGTTGTTGTTGCCTCAGTTGTTGTTGCCTCAGCTGTTGTTGTCTCAGTTGTTGTTGCCTCAGCTGTTGTTGTCTCAGTTGTTGTTGCCTCAGCTGTTGTTGTCTCAGTTGTTGTTGCCTCAGTTGTTGTTGTCTCAGTTGTTGTTGTCTCAGCTGTTGTTGCCTCAGTTGTTGTTGTCTCAGTTGTTGTTGTCTCAGCTGTTGTTGTCTCAGCTGTTGTTGGCTCAATTGTTGTTGTCTCAGCTGTTGTTGTCTCAGTTGTCGTTGTCGCAGTTGTTGTTGTCTCAATTGTCGTTGTCTCAACTGTCGTTGTCTCAGATGTTGTTGTGGTTGCGTCAGTTGTCGTTGTCTCAACTGTCGTTGTCTCAAGAGTGGTTGTTAAATCCTCTGTTGTAGGTAGTATAGTAGTAGTTCCATAATAATAACTATCACGTCGGTTTCTGATAAAACTGATTGGAGAGATTACTTTTGAAGGTTGGTTGGTGTAGGACAGAGTAATCTTTTGAATGGGGAAATCCTCCAGCACAAGCTCAAATGAATAAACTCCACGGACACTTGTGTACGAATATGACAGAGAGCAGTTATGCTACAATGTGAAGAAAATAAAGAAAGTGTGAATGAAAATGGAAATAAATAAATAAATGGAAAGTAAAATGCTTGTGTGCAGTTAATCGGGCAAACATGTATGTGTGTAAAACCAGACATAATACAACAGCTCAAGCTATTAGGAGGTGAAATAGTTGAGCACTTTTTTTAAAGGGTTACTCCACAGCAAAATGAAAATTTTCATTAATCTCTTACCCCCATGTCGTTCCAAACAGGTAAAAGTTTCGTTCATCTTTGGAACACAATTTAAAAACTAAAAAAATAAATAAAACTGTCAAGGCCCAGAAAAGTATGAAAGACGTCGTCAAAATAGTCCATCTACCATGAGTGGTTCAACCGTAATTTTACGAAGCTACGAGAATACTTTTTGTACACAAAGAAAACAAAAATAAGGACTTTATTCAACAATTCCTCTCCTCTGCGTCACTGTAACGGCATTTTGGAGAGTATACCATGGATGCAAACCTACGTTTTTCTTTGTCAGCCAAAGCACACGTATACATTTTCTAAGTTTATTTAAGCTTGGATTTGAGTGAAAACAGCATATCCGCATGATGCAGCTGACAGAGAAGAGCGTACACTGTTTGCATCCAGTGGATACTCTCCAAAATGGCAGTACGGTGACATGGAGGAGACAAATTGTTGAATAAAGACCTTATTTATGTTTTCTTTGCATACAAAAAGTATTCTCATAGTTTCGTAAAATTTTGTTTAAACCACTGATGGCAGATGGGGTTATTTGATGACGTCTTTCATACTTTTTTGGGCCTTGACAGTGTTATTTACTGGCAGTCAATGGGACAGCCACAAAGCTCCCGGTTTTCATTTAAAATATCTTAAATTGTGTTCTAAAGACGAACAAAGCTTTTACGGGTTTGAAACGGCATGGGGGTAAGAGATTAATGACAAAAATTTTATTTTAGGGTGGAGTAACCCTTTAAGGTGTCATCATTACACGTTACATGTACTTACTATCAGTGTCGGGAGTAAGGCATTAAAAGTAACGCAAGTTTTGTAATCAGATTACTTTTTCAAGTAATGAGTAAAGTAACGCATTAATTTAATTTACAAGAAAATATCTGAGTTACTTTTTCAAATAAGTAACGCCAGTTACTTTGTTTTGTTTTTCATTTTTGGCCTGACAAGTCTCCTGTCCCCATGTTGAGAGAAATTGAAAGTAAGTGTAAATGTGTTGTGTACACTGTGTAAACATGATGTTACTGTAGTTCTAGACTAAATGTAAACAACACATTAATTCATCTCACTCACAAAAACAGATTCAGTAGTCCTCAAAATGAATAAAAACTGTGAAATGCAAACTCAGAATATGATGCAAACCTGCAATAATTAAATAACAAATATGTATTTAATCCCATTTTATTATCAGGTGTCTTTGCTGCTGACTTTTCGATGAAGCAAAAATTACTTTAGATAAACCAACACTTGCGCTTTATTGTTTTTTTTATTGCTGAAGAGTGCTGAACTTTATTCTCTTGTGTTTTACTATACAGATGTAAATTTACTTTTCCTTCATTCTGAGGTGTATACATTTAGCTTTTGGTGTGAAAGGGCTTTTACATTTGCCAAAAATATAACTTTTTATATTAAAAACAAAGGCCAGATCCTGCCAGATTTTAAAAAGTAATGCAAAAGTAATGTATCGCATCACTTTCCATTAACATTTCTAAGTAACGTAATTAGTTACTTTTTTAGGGAGTAATGCAATATTGTAATGCATTACTTTTAAAAGTAACTTTCCCCAATACTGCTTACTATTATAATAAGAAATTAATTATGTATAATTACATGCAAACCAAACCCTAATCCTAACCCTAACCATATAGTAAGTACATGGAGTTAATTAATATTACTCAGTACTTAAATGTATAATTACACTGTAACAAGAACACCTTAAAATAAAGTGTAACTGGAGTTTGTGAACTTGCATTGTCAGTTAATAGAAGATCAAGCAAAAAAAAAAAAACACTGACCATACTGGCCTCTTCACATCTAAAAAATGTATGTCCCTGGTTTAGTTTCTCATATCAAATTTTTTTTTTACCTGATCCAATGTAAAACCAGCAGGTTGGTTGCAAATTCCACACTCCTGGTTTTGTCCAAGTCCATATCTGCATCTGACATGGTCACCATCAGGATCAAAGGCTAAAAGATTGTACCTCCTGGGACAGTTCTGAGGAACTCTGCAACACAAAAAACAACATGGCAACATTAATGCAGTGAAGAACTGTACTGCATGACTTTATCATGTTGGATGCACATAATGATTAAAAAAATAGATAAATACCGGTAGACACTATAACTTTTTATTCATTTTCTTAAACGGCTGTACCTGACAAATGGTAGGGTGGTGGATATTGGTGATCGGTTAGGCTCTGAAGTGTCCGATCTCACTCCAAGGTCAATATAAGTGAGAAGACTCCAGGCTCCAGAATTTGTGACCGTGTTGTAGATCCAGCAGCAGCTGCTTTTGCTGTTGAAGCATGTCAACATTTCATATTAGCATTTTGCTCACATTTGCATTTTTAGTGAATGATTGTGTTCTATTAAATATGTTTACTTACAGGAGCTGGAATGGGCTGTTGGTGGAAACCCTCTTTGTTATCACTCCCTCAGACTGACACCAGTTGTCACCATTGGGACTCGAATCTACTTTACCAATCACAGAGCTCACATCGTTTCCACAGTTTCCAGAGTTGCACTGCCAGTATTCATAATTGTAACAGGAATGGTATGTCGTCTTGAAGCGAAGTTCAACCTGAAATAATTAATGTTTTATAGTATGTGTGTTTGTGGTTGCTGTCAAAATTTGCTAATAAGGAGTGCAAACATCTTTATTTTACTTTTTAAAAATACTACACAGCAGGGTTGGAATTTAATGAGGGCTTAGGGCAAAAATGACACCAAAATGAACAAAAATGCCCCCCAAATTTAAGATAACGTTGCTCATGTTGCATCATCTTTCCTTGTATGCATGTTTTTTCAGCATTGAGCTGAGCATTATAACAAATCGCACACTAACTTTTTACTGAGGTTATGAATGCGTCATCCAGTCAGAGGTGCTTTGATTTGTCAACACAGAGAATGCTGGATTTCTGAATATAAAAATTCTGAATCTGCATTCGCAAATTCTATCATCATAGTTTTAAAAAAAAGTTTCAATTAAGTCAGCAAACAGCAAAACAATACTCCTATAACAGTAACTGCATAATTTATTCATGCTGCAATGCATTTTGGGAACTCACAAAGCCTTAACATTTCAACAACATGAAATTCTTTATTCAGACAACTGTGTTTTACTATTTGGGACAACATTTAGGGTAATTTTGTTGGTTTTTATGTAGTTTCAAGAAAACAGCATTTTTAGTATTTGAGACTTAAAAAACAACACAGTAATTCTATAAAAATATGAGGGAAAATGCATTTTGAAAGAAGTGTTTAGTTTGTGTTTAGTCACTATTATGGTGATCAGTGTTCAATATAGTGATATTTCTTTACTTTTGTTTATTGCATTTAACTAACTGCAATTATTTTCAAGTTTAATCCAAACAGCTAGAGAGAGGCCTGGACCACAAAACCATCTTAAATCGCACAGGTATATTTGTAGCAATAGCCAAAAATGCATTGTATGGGTTAAAATTACAATTATAATTTTTTTTTATGCCAAAAATCATTAGGATATTAAGTAAAGATCATGTTCCATAAAGATATTTTGTAAATTTCTTACCATAAATATATCAAAACCTAATTTAATAATATGCATTGCTAAGAACTCCATCTGGACAACTTTAAAGGTGATTTTCTCGTAATTGTTGCACCCTCAGATTCCAGATTTTCGAATAGTTGTATCTTGGCCAAATATTGTCATAACAAACCATATATCAATGAAAGATTATTTGTTCAGATTTTTTTTTTTTTTTTTTTAAATTACCCTTATGACTGGTTTTGTGATCCAGGGTCACATATGTGTTAAAATACATATGTCTGAAGTTCAAAATACACTTTTCCACTTTTAACAAGCTTAAAATAGTAATTTGGTTGCTAACTCGGCTAAATTTTAAAATTGAGTTGGCATAACTACAGCGTGAACTCAAAAATGCCTAACGTATAAATGTAAATTGCAAATAAATGTTCAAATGTAAACAACATCTGTTTTACAGGGAATAACAATTCACCCAACAAGGACTATGGCTGCTACTGATACAGTTGAAATTCTGGAGTTCTCACCTTGTAGGATCCATCAGAGTTCCTTCTTGGATTGAAAGTCATTGAGCCTCCATAGAAGTGTGAGGCTGTTACTGTGGTGACCAGCAGAAGCTCAGCCAAGAGCAGAGAGGTGAGAGACATGTTGATCAGAAGTGATGTGTTCTGCATCTGGCACCAGGTTTCAGTTTTATTGTGTCTGATGGAGGAAATGACAGTCCATTATCTGGCCTAATTTCCAGTAAAAAAAAACTGAATGGAAAGGAATGATTGGAATGTTTTTTTTCTCCTCACATCTTTGAGGTTGGACACACCGCAGTATTATAACCACACATTTTTGATTAAAACAAAAATATATTTTAATATATACCAACATATTCTTTACATTCTTAATATTCTACACAATATATATAGATAGATAGAATACTTTCAAATACTTTCACTTCAAACTCGCTAAAATCCTACCCTCAGCCCAATCAAAATTACCACTACTTACATAGAAACCTATACATCGGAGCCTGATAAAAATGCATTTTTTGAAGAAAGATGCCAGATGGATTTAGAGGCTTTTGCATCTGAACTCTTCATATATAGATAAAATAGGAATAATCAAATTGTATTTTTATTTATTTATTTATTTTCATTAACATTTTAATCGCATATGCCAAAGAACGCAACCACAAATGTGCAGCTGACTTTTTGGCATTTGGCATTTTCTTGAAATGGTTTTCCCAGTCAGAAATATGGTTTACTGGTAACACACTGAAAAGAAAATGAACCAGTCAAGCTAGATGAGCAAATGAATTTCCACAGAGCCGGTAAGTGATGCTAAACTTTTAAATCCACAGCTTATCTTTGTGGAATTTGGAACATGCTGGTTATGTCAATCAAGATGAATGAAACATGTTCAGGTCTTAAAATAAATCTCCATATCTA
This sequence comes from Cirrhinus molitorella, assembly GCA_033026305.1. Taxonomy (NCBI): domain Eukaryota; kingdom Metazoa; phylum Chordata; class Actinopteri; order Cypriniformes; family Cyprinidae; genus Cirrhinus; species Cirrhinus molitorella. Next base: position 5,877,761 of record CM065127.1, on the reverse strand, counting down.
TGTTAAGAAAAACAATTGTTAGGATTAAAAAGAGTAAAAAAAAAAATCCTAACAATGACCCAAAATTGTTAGTTACATTTTAATATCACTACTTATAGTTATAAATTCTTGATTCTGATTGGTCACTTGCCTCATTATAGCTGTCAAATATTTTCTATAATGACAGCTAACAGTAGTTCACCCTAAAATAAATAATTGCACATTTTTAAATGTTTGTATTTTCCCTTACTAAGCAAATTGAGACCGCATATTGTTACTTAGCCAATAGCTGCAGTTCACATCAAGGTTATTATAGTTAACTAAAAGTAAAACCATATTTGTGACCCTGGACCACAAAACCAGTCATAAGTCGCTGGGGTTTATTTGTAGCAATAGCCAAAAATACAAAAATACAAATAGTTGTATCTCAGCCGAATATTGTCCCATCATAACAAACCATACATCAATGGAAAGCTTATTTATTCAAAAATGGAACCTTATGGTTTTGCAAAAAACACTGTCTTAAGTAGCACAGGATATTTTGTAGCAATAGATTATATGGGGCAAAATTATAGATTTTTATTTTATGCCAAAAATCATTAGGATATTAAGTAAAGATCATGTTCCATGAAGATATTTTGTTGATTTTCTAACGTAAATATATCAAAACTTAATTTTAGATTAGTAATGTACATTGTTAAGAACTTAATCTGGACAACTTTAAAGGCAATTTTCTCACTTTCAGCTAGCTACCAAGGAAACATTTTTTATTTTCATTTAGTTTAATTAGAGTTTGCCGAAAAATAACTAAAAATGTAAATAAAATGGTGGAAAAACTACACTGTAAATAAAACAGATTATTGCTGTTTTACAAAAACATACTATTTTTGTCCTTCTATTTCATGTTTAGCTAAATGTTTTACTTGATTTTTTTAACTATTTGTAAAGTTCACTAGCAAATTCAGAGTAAAAAGTCTTTTTTCAATGTATATAAATATATTTGCAACAAAAATGTAAATGAAAACAGGAAATATATATATATATCAGTGATGCTAAAATTAGACTGGTTTACGTGTTGTATCCATCAAGCGCATTTGGACATAGAAAAACTAATTTAAACAAGCAGTGGAGCTTTGTAAACAGCTCAGAGTAATAACGTCTTCTTCATAAGAACGTTATGACTGGCCAATTTGGACCAAAGCAGACTTTATTCGTCAGGCGTTCTACGTGCTCATACCGGTAATCTTTATTCCGCGTTCACACATAACAGCATTCCAGCAATTTACTGGTAATGTTACAACTACCCTTACTGGTAAATTGCCAGAATGAATTTACCTGTATTTTTGAAAAGGTCATATTCACACATGATCTCGTAATGGCAATTTACCGGTAATTTACCAGTAAAGTCTGTATGTGTGAAAGGAGTGTGTGCACAATCTATTTATTGCTCATGACACGCCAAATTAAATGCCTAAGGGTTATGGCAGAGCGCTTCTCACTAATGAGTTTGTTCTGCTGTTTTTCCTCCTTACAGTATTTCGGATGATTCTCAGTCATTAAATGTTTTCAGCCAAATGAGAGATGAATGACAACAGTATATAATCACACCTCTCTTTATAGCCACATCTAATGAACTGCTGAAACATGAAACTGTTGTGTGATGCTTTTATATGTATTAAAAAAATACCTAGTTTTGTCATTTGCTTGGGTATGCAAGAAACATTAAAAGGGATAGTTCACCCAAAAATAAAAAATTCTGCTATTAATTACTCACCCTCATGTCGTTCCAAATGCGTAAGACCTTTGTTCATCTATGTCAGGTGTGGGCAAAATTTTTGACTCTGGGCCACAGCAAGTTTGGAAGCCTTGGAAGTCGGCGAAGATCCACTTCAGTAACGTGCGCGATGGTGTAAATCAGGGGATATATACCGCACTATAGGCTACAGCGCCATCTATTGGATTTTACTGATATTGCATCAAATCATCCATTTTGAAACAACTGCCTCACGGACCATTTGAAAACGCCCGTAGTTTTCCCATCTCTGCAGATTCGTATCATTTTTAAAAATCCCTCGCGGGCCGCCACAGGACTGATAGCGGGACGCAGATAGCCCGTGGGCCATAGTTTGGACACCACTGATCTACGTTTACACCTAAACCTACGGTTCACACAAAAATGCTTTCTGCATCGTTCTTAGCAATGCATATTACAAATCAAAAATTAAGTTTTGATATATTTATGGTAGAAAATGTATAAAATATCTTCATGAAACATGATCTTAATATCCTAATGATTTTTGACATAAAAGAAAAATTGATCATTTTGACCCATACAATGTATTTTTGGCTATTGCTACAAATCTGACCTTGCTACTTAAGACTGGTTTTGTGGTCCAGGGTCACAAATGAAGATGTTTTTGATGAAATCCAAGAGCCTTTCTGGCCCTGCATAGACAACAGTTCAAATGAAATGTACTCATACCCAGAAAGCTAGCAATAGATTGAGAAGAAATTGTTGAATGAAGTGGTTATTGTTGTTTTCCTTGCACACAAGTATTTTCATCGCTGTCACATGGACTATTTTATCAGTGTCCTTACTACCTTTCTGGACCTTGAGCGTGGTAGTTGCGTTGCTGTCTATGCAGGGTCTGATTTCATCAGAATATCTTAATTTTTTGTTACGAAGATGAACGGGTTTGGAATGACATGAGGGTGAATAATCAGTGACAGAATTTTCATTTTTGGGAGAACTAACCCTTTCAAAAAAACCATTACCGCTATGGAAAGTCCCAGTAATTCATGGAAACCATCCACATGCTTGTCTAAAATATAATTCTTCAAGTTGTAAATGATGATTGACAGATATGTGGTGTAGTTGGTTGCTAATTAAAGTCGTTTAATGATGCTGTCATCACTTATTTGTATGGTTGCATTTTCAGTTTTTCCCAAGTGCTCTTGTTTAATTACATATTTAAACAAAAATCAATAAAAATAAATAATAAAAAAAAAACCCTGACTGAAGATAGATAACAGCCTTCAGGGCAACAGTGGCAATCAGTTTCCATTCTCATAAATGAACTAAAAATATGTATTGTTTATAATTATTTGTAAATACATGTCTTGCGTTATCAGTAAAATGTCAACTGAATCCATAATAAAATAAATAAAGATAAAGTGGGTCTATAGAAAAAAAAGTGACATTTTTAGGACATGTAATTTTTCTGAAATGTTACTTATAAGAATGTTTATACACTTCCTGTCTTGCAGCTTCTGCATTTTTTCCCCCCTATCATTTTTACTATCAGGAAGTTTTGCTTTCCCATAAGTCATCTGATAGGTGACATGAATGCAAGATAATTTTTTAGATTACTTTTTATTATTCGAGCATTTCAGCACTAAGCTTATAAGCAGGTTTGTTGTTAAGAGTAATTATAATGTTGGGTGGTATATTTACATTAGGCCTATTTTTTATTATACATAATGGACTGCATAGGAATTACCTCATTCATGATGACTAAATGGAAATGCTTTAGTATGAGATAGTGAGTGATGATCATTGTCATGTAGATTCATTCGATTTTAGATCTTTAGTCTACATTTTAATTGTTATTCAAACTAATAAACTATTTGACATAGAAAAATACTATTGTTTTTGTAATCTGAAAGATTAAAACTAAAATGTTAGTTATTTGACCAAAACATGAGGGATCATATAAAATGCATGTCATTTTTATTTACCTGATCTGAAAATATTTCACATAAAAGACATGTACAGTCGTGGCCAAAAGTTTTGAGAATGACACAAATATTAGTTTTCACAAAGTTTGCTGCTAAACTGCTTTTAGATCTTTGTTTCAGTTGTTTCTGTGATGTACTGAAATATAATTACAAGCACTTCATATGTTTCAAAGGCTTTTATCGACAATTACATGACATTTATGCAAAGAGTCAGTATTTGCAGTGTTGGCCCTTCTTTTTCAGGACCTCTGCAATTCGACTGGGCATGCTCTCAATCAACTTCTGGGCCAAATCCTGACTGATAGCAACCCATTCTTTCATAATCACTTCTTGGAGTTTGTCAGAATTAGTGGGTTTTTGTTTGTCCACCCGCCTCTTGAGGATTGACCACAAGTTCTCAATGGGATTAAGATCTGGGGAGTTTCCAGGCCATGGACCCAAAATTTCAACGTTTTGGTCCCCGAGCCACTTAGTTATCACTTTTGCCTTATGGCACAGTGCTCCATCGTGCTGGAAAATGCATTGTTCTTCACCAAACTGTTGTTGGATTGTTGGAAGAAGTTGCTGTTGGAGGGTGTTTTGGTACCATTCTTTATTCATGGCTGTGTTTTTGGGCAAAATTGTGAGTGAGCCCACTCCCTTGGATGAGAAGCAACCCCACACATGAATGGTCTCAGGATGCTTTACTGTTGGCATGACACAGGACTGATGGTAACGCTCACCTTTTCTTCTCCGGACAAGCCTTTTTCCAGATGCCCCAAACAATCGGAAAGAGGCTTCATCTGAGAATATGACTTTGCCCCAGTCCTCAGCAGTCCATTCGCCATACTTTTTGCAGAAGATCAATCTGTCCCTGATGTTTTTTTTGGAGAGAAGTGGCTTCTTTGCTGCCCTTCTTGACACCAGGCCATCTTCCAAAAGTCTTGGCCTCACTGTGCGTGCAGATGCGCTCACACCTGCCTGCTGCCATTCCTGAGCAAGCTCTGCACTGGTGGCACTCCGATCCCGCAGCTGAATCCTCTTTAGGAGACGATCCTGGCGCTTGCTGGACTTTCTCGGACGCCCTGAAACCTTCTTAACAAGAATTGAACCTCTTTCCTTGAAGTTCTTGATGATCCTATAAATTGTTGATTTAGGTGCAATCTTAGTAGCCACAATATCCTTGCCTGTGAAGCCATTTTTATGCAACGCAATGATGGCTGCACGCGTTTCTTTGCAGGTCACCATGGTTAACAATGGAAGAACAATGATTTCAAGCATCACCCTCCTTTTAACATGTCAAGTCTGCCATTCTAACCCAATCAGCCTGACATAATGATCTCCAGCCTTGTGCTCGTCAACATTCTCACCTGAGTTAACAAGATGATTACTGAAATGATCTCAGCAGGTCCTTTAATGACAGCAATGAAATGCAGTGGAAAGTCTTTTTCGGGATTAAGTTAATTTTCATGGCAAAGAAGGACTATGCAATTCATCTGATCACTCTTCATAACATTCTGGAGTATATGCAAATTGCTATTATAAAAACTTAAGCAGCAACTTTTCCAATTTCCAATATTTATGTAATTCTCAAAACTTTTGGCCACGACTGTACATATAGTCCACAAGAGAAAATAATAAGTGAAATTTATAAAAATGACGCCATTCAAAAGTTTACATACAATTGATTCTTAAAACTGTGTTGTTACCTGAATGATCCACAGCTGTTTTGTTTTTTTTAGTGATAGTTGTTCATGAGTCCCTTGTTTGTCCTGAACAGTTAAACTGCCCGCTGTTCTTCAGAAGGATCCTTCAGGTTCCACAAATTCTTTTTCAGCCTTTCTGTGTATTTGAACCCTTTCCAACAATGACTGTTTGGTTTTGAGAGGTTCAAACACTCACTTATGCTTCATAAGGAAAAACAATGCATTAAGAGCCAGGGGTGTACATTTTTCTTGTTTTGCCTAAATATCATATATATATATATATATACAGGGTTTGAAATTAACACCCACCAACCTGCCAAATGCGGGTAAAAAATCAACTGTGGCGGCTTACTTTTCGTAAATTATGTTCACTCATTAATTTCTTGGGGAAGTTCATGCAAGCCAAATCTTCGCAGGTTTAGCACAAATACTGAACTCGTGAGACATAATGACATTGTCAAGTGCAAAAACCAAACAAAACCTACAGAGTGCAGGCATAGGCGACTATGTGAAGTCTGGTGACTAACTTTTAGGGCGTGTAGGCATTTAGAGTGCGTTCTTTCACTGCATGATTGAGTCTAATAATAGCCTATTAATTAAGAATGATCACATAATGCAAGATAAGGGGGCAGAAAATATATAGATTTTACAGCATTTCATATAGTTAATCAATATCACATGAAGAGTGACATTTTTTCTTAAAAAAAATCAGCATGGTTATACAAATGTGTTATTGATATTTTATACAATAGTTCAATAAACAATAAGTTAATATCAAGAGACTTACGTTTTAGAGACCGTATTGGCTGTTTTTGCTCTATTTTGCCAACAAAAATCATTCCAAACACAGCCACAGCACTGTTCAACATTATATGTTTAAAATATCAAAACATTATTTATGTTCCATTCCATGTCCCTCTAAGCTGCATTACCATCTAAATGCCACTTCATATACAACTTATGCAAATGTGAATTTTGTTTTGTTGATACTGATTTCATTTGTTTAAATGTATTATTATTATAATTAACTGATTAAATGTTAGAATTTGATTCAAAGGATGATAAACACAGTAGTCCTTAAGATATCAGCACAATAACACGCTCAGCAAAATATTGTCTAATTATCTTTATCGATAAAATTATCTTTATCGATAAAATCAATATTAATAATAAATAACATATATTTATTTATTTAATATATATATATATATTAGTGCTGTCAAACGATTAATCGTGATTAATCGCATCCAAAATAAAAGTTTATGTTTACATACTATAAGTCTGTGTATTGTGTATATTTATTATGTGTATATAAATACACACACACATGCATGTATATATTTAGGAAAAATGTTTTAGATTTATATCTAAAATATTTATATTTATTTATAATCTAAATTGTATACAGGTGTAAATATATGTACACATAAATATTTTTTTTAAATATATACATGTATGTGTGTGTATTTATATGTACATAATAAATATACAGAGTAAACACACATATAGTATGTAAACATAAACTTTTATTTTGGATGGGATTAATCACGATTAATCATTTGACAGCCCTAATATATATATTAGTTTATTAGTTTAAATGTTTATTTCAAAATAGTAAAAAAAATTCCATACAAGCAAGACAAGAGTGTGAAAAATAACCAAAAGTACTTTCATATAGGAAGTCCCATGAAAAATTATCTTTTAATGTAATGAAACAATATTAAAAGCATCTTTTGAGTGCCATGTGATTATTTCAGTGGTGTAAGTGTGTTAACAATCCTATAATGTGAGCTGCTTCTCTACTAAAGCCATTTCTTTCATTTTATTTATGTCTTATAATGAATAAAAGTAAAGCAGTCCAATAATGACTGAATAAACACTTTTTGCACACAAAATTACCCATAGAGGGTATTTTTGCAAATGACAACAGAACGGCACAATAAATACTTAAATGTACATTTTATTTTAAAACCAGCATCCATTCATAAATGTTTGTTCTGCCAACAACAATGGAATGCCTTTTCTCTAATACATCCGTGTTATGTTTAATGAGGCATGTTGTGTGAAAGTGAACAAGGAAATAAGTGGAAAAAAAGATGTTGAAAGAATTAGGATAATACCAGCCACACCATATATCAATATTGTGCAATTATACCATTTACTGTTCATTTACTGCTCTTGTATGAGATAGGCTAGCAAACTGGAAAGACTTTAACTGCCATTTATAGTCTGAAAGCGTGTAGTTATCTGTGCGTTTAGTCAAACTGGCTACTAAAGCATCTCAAAAAGTGGACAGCAGATGCATGCGGTCAATAGGTCTTGCTCTTCTTGCATTATATACCAAGAACACCACCAACACCGCAATGGAGACAACAAAGAGTCCTGCAAAGACCCCGGTGCTTGTGCTCATGTGTAGAAATCCACTGTCATTTGAGGCTACGAAATGAAAGAGAGTTGCATCAAAGATCATGACACTTTACAATAAGGAAAAGGAATAGTTCAACCAAAAAATGAAAATGCGCTAAATATTTACTTATCCTCCATCCTCAGGCCCACCGAGACATAGATGAGTTTGTTTTTATTAGAAGAGATTTGGAGAAATTAAGCATCACTTGCTCACCAATGGATCCTCTGCAGCGAATGGGTGCCGTCAGAATAAGAGTCCAAACAGCTGATAAAAACATCACAATGATACACAAGTAATCCACTCCAGTCCACCAATTAACATCTTGTGTAACAAAAAGTTGTGTGTTTCTAAGAAACAAATCCATAATTACGATGTTTTTAACTTCAAGCACTGTTTACAAGCAAAACAGTCCAAAACTAATATGTTGGTGGATTTTGATGTGAGAGAACAACAAGGGATGGACTTGATTTTGGACTTGTAGTTTGGCCAGAAGCAACGGTTTGAAGTTAAAAACATGGTGAATGGTTTTAATTTCTCACAAACACAAAACCTTTCGCTTCACAAGATGTTCATTGATGAACTGGAGTGGTGTGGATTGCTTGTGGATTATTTTTATCAGCTGTTTGGACTCTCATTCTGACGGCACCCATTCAGGATCCATTGGTGAGCAAGTGATGCAATGCTAAATTTCTCCAAATCTGTTCCTATGAAGAAACAAACTCACATCTTGGATAGCCTGTGCATCATTCATTTTTCAGCAAACTATTCCTTTAACAAACATTAACCGATTAATAAATATCACAGGAAATATATTACTCATTGTTAGTTAATATTAGTTAATGCATGAACTGAATCTTACAAAGTGTTACCGAAATCATACTCTACTCACTGTTTAAAGAAATACCTGAACCGAAATGTCAAATAAACTGATTGTATTTTCAGTAAACTATTCTTTTAAACCACATTCATTTACCAGCATCATGAGTCTGTCGCAACATTCGCAAGGGACCCTGGGTAATGTAGTGCCTTGCAGTTTCCTGGCTCACATCTCGTCTACGTCTGCGTGCGCTTTCGCTTAGGCAGCCTTGGGCACATCTGGAGTTTATGCTGCCTTTTGCGCACAGGATCACGGAGCAGCTAATATACACCTGTCAAGGTGATTTTACAGTGTTATACTGAAATTTTGATGCTAAACATAATTTACACTTGTGTACTGAACTTGCAAATGTGTTGTACCTCATCAAAGCCTCCTGTGAACTTGAAAGCTTGGATCTCAAAGTCATACTTTGTGGAGTCACTTGACTGGTGAACTATGATTGTGTCGTCCATATTACACCTGAAATAACAATCAAGCTGCATTATTATTGCCTACACTGCAAAAAATGCTGTTCTTACTTAGATTTTTTGTCTGGTTTCCAGCCAAAATATCTACAAATTCTTAAATCAAGAAGAATTTTCTAGACAAGTAAAATTATTGTCTTGTTTTCAGAAAAAAAGAAGTTAAAATTGAGTTTTTCCTTGAAACAAGCAAAATAATCTGCCAATGGGGTAAGCAAAATTATCTAGTTTTCTGCTTGAAATAAGATTATTTTGCTTACCCCATTGGCAGATTATTTTGCTATTTTTTGCAGTGTATATAAGGAAAATTGTGCATAGAATTGTGCATTATTTTTTCAGATTAAAACGCATTATGCATTGATAAACTGTAAATTTATTTGGTCAAAAATGCAGTAAAAGCAGTAATATTGTGAAAAATTATTACAATTTTCTATTTTTAAATATTTAAAAATGTAATTTATTCCTGTGATGCAAAGCTGAATTTTTAGCATCATTACTCCAGTCTTCAGTGTCACATGATCCCTCAGAAATCATTCTAATTTGCTGATTTGCTGCTCAAGAAATATTTATTATTATCATTGTTGAAAACGGTTATGCCATTTCATATTTTTGAATTGCTATAAATATTTTTACTGACACCAAAAATATTAATTAAAACAATTAAATCACTATTTTAATATCAGTAGCAGAACAAGTTTTTGCAGATTAAACGCTGTGAGTAATTTGATCTTCTAATTAAATACAAATCTTTTTTTTTTTCACTAATACGGCGTAAACAAGTGTGTTCAGCACTGAAAAAGGCTTCAGGTGCACGAATACAAGCATTAGTCTTTAGCTTCACACTTGTTTTTCACATTACTACACCACACCTGTGGTAAACCATAAATAGTAATGATAAATGGCTCTGAGGAAAGCCATTGTGAGGTTCAACAAAGCCTTGAAGGCCAACCGTGTATTTAAAGGAGACCACCTACTTTGTCAAAGGGCTTGAATCTGAAACCTTTTTGTTAGCCCAAAAGCTTAATCTAGCAAGCCTTTAATTTTGCAAATTATAGGCTTACCTATAATTATGAGCTATTGCTCATAAAAAAAAAAAAAAAAAAGAAAATGGGCAAAATCCTGTTGTTTTCTTTTAAAAATGTCAAAATGTAGTTCACAATAAAGTCTTACCCATCTTTGATGATGTCATAAAAGACAGCACTGAATGGATTGTCTTCTGGAGTGGCTCTGCAGGACTCAACGAAGAGAGTGACCTCTGGTAGAGAAGTATGAGCTTCAATGCCCATGTAGATCAGTTCCATCAGCTCAACCTGCACTGGATACAGGCTGGGATCTACCTTTTTGTTGAAGCTGCTGTCGGTAAAGATTTCGAATGAGTAACTGAACGTGCCAAAGCTGGATTCAGTGAAGATGTAGTCAGATTTATGGTTGACGTAGCGGTTGGAGACGCTGGCCATTTTGGGATACTGGCAGGAGAAGCCGAATTTAACTTGATTGCGTCTGGTGATGACAGCATTCGGGTTCTCGAAGGAGTTGATCTCGTTTTTGAAAATGATGAAATCTCCGGAGTCCTGATTGGTGTTAAAAAACAAAGAAATGTAAGGGGATTAAACGCAACACTCAAATATTTCATATAATATGTAGTTGTCATACATCCATCGTAGTGCCACAGGTGTTGAGAGACATCGTGCCAAGGATGTGGGTTTCATTAGAGGAAAGGGAGCAGGTGGGGTCTCGCAGTTGGAGCCAGCTCTGGTCAATGCCATCCATGGAGGCTTTACTGACCACAATGCTGATGCTGTTATCTTCACAGAGGACCTTTGCTTCACCTTGAAAGATATGATTCATTAAGTCACAATTCTGTTTTTTTTTTTTTTAATGTAACCCTGAATTTTAAAAATAAAAAAACACTAAGACGTTAAACATATTTTCCACAATTGTGTGAATGCAAATGCATCTAGACACACAGCATTTGCACATGAACAAGAGAGAAATTCATATTGTGTTATCAATCGGCCATATTGGCGGCACTGAACGTAAACAATGCCACTGAACCAAACGAAACTCACATATTTTGCTGATTATTGCTGCTGAAAATGGTCAATTATTGTCATGGCCTGTACTAATAGGGAAAAACATTTAAAGTACTATACTTCCAAAAGTTAGCCATAATAAATAAAGAAGGTTGCAAAAAACTGTCGATTGTGGTCGGCCAAACTGAACCAGTGTCAGTTTTACATTATAACCCTATGGAGTAGACCATGTTTTCAAAAAAAGCCCTGAGTGCTTTTTTAAACGCCACCGCCGGCGTCTTTTTCTGCAGCTCAGAGCGTCTTTTCAAGTTAAAAAAAAGTTCAACTTTTCTGAAAAGAACGCCCTATGTCAAGCGCCTTTTTGACAGCTGACCAATGACAAGCGAGTAGCGAGACCTGTCGTTTCCAGAACAACAAGAAAAAATGGAGAAGCTGCCGGTATATAGAATTTGAAGGATGCATGAGGTGTATCCTTCGCTGCTACAGATAACCCACAATTCTTTGCGTCGCTGTAAACAACTGTCTTTAATTTGAAAAATGCCGGTGCAGGCAGATGTACACGCAGGCGAAAATATGATGTTTACAATTTACATTAAATCACCTCTGGTAAAAACAGATAAACATTGTTCTTAATATCCTCCTTTTTTCTCTAACAGATACGCTGCAGCTGCTCAAACATTGAACAAAATAAAACAAGTAAAAGCATTTTTTTAATTACTTTCCAATTTTAGAAATAATTTTCCTTCATATAAGTAGTGTGAGAGTGCAACAATGCTCTAAATGTGTTGGCATAGCAACGTGATAAATACAGTTTCCTTTTCCGCCCATCCTACAAAGGCCGTCTCGTTTAATTCTAGGCTGAGGACAATTCTTATACACATCCTACAGAGGATGCAACCTCCAGAGGATTCGACCTCCGGAGGGCGCAGCCTTCTAAATGAGACACAGCTAATTGTTGTGAACCGACATTCTCCCCCCGTTAACTTCCAAAACCGAAAAGAAGCGAAGTGGGAGAGAGAGAGGGGGACGGAATCGGGAAAAGGTCTGCGAGCCGAGACTCTGAAAAGGGACGAAGCACAACGGCGCTACTAGGCTATCGTGCCGCGCATAGTCCCTTTCCTGGTCTCGTCCCCCTCTCCTCTCTCTCTCTCCCACTCCGCTTCCTGTTTAAATACTGTCCTATCAAATAAAAGGCAAAAATGACAAAAAATAAATAAATAAAAAAGCCAATGCAAGAGCGAGCTTCCGGTTTTCTTGACATTTCTCACATTTATACCATTGCAGCTGTTGTTATAGCAACAAAAGACGCCGCCCTCGGCTGCAACGCTGCCAGATTTTTTTTTTTTATGCTAAAAAGCGCCCTTGTCAACTTTTTCTTGTCCAAAAAGATGCCAAGTGTGAAAACGCCCTTTAGGCTAATATCTTAATTAACACTGCTCATACGTATCTTTATCAACTATTAACTTTGTTTGTCAAAATATTGCATTCTTTCCTGCTTACTAAGTCCTTCTCTATATGATTTAGGAGCTTCCACACATTTTTTCCATGGTTTATACAACATAAATTAGCAAAAGAACCTATTTATTACTACATTAACCGTGCAATCCATGCTATCGTTTACATCCGAGTATCTTCAATATGGCCGTGCATCCGGGTAACCATTCAAACTGTGTATAACGGACATTAATTAGCATTTAGTCTAGCTGTTTATCTAACTAGCTAAACAATAACAGACGTGGTTTAATGTATTTAAAGAAAACTTGCTCCAGGTGTGTGTGTGTGTGTGTGTGTTCACTACTGTGTGTGTGCACTTGGACGGGTTAAATGCAGAGCTCAAATTCGGAGTATGGGTCTACTTGGCCACACTTCACGTCAGGGGCGTATCATTATTTCAGAAGTGAGGGCAACAGAAATTAAATTTATATATAAAGAATTCTCTACTGCTCACCAGGCCTGATCCAAATTAATAGAAAGTAATACTTTTATTTAGCAAGGATGCTTTAAAGTGATCAAAAGATAAAACTGATGATGAATAGATTTGTAATGTTACAAAATGATTTAAATGCTGTTCTTCTGAGCTTTCTATTAATCAAAGAAACTTACAAAAAGTTCTACTCAGCTGTTTTCAACTAAATAATAATAATAATGATAATATATGTTATTTGAGCAGCAATCAGAATATTAGAATGATTTCTACACTCAAGACTAGAGTAATGATGTTAAAAATTTAGCTGTGAAATCACAGGACTAAAATACATTTCATTTTGCTGTATTTTGGATCACAAAAATGCTGGCTTGGTGAGCAGAAGATACTTCTATAAATAAAAAGAAAAAAGAAAAATCTATATAGGCAACTTTAATTTTTCTCTTATTTCTAGCTTTTAATTGGCTAAGAAATCAGATAAACTGCTGGACAATAACCAATAATAATGATTTATTTATATAATACAAACATTTTTTTAATCACATAAGGCAGAATATTTTCTATAGGCTACTGTAATAAATGCTATGTCAGTTAGAACTGCATTGTTTATATACTTTACTTATTACCTGAAGATGTCTTGAAAACACAAATAAACCATATATTGTTGTAATCGTGTGTTTAATACTACATGTTTCCAAACGTTTTCATACAGCCATAGCTGGACGCTTTTGATCATATTAGGGATTTCTTTGTATGGCTTTCTGCGCAAGAGCGCCCTCCGGCTTCGAGTATGAATGAAACACACACTGCATTTTGGTTCAGGGAATAAATAATGGAAAAACAAGTTGTTTTTTGTTTTTTTCATTTTTGGTTTCAATTTGAAAAAACGATTGAACGAATGATACACGGATTGTTTAGCTCTCCGTGATATTCATATTGCGTCATTCTTGGTACGAATAAAACAACAGGTCATGCACAGACTATCCTGTCTCTTTGAAATTAAATCTATATTTATTCACACCAGCCCTTGAAAGCCTCTATATGAACACACTTGACCGAAAAAGTGCAGGGGACGAATTTAAGTGATATTAAAAGTGCTTCCTTTCCTTTCCTTTTCTTGAATTGAAGTCTGTTTAACTGGTACACATTACTAATAACGTTATTTTGGGTGATTCTATTTATCCGAAGTGACTCACCAAATTGATTCGTTCAGTGGTTCTTTCTATAACTTACATAGGCCAGTTATGTCAGGCTAGTTATGTCAGTAGGAGGCGATAATTTCATATATTTGTGTTTTATCAGCGAGTTCAATCATCAGAATCATGAAGTCAACCGATTCATTAGTCACTGAGATTGAGTAATTGACGACCGAGTCATTTTAGGCTACATTTGGTGACTAAAAAAATACATTAAGACAGGGCTGCCAACTCTCACGAATTTAGCTTTTTCAACTTTTCTCACGCGCTCACGCCACACATCCATTTTCTCACACAGTCAAACGCACCCTCAGTTAAAACTGTAATAATAAGATACTGGCAAAACAGATTTGGTTAAAGCTCCAGTGCATATTTGTGTTTGCGCTTTGGAAATGGCCAAAATATTCTATTTACAACGTGTTTTCGTAGCACTGAGCAATGTAGCCAATCAAAGACATATCTGTTATTTTCCTGAACACCTGTGATTGGCCATCGCGTTCATGTTAGTCTGAATTCACTCACCTATAAACGCTGTTTTTTCCCCCGTATGCTTTCTACTAGTCCTCTCACTGTAAATCACCCTCACCCTCAAATTCTCACTCCAAGCTAAACTCAAAGGTTGGCTGCACTGATTAAGTGCAATGTTAAAGCATTGTTTTTTCCACAAATTTTAAACAGGGCAGCCAATAGTCTATAAATGATGACTTTAACATTCTTACACCATTGTATTGCCTCATTCGTATTTGTAACCAGTAGCGGCTCCTGACCAAAAATTTTGGAGGGGCAGTTTCTGGGTCGTAAGCCATGAATGCACAGGGAACTGGGTTATTTAACAAAACAAACGAACGAACTATTTAGCCTACATGAACAAATCGGTTTTTTTTTAATCGTTTTTTTTTTATTATTATTATTGTTGTTGATGTTATTCATTTTATTTGTAGGCCTACTTTTGCAATTCTTGCCCAAACAAACTAATGTTGTATAGTCTATTTACAGGCTATTTACATGAGCACGTTAAACCTTACATTTATTTGTATACGAACTTGGCGCGCCGTTGCTTCATATTAGCAAATTTCTCGATGACTGCTTTGTTGAATTCGGGGATATGTGTTAAACGTTTTTCTATTGAAAGCATCGCCAAAGCATTAAAGTCTTTCCTGTGACATAGTGTTTCGCAGAAATGTTTCAATTCGTTTCGTTCTATTGAACGACCTACCATTGTCCTTTGTTTGCTGTACAATTTTTTTATCTGGTTTGTCAGGGCCAAGCTGTTTAATCACTAATTTCTCATTAATTGACAATCTTTCAAACGAGTTCTGCAACAGAAACTCGACACTATTACACGCAGAATGATCTGTACGCATTCGCTTAACTGAGACTCAAATACACTTTGCTGATGCGGATTAATAATATTGTCCGGAACTACGTTCAAGTAACGTAAAAGCAAGTGGGGCAGTCTCAAATCTGCCCATATGGCTCTTAATTAGAGTGCGCTGCAGTTTTTTCACCACAAATTTACATTGAGGAAAATGTGTGGCGCTGTTGAGCTCGGGATGGCAGAGAGACCCTCTGCCCCGCTTGTCAATCCTGAAGCAATGCGATGAAATTTTAACATATAAATGTTCTAAAATGTTTTCAGAATAAGGATGAACATTTTTGAGTTAACAGTTAATTAGGACTGGTCCAGTTTATATAGAGTTCTATGTTTTCAAGTGGCTGAATATTTTGGCCCATATAGACGAGCCGCGCCTGTTTGTAACATAAAAGTAAACATAATGAACTTGAGTGAATGAAATGAATCATTGGGAGTGAACACGAAAAACGGATTCGCTTGTGAACAAAACCAGTATTTTCTAAGCATTCGCATCTGTATTCAAATACAGGAAAGATGTTTCTGCTATTCTATTTAACTTACCTGAAAGAACCCTTGTTTTTGCCACAGTCACAATGATGCACCTCATTTCTGATTGACTGATAAAGACAGACAAGAACTTTTAAGAAACTATAAATAACAGAGAACATAAATAACCAGTGAAAGTAAACACAGACCCCAGTTTACCTGTGAAGTGTGTCTGCTGCGAAACACACAGGTACACGACGGTACAGATCCGTCTCTTGTGGAGTCCAGGTCAGCGTTGCCACCAAGACCCCATTACTCTCACTTTTCAGGGTTTTAGACATATTAAAGGGCCCACTGACCTGGAAGTCAACAATGCTACACAGACAGGAAGAACAGAGAGATCAGATAACATTAACTTAAAAATGTAAAACCTGACTTAGCAAACATTGTCAGTTGAGCATGTCAAGGCAGGCTTATTCTTTCCAACCTGATCTAGTGATTAAAAAGGAATTTAGTTAAACTCATCTGCCCATCAAAATCCTGCACCTTTTAAAATTGACAATGACTGCCACCAATAAGCAAAATGCAATAAAATCTGCAGGCTGCAGATCACAAAATGTTAGCTTTAAAAAAAAAGTTGAAGTCCAAAGTTTACATACACCTTGCAAAATAATATATATATATATATATATATATATATATATATATATATATATATATATATATATGTATATATATGTGTGTGTGTGTGTGTGTGTGTAATGCTCACTGATGCTCCAGAAGGAAACATGCATTAAGAGCTGGGGGTGAAAACTTTTTAAATGTAAAGATCAGGGTAAATGTAACTTATTTAGTCTTCTGGGAAACATGTAAGTATCTGTAGCTTCTGAAGGGCAGTACTAAAAAAAAAAAGAAACAAAAAAAAAAAGAAAAGATATTTAAGCAAAATAAGAAATATGTACACATCTTGTTTACAAAAGTTTACACCCCTGGATCTTAATGCATCATGTTTCCTTCTGAAGCATCAGTGAGTGTTCAAACCTTCTGTAATAGTTGCATATGAGTCCCTCAGTTGTCCTCAGTGTGAAAAGATGGATCTCAAAATCATACAGTCATTGTTGGAAAGGGTTCAAATACACAAAAATGCTGAAACACCAAAGAATTTGAGGGACAATCTGAAAAACGATTCAATTATTGTACTCTTGTGGACTATATGTAAAAATCTTTTATGTGAAACATCTTATTCAGGTCAGTACTAAATAAAAAACAACATTCATTTTGTATAATCCCTCTTATTTTGGTAAAATAATTAACATTTTGCAGTTTCTGTAAACTTTGGACTTCGACCGTATATAGGAAAAATATTGTCATTCTAGTTTTGTTTGAGAAACACAAAGCATTATTCAGACCTGCTGTCTGAGATCTGTGCTCGGAGGGTGATCTCATGCGCCTCTCCCACAGCGGCATGATGCACATCTCCATGTAAAGGAGTTGGTGATAATAAACTTGGTTTGTTCACGCTTGGTACACAACCCTGAGATGGTGGAAGAACTGCAAAATAGTGTAGATTGTGTTTAAATACATGTGTTTAAATATGTGTCCCATGGTGAATGAAGAACCTTCAATACAAAAACCCTCTTTTGGATTGTTTATATTAAAAATGCTGGGTTGTTTCAACCCAACTTTTGGGTTAAAAATGTAATTGAAAAATTTAACCCAACAGTAAGGTTTGTGCATATTTATTCCAAAGTTGGGCTGAAACAACCCAGCATTTTTTTAGAGCGTAATAGCACTAACTATACTATACTGAACATTTATTGTAAGTCCAGCATATGTTCACTTCTTCTACTTTCAATTTCATGTTCTAATATAATTCACCACAGAACCTGTTCATCCACAATTTTTCTTCAGGCATGTCTTGCATTGTTCTGCCTCTTGCATGTCAAATGACAAAAACTGGTTGTTCAGGTCAGTTAAACATAAATGAATGTCTATTGTTTTTATGGAGGTGATCAATGTCTCATATATCGGTGGAAAATACTGTAGCTCTACAATATGTCTAGTTTACACTATGTCCCATGCACTTCTGACTTGCACCATTTTCTTTATTTATATATAAAAAAGGACTCTGCATGGAATTGAGCAATATATTTCCAAGACTTTTCCAGTTCTTTGTGATTACTACATTAGGATTTTTATAAAACAGTCTAAAGAGGTTGCTCTGAATATTTATTACACTGTAAAAATTATTTTTGAAGTTGGAAATAAAATGATTATTGTACATTAAAAAAAAAAAAAAATACAATTTCAGTTTTCTACTTCAAAATTTTGCCTTTAAATCAATTTTTCAACTTTGTCAAATGTACTAGTATTTTCTAAATTTAAGTTATTTCTACACCAAATTTTCAGTGTACTTTGCCACATATGATTCCTTTCGATTCATTTGTGAGACTTTGTAATTTTACTTTTACTTAATTTGATTGCATTTTTGTGATTTGTGTAAATTTCTTAAACAGCTATATACAAACTTCCTAAGTTATTTTATTGCATTAAAGGATTAGTTCACTTTCAGAACAAAAATTTACAGATAACGTACTCACCCCCTTGTCATCCAAGATGTTCATGTCTTTCTTTCTTCAGTCTTAAAGAAATTATGTTTTTTGAGAAAAACATTTAAGGATTTCTCTCCATATAATGGATATGAATGGTGCCCCAAAGTTTGAACTTCCAAAATGCAGTTTAAATCCAGATTCAAAGGGCTCTAACCGTTTTCAAAACAAAACTGACAATTTATATCCCTTTTAACCGCAAATGCTCGCCTTGTCTCGTCTCTGTGATGCGCATGCGTAGTCTGTGTGATCCGGGTCAATACAGTTAGGGTATGTCAAAAAACTCCCGTCTCGTTTTTGAAGCTGGATTTAAACTGCATTTTGGAAGTTCAACTTTGGGGCACCATTCATATCCATTATATGGAGAGAAATCCTTAAATGTTTTCCACAAAAACATAATTTCTTTATGACTGAAGAAAGAAAGACATGAACATCTTGGATGACAAGAGGGTGAGTACATTATCTGTCAATTTTTGTTCTGAAAGTGAACTAATCCTTTAAAGAGTCTTTGTTTGAACCATAGCAGATAACAGGATTCTCACTCACTTTCCACTGCAAACTGCAGAGGCACTTGACTGAGAGCGGTTGGGTTATCGAGGTTGTGTGCGTTACTGACCCCATTATCGTCAGTCACAGTTATATTCGAAATGGGATAATCCTCCAGTATGAGCTCAAACACATGCACACCCTGGTTCAGAGAACCTTCTTTGCGCAAAGTGCATGATTCCTACAAAACACAATAAGCCCACATTTTATCTTTTTTTATTTTATTTACCTGATCAATTTTCATTTTTTTCTTAAGTTTGGCATTAGAAAACATTACCTCTTGAAGATTAATGTTTGGATGGCGATGGCAATCTGTGCAGTTGGCATCATTAAACCTGCATTTCACAACATCGTCATCTGGATCATGTGCCAGCAAATGAATGCTATGGAAGCAGTTCTGAGGAATCCTGTGTGTTATCAAAAAGACAATGGAGTAAGATGCGTTATTTATTTACGGAGTTGGATGCAAATGTAAAACATATGTATTAACACATCATTTTAAAAAGTACACACTTTATGCTTGGAATTGCTGCTGAAACGGGGGATCTGTTTGGAGCCTGAGTGTCAGATCGTCGACCGGTGTCAACATGAGTACGAAGCGTCCATCCTCCAACACCATGAACATTATCCGCCCAGCAGCAACCAGAAGAACTGAAAGAGATATTTGCACATGCAAGTGCATTTCCTTTAAGGAACACTCTTTTTTTGAAAATAGGCTAATTTTCCAACTCCCCTAGAGTTAAACATGAGTTTTACCGTTTTCAAATCCATTCAGCCGATATCCAGGTCTGGCGGTAGCACTTTTAGCAAAGCTTAGCATAAATCATTGAATCTGATTAGACCTTTAGCATCTCGTTCAAAAATGACCAAAGAGTTTCAATATTTTTCCTATTTAAAACTTGACTCTTCTGTAGTTACACTGCATACTAAGACGCAAGAAAATGAAAAGTTTTTTTTTCTAGGCTGATATGGATAGGAACTATACTCTCATTCCAGCGTAATAATCAAGGAACTTTGCTGCTGTACCATGGGTGCAGCAGGCGCAATGATATTAAGGAAGCCCCTGAAAATAGTCCCCAGCTATATTCAGGCACTGCGCAATATCATTGCACCTTCTGCACCTCAGATTCAATTAGTTATGCTAAGCTATGCTAAAAGTGCTACTGCCAGACCCAGAGATCGACTGAATGGATTCAAAAATGGTAAAACTCATCTGTTCAACAATAGGGGAGTTGGAAAATGAGCCTATTCTCAAAAAAAGAGTGTTTTCACGACAAGTCATCAATCGGACATATTGGCGGCACTAAACATATGCCACTGAACCAAACAAAACTTGCATATTTTGCTGATTAATGCTAAAAATGTTTTGGGTTGTAGTAATCGGGATGAACATAATTTGGAGTACTATAGACTGCTAAGAGTTATAACAAAAAATCAAGGAGAGGAGTGCAAAAAACTGAGGAACAAAAGGCGTTTGTGGTTGGCAAAACCGAACCATGATTTCCAGGGCAAGAATCTTGACAACATTCGTGTTTGTTCTTAACATTTCCAGTCCTACTTTCAAGTAGGTGAAATATTGGTCTTATTAGGAAATATTGAGCATTGTAGCCAATTTCTGTTGATTTCTGTAACGCTGGCCAGTCGAGGCGTTCCATTTAATCAAAATCCACAGCTCAAAAGAGATTTTAAGTCCTCACGAATCCTCTCATTATAATAAACAAAGCGCAGACGCGATGTAAATAAGAGATTAATTGTGCCGCGTAGAGAGAGAGATTAATTGATTAAAGTGGAATTTTCGGAGATCGCGATAAACTGAAATGAGTGACAGCCTTTCAGTGATAAGGGAGTGCACTTTGCATGCTTTCTTGGCTATGTAATGCTGTATTGCATTGAATAAAAGTTTTGAATAAAAGTGTTTTTATGTTGGTAAGAGGACCAATGTGCTGTACTTGCTGCAAGTTTGAGCAGTGATCCGCATATAAATGGGGGACTCTCTCGAAATCGCAATGACTTATTTGGTTATATATATAGTGGTTTGAAAAACACTGGTTTACAGCATAAATTAGCAAAACAACATATTGCGTATTAAGTAGTACATTAACCGTGCCATCCATGCTGTTGTTTACATCCGAGTATCGCCAATATGCCTATGCGTCCAGGTAACTGACCAAAATTTTTACATTTAAGGTGTCAATAGTATGTCCATTTTGAGATTTTCTTTAATTTTATTCATATTTGTATTTATCATGTGCAATTTGTGATCATGTAAGATTATTATGAATAACTTAAAGCAGTTCTATCCACCTTTTTCTTCCATAAAAGACAAAATGGGGGATCATGAATTATGAGCTTCTAGAATGTTTAACCTCCAGTTCTTTTCACAAACTGAACATATAAATAAAACAGTATAAATAACCAAAAAAAAAAAAACAACAGTTCTTTCTTAGTCGTATTAAGACCAAACAATAAATAACGAGAAATACAGCACAACATGGTAAAACAGTTTGCACTACAAAACAGTGTGCTCACAATTAAGATAACACATTAAAATATGATGTAAAGACACAACAGTTTACAATATCAAGCAACAAAACAAGCTTTTTTGTATAGCTACAAGAAAAAAAAAAAAAAAAAAAGTGGGACACAGATGAGACTGGAATCAAGACCTACAAAATTTACAAAAGGCTGCAGCCACTCTTATGGAAAGAAAAAGGTTCTATTATATAAAAACAGCATCAAAATTACCTCAGAGTCAAAGGAGCATAACTAGTGACATTGGTCACCATGTGAGTCTCTGACTGGCACCACAGATTTTCAGCTGTGTCTGTCACCACAGGTTCAGTTTTAGTGAGGATGCCACAAGATCCACTCTCACAGATCCAGTTAACCTGAGAACTACAGGGCCCCCTACTGGACTCTCTGTAGTAAAAGTGCATCTGCCAAAACACATGGAGGAGACCGGGGCTAGTTTGTCACAGGTTTTACATAAATGACATGACATATTTATGATTTTTTTTTCTTTATTTAAAAAAGTGACAACTAATTATAGCAATGATAGCAAAAAATATAGCTATTAACAATCTAAATTCAGATGGGTTCATTTTACATACTTGTATGACAGTAGCACAGAAATAGTACAAGTAAAACAGTGCAAAAATAATCCTAAAATTTCAAAACTGGATTTACCTCAACAGATCCATCTGGAAATCTGTTTCCAGGCGTGAACATCATGGAACCCCCATAGAAACCTACGGCTGGTCCCAGAGCGAGAGCCAAGCTGATCAGCAGAAGCAGCATTGCGCTGTGTGCCATCGTATCTGATGGAATTGCACTTTGAACAATGCCATATATTCAGAAATGGGTGGGTACTTTCTGTTTCTAAGTAATTGTCTGAGTTGTTCCACCAGCTGAAGACAAGCATGCGATTAATGACAGGAATCAGCTGAAAAGCAACATACATGGGTTATTTTTATCCAGTTACTGTATTAGTATTGACATTTTTGCTTGGGGGGGGCACCTTACCGGTAGACCAGACCAGTTTTTTTTTTTTTTTTTTTTACACCGGTCAGATGTCGCGCTGGAAACGTTTTCAGGAAATTCAAAAAATAGGTTGAATGTCAATATTTTGTCAAAATTATGTTTTCATTAAATTATTATTCTATAACATCTTGTCTATCATCTCTGAAATATATTGGCAAAATTCACTTGTTAAGTGCAGAAAAACTGTGATTTATTGCAGCAAGCATATAAACAGTGCACAAACAGTTGTGGTGCGCTCGCGTTTCTAAATATAAACTACAATTACATGGTACATTATTCGTGCTATTTAAACATATTAGGGGTGACCAGAAGTTCGGAGACTATATACCTATGATAAACAATGGAAAAAAGACGTCAGTCTGTTTGTGTAATAATGCAGTATAGCTCTACTGACATCTAGCGTTAAACCCGTTAAGTGAAAGTGAAAGTCGTCTCACTTCAAACTCAAAATTCCATTCCTGAAAATCATAGTTATCAGCCAACTTCAGATAGCTATAACTTCAGTTCTTATCAAGCTATGGACAAAATAAACAGTTTTGGAAAGGACTGGAACCCAGCTTTCATATGGCAAAACCAAAAAAAAGGTACTGGTAGCCTACTGCACGTTCCCGGGACGGAGGTGTTCGCGGACTCAGTTGCTGTGTCAGTATCAGCTGCAGTAGAATAAATGTCAAAGTCCTCCACGCTTTTTTTTTTTGCGCTGGTTTATTAAAATAATGACGAATATCCATTTTGTTTATCTAGCATATCTCTGCAGATTAAAGCGGGGTTAATAGAACGAGAAGAGTCCACTCACGCGATACTTTGAGATTTTGAGAGTTGTGCGAGTAGTAGAGAGGTTTTTTTTTTAAGCATTAATTACAAATAATTTAGCCTTAATGTACTCATTAAAATACGATAATGCAAATAAAATGAGACAATGTGAAAATATTTTTGTTTTAATAATTCTGACAAAACCGATTGGCTCTGGTCTGGGGGGGCAGTGCCCCCCTCGCCCCCCCCCCCCCCCCCCAAACTCCGCCTATGGTATTGACCTTCTTATGGGAACATTATGTCTTATTTATAATTATTATTATTACAATGTTTGACAGTGAAAATAAAAGTCAGTAATGAAAAAAAAAATAATTAATACAAGTTGAATTTTGTTCTTACTGTACAACAAGATTAAAATAGTTTAGAAATTATTTTTGCAGTCTGCATTTCCAATCAGGAGGAAATTCACATTTTTCAAACATGATACCAGAGGATTTTCAGATGATATTTTAGATCGAGAATCATTACATCTGATGAAAATAAAAATTAGGCCATTGTTTACTCATCGTTATGTCATTCTTAACCTGCATACTTTCTAAACCTGTTAAACTGTGTGTTGTTCTTCAGACAAATCCTTCAGTTCCCACAAATTCTTTGGTTTTTCAGCAATTTTGTGTATTTAAACCCTCTCCAACAATGACTGTATGATTTTAAGATTCATCTTTTCACATTGAGGACAACTGAGGAACTCATATGCAACTTTTACAAAAGGTTTAAATGCTTACTGATGCTTCAGAAGGAAAAACGATGCATTAGATGGGTGTGAAAACTTTCTGAATTTGAAGATCTGGGTAAGTTTACTTATTTTGTCTTCTGGGAAACATGTAAGTATCTTCTGTACCTTCTGAAGGGCAGTACTAAATAAAAGAAAATATGATATTTAGGCAAAATAAGAAAAATGTAGACATCTTTATTCTTTTCAAAAGTTTACACCCCTGGCTCTTAGTCTTAATGCATTCTTAATTTCCTTCAGTGAGTGTTTGAACCTTCTGTAATAGTCCCTCAGTTGTCCTCAGTCTGAAAAGATGGATCTGAAAATCATAGTCATTGTTGAAAAGGGTTCAAATACATACACACACACACACACACACACACAAAAAAATGTGGGACCTGAAGTATTTTTCTGAAGAACAGCAGGCAGTTTAACTGTTCAGGACAAGGGACTCATATGATGAACAAAAAAAAAAAAAAAAAAAAAAACACAGCTGTGGATCATTCAGGTAACAACACAGTATTAAGAATAAAGTGTATGTTAACTTTTGAATGGGGTCCTTTTTATAAATTCAACTATTATTTTCTCTTGTGGAGTATACGTAAATTTCTTTTATGTGAAATATCTCATTCAGGTCTGTACAAAATAAAAAATAACATGCATTTTGTATGTTGCCTCTTTGCCTCTTATTTTGGTAAAGTCATTAACATTTTGCAGATTCTGCAAGGAGTATGTAAACTTTTGACTTTAACTGTATTAAGCAGAACAACTTAAGAATCGCCTTGCATTTTCATGTGTGAACATTTTCCATTAAAGTCAGACCCCAACATTCCCCTAACATCACTATTTGTGATCAATGGAAGAAAAAACAAGTCATACAGGTTTGTAGAAACACTTTTAGATCAGCCTTTCCTGTAATTAAAGGGCGGATTGTGGCCCTACAGCAACATGAAGTTTATAATAGTGAAGTTGAATCTCACTGATTTATTATCCTAATGCTCAATGTGGTAATTATATTAAGTTGCCTTTGAATTAAAAAGTGTCAATTGCCTTTTAATAGACTTGTTTACTCAGAGAAACAGTAGCTTTGGGTGCCTTTCATTACATTTCCTATATGCAAGAGTAGAGAGGAAAAGAGTGCGAGAGCTAGATTTTATTTTTTATTTTTTCAGAATGATTAATAAGAAACAGTTGAAGTGAACAAAAGGGTTTTGTGTAATGCAGAACATCCCCGACAAATTTGCCTCCTGCTGCGTTTGTCTAAACAGTCAAAGCGTTGTTTTATTCACTGTGAATAACACTCCTGGAGACAGTTTCAGTGTCTTCGGTGACTGGGCATGATTTTACAGTTTTGGAAAGGATAAAAAAAAGCAGGAAAAACGGTAACATTTTGAAATATTTGTACTATTTAAAATAACTGTTTTCAATTTGAATATATTTTAAAATGTAATTTATTCCTGTGATTTCAAAGCTGAATATTTAGTGTCATTACTCCAGTCATATGATCTCACAGAAATCATTATAATATTCTGATTTTCTGCTCGTAAATATTTTATTATTATTATTATTATGTTAAAAACAGCTGAGTATAATTTTTTCAGGTTTCTTTGATGAACAGAAAGTTCAGAAGAACTTAAACTTAAATAGAAATGTTTTGTAACATTATAAAAAATAGATAATCAAAGAATCCTGAAAAAATGTACTCAACTGTTTTAAAATATTGCTAATAATAATAATAATAAATGTTTTTTGAACCGAAAATGTGCATATTAGAATTATTTCTGTAGGATCATGTGACACTGAAGACTGTAATGATGCTGAAAATTTAGCTTTAATCACGTGAATAAATTACATTTTAAAATATATTAAAATAGAAAAGTTATTTTAAATACTGTTTAGGTTGTACATTGGATCAAATAAATAAAACAAATAAAAGAGTCTTTAAAAAATGTACTGTTCAAAAAGTTTTGACTGGTACTTTATATATATATAAAGACAGCATTTAAATTAAATTAAATTATAATATTGTCACAATTTTAAATAAACGTTTTCTAATTTAATATTTTTAAAATTTAATTTTAAACAGTTTTCAGTAGTAATTGCTCCAGTCTTCATTGTTTTTATGATGCATTTGGGGGTCCCTATGAATTCTTTAATGAATAAAAGTATTGATTTATTAGATTAGTTTTAAGCAGCAGTGTACACAATGATATGAATATTGGTTTAAAAATATATTTTTTTTTCTTTCAATAATTAATTTCCTTGCCTATTCTGGAATTTTTCGAGACATTCTTAGACACGCCCCTCCCATCAGACCGAATCTCGTTTGATTGACATGAACTTTGACCAATCGTAGCAATTGATTCTTTGTGAGGGGCGGGATTTCCTTCAGCTTCGTCGCTGGATGATCTGCAGCAGCTCTAGGTGACACGTAACGAAAGGTGCGATTAGGCCGCTCAAAACTTCAGATAATTAGTGCAAAAACAGTTTTTTCATTATGTAAGAAACATCACAGTGCTTCGACTAAGCACGAGGACCGACTACGACCGTATTCGTCACTTTTTAAATCTGTTGAATGTCTTTGGAAAACTTGGCAAAGCTTGAGACTTTTGTAAACATTTCAGATATACAAGTTGTACGAGCAACTGTCCACAACTATAATGTTTCAAGAGGAGTCTCAGAGTAGACGGAGTCGTTTCTATTCCGAAGAGTGAGAGAAAATCATTCCCTGGAAAGTTTCTGTGGAATCCGGGAGGAGAGGAGGGAACATGGGCAACGGCGTGTGCTCCAGGAAGCAGAAAAAGATTTTCCAGTCTCTTTTACTGGTCACGGTGGTGTTTGGGATGATCTATGGTGGGATGTTTTCTTATGAGATGCACAAACAGCTGAAGAGGACAGAGGAGATGGCTGTGAAATACCAGCAGCACCAGGAGTCTCTTTCCGCTCAGCTTCAAGGTAAAAACACACGTCGTCGCGATGACGTCACACCGCAACAGAAACATTCAGTCAAACTTTGGTTTTAAATTTTAAGTTTTTGGCCCTGGCACATTATTCAGTGTGAGTGGCCGCCCTGTTGGTCCTTTGTGGTTTAGTGGTTAAAGCTCTAGGAAGATCACATAAAAGAATGTCACATGACATGATAGATGACATTTTTTGAATGCATACTGAATGACTTTACTCACGTTTCTGCAAGTTTCAAGACCTGTTTATGAGAAGAAAATAGAATTGAATAGAATGGGGTGGTGCTTAGGAAAGATCTAGGCTGGTAAACAAAACGTTTCAAATAACAAATAAAATAACACCAAATTACAATAACAGATTTGTAATATTTTCTCTTCTGCTCACCAAGCCTGCATTTATTTGATCCAAAGTACAGCAAAAACTGTACAATTTTGAAATATTTTTACTATTTAAAATAACTATATTCTATTTCAATATGTTTTAAAATGTAATTTATTCCTGTGATTTCAAAGATTTCAGATCATTCTACTATTCTGATTTGCTGCCTAAAAAACTTTATTAACAAAAAATGTATTGTTGTTGTTATTATTATGTTAAACAGCTGAGTATATTTTTTTCGGGTTTCTTTGAGGTTTCTCAGGTTTCTTTGTAACATTATAATCACGTTTGATCAATTTAAACCATCCTTGCTAAATGAAAGTATTAATTTCTAAAAAAAAAAAAAAAAAAAAAAAAAAAAAAATATATATATATATATATATATATATATATATATATATATATATATATATTGTTATTATGTTAAAAACAGCTGAGTAGAATTTTTTCTGATTTCTTCAATGAATATACATACATGTATATACACACACTGACTTAAATTAACTGTTTTCTATTTGAATATATTTTTAAATGTAATTTATTTCTGTAATTTTACAGCTGAATTTTTGCATCACATGATCCTTCAGAAATCATGCTAATATTCAGATTTTCTGCTCAAAAAACATTTATTATTATTGTTTTGAAATCAGTAGAATTTTTTCAGATTTCTTCGAGGAATAGAAAGTTCAGAAAAACAGCTTATCGTAACTTTTGATTAATTGAATTGAATTCATTTATTAGAAACCATCTGTTTAAAATAGTAAAAATATTTCACATTGTTACTGCTTTTGCTGTATTTTTGATCAAATACATGCAGGCTCGGTGAGAAGAAGAGAATTATTTAAAAAACGTAAAAAATCTGATTTTGACTGGCAGTGTATGTCACACAAATTCTTAACTTACTGACAAGTTTCTGCATGCTACACACATTTATTTGGAGAATAGAATACAATAGAATAGATTAGAATAGAATAGTGCAGTGGGTGCAGGTATTGAATATTAGTTAAAGGATTGTGAGTTCAAGCCGTTTAAATGATTCCATATACCAATGTACAGATTTAATCATTGTTGCAATTTGCAAATTCATCTTTGATGCATTTCATACAGTGAGGCGTATTTGAAACTGGTCAAGAAAAGAAGATTTTTTGTATGGTACTTGAAATCAGTTACTGAAATCCTAGAAATATTTGCTTGTTTCTGTGTGCAGCTACTGCAGTGATTCCCTGCAGGCAGCTGCTGCTGAAGATGCTCATTTTTATGCAGGACATTTTGTTGGCAACCAGCTTGTTTCAACCTGTGCCTAAAATCACAGTCTTTCATTCTGTTGTCCCACAGAGATGGGCTTCACTGTTAGTCTGCCCCAAGCTTAATATGCTTGCTGCTGAAAGCGCAAGAAGAAATGGCCCTTGTCTTTTGGTCGAATATAACGTCAGCCGGTCGGTGTTTGGTGATTAAACTATAGTTTTGTTGCTTTGCAATATTGAGTGTTTTTTTAGCCTTTGTCTCAGTTATTTTCAAATGGTTGGAGTTTGGAGGGTTTTTATGTTTGCAATTCCTTGAGCAAGCACATTTGTGTTTGTTTGAATTGTGTGACTTGTATATTTTTGTTTGCTGAATACACATCTGCTTCACATTTCAGTATTTTAGAATTGTTTTAGTTTCTCTCAGTTCTCATGTTTACAGGTTGTATTTGCTTATAAGCTCAGTTGTAACAATGCTTTGTAATTTGTAACAATGTATGATGCTTATATTGTGTCGCTGTTGTAATTTAATGAGAACAGCTGAGACTTTAACAAAAAGAAATTAATTTAAATGCTCACAATATGATTTTTGCAACAAGTATGATTAAAAAATGTTAATTTGTTGAATTCAATTTTATAATTAATATATAAGTATTTATATAATTTATAACAGCCATTTATAATACATTTTATAATAAATTGATTTAAATCTGTTTTATATTTATATAGTTTGGTTTTATAATTGTTTTGCATTTATATAGTTTGGATTTTTGTTTTGACAACAACAAATATAATTAAGAATTATTTTTTAGAAATTATTTGTAAAATTATTTGTTTTTAACTTCCTGCAGTTTACAAGTTTACAGTTTTTGTTAAATAATTGTATTATTATTCATAATTTTTATCAGTCAATAAAAATTGTTCTAGTATTATATAGTTTGGTTTTATAATTGTTTTATATTTATATTTTGGATTTTTATTTTGACAGCAAGAAGTATGATTAATTCTTTTTAGAAAGTATTTTTATTTGTAAAATTATTTATGTTTTTGTTTAATTTCCTGCGGTTTACAATTTTACAACTTTTGTTCAATAATTTCAGAAGTATTATATAATTATTCATAATTTTTAACAGTCAATAATAAATTGTTCTATATATTTATTCTATTTGCAAAGCAAATATGATTAATAATTCTTTAGGAATATTATATTTATTTGTAAAATTATTATTATTTTATTTAACTTCCTGCGGTTTACGATTTTACCGTTTTTAAATAATTTCAGAATTATTATATAATTATTTATAATTTATAACAGCCAATAATAAATTGTTCTATATTTATTTTGTTTATATGGCTAAGATTTGTCTTGACAACAAAATGTTAACAACATAATAAATAATAGTTGTTTCTAGATTATTTTTTGTATTTATAAAACAAAAATGTAAATATTAAATATATATTTATTGATTGATTTTTAAATGTATAATTATTATATAGTTCACTATGCTAAATTATGCAAAATAATTGTTAACAGTAGTTTCTAATATTTATTGTATATTTTTTAAAAAGTATATAAAATAACCATTAAAAAATATTCTAGATTTTTGAGAGGAGCTTTGAGACGTGAGATCTTTGAGCCAACAGGTCTTTTATGTCTTCAGCATATGTGTTGCCTAACGATTTTAGTTTTATTGTACCCCTAGGAGGTCTTATGTGGAGTCTGTGTTTGAGAGTCAACTGTGATTACTGTCTTCAAGTCATAATCACTGCAAACCCTCTTTAATCAGTATAATCAGTACTTGATGTGTCAGTAATGTAATGATGATTGTAATGGGAGGATACAAGACCAAACCCAAGGGGTCGGAGGACGCATACCATGACATCACTGTAACAGTGTAGCTCAAGAAACATCCTACACTGCTGGACGAACACAAATATGGGGAGGAAAGGCTCAGTCAGGCTTCATTTCCTGTGGCATTTCAAATTTTGGATGAGGGCTGCTGTGCACATTCACAGCTCGGGTTACGTATAAAAAGTCAGTGCACTTTAAGAGCAGCAGGGGCAACCTTTCATTTTGATTCCATTAGAGAGAAATTAAGAGGGTCGGATGTGGCACTCAACGGGTCAGTGGATCACACAGTGGGGAAAGTCCTCAAAAATAGCTCACAGTTCACTTTACTTTCTGACTTTGCAAAAGCTTCTGGTTGGTGTGGGGCATCTAGATTTTTTTTGTTTTTTTTTAGTTATGATATTTTTAGCACACTATTTGCATGATCACAGGATGCTGTACTTAATATTTTCCTCAGTATAACCATAATTTGCATTGTTAAATTTATGGCTTTTATAATATGGCCACTACAGACATATGCATTGAAACGGATGCTTTTTGTCATTGCTTTGTGTCCCATATTGTTTCTGAGTAATTAGTCTGTGAGTAAAATCAGTTTTTGATGTTGATTTGTGCAAAATAATGTAGTTTTCATGTATAATTGGGAATAGTTTGCCCAAAAATGAAAATTTGCTGAACAAATTTGGAGAAATGTGGCATTGCATCACTTGCTCACCAGTGGATCCTCTGCAGTGAATGGGTGCCGTCAGAATAAAAACATCACAATAATCCACACAAATCCAGTTTATCAATTAACATCACGTGAAGCAAAAAGTTGCATGTTTGTAAAAAACAAATCCATCATTAAGGTGTTTATAACTTCTAACAGTTGGTTACTGCTAAAATAGAGTTGAGGTCAAAAGTTTACATATAGCTTGCAGAATCTGCAAAATGTTAATTATTTTATCAAAATAAGAGGGACCATACAAAATGCATGTTATTTTTTATTTAGTACTGACCTGAATAAGATATTTCACATAGAAGATGTTTACATATAGTCCACAAGAGAAAATAATTGAATTTATAAAAATGACCCTGTTCAAAAGTTTACATACAAAAACAGCTCTAAACAAATATGTCAGTGAATTTTGATGTAAGAGGACAATGGGAGATGGACTTTTTCACTGGAGAAAGCGTTATTATGGATTATTTTGGTCAGAAGCGACGGTTTGAAGTTAAAATGCCTTTGTGGATTTAGTTTTAAAGCAAATTTTCAAGCAGTGTAATTCAGCTGATTTAGTGTTGTGTTCACATAGAACACATTGTGTTTCTGAAAAAAAATGACATATGAGATGACACGAAAGCTGAACACATTTGTTTGCATTTTTGCATAGACCAGCAGTTAAAAAATAACTCCAATTGTATCTAAAATGATAACCAATGCTATCCACACACCTGGTGATGAGAAATCTGACAGCTATTGTCTTGAAATGTGTTGTTGAATGAGTCTTATATAAGCAGTGCTTTAATGGCTGTAGCTGCGCTGCTTTAGAAGGGATGAGTTTAGAGATAAAACTTCTCTAGTTACTAGGAATGTAAGTAACTATATCAGAATCTTACAATAAGATAATGTCTTGATTTAAAAAAAAAAAAAAAAAAAAAAAAAAGACAAATGAAGACTTGGGGAAAAAAAATATTTTGTACTTTTTAAAGTTAAATTATTCTATCTAATGCACTTTGACAGTTCAAAATTAAGAGCTCCAACCATGCTCTTAACTAAGAAAACTTGAGTATGAAAAAAGTCAGTAAATTTTTACCTGAACTTTAAAGTGGACTCGCTCTTTTTAGTTTTGGTATACTGTCTCAGTCTAAATTACATTCACATTGGTGTTTAATAAAGCCAAACAAATTAGAATATAATAATAATAATAATAACAACAACAATATTATATTATTGTCATTCATATGACAGTAATAGCCATATATTGTAAAACAATTGCACTGTAAAATGAATGAAGATTTTATTGCTACTGTATATTATTTTTGCTTTACATTACAGTAGGGAAATTCCAATACTTCATTCCTAATTTCCACACTTGAAAGAGATATTTTGAATTTGGACTGTAGTAACGTTACCCATTTAAATCGCTATAGCTGTCAACAATTCATACTGCAATTCATAATGCTTTTAAGCTTTTATTATGACAGAAATGGTAGTAGAGCTTTGATTTTGACAGCTTATTTTGTCAACTATTTTGTTAACTGGTGGCCGTTGTGTTCCCAAACACGCGCTAAACTCACAGTACATTCAATAAACAGGTTCACTGCATTCACTGTGAACTGAGCCGTTTTTGTGGCATGAAAATTACTGGATCATGAGCTGATCGCCTGAATGAAGTGCATGCTTCCCTTTGAAACGCGAAGCAAAAACAGACTTGATGAAGGGTTTAAGCCATATTGTGCTTTTGGTTTTATTACGTTTGACAAGAGGTCAACCAAACACAGATTAATCAACCGATAGTTTTTTAAATGGATACTGAATGGAAACTAAAACAGTTAATGCTGCAAATGGGCTCTTATTGTGAAGTGTTACCATTTCATATCAACAGTCTTTAAACATCTACACAAAAGCCGTAGTGTTGAAATTACATCATATGGATATTGTATGTATAGTCTCACAGTTTAACTGCTTCTATTCTGAAACACTTGACGAATAGCTAATCAATTTAACAAAATATTTTAGTCACAAACCGAGCAAAAGCCCAGCGCCACGTCCAGGAGATCTCGTATCAGTTATCACACACTAGACGAATTGCGTTCAGTTCAAACAGCACTCTAAAACGGTTTATTTAATCACCAAACAGACATAAATTTACAAAAGTGGCATAGATGAGTTTGAAATTCAGTGTTTAAAACAACAGAGAGAGAAAGCACGCTATATTACAGCTCTCTATATGAAACATAGAGACTTTATTAGAGCCACAGAAAGAAATACACAATACACACGATCTTCCAGCCCATGGTGAAGTCTTTATATACATTTACATCGATTTAAGACAGATATGAAGTATTTAATGTAAAACTCTGTGATAGTGCTCGATGCGGCAGGATTTCTGTCGGCTGAATGAACACAGTTTGCTGTCTCACATCACTATCTTTAAATATGCAACTTGCTGGCTAATAATGGATTAATGTGATCAGCTGGATATAAGCTAATGCAAATAGATTGTAACAATCGTGACATTAAACATTTAGGTTGGACTTACTTTTTTGGTCACTTTTTTTTTTACCTCTTGAGGTGCGGCTAATGTTCGCTTCCTCTCAGCCTTGATAGCAAATATACTGCTGTGCTTTCTCTACGAATGCAGCATCTAGTCAACAAAGTACTTACTAAGTAATGATATGAAAACATGTACTATAGTTTGTTGTCAATGTTTCACGTATCAGTATCACGTGTGTAAACAAACAGCATGTGTTGTCAGTGATTTCCACCTTTAGAGGCCGCTCTCATCATACATATCTATAGCTCTCATGCTGTATAATGACAGCGCAGCTACTTTAGCCGCTTCAGCAACGAACGCAACCTGGAAAAACTATCGGCATGGATTTTTGCCGATAACTGATAGTTCCACCGATCAACTATCGGTGCCGATTAATCGGCAAAACCTTTAACAGATGCTGTGCCAAAGCATAATGGCCCAAAACACTACTTTAAACTTTTATGTTAGAATAAGAAGTTTAAATATTTTTTAAAAACGACGCTTTTGCCTGGTAGACCTATCGTTTCATATCGTCATGTGACCACATGTGCGATATCACAATATTGATAATACTCTTACATCCCTACTAATTACCATGCCGTACAGCACCAAAAAAGTTGCCTCTTTAAATCTGAATAGGGATGCACTATTACAACGAAGTTGTATAGCTGTATGTCATTATACCAGTACCAAATCTATTTTTCTGTCTTTCTTCCTCTCAGTTGTGTACGAGCATCGTTCCAGGTTGGAGAAGTCTCTTCAGAAGGAGCGGCTGGAGCATAAAAAAGCCAAAGACGGCAAGTTTGTTTGTAATACATGATAACATCAGTGACTAATAGATGAAGAGGAAATTATGAAGTGTAGCCTACATGATGCATAAACTGGTTCAGTCCAAAGCTGCATTCTTATGCCAAGAAGTTAATAAGATCCTAAGATTATTTGGACACCCTTAAGCCAAACTTTTAATGCATGACAGTCATTGCAGTGGAAACAAAATAAAAGCATGCAGTGTTTTTTTTTAATATTGTGATGCTTGTTTTTCCTCACAGATTATCTCATGTATAAAATAGAGTCTCAGCAGTCTCTCAACAAAGAAAAGGTAAGTTGTTTTGAGAGTTACAGCTACTAGAAAGAGTTGTGAAACCAAGTGAAATGCTTTTTTGAGAGTTTTATTGAGAGGAAATGCTCTTGCCCTGCAGTCAAATACTCATCTGGTTGTTTGACTATGATTCGGGCTCATATGTTTCTCGGATATAATGGCCTATTGCTCTCTGGCATGGCACTTAGATGCACAATGATGCCATGCTTACAAAATGACCAGATGTTTGTGTTTATTTGTTAACAGCAAGATGCCAGCGTCAGGTTTAATTCTCTGCATTCCCAGCATCAGATTTTGAAGGTCAGCGCAAAAAACACATCCACATGCTTGTTTTTATAAAATGATGGCTTGTGATGTATTGTAAAATATGCATGCAGCAAATTCACAGTTGTATGTTTATGTGTGTGTGTTTGCCATCAGAATCAGCATGACGACCTAAAAAAGCAGTATTATGAACTACAAGAGCGACATCAGCTGCAAGGAGATGAACACAACAAGGCATTAGATGAACATAAACAGAGACTCGACCAGCTTCATCAGACTAAAGAGTCTGAGATTTCGAAGCTCAAAGGTATTATGTTCTCGCCATCTTTCTCTTAGCAATCATCTGTATGGTGGAATTACAAGCTGCGGTCATTTTAGCTGACTGTGTTTTCTCTTTTCTTCTCTAGAGAATGTATATAACCTACGTGAGGAGAACAAGCAGCTGAGAAAAGCTCATCAGGAAGTCTATGTGCAGCTTCAGGACACCAGGGTAATGCCGAAAAGCATGAGTTTTACTTTATACTAGCAAAATGCTTCATCCTTTAGGAATAATACAAAATATGTGTTGTGGTTATTGGTATAATTATGCTAATTATATAATTATGGTATCTTTTGCCACAGATGCATAAGTGAATCTTGTGAAAATACACTGCCAGTCAAATGTTTTTGAACAGTAAGATTTGTAATGCTTTTTTTTTTCAGCAAAAACAGTAAAATATATTTTAAAATTTAATGTATTCCTGTGATTTCAAAGCTGATTTTTTTAGCATCATTACTCCAGTCACATGATCCTTCAGAAATCATTTTAATATTCTGATTTGCTGCTAAAAAAAGAATTTACTATTTATATTGTAGAAGAGTAGAATTTTTTAGGTTTCTTTGAGTGGAACAGCATTTATCTGAAATAGAAATATTTAGTATCTCTGTATTAATTTCGATAATTTCTCCCCACCCCAAAAGACAAACAAAACAACAACAAACAAAAAAACATTTACAGACAGTCCAAGCTTTTGAATAGTATAGTGTATAATATTACAGAAGCTTTTTATTTCAGATAAATGCTGGTCTTTGTATCTCTCTATTCATCAATAAATCTGTTCATCAATAAATCTTAAAAAGTGGACTCTGGAGCTGTTTTAAATATTGATAATAATAATAATAATAATAATAATAATAAATGTTTCTTGAACAGAAAATCAACTACAGACTGGAGTAATGATGCTGAAAATTTGACCACAGGAATTCAAACAGAAAGCAATTATTTTAAATAGTAAATATATTTCACAATATTACAGTTTTTGCTGTATTTTGGATCAAATAAATGCAGGCTTGGTGAACAGAAGAGAATCAAAAAAACAAACAAAAAAAAAAAACATAAAAAATCTTACTGTTCAAAAACATCTGACTGGTAGTCTATGCCCGGTTATGACAGCCCTAAAATTCACAAAAAAAATAAATACAAATTAATAAAACAAATGAAATGAATAAATAAAATAATTAGAAAATAATTTTGCATAAAGAAACTGATCAATAAAATACACATTTAAAGCATTTCAGTGTAAAAGTGCATAGTTGTATTTATTTTTTCTTTTGCTGTATATTTAAATAAAATGCTGAATGCTTGTATCTGAGCGTTGCCTGTGATGCTCATTCTTGTAGCAACAGCACAAGAACTTAAAATCTGCCCACGACCAGATTGTGTTGACCCTGGAGGACCACAAGAGCGCGCTAGCTGCGGCCCAGGTTAGGATGTGTGTCTGTGTGCTTTAAGCATGTGCAGGAGTGTGTGTTTGCTGTGCATGCATTCCACTGACTGATGGAAGCATTTCCTGTGGGAAATACAAGTCCAGTTTCACACAGCTTATGTAAGCAGCTTGCAAATGGCGTATATATTTATTTCTGCACCCATATTAGCAGGTTCCAGTAGTCACACTGTCTGTGTAAGCAGCGCAGCGCTGTGTATCAGATTCATAGCTGAAAGTAGCATTATAGGACTGACTCTATTTTTGCAGCACGAATAAAATTATTTGCTACACTTAGCAGAAAATATGATGAACATGAGCTATAAAACTACTTATCAGCATGATCATTTGTAATATTTTGCACTTTAATAATTAACGTTATAGTTGCCACTACCGAGATATTATAAACTCCCAGTGTGTTTAATAAAGGTCAAATTATTTGCACACTTTGTATGGTAAAAATGAATGGTCAGTGAAGCTCAGAAACTGTAAAATATTGTATTTTTTTTGTATAAACATACACAATAATTTAATATCATTTTAGCAAGATTTTATTATATATATATATATATATATATATATATATATATATATAACTACTAAAGTAAACTACTAAAATATATTAACTAAATAAAATATATAAACTACTATATATATATATATATATATATATATACACACATGTATGTATACATATAACTACAAAAAATGACAAAAATGCAAATGAACAAAATTAATCTTAATATATATATACAGGTCCTTCTCAAAAAATTAGCATATTGTGATAAAGTTCATTATTTTCTGTAATGTACTGATAAACATTAGACTTTCATATATTTTAGATTCATTACACACAACTGAAGTAGTTCAAGCCTTTTTTTTGTTTTAATATTGATGATTTTGGCATACAGCTCATGAAAACCCAAAATTCCTATCTCAAAAAATTTGCATATTTCATCCGACCAATAAAAGAAAAGTGTTTTTAATACAAAAAAAAGTCAACCTTCAAATAATTATGTTCAGTTATGCACTCAATACTTGGTCGGGAATCCTTTTGCAGAAATGACTGCTTCAATGCGGCGTGGCATGGAGGCAATCAGCCTGTGGCACTGCTGAGGTGTTATGGAGGCCCAGGATGCTTCGATAGCGGCCTTAAGCTCATCCAGAGTGTTGGGTCTTGCGTCTCTCAACTTTCTCTTCACAATATCCCACAGATTCTCTATGGGGTTCAGGTCAGGAGAGTTGGCAGGCCAATTGAGCACAGTAATACCATGGTCAGTAAACCATTTACCAGTGGTTTTGGCACTGTGAGCAGGTGCCAGGTCGTGCTGAAAAATGAAATCTTCATCTCCATAAAGCTTTTCAGCAGATGGAAGCATGAAGTGCTCCAAAATCTCCTGATAGCTAGCTGCATTGACCCTGCCCTTGATAAAACACAGTGGACCAACACCAGCAGCTGACATGGCACCCCAGACCATCACTGACTGTGGGTACTTGACACTGGACTTCAGGCATTTTGGCATTTCCCTCTCCCCAGTCTTCCTCCAGACTCTGGCACCTTGATTTCCGAATGACATGCAAAATTTGCTTTCATCCGAAAAAAGTACTTTGGACCACTGAGCAACAGTCCAGTGCTGCTTCTCTGTAGCCCAGGTCAGGCGCTTCTGCCGCTGTTTCTGGTTCAAATGTGGCTTGACCTGGGGAATGCGGCACCTGTAGCCCATTTCCTGCACACGCCTGTACACGGTGGCTCTGGATGTTTCTACTCCAGACTCAGTCCACTGCTTCCGCAGGTCCCCCTCTCGTTGTGCAGCGTTTTCTGCCACACTTTTTCCTTCCCACAGACTTCCCACTGAGGTGTCTTGATACAGCACTCTGGGAACAGCCTATTCGTTTAGAAATTTCTTTCTGTGTCTTACCCTCTTGCTTGAGGGTGTCAATGATGGCCTTCTGGACAGCAGTCAGGTCGGCAGTCTTACCCATGATTGCGGTTTTGAGTAATGAACCAGGCTGGGAGTTTTTAAAAGCCTCAGGAATCTTTTGCAGGTATTTAGAGTTAATTAGTTGATTCAGATGATTAGGTTAATAGCTTGTTTAGAGAACCTTTTCATGATATGCTAATTTTTTGAGATAGGAATTTTGGGTTTTCATGAGCTGTATGCCAAAATCATCAATATTAAAACAAAAAAAAGGCTTGAACTACTTCAGTTGTGTGTAATGAATCTAAAATATATGAAAGTCTAATGTTTATCAGTACATTACAGAAAATAATGAACTTTATCACAATATGCTAATTTTTTGAGAAGGACCTGTGTATATATATAAACTCACATATATCTAATAAATATATCTATTTTGTAACTAAAAAAAAATATAAACTACTAAAAATAACAAAAAAAAGTTAACTTTTTAATTTTTAAATGGAAAATGAGAAAAATGCTAAAATAAAAAGCTGTTTATATTTTAATATTTATTTTAATAGTTAACATTTATTTTCAAAATTTCTTTTATGATTATTTATTTTATTTTACGCATTACATAATTAAATATTTATTACAAAATTGCATTTTTTGGTTGTTTCAGTTTTGGTTGACTACCATACATCTGTTTACTGTGTATTTACTTTTAAGTTTTTTTCTTTACAAGGAACTGATTTTATTAGTTGCATAAGTATGAAATGCAAATTATCATATGCTATACTCTTTATCTACGATGCATATTTTTCAGCTTATTTATTTATTTATTTATTTATTTTTTGGCTGGAATCATTATTTTTGTGGTGTCCTGATTCAAATAGAACAATACATACATTTGACCGTGAAATATAAATTCAAGATGAACAAAGTATTTAATTTATTACTCATATTGCATTATTTATTTAATCCTTTACACAGTATTTATGTTTGTGATGCATTTTCATACTTGACAACATACAACTCCATTGGCGTTTCCTGCAGAAATCAAGTTGCATTTCCTGTGGAATTTGTATGAGAAATATTATTTGTATAGCTTTGTCCTAAATCAGTTTCCTATGAGGTTCTTCGGCAGTTAGGATGCAGCTCACTAGGTTTTAAACCAGAGCTAATATGTTAACCTAAAAATGTATTTCCTGCATAGCACTGCATATCAGTTATGCAGCAAAAATGCTGTGAGTGTGAAAGCAGCACCTGATCCTGCTGATGCAGCACGGCTTGCGTGAGCTGTGTCAAACAGGCCTAAGGCCTAGTAAGCCTGCATTTCAAGTCCGCTTGCATTCCACAAGGCCATTATGATCTCTCGCACACCCTCTCTTTCTTTCACTCGTCTTTATAGAACTTCTTGCCCTGCTTTGGTATGCTAAAATGTGCATGACTCTGATAAGCCATACATGCTGTACTTCCTGTTTACTCGCTCTGTCTCTGCAGCTTTGTGAAAGCAGATGTACAGATGCTCGTTAATTAGGACTGTCACTATCTGCTTTCTCTGGGTGATAGGGAAGGATGCTGGGAGGCAGTGGGTTTAGCATGTGTGTGTGTTTGCACTTGTTCTCTTTCCAAACCCACACATCCAGTGTGTTATTTTCCTACCATATGCTGCTAACACTTGGCATTCAATCAGAAAAGAAAAACAGGTAGCCTAGTGAAGGAGAACTGGGAGAAAGAAAGGTTTGGTTGGGACTAAGGGTATTTGGGTAAGAACTTGAGGCTGGTAAAACATTGGTATGGTTTAAAAGAATGATGTTTTGACATCATACATTAGAAAATTTTTAGTTGTTATTTACTTTCCACTAACTTGTTTTAGCACCTATTCAGACTTTGCAGACCATGACTGTTTATTTGATACACAGGAATTTAGTATCAGTCGCATCAAACATGGCATTACATAATCTTTTTTAATGTAATGCAGGCCTGACTTTTACATTAAATCAATATCAATTTTGAAACAAGAGAGAAAAAATATTTTGCTTTTAAACACACTTTTCTAAAAAAAAGTTAAAATAAATGAAATAAATTAACTAAAGCCATGTATTCTTTCTTCAATTAAATAAATGCTAAATAAAATGCTTTTGAACACCCTGTGTGCTTAATAAAAGTTATATAAATATTAAATAAATACAATACATTAATTAAAACCATGTAGTTTTGTAGTACCATGTATTTTTTCAATTACATAATGTTTGCTGTAAATCCTAAATACTATTCTTAAATTCTAGTATGTTTTTAAAATTACATTTTGTTCATTTCTAAATAACGTAATTTTAAACATGTTTATTTTAAAACATTTTATTTTTAAATGTTAATATAAATATCAAGTGTATTACATATTCAGATGTATACAATTAAAACTGTGTAGTTTTCTAGTATATTTTTTTCAATTAAATACATTTTGCTGCAAGTCCTAAATAATATCCTTAAATTAAGAAGTAAAATAAAAAAGTATTTTTTTATTATATTTTGTGTAAATTTTGAAATAATATACTTTTAAACATTATTTATTTTAAAATATTTTGTTTTTAAATGTTAAAATAAATATTAAATGAGTAAATGCAGTATGTATTAAGTATTAAAATAAATACAATTAAAAGCATGTAGTTTTCTAGTATTTTGTTTAATTAAATAAATTTAGCTGTAAGCCCTAAATAATATTCCTAAATTAAATTAAGAAGTAAAATTAAAACAGTTTTCTAGTATTTTTCAAAATTACATTTTGCGTTAATTTCTAAATAATAGATTTTCGAACATTATTTATTTTAAAACGTATTTTTAAATGTTAATATAAATATTAAATGATTAAATATGTATTAAGTATGAATATAAATAAAATGAAAACCATGTTTGCTACAAGTCCTAAATAATATTTTTTAATTAAATTTAAGAAATAAAATGAAAACAGTTTTCTAGTATTTTTTTTTATTACATTTTGCATTAATTTCTAAATAATATAGCCTTCTTGTGAACATTATTTATTTTAAAACATTTTATAAAACGTTAATATAAATAATAACAATTAAATATGTATTAAATATTAAAATAAATACAATTAAAACCGTGTAGTTCCCCGTCTGTCGTTCACGTTCGACGTTGTGTCGAAGTGACGACTAGGGGTCGCTCTTGAGAGCCCGAATACCTCTGACAGCTTTGAGAAAAGGCCAATGAGAATTGGTATGCAGTATTTGCATAGCCCGCTCCGCCCCGGAGATCCGGGCATAAGAGGGGGGGGCTAGGCAACACTCATTGTTCTGTTTCTTCGGAGCCGAATGCAGCGTCTCTTCATTGAGAAGCAGCGTTACTCACCTCTCTCGTCGTTGGATCTACGGCACGGGCAGCGGTCTCTTCCTTCTCGAACGCAGTAGCAGTGAGAGTCCCCTGGGTGCTTCGACGGCGAATCTTGAAGAGCAGATTTCCTCTTAATAAAATCTAAAGAGCAAATTTCTCTAAAAGAGTGCAGACACGGTGGGTTTGTGTGTTTACTATGCCTTTCCTTCCGTGTCCTTCTGGTTGCGGCTTCTTTCTCTCCCAAAACGATCGGCACGAGCTCTGTCTTCAATGTTTGGGTCGTGACCATGCTGAAGCAGCGTTCGGCGAGGGCGGATGTCCTGCTTGCGAGGACATGCCCCTCAGCACACTTCGTTCGCGAGTCGCGTTCTTTACTAAAAGACCGCGGCTCGCATCAACCGCTACCGCGGCTCGTCCTTCTACTTCCGGGTACGAGGCTGCCGCGGCGCGTGTTGATGAAGAGCGAGAGAGCGCGAGCGTTTCGCCGGGTAATTCCCCGCGTCCCTCGCGCTCTGTGTGTCTGCCGGTCGAGCTTTCGGATGACTTTGAAAACTCGTCTCAGTACGGGTTGGATTGGTTATTCGGGGCTCCTGCGGGGGAGGAAGAAGTGTCTGCAGCATCGGAGAGTGGGCAGCCATCTGAAGCAGACGCGCTATCTGAGGCACCCGCTGCGGGGGCGGGTTCTCAGTCAGTAGCAGACGCGGAAATGGCGGCCATGCTCGAACGGGCGGCCAAAGCAATCGGGATTGAG
This sequence comes from Cirrhinus molitorella, assembly GCA_033026305.1. NCBI lineage: Eukaryota > Metazoa > Chordata > Actinopteri > Cypriniformes > Cyprinidae > Cirrhinus > Cirrhinus molitorella. Next base: position 5,834,622 of record CM065127.1, on the reverse strand, counting down.
TGGAAGTCTCCGCCCCATCCTGAGCGCTCACGGCTGGATGATTGGTATCTGGGTAACGACCGTGGTTCTCGGCCACGTTCTACCCCAGTTCCTTTCTTCCCGGAAGTGCATGAGGAACTGACTAAGTCGTGGAAGGCTCCTTTTTCAGCCAGAACGCGTCTTAGCGGTTCTTCCTCTCTCACCACCCTCGATGGAGGTCCAGCGAAGGGGTATACGGAGGTTCCCGCCGTGGAGCGTGCGATCGCGGTGCATCTTTGCCCGCAGACCGCCGCCACCTGGCGGGACCGCCCAAAACTCCCGTCCAGGGCATGTAAGGCTTCTTCCGCTCTCGTGGGGAAGGCTTATGCTGCTTCTGGACAAGCTGCGTCCGCCCTTCACGCTATGGCCGTCCTGCAGGTCTATCAGGCCAAGGTTCTTAGCGAGTTGCACGAGGGTGTTCCCAAACCAGAGCTTTTGCAGGATCTGCGCTCGGCGACTGACTATGCTCTACGAGCTACGAAGGTCACGGCGCAGGCTCTGGGGAGGGCGATGTCCACTATGGTGGTCCAGGAGCGCCACCTTTGGCTGAATCTGGCGGAAATGAAGGACGCTGAGAAGGTTCGCTTTCTTGACGCCCCCATTTCTCAGGCTGGTCTCTTTGGCGACACTGTCGAGGAATTTGCACAGCAGTTCTCCGCAGTGAAGAAACAGACGGAGGCTATCAAACACATCTTGCCTCGTCGGGCGCCGCCCCCCGGGCCCGCACCCCCGAGGCAGCAGCCTCCGCCTGTTTCACGCCGAGGACGACCGCCTTCCAGACCGGCTCAGGGCCCGCCACAGGCTGGTCCTGCACCTAAACCAGCCTTGCGGTCGAGCTCTCGCAAGAAGGTGGCGCCGTTAGCTCAGTCTCAGGCCGCTAAGAACCCTCGTCAGGCTTCGAAGCGTTCCTGAAACGAGCAGCCCGGAGGAGAGAGATCTGCTGACCTGTCTGGATCCACACTCGGCGAGGGGACGAGTGTGGGTTTCGGCTCCACCCCGGCTGTCTGCCTCTCGGCAGACGGCCACCACATGGTCAATAAAAGAGCAATTTTCTTCTCTGGGCGAAAAAAATCTATGTGACTGCGTCCCTCCGGGGTACCCAGCCACTAAAACATGTCAAAGCATGCTCAACCGCAGGGCCTGCGCTTCGGCATGCTTTGACGAATCAAGTGCATCCATCAGTCGATCCCCTGAGCTCAGGCGATCTTCTGATGGATCCTTGTCTGTCGGTTCCGATGGTCGATCCTCCCATGGCTGGGTCCCTCCGGGGTACCCAGCCACCAAAACACATCAAAGCATGCTCAACCGCAAAACTTGCGCTTCTGCATACTTTGACAGAGAAACAAGCGCATCCGTCAGTCGATCCCCTGAGCTCAGGCGATCTTCTCACGGATCCTTGTATGTCGGTTATGGCGATCAAAGCACCTTGTGTCCTCCGGGACAGCACGCCCCCGAACAAAGGGCTTTCACCACAACTCAGTCACACCGTACCCACCCGAGGTACGTCGGTGGTCCCCCTGAGACCGTTGGCAGAGAGTTTTACAGCTTGGCTCGAGATACCCAACCTCTCTCGCTGGCTTCTCAGAACCATCCGACTCGGCTATGCTATCCAATTCGCACGCAACCCGCCCAAGTTCAGCGGCATCTTCTCTACCGCGGTTCGGGACGAGAATGCTGCGGTTCTTCGGGCGGAGATCGCGACCCTTCTGGTGAAGGACGCGATAGAGCCGGTCCCCTCGGCCGACATGAAGAAAGGGTTCTACAGCCCCTACTTCATTGTACCCAAGAAAGGTGGCGGTTTAAGACCAATCCTGGATCTGAGGATTCTGAATCGGGCCCTTCACAAGCTCCCCTTCAGAATGCTAACGCTCAAACGCATTCTCACGTGCATCAGATTCCAGGATTGGTTTGTGGCGATAGACCTGAAAGACGCGTACTTTCATGTCTCGATTCTTCCAAGACACAGGCCCTTCCTGCGGTTTGCCTTCGAAGGTCGAGCATTTCAGTACAAAGTCCTTCCATTTGGGCTCTCCCTGTCTCCCCGCGTCTTTACGAAAGTCGCAGAGGCAGCCCTTGCCCCTCTCCGGGAGAGGGGCATCCGCATTCTCAATTACCTCGACGACTGGCTGGTCATAGCACACTCTCAGGAGTTGGTATGCAAACACAGGGATGTGGTTCTCAACCATCTGGCCCATCTGGGGTTTCGGGTCAACTGGGAAAAGAGCAAGCTCGCCCCGGTACGGAGCATCTCTTTTCTCGGTATACAACTAGACTCGGTTGCCATGAGTGCACGGCTCTCCCCGGAGCGTGCACAGTCAGTGCTGAGCTGCGTCCAGAAGCTCTCACGCAGCCCGACGGTCCCCCTCAAACAATTTCAGAGGCTCCTGGGTCACATGGCATCCGCAGCCGCCGTCACGCCGCTGGGCCTGATGCACATGAGACCGTTACAACACTGGCTGCGTTCCCGAGTCCCGAGATGGCCATGGCGCCAGGGTTCATACCGGGTGCACGTCACACCCGTATGTCTAAAAACCCTCGGTCCTTGGAAAGACATTTCGTTCCTACGGGCCGGGGTGCCCTTAGGACAAGTGTCCAGGCGCATTTTGGTTACGACAGATGCATCCAACACAGGCTGGGGCGCCGTATGCAATGGGCAAGCAGCTGCAGGGCTCTGGTCGGGCCCTCGGCTGCATTGGCATATCAATTGCCTCGAGCTGCTGACAGTGTTTTTGGCCCTGAAGAGGTTCCGACCTTTGGTTCAGGGCAAACACGTGCTGGTCCACACAGACAGCACTGCGACTGTAGCCTACATCAATCACCAGGGCGGTGTACGCTCCTTTCGCATGTCACAGCTAGCCCGCCATCTCCTCCTTTGGTGTCGAAACAATGTCAAGTCTCTACGAGCCACCCACATACCGGGCGAACTCAATTGGGTAGCGGACGCGCTCTCCCGACAGACTTCGCTTCGGGGCGAGTGGAGACTTCACCCTCAGACGGTTCAGCTGATCTGGAGTCTTTTCGGTCAGGCCCAGGTCGACCTGTTTGCCTCGATAGAGAACACTCACTGCCAGTTGTGGTACGGTCTGTCCGAGGCGCCCCTCGGCACAGATGCACTGGCACACAGCTGGCCTCAGGGCCTCCTCAAGTATGCGTTTCCACCAGTGAGCCTAATTGCACAGACCCTGTGCAAAGTCAGGGAGGACAGAGAACAGATCCTGCTGGTGGCCCCCTACTGGCCCAACAGGGTTTGGTTCTCAGAGCTGGTGCTCCTCTCCCCCGTTCCTCCCTGGCGCATTCCCCTGAGGAAGGACCTCCTTTCACAGGGGAAGGGCACGATATGGCACCCGCGCCCAGATCTCTGGAACCTCCACGTATGGTCCCTGGACGCGACCAGGAGGATTTCAGAGATCTCCCACTGGCAGTGGTAAACACTCTGTTGCAGTCGAGAGCTCCTTCCACGAGGCGGCTGTACGACCTCAGATGGCGCAAATTCACAAACTGGTGTTCCTCCCGGGGGGAGAACCCACGGAGATGTGGCATCCGAACGGTGCTTTCCTTCCTCCAAGGAGGACTGGATAGACACCTTTCTGCTTCAACACTTAAGGTCCAGGTAGCCGCTATTGCCGCTAACCACGACCTGGTGGAAGGTAGATCGGTTGGGAAGCACAATTTGGTTATACGATTCCTTAAAGGTGCACGCAGGCTGAACCCCGTCAGACCGCGCCTTGTCCCCTCTTGGGATCTGTCTGTGGTCCTCCGGGGCCTACAGTCAGATCCCTTTGAGCCGCTCCAGTCAGTCGAACTCAGTGCTCTCTCCCAAAAGACGGCTCTCCTGACTGCGCTCACATCGATCAAAAGAGTGGGAGACCTCCAAGCCCTCTCCGTCAGTGACTCGTGCCTCGAATTCGGGCCGGCTAACTCTCACGTTATCCTGAGACCCCGGCCCGGTTATGTGCCCAAAGTGCCCACCACTCCCTTCAGGGACCAGGTGGTCACTCTGCAAGCTATCCCTTCTCAGGAAGGCGACCCCAACCTCTCCTTGTTATGCCCAGTCCGTGCCCTGAGCATTTACTTGGAACGTACTGAAAGCTTCAGACGGTCGAGTCAGCTCTTTGTCTGTTTTGGAGGACAGCAGAAGGGGAAAGCTGTCTCCAAACAAAGAATTTCCCACTGGATTGTGGATGCGATTCGTTTGGCCTACCAGGCCACAGGGGTGCCCTGCCCGCTGGGGGTGCACGCCCACTCCACCAGGGGCGTCGCAGCGTCGGTTGCGCTGGCGAACGGGATCTCTTTAACAGACATTTGCAGAGCTGCAGGTTGGGCTACACCTAACACGTTTGCCAGGTTCTACAATCTGCGTGTAGAACCAGTCTCTTCGGGAGTCCTGAACGCAAGCCCAGTAACTCCTGAAGCTGACACGGTGTAGAAGCTTGCTGAAGCGTCGTTCCCCACGGGTGATGACGCTTCCCCAGTTCAGTAAGTTTCCTGGCGTGAACCCTGAACGACAATTTCCATCATGTTGCACCCGCAACGTAGCTATGTTCAGCGGAGGAACTAGCTATCAGAATCTAATATGAGGTTAGGTTGCCTCTTGTGAACTCTCATATTAGGTTGGTGCCCCACATGTAGTGGCTCCTAATGCGGCCCCATGTGTGTATCTCCACCTATACTCCCAGAGATGCGGTGTTTCCCTTAAGACAAAACTTGTCTCCGACCCTGAGCTCAGCAGTCTCTCCTCATGCGGAGCCTGCCTCAGGATCGTCCCCTTGTTGTGCTCCCCTAGTGCGAGCCCTCAAGTGTATTCTCCACACAAATACCTCCCTCCGGGCAGGGTGTGGTCTCCGTAGTGCCCATCCCCCCCCGGGGAGGACGGACACTGGCCCAATGTTCTCCAAGATGTTCAACCAAAGGTGAGGAAAGGCTGGCTGAAGCTCTTGGGCATTGGAAGGTCACGTAGAGGTGAGTGACATTTATCTAACACGCAAGACCTGTTAATATTTGCACTCCATGCACTCGTGACGCGGTCCGCTGGTTGTGGCGTTTTCAACTGGGACCCCTAGTCGTCACTTCGACACAACGTCGAACGTGAACGACAGACGGGGAACGTCTTGGTTACGTATGGTAACCCTCGTTCCCTGATGGAGGGAACGGAGACGTTGTGTCCCCCTTGCCACAACCTCGGACCGCCTCTGAGTGTAGCCGGGTGCTTCGGCTCCTCAGATCAGAACAATGAGTGTTGCCTAGCCCCCCCCTCTTATGCCCGGATCTCCGGGGCGGAGCGGGCTATGCAAATACTGCATACCAATTCTCATTGGCCTTTTCTCAAAGCTGTCAGAGGTATTCGGGCTCTCAAGAGCGACCCCTAGTCGTCACTTCGACACAACGTCTCCGTTCCCTCCATCAGGGAACGAGGGTTACCATACGTAACCAAGACGTTTTCTAGTATTTTTTTTTTTCAATTGAATAAAGTTTGCTGTAAGTCCTAAATAATATTCTTAAATTAAATGCAGAAATTAAATTTCTTATTTCATAGTTTTCATTAAATGTTTGTGTTAATTTCTAAATAATATACTTTTGAATATTTATTTAATTTAGAACAAAATTATTTGTATATTTCTATAGATTGCACTGGTTTCTTTCTTTTCTTGGTGTTTTTCCCTGATAATGGTCTTTAATCTCTCCCTCTCTTCTGCTTTTTGTCAGGTGCTTGATTTCAGCTTGCTTTGTTTGTTGCCTGTTTCATCTAACTACCAAACATTTCACCAGTCTATATTAGGCCTTCATTCTAATGTGTGATGTTGTGCTAATATGGTTGTTCTCGATGGGTTCCAGGTTCAGGTGGATGAATATAAACAGCTGAAGGAAACGCTCAATAAAATGCCCAGTCTAAGAAATGCTGCAGGACAGCCCCAGCCACATGAAGCTGCTCAGCCCATCCAGCCGGTCCAGGATGGGAACCATCAGGAGGAGCACCATCAACCCCAGGATGCTCAGCATGTGGTATTAAAGCTGTTTTATTAAAGGTTTTTTATCACACATGTCAGTGGTTTGAATAGTCAAGAATGAGATGTGTCCCATGCGGATCTTGTCAGGTGGAGAAACATGATGAGGTTGAGAAGCCTCAGCCACACCACAAAGAGGAGGATGGAGAAATAGGAGGAGCCGAGGAGAGGAGGAGGGAGCTGGCAGAGGAGGAGATGGAGCAGGCAGGGCAGCCACAAAAACTGGAGGAGGAGTTTGATGTGGCGCATAATGAGGTAGAGGAGGAGGAGCCACAAGCCAACCAACCAGATGAAAACGCGCTGGAGAGGGAGCAACGTCACGCTCATGAGGTCAGAACTCTTCCGAATCCAAACATTGGAGCAGAGATGTACAAATCAGTGCACATGATGAACTTTGATTTGAACAAATCTCAAAAGGAAGGAAAAATATATATGTAACCCTGGACCACAAAACCAGTCTTATTTAGCGTGGGTTTATTTGTAGCAATAGCCAAAAATACATTTAATGGGTCAAAGTTATAAAAATAAAATTTATGCCAAAAAACATTAGGATATTAAGTAAAGATCATGTTCCTTGAAGATATTTTGTATATTTCCTGCCATAAATATAACCAAATTTTTTTTATTAGTAATATGCATTGCTAAGAACTTCATTTGGACAACATATATATATATATATATATATATCTTACGCCTTTGCATGCCTTTGCAAATACTTTGAAATATAAATCAATGATTTGCAATAATTAGTAAGAAAAGAAAAGAGTGGTGGTGTTTGAGTATTAGTATTTTCAATTGGCTTTTATTTTTATATTTTAATTTTCTTTTTAATGTTAGTTTAAGTTTAGTAATTTTATGTGATGTGTTTGTGATCTTTTTTATTTTTTTTATTTTAGTAATTTAAGAACTTCAACATTTGTATTTTGTTAGCTGCCAAGGCAACAGTTCTAATTTTGTTTGTGCCTTTTATTGAAAACATTTATTTAGCTATTTACACCTTTATTTATTCATTTATTTATTATTTTTGTTATATCTCTGCATTAGACAAATGACAAAATTACAAATAAACTAGTTTGCCTACATTACCGTTCATATTTTTGTGGAAATTGTCATTGTCATTTTCAGGATGAAAAATTGTCTTTAAAAAATGTCTTTATTATCACTCGTAATCAATTTAATTTAAGTTTTAAATTCTTTAAAAAAAAAAAAAAAAAAGTTAATTTAAGTTAGTTAATTTAAGTAAATTTAAGGCAACAATTTTTTGTTTGTTCTTTTTTTTTCGTTGGAAACATTTATATTTTATATTGAAATTTTATAAATGTTTATAAATATTATCACTTTGGTCAATTTAATGCACTCTTGCTGAGTAAAAGTATCAATTTCTTAAAAAAACTACTTTTGAATAGTAGTGTAGCCTAGTTGGCTGCCTACATAGACCACATTTTTAGCCATCATAATGTGCTGTTCCAAAGAGTAGGCAGCAACCAAATAATGCTGTTTAATAAGATATTTGTGTGCTATATGTTTTTGTGCATATTATTATTAATATTGAGCTATTACCTTAGTTCAATTCAGTCTGCATTCTGTTTCTCATCGTAAAGCCCTGACTCTTCTGTTCTTCCCCCAGGTGGCGCCAGCTGAGGCTCATGTGCAGCACGCGCAGGTGGAGCGGGTGAAGTCAGCGTACGAACAGCAGCAGGAGCAGCAGCGCCTGGCTGCACAGCTGGCGGAGGAGCGCAGACAGCTGCACCTGCGTCAGGAGGCCCTGCAGAAACAGCAGCTGCAGCAGCAGAAGGAAAGAGAGGAGAGACTGCGTCTGCAGAGAGAGAGAGAGGAACAGCAGAACAGAGAAGCTGATCTCAAAGAGCAACAACTCCGGCAAGAAATGCTTCGGTTAGAAACCCTCCTTTGAGTTAAATTTGTATTACTTACAGACTATAGCTTTACTATAGTCTGTAACTTTTGTAGTCCTTTATCTTTTTTTTAATGATAGTTGTTCATGAATTCTTTGGTTTTCCTGCATTTTTGAATATTTGAACCCTTTACAACAATGACTGTATGATTTTGAGATCCATCTTTTCACACTGAGGACAACTGAGGGACTCATATGCAACCTTAAAGAAGGTTTAAATGCTCAACCTTGCATTAAGAGCCAGGGTGTGAAACTTTTGAACAGAATGGAGATTTATTTATTTATTGCTTAAATATCATATTTTTGCCCTTCAGAGGCTACAGAAGACAAAATAAATTTAATTTACCCTGATCATCAAATTCAAAATGTTTTCACCCCTGGCTCTTTATCCATGTTTTTTTCCTTCTGGAGCATCAGTGAGCATTTAAACCTTCTGTAATAATTGTGTATGAGTCCCTCAGTTGTCCTCAGTGTGAAAATATGGATGTCAAAATCATACAGTCACTGGAAAGTGTTCAAATACAAAAAATGCTGAAAAACCAAAGAATTTGTGGGACCTGAAGGATTTTTCTGAAGAACAGCAAACATTTTAACTGTTCAGGACAAACAAAGGACTCATGAACAACTATTACTAAACAAAAACAAAAAAACAACAACAAAAAACTGGATCAAATGGATCATTCAGGTGACAACACAGTATGTAAGAATCTTTTGAACAGGGTCATATCTTATTCAGGTCAGTACTAAATAAACAATAACATCAACATTTTACAGATTCTGAAAGGGGGATGTAAACGTTTGACCTCAACTGTAAATGAGAATTAATAAATAAATAATGACATTTATTTTGAACAAAAACAGCAAAAAAAAAAACTGCATTAAGGAATAATGGTTGTGTTTGTGTTCACTGGCAATTTTACAGTTCATTTCACAGATATCTAAGCCAAGAAACTGCTATGGTTTATGTTATAAATCCTTTTATTTTCTGTATTCATCAGGAAAAAGGCACATTATGAAAACATGGATGCTGATATAGTCCAGGGAGAAGAAGAACAACAGATAGCTGAGGAGAAAGGTGACAATTCATGTGCTTTTATGTCATAGCAATGCTACTTAAACGTTTGGTGCAATTTTATTATCTTTGCGTTATATTTATCCATTTCTCTGTCGTTTGTAGAGGTAAATGTGCACCATGAGGAGCCAAGGCAAGATGAAGCAGACCATGCTCATCGTGAAGATGAGGTGTGTTACCTTATGGGTCATTCTATAATTAGGTTTTTCGGACACGCAAAAAAAAAGTTATATCAAAATAAACACTTATTATTTTTGAAGCGCACACCCAAATGTCTTGATAACCTAATCTAACTAACAAAACTATGAAAGTAATTTATATTTGAGGTAATTTTCATGCTTAAATGCAGAGTTTTATGTGATATAAACATCATTTTTTAACAAAAGATATGGCTTTTTCGACATATAGTAGTGTGATTTGGAAAAATATAATTGTGCACTAGAAAATTAAGCATCGGGGCTTTATATTGATGAAAATATATTAAACATATACTTCACGGACATGAGATATACCCACAATTACAGAATGACCCTTATGTTATTGTAAACACACATACATGCACAAGTATAAACTGCATCCACCTTTTTCTGTAATGCGGAAGTAAGTCTATGAGTGAGACTTCCGGTTCATTTTCTGCTGTAGGGAAATAACGAGAAGAATAACAACGTGCAGTAAGAGGCAAAACTGTTTGCACTACCAGCTAGTATGCTCATAATTATAATATGTTACAACACATCAGTTTGCAATATCAAGCAGCAAAGCAAGCTGTTTTGTACAGCTAAAAATAGCTGGACGTGGGTGACACCGCAAGCCAGACGCTTAAGTGAAGAAAAAGGTGGATAAACTAGCTTTTTAAGGATCCTGATACAGACACCAAAACATTTTTTTCATTTTATGTGAATGCATGTATTGATGATTAATATGTCAATTTTACAGAGACCTGTAGAAGCGGATGTTGATCCGGAGGACGACCCCAACAACCAGGGAGAGGATGAGTTTGAGGAGGCGGAGCAGCCACAGCACCATGAGGAAGAGGAGGAAGAGCCAGCACCTGTTGGCCACCCTGACATGCACCTGGCCGCAGACAGTCAGCACCAGCCGCCCGCCGAAGAACAGCTGGTGGTAAGTGACCATGTTTATTACGCATTTGGAGTGATATTAAGATTTAACCGTGGGTGAAGTTACAGTTTTTTGTGTCAAAAACAGACTTGGGAGGAGTATACATTGATTCTGTTTGAGAACTTAATCTGTGGGTTATTTATTATACAGCTTAGGAAGTTTGAAATGAGTTTTGTATGTTTTGTGCAGATGGCTGGAAACCCAGACCAACAGGAAGATGCTCTGGATGAGCAGTACCAGGAAGATGGAGATGATGAGGTCAGATAACAAATGCAAATGCGCACACTGTCCTAGAACAAATAAGAATTGTTGTTTGTTCCCTAACTGTGATGCTTTCACTCTTCAGGCTCAGGATGAGCTGGTAGATAATCAGAAGCGCGAGGCGGTGCGGGAGGAAGAAGTAGACCCGTATAATGAGGAGAATGGAGAACAGGTACAAGATTTATACTTTGAGGCTTGTTGAGTACATTTGCATTACACACATGCATTACAAAAGCACAGCTTAAAAACCTAGTAATGCTCAAGCTATATTGATTATATTATATATTATACACATTATATATGTGACCCATGGACCACAAAACCAGTCTTAAGTAGCATGGGTATATTTGTAGCAGTAGTCAACAATACATTGTATGGGTCAAAATTATCGGATAGATTTTTCTTCAATACCACAAAAATCATTAGGATAATAGGTAAAGATAATGTTCCATATGTTCCTTAATGTAAATGTATCAAAAATGCTCTAAGATGAGATTTTTTCAATATTTAGATTTTTTTGCACTCTCAGATTTTCAAATAGTTGTATCTTGGCAAAATATTGTCCAATCCTACCAAACTAAACCAAACTTTTCTGCAAGGATGCATTAAATTGATCAGAAGTGACAGTAAAGATATTTACAGTGTTACCAGTTTCAAAATTTGAACTTTCTGTTTATCAAATAATCCTAAATAAATGAATCTTATGTTTTCACACAAATATTAAGCATCACGGGGTTTTTTTAACATAAATGTTCAAACAGAAATGTTTCTTGAGCTGCAAATCAGCATATTAGAATGCTTTCTGAAGGATCATATGACACATAAGACTGGAGTAATGATGCTGAAAATTCATCTTTGCATCACAGACATAAATTACATTTTAAAATATATTCACATAGAAAACAGTTTTAAATTATATTTAAATTATAATAATATTTCAATATTACTAGACAATATTTGAATATTGAGTTAAGGTGTTTGTTCAAAGATGATCATTTTTATGGGTTGCCATCACTGAAATGTATCGCAGACAGTTATGTAGTGCTTACGCGTGTACGTTTTCACTTGTTCTTTTGTACAAGCTGCCACTGTAACTGTAGACTGGTGGCAGCACCACAGTTGGGTGAGTCAGATCGATTGCAGCATCCTCAACAGTGTCCAGTTACTGCCACGAGTCCAGCTTTAAACATCCATCCTCCATTTTCACCTCATCACTTAGATTTAGGGAGTGTTTATTCACATCTGTGCATTTTAAAGGATTAGTTCACTTCCATAATAGAAAAATTCCTATGTAATCCAAGATGTTCATGTCTTTAAGGTTTTAAGGTTTTTGAGGAAAACATTCCAGGATTTTTCTCTATATAGTGGACTTCAATGGGGATCAACGGGTTGAAGGTCCAAATTGCAGCTTCAAAGGGCACAGTTCTATACAATCCCAGTCGAGGAATGAGGGTCTTATATAGTGAAATAATTAGTCATTTTTGAATAAAATTAAAAACGTATATACGTTGTAACCACAAATGCCCATCTTGCATGATTTGGTTAGTTCTTTGTCTGTGTACTTCAGTTCAGAAAGGTAGGGTAGGGTGAAAAACTCCATCTCATTTCTCCTCCAACTTCAAAATCATCCAATATCATTGTTTTACCTTTTTTTTTTGTATAGGGCGTTTGACTTCCTTTCAGGGGCGTAGCCATCATTCCTGAAGCGGAACATATATATATATATATATATATATATATATATATATATATATATATATATATATATGAAAGTGTTTTTTATTTACATTCTCTTCTGCTCACCAAGCCTGCATTTATTTGATCTAAAATACAGCAAATTTATAGAAAGTAATGCTTTTATTTAGCAAGGATGCTTTAAATTGATCAAAAGTGATGAGACATACATTTGTAATGTTACAAAGGGATTTAAATGCTGTTCTTCTGAACTTTCTATTCATCAAAGAAACTTGAAAAAAATTCTACTCAGCTGTTTTCAACCTGATGATGATGATGATGATGATGATGATGATGATGATGATAATAATAATAATAATAGATGTTTTTTGAGCAGCAAATCAGAATATTAGAATGATTTCTACACTCAAGACTGGAGTAATGATGCTAAAAATTTAGCTTTGAAATCACAGGAATAAATTACATTTTGAAATAGGATATTCAAATAGAAAACACTTATTTTAAATAGTAAATAGGCCTACATTTCACAATATTAATGGTTTTTTTCTGTATTTTGGATCCCATAAATGATGGCTTGGTGAGCAGAAGATACTTCTAATTTAAATGAAAAACTTTTGACTGGTAGTGTATATATAGGGAATGTTAATTTTTCTCTAATTTCTAGCTTTTAATTGTCCAAAAAAACAGATACACTGCTGTACAATAACCAATAATAATAATTTGTTTATATACTAATTTTTTTCATTTTTATCACATAAGGCAGAATATTTTGTAATATTGTAATTAATGCAATGTTAGTTAGCACTGCATTGTTTATATACTTTATTTATTACCTGAAGATGACATGAAAAACACAAACCATATATTGTCACAATATATTGTATATATTGTGTATGTGTGTGTATATATATATATATATATATATATATATATATATATATATATGCGACCAGACTCAATGCCAGTAGGTGTGCAAAACAAACATCATAACTTGATTATTTTCTGTTTCTGTGTTTTTGTTTTTTTTGTGTGTCCACACAGGAAGAGGTCAGAGATCAAGATGTAGCGGTGAAGCAGGACAATCAGCCCGCCCAACATCCCAACGAGGAGAACTACGAAGAAGATGAGGAGGAAGAAGGTGGTAACGGTGATAAACCGCCCAATCGCAGAGGAGAAATGTGAGGTGATTGAAAGCAAGGACAGCCAATAGCTGCCACCTGTTTGGATTGGGTTTGTGCCGGAAACGGTTTCGTTGGGTCTTGATGAATAGAAAACCGGTTTCACCTCCGGTCTATGTGACTCTGAAACAGAGATGCGCCAAAACGCCCAACCACTTACAGACCAAACGCCCTGCTGTCTGCCTTTACTGTACGTCTGTCTATAGTTTCTTGTGAGTAAGTTCCATTTAAATTCTCTTCTATCTTGCATTTGATTTCTTCGACTGGACGACAAATCTGAAAGCAGATTTTAACTATCAGAAACTCGCACTGAAAGTTTTTCCAAGTGCCATTTTTGTGCACTCGAGCTCCACATGCAAGATATATTCCAAAATAATACAGACTGATTTTGATGGACAGGCAGGGGCCACCAATCAGCATTGAATCCTTACCTGGCCCCGCCCAAACTTGTGGTGTTAATTCCTCCGTTGTGTTGATGGATGGGTTGGGCAAGATGCTTAAGTCAACAGATGTCACTACATGAATGTTTACATGTAATGCAAGCAAACTGTAGCTGTTGAGAGCTTTTTAAAAGTTACTGTATGTGCTTATTTACCGTAGTTGAATTATACGCTGCCTGGACGCGAACCAAAATCATTCAGTTAAATACTGATCTGCTTTTCACCAAGTGCCTCATAGAGATTATAAGAAAAAATGTTGCCTATCTTGCCAGGATGAATCAGTTCCTGATCAGGATTCTTTGTTGAATGTCTCTCTTTTGGAAACATATTTTTATCTTTTTGTTTTACTACTACTAGTACTAGTATTCTACGTGCTACTGGACCTGGTCCTCTATGTCTTACTGTCACTGTTAGTACACATTGGAAATGAGAATTTATGAGACACATTAATGAGACAATATTCAGATTTCAGAATTTAAATATGCGACGAGGATTCGCTTACTCAAAATGATTTGTTTTGAATGTATTCTAAATCACTACAATATTGAACAATTTTGTATTTATTTTGTATTTACTTTGTTTTTTTTTATATTATATCAAATGAAATAATCTTGTTTTGTTATTGTCCGGGACGCATAGGATTTTTAGATTTATTCGATTTATTACAAGCTTTTTCTGTTAGGTTCTCAGCTTTACTTTATATTTAAAAAAAAAATATGTATGTGTCTAGGTTTTTTTTCTACCAAGTTTTGTAAAAGTAAGTCACATATAGCCGTTCGGAGAAATAATTTAGTTGATAATGGCAATGTGAGCGGAATAAAAACTGGTGAAGGATTTAATGCGCATCCTCTTTTAATCCTGCTGCACAAAGTCTGGCGGGCGCGCTGATGTTTTGATGTTTGGTGACCTTGAGCAGGGAGGAAAAAATCTCTTCGTCTAACATAAATGTTCAAATGAACCCAAAGCAAAATAACACTGCTTTCATCCTGCAGTTCCTGGAAGGCTGATGAGATGCTGCAGTTCTTCAGTCAGTTAGAAATAGTCCAACAAGATATGTGTGTATATATGGGTCATTCTATGGAAATTTCCATTTTTCTGTCCATAGCCTTTACAGAAATATTACACTTTAAAACACTTTAGAGTTACAATTTCTTTATATTTTAAAATAAAACAATGTTATTTGAACAATTACACCTTCCTGAGCCATCAGTGTGGCAATATTAGCCATGTACAGAGGGCATATACAAGTGCTTTATTTTGAGGTCAAAAACAGATTTTTCTACCATTTAAAATACAATAAATGCTTAAGCAATATTATAAAATATATGATACATGAAAATAGTGGTCCCCTGGAGTTGTCACTGTTACAGTTTAACAAAAATATTCTATTTTAAAATAAAAATCACACTGACATCACTTGACTTCCTTCTTCTGATTTTCTGAAGATCTATGAAGAAAGGCCCATGATAAGTCCACTCTCCCTTTTCAGTTTTCAGACATTTTCTCATTTATCTCATGATCATATGAAGCTTTTAGTTGAGGTCAGTGGTGTGACATACTTTATTGTTATGGAATTGTAAAAAACTAGAATACAAATGGTTTCAACTACTACCATGATTGACATGTGGTTTGATACCTTGCAGCAGCCATTTTGTTAATTTTTTTTTTTCATGAAAATTGTCACTGGTGTTACTGTTTTTTTCTGTAACATGAAATAAATAAAACAATCTCCTTATTTCTTGCATTTTCATTATGTTCTGTAACTGACTACTTGTGCTGAAAAAAAAAAATCGAGAAATAATATTTCATAAAAACATTTAATATTGCCAAAGAAGTAAGGTAACACCGATGACAAAAAATGTTACATATGGTCTTTAAATAGATGCACAAAAAAAGATAAAAAAGTCAAAAGGTAATCTAATAATGGGTCTAAGTTTAAATGTTAGAAAAAGAAATGCATTTTAAGGCATCTTGCTATATCAAAAGTGGACATTTCTCTAGATATGTACATATTTGGGCCATAAGCTAGAGTTGGAGACTTCTGTGGAGAAAAAAAAAAAAAAAAAAAAAAAATATATATATATATATATATATTTTTTTTTTTTTTTTTTACGTGTATGTATGCAAATTGTATAATATCCAAGGTACACATTTCTAGTAATTGTGCAGTTAATTTTTAGTTGTATTCACCTTTTTTGCTTACATCTACATTAAATATATATTTATGCTATTTTATTACATTTTTTTTGCAGAGGCAAATTAATAGCAATTACATTTTTAACAATATTTCAAGTGTAATTTATTAGATTTGTTGTATTCTGAATCCATTTTTTTTTTTTGTAAAAGGCAAAAAAATCATACTGATTTCAAAGTTAAGGATTCATTAGTTTGAATATACAGTAAACCAAAATATATTTCTATGTAAATTATACATTTTATTTATATTTTTATGTAATTACTTTAATTGTGCCTTTATTTTGTTTTGAGCTACTATCTGCAGTTAATTTTTTTCAGGCTGCTGTAATGAATTCTTTTGGAAAAATGCTCTCTGTAGGGAAGCGGGGGTCTGCTGACAAACAAAGCTGCTTCACAGATTTAATAAGCTGTATAATTTTGTCAGATCTCTCGTTTCTCTGTTCTCCTGTCTCCTCAGCTCGAGTTTCAGCGGTGCTGAAATTGACACCAAAATTAAAACAAAACACTGAAGCGCATATGAATAAGTGATCGCCGCTGAAAGAATGAGCTGAACTTCACAGGACAATGGCTGGTCATGAATGACTATTGAATGTGTATAAAGATGTGAACATATGCAGTGGTTATATAGCCAGTGTGCCAATTATGAAGAGTCTTTCAAGAGCTTTTTGTTTTATGTTAATGTAATCTATGCGTCAGCTAAACGCTTATTTAAAAACAAAAAGGGTTTCGTGCAGTTAAGCCTATGTGGGGAAACTTCCGGTTCATTATCCGCTATAGGGATATAACGAGAAGAAGAATAACGCATAGTAAATGGTAAAGCTGTCTGCACTACAAACCAGTGTGTTCTGTGTATTAAGATAATACATTAAAATAACATGGTAAGACACCTATTTGCAATATCAAGCAGAAAAACTAATTGTCTGGCTAAAAAGCTGGACGCGGAAGACCCTTAACATTTACAAATATAGCAATTAAGGGGCCAAGCACTAGGCAAGCAAGGCAGCAAGTTTCAGAGTAACTGAAGCAATGAGTAATTGAAGCTATTTTCAGATGATTTTAATCAAAAATGAAAAATCATAAACCACTAATAATATGATTTATTGGGTTATCACTTTTTTTTTTCAGTTGTTACTTTTTTTTTTCTCCCATTTATTTATGAATTTTTCCAAACTTTAACAAAATACTTTATACAATCAAGGTTATAGTTTGTTTGTTTTTTCCCCCACATTAACCCTTCCCGCCTAAAAAATTAAACAAATTACACAAAATAAAATACAATTAAAAGAACAACGACAATAATGAAAAATAGACAATTTGAGAAAGAAATAAAAAAATAAAAAATAATTAAATTAACATTTACAAATATTATAATACAATATAAAATGTATGCATAATGAAATAAATACATACAGGATTATACAATTCAATACTCTGACATATTTAAAGTGGTCTTCACATAATTTTGAAACCAAATAATAGTGATCACGTTTAAGCAATTTTCCACAGAATTCGTTATAATAATCAGTTAAGGGGGGAGAGTCTTAATTTTTTCAAAATATGTGATCATCATTTTTGGACAGATCCCTTCATTAATATTTAATTTTCTCTAATTTCAAATATAAAACCAGGTCACACATCCACATTGAAGCCTTAGGTGGGACTGTTGATTTCCACTCGAGTAATATTCTTCTCCTGGCTAATAAAGTGGCAAAGTCGATAACATTTTTTATCTTGTTTGTCAATGATATTTTGTGTTCTGGTACACCACAAATAGCAATTTCAACACTGGGTTTTATTTCTAAATTAAAGGCGTCATTTAGCGCTTTAAATATTAGTGTCTAATAGTCACTCAAACAAAACGTGGAAAAAGTCAGGTGGTAAATCAGGAAAAGTTGAGCTCTGAGCATGAATAAAATGTTGGGCTTGAAAATAACAAAACAGGATTGTGGTAACTGAAATTTGACTGACAGGTCACTAAAACTAGCAAAAGTGTTGTCTATATAGAAATCACTACATCTTGCTAAGCCTACCCTCTGCCACTGTACATATGTAAAATCTGATTTGCCAGCAGGGAACAAATGACTATTACAGAGAGGGCTTAGCATAGAAAAATTGGTTAGTTTATGTCTTTGTCTAAACTGGGACCATATCTTAAGCGTGGAACATACCACTGGGCTTGAAGAATGGGTTATCACTTTTGACCAATAGCTGGCGCTGTTATCAAATCAACGTTGTGTGTTCAGTGCGAGGTGACAATGACACACAATGTTTGGTGTATGTCAAAGCTAGTGTTGTTTTTGGTGGCCTGTTTTAATTTTAGTTTTAGTATTGTCTTTGTGTAAAGCTATCATTTTAGTTTGGCAGTTTGGCATCTTTCCAGCAAATTCTTTAATGCGTTAAACGAAAACTGTTTTGTATTTCAACATGAAATCCGTACCTTTTTGCCAGCAGGGTCTGAAGATGATCCAGAATAAAAAATTGGGAAAAAAATTGGACCAACGGTCTAGGAGGAGTTTGAAAAAATAGGCTTTCAACATAAATGAAAATGGCGGACAGGAAGTTCAGCCAATTTTAGCATTATTGGTTTCGATGTTCTCGGCATGACCTACGGAATATGTTAAGATCGCTTTCATTACAATAGGCCAATTTAATCAAATGTTATTAGCATTTTTAAAAAATTCTTTAAAACTTTTGCCCCCAAACTTTATGACAACTGTCGGGGCATGGTCCCGAAGACACATACTGAGTTATGTAATGATACACCAAAGTGTTCGTAAAATATAGCATTTTACGATCAAATTCAAAATGGCTGACATGAAAAAATTGGGTATGGTTAGCCATTTTTCATATCTCCTGATCACTAGGTAGCGCTACACTGAAACTGTGCAGGTAGCCTCAGGTCATGCTTATTATAACACACTGCAAATTTGGTCTCAATATGCTAAACCGTTTCAGAGATCCATTTTTGCGTGCTAGTGTTGGGCCATATGCTCAATTTTCATATCGTCCTGTCATCAGCCTGTGAGATCGCCGATACACAATACTATCGTGCTACTTTATTTAATTATCCATGTACTAAATTCCTTATTCGTTTTGTAAGGGTAGTCTCGTTAATGGGCATGTTGCGTATACAGAGCGCTGAGGATAGTTCCGCCTGAGTGGTTCCAGTTTACTTTCGGTTTCATTCTCTGCTATCCGCTATCTTTAGTGAATGGTAGGCTAAATGTGCGTGCATGAATGTAAATCAATTTATCTTTCTTTACCCGTCATATTGCGGCAATGTTACCGCTGCATGTCTGATTGTTGTCATTAGTCCATGCTGTAGTCCAGTTCATATAGAATTTGGAGAAGGGATGCGCGTGCATAAGGAGCTAAGAACCGCGGGAAGACGCGTTTTTAAGGTGGAACAGATCGTCAAAAAGAAGCTGGATTCAGCCTCCTGGACGGATTCTGATCGTATTTGTTTGTTTCAGCCTAAACCACATTTGACCACTTCGGTGATCCTAATGACTGTGCAGTGCTGGATAATATAATGCTTTTATTTCCTTAGTTATTTTAAAAAGCAGCTACAGAAAACGAGCGAAGAACATTTGTCAAAGAACATCACTAGTCTATAGGGAGTTTATGCACTTTAAAAAAACGCCCCGCGGCAAGTTTCTGAAGCATCCTCGAAGCGGCTCTCCGTGCTGCTTAGCTAAATATAAGCGAACAGTCTATTTTTGACGGATAATAATAATAATAATCGTCTTGCTATCGTCATAGGCATCCGCAACAGGCGATATCTCTGACTATCGTCGATACACGATACTATCGTATATCGGCACAACCCTAGTGCTCATCATCAAATTTGTCCGCGTATTCTTAGAGAACGGCTTCACTAATTAACTTTATTTCCATAACTTTTTGCTACCATGGTCTAAAGATGATCTGAGCCAGTGTTGCTAAAAATAAGTCAAACCGTCTAGGACAAGTTTGAAAAAGTAGGTTTTACCGAAAAAAAAAGCGGAAAAACTAAACCTCACGATTTTTACATTTTGGTGTCTATTTGACTCGACATAAGCCAAGGTATTAGGAAAAATGTTCTTCTATAAAATTCTACTTCTAGACCTTACGGTTCAAAAGTTATTAACATAAACATGAGTGAAAATTTGGACAAGTGGTGGCGCTAGAGAGTTTGAGTTAGAGACTCCAAACTTGCTATGGTTAATGCTAAGACTATCCTCTATCTGTGTGCCAAATTTCATAACTTTCCCACAAGCAGTTCTATGGGCTGCCATAGACTTAAGAGCAGAATAGAGCACCGACAGATACATTAGCCACGCCCATTCTTACAAGAAAAATAAAGTAGATCAAATAGCTTTTTAAATGTTTGTAAACACTTATATGTGTACACATAATTTATAATCTTTGTAATCATTCCTACATAACCACCGTTACGGATTTAATTTCAATCTGAGATATTGTTCATATAGCTCAGTCCATGAGAACATGAAACGCTTAACGAACACGTGCTGTGACATCATCAGTTATCTGCTGCTAACAGTGTCACATGACTGTATCTGATTTAATCACTGTGCTCCTTCTTCACACCATGTCAGCCGGGCATCAGGCGATACCACCCAAGAACGGACTCGTCTGTCAAAACAGTCCTCAGGACAAAGTGAGAACTTACCAAAGCCTAGGGTTGGCTGATCATTGAGCTGCTATGATCCATTCTGTTAGTAGCTGTAAAAGTGTTTGATAGTTGCCTTCTCTCATTTATATCTTGGCTGCTGCCAAGTCAATGCAGGTTTATTTTGAGTACATAAAACGTGGAAATGTGAAGTTAAAGTACAAAAAAAAGCTTATAAATGAGTCATATAAATGCACTTTTAACAGCTCAAAAGAGTATATACACAACAATATACAGCTTTCAGTTCACTCTGACGGTACAGTACACTGGATTCAGATCTTGGCTTCAGGTTCTCCTGTTTCAACGTCAGAGAATGATACAAAATCTGGACGCTGCCGGTGAAGAGGGAGGCACGGAGTCTTCCGGTAGCTTTGGGATGCCATCCAGAACTTGGAGTTTTGGCAAACAGGAGAACACACTGCAGAAGAAACAAACCTCAAGGTTAGATTTCGAGTGCGTTAAATTATTCTCTTGGTTGTCTTTGAACGATCTTTGGTCAGCTCTTTTTAGTAAATTATGATATCTTCTGGCATAGCTATTAACTTGGGACATAATGTGATTTTGCAGACAGACGCTGTATGGCTTTTTAGATTAATTAAAAGCTGTAATTAGCTGATTAGTTTTAATCAGTCTGCTTTTTTGACAGCAAGTTATTAAAAGCTCAGTGGTGTTCTGCATAACCTTGTGAAAAAAAGTGCACTCAGCTGCAGTGAGTGTGCACTTGTAATGAGTATACGTATATTTTAAGAAACTACTTGCAGATAATATAAAATTAATTAAATAAAGGCCACTTAAGTGTACTTGGAGAACACTTTCATGTTCCATTTCTTCACATGTTTAAAAAACACACACTACCAGTCAAAAGCTTTTGAACAGTAAGATTTTTAATTAGTTATATATATATATATATAATATTTTTCCTATTTAAAAAAACTGCTTTCTATTTAGATGTATTTTAAAATGTAATTTATTCCTTTGATCAAAGCTACATTTTTAGCATCATTACTCCAGTCTTCAAAAATAAATTATATAAATTAATGCTTTATGCTAAAAATATACATTTATGATGTTACAAAAGATTTCTATTTAAGATAAATGCTGTTTTTCTGAACTTTCTATTCATCAAAGGAACCTGAAAAAATTTGACTCAGCTGTTTTCAACATAATAATAATAAAAAAATGTTTTTGAGTTGGAAATCAGAATCATGTGACAATGAAGACTGGCGTAATGATGCTGAAAATTTAGCTTTGATCACAGGAATAAATTACATTTTAAAATATATTAACATAGAAAGCAGCTATTTTAAATAGTACAAATATTTCACAATATTACTGCTTTTGCTGTATTTTGGATCAAACAAATGCAAGCTTGGTGAAGAGAAGAAAATTCTTAAAAAAACAAAAATCCTACTGTTCAAACACCTTTGACTGGTAGTGTATATATTTCTGTAATACTTCTTTTTCACAAGGGTATAACATCATTTAGCTCTGTATTTCTCTCACCGTGAGCGGTAGTCCTCCAGAAACTGGCAGGGGTTGCGTTTGAGGGTCAGAGATCGTAGCGGCGTGCTCCTCAGCAGGGACAATTCGCCCAGAGAGGAAATACTGTTTTCAGACAGGCACAAGTGCTGAATCTCGGGAACCTTTGGCAGCTGACGAATGGATGTCAAGTTGTTCCGGTGAAGATTCAGGATTTTACATCTATAACAAATGCATATTTTCAATCATATTTTCAATTTTCTACCTCATATACAATGGCCCCAAAAGTATTTGCACACAATTCTAGATCATACCACTAGATGACAAAACAGGATTAATGTCTAATTACATAGTCTCCAAATGGCCACACTAATTAAGTCTCATTTATGGCAACACCTAATTTACTAAGAAAATTTATTTTTCATATTTAGCCATATTTATATATTATCAGTAAGAGCCATATTTAAATAAAATGGTGTGATTGAGGCTGTTTTATAAGGCTACGTTTGATGCTGATACATAATTAACAGCTTCCTTCGTACTGTAAAATAAACTCGTCATATGAGATTACAGCACGCAGCTAAAGTTGCACTACATGTATTTTTACACAGCCATACACATACTGTTACAAAACAACCAATGCAATATAATAGGACAGCCTCCATGGAAAGATCAGGAGGGAATTTGTATTATATGGTCCACAGATCACAAACCATATCTCCATCAAAACGTCAGCAGCATTCAGAATGATGTTCATGTGCACTAAAATGAAAACATCTGTCAGTTGTTGTAGTGTAGAGGTTAGTTTGGTACCTTGGCAGTCTGACAGAGCTGAGATCTCTCAGTGCGTTATCCACCAGCTGCAGACGCTCCACCCGGATCAGTCTCCTTAGGATGCGGATGAAGTTCTCCAGCTGGTATGGATCTCCTAAGTCCTGATAAGACAAGTTCAGCACCTGGGGTCACAGAGACAGAACCGTAAACTCAGTATGAAGATAACCAGCTGGTTGCTAGATAGATACAGTTGAAGTCAAAAGTTTACATACGCCTTGCAGAATCTGCAAAATGATAATTATTTTACCAGAATAAGAGGGATTATACAAAATGCATGTTATTGTTTATTTAGTACTGACCTGAATAAGATATTTAACATAAAAGATGTTTACATATAGTCCATGAGAGAAAATAATGGTTGAATTTATAAAATGGACCCTGTTCAAAAGTTTACATACACTTGATTCTTAATACTGTGCTCTTACCTGAATGATTGTGTTTTTTATTTTTTTTTGTTTAGTGATAGTTGTTCATGAGATAAACTGCCTGCTGCTCTTCAAAAAAAATCATTCAGGTCCCACATTTTTTTTTTTGTTTTCCAGCACCCTTTCCGACAATGATTGTATGATTTTGAGATCCATCTTTTTACACTGAGGACAACTGAGGGACTCATATGCAACTATTACAAAAGGTTCACTGATGCTCCAGAAGGAAAAACCATGCACTAAGCTTTTTGAATTTGAAGATCAGGGTAAATTTAACTTATTTTGTCTTCTGGGAAACATGTAACTATCTTCTGTAGACTCTGAAGGACAGTACTAAATGAAAAAAAATATGAGGCAAAATAAAAAAAAATGTACACATCTCCATTCTGATCATTCAGGTAACAACACAGTATTAAGAATCAAGTGTATGTAAACTTTCGAACAGGGTAATTTTTATAAATTCAACTATTATTTTCTCTTGTGGACTGTAATGTGATTTTTTGCCTTTGAAAGGCTTTTAAACTCACCAAAGCTTCATTTATTTGCTCAATACAAATACAATAAAAACCAGAAATATTGTGAAAATACAAATACAATAAAACCAGAAATATTGTGAAATATTATTACAATTTCAAGTAACACTTTTCTATTTGAATATATTATAAAATGTCATTTATTCCAAAGATGCAAAGCTGAATTTTCAGTATCATTACTATAGTCTTCAGTGTCACATGATCTGTCAGAAATCATTCTAATTTGCTGATTTGCTGCTCAAGAAACATTTCTGATAATTATCAGCTTTGAAAACAGTTGTCTTGCTTCATATTTAGTTAGATGTTTGTTTGCTGTCTCACCACACAATTCTCCCAGTTCTCCTGGAGTCTCTCCTCCCATTTCTGTCCTTCATCCTCCTTCCTCTTTCTCCTGCCTCCTCTGAGAAATATGTCTTCACTGTTAACAGACAGCTCGTCTTCAGCAGGCCCTGTTTGATGACATCATCATTGTGTCCAGTGATTGTATTATGGCAACAATGAAAAACAATTGTGACCCTGGACCACAAAACCAGTCGTAAGTAGCACAGGTATATTTGTAGCAATAGCCAACAATATATTGTATGGGTCAAAATTATTGATTTTTTTTAGGGTATTAAGTAAAGATCATGTTCCATGAACATACTAAATTTCCCACCAAAAATGTATCAAAACTTAATTTTTTAATAGTAATATGCATTGCTAAGAACTTCATTTGGACAACTGGACAAGGCAATTTTCTCAATATTTAGATATTTGCACCCTCAGATTCCAGATTTTCAAACAGTTGTATCATAACAAACCATACTTCCAAAGAAATCTTATTTATTCAGCTTTCAGATGAATAATCTCAATCTCAATTTTAAAAAATTGGCCTTTATGACTGATTTTGTGGTCCAGGGTCCCATATATAAAAGAAGAGTGACCCTAAATGACCTCTTACCCTCTCTGACCCTGGGGCAGGCGAGCTGGTCTCCACACACATCATGCTCCTCTAGCCAGTGCCACGAGGCAAACCTGAACCGACTGGACGGCAACTGCATAGAACAAACACAATGACAGCATTCAGTGCTTGTATATAGACACTATATAGAGCTGTCAATCAAACCACACATGATGCTTCACAATCATACTGACTTACTGGAGTGGCAACAATGCCAGAGTCTGGAGTCAGTTCCACAGAGAAAGGAGTGTGTGCGTCGCTTAACTCAGAGTAGTGCGAGTGAGACTTGGGAAAACTTTCACTGCTGGTGTTCACTCCTGAGGAACTAGAGTGAGAGAGACCGAAGCCATTAACAAACATTACAGAGGCATAATGCTTAACGGATCAGATCACAGTTTATTTACATTCACATTTGAATAAATATGAACAGTTTTGGGGCAAACACATTACATGTAATGCAAGTTATGTAATCAGATTACTTTTTTCCAAGTAACTAGTACTTTTTAATTTACAAGAATATACAGTTGAAGACAAAATTATTATCCCCTTACAAAATATTTCATTATTTTTCTAATAACTCCCAAGTGTTGTTTAACAGAAAGACGATTTTATCAACACAGCATTTTTAAACATAATACTTTATTCAGGAAGCTTTTAGGGTTTGTAATACAAATAGAAATAAATGTATAACCAAGAATTTTAAAAAGTCTACTGGTCAAAATTATTAGAACTCTGATGTTAATAGTCAATAGTGTATTATTATTATGTGCTTATTAACAGCCTTTAGTCGTTTGCTGTAGTTCTCAACAAGTTTCAAGCATGTCTCCTGAGGAATGACAGCCCATTCTTCCTTAGCAAATCTCTCAAGCTCCTTGTTGGTCTTCTGGCACAAACTCTGGACTTTAATGTGCCCCACAGATTTTCTATTGGATTCAAGTCTGGGCTTTGTGCAGCCAGTCAAGTACAGTCGTGGCCAAAAGTTTTGAGAATTACATAAATATTGGAAATTGGAAAAGTTGCTGCTTAAGTTTTTATAATAGCAATTTGCATATACTCCAGAATGTTATGAAGAGTGATCAGATGAATTGCATAGTCCTTCTTTGCCATGAAAATTAACTTAATCCCGAAAAAAACTTTCCACTGCATTTCATTGCTGTCATTAAAGGACCTGCTGAGATCATTTCAGTAATCATCTTGTTAACTCAGGTGAGAATGTTGACGAGCACGAAGCTGGAGATCATTATGTCAGGCTGATTGGGTTAGAATGGCAGACTTGACATGTTAAAAGGAGGGTGATGCTTGAAATCATTGTTCTTCCATTGTTAACAATGGTGACCTGCAAAGAAACGCGTGCAGCCATCATTGCGTTGCATAAAAATGGCTTCACAGGCAAGGATATTGTGGCTACTAAGATTGCACCTAAATCAACAATTTATAGGATCATCAAGAACTTCAAGGAAAGAGGTTCAATTCTTGTTAAGAAGGCTTCAGGGCGTCCGAGAAAGTCCAGCAAGCGCCAGGATCGTCTCCTAAAGAGGATTCAGCTGCGGGATCGGAGTGCCACCAGTGCAGAGCTTGCTCAGGAATGGCAGCAGGCAGGTGTGAGCGCATCTGCACGCACAGTGAGGCCAAGACTTTTGGAAGATGGCCTGGTGTCAAGAAGGGCAGCAAAGAAGCCACTTCTCTCCAAAAAAAACATCAGGGACAGATTGATCTTCTGCAAAAAGTATGGCGAATGGACTGCTGAGGACTGGGGCAAAGTCATATTCTCCGATGAAGCCTCTTTCCGATTGTTTGGGGCATCTGGAAAAAGGCTTGTCCGGAGAAGAAAAGGTGAGCGCTACCATCAGTCCTGTGTCATGCCAACAGTAAAGCATCCTGAGACCATTCAAGTGTGGGGTTGCTTCTCATCCAAGGGAGTGGGCTCACTCACAATTTTGCCCAAAAACACAGCCATGAATAAAGAATGGTACCAAAACACCCTCCAACAGCAACTTCTTCCAACAATCCAACAACAGTTTGGTAAAGAACAATGCATTTTCCAGCACGATGGAGCACCGTGCCATAAGGCAAAAGTGATAACTAAGTGACTCGGGGACCAAAATGTTGAAATTTTGGGTCCATGGCCTGGAAACTCCCCAGATCTTAATCCCATTGAGAACTTGTGGTCAATCCTCAAGAGGCGGGTGGACAAACAAAAACCCACTAATTCTGACAAACTCCAAGAAGTGATTATGAAAGAATGGGTTGCTATCAGTCAGGATTTGGCCCAGAAGTTGATTGAGAGCATGCCCAGTCGAATTGCAGAGGTCCTGAAAAAGAAGGGCCAACACTGCAAATACTGACTCTTTGCATAAATGTCATGTAATTGTCGATAAAAGCCTTTGAAACATATGAAGTGC
Organism: Cirrhinus molitorella; assembly: GCA_033026305.1. Taxonomy (NCBI): domain Eukaryota; kingdom Metazoa; phylum Chordata; class Actinopteri; order Cypriniformes; family Cyprinidae; genus Cirrhinus; species Cirrhinus molitorella. The sequence goes on along the minus strand of CM065127.1, from coordinate 5,807,444 downwards.
TTGTAATTATATTTCAGTACATCACAGAAACAACTGAAACAAAGATCTAAAAGCAGTTTAGAAGCAAACTTTGTGAAAACTAATATTTGTGTCATCCTCAAAACTTTTGGCCACGACTGTACACTCACTTTGCTCATTTGGAGGTATTTCTTCACCAGAAGTGAGGCATGCTTTGGGTCGTTATCATGCCGGAAGACAAAATGTCGACCCAAACGAAGTTTTCTTGCAGACTGTCTGAGGTTGTCTTTCAAAATCTTCTTATAGTATTCCTTTTTCATGTTTCCTTCAACCCTGACGAGATTCCCAATTCCAAACACACTGAAACATCCCCACAGCATTATACTCCCACCACCATGTTTCACTGTGGGAACGGTGTTCTTGGGGTTGAATGCCTATCCCTTCTTTCTCCAAACATAGGCAACATCTCTATGGCCAAAAAGCTCTAGTTTTGTCTCATCTGACCAAAGGACATGTTTCCAGTATGCATCACATTCCCCCAGGTTGTCCTTAGCAAACTTCATTGTAGCTTGGAGGTGTCTCTTCTTTCGAAGTGGAGTCCTTCTTGGTCGGCAACCTCACAGTTCATTCCTGTGCAGGGCTCTAGTGACTGTCTTCGTTGAGACATCAATTCCAGACTTGGCTAGGTCATTCACTAGTGTCTTGGCAGTTGTTCTTGGGTCTTTAGAAACCTCTCTTAGTAGTTTTCTTTCCAAAGTGGGAAAACTAATTTTGTCTTCAACTGTATCTTAGTTACTTTTTTAAATGTGACACTGGACCACAAAACCAGTCTTAAGCAGCTCAGGTGTATTTGTAGCAATAGCCAAAAATCATTAGGATATTAAGTAAAGATTATGTTCCATGAAGATATTTTGTAAATATATCAAGACTTAATTTTTGGCAATTTTCTCAGTATTTTGATATTCTTGCAACCTCAGATTCCAGATTTTCAAATTGTCCTATCATAACAAACCATACATCAATGGAAAGCTTAATTATTTAGATGTATAAATCTCAATTTCAAAAAATTTACCCTTATGACTGGTTTTGTGGATTAGGGACACAAGTAACGCCAGTTACTTTTTTCCTCTACATTTATTGATTGAAAGCTTTTCTGCCCCCATGTTGAGAGAAATCAGGAGTAAGATGTTACTTTAGTTTTAGAATAAATGTAAACATTGATTCATCTCACTCACAAAAAAAAAAAAAAAAAAACAGATTCAGTTTTCCTAAAAAACAGTGAAATGCAACTCAGAATATGATGCAAACCAGCAATAATTAAATGTTAAAAAATATAGATATAATAACATAAGTGGCTTTGCTGATGACCTTTTAATTAACTAAATAACATAATTATTTACTTTTTAGGGAGTAACGCAATATTGTAATGCATTACTTTTAAAAGTAACTTTTCCCAACACTGGATATGAAAGCATTTTAATCAATATGTTTCTAGCTATTAGTGAAAGTTAATTTACAGTGGTGGCCAAATTATTAGAACACAATGGTGTGTCAGTAGGAAATATCAGTTTACATTTCCAAACATTAATTTTCTCATTAACTCTGATAATTTTATTTGCACATGGAGTCTGACGATAGCCAGTGCTCCACACAGAGATCTGATCTTATCATCATCCAGTCTGTCTGGAATGACATGAAGAAACACAACAAACTAAGACAGACTAAATCAAGAAGAACTGTGGCAACGTTTTCAAGGTGCTTCAAAAAACCTACCTGCAAAGCTACAGTACTGTTAAAAGTTTTAGGCACTTGTATAAAAATGCTGTAAAATGAAGATGCTGTCAAAAATAATGTCATAAATAGATATTCTTTATCAATTAACTTCTATAAACTAAATAAATCAACATTTGCTGTGACCATCCTTTGCGTTCAAAGCAGCTTTTGCCCTAGGTGCACAGTTGTTCAGGTAGCTTTGCAGGTAGGTTTCTTGAAGCATCTTGGGGATGTTCTTCTGGATGTGATGCCTATGTAGGGCGCTCAGCAGGTTTTGAGAAACAGCCTGTGTGTAATGGGAGCTTGCGCGTCCTTACATCCGCTAGGCTGAGGTTCTGGTATAGATTACCGTGAACTCTGCACCCTGATCTGGATTAAAGTCACCCACGACACCCGAGCACACCGGCACATTATATCAGAAGATTTTAGAATTCCTGTTACATCTTAACGCTGTTAATGTCTATTGATTATGTAGTGTGTTGTGAAACTTCTGCCTATAAATGCGGATTGTTTTGACGTCATTACAATAATATGTGATAAGGGTAATCGTGTATATAATAACTTACAGCTGTGACAATATCACCATAATTTGTTTTTAGTCCATGAATAAATTAGCCGCAAAAGTCGATCTTAATGCTCCAATGCTAATTCACATAAATTATGCAAAAAAAAGTATATCGGCAGTCTCTCAAAAACGATTAAACCAGAACGATCTAAATTAAAAAGCCGTATCACGCGTTTCTTTTCGGTTCCAGACAGTGTTCAGAAATAAAACAGCAATGTTCTCCTATGTGCTTCATGTTAGGAGATATTATTCAAAACTTTTCCTACCTTTCGGACATGTCCGTTGGTTCTGACAGATCCCTTTGGCATTTGACACGCGGTGAAGTGAGTTATTTACAAGGAATATAGTGCTGTTTCCCATTGATGCTGGATGAATAGTCTGCTAAAGTGCGACAGGTGAGTGTGCGCTCTGCGCATGCGTAGCAGCAGCGTCGGTTTCACTGATCTGAGCACAGAGGTCAGTCAGGGCATCAGTGTGTCTAAGGTTGCACTTCAGTGACTTTTGGAAAATGCAATATAGCAGTGAAATGTTAATATACCTGTGTATATGTAGTGCATGTGCTTACTGTACATGCAGGCTTTGTGAAAATAAATTAAGAGACTATTTGTACTTTTGAAAATGAATGTCAAACCACAGAACCCTTGAAATAAACTGAAATAAATAAATAAATAAGTAGGCTATATACACATCAACCAAAACTCAAAACCTAGAGTTATAAGGCTACACTTTTAAAAATATATTGTCTCACGGTCACCGAAAGGAAAAAAAAAAATAAAATAAAATAAAATAAATAATAATAATAATAATATATATATAGAGAGAGAGAGAGAGAGAGAGAGAGAGAGAGAGAGATTAAGACTGATTAATTCGAGAACACAAGTGAGTGGGTTTATGAGCGAGTCATTGAATCATTTACTCAAACGATTCGTTCAAACACACAAACTGATTCATTCACTGCTGTGGGGAGATACTTAACGGTTGGTTTTGCTTTGACTTTAGAAGTTTTTCCGTTGGCGGATTAAAAATACGAACGGGTAATATTCTCTCTAAACTGTAAGTAACTCAGTAACCTTTGTTTTTGTTTACTGAACTGTTGTATTAAAAACTATTTCACGAGGGTTGGGTTCACTATTACAGATCAGTGGTTGGTTTGAATTTACCTCACGATTTGATCAGTTACCCGGATGTAAACAACAGCATGGATTGCATCTGCTAATTTATGCTGTCTCAAACCACAGCTAAATCGTATAGAGAAGGACTTAGAAAACAGGAATGCACCATTTTGACAAACTAAAGTTAATAATAATAGGTGGTAAAGATATGTACAAGCAGTATAAGATTTGAGCCTAATATTTCACCTACCTGACCGGAAATTATAAGAACAAACACAAATGTTGTTAAGATTCTTGCCCTGGAAATCCTGGTTCAGTTTGGCCATCCACAAAATGCCTGTTGTTCATCAGACAGTTTTTTGCACTCTTCTCCTTGGCAGACTATAGTACTCCAAATGTTTTTCCTCATATAACCAATTTGTACAGCCTAAAACAAAAATTTCAGCAGCAATAATCAGCTAAATATGTGAGTTTTCTTCGGTCCGGTGGCATTACGTTCAGTGCCACCAATATGGCTGATTGATAACGCGTCGTGAAAACCCTCTATTGGTAGGTTCACAAAAGTGATATTTTAGGCCTAAAAACAAACCTGTTTATGTGTTATGTGTTTATTTACCTAAGTTTACTGTATTGCTCTAAGAAACCCCACAGGTTAAGATCAATGTTGTGTTTCAGAAATGAACCGCACAGAGCTCCAGCTTTAATTAAGCGGGCCATGGCAGTGGTCATCAACCACACACATATCAGACAGTGAGCTTGGACTTCACAAGAACGGATGGTTTGAGTCTTATCTTCTGCAGCAACACATTTACAGTTATTATGTAAGTATTTCTCTGCAAGCATCTCGCATTTTGATAAAACATCAACTAGTTTCAGTAGAAATGAAACAGTCTTATCATAGGCACTTTACTCTGTTTGAACACTGCTTTGAGCATCTATCTTCTCATGGTTTGGCAAAGGACAAATATAATCTGACTGACATTTACCATGCAAAATATTGCACCAGACATGTTATGAATGTTACAAACTTGATTTAAAATGCATTTTTGTTTTACATTAACTTTAATTCAACATTAAATGAAAAAAAAAACTCTTGTCAGTAAATGAATCAATTATTGTCTGTCTTTGAGGTGCACAATTACAGTTTTCTATATTTTGCATCAACTCTAAAGTTGAGCACAAGACAACAACTTGAAGACATTCATCTTTATTTCTGAAATAGAGAATACAGCTGGTATTTTTTCATCACTTATACCAAATGCACTCTCCCTCTGGTTCGCCTGAGTCTCCATGGCAACAGTGCTCCACTACCTGTACATTCGCAACCTTTCATTAAATCAAAAACTCATATTTATATAATAAGGCATATTAGTATGTCAGCAGTACTTCAGCCATGTACAAAACCAAAAAAAAAAAATAGGGGAAAGAAATGAAAAGACATTAAGTGAGTCTACATACTGTATAGAGAAGTGCTCACATCCTTGCAATAAATATCATTTCTACAGAACACAATAGCAAATATACAAGAGAAGAAACACAGGAACGAATGATGCTGGTGTGGAATAAGATGCGATCAAACATGAATGGGGTGGCTGCAGAGAAATCAAATATTTACAGCTCTGTACTTCCTGGTGCAGTTAAAGCTTACGAGTATCAAAACACAATCACTTTTATCATATAAATATCCTGTTTATATAATATTTTCTCGCGTGTTTAGAAAACCATGGCAACGTAATGAGCTTTCCGTGATGATGTTATAAATAAGCATGAACTCAGTTGACTGTCACATTGCGATTGCTGGGCTTTCACATGTCAAAGTTGTTGTCGAAGGGCTCGATGACTTCAGGGTTCATAACTCTGCCCATGAAGAGGATGGACCCTATGAGAAAACAAGATAAAAACAATGATTTAACATCAAATCTGATATTTCAGCATTTCTGTAGGATCACGTGACACTAAAGACTGGCGTAATGATGCTGAAAATTCAGCTTGCATCACCGGAATAAATTACATTTTAAGATATATTCAGATAGAAAATGCATATTTTAAATTGAAATAATATTTAACAACATTACTGTTTTTACTGTGTTTTTAATCAAATAAATGCTGCCTTTTTAGCACAAAATACAGATTATTACATAGGTTGTTATATAGGCAAATATAGGTTTTTGAAGCTGGCATGTACCTGTTTTTCTGTTTCTGATGACGAAGAAGAAGGGGTGGTCAGCCATGACTTGTGGGTACAGCACCAGCGTCCTCGTCAATGCAATCATACCTGTAGAACGGCAAACAATAGTGACACAAAGATGTGAAACATGTTTTTAGATTGTTTTATTTGGATTAACCAAAAGCATAAAACATGCATTGCAAAAAGACAATTGAATGTACTTTTTTGGTTTTATGCTCTTCTATAATGAACATTAATTTAAATTAAAATTAATGGTGATATTTTTGGTGGTCTTAAAATGTCTAAATTAAAAAAAAAAAGTTTCTTTTACTCTGTTTAGCATGAACGTTTGGTAAAATATTATTCATATTTTAAAATTTTACGTTTTGTCACGAATATGTTACAGGAAAACTGTAAAACCAGAAATAACACATTTCCCCACAAATCCCTCAAGGCCTGTACATTTATATGTACATATGTTTTTTTAACTTTAATGAACTTTTAATGACACAGCAAGCTTAGTTTAAATTATAACATGCTATTTATACTTTTTTTTGTGTGTTAATTGGCAGTTACGTTAAATTTCTATTTCTTACTGTCTTTCTTTCTTTTACGTGAAAAAATATTAAAATAAATAAAACCCAACACAGAAAACAAGAGAATTTCAACTAAATAAAAGCATGCTATATTAATTTATACACTACCAGTCAAAAGTTTTTGAACAGTAAGATTTTTAAATATTTTCTCTTCTTCTCACCAAGCCTGCATTTATTTGACCCAAAGTACAGCAAAAACAGTTACATTTTGAAATATTTTTGCTATCTAAAATATATTTTTTCTCTATTTTAATATTTAAAAATTTAATTTATTCATGTGATTTCAAAGCTGAATGTTTAGCATCATTACTCCAGTCTTCAGTGTCACATGATCCTTTAGAAATCATTCTAACATTGATTTGCTGCTCAACAAACATTTATTATTATTATTATTATTATTATTATTATTATTATTATTATTATTATGTTGAAAACAGCCGAGTAGAATTTTTTCAGGTTTCTTTGATGAATAGAAAATTCAGAAGAACACCATCTGAAATAGAAATCTTTTGTAACATTCTAAATGTCTTTATCATCACTTTTGATCAATTTAAAGCATCCTTGCTAAATAAAAGTATTAATTTCTATAATTTCTTTCTCATTAAAAAATATACTGATTCCAAGCGCTTAAATAGTATAGTGTATAATGTTACAAAATCTTTTATTTCAGATAAATGCTGATCTTTGGATCTTTCTATTCATCAAAGAATCCTGAACTCAACTGTTTTAAATATTGATGATGATAATAATAATAATAATAATAATAATACAAATATTTGAGCATATTAGAATGATTTCTGAATAATCATGTGACACTGAAGACTGGAGTAATGATGCTGAAAATACAGCTTTGATCACATGAATAAATCACATTTTAAAATTCAAATAGAAAGTAGTCATTTTAAATAGTAAAAACATTTCAAAATATTTTTATTTCAAAAGAAACTTCTTTAAAAAACATTCAAAAATGTTTGACTGGTAGTGTATAATCTTCAAAACTAGGCTTATTATTAATACTACTACTACTACTACTAATAATAATTTTGAATATATAAATAGATTAATACATTTACTGATTAAAAGGTACACTTTTCAAGTAATTAAACAATTTTAACTGAAAATGGAATGTAACCATGGTATTAAAACCAAAAGATTACACATCTAAGAAATTGGCACATTCTTTCTTTTTCATGCTTTTTTCATATTTTAAGTCCACTTTATATGATTTTTACATCAATGCAGAACTGAAAAATAATATTGAAAGAATTTAACCAACACCATGTGATGACTCAGTCAACCTTTCATAAACCTTAATTAAAAAGACACATGTTGAACAGAAGGGGGCGCTTTAGTATGTGTGAACGTACAAATCCACAAATTTACTGCAGTGAGAAAAAGCGCTTAGAGAACAGAAAAAATGAAGGACAGGGAGGAAAGTAAAGGTGCACATTCTGCACAAAAGGTAAAACTGAGGAACTGATAAAGCTTGAGTAGGGAAAATTTTAATTAGAAATACAAAAGGATGATTGAATTGTGGAGGAAGACAGACTGAGAATATTAAATGTATAATGTAATTAGAGTAAAATGTGGCAGTAAAATGGAGATAAATGTCACCTGATCCCGCTGCCCCCTCTGCCCCTTCCTCGGTCACCTCCAGGTAAGCTTTCTGCACTGCCTTACCGATAAACAGATCCTGTCCATCTGTACACAAGCAGAAAATGTAAATGAAGATTACAGAATATAAAAACATGCTGAATATGCTAAGCAAGTTATTTCCATTTATTTATGAGTTGGTGTAATCAGTGATGCAGAGCAGTGTATAATGAGTATAATGAACATACAGCTGAGCTCATTCTCAATTCCATAGGCATAGGCATACAAAAAGAACATAAAAATAGTCAAACAAAATAATAATATTGAACATAAAAAATATCAAATAAAATAATGATTATTAAACAAAAAAAGAAAAATAAAACAAGATTGATCCTAAAAAATTGTCAGTAAAGTTATTTTTACCACACCTGAAACTGAAAAAAAGAAAATATTTCAGTTGAATAAAAACTTGAAGTGTGTATATATATATATATATATATATTCTTGAATATGAATGTAATATTAATTAGACCTTTTGGTTAGAAATATTATTAGAATGTAAAAAATTGGCAGTAAGATATTTCAGTTTTTTTTTTTTTTTTTACTTTGATACTTGAAAAATTAATAAAATAAAACAACTTTGTTATTTTCACCACACCTGAAACTGAAAAAAAGAATATTTCAGTTATTTAAAAACTTGAAGTGTACTGATATTTTTAATTTTTACTGATATTTTAATTTTATATATTTTTAATTAATATTGCTATTTTTTTGTGGGGCTTAAAATGCCTTAAATATAAAAATTTAAAATATTAAACAAATAAATATATATAAATCTTTGAATATTAATTTAATATTAATATGACCTTTTGATTAGAAATATTATTAGAATTTAAAAAACTGGCAGTAAGGAATTCAGTTTTTTTTTTTTTTTTTTTACTTTGATACTTGAGAAATTAATAAAATAAAACACAACTTTGTTATTTTCACCACACCCGAAACTGAAAAAAAGACTATTTCAGTTATTTAAAAATTTGAAGTGTATTGATATTTTTAATTAATATTACTATTTTTGTGGAGCTTAAAATGCCTTAAATAATAATAATAATAATAATAAAAATTATATATAAATCCTTGAATATGAATTTAATATTAATATGAGCTTTTGGCAGTAAGGTATTTCTTTTTTTTTTTTTTTTTTTGATACTTTTGAAAATTTTATAAAATAAAACACAACTTTGTTATTTAAAAAAAAAACATTTCAGTTATTTAAAAACTTGGTGTATTGATAGTTTTAATTAATATTAATATAAAAATGCCTTGTTTTATAGAAATATAAATCTAAAAAAAATAATTATATATATAAATTTTTGAATATGAATTTAATATTAATACGATTTTGGTTCAAAATATTATTAAAATGTTAAAAATTGGCAGTAAGGTCATTTAAAGTATTTTTTTATTTTTATTTTATTCCTTAATACTAGCTTTGATACTAAAATACAACTGTTATTTTCACCACACCCGAAACTGAAAGAAAAAAAAATTATAATAAAAAAATTAATTGATTTTTTTTTTTAATCAATATTACTATTTTTGGTGTGCTTAAAATGCCTTAAATATAAAAATAAATAAAAAATATATTAAAGATATGACCTTTTGGTTTATTAATATTTAAAAACAATGAACAAAAACTACCAGACAAAAAAAATAAACATAACACAGGAAATGGTATCACATTTCCCCACAGACCCTGAAAATTTTCAGTAAGATGACAAAATAAAAACAACACAACTGTTATCAACTGTTATTTTCACCACACTCAACACAAAAACATTTATCATTATTATTATTACTATTATACAAATTTGATCACTGTGCTGGAGAAAATGTGGTTGGTTGCCAGTGCAAAACAAATGCGCTACATGCTGTCCTTGAGCTGTCAATCACATCTTGAGCATCTGTGTGCGTGTTCAGAATAACAGAGCGTTCCCATAGGTCAGTGCGTGTGTTTTATCGATTACCTATCATCTCGGCTGTCATGGCTGACAGATCGGCATCTTTAGTGAAGATGTTCTTGATGCCCAGCTGCTGCAGAGTGTCTCTCAGATCAATCTTTTGTTCCACCTTGAACCTAAAAGTCCAAATGATCAGGTCAGCGTGAACTTTGTCCAAAAACAACAAGTACACAAGTTTTACATGAAGCAAATCTAAAAGCAAATGTATTGATAGATCACCTTGGCAGGTAGACCTCCACCTTCTGCCTCTTGACATTGTTGGCCCACTCCTCCAGCAGCTGCGCTTTGATGATGGGCTCCAGGGAGGCCAGAGGAACCTCCTGACGGGGCAGAACGATCATCATGCCCATGTCTTCACCTTCATAGAGCATCTCCAGCACCTGGTACACTCCACCCGCCTCTGTGGTGCCATCGCTGAACTCTCCTGAGGATGAAGAACATAGAGAGGTTAGTGTATGTTTGAGAAGATGGAGAGGACTTCAGTAGGATTAGAATTTTTGTTAAAAGGGATAGTTCACCCTCATGTCCTTCCAAACCCATAAGACCTTTGTTCATCTTTGAAACAAGATATTTTTAATGAAACCCGAGAGCTTTCTGACCCTGCATAGACAGCAACGCGACTAAAACTTTTAGTTTTCTTTGTGCACAAAAAGTATTCTCTTAGCTTTATAAAACTGTGGTTGAATCACTGATATGGAACTATTTTAACAATGTCTTTACTACCACTGCAAGGTCAGGAAGCTCTCAGATTTAATCAAAAACATCTTGAGTTGTGTTCGGAAGATGAATGAAGGTCTTACGCGTTTGGAACGACATGAGGGTGAGTAATTAATGACAGAATTTTTGGGTGAACTATCCCTTTAATGTTTTGAATTAGATTTATTTGTATATTTTCTATTTACACTTTAATTGTAAAGTTTTAGTCATTTTTTATGTTTTTGTAATTTTTACTTTAAATATGTTAGTTTTTATTATTGTTTTAGGTAATTTAGTTTTCATTCTTTTAGTAAAAAAAAAGCTTAAAATGAGAAATAAAAGCTGAAATAAAATACTTTTATTTTTTGATTATATTTGATTTGATTTCAGTAAACATTATCTTATTTTTATATAATTTTTTTATGATTTTAAGTAACAATAATAACCCTGAGATGGACAACAGAATTAGTGTGACTGTTATTTTATTAGATTTTATGTAAATATTTAGTACTTTTGTTCTGCTTTTGTCATTTTTATTAGTTTTTGTCGTTTTTAACTGTTGATGTATTTTTTATTGATTTTTATTTCAGAATTAGTTCTTTTAGCACATACTATTTTATATCTTAGTGTTTTTATAGTTAGTATATATTTTTATATTTTTTAGTTTTTTTAGATAGTATATATTTTTTTTTTAACATTTCTTTTCACAGTTTTTTATTTTATTTTAATTTACTTTTTTTAACTATCTAAAATAAAATAGTTTTTTTTTTAAACAAATTATTTAATTTCAGTTAACATTTATCTTATTTCGAGTAATACAAGTTATTTTTGTATTGTTTTAGTTAACAATAATAACCTGAGATGGATAACATAATTAGTGTGACTGTTATTTTAGTATTATTGGGATACTACTGTATTTTTTTTGTTAATATTTTAAATTAGATTATATTTTTATATTTTATGCTTTCATGTTTCATTTTTAGTAATTTTGCTCTGTTTTTATCATTTTTTTAGTTTTTGTTTAAAAATGTTGATGTATTTTTTTTTTATAGATTTTTATTTTACTTTTATTTAAGTTATTTTAAACTAAACTAAAATGAGAAATGCTAATCTGAAAAAAATATATATATATATATATTTTTATATTTTATGTAGGTTTAAAAAAATCAATTTTATTTTCAAATAAAAATTTTATTTTATTTTATTTTACTTTATTTTACTTTACTTTACCCTGGATTGTAAATGCATAATTTGACAAAGTAGGGCATTTTTCTGCTATGACATACTGTGCTAGTTCTGAGAGAACTTCTTATGACATTCAGCCATATGTTTTAAAATTAATGTTCTATACTCCGCCATTGTCAGTGTCCTCCATTAAAGTGATGCTTGTTTTCCTGTTTTTAGGGAATGGAAGTGCTGAAGACAGCTGTGTCTCTGAGTAAGAAGACTCTATACTGTATCTTTTAATTCACAGACACTACTTGTGCGTTTTCCCACTCAATTTGTGCTGTTCCTCTGTTTACTCCTTCACTGTCTCTCTGCTCCACATTTACCTTCATCTGTCTTTCTCTTTCTCTATTTTGTCAGAGAGATGGATGATACAAGCGCACTGCAGTTACTCTGCAGGATCTGAACGACTCAGCCCGACCAATCAGCAGCGAGCCATGCAGAAACTATATATGAAGAGATCAGATGAAAAACCAGCTAAAAGCCATCTCGGTCAAAAATGAGATAATGATACTGAGTGAATGCTCTCAACACATATTATACGTCCATCAAATATTTTCACTTCAAACTCGTTAAAATCCCACTCTCAGCCCAATCAGAAGTATAGAAACCTATACATTGGAGCCTGATAAGAAAAGAAAGATTTTTTTTAAAGAAAGATGGATTTAGAGGCTTTTGCATCTGAACTCTTCATATACACACTACAGTTTTTAAGAAGTCTCTTATGCTCGCCAAGGCTGCATTTATTTGCTGTGAAATATTATTACAATTTAAAACGTTTTTCTATTTGAATGTGTTTTAAAATGTAATTACATTTTAAAATGTAATTTGACTGATGTAAAGCAAAGCTGAATTTTCAGCATCATTCATGTCACATGATCCTTCAGAAATCATTCTAATATACTGATTTGCTGTCTAATGTCTAACTTGACTAATCAAAAAACTACTGAATCTACACTTAGCCTATTCAAACTCGTTCATACCGTAGTAGAAGTCTCCCTGCTGGTACATCATCAGGGTTTGAACTTCGCTGCCATCGTCCTTGGTGAAGGAGAAGGTTCTGGTGTTTTCTGGCCTGAACTGGTTCTTCCAGCTGCCCCTGAAGTACACAGCATTCGCTAACATGATCATGGTGGAGCTGCTGAAGTCATCCGCAGACACCAGGTTGTGGATTTTGCCTGCAACGACAACAAAAAGCCAGACTGAGATAAACGCTGCATGTCACAATCCTCTCTTTCTCAGAACAGGAAAGACAGCATGATCTCTTCAGTGGCATAAAATCATCTCTCTTCCAAAGCTCTGGGATTTGGGCTGGTATCTGACAGTTTTCCTGCAAAGGCGAAAGCTGACTGTGAGAAAATGGATCTCCCTGGAAATGGCTTGGAGATGTCATTATCATGCAGAATATGACTGATCTGCCATTATCTACTTTACTGTCCTCCTTCACTAAAGTCAGAGTAATTCCTCTTAACACCATCAATTCATTTTGAAGAGAGTTTTACTTGAAAGTGAAGTCATTCCAAATTGGATTATAAACTGTGACTATATTCAGTGGTATAATCTAAAAGGTAAACATTTAGGCTTATATTTTTTCAGCACACAGTTTAAAGTTTGAGGAAATTAATAGTTTTATTAATCAAGAATGCATTAAATCGATGAAAAGTGACAGTAAATATATTTATAACATGTCTATAGGTCATAGTTTCCACAAACGAAGCAGTTGACTGTTGTCAACATTGATAATTATATTATCGAGTAAATCTGCATATTGGAATGATTTCTGAAAGATCATGTAACACTAAGGATTGGAGTAATGATGCTGAAAATTCAGTATTGCATCACAGGAATAAATTACATTTTAATATACACTACCAGTCAAAAGTTTGGTCACACCCTCCCATTTAATGTTTTTTTAAAGAAGTCTCTTATGCTAATCAAGGCTGCATTTATTTGATCAAACATCCATAAAAAAACAGTAATATGGCAAAGTGTTATTACAATATAAAATAATGTTTTTTTATAGATTTATTTTTGGCCTTTTTTGGCTTTATTGTTATAGGACAGATCATTACTGACAGGAAGCGAAGTGGGAGAGAGAGAAGGGGGTAGGGTCGGGAAAGATCCTCAAGTCGGGATTCGAACTCGGGACGCCCGTAGCGCAACGGCGCTGTATGTCGGCGCACTGCCCACAAGGCTGTCGGCGCCGACAATTTTAATATACTTTACAATATAATTTATTCCTGTGATGCAAAGCTGAATTTTCATTAGCTGTTACTCCAGTCTTAAGTGTCACGTGATCCTTCAGAAATCATTCTAATATGCTGATTTATTATTAGAATTATCAATGTTGGAAACAGTTGTGCTGCCAAATACGTTTTTGCAATCTGTGATTCTTTTTCAGGATTCTTTGATAAAAAGAACAGCATTTATTCAAAATATAAATCTTTTCTAACAATGTAAATCCATGCTATCACGTTTTATTAATTTAACACATCCTTGGTGAATAAAAGTATTAATTTCTTTTAAAAAAAGAAAGAATAAAAATTTACTGACCCCAAACTTTTAAACAGTAGTGTATATTGTTAGAAAACCTTTCTATCTGAAATAAATGCTGTTCTTTTTTAACCTTTTATTGATTAAAAAAATCCTGAAAAAAGTATCACAGGTTCCAAAAAAAATAAAAAATTAAGCAGCGCAACTGTTTGCAGCACTGATTATAAATCAGCATATTAGAATGATTTTTGAGGGATTATGTGACACCAAAGACTGGAGTAATGATTCTGGAAATTCAACTTTAATTACAGATATAAATGAAATTGTAATGTATATTAATATGGAACAACATTGATTTACATCGTAATAATATTTCACAATATTAAGTTTTTTTTTCTGTATTTTTGATCAAGTGAAAACAGCCTTGATAAGCATAAGAAACTTCAAAAAACCAAATTTTTGAAAGGTAATGTTTCTATATAAATATACGTGACCATGGACCACAAAACCAGTCATAAGGGTCAAAAAATAAGCTTTCCGTTCATGTATGGTGTGTTAGGATATGACAGTATTTGGCTGAGATACAACTATTTGAATATCTGTAATCTGAGGATGCAAAAAATTGAAATATTGAGAAAATCGCCTTTAAAGTTGTCCATATTACTAATCAAAAATTAAGTTTTGATATATTTGCGGTAGGAAATTTACAAAATATCTTCATGGAACATGATCTTTGGTTAATATCCTAATGATTTTTCGCATAAAAGAAAAATTTTGAAATATTAAAAAAAAAAAATTAAGAATAATTTTGACCAGTTGGCTATTGCTACAAATATACCAGTGCTACTTAAAACCTTAAAACTGGTTTTGTGGGCAAGGGGTCACATATATAAGAATTTATTTGTGACTTAACAACATTAAGTCAACACTGTTAGCTTTCAACCCATCTACAATATATACTTCTGTATGTACTTATAAAAGAACAAATATTTCAGAAATGAAAACTGTGCTTGTCAAGCAATTTCATCAGGTCTTAGTAAATAACAATGATACTGTTTCAAGAAATCTGCACAAATACATCAGCACACATCTAGTTTGAATATACTCTTTCCTCAATAATGCTAGATGACTTACTCTCTGTGTGGTTTAGCACCCAAGAGTTGATGCGTTCAGCCACGGCTGCTGACTGGCTGAAATCCACCGTCTCCACCTCTGCTTTGAAGTACTTCTTCATGAGCTGCAGGAATTCCTCGTTGAAGTGAACCCCCGTCTGCAGAAAGAGGGAGTTGGCTAGCCGTACCACGTACTGCTCTTCATCTGTGGACAGGGCCTGGGTCAGGTTGCTCAATAGAGAAAACTCCTCATCTGAAGCAGGTACAGAGAGAAAATGCTTTTGTAAAATGTGCTGCAGTATTGCAGTCCAATTCCATTCAAAATTCAGGATCTCAAAAAATCCTCATTACTGAAATTCTAAATAAAATTAGATCAAATATATATATATATATATATATATATATATATATGTATATGTATATATATATATATATATATGTATATATATATATATATATATATATATATATATATATACATACCGTTCAAAAGTTTGGGGTCAGTAAGACTTGCAATTTTTTTTTAATGAAAGTCAAGGCTGCATTTATTTTATCAAAAATACAGAAAATAAACTGTAATATTACAAAATGTTATTACAATAGAAAATAATGTTTTTTTTTTTTCATATACTTTAAAATATAATTTATTCCTGTGATGCAATGCTGATTTTTCATCAGCTGTTACTCAGTTTCCCAGGCTTAAGCGTCACATGATCTCTCAGAAATCATTCTGATATTCTGAATTATTAGTAGAAACAGTTGTGCCGCCAATGTTTTTTTCAAACTATAAGTCTTTTCTAGCAATGTAAATCTATTATGTCACTTTTTATTAATGTAACAATTTATTCATTTAAAAAAAAAAAAAGAATGAATAAACATTTACTGACCCCAAACTTTTGAACGGTAGTATGTGTGTGTGTATACAGGTCCTTCTCAAAAAATTAGCATATTGTGATAAAGTTCATTATTTTCTGTAATGTACTGATAAACATTAGACTTTCATATATTTTAGATTCATTACACACAACTCGAAGTAGTTCAAGCCTTTTATTGTTTTAATATTGATGATTTTGGCATACAGCTCATGAAAACCCAAAATTCCTATCTCAAAAAATTAGCATATCATGAAAAGGTTCTCTAAACGAGCTATTGGCAGAAAACTCTGCACAACGAGAAGAGGTGACCGGACCCTGAGGAAGATTGTGGAGAAGGGCCGATTCCAGACCTTGGGGGACCTGCGGAAGCAGTGGACTGAGTCTGGAGTAGAAACATCCAGAGCCACCGTGTACAGGCGTGTGCAGGAAATGGGCCACAGGTGCCGCATTCCCCAGGTCAAGCCACTTTTGAACCAGAAACAGCGGCAGAAGCGCCTGACCTGGGCTACAGAGAAGCAGCACTGGACTGTTGCTCAGTGGTCCAAAGTACTTTTTTCGGATGAAAGCAAATTTTGCATGTCATTCGGAAATCAAGGTGCCAGAGTCTGGAGGAAGACTGGGGAGAGGGAAATGCCAAAATGCCTGAAGTCCAGTGTCAAGTACCCACAGTCAGTGATGGTCTGGGGTGCCATGTCAGCTGCTGGTGTTGGTCCACTGTGTTTTATCAAGGGCAGGGTCAATGCAGCTAGCTATCAGGAGATTTTGGAGCACTTCATGCTTCCATCTGCTGAAAAGCTTTATGGAGATGAAGATTTCATTTTTCAGCACGACCTGGCACCTGCTCACAGTGCCAAAACCACTGGTAAATGGTTTACTGACCATGGTATTACTGTGCTCAATTGGCCTGCCAACTCTCCTGACCTGAACCCCATAGAGAATCTGTGGGATATTGTGAAGAGAAAGTTGAGAGACGCAAGACCCAACACTCTGGATGAGCTTAAGGCCGCTATCGAAGCATCCTGGGCCTCCATAACACCTCAGCAGTGCCACAGGCTGATTGCCTCCATGCCACGCCGCATTGAAGCAGTCATTTCTGCAAAAGGATTCCCGACCAAGTATTGAGTGCATAACTGAACATAATTATTTGAAGGTTAACTTTTTTTGTATTAAAAACACTTTTCTTTTATTGGTCGGATGAAATATGCTAATTTTTTGAGATAGGAATTTTGGGTTTTCATGAGCTGTATGTCAAAATCATCAATATTAAAACAATAAAAGGCTTGAACTACTTCGAGTTGTGTGTAATGAATCTAAAATATATGAAAGTCTAATGTTTATCAGTACATTACAGAAAATAATGAACTTTATCACAATATGCTAATTTTTTGAGAAGGACCTGTATATTATTTTTATTTATTTATTTACTTTAAACTGTTTTGTGTATGTGTGTTTTACACATATAGTTCAACCTATACACTACCAGTCAAAAGTTTCTTAACAGTAAGATTTTAATGTTTTCAAAGAAGTCTCTGCTGCTCACCAAGCCTGCATTTATTTGATCCAAAGTACAGCAAAAACATTAAAATTCTGAAATATTTTTACGGTTTAAAATAACTGTTTTCTATTTGAATATATTTTAAAATGTAATTTATTCCTGTGATTTTAAAGCTGATTTTTTTTAGCATCATTACTCCAGTCACATGATCCTTCGGAAGTCATTATAATATTCTGATTTGCTGGTTAAAAAATATTTATTATTATTATTATTATGATTATTATTATTATTATTTCGAATTAGAATTAGAATTTTTTCAAGTTTCTTTGATGAATAAAAAAAGTTCAGAAGAACAGCATTTATCTGAAATAGAACTCTTTTGTAACATTATACATGTGTTTATCATCACTTTTGATCAATTTAAAGCATCCTTGCTAAATAAAAGTATTAATGTATACTGACTCCAAACTTTTGAGTGGTATAGTGTATAATGTTACAAAAGCTTTTTATTTCAGATAAATGCTGATCTTTGGATCTTTCTATTCATCAAAGAATCCTGAAAAAAATTACTCAACTGTTTGAAATATTGATAATATATATATATATATATATATATATATATAATTTTAATTTTATTTTATTTATTTTTTTGAGCAGCAAATCAGAATATTAAATAATTTCTGAAGGATCATGTGACACTGAAGACTGGAGTACTGAACTACTATTAGTTATTTTAAATAGTACAAATATTTCAGTTTGACTGTTTTTGCTGTACCTTGGATCAAATAAATGCAGGCTTGGTGAGCAGAAGAGGCTTCTTTAAAAAACATTAAAAATCTTACTGTTCAAACACTTTTGACTGGTAGTGTGTATATACAGTGTAAGTTAACAAGAAAAAGGCTCAGAAGTTAGAGATTAAATGGAACAGGTAACCGTCATGCTGTTTTACAGATAACTCTACCTTCTCTAAAATGACTGTAGCCCACGGCCTGTCTGATCTCCTCTAAAGAAGAGCCGCGGGCGCCCAGCTCCACCATACCCAGAGCAAGAGCCACACTCAGAGGTGAGAAGATGATGTTCTCCTCTCCCCCTGTGATCTGGAGCTGGTGGTACAGTCTGACCGAGAACTCTGCCGTCACATCCTCGGGAATGTCTGCCGCCTGGCAACCGCACCCCCGTAGCAACATCAGAGGCAAGAGTCCGAGCAGCAACATGGTAAACGGGGGACGAGCTGATGAGAGAGAAAGGAGAGAAAGAGTGATTCAGGGTGAAGGACATGGTAAATATTACCCCACGTGAATAAGAGGAATCAATACCATAGAAATATGTGACCCTGGACCACAAAACCATAGTCATAGGGGTCAGTTTATTGAAATTAAGATTTATACGTTATCTGAAAGCTGAATAAAATAAGACCTTTGTTCATCTTCGGAACACAAATTAATATTTTTTTGATGAAATCCAATAGCTTTCCAACCCTGCATAGACAGCAATGCAACTGACACATTTAAGGCCCAGAAAGGTAGTAAGGACATTGGTAAAACAGTCCACGTGATGTCAATGGTTCAACCGTAATAAAAAAAAAACTTTTCATGCTCAAAGAAAACAAAAATAACAACTTTATTAAACAATTTCTTCTCTTCCGTGTCAGTTTTCAACATGCATTCATATGAGAATGTTTATCTCTCTTACTTCATGGACTATTTTAACGATGTCCTTACTACCTTTCTCTGGGATTTGATCAAAAATATTTTAATTTGTGTTCCAAAGATGAACAAAGCTCTCATGGTTTTAGAACGACAGGAGGGTGAGTAATTAATGACAGAATTTTAATTTTGGGTGAACTATCCCTTTACAGAACCAAACCATTTATGGTAGCCATTGACTTCCATGTTATGAAAAGAATACTATGGAAATCAATGGCTACCGTCAACAGTTTGGTTACCAATACTCTCTGTTCAACAGAAGAAAGACACATACAGTTGAAGACAAAATTATTAGCCCCTTATAAAATATTTCATTATTTTTCAAATAACTCCCAAGTGTTGTTTAGCAGAAAGACTTGATTTTATCAACACAGCATTTTTAAACATAATACTTTATTCAGGAAGCTTTTAGGGTTTGTAATACAAATAGAAAAAAATGTATAACCAAGAATTTAAAAAAGTCTACTGGTCAAAATTATTAGCCCACTGATGTTAATAGTCAATAATGTATCCCTTTTGCTTAATAACAGCCTTTAGTCGTTTGCTGTAGTTCTCAACAAGTTTCAAGCATGTCTCCTGAGGAATGACAGCCCATTCTTCCTTAGCAAATCTCTCAAGCTCCTCCAGATTTGTTGGTCTTCTGGCATAAGCTCTGGACTTTAATGTGCCCCGCAGATTTTCTATTAGATTCAAGTCTGGGCTTTGTGCAGCCAGTCAAGTACACTCACTTTGCTCATTTGGAGGTATTTCTTCACCAGAAGTGAGGTATGCTTTGGGTCGTTATCATGCTGGAAGACAAAATGTCGACCCAAACCAAGTTTTCTTGCAGACTGTCTGAAGTTGGCTTTCAAAATCTTCTTATAGTCTTCCTTTTTCATGTTTCCTTCAACCCTGATGAGATTCCCAGTTCCAAACACACTGAAACATCCCCACAGCATTATACTCCCACCACCATGTTTCACTGTGGGAACGGTGTTCTTGGGGTTGATTAGGTTAATTAGGTTAATCAGGCAAATTAGGTTAATTTGGCAAGTCATTGGACAACAGTGGTTTGTTCTATAGCTAATCAAACTAATAATTTCTTAAAGGGGCTAATAATATTGACCTTAGCAGTTTTTTTTTTTTTTTTTTATTCTTTTATTCAAGCAACTATAAGAAATCAGACTTTCTCTAGAGGAAAAAAATTATAGGAAATAATGTGAAAATATTCTCTTGCTCTGTTAAATATCACTTGGGAAATATTCTAAAAAAAAAAAAAAGTAATTTTGTCTTCAACTGTAGGTTAGGAAAAACGTTATGGTGAGGAAACAGAATTTTCATTTTTGGGTGAAATATCCCTTTAAGCAATAAAAACTGATTCAGGTTTTACTTATTTTGCATACACTGAGGCCAATCAAAATAGAGGTCATTTGTGACCCTGGACCACAAAACCAGTCATAAAGGTTCATTTTTTTAAATTAATATTTATACATCATCTGAAAGCTGAATAAATAAGCTTCTGTTGAGCTTTTTCTCTGAGGTGCACAACAATCTAAATACTGAGAAAATTGCCTTTAATGTTGTCCAAATGAAGTTCTTAGCAATGCATATTACTAATCCAAAATTAAGTTGATATATTTATGGTATGAAATGTACAAAATATCTTCATTGAACATGATCTTTATATCCTAATGATTTTTGGCATAAAAGAAAAATCAATAATTATGACCCATACACTGTATTTTTGGCTATCGCTACAAATATACCCCTGCTACTTAAGACTGGTTTTGTGGTCCAGGGTCACATTAATTTCAGACATCTGACAATTTTTTCATTCATTAATTCATTATTGTGCACAATTCATCAGTGTACATTAAAACAAGTGACTTTTACTTAATCCATTAGTAATGAATCACCCTGTGGCTGTGTGCTACATCATCTCATCTTCTTATTCAACCATGCAAGTACATGAGGGAATTAAATTGTGTTTTACTTACTGATGCAGTTTTACATTAAAAATGTATGGAATTTGAGAATAACCTGTTTCACTATGCATAATTCACCGCAGTGTAAACACACAGGGATTCCTCATGGGGTTAAACCCTCTGATTTTCTCTTTCTGACTGCGTAGCCACTGTTCAATACACCAGCATACCTGTTCAAGCGAACAAACCCACATATGCACAGATATAGCTCTACCTTCATCCTCGCATGGCACAGTCTCCCTGCTTTAGTCGTTGCCTGGCAACAGTGTTTTCCACACAAACTAAGAATGCAGGGGAGAATGTGGCCTTGTGCCATTGTGTGATGTAGAGAGAGAGAGAAAGAGCATGTGTGTGTGGACAGGTTGGGCTGAAATGTGTGTGCATGCAGTGTGGAGAACAAGAATGCACTGCGTAAAGCTACAGTACAGTATGTATGTGCTAGAATTTGATGTGTGCACTGTATGCTTTGTGGTATTTGTGGTACTTAAATTATGTCATTTACTCACCCTTAAAGGGATAGTTCACCCAAAAATTTAAATTCTGTCATTAATTACTCACCCTTACAGGGATAGTTCACCCAAAAATGAAAATTCTGTCATTAAGTACTCACCCTTAAAGGGATTGTTCACCTAAAAATTAACATTCGGTCATTACTAACTCACTCTTAAAGGAATAGTTCACTCAAAAATGAAAATTTTGTCATTGTTTACTCAACCTTAAAGGGATAGTTCACCCAAAAATGAAAATTCTGTCATTAATAACTCACTCTTAAAGGAATAGTTTACTCAAAAATGAAAATTCTGTCATTAAGTACTCAGCCTTAAAGGGATTGTTCACCAAAAAAATTAAAATTCTGTTATTAATAACTCACTCTTAAAGGAATAGTTCACTCAAAAATGAAAATTCTGTCATCATTTGTTCACCCTTAAAGGGATAGTTTACCCAAAAATGAAAATTCTGTCATGAAGTACTCACCATTAAAGGGATAGTTCACCCAAAAATGAAAATTATGTCATTAAGTGCTCACCCTTTAAAGGGATTGTTCACCAAAAAAAAAAAAAAGAAAATTCTGTCATTAATTACTTACCCTTAAAGGGATAGTTCACCCAAAAATGAAAATTCTGTCATTGTTTATTCAACCTTAAAAGGATAGTTCAACAAAAAATGAAAATTCTGTCATCATTTACTCACCCTGAAAGGGATAGTTCACATGAGGGAAATTATGGAGGTTATCTTAATCTTAAAAAAATCTAAAGCACTCCAGTCACTGATTGTGAATGTATCAAAACTATTTCATGTATACCACATGGAATTTAAACAAAACAAGCAACCAATTCAAAACCTGGTCCACAATGCACAGATGATTCATCTGTTCTCATTCCTTGAGCTGTCCTGATCTCTCACGACCTGAACGCTGTATCTCGGATTCTCTTGGTTTCAGACTCATGCGCGTAGGCTTGTGTAACTCGACCTGACCCTGGTGACCGAGGTCTGGACTGAGAAACAGATGGCTGCTTGTGAACGGTGGGGACAAGGGAAGGTACACGTGAAAACAGCACCAGACCTGCCTGACCTTTCGCTCACCCATGATGGATTCTGGACAAAGGTCTTACGGCCACCTGGGACAAGTCAACGAGACCACCAACCACCCTAATGGACCCAACCAGAAAGAAATCAGCGACAAAGAAATCCTGATCTTCCAGGTGAGTCTGATCACAAAAATTATGCATAATTTATAACTTAAACAGTGAGGAATGACTTAGACTGCAAAGTTTAATTTATTCAAATCACCAAGAAACTGCCAGTGTTTTTATCACCTCAAAGCACTGATATCTGGGACTCGTCTTAAGCAAAATTGAGTAAAACTTGAAATCAAGCTTCAAAGTGCCACAAAACTCTTCTCTTTTCCTTTCAAACACGCACAGAGCAATTGCTCTAAATATGTCCTATCCTCCCAACTGCATTCAAACTGTACTAACAAGCATAAAGTCAAGACGTTTCTGAAATGGGGGCAGCGTAGGCGACCTTTTCCAGCTCTTACTTTTTTACGCTTTTCATTTTGAGATGGAGATGAAACACAAGAGAGCAGAAGGATAGAGAAAAAACATAATTTGTTAGACCAGCTTACAGCAGCATGAATGTTGGATAGCCATGCAATTTATCAGTACATCTTACTCCAGGTTTTAAGGTGTATTAGTTACTATAAACCATCCAGTACTGTATTAAAATTTTAAAAATCTGTATGCATTTTTTTACATGTGTTTTACTGGTATTTTCAATTTGGCACAGCACTGTGTGTCTCTTAGGGTTAATAGAAATTTCCGTAAAAATAACGGATAATGTCCTAGCAGAAAATTACCATGTAATTTCAAGGGTGAGAGATGTATTAGTCAAAAACCCAAAGAGAAAAAATATTGCTCAGAGGTCGCTCTTTTTATAACTATTTTTTTTTTTTAGAAAACCTGTGGAGAAATAAAAACGAGCAAATTGGTAAATTAATTGTTTAAATAAATTACTAAAAATATATATTCAGTACCGGTCAAACATTTCAAGTAATTAACATTTTTCATTTTTAATTGAATGCAAACTTATATACATTACCAGTCAAAAGTTTTTGAACAGTAAGATTTGTAATGTTTTTTTTTTTTTTTAAAGACTCTCTTCTGCTCACTAGGCTTGTATGTATTTGATCCAAAGCACAGCAAAAACAGAAAAAAATTTGAAATTAACTAATTAATTAATTAACTTTTTAAAAAAGCTGCTATTAAAAATAATCTAATTTATTCCTGTGATTTCAAAGCTGTATTTTCAGCATCAGAAATCATTCTAATATGCTGATTTGCTGTTCAAAAAACATTATTATTATTATCAGCATTATTATTATCTAAATATTATATCCAAAGATCAGCATTTATCTGAAATAAAAAGCTTGCTAAATAAAAGTATTAATTTCTATTATTTCTTTCCCCCCCCCAAAAAAAAAAAAACAATTTTTTTTAAATATATTTTTTATTTTTTGGGGGGGGGGTGGGGGATGATAGAAATTAAAACTTTTATTTAGCAAAGATGATTTGGATTGATCAAAAGTGATGATAAAGACATTTATAATGTTGCACTAGATTTCTATTTCAGATAAAGGCTGTTCTTCTGAATTTTCTATTCATCAAAGAAACCTGAAAAAAAAATCTACTCAGCTGTTTTCAACATAATAATAACTTTGTTTTTTGAGCAGCAAATCAAAATATTAGAATGATTTCTGAAGGATCATGTGACTGCAGTAATGGTGCTAAAAAAATCAGCTTTGAAATCACAGGAATAAATTATTTGAAAATATATTCAAATAGAAAACATGTCTTTTAAACAGTACAAATATTTCTAAAATTTACAGTTTTTGCTGTACTTTGGATCAAATAAATTCAGTCTTGGTGAACAGAAGAGACTTCTTTACAAAACATTAAAAAACTTTTTGGTTTTGACAGTGTAATTGTAAAGCACCAAATCTCCATTTGTTCTCCATTTAATCTCACTGCTGTCTAGAAGAAACAACAGAGGTATTACAGAGATCTCCATGCTCATTTTTCTTTTCTAATCAGAGCAATATTTGACATTTTTCATCTTTAACAAGGGAAGCAAAAATCAAAGCAAACAAACATGGTTTTCCATCAAGTTCGGAATGGAGAGCTTATTTCCCAAAGATGATTGTTCATTCATACAGACGGATCTGTCATCATCAGAGCGCAAAACACAGTTGGTGGCAGCAGAACTCTCCATCCACATCCATCAGCCTCCTTTTTCCTGACAGGATGGCCCAGATAGAGCAGAGCATGCTGGGTAAACTGCCATCTCTCTCCCCTCCTGGCTCCAAAAGCCTCCAGAGGACCGACCCAGTGGTGCAGTGCTGTTTAGAAGGGGACGTGGAAAAAGAGGACGGAGCGGAGCAGGATTTGACTGCAGGTGAAAAGTCGAGTATACGTTGAGGAATCGCAATGAGACCAAATATTTGGATGGAAGGCTGCGGAGGAGAAGACAAACTAGTTGAGGAGTTAAAGAGCCATGCAGTGACAGCGCAGTGGTGTGGGAACTCCACCGGAGACCAGAGAAGAGCAAGACATGGGTCAGCTTTAATTAAACTCTATTAAAGCGATCAACACCCACAGGAACCTGCTGAGCACTGCTGTACAAGACAAACCACTGTTATCACTCTGATCTTCATCCTTAGATGGAGAATTAATGCAGAAAACTAAACTAAACGGATGTATGAAGACTTCAGACAAGTTTTTACTGCCTTTAAGTGCACTAGTGCACTACTATTATGCTTAAGTATAAATACTTTAAAGTAACAGAACCATACAGTATTAAAATAATCTACGTTATAACAGATAATTAAAAAAAAATGTGTCTGTTTATATATATATATATATATACACTACTGTTCAAAAGTTTGGGGTCAGTAAGACTTGCAATTTTTTTTTTAATGAAGTCAAGGCTGCATTTATTTTCATAAAATTTAAAATATAATTTATTCCTGTGATGCAATGCTGATTTTTCATCAGCTGTTACTCAGTTTCCCAGGCTTAAGTGTCACATGAT
This sequence comes from Cirrhinus molitorella, assembly GCA_033026305.1. NCBI lineage: Eukaryota > Metazoa > Chordata > Actinopteri > Cypriniformes > Cyprinidae > Cirrhinus > Cirrhinus molitorella. The sequence continues at coordinate 5,781,504 of CM065127.1, read as the reverse complement.
CTCTCAGAAATCATTCTGATATTCTGAATTATTAGTACAATTATCAGTTTTGGAAACAGTTGTGTCACCAATGTTTTTTTTTTTTTTTTGAACCTGTATTTTTTTCTTTCAAGAACAACATTTATTCAAACTATAAATCTTTTCTAGCAATGTAAATCTATTATGTCACTTTTTATTAATGTAACAATTTATTCATTTCTTTCAAAAAAAAAAAAGAACGAATAAACATTTACTGACCCCAACCTTTTGAACGGTAGTGTATATATATATATATTAATATATATAAATATAAATATCAAATAAAAATATATTTCAAACATTTTATAAATAAACATAAAACTACTTATGAAATAGTATTAAAATATGGGTTCACTGGAACTTTTAAAAAAAATTAATACTAAAAAAAAAAAAATTTTTTAATAAAAATTCAATATATGAATAAGATATAAAACATCAAAATTTAAATAAAAATATATTAGAAATACTTAAGATTTAAGATCAGTCAAAAGTTTTTGAACAGTTTTTAATGTTAATTTTTTTTTTCTGCTCACCAAGTCTGCATTTATTTGATCCAAAGTACAGCAAAAACAGTACAATTTTGAGAAATGCTGTATTTTGCTGATTTGCTGTTCAAGAAACATTTTTTCAGGATTCTTTGATGAATAGAAAGATCCAAAGATCAGCATTTATCTGAAAGCTTTTGTAACATTATATTCATATATTTGTATTATTTATTTATTTATTTATTTTTATAGAAATTATTACTTTTATTTGGCAAGGATGATTTAAATTGATCAAAAGTGACATTTATAATGTTACAAAAAAAATCTATTTCAGATAAATGCTGTTCTTCTAAACTTCCTATTCATCAAAAAAAAAAAAACTGGACAAAATTCTACTCAGCTGTTACATAACATAACATAATAATAATAATAATAATAATAATGAAATAAAATATATTTAAATAAAAACAGTTATTTTAAATAGTAATAATATTTCAAACCTTACTGTTTTTGCTGCACTGTGGATCAAATAAATACAGGCTTGGTGAACATTAAAAATCTTACTGTTTAAAAACGTTTGACTGGTAGTGTATAAAATATTTAAATATAAATAAAAATATATTTCAAATAAATTTTAAATAAACATAAAATAAATATAATGAAGTAGTATTACAATATGGGTTCACTAGAACGTATTAAAATAATTAAACAATATTCAAATATATGAACGTTTTATTAAAATATAAAATATCTAAATATAAGTAAAAATACATTACAAATATTTTTCAAATAGCAAACATAAACTACTTACTAAATATGATTAAAATAGCATGGGTTCACTTCAGCTTATTGTTAAAAAAGAATTACATTAAAGTTATATTATAATATAATTATAACCATATTATATATAAGTCCGTTTTTTTCAAAGTGAATCAAACACACATCTTATCTGCGAGACTCATATGAGTATATTTACTGACGCAGTTGAAGATGCATTTTAGAACAAAAATAAAATGTTGCTACATTTTGTTTGTTGGCTTTGCACCTGTAATTGTTTACAAGTCATTTATTTTTAAAATTACCACTTAACAATGAAATGATATTTCTATTATCCAAACATTTCATCTTAATCCTTACAAGTGCTTACAGAATTGTAATGAAGGATGCAGAATCTTTGAACTGATTTCCTTACAGATTCTATCTCAGTCATACACAGTTAGTATAGCTTTACAGTAGGCAAGCTCTCATCCTGACAGCAGTCCTGTACCACCCAGGTCAACGCATGGCAGCAAGCGTCTATCATTAGAGGGTTAGCATCTGGCTCGTCCTGACAGCGTCATGGCAGAGGTTCAGAGTAAGAGGCTTTAACCGCAGTATGTGTGTGATACGATCTCCTTCCGTCTGCACTGGCACAGCTGTCCAACAGCACTGCCCACTGCTGGAAAATAAACAAAGCCGGCCCACAAAACGCTGCCACCAGACTGATGCACATTGCTCTGTTATAAATGAGACGAGGCATCTTTGCTTTCTTATGATAGCCACACATTTCTCTTTCTTGAAAGTCAGTTCCATTTGACCTTCACTTGGACTTCCTTAAAGGAACAGTTTGGCCAAAAAAGAATTTCTTTTATCATTTATGCACCATCAAATGTTTTTTTTTTCAGCGAAAATCATTTAGCGCATATAGTTTGGAACGAGATGAGTTCCAAATAATCTGAACTGCTTCTTTAAGACAGCAGATTACCTGAGTTTGACTCTCTTCCAGCAAGCCAGAGTTAAAAACCTTCTTTTATCCTTCACAAGTTCAAAGGCAGAGTCACTTCCTCCCTGTGCTGACGAGTGAAGACGTGACTCAGAAATGCAGACGTCCTTCAAAATCACCCCCCGTGAGGGCCAAACACTGACAAACCCAATCGCTCATGGGCAGCCAATGCTTAGGCGCTTCAAATCTCCTCAGCAGCTCATGCCAATTCAGTAATTCTGCATGAGGATAAACAGCATACAATCGGCATACATGAGAAACAGCATACAATCAGCAATGCTTCTATATTAATCCATTCCATCCATCCTAAAATTCTAACTTAATGATGAAATAACAAATCATATATTTTAAATATTTGTACAATGATAAAATAAAAAAAAAAACATTTTAAATTTGAAAAAATATAAATTTAAAATATGATTTATATTTAAAAATGTTTTTAAAATATATATTTAAAAAATATCCACAATAGAAACATGAAAGTAATAATTTTTTTAAAAATATTTTTAAAATAAAAAATACTTACTAATTATTATTTTAATAATTACATAATTAATGCATAATAAATATTCAAATGTTTTAAATATGTATCAAATATATAGTTAAATACATTAATTTAATATACAAATATTTAAATATAAACAAATGTATTACAAATATTTTTTGAATAATACAAATAAAATGATTTACAAATATTATTAAAATAGCATGAGTTCACTTCAGCTTATTACAAATTATTAAAATAAGTAATAAATAATTAAATAATAAATAATATTTAATTAAATAATACATATTAAAATATTTAAAATGTCTACAATCCAAATATACATTTAAAAACATGAATGTAATATTAAACTGTATAAAATATTTAAATATAAATAAAATATATTACAAATATTTTAAAAATAAAATTACTTACAAATATGATGGGTTCATTTCAGCTTATTAAAAATAATTCAATTATAATTAAATCATATTTTAATCATGTAAAAAATTAAATAAATATTGAAGTATTTCAAATATGTATACAATTTTTAATAAATATTTAAATAAAATAGAAAAATAAAAACAGCATGGGTTCACTTCAGATTATTACAAATAATAAAATAAATAATATTTAAAAAAAATTAAATAATAAATATTTGAATATTTTAAATATGTAACATTTAGATTATATATTTAAATACATTAATTTAATATTACAATATATTAACTATTTAAATATAAATAAAAGATATATTATAAATATTGTTAAAATAAACATAAAATTATTTTCAAATATTATTAAAATAGCATGGGTTCACTTCAGCTTATTACAAAAAAAAAAAAATCTAATAATAAATAATTAAATAATATTTTAATGATTAAAAAATATAAATAAACATATATTTCCACTTTTCCATCTTTAAAATAAAATTAAACTACTTACAAATATTATTCAAACAGCATGGGTTCACTCAGGCTTATTATTAAAATTAATTAAATAAAAATAATAATATAAAATATTAATACAAAATCTAAACTTTAAATTTTAACCATATTTTAAAAATGTTAGATCATTTTTTGACTGCACTTTTCAGTGTATGCATGCACACAAGAATAGTATGATACAATTACATGTGAACCTTGTCTGTAAAATCCTAATAACATTTGACAATTTATGCAAGGATATCAGAGAAATGAGTTAATATGTGCAGGTAATGGCAATTAGTTTTAACGAATATATGAAATTCAAAGAAAAACAGCCTTGATTGTATACAATTAAATACAAAAGCATAAACATTGAATGAGCTTGATCTTCTTCACTACAATTCATCCTCACAGTGGAATGTGGATTTTGTCTTGGTTTAGCTTTCCATGTATCTGTGAATCGTCTTATTATGATGACCTTCTCAGAAGCAGAGAAAGAATTGATCCGTGTTCTGCCCCAGTCTGCTTTCTGCTATCGGGTACGTTTAGCAGATGCAGTTCACGGGCTTGACACATAATTGAACAGCGATCAATACCAGGAGCTTTGCATATGTTTAGAAAGGCCATCACAGATGCTCAAAGAACATGTTCAGAGAGCAACAGTGAAGTTCAATATATTCTGCACACTTAGTGACACAGCCTTTGGAGAGAACGCAGATGTTTTTAATACTCTTTATGCCATCTGTGCTGTCCTGAGGCCAAGAGACGAGTGTTAGCGGGAAGACACAACCCTGAAACAAAATCCCTGGGTTTATTTCGGCCTCGGTTTATGCCAGCTGAAATCTGACAATGTGCTAAGCTGTATTTGGCTATATTGTATTGTAAACTTTAAAACTAAATAATAAAAATGTACAATCTTCTTCAGAAATCACATACTAATACGCCAGTGTTCTGGAAAACACCAAAACACCAGCCAAAGCATTGATCAAATCATTTTAAAACTGCCCTCCTCGATTTTTGCTGATTGGCTCTCACTGCCGCGTAGCCCCGCCTCTCGTTCTTTAGATTGGTCATGCAGAAAACTTCCGTCTTTGGCGAGCCTATTTAAAAACAATTTTATCATCCAATATGCAAGATAAAATAACATAAAATCAAATCAAATAAAATTGTGTCTTACAAAAATAGTTTGGACACAAAAATTGCTATACCTATTTTAAACATTTGATCATCCACCATGCAAAATAAAATACATTTAATGAAAATAAAATAGTGTCTTACAAAAATAGACTGGACACATATTTGATCAATCACCATGCAAACCAAACCAAACCAAACCAAACCAAACTAAACCAAACTAAACTAAACTAAACTAAACTAAACTAAACTAAACTAAACTAAACTAAACTAAAATAAAATAAAATAAAATAGTAGTGTCTTGCAAGTTTGGACACATATTTGATCAACCACCATGCAAAATAAAATAAAATAAAATGTTCCAAAAATAGTTTGGACACAAAAAACTGCTATACCTGTTTTAAACACATTTTATCATCCACCATGCAAAATAAAATTCAATAAAATAAAATAGTGTAATTCAAAAATAGTTTGGACACAAAAATCTGCTATACCCATTTTAAAACTGTTTTATAATCCACCAAGCAAAATTAAATTAAATTAAATTAAATTATAAAATACAATAAAATAAAGTCTTACAAAAATATGCAAAATAAAATTCAATAAAATAAAATAGTGTCTTTCAAAAATAGTTTGGACACAAAGAACTGCTATACCTGTTTTAAACATATTTTATCATCCACCATGCAAAATAAAATTCAATAAAATTAAATTAAGTAGTGTCTTACAAAAATAGTTTGGACACAAAAATCTGCTATACCCATTTTAAAACTATTTTATCATCCACCAAGCAAAATAAAATAAAACAAAATAAACTTACAAAAATAATTTGGACACAAAGAACTGCTATACATTTTATAATCCACCAAGCTAAATTAAATAAAATTAAATTAAATTAAATAATAAAATACAATAAAAATAAAGTCTTACAAAAATTGTTTGGACACAAAGAACTGCTATACCAGTTTTAAACATATTTAATCATCCACCATGCAAAATAAAATTCAATAAAATAAAATTGTGTCTTACAAAAATAGTTTGGACACAAAAATCTGCTATACCCATTTTAAAACTATTTTATCATCCACCAAGCAAAATAAAATAAAATAAAATAAACTTACAAAAATAATTTGGACACAAAGAACTGCTATACCTATTTTTAACATTTTCTCATCCACCATGCAAAATAAAATGAAATAGTGTCTTACAAAAATAGTTTGGACACAAACATATACCTATCTTAAACATATTTTATCATCCAATAAAATAAAATAGCTAAACAAAGCTGAAAAAACCAACAACTTTCTTCAATAAGCAGTGTGATTTGATCATTTTTGCACAAACGGTGCAGGTAGATTTACAATCCTTTAACTTATGGATTTTTTTTAACCACTAGTATGAGCACTAATAACCGACACTTGTGTTATTCACATCATATTCTAGAAAACATATTGTGCAATATTTAATGTCTCGTGTTGCCAACTGTGTCAATACATTTGAGCAAGCACTTGAACTGTCACTGTTATTCATGTTTTCAAATGAATGGCTCATGCACGCCTGCAAACCAGCAATCAATCCGGGAATCAATATCCACTGATTGGAGGTGACCACCAAGGACTCCACATGTGTGTGTTAGACCAGAAACATGCTGCGATTCCATCCCAACCCCTTTGCACATTCACGAAGCTTCTTTTCTCCACCGTTGCTTTCTAGTCTTCTCTCTTTCCTCATCCTTTTCCTATCGATCCCTCGCTTTCATTGCCTCCCTACTCAAAGCGATTGCACTTTAACACCTCATTTTCCCTCCCCTCTCCTTTAGTGGCCTCCTCCGTCTTTCTCTGGCTCTCATATTAGTCCACATTACACACCTAATCTCCACGTGAATGCGTCCCACAGAACAAACCAGCTATTTTACACCAGCAGGAGCGAGGAGGGGGTTTGGAAAGGAGGCGCGTTCTCCATTCTGCTCTCCCCGCGTGTCTCATTTACACAAACATGAAATAGGATTTTCTTGCAGGAGATGATTTACGCATACCCAGATACGCCCAGATGTGGGCATGCAACGCTGCCTGCGGTATCCACGTTCAATACAAACATTTTAATTATTGAATCCAGGGTTTAAAAATAGAAAATGAAGAAAAACACAAGAATAAGCAACAACACTTATCCAGACAATAGGGAAAACAAATGCTTGCGTGATATTATCCTGAATTTACTTGAGGAAGGATTGTGATGTTGATGTTTTTGCTTATTTCTACAAAATGTGATTGTTTTGTACAGAATATATTTGTGTGAATTGCTTGTAAATGCCTATAAAACAGTTCTATGCTTTAAAGAAATGTTCTTCTGAATAGAATTTGAGCAGAAAAAACATGACAAGAAGGTTAAATGGAAAACGTATAGACCCCTCACTTGTTATTAAAGGACATTCACATCTGCACACCCTCTCTTGTAGAGAATAAACGCATAATACCAGATATAACATACTAACAATGAATCATAAATTTTCCAAAATACGTTTTGGATAGATGTCATTTGGATAACATGAATGGACGATGCGTGGATATCTCTTACCGTGGGATGTCAGAGAGATGCTGATGCTCTGGGATGCTGATGTTAAATCCTGCTCGTCTCTGCGCCCTCACACACCTTTATTATGAGAAGTGGTCCAGCCCCTTTTCTCCTCTGATTGGTCAAGCGGAACGTTCTCTTTAAAGCCGCATTATTTTCACAGACTTGACGTTTTTGTCTTTTATGTGGTGCCTTGCGTATTAAATTAATCTTGCCACACGTTTAAAATACAAAAATACATATTAACCCGCGATGTTGGCGACGCAGACAGTTTTTTTGACGGCACGTCGTGAGTTTTACGGGAGTTGTAGTTCTTTGTCAAGCCTGTCGCGTAGCCCCTCAGCGTTTGAGCTCTTCTAAAGGACTACAAATTGTCAGACCGCCCTCCTTGATCTTCGCTGATTGGCTCTTGCCGCCGCGTAGCCCCGCCTCTCATTCTTTAGATTGGTCATGCAGAAAACTTCCGTCTTTGGCGAGCGATTCCACACAGAAAGGAAAATATTCAAAAGAGTTACCGAGCTAATCAGCAGTCAAATAAACACCTATACGGGAGCCGCACAGGTAGGAGAGGCTGAAAAGACACTTTTTAACTTTAACCTGTTTTTAACGGTGTTCATTTCAATAGGATTTCTGTGAAAATATAATTTACGTTGGGACTAGCAGTCACCTAGCTAACAGGGACTTTAGCAATCCAGCTAATCAGCTCTTTACAATCGACCAGAAACTAAGAAATGTTTGAATTTGATTGATTTTGTTTTTGTCTAATGCCAGGTTAACCCGTGTCACATCAGTATTTTCTAGGCCTCAAGTTGTTATGGAGGGTAAATCAGTTTTAAAGATAGCAAACACAGGCCTGGTGAAGACTGAGGCAAATATATATTTAGTCAATCAGGTTCGGAATAACACAAATGGCTATGAAATAGTTTCGGATCTGATCCCGGTCATTTATCAGAATCAGATCAGATGGCTGTTGTATCATTACGAATGCTAAAGCGCTGCTCTCAGATCTATTTGAGATCAGATATTAAAACCAGGCTCTTGTTTCACACAATTGCAGTTTTGATAAATATGATGACGTCACATTTGGGTGTAAACCTGAAACATCTTGACAGCTTGAATCAGCCTGGCATTTGTTTACGACGATGGATTTGATAAATGTATTTTAACTGTGTAGCTATGCTGTCACTGAGCTTGTTCTTCTGTCACCAAATGTCTTTTGTGGATGAAATTATTCAAATTTTTGATATGTTTTTTTAATCCTCAAATCTGTCTTATGTAAGAGGCATAGTAACATTTTTAAGGCATTTCCAGTATATACTTTTTGTTTTTTAAATAAATCCTTAAATTGGAATCTTAAGTGACAAAGTGTTAATCACATTGGAAGAAAATCGCAAGATTTTTGTTGTTGTCTTTACTGAAAAGAATTTATGCTGAATAACTACTGAGCAATTGCATTGATTCATAACTAATATGTACTAAGCCTAATTTGCAGAGTAAAAAAAATCACTTTTTCAGTTAAATTATACATTTTAGTGGTCAGCTGATGCGTTTTTTTAAACAAGATGGCTTACACAATAGTGATATTTATAATTACAGTAATGTAGTGTGCACAAAATTACTTAAAAACAAATACAACAGTGTAATAAACAAAAATGACTTATGCTATTGTCATGCATAGCTGCATGACTTCATAATGGTTTGGTTTAATAATTGGCACAGCTTTTTCTCACTTGACGATAAATGCGTTGATTTACTTTGTCTAGCTTAATTCTTCTTTTATGCACTATAAGGTAAAAATGTAGTATGGGTGAATCAGGATTCACCTTTGTTAGGGCGTTACCCGTTTGAGTGCCAAGGTCAGCCTCTGACTAGAGACACTACAGGAATCAGGTGTTGGTTGGCCTTTGTAAAGAGGAAAAAGGTGAGTCATTATAATGCATATGTAACCTGGCAACCGTGTTTTATAAGAGGAGTGCTGGTATTTCCAACCATAGGCCTGCTCTATGTGACGACGTCACAGCGATCCCTGTTAATGTCACCCAGATAAGGGCGCCTCCCACCGTGGGGGCCAAAGGCCTTCCGATCAGGTGGAATGACTCACGGCCTCCTGTCCATTAGTCTGAATTGAAGGCATTGAGATAAGCGTGCCTCACTTTCAGTGGTTTGTAATGTTCCTTGTAGCTTGAGAGGAACCGTGACCTTCTGCAGATAACAAGAAGCGCTATTGTTTCACACGTGTTGGGTGAAGGAATAAACATTTTGGGCTGTTGTTGTAGACGTTGAGAAGAAATAAAGTGACTTGAGGCCTGTTCACACCAAAGCTATAAAGATAAGCATAACTATAAAGATTAAAAATCATTCTAATCCTGTGCCAAGAGGGAAAGCCACACTTCAGTTATAATGATAATGAAACTAAGAAACGATATTGTTGGAATTATATAATTGAATGTTATATATAATAATATAATATATTATGTGGTATATTATATATAGAACCAATATTTGAAAGAAAATGTTTTGTAAATATTTTTCAAAATACTTTGGAATTTAAAATTGCTGTAAAAATGTATGTTCCAATTTTGAAGGTGATATTACAAAAATGTAGGTTAATGTGAAGTTTTAAGTGTTGTAATTAATTTTTAAATTGAAAATCATTTTATGCAATTTTCCTGTCACAAATGTAAAAAAAAGAGAATATTTTGTAATCTAAAATCACTATAAAAATTTAGGTTCATGTTTTAAGTGTTGTAATTTTGATGCAATTTTCCTGTCACAAACGAGTCTAAAATCACTATAAAAATGTTTTTTCCTGATTGGAAGTTAATATTACCAAAAATGAGGTTCCTGTGACATTTTTAGTGTTACACCAAAAATGAAATTTTTTGGAATAATTTTTTTTGTCACAAATACATACTTTTTTTATATATATATATATATATATATATATAATTTGATATATAAACTCACTATAAAAATGAAGTTCCAAATTTGAAGTTGATATCACAAAAAAATGTGGCATTTAAGTATTAAAGTGTCCTGTGGCATTTAAGTGTTATACCAAAAATAGTTTTTTTTTTTTTTGTTTTCCTGTATAATTTTTTTTGAAATATTTTTGATATCTAAAATCTATATTATGAATTTGTTCTAAATTTGAAGTTGATATTATAAAACAATTGGTTCCTGTGACATTTTAAATGTTACACCAATTTTTTTTAATTAATTTTCCTGTCACAAATGTATACATTTTTCAAAATATTTTTGATATCTAAAATCAATATTCCAATTTTTTCTCCAAATTTGAAGTTGATATTACAAAAAATGAGGTGCCTGTGACATTTGAAATGTTATACCAACAGTTTTTAATTCATTTTCCTGTCACAAATGCATACATTTTTCAAAATATTTTTGATATGTAAAATCAATATTATGAAATTGTTCCAAATTCGAAGCTAATATTACAAAAAATGAGGTTCCTGTGACATTTGAAATGTTATACCAAAATTATTTTTTTAATTTATTTTCTTGTCTCAAATGTATACATTTTTCAGAATATTGATATTTAAAATCACTATAAACATTTATGTTCCAAACTTTAAGATGATGTTATAAAAATGAGGTTCCTGTGACATTTGAAGTGTAATACCAAAACAAAAATTTTCTTAGATACATTTTCCAGTGACAAATGTATAAATTCTTGTTACATCTATCACAGAATATCCAACAAATATGGAACTTTTGAGAATTTTGACAATGTTTTGTCAAGATTATAGTGATAATGATATAAGAATGTAATGATAATGACATATTATTATTATTATTATTATTATTTTTTTTTTTTTTATTGACAGCCAAGCAGAATCCATGTACAAAACTGCAGCATGTACATATAATACACAGAACATTATTGGTTGGTGTGCATGCTAATTTGTTAGTATTCTTTATGTGAATGGACTTTGATCCGCTCTTTAATTTAGTTATGTCTACTTAAGATTTTCCTTAGTCATTATTGTCTTTGGGCCATACAACTCGATAAGGCTAATGCAAAATCTAACCACAAGTCATGGGTGCACCATCCAGGAAACAGCCTTTATTTTTCTTGCACTGGCCACGTGTGTCATTCCTTTAATCTTGAGGGGCCTGAATCGCCTAAATCTCACTGAAAACTTGGCGCTTTCCCATGGCTATCATGTCTACCTTTTGAACGCAGGTTGAAAATGTCATTTCCTTACCTGTGAAATGAAATCCCACTACCCTTTTATAATCTCTTCCTCATTGGTTTTTCTTTCAGCGATCGTCTGGGCCCCCCTCATCGCGAGCCCCCCAGGAGTGAATGACGCTCCCCCCATCCCTTCCCGCGCCCTGACGAGGATGACAATGGAAGAGATGAAGAATGAAGCGGACGCGACCTCGATGGTATCCATGACGCTCTACGCCGTGATGTACCCTGTCTTCAATGAGGTACGGTGTTCAGTTATGGTTGCGTTGACACAGACTGAAGTTCAGATGCAAATGATGCACACCCACATGCTCAGAAAGGACTGTGCACACAGACACACTGCTCTCTGTTGAAGACGGAGAAGACTAGTTCTGGTTGCCCTAACATTATTTTACCAGTTGTTATTTGGCTGGTATCTTTGAATCTTTTAAAAATAAATATGAATGTTTTTTTTTATTGTTAGATCCCATTTAAAGGGATAGTTCACTTAAAAATGAAAATTCTGTCATTAGTTACTCGCCCTCATTTTGGTCCAAGACCTTCATTCTTCTTTGAAGACCACTATATATTATTTTGTGTCCAAGATCTAATAAATGCAGCTTTTATTTTCAAAATATTTTAGTTGCTAAATTGCTACACAACTTTTCAAATATTTGAAGTAGGTAAGATTTTAAGGTTTTTTTTTCCCTCCAAGAAGTCTCTTATGCCCACCACAGCTGCATTTGTTTGATTAATAATAGTCAAATTATATTATTATATATTATTACAGTTTGATATATTTGTTTTCCTTTGCAGTATATTGTAAAATACAATTTATTCTTGTGATGCAAAGCTGAATTTTCAGCTTTTTGACCTTCATTCTTCTTTGGACCACAAATTAAGATATTTTTGTTTAAATAAGAATGCTTTCTGACCCTGCATAGACAGCAAGGGCATAACCACAGTCAAGCCACAGAAACATAGTAAAGACATTCGTTGTGGTGAATGGCGGTGGACACCCAGAAATCTTTAAAAAAAGATTATTTTTGTTTTCTTTGCGCACACAAATATTCTTGTGGCTTCATAAGGCATTCATGTCATTCATGAGGGTGAGTAATTAATGACAGAATTACATTTTTTGGGTGAAATATCAGTTTAAAAACCAACTTAAAGAGAATTAAAGTTTAATTTGCTTGAATTTAGCTTCACGATGATATGAGGATTGCGTCAGCATTGGGAAGTGAATAACTAAAAAACGGAACTTCGCTAACTTGGCCTTGTAAAAAAAAAAAAAAAAAAAAAAAAAAATATATATATATATATATATATATATATATATATATATATATATATATATATATATATATATATATATATATATATATATAAATAAATACATAAATAAATACATACATAAATAAATAAATACATTTTATTATACACTACCAGTCAAAAGTTTGGACACACCCTCTCATTTAATGTATTCTAAAGAAGACTTTTATGCTCATCAAGGCTGCATTTACTTGATCAAAAATACAGGAAAAAAATGTAATATTGCAAAATGTTATTACAATACAAAATAATGTTTTTTATTTTAATATACTTTACAATATAATTTATTCCTGTTATGCAAAGCTGAATTTTCATCAGCTGTTACTCCAGTCTTAAGTGTCACGTGATCCTTCAGAAATCATTCTAATATGCTGATTTATTATTAGAATTATCAATGTTGGAATTGTTGTGCTTCCAAATATTTTTTTGCAACCTGTAATTCTTTTTTTCAGGATTCTTTGATGAATAGCAAGTTAAAAAGAACAGCATATATTTAAAATATGAATCTTTTTTTTATGAATCCATGCTATCACTTTTTATTAGTTTAACACATATTTGGTGAATAAAAGTATTAATTTATTTCACAAAAAGAAAGAATAAAAATTGACTGACCCCAAACTTTTGAACAGTAGTGTATATTGTTAGAAAACCTTTCTATTTTAAATAAACACTGTTCTTTTTTAACCTTTTTTTGATCAAAAAATCCTGAAAAAAGTATCACAGGTTCCAAAAAAAAATTCAGCAGCGCAACTGTTTCCAGCACTTATAATAAAGGATCATGTGACACTGAAGAGTAATGATTCTGGAAATTCAACTTTAATTACAGATATAAATTAAATTTTAATGTATATTAATATAGAAAAACATTGATTTACATCGTAATTATGTTTCACAATATTACATTTATTTTCTGTATTTTTTAATCAAGTGAAAACAGCCTTGATAAGCATAAGAAACTTTACAAAAATGAGAGAGTGTGTCCAAACTTTGACTGGTTGTGTGTGGAAAAAAAAAAAATATATAATATATAATTTTTTTTTTTTTTTTTAGCATTGTTGTAAACAAGCAAAGTTAGACAATAAGAAAACACTAGCATGGTTCTTTTTTTTATGGAGAGGTTAAAAATGTTTTTATAGCTAAATAATTGTTTTAAGTGATAAATATTACATGTAGCTGTTTTTTTTTTTTTTAATATAAAATACGCTTTAAATGTTGACTACTATATATTATTTTGTGTCCAAGTTCTAATAAATGCATCTTTTATTTTCAAAATATTTTAGTTGCTAGATTGTTACACAACTTTTCAAATATTTGAAGTAGGTAAGATTTTAAGTTTTTTTTCCCTCCAAGAAGTCTCTTATGCTCACCATTTGTTTGATTAATAATGGTCAAATTGAGAAATATTATTACAGTTTGATGTAACTGTTTTCCAATGTATTTTAAAATACAATTTATTCTTGATGCAAAGCTGAATTTTCAGCATCATTACCTCTTCAGTGTCATATGATCCTTCAGAAATCATTCTAATGTGCTGATTTGCTGCTCAAGAAGCATTTTGTTTTAAAATGGATATCTTTTGTAACATTATAATCTTCGTACTCGCATATGAGCACAGTTAACACAGCCTACATGTGCTTCTGTGCATAAATTCATGTTTCTGTTTAATTAGATGCAAAATCTACACCTACAACCAACTATATTTCCATTTTAATGTGGTGATAATGGCTGTGTATAATGTGTGCAACACTAAAACCAAACAGCCTGCTTTATCTTGCAGTAAATTAAAATGGCTTTTGTGTGTGTTACAGCTGGAGAGAGTAAATCTGTCTGCGGCACAGACTCTGAGAGCAGCTTTCATAAAGGTGAGTAAATATAACGTGATTCAGTCGTTATCGTTTGTTCAGCTTGGGGTTTTTCGTGTTTCAAAAAGAATTTAATCAAGTGCAAATCAAAATGGAGCCCATTTACTTGTTCCTGAATTCACCAGTGCGTGTTTTTTCAAATAATAAATATATGTATTCATAATCTTTTATCATAACCTGTTCCACCTCTAAAACGACTTTCCTTTTCTGCTGAAGTCAGCAAAGCCAGAAAATAATTTTAGTCAGAAGTCAAATAGCTATTTAGGCCTTAGTTTCTGTTTTCCTTGCTCTCTTGGAAGAAGAGTTAGATGCAAAATCGAAAACTGAAAAAACAGGGATTATTGACATATAAACATATTGTTAAAGCATTCACATATGACTGCCAATTTAACATTTCATGTATACACCTGATCATAACAGAGGCCATTTGCATATAAAGATTACGTTTTAAACATACTGTAACAAAACAGCCATATTAATTCAAAGGACTAGAGAAAGTTAGTCATGAGTAGCTGTTAAAGTGAAAGTTAAACATTTATAAGTGGATCACAGGGGAGAAGTAAAATGCTACAAAGGCAAAGTTTTAGTTTAGAGTCTTTTGGGTTTTTTCGTCTTTCCTGAAATATCTCATTTACCATGAGATTTCAGCAAGAAAATCATATTTTTCTGCTGCTGACTGCTTTTGCTGTCTCAGCAGCCCCATTTCCGCTCATGGCTTTGTAATATTGTTGTGTAACAGTCATAAATCATAGTGTTAGATGACAAATTTATTCATCATGAAAGCATTTTGACACGTTTATTATTTTTCCAACTTTTGTATAATGTCTTAAAGGATACCTGTAATTTTTCCTGATTTGATTTTATCCTTATGAATTGTGTAAATCGTGGTATTGTCTTTGTGATTGAAACTTTGTCATGCCATCTTAACCAGGTCTCACTTGAAGATGAGATGTGACTTCCTGGTTAAATAAAGGAAAGGAGGAACATTTTCTGATAGTAGTAATATGTATAAAATGTTTATTGTAAATCAGGATTTAATAAAATGAAATTCAACTGACAAAACAAATGTATTTCAATGTATTCAATTGCTAGCTTTAATATCATTTTTAAGTATCACTTATTTTCTTTTATAATAAAGATACTATATAAAGAAACACACCATTTATTTATTTATTTATTTATTTATTTATTTAATATATTTTAGTTACCAGATAATACTAGTTACTACTAGTTACCTTTTACACACAAAAATAAAAAAGTAATTAAATTGAAAAAAAATGTTATTTAAAAAAATTCTAATAGTGTGATCCATTTCAGCTCATGGCTTTGTAATGTTGTTGTGTAACAGTAAAGCATAGTGTTAGACAACAAATGCATTAATGATGGAAGCATTTTGACATATTTATCTTTTCCTGATAGTAATATGCATACAATGTAGATTACAAATCAATATTTAATAGGGGCGTGACGAGACACTTTAATAGACTGTAATAGTCATACTTTATGACATTAAACTTCTATTATACTGAATTATATGCAGTAATAAACAAAAACTAAAGCTGCATGATTCTGGATAAATTGAAAATCACTTTTTTTTTCCAATATTTTCTTTGAGTTTTAGATTTACAAACATATCAATACAAAAAAAAAAAAACCACGGCTTTACCAAAAAAAAAAAAAAACAATATAATCTTGAGTCAAAACATTCCAGAATTTTTTAAAACTAACAGTTAAATTCAGTCCATAATTTGTTGTTTAATGCGAAAGGCTTGGCAACAGACAGAAACAATAAATTCATTAACACAAAAAATTTATAAATAAATAAATGATAATAAAAAAATAAAAACAAAACACCAAGTCCACACTACAGTCTAGATAACATAATAAAGAACTAGTATTGGTGGTAACAGACACCATAAAAATATATACACAAACAAATATTTTAGGAAAGAAAAAAGAAAATGACTAATAAAAGTGTTTATACCTAAACTATACACTTTTGTCCCAGTACTGCTGTCATTTAAATGTCTGTAACAGAAATTATTATCAATATGTGGTTGAAAAGGCTGTTTGTTAGTTAGTTTGTGTTAACATAATTGCTATTTGAATGTCTTTAACACCTGTTCTACATTGTAAGCGTCAGTGGAGCGTGAGCAGCGCAAAGTGAAACAGTCGTAATAGACACCGCTGAATCGTTGTTATTCAAGAATAAGATTGCATAGGTGTTTAAACAGAGACCGCAGTCTTTTTAGGATTAATCTTGCAGCTCTGATGTAAACTGCAAAATGTTTTGCAAGGATATCAACATGTCTCGCAAGACCACATCGGATCTCGCGAGATCTTGTACCACGAGATCTCGTCACATCCCTAATAGTTAATAAAAAGAAATTCAACAGACAAAATGTATGTATTTTCAGTGTATTTAGCTGCTAACTTTTATATAACATTTTTTAGTATCACTTATTTTCTTTTAGATTTATACTGTATATATAATTTTGTTTCAAAGTTCTAAGGAACACACCAACATCTATTTATTTTTATTTTTTTATATTTTAGTTATTAGATGATACTACTAGTTACTACTAGTTACTTTTTACACACACACAAAAAAAAAGAATACAAATAATACAAATAAAAACTGGGTTGATAAGATTTAAATAAAAAAAAAAAAGTTATTTCAAGAAATACAAATTGTATGATCCATTTCTGCTCATGTCATTGTAATAATGTTGTGTAACAGTCATAAATCATAGTGTTAGACACCAAATTTATTAATGATGAAAACATTTTGACTTGTTATCTTTTCTTTTAGGTTAGTTCTAAAAATTTTTTTTATGATTTTAGTTACTAGATTGTTACACAATATTTTGCAAGTCTGCATTTATTTTTACTAATAATACAGTTAAATAGTACAAGTAATATGCTTGAAATATTGATTATAAATCTGGATTTAATGAAGTGATAATGTCTTGATTTTGAAGACTTGAAGAATACTTTAATATATTGATCAAATTATGAAACTCTTACTATAACAGATATTGTTTGTTTTTCCTCTTCATAATTCGGCACGTCAAATCTTTATTTCTAAAACAATTTATTTATTTTTCCTAAAAATCAGAAATGCTGTTATTTGTGGTTGCGTTGGGCTAACATGTGCTGTGTTTGTTCATGTCAGGCAGAGAAGGAGAACCCAGGACTGACTCAGGATATTATCATGAAGATTCTGGAGAAGAAGAACGTGGAGATCAACTTCACCGAGTCTTTATTACGCATGGCTGCTGACGATGTTGAAGGTGTGTATAATTTTTCACATTTTTCAAGAGGAGAACAGTCTGTATGGTTTGCAATGTAAAGTGTTGTTAACCTTGCAGCCTCGCGCCTCTAGGGGGAGCTGTTTCCACACGAATTAAAACCCAGTAATGACACTAATGTATTTTCCCTCATAATTTAATTTTGTGCTTTTTGCAAGTGTTTTTGACATGCTCGAGATTTATACTGCTAATGAATGCACAGACACGCACTGTGTTTCCGGGTAATGCTCGTTTGTGTTGATTTGAGATGTAAAGAATAATAAATGTACCTCCAAATTGAATCTAAGCACATTGTAAAATCCTCGTTTTGCTCTTCCTACTGTAATTTATCCTTGTATACACCGTGAGGTGCCTGACTGTGTTACCGTACTTTTACAGGAGTATAGAATATAAAAGTTTATGCACTTTTGTTCAGTCGAAGAAGTTTCTCAGATGGTTGTCAATCACGATTGGCCATTAAAAGTAGTGAAGTTCCATTATGTCTTCAAGTGCATCACATTTTAATGACAGGTTATTAGAGGCAAGTCATCTGTTGTTGCTATGGCGACTGAGTGTTTCCTGTGGGCGTGTTTTTTGTGTGCAGAGTACATGATTGACAGGCCTGAGCGGGAGTTCCAGGACCTGAATGAAAGAGCTCGCGCTCTGAAACAGATCCTCAGCAAAATCCCTGATGAAATCAACGACCGAGTCCGTTTTCTGCAGACAATCAAGTGAGAATGTTTTTATGCCTCGAATCACAGACAAATAACCTTTATTTTTTCCCCTTTGCGTCATGGCTTGCGTTTCATCACGTCAGTTTTTACGTGTACGCTTGCCCTGACAGGCTTTCTTTTTGAAGTATTTAATTAATATTTGAAGGAACGTCTGGTTTATATTTCACCCCCAAAGCAAACAAAAAATGGGTAATAAAGCCTTACACATGGTGTTTACAAGGTGCTTGAAGTGCTTGAAGTACTCAAATTTGACTTTTTGAAATTTAAGGCCTGGAAAACCCTTGAAAATTACAATATTCCGTGAAGAGGTACTTGAAAAGTACTTGAATTATTAAAAAAACAATGTATCTGTGAAATAAGTGTTGGTACTTCAGAGCAGGTTCGTGAAACATTTCGCAGATTGAATGATTCTGAAATGATTGCTTGTGATCGTTAGTTGGATCAGGGCTTCGGATCATGAGTCATTTGATCACTTGGATGTACTCATGGATTTGCGATCCATGAGTACATGGATCGCAAATCATTTGATTCAGATCAGAACTTCGGAGCACAGATCACAAATTATTTGATTCAGGTCGGAACTTCGGAGCACGGATCGCAAATCATCTGATTCAGATCGGAACTTCGGAATACAAGTCGTGAATCATTTGATTCAGGTCGGAACTTCGGAGCACGGATCACAAATTATTTGATTCAGGTCGGAACTTCGGAATACAAGTCGTGAATCATTTGATTCAGGTCGGAACTTTGGAGCACGGATCGCAAATCATCTGATTGAGATCGGAACTTCGGAGAACGGATCACGAATCATTTGATTCAGGTCGGAACTTCGGAGCATGGATCACAAATCACAAATTATTTGATTCAGATCGGAACTTCGGAACACAAGTCGTGACTCATTTGAATCAGGTCGGAACTTCGGAGCATGGATCGCAAATCATTTGATTCAGATCAGAACTTCGGAGCACAGATCGCAAATTATTTGATTCAGGTCGGAACATCGGAATACAAGTCGTGAATCATTTGATTCAGGTCGGAACTTGGGAGCACGGATCGCAAATCATCTGATTCAGATCGGAACTTCGGAATACAAGTCGTGAATCATTTGATTCAGGTCGGAACTTCGGAGCACGGATCGCAAATCATTTGATTCAGATCAGAACTTCGGAGCACAGATCACAAATTATTTGATTCAGGTCGGAACTTCGGAATACAAGTCGTGAATCATTTGATTCAGGTCGGAACTTTGGAGCACGGATCGCAAATCATCTGATTGAGATCGGAACTTCGGAGAACGGATCACGAATCATTTGATTCAGGACGGAACTTCGGAGCATGGATCACAAATCACAAATTATTTGATTCAGATCAGAACTTCGGAACACAAGTCGTGACTCATTTGAATCAGGTCGGAACTTCGGAGCATGGATTGCAAATCATTTGATTCAGATTGGAACTTCTGAGCAGGTTTGAAAACCTTTTGATTTAGATATCAGAACTTTGAAGCGTGGATCACAAATCTTTTGATTCAGATCAGAATTTCGAAGCATGGAACCCGAATCATTTAATTTGGTTCGGGACTTCGGAGTGGGTTCGCGAATCTTATTTCTGACATTTGTTTTTTATTAAACCGCAGCATCAAATCATTAAGGCAGTACAGTTTACAAAAACGAAGAAAAAGGAATGAAAGTATACACAAATCCTATTATATTATTATTAAATATATTATTATATTTTTATTTATCCATTTATTTTGTTTAGAATTTGAAAGTGAGATCTATGTTTGAGGTCCTTAAAAATAAAAAAGTAGTGCTTGAAGAGTACTTGAAAGTCCTGGAATTTCATTTTGTATTATCTGTATGAACACTGCTTGCAGTTTTCATTTTTGGGGTCAAATTTTAAAATGTAAGAATTTTGTCCGTTGTATGTAAAACGCAGTGTATTCACCACTTTTACTTTTCCCTGCTCAAGGTCATAAATATGGCTGATATGACTGAGGCATTCGTACAGTATTTCTGAACATTTGTTTAATTGATGTTCACAGAGATATAGCCAGTGCCATAAAAGAACTACTGGATACGGTGAACAACGTCTTCAAGAAATACCAGTACCAGAACAGAAGGGTAAGTGACCACACACACAAACAAATGCACACTGTTATTATAAGTTGGATAAAGTCAGTATACTGTATGAAAACAAATGAAAATGGCTTTGTGTTTTCCAGGCACTTGAGCATCAGAAGAAAGAGTTTGTGAAACACTCGAAAAGCTTCAGCGACACTCTGAAGACATACTTCAAAGACGGAAAGTATGGAAGTTTTAAGAATCACCTCATTACATTCACCTTTATTTGCATTTTTTAAGGTTTTCCCATAAAAGTTTGTAATGGTTAAAAGTTATAAAGTTATTTAACACAAAAACATAGTAAATGGAATTTGATTAGGAAATTAAAAAAACAGCAGTGTTGTAGTTCTAATGACCTATTATGAACTAATCAACATAATAATGTTTGATAGTTTGATAGTAGGGTATTATCAATATCGTTGTAGCGCGATATCCTCGTGGTCACATGACAATATGAAACGCTAGGTCTTCTGGGCAAAAAGTGTATGTTTGATTCATTTATTCACTGTAGATGTTTTCTGTCAAAATAAAAGCTCAAAAGTGCAGTATGAATTGTTGACAGCTAGCAGTTTAAATGGGTAACATTTCTGCAGTCCAAATTTTAAAAAAAAGTGTAAAAATTAGTAATTGTAATTTCCATACTGTAGTGTAAAGCAAAAATAATATACCTATAAAACATAGTGCAGTTGCTTTAAAATATATGGATTTTACTGTCATAGGAATAACAATAATATATATATATCTTTTTTATTATATTATAATTTGTTTGGCTTCCTAAAACACCAGTGTGGATGTAATTTGGACTGAGACGGTATACCACAAATAAAAAAGAGGGTTGAGTTCCCTTTAAAGTTCAGGTACACATCAATTCACTGACTTTTTTTGTTTTCTTAGTTGAAACATTGGTTGGAACTCTTAATTCTGAACTCTCAAAGTGCATTAGATAGAATAATTTAACTTTTAAAATGTACAAAATCGTCATTTTTGTCACTCTTTTTTTTTAATGTCACAATGAATGTCGTATTGTGGACTTCATATCAAGATGTTATCATATCTTGAGATTTTGTTATAGTTTTATTAGGGATGTATGGTTTAAAATAAAGCAAAGGTGTTTTTTTTTTGTTTTTTTTATTGACAGCCAGCTTGAACATAATTCATAATTTTGGCTCATTTAACATAATTCATTAAAACAAGGAGAAATGTTCCATATTAAAGTAAGAAAACTTTTGGATATGCCTAATATGCATTTGACAATATAAATTTTAGAATTAGAAAGAGATATTTTTTTTTTATTTGAACTGCATTTAAACCTCTAAATGTCAGCAATTGATACTGCACTTTTAAGCTTTTATTTTGACAGAAACCGCAGTAAAAACAGGCGTACAAAAACACATCTCACTACAAATCTAGTGAAATTCTGTAATCATCTGCCACAAAAATAAAGCATAACTGGTGGGCGTTACATTCCCAAACGCACACTAAACTCTCAGCACATGTGAACTGAGCCATTCTGATGCACAGAGAACACCGGATCATGAGCTGATTGCATGAACAAAGTGTGCGCTTTGTTTGAAACGCGCAGCAAAAAAAGACTTAATGAAGAGATTATGCCATATTGTGCTTTTTTTTTTAGTTTGACAGATACTGTGTCAAAGCATAATACCCTGAACACAACTTTTATGTTAGAATAAGAAGTTTAAATATATTTTTCAAAACTATACTTAATGCCCAGAAGACCTATATGTGACCATGATAATATCCAAAAAGTTTTGCTGTATGTTTCGCGATTTCGCAATGTTGATAATATCGTTACATCCCTAGTAAATAGAAGCGCCATTAAAATGATGGAAAACTTTGTAACATTATAAATATCATTACCGTCACTTTTGATCAATTTAAAAAAAAAACCTAACAACTGAAAAAATTAACTTTGAACAGCATTGTATGAACGGTCACCCCCCATTTTTTAAAACTGACATGAAAGTGCACTATCCAAACTTAAACTTTGTTGTAATTTATGAACACTTTGAAATACAGATTTTGGTCACTTTTTTAAGAAGACAACCAGCAGATTATTGCAGAAGTGGAATTAAAAAAAAAAAAAAAAAAAGTTATAGACGTTTAAATTTACTGTAAAGAAAATGCACTGTACAATTTTTATTTTATTTGATATTAAATAAATATTTTACATAACAGGTTTTACCCTAAATTTGCTATTAAATTGAAGCCCTATGTCTAAATAAGTTATGTTCCAAATTTGAAGTTGATATGAAAAAAAATGTACTAGTTTTACTATCCTCTGGTCCCCATAATGTGATAAATACCAGGTGCACACACATAGCACTTTTTGCTAATTTTCAGCTTAATTAAATTAGCCTAAACCATCTCTTTTTGCCTGAAGAACCTTGAATTTGCTGCATAATGATTGTAATTTCATTTCTAACATTTAATATGTGTTCAGATCTAATTTGTATTCCTTCCCTCTCCACCTTTTGTTCCAGGGCAATAAACGTGTTTGCCAGTGCCAACCGGCTCATCCACCAAACCAACTTGATACTGCAGACCTTCAAAACTGTCGCGTAGGAGTCATAGAAGTGTATTTTTTTTTTTTTAAATAACCTTTATATGAACAATGTAAAAAAACAAAAACACAAAAAAACCTTCGGACTGTAATTTATGATTCTTGTCTTCTGGCGGTAACACTTAAGGCAGGATGGCTTCTATTATGGTTTCTAACCCCGTCTAAATCTAATCTTCTTCATGAGCTGGGGTGACCGTCCAGCGTTTCTCATATCCTGAGCTTTACAGTCACGCTGTCGCTGCAGAGACGCTCTCGCTTGCTTTCTCCCTCTGTCTCGCTTCCAACGTGTTTTCGTTTCTGTCCGGTCAGTCCGAGAGAAAGCCAAATGCCTGGGGGGCCTTAGCGGAACGGGGCGGGACACGGGGCGTCCAGACGTGCTTGTAAATGCTGGGGTATAGCTGTCTCCTCTGATGCTTTGAACTTGAATGAGAGATGTATATTTAATAGATATTTGGTAACAGAATTGTTCAAATAAACGCCGCACATGTCAAACTCAAGTTTTTTGGGGGTTTTACTTTCTTTTAATTTTTTCTTTTTTTTGTCCCCATTTCAGCCTGAGGTAACCATCACTATTGCTAGAGCACATACTGTGGGATTAGAGCTTTTCAAAACGCCTTTGGTCATGTATTAAACTTGTTTGCACATTGTGCAAACAATGTTTTTTGGTGGATTATAAATCAGACGGTGGGGGAAAAAAATGAGCAAGCACAAAAATGAGTTAACAGTTTTTGTCTTTTACTGCATTGAAACTTGAATCCATTTTAGAGTTTTTACCTAAAGCTTTTATCTAAACTTTAAAAGCCTTATATACACTATATTGCCAAAAGTATTGGGACACTCCCTTCTAATGAACAGGTTTGACTACTTTAGTAATTTCCATGAGTACTAATCTTATTGTTTAAGCATATAATGATAAATAATTTTATAGCAAAAGTTTGGACAGGACCCTTTTTTATTCTAACATGACAATGCCTTTGTGTATAAGGCAAGGTTCATAGAGAAATGTTTGATTCAGTCAGTGTAGAAGAACTTCACTGGTCTGCATAAAGCCAAAGTCCTAATCCCAGCTGAACACCTCTGGTGTGACTTTAAATGCAGACCTTGAGACAAAAACTCATCACCAAACACCAATGACTTGTGCATATGGGTACAGTCATTTTAGACACTTTCAAAACTGAAGCATCAGAGACGGAAATACAATTTTTAAATGCATGAATTATGCTTCCACCTTTGTACAGTTTTGGAAGTGCCTTTTTCTGTTCTAAAGAAGGGGGTGTCCCAGTACTTTTGTCCATATAGTGTATGTACAAGTCATTGGTGTTGTCTGAGTTTTTGGCTCAAGGTCTGCATTTAAAGGCACACCAGAGCTGTTCATCTGGGATTAGGACTTTGGCTTTTTGATTTTTAGAAGGACACAATTCTCTAGAATATCATTATATGCTTAAACATTAAGATTAGTACTCATGGAAATTACTAAAGTAGTCAAACCTGTTAGAAGGGGGGTGTTCCAATATTTTTGGCAATATTGTGTAGATTTTTAAATTGATGTTTTTAATTGTACTCACCATGAAAACAGCTGAAAAGACGCTGGCATGGTGTTAAAACAACAAGCAACCATTTTATAATTTCTGGACTGTATTTGTCACAACCCATTTTGAGATAGCCTTTTCTGCAGTGAATTTTGCATCTGGAGTGCTTGTAATGTTTTAGAATGTTGCTTGAATAGTAGTTCATCAGCTTTATTTTATATTTCGTTCTAAGCTTCTTTGCAAAAAATCTATCATGTCTGGATTCTTAGACAATTTTCTGTAATCTAATTTAAGCTTGAATAAGCTCCAAGCTTCATTTTAAAAATCACAAATTGGTAGGGGTTTGGGAAATACGCTTTACCTTTGACTGTAAAGTCTTTCCTTAGCTTTTAGGATGTGTGTTGGGAGTATTGTGCTCTAACATGCTTTTCTCCAGCATCGGTGTGAACGGAGGAATGTCTGGATGCACACAGCCCTCTCTCGCATCCTGGTTGCCATGAGACATACCTGAGGCTTTGAAACAGCACTGGTAATGTAAAGGTAATATGTGTGGGCTTTGACATTGCTGACAGTTCCTTCTTACTTTCTGGACTTACTCCTACTCATGCCTCACTAACTTTGTCCATCTCATGGAAGTGCTCTTCTTACACCAGGTGCTTTAACTTGAGATCCACAGCAGTGCAGAAATCAGTAAAGATTGGATTTTGGAGGCATTGGGTGATAGGTAGGTTGTTTTAGACTAGTTTTTTGTTTCCTTTTTAGTCTATAATTAAAGGTTTGCAACATTTGGTCGGACTTCGTTTCGGTGCTTTGAAAGGTTTCTTGCCACCCAACATGTACTAGCTGACATTAGCCTTGCTTTATAACTTATATATATATATATATGCAGAGCAAAAATTCACCATACAAGTCACCATACTTGGCCTTACGTCCTTCCCTTCCTTTTGTTAAACTAAAAACATATCTTTCATTTACATTTCTATTAATGCACTGGATGAACGCTTTTATCCAAATCGTCTGGAATTGCATTCAGCCTTGGGACTGAATCCATAACCTTAGTGTTATTAGCACCATGTTACTGTTTGAGTTACATGAGCACATTAGGTGCTTTAAATGCTCTTTACACTATACTTCAGTATATTTCAAGTGCCACAAACGTTATGACTGAATTACTGAGGAAGTTAAACACTCTCTAGAGTTCTATTAGGAACTTATGGGTTCCTTTTTTTTCAAGTTCTACAAAGAACAGCTGTATTTGAAACATGCCTGGATATACTGCTGCTGTTAAAAATAGTTTCCAAAAAGGGGTTTTCATTGCAGTGTAACAGAAGAACCATTTTGGGTTCACCAAAAGAACCTTCATGT
This sequence comes from Cirrhinus molitorella, assembly GCA_033026305.1. Lineage (NCBI taxonomy): Eukaryota > Metazoa > Chordata > Actinopteri > Cypriniformes > Cyprinidae > Cirrhinus > Cirrhinus molitorella. The sequence continues at coordinate 5,755,113 of CM065127.1, read as the reverse complement.
CTTTCTTTCTTCAGTCGCAAAGAAATAAAAATTTTTGAGGAAAACATTCCAGGATTTTTCTCCATATAGTGGACTTTAATGGGAGCCAACAGGTTGAAGGTCCAAATTGAAGTTTCAATGCAGCTACATGATCCCAGCTGAGGAATAAGGGTCTTGTTTAGTGAAACAATTGGTAATTTTCTTGAAAAAAAGAAAAAAAAAAAAACAAATCTATATACTTTATAACCACAAATTCTTCTTCCTGCATGAGCTCTGTGATGCCAAGTGCAAGACAATCATTTGTGGTTAAAAAGTATATACATTTGTGTTTTTCTTAGAAAATGACAGGTCATTTCACTAGATAAGACCCTTATTCCTCAGCTGGGATTGTGTAGAGTCTTTTGAAGCTGCATTGAAATTGCAATTTGGACCTTCAACCCCATTGATCCCAATTGAAGTCCACTATATGGAGAAAAAACTTGAATGTTTTCCTCAAAAACCTTAATTTCTTTTCAACAGAAGAAAGAAAGACACAAACATCTTTGATGACATGGGGGTGAGTAAAGTATCAGGAAATCTTTATTCTGGAAGTGAACTTCTCCATAAGTTCTTAAAAGAGCCATTTTAATAATTTTGAAAAACCTTATTCCACTATGAAATGTTTATAGTGTTTTTTCTTCATTATCTCAACACCTTGAGAACTTTTACTTTTTAAAGGATACCTACAGATTCTCTTCAGTTTTCTTCAGTGTGGCATGCAGACATTTTTATTTTTATAATTATTTAAAAAAAATGCTAATTAAAGTTGTTTAAAGATTTTTACCAAGTTGCAATCTGAAGACCTTTAATGGTCTGTTCATTTTTATGTTTCTTCCTTCCCTTTATGATCATCATCACCTTGATAACTTGATTTTTCAAAGGATTATTCAATGTGCAGTTTGCGTTTCGACGATCCTTGAATGGTCCTTCAAATTGTTTTCCTGTTTATAGTAGTTATTCTTTACATTTATGATCTCAACACCTTGAGACACTTCTCACATCCTCAAAGGAACCACCACAGTTGTTATTTTTATTGTGTTTTTTCCCTTTATGATCCTAATCATTTAAATCCTATTTTTATGATCACTGAAACCTTGAGAACTTCCAGGGATTCTTCAAAGGGTTCAATCACTTTTTAAAGAGAGCCTAGAGATTCTCCAAAGGATTCCATCAGTATGGCATTATAAACACCCACAAATGGTTTCTTCATTTATTTTATGGTCATTCATACCCTTAGAGGTTCTTCAGATGGTTTTATCAGTGTTTTGAAGACCCTCGAATGGTCCTTGAAGTTGTTTATGTTTATAGTGTTTCTTCTTTGCCTTTGCGATCTCAAAACCTTAAGAACTTCCACTTTTAAAGCCCACCAAGAGATGAACTGTTATGAAATATGAACGTTTGTAGACATCTGTGAATATACTATAGATGTTCCCATTATATGCTTTTAGTCTCCTGCAGTGGAGCAGTTTGTCATTCCTCTTGAGGTTCTTTTCTCTGTAGCCAGACTGCAGTGCATCAGGATCTTACTATTGTGCCTTATTCACATCATGTCCTACTGCTTCTCCTCAGGTGTTCTCCCTATTGCTGTAATGCATAATGTATGTTCTCCCTGTATGAACTCTAGGCCTCGTGTCCCAGAGAAACCTCTTCCTTCTCCGGTGCACTTTGATTGACAGCTGTTACGAACTGAAACCATGGAGGCCGTGAGTGTTTGGGATGTCTGCTGACTGCAGAGGACCTTGTGAACATGCAAAGGCTCTTCTCGTGAGAGAGAATATTTTAACACGAGCGGCAGGGCTTTTGAAGTCCACTTTGATAGAGCATGTTTGAGTTTTAAAGCTCTCCATTCCAGCTCAGAATGCATTAGGTGGCTTTTATAGGTGACGTCTGATCTGTGTTTACTGAATCTTGTTTCTGCCGTGATGTGTAAAACTTGAAACCTATGTTTTGGCACTGAAGTGTTGCGTATTATTTTTGATGCCAGCATTGAAGAGTTTGAGTTTTCAGCAATCTTTTAAATAAATAAAGTCGTAAAGCAGATTTGCATGAATTAAGGCAGCCTGATTCAGAAAAAGCATCCTAATTGACTTTTGGACAAATTTCTTAAGAAATATTATCAGCTTTTTTTAGTTTGTTTGTTTGGTCTTTACAGAAGTCCAAAAACTAGTAACGCATTTTCATTAAGGCAATATTTTTGTACAATATACTACGGGGCTTCATCAGATGGTTGGCAGCAATTAATCTTTTCTGAGGGGAAAAAAAACTGAAGCTGAAGTACATGAAAAGTTTAATGGTCCTGTCCACAAAAAGTAAAGAAATAAATGTGACCCTGGACCACAAAACCAGTCATAATGTTTTTTTTGTTTTTTTTTTATTGATATGTATACATCACATGAAAACTTAATAATTAAGCTTTGTTAGGATAGGAAAGATACAACTATTTGAATAACAAAAAAAATCTAAATATTGAGAAATCGCCTTAAAAGTCCAAATTAAGTTCTTTCTCTTGTTTCTCTTGTTTTAGGTAGGCACTATTTCCATTGTTCTTCATTTATTTCATTTTCATTTATTTTTCATTATTTTCATTTATAAGGCTAGTGCAAGATGAGCATTTATGGTTAAAGTATCTCAATTTTCCTTTTCTTCTTTTTTTTTTTCCAAAAATGACCAATCGTTTTGCTAGATAAGCCCCTTATTAATGTTCATGTAGAGCCCTTTGAAGCTGCATTGAAACTGCAATTTGGACCTTCAACCTGCTGATGCCCATTGAAGTCCACTATATAGAGAAAAATCCTGGAACATTTTCCTCAAAAACCTAATTTCTTTTTGACTGAAGAAAGAAAGAACATCTTGGATGTCATAGGAGTAAATGATCAGGAAATTTTATTCTAGAGTGGACTAATTGTTTAATCCACAAAGAGTGTTTGGAAAAGGTTGAAGTCTATTTTATGGTGTTTATTTTCATGTGTTTGCTTTGTAGGTTCTTGGGATTTGTTCTATTTCATTTTCGTTATTCATTATTTTAATTTATAAAGGGGGGGAGCAAGCTAGTGTTAGCTTTTTTGTTAATTGTAAAGAGAGAAAAACTAGTGTTAGTAGTGTTAGTGTTGTTTTTTTTTTTTTTTTACAGAAAACAAGCAGTAAGTAAATGGATAGAGTACAAATCTAAAAGAGCATAATTTAAAGAATAGAATTAGAAAAGACTGTGCTAGAGTTAGAGGGTTAAATAAAGATGGAAAAGATTAGTTTTTAGCCGATTTATGAAGATGGCTAAAGACTCAGCTTTTCGGAGTCAGTTGGGCAGGTCATTCCTCCAGATGACATTTAATGTGAAAGTCTGTGAAAGAGATTTCGTGCCTCTTTGGGATGGCACAATAAAGCGCTGTTCACTTGCAGAACGCAAGCTTCTAGAGGGCACATAAGTCCGAAGTAATGAATTCAAGTAAAGGGGTGCAGAGCCAGTGGTGGTTCTGTAGGCAAGCATTAATGCCTTGAATTTAATGTGAGCAGCTACTGGTAGCCAATGCAGATTGATGAAGAGAGGTGTGACGTGCGTCCTTCTCGGCTCATTAAAAATTAGTCTTGCCGGTGCATTCTGGATTAATTGTAAAGGTTTGATAGAACTGGCTGGAAGACCTGCCAAAAGAGCATTGCAATAGTCCACCCTTGACAGAATAACAGCTTGAACAAGGAGTTGTGAAGTATGTTCCGAAAGAAAGGGTCGGATCTTCTTGATGTTGATAAAGCTAATCTGCAGGACCGGGCAGTAGTTTTAGGAATGTGGTCTGAGAAAGTCAGTTGATCATCAATCACCGGCCACTTTTCTTTGGAAAAGGTTGAAGAAGTCTATTTTTTGTGTGTTTGCTTTGTAGATTCATGGGATTTGTTTTAGGTAGCCACTATATTCATTATTTATCATTTATTTCATTTTCATACATTTTTCAGTATTTTCATTTATAAAGCTAGTGCAAGATGAGCGTTTATGGTTGAAAAGGATAAAAAAAACAAAAACATTTTTTTCCCCCAAAATGACCAATCGTTTTGCCAGATACGACCCTTATTAATGTTAATGTAGAGCCCTTTTGAAGCTGCATTGAAACAGCAATTTGGACCCTCAACCTGCTGATCCCCATTGAAGTCCACTATATGGAGAAAAATCCTGGAATGTTTTCCCTCAAAAACCTAATTTCTTTTCGACCGAAGAAAAAAAAAGACCTTCTTGGATGTCATAGGGGAGAGTAAATGATCAGGAAATTTTAATTCTAGAGTGAACTAATCTTTTAAATCCACAAAGAGTGTTTGGAAAAGGTTGAAGAAGTCTATTTTATGGTGTTAATTTTTTTGTGTTTGCTTTGTAGATTCATGGGATTTGTTTTAGGTAGCCACTCTTTTCATTATCCTTTGGTTTTAAGCAGGACTTGGTTCTCACTATCAAATAATGCTGCTGAACATTTGAAGAAATTTGAAATTCGGTCATTTGGAGTTTGACCATATTCCAGGTACGCTCAATGTAACAAAGCATTTCAACTTCCTGTTTGTCACTTTGAGAAGTTTCCATTTTCTCTCATACAGAGAGTAGGTAATGAACACATCACTGTCTAAGCGCCCAAATATCTTGCGACATGTCACGCCGACGAGGAGTTTGAAGGACGCTGCATCTCACATCACCACTGTTCTCCACTTCCCGCATATCAATTAATATGCAAATGAGTGGCGTTTTACTCAAAGCAATCAAGAAGATGCCTCACTGGCCTTTTTTTCCTTTTATGTCTTTTTGATGTCACACCCAATGAGTTTCAACAGGGCAATTAGGAGTTTTAACGCCTCACTAATATGAAAGATCATGTTCTGGCTCTCGCTCCCGTATAAGCGCTCATACATGCCCTCCTGTTGAATTATATAAGAAGCGCTCGTTTTTCCAGCAGTTTTCCACCTTGTCACTCATCCGGTGCTTTTCGTGATGAAGGCCCTCGAGCGATTGCTCACTTCAGTGTGTTGGTAGCTGTCAGCACTTCTTTTTGCCTCTCAATTTGGCCTTGTCATCAAATACGTGCTTGGGTTGTCATGGGATATCGCCTCCTATCTTCAGCCAACATGTAGATGAGTTGTTGACTCCTTTTTACTTTCTTTTTCTTTTTTTTGCTTAACATCAGACCTTCCTCAGCCCTCTGAAATCACGGCCTGAGGCACATACTTGCGCAATTTGCCAGGGAGACGCATTTTCCGGGGTTTCTCTGTAGATGTTATTGACAGACACGCACAAGAAGAAGTCAGCGGCGAGTATCTTGGGCCTGTAGCCCGAAGCCACGATGCAAACGCTCTGATGCGGGCCGTTATCGTTATTTGTCATCGTTACGCTTAGGGGCCGTAACTCGATGCTTGATATGCGTCTCACAGCGTGAAGAAGGCAATGTGCGTTCGTCTCTCCGTGTGTGGGTACCTTTGCCCCGGAAGATAGCGAAGGAAATGATGGAAAGAACGCAATTTGAAGTAAACAAGACAAACAAACCGAGGGAACGCAACGGAACATGAAAAAGACTAGTTAATTGAAAATTGTGGGGTGCTTTATCTCTGTAGCTGTGGGCGGGATCCTTTTTGAAGTCTCACCTCCTTGGGGAATCGTGTAGTGTTCGGGATTAGACACGCGGCACGTCTCTGTGTGCCTCTGTGTGTGTGTGTGCATTCCCAATCTTGTTGCCACTCTGGCCTGATGCTATTTCCCATAATCCCTCAGCCGCTCTTGAGTATATGACGTCAGAGTTAGATTTTTTTTCAGTTTGGAGTGTTTTGTTTGTTATGTGCAAATCCTAATTATTAAACCACCATGTAACACCAATCTGATACTCATCAAGAACAAATGCATCTCTCAGATCTAGATCAGTGCTTCAGGATGTGGATTTTACATTAGCAACTTGATATGGTGCTGAAATGATTTGTTACAATGCTGATTTGTATATGTATGGATGTATAATATGTGTCAAGAGCATTTACTCAGTATCATTGTCTTATTTTTGACCGAGATGGCTTTTAGGGTGTTTTGGCATCTGAATGCTTCATATGAAATGTTAAACATATATTTGCCTTCATGTCGTTCCAAACTCATAAGACCTTTGTTCATCTTCAGAACACAAATTAAGATATTTTTGATGAAATCCGACAGCTTTCTGACCCTGCATAGAGCGAAACAAAACTCAAAACATTCAAGGCCCAGAAAGGTAGTAAGGACATTGTTAAAATAGTCCATGCGACATTAGTGGCTCAACATTAATTTTCCCTCAATTTCTTCGCAAAGAAAGTAGAATACAGTAGTTATTTTTGTTTTCTTTGCTCACTAAAAGTATTCTCGTAGCTTCATAACATTAAGGTTGAACCACTGATGTGAAAATGAAAAGTTGCGATTTTCCAGGCTGATATCAGGGAACTTTGCTGCTGTACCATGGATGCAGCAGGCGCAATGATATTACGCAGCGCCTGAATATAGTCCCCAGCTAGGTATCTTCCAACGTGACCGGCACTAAGGTAATAGTAAAATAGCTGGGGACTATTTTCAGGCACTGCGTAATATCATTGCGCCTGCTGCATCCATGGTACATACAAAGTTCATTAATTATTATGCTGGAATGAGAGTATAGTTCCTATCCATATCAGCCTGGAAAACTGCAACTTTTCATTTTCTGTTGGTCTTTGTACACAATGTAACTACAGAAGAGTCAAGTCTCAAATAGGAAAAATATCGAAACTCTCTTCGGTTATTTTTGAACGAGATGCTAATGGTCTAATCTGATTCAATGATTTATGCTAAGCTATGCTAAAAGTGCTACCGGCAGACCCGGAGATCGGCTGAATGGATTCAAAAAAGGTAAAACTCATCCTTTAGGGAGTTGGAAAATGAGCCTATTTAAAAAAAAAAAGTGGAGTGTTCCTTTAACAAAGTTCTTACTACCTTTGTAGGCCTCTAACAAGTCAGTTGCATTGCTGTCTATGCAGGATCAGAAAGCTGTCAGATTTCAAAAAATATCTTAATTTGTGTTTCAAAGATGAACAAAGGTCTTACGGGTTTGGAACGACATGAGGGTGAGTAATTAATGACAGAATTTTCACTCATATGTTTAACTCTAGGGGAGTTGGAAAATGAGCGTATTTTCAAAAAAAAGTGGAGTGTTCCTTTAATACCCTAATGATTTTTGGCATAAAAGAAAAATCAATAATTTTGACCCATACAATATATAGTTGGCTATTGAAAAATAAATTCATTATTTAAAAACCTTAATTTCTTTGACTGAAGAAAGAAAGACATTATCTTAGTTGACGTGGGTGAGTATATTATCAAGATTTTTTTATTCTGGAAGTAAACTTCTATTATTATTTGAACTTTCCATCAGTTCGAGTTGATTTTGTGTGGACTTTAGTTTGAAGGTAAGTCAATCACCCCTTGCTTTCTCCCATCATCTCTACCTGTTAGAATTGAGTTTGTCTCCTCCACTCACTGGTTCACTCTACACCTGCTGCTCCCTCCTACTTCCTCTCGGCTGTGTAATTTTCTTCTCGTTTACTGAACTACCTGCTGATTTTCCTCTTCCTGGAGAGAGAAGATGGCCCGTTTTTATTTATCAATGTATGCACGTATGCATGTTAAACTTATATTAAAGAAGGTTCATTAAGGAAAAAACATCTGTTCAGTTTCTCCAAAGGCAAAGTGAAAAAGAAGATGACAGAAACGAGAGATGCTGACGAAGGTGACGAAGAACTGAAGAGGTGATATGAACCAGAAGGTGTCAACATGTGAGCTGTGAGAAGCAGAGAAAGTTTGGAACGAAAGGAGAAAATGAGACGGTAGAGGTTTACTCGGGATTGTATTTTTACACAATCAGCACCTGATTTGACTGATTTACGGTGTGATGTTGTTAGCGGAGTTCTCTCCTACCCCTTTTCCATTGCCAGTAGAGTTATTTTGCATATTATCAGCTGGAAAAATTAACAGGTTAGGCGTTCAACATGTCGCTGTAAAATCTTCTCGGCTGCACAAAGTTATGTGTTCAGCCGGAAGGGGGCAGTGTGGAGCTGCGCATCATATCCCAGGCTTGTTTACATACTCCAACCTTTGTGATGTTTGAGTGAATTTTTCTGCGTTGTATTGAATGAAATGTTTACATAATGATTTAGAGTGTTTAAGCATCATGATAACGTTTTATATAAAATGCTATTTTAAAAAATAAAAAGTTGTAGAATGGCAAATGAGATTTCTTTAATATGGCACGTTTATTCTGAGATTAAAGAGAGATCAGCTGTAGGGTTTTATTAACGTTTAAGCATGAGAAAATGGGCTATCTTAGTCATCTTACATTACCCTTAGAGTTTCAAAAGAGACCTCAGTGTCTCAAACTGTGCTCAGACTTGCCAAGACACAAATGTCTGCAGCAGTGTTATTTTAGTATCAGAGGTACAGTTGGAGTCAGAAGTTTACAAACACCTTGCAAAATAAGCATGCTATTTTTAATTTAGTACTGACCTGAATAAGATATTTCACATAAAAGAGTTTACATAAAGTCCACAGAGAAAATAAAATTTAGAAAAATTATCCTGTTCAAAAGTTTACATACACTTGATTCTAAATACTGTGTTGTTACCTGAATGTTGTTTTTTTGTTTAGTGATAGTTGTTCATGAGTCCTTTGTTTGTCCTGAACAGTTAAACTGCCCGCTGTTCTTCCAAAAAGTCATTCAGGTCCCACACATTTTTTGGTTTTTCAGCATTTTTGTGTATTTGAACCCTTTTCAGCAATGACTGTATGATTTTAAGATTCATCTTTTCACATTGAGAGACTTATATGCAACTATTACAGAAGGTTCAAATGCTCACTATGCTTCAGATGGAACCACAATGTATTAAAAGCCAGGGGAGGGTGAGAACTTTTGTGAATTATCTTCTGTATCTTCTGAAGGGCAGTACTAAATGAAAGAAAAGTGATATTTAGGCAAAATAAGAAGTGTACACATTTTCATTTTGTTCAAAAGGTTACACCCTGGCTTGTAATGCATTGCGTTTCCTTCTGGAGCATCGGTGAGCATTTGTAATAGTTGCATATGAGTTTCTCAGTTGTCCTCAATGTGAAAAGATCAATCTCAAAATCATACAGCCATTGCTGGAAAGGGTTCAAATACCCAAAAATGCTGGAAAAACAACGGATTTTTTTTTCTGAAGAAAAGCGGGCAGTTTAACTGTTCAGGACAAACAAGGGACTCATGAACAACTATCACTAAAAAAATTAAAATAAATAAAAAAACACAGCTGTTGATCATTCAGGTAACAACATAGTATTAAGAATCAAGTGTATGTAAACTTTTGAACAGGGTCATTTTTTATAAATTCAGCTATTATTTTCTATATGTAAACATCTTTTATGTGAAATATCTTATTCAGGTCAGTACTAAATAAAAAATAACATGCATTTTGTATGATCCCTCTTATTTTGGTAAAATAATTAACATTTTGCAGACTCAAAGTGTATGTAAACTTTTGACTTCAACTGTATATTATGTTATAAATTATTATTTATATTTTAGTACTTCAAGAATAACTAAATGAAGATGAGAATTGAAATTTTATAAAAAAAAAAAAAATTAAATATGATTTTAGTCAAAAGTCAGACTATGAACTCAAACAATTCCCATCAGATTAATCTGATATGATATGATTTGAGATCCCTTATAGCTTTTGCATTCTATGACAACAATGGTCTCATTTGCATGGGTTTTCCTAGTTAATTCCAGGAGGAACATCTCTGAACTTCATACCTATATGAAACGGCTGAGTTTCGTAATTTTCCACTGGGAATGATAGAGAAAACCCAGAGCACAGTAACTTGTCAGTTCTCTAGACTGTTATTCCAGTCTAACACTAATTGAATACTTGACTGAAACACCGCAGGATCATGTAATCCGTGATGCTCTTATCCTGCTTCTCCTCGAAGGTCGTTTATGGGGTTTCCAGTGACGCGACGGCTGATGGATGCGGGTCCAAAGGTCAGCCAATTTACCCGTTGTCATGGCAGCACAGAGGTTTCTGCGCTGTGGCGCTGGATGACAGGCAGACACACGGGTTCACTGCAGACGCGGGAGGTCAGAGGTCATTCATACATGGGTAGGTGAAATGTTCTGCGGTGTCATATGGTGAAAACTATTTTATACTATGTAATTTTTAAATAGGCTATTTAAATTGTGTTTGGTCTGCTAATTGCAGGCTGTGAACAGGAGGTTGACGACATCACATCATCTAAACAGGACTGTGTGTGTTTCTTTTTTCTCAGTCTGAAGTGTTTTCTTCGTTTCTCTGAAGATTTGTTTTCTGTGTGTCGCTGTCTAACAGCATCTTCATCTTTCGTTTTTCTCTCATACTGATGGAACAAAGTCGTTTGTTGTTGGTTAAATCACTTTTATTGTCAAGACGCCGTTAACTCGGTGGGTTGTGGAGAGAAGAACAGGTAGAGCAGCAGATGCGACAGGGAGAGCGAAAATGTTTGTTTGGGCTTGTCTTTTGCCTGTGGTTTGCGAGGCCTGTGGCTCTCCATGTCTCTCTCTCACACACACACACACACACACACACACACACACACACATGCATGGGGTGTTGCTTCTTCCTGAGGTAAATCCCATCTCATCATCTTGTCCAAATACACAGAATTTTCTCCTTTGTTGGCATCCTTTGTCTCTGTCTCGCCTCGTTTCAATGTCAATGTTCTATCAGTATTATGAAAAGATATTTTGATACACTCTACCATTTAAAAGTATAAAGGCTGCATTTATTTGATCAAAAAATACAATCGTTTTTGTGAAATATTATTACAATTTCAAATAACTGCTTTCTTATAGTACATCATTCAAAGTGTAATTTATTCTTGTGATGCAAAGCTGAATTTTCGGCGTCATTACTCCAGTCTGCACTATCACATGATCCTTTTCTAAATCATTCTAATATGCTGATTTCTTCTCCTTCTTGTTGTTATCAATGCTTGTATTTTTTTTTTTTATTATAAGATAATCAGTGTTGGGGGTAGCACATTACAAGTAACGCGAGTTATAAAATAATATTACCTATAACTAGTAAAGTAACGCATTACTTTTTAATTGACAATTACCTTTTTCCCTCCATTTATTGATAAAAAGCTCCCCTTTTCCCATGTTAAGAGAAATCGGGAGTAAGATGTTACTTTAGTTCTAAAATGCATGTGAACATGCATTAATTCATCTCACTCACAAAAAAAAATGATCCAGTATTCCTCAAAATAAATATAAAAACAGTGAAATTCAACTCAGAATATGATGCAAACCTGCAATAATTAAATATGTTAAATAATACAAATGTCCTTTATGTATCTAATTCCATTTTATTAACCACTATCTTTGCTGCCGACCTTCGATGATCTAATTCATCCATACTAATAAGCAAAAATTACTTAAGATAATCTAACATTTGTTTTCCTTTTTTGACATTTGACATTTTTCTTCTTCTGTGGCTTACTGTACAGACGTGACTTACCTTTTCTCTAAGCCTGAGGCTTTTGGTGTGAAAAGACTATTATTTTTGCCAAAAGTAGAACTTTTTATATTAAAAACAAACAAGCAAGCCCTGCCCAGATTTAAAAAGTAACACAATAGTAACGTAACACATTACTTTTCATAAAAAGTAACTAAGTAACATAATTAGTAACTTTTTTTAGGGAGTAACTTAATATTGTAATGCATTACTTTTAAAAGTAACTTTCCTCAACATTGAAGATAATTATTATGATTATTTATTAATTGTTTTTCAAGATTCTTTGATGAATAAATATTTGAAATAGGTCTTTTGTAACATTATAAATGTCTTTACTATCAATTTTGATCAATTTAATGTATCCTTGCTGAACAAAAGTATTAATTTCTTAAAAAAAAAAAAAACAACTGACAATCTTTAATCTGAACGTTGATATATTTCATGTTAGTTTTGTTTTGCTAGTAAGAGAGTCCATAATATCTATATACAGTTGAGGTCAAAAGTTTATATACACCTTGTAGAATCTGCAAAATGTTAATTATTTTACCAAAATAGGAGAGATCATACAAAATGCATGCTATTTTTTTTATTTAGTACTGGCCTGAATAAGATATTTCACATAAAAGACGTTTACATATAGTCAGCAAGAGAAAATAATAGTTGAATTTATAAAAATTACACTGTTTAAAAGTTTACATACTCTTGATTCTTAATACTGTGTTGTTACCTGAATGATCCACCCACATCTGCGCTATTTTTTTTTTAGTTGTTCATGAGTCCCTTGTTTGTCCTGAAAAACTGCCTGCTGTTCTTGAGAGAAATCCTTCAGGTCCCACAAACTGTTCGGTTTTTCAGCATTTTTGTGCATTTGAACCTTTTCCAACAATGACTGTATGATTTTGAGATCTTTCTTTTCACACTGAGAACAACTGAGGGACTCATATGCAACTATTACAGAAGGTTCAAATGCTCACTGATGCTTCAGAAGGAAAAAAGTGGCATTAAGATCCAGGGGTGAAAACTTTTGAACAGAATGAAGATGTTTGGATTTTTCTTATTTTGCCTAAATATCATATTTTTCTTTCCATTTAGTACTGCCCTTCAGAAGCTACAGAAGATACTTGCATGTTTCCCAGAAGACAAAATAAGTTAAATTTACCCTGATCTTTGAATTCCAAAAGTTTTCACCCCAGCTCTTAATGCATTGTGTCTCCTTCTGGAGCATCAGTGAGCATTTGAACTTTTTGTAATAGTTGCATATGAGTCCCTCAGTTGTCCTCAGTGTCAAAAGATTGACCTCAAAATCATACAGTCATTGCTGGAAAGGGTTCAAATGCACAGTATTATGGATCAAGTGTATGTAAACTTTTGAACAGGGTCATTTTTAAAAATGACTAAATGACTAAAATGACTTGTGGACTATATGTAAACATCTTTTATGTGAAATATCTTATTGAGGTCAGTACTAAATAAAAAATAACATGAATTTTGTATGATCAACTATATGTTTATGTTTGCATACATCCACCAGGTTTTTCTGACAGCCACCATTTAAATGTTTATATTTCAAAAAACAATTATTATTATATATCCAAAATAATTTATGTTGAATTGAATTGCAAGTTCGTGAATACAAATCGAATCAAATTATACTGTTCATGACCAGCAGGTTTTAGGGCCCATTGTGGAGGTGATTTTATTTTATTTTTTTTTTTTGACACCTGTTGGATTTCTGACACCAGTGACGCTTTTCGCAGACACACAAGCGCCTCTCATCTCTCATTCTGCCCATGTCCCACGGTCCTCCTGTGCCCTATGGCCCTCTCGTCTCGCTCGGCCTCATTTTCTGGAAGATGTAACCAGCAGGGGGTGTTTGAAGAGGCTTCATCTGTTTCACCAGTGTTATTTGGCATCTTAACATAATGCGCTTGTCTCTGTCCAAGACTCATCAAAGAGAAAATCAAAACAGCTCGCTTTTATCTCTGTCCGGGTGTCTCAGAAAGACGCGGAACAGTTTGCGTTTATGTAAATGAAAGTCTGTCTGTCTATCTGCGTGTATGTCTGAGCGTCTGCGTCTAACGCTCGCGCTCATCAAAGACGATCTCAAACAAATTCGCTGGGGCGCTGAAAAAGAATCTGGGAATGATAAAAGCTTCATTAGTAACTGCTCTTGTTTTATCAAAGCTGGCTGTGTGTTTGTGTGTTCACTTCCTCCCTGTGATGCTGAAATGCATGTTGCCTTCCTCCAAAGGAAACAATACATATTCTACCACGTAATGAACTCCGGTTCAACTCCGCGATTGCACACAAACACGCACGCTGGCTTTAATAATGCAAGTAATCTCAGACTACACAGTCATTTCAGGAGGCAAAAACATTTTATGCTCAGTGGTTTGGGTTTTTGGGGCCTTTTGTCAGTGACAACATGGACTGTAGAAAATGGTACTTTTCTGACTGTGATATTCTGGAGTACAGCAACCAGTTTTTTTCTGCTTGTTTTATTTTTTAATTAGTTTTGATTTATTTATGTTTTCATTCTTTGCTTTGCTTATTTGTTTAATTTTAAAAACAAATTATTATTATTATTATTTATTATTATTATTATTAGTAGTAGTAGTAGTAGTAGTGTTTTATCATTTACTTACCTTCATGTCATTCCAACCCCTGGCTTTTTTTTTTTTTTTGTAATTTTTAATATAATGAAAGCAAAAAAGCATGAAAACATTAGAATTTTAGTTTTTGTTTGTGTCTCATTTTATGTTGTTTTGTTGTTGTTATTTAGTTTATTATTGTTTAATATTTATTTTTATTTGGCTGTATTGTTTTTTCTTTATTTTATTTTCATGATATATATATTCATTAAAATATATCTTTTTTCTGAATATAAATATATAAATATTTATTTAATTTTTCGTTATTTTGTTATGTTTTTATTTATTTTTATTATCTATGTTGTACTGTTTTATTTGCTCTCTCTCTCTCTCTCTGTCTCTCTCTCTCTCTATATATATATATATATACCCACATATATATAATATAAATATTTGTTAAATATTTTGTTTTATTTACTTATTTTTGTTATTTATTTATTATTGTTTTACATTCAATTTATTATTTAAGTTACATTGTTTTATTTGTATTTTATTTTCATTATATGTATAAATTATTCATAAAAACTATTCACTTCTAAATGTAAATATGTTCAACATTTTGTTTTGTTGTTGTTTTTATTTACTTATTTTTGTTGTTGTTTATTTTATTATTGTTTAATATTTATTTTTATTAAGCTGTATTGTTTTATTTGTATTTTATTTATATTCTTAAAAATATATATTTATTTTCTGAATATAAATATTTCAATATTTATTAAAATTTGTTATTTTGTTGTTTTTATTTCTCTAATATTTTTTATATTTAGTTTTATTGTTTTATTTGTTTATATATATATATATATATATATATATATTATTAAAATATAAATATTTTAATATTTATGTAAAAAATATATATTTTTAAAATATATTTTGTTTATTTATTTTATTATTGTTTTATAATTATTTTTAAGTTGTATTGTTTTATTTGCATTTTATTTTCATTATATATAGAGAGAGAAAAAATAAATATTTATTTTTAAATAGAAATATTTAAATATTTATGTTAAATAATTTATTTTTATTTACCTATTTTTGTTGTTGTTTATTTATTTTATTTTTGTTTTATATTATTTAAAGTATATTGTTTTATTTTTATTATATATATATATATATATATATATATATATATATATTCATAAAATAATATATAAAATAAATATTTCTATTACATATTTTGTTATGTTTTTATTTACTTATTTTGTTTTTATTTTTTATTTGGTTCTATGTTATTGTTTGTTATATTCATAATGATTTTATACATCATTATGACACCAGGCTTTGCACCGGTAAGCACCACTTACATTTTCCTCATATCTAGTTTTAACAGCATTTTATATATATATATATATATATATAAATATAAATTAACGAACTGTGTATATCCTACAAGCTATAGTATTTCGAAAGCCATAGACGAGTATAAAGATTGCACCAGGGTTCAGTCTGTCCTGCAATTGAAAACTTCACAGAACACTGAGGGGACAATTAGAGGGTGATAAAGTGGAGACGAAGAAGTATGCAAAACATTGTGTGTGTGCATCTGAAAGAGAGGACGCACTGCAGTGTGAACGGAGCATAACTAACAAGCTATTTGAAACATTCCTCCTGTCTGGATTATCCTGATGCTCAAATTAAATTATGTTTACTGGAGCGTCCCAGGCGTGGACAGCGGCGCAGTGAATCTGCATAAGAGAGGAGCCTCTTTTGACTGTTCCTCTCCTCATCAATATTCAAACTCACTGGCTGTTTCTCTCACACAGACGCAGTTACGACAGCGACGCTCGCGGCGAAGCGCACGTCAGAGCTAGTGAGTATTTTTTACGCAAACACGCACTTTTTCACTGCTTTTCAAGTGTGTGTTGACTCTACTGTACATTAAACTCCATGATTATGCTTGTAAAAAAAACCTACATTGGCCATTTCTAAGTCTCATAACCAAATTTTAGGCCCATGAGGGCATGAAAATCACAAAAGCAATGCTCAAAGACCCATGTATGAACCATTAAAGGAGTAGTTCAACCAAAAATGAGAATTATGTCATGATTTACTTACTCCCATGTCATTCCAACCCTTTTTTTAAATAAATTAAAGCGAAAAAGCATCATAAAAGGCCATGGAAATTGTCCATGCTGTAGCCTACTGTTCAAAAGTTTTACATCAGTGAGATATTTACTGTCTTTTATGCTCATCAAGGCTGCATTTATTTGATTAAAAATACAGTAAAAACAGTAAAATTGTGAAATATTATTATCATTTAAAATATGTGTTTTCTGTTTTAATATATTTAAAAAAGTCATTTATTCATGCAGTCATGCAAAGCTGAATTTTCAGTGTTACCTGGTCCTGGTTTAGGAATATTTCTTAGTCATTTTTAAAATAGTTGCCCAGCTTCATATTTTTTTTTTATTGAATTTTATTTATTTATTTTTTTTTAAGGATTCTTTGATGAATAGTAAGTTTAAAAAATAGCATTGATTTGAATTAGAAATCTTTTGTAACATTATACATGAGTTTGCTGTCACTTTTGATTATATTGAAATTAAATTATATTAAAAATGTATGAAAATATTTTGATCATTTTAATTCATCATTGCTGAATAAAAATATTTATTTTCTATATTTTTCCATAAAATTAAATGAAATAAAATAAAATAATAAATAGAATATAAAAGAAAAGAAAATATTTTGATCATTTTAATGGATCATTGGAGAAAAAAGTATTTATTTTCTATATGTTTCCATAAAATTAAATTAAATAAAAAAATACAATATAGAATAAAATGTTTTGATCATTTTAATTCATCATTGCTGAATAAGTGTTTATTTTTCTATATTTTTCCATACATAAAAATAATACAATTAAATAAAATATTTTGATCATTTCATATATATATATATATATATTCTCCATAATATTTTTTTTTTTTTTCCTCTCAACATTTTAATGCATAATTGCTGAATAAAAGTATTTCCTGTCTACATTTTTCCATTAAATAAAATAAAATATTTTGATCATTTTGCATCATTGCTGAATAAAGAGTGTTTCTTTTCTATATTTTCCATAAAATATAATAATAAAATAAAATATTTTGATCATTTTAAGGCGTCATTGCTGAATAAAATAATTTATTTTCTATATTTTTTCATAAATAAAATTAAATAAACTATTTTAAGTTTAATGCATCATTGCTGAATAAAGTGTTTATTTTCTATATTTTTTATAATATAGAATAAAATAAAATATTTCGATCATTTTATTTCACCATTGCTGAATAATAGTATTTATTTTCTATATTTTTCCATAAAATAAAATATTTTGATCATTTTAATGCATCATTGCTGAATAGTTTATTTTCTATAATATAGAATAAAATAATAAAATAAAATATTTTGATCATTTTAATTCATCATCGCTGAATAAACACGTTTATTTTTCTGTTTGTCCATAAAATAAAATATATTTTAATAAAATATTTTGATCATTTTATTTTATCATTGCTGAATAATAGTATTTATTTTCTATATTTTTCCATAAAATAAAATATTTAGATAATTTTAATGCATCATTGCTGAATAAAACGTGTTTATTTTCTATATTTTCCATAAAATAGAATATAAAATAAAATATTTTTATCAATTTTAATACATTATTGCTGAATAAAAGTATTTCTTTTCTATATTTTTTTCCCATACAATAAAATAATGATTTAGTGATCTTCACATCCAATTATCACTGAATTACAACCTAAATTTCTGCCTTTTTGTCACACAAACTTACTTACTACTTAAAAACATACTTGAAATACACCATGCAAATCATGCAGGCTAATTTAATAGTGCTTGTTCATAATTTTTTAAGCTTAGAGCTCCAATTCCCATTCATCATTATTGCATGTAAAAGAACAACTAGTTCCGCCATGTCTTGCGATCTCTGACCGGAAGCATTAGTTTGAATAAATTCCTAATTTGTTATTTTAAGGTAACTACTCCTTCAACATAATCACACATTAACACATTTAAGTATATGATATTCACTCAGGAGAGTTGAGATGCCAGCCACTGCCTTTTCTGCACACCTCAGCGGCTACATTAGCACACTGATTGGAATGGATGACTAGCGTGTTCGGGACAGTTGTTTGGGACCTTGAATAAGTAGATGGCCAGTGGGCAGATGAATAATGGAAGTCGAGTGCCGTGGCTCATTTTCTCCGCACCAGAAGCCATAACACAGACGTCTTTAACATTCCTCGTGTTGCTCTCGTGTGATCCGCGCCTGAGTTTGACACGCATAATGAGAGCGTTTGGAAATGAGAGTTTGATAGTGTTTTCTGTTAGGAGCTGTGACGGCCAAATGATTGTATGGAGAAACAGCGCAGAAAACGCCCTGTGGAAACTTTGAGGCTCGATGGCAAAACCTTAGACTTTGTAATGCTGTATATGCACTATGCAACTTAAAGGACGAAAATGTACAGATAATTTACAAACCCCCTTGTCATCCAAGATGTTCATGTCTTTCTTTCATCAGTCATAAAGTAATTATGTTTTTGGAGGAATACATTTCAGGATTTCTCTCCATATAATGGACTTCTATGGTGCCCCCGAGTTTGCAGTTTAAAAGAAGCTTCAAAGAGCTCTAAATGATCCCAGCCAAGGAAGAAGGGTCTTATCTAGCGAAATGATCAGTCATTTTCTAAAAAAAAAAAAAATTATTATAATTCATACACTTTTTAACCTTAAAATGCTAATTTTGTCTAGCTCTGTGTGAACTCTGTGTATTCCGGTTCAAGACTGTTAGGGTCAGAGCTGGGTAGTACCTGATTACATGTAATCTGGATTACGTAATCAGATTCAAAACATATGTAAACACATGTAATTAGTAAAAGTTACATTTTAAAATACTTGTAATCAGACTACAGTTATGGATTACATGATTATATATTATTCACACAATAGCAATAAACTAGATAAAAAAAGTTTGCCTAACACAAACTTAAAGTTGGCTTGAGAAAGCCTGACCAGAAAGTTAGAAAAAGTTTGAAAAATTGTAAAATGTTTAAGTTTGACTGTTTTCAGTCTGAAATAGTTCATAGTAGTTTTAAAAGCTTAATGTTTGAAAGATAGATAGATAGCAAGTTTCTAGCATGATTAGCATGTTACCAGCATGTTGCTAACATGATTAGCATGTTTCTAGCATGACTAGCATGTTGCTAACATGTTTACAGCATGAATAACATATTACTAGCAACTTTTTAGCATGTTTCTAGAATGTTGCTAGCATGATTAACATGTTACTAGCACATTTTTAGCATGATTAGCATGTTTCCAGCATGATTAACATGTTACTAGCACGTTGTTAGCGTTTACAGCAAGATTAACATGTTACTAGCGCTTGTTAATGTTTCTAACATGTTGTTAGCATGATAACATGATTAGCAAGTTAGTAGCATGTTGTTAGGACGTGTCTAGCATGATTAACATGTTACTAGCATGTTTCTAGTATGATTAGCATGTTTCCAGCATGATTAACGTGTTATTAGCACGTAGATAGCATTTACATCAAGATTAACATGTTACTAGCATGTTGTTAACATGTTTTTAGCATGTTTCCAGTATGATTAACATATTACTATCATGTTGTTAACATGTTTTTAGCATGTTTCCAGTATGATTAACATATTACTATCATGTTGTTAGCATGATTATAGCATGATTAGCAAGTTACTAGCATGATAATTGATTAATTTCACCTCGAAGTGATAATTGCGATTAATTTCAGGAAAAAGGGTGATTAATTAGTTAATTTTATTAATCGATTGACACCACTAATTACAATACATATTAAAGTCTGTTTTCTCAAAAGGAGTGTTTTTCTCCTACACTGAGCCATAAATCTCAGTGTAGGAGAAATCCCCAAAATTGTGAAAATATATTGTTTTCTGTCTGGAGTATTTTCTGAATGAATTAATCCAGAGTTTGGATTTTTGTATATATTGTAAGAAATTAAATTGAGTGCATATTTCATTAAATAATGGCTCATTTGCATATTTAAACCTAACATTGTGGAAAACTTCTAATACAAAAAATGTTGCAATTATTAATGCAATCAGTAAATTGGGTAAGTAAGCCGATAACTATTACTTAATTTTTTTTTCACCCTGTTCACCCTCAGAAGTGATTCTTATGTTTTAAATATGGATATTTTTCTTACGAAAATGACTTAATTGGACAGGAGACCTTTATTCAACCCCAAAAGCTGTGCGAGGCACTTTTTATTATGGATGGATGGACTTTACTGGACTTGTTTTAAACTGATGAAGAGGAACACCCACCCATGCTAAAGCATGGAAATGCCAGGATCATTTTTAATATAACTCCAATGGGATTCATCTGAAAGAAGGAAGTCATATACACCTAGGATGCCTGGAAGGTGAGTAAATAATGGGCTAATTTTCATTTTTGGGTGAATTGTTGCTTTAAGAGGTGATTTTGGTTAGAACCAGTGGATTCAATTTGGCATTTCTTTCTCTTTCTATCACTTACTAACAAATCCAGGAAGCTTATTTAGCAGCGCTTTAACAAAACGAAGAGGAAAGGATGCACATTAGGTGTGTAATTGAATCTTTATCTGTGTATTTTATCATTCTCGTGCTGTCACAGAGAATGAGGAGAAATGTTGTTTGGCTGTACAAGTCTGTCAGCTCATAAACCGACTAAATGAGTAGTGTTTTCTGGCAAGTTTCTTTGCTATTTTTCATTAAAAGCTCATAAAACGAGCACGCAATCACATTCGAAGACTTATGATTGATACTAATTTGCCTCTGACATAATTCTTTAATTCTTCATACTCAGTGCTTAAAGAATATCCAGTTCTCATTATGTCTTTATGGTCAATTAATTCGTGCTTAACTTGTAAATACAGTCATCCCGACGTGACTTGAATGGACCGTTAATAAAGTCCTCATTTTGCTCTTTTATTTGCTTCATGTTGGACTTTTCTGTGTCTTCTAGTGTGAAGGACTTCAGAACCTTTTTCCACTGAGGAGCACAAAGGTGTAGCAGCATCAAGATGATCACAGATGATGATGGTACAGTGATAGTATTTATATTTTAAAAGCATGGGTGTTTACATGGTACTTCGAGATGCATTATCGTTCGAAAGTTTTGGGGTCAGTAAGTGTTTTATACTTTTATTTAATGCAGGGATGGATTAAATTGCTTAAAGGTGACAGTAAACTTCTGTTTCAAATATATTCTGTTCTTTTGAACTTTATATTCATCAAATATACTAAATATTTATATTCATATATTATATAGGCCAGTTAAAGAAAGTGTATATTTTCACTATTTGGTTATTTGATTTTATTGCATGCAAATACAATTTTTAAATAATGAATTAAAAATAATTAAACAACAATAAAATATGGTGAGCATGTAAGACTTCTTTAAAACAGTGTTATTTATTTGAAATATTGAAGTTTTTTAATATATATATATATATATATATATATATTTTTTTTCTCTTTTTCATTTTAATTTTAGCTAAGTAGTTAGTTTTAGTCATTTTGATGTTTGTTTTTGACATTGTTTATTAGTTATTTATTTATATAAACATTTAAAATGATGTCTATATAGTTTTTAAATGTATTGGGTTTGTTTTTTTAGGTTTAGTTTATTCAAGTTTGAATGAAATTATAATGATTAATTTAAAAGCAAGTACAACTAAGGTCATGTATATACAGTGCACAGCATAAATGAGTACACCCCCTCTAAAACTTATTCAGCAATTACTCTTTACTTAGAAGACATGTTCGGGTTATTTGGAGATATAATGTTCCAACAAGCCTGCTTGATCAATTACCAAAGAAGAATGTTAAAATTATTTAGGAAAATAGGACTTCCTTATCAAAGTGATAAAATGTTGTGTTGCAAAAATGAGTTCACCCTCCTGAAAGTTACTACATAAAACAAAAAAAAAGTGTAGGTTTAAGGCTTCTTTGGTCAACAAGTAAGTAAATTGAACCATAACTTTTCAAGACAAGTGATTTCTTGACAGTTAAAAGTGTTATATAGCCCACTGAACCATACTCAGACTTATTGCTGACAACAAAACCGCTTGGGAGAGAACAGTAGTACAAGAGGAATACCAAATTATTGTTTTAAGTGTGAAAATATAGCAGAAGTAGCACCAACATTCAAAAAAAGTGGACTTGTGACAAGGCTCCTGAAATAATCAGGTCTTCACTTTAAGTTTTCATTTAGTGAATTTTTGTTATAAAAAGAGCCAGAGAAATACCATGCAAGTGTCTTAAAGCCAGCAAAAGCTGTGAAAAGAGTGACAGCCTGCAGAAGTGACATGCATGGTTGTTTATCCACACCAGAACTACATACTGTAGCCAAAGCACAATAAACTCATTTAAAGGATTAGTTCACTTTCAGAACAAAACTTTACAGATAATGTATTCATCCAAGATGTTCATGTCTTTCTTTCTTCAGTCGTGAAGAAATTATGTTTTTTGAGGAAAACATTTCAGGATTTCTTTCCATATAATGGACTTCTATGGTGCCCCCAAGTTTGAACTTCCAAAGTGCTGTTTAAATCCAGCTTCAAAGGGCTGTAAACAATCCCCTAAACAAATTGACAAGTGATATACAACATCAAATGCTTGTCTCGTCTCGTTTCTGCGATGTGCATGGGTAGTCTGTGTGATCCGGGTCAATACAGTTAGGGTGTGTCGAAAAACTCCCATCTCGTTTTCGTCTTCAACATCAAAATCGTCCTACAACACTGTTTTACCTTTTTTTGTAAAGGGCATTTGATAGTCTTTGTATGTTTACTTTGTAAACACTGGGTTGGTACTTCTGCAGCGATGTAGGACGATTTTGAAGTTGGGGAAGAAAACGAGACGGGAGTTTTTCGACATACCCTAACTGTAATGACCCGGATCACACAGACTACGCATGCGAGACGAGACAAGATGAACGTTTGAGGATAAAAAATTATTTAAACTGTCAATTTGTTTTGAAAATAACCAATTGTTTCACTAGATAAGACCCTTCTTCATCAGCTGGGATAGTTTAGAGCCCTTTGAAGCGCCATTTAAACAGCATTTTGGAAGTTCAAACTTGAATAGAAGTTTCATATATAGAAAGATATCCTGAAATGTTTTCCTCAAAAAACATAATTTGTTTACGACTGAAGAAAGAAAGACATGAATATCTTGGATGACAAGGGGGTGAGTGCATTATCTGTACATTTTTGTTCTGAAAGTGAACTAATCCTTTAACCTCTTCCAAGGACCATATTTACAAAAGTATAGACTTCTGGGAATCCATACTCTTGTCTCAAGATACCAAGTCAATCGTTTCGGATTCAAAAGCATCCAAAATGTTCTGGTGTTGCTAGAGGAGGAGTACAGTGAGAAGTGTCTGGTCCCCACAGTGATGTTCAGCGGTAGTAAAGCTCTTATACTGGGACATATAAGTGCTGAAAGTGTGAGGGAGTTGTGCTTTATCAATGCTGTCATGAATTCACACACCACTGTGTGGTGTAATATGAAAAAACTGAACATGAACATGCTACCCTCTCCTCATTCCCTGCATTACTGGGCATTTTTTCAGCATGACAATGAAGATATTCAAACTCCCAAGGTAAAAATACTTATGTATTTCACTCAATCTTAACACTCCTGAGCAGCTCTGGAGGATTCTGAAAAGATGAGCTGAGCAAAACTCCCCATTAAACACCAGGGCATTTAAGGAGGTCGTCCTCCAGGAGTTAAACGACAGATGTGAAAATTTGTCGTGAACTTGTACACTCAGTGCCAAGAAGGATCAGAGCAGTATACTTAGTAAGTACTAAGATATTATACATTTGCTGAAATGTCATTTTTGCAATCCTTCGTTTAAACAAAATTGGCTAATTCACTTATTTTACAAAAAATATTGACATATATTTAGTTTTTTGTCAAGTATATATTTAATACATTTACATTTTTCCATCTTTCCATGAATTATATTAGTAATCATTAAGAAATGTTATGCATTTATGCTGCGCAGTGTAACGTAACAGCTGTGACTGGTTTGCTTATACTAACCTTAGCTCTAAAGTCTTAGTCCTAGAAGTTTCTTTTCCACAAGAGGGGAGATCTACTGTTGTTTTGCAGGAAATATCTTCTTCTGAGTCCCACTAAATAAACAACGTCATGATGCGAGAATTTATGTTGTGGGGTGAACTGTACCTTTAAACTACCTTCAGGAGATTGTTTCGAACGTGTACCTTAAGTTGCTACAAATGGAAAAGTGTCTTGTGAATGAATGATAATAATGAAAGCTGATGCACGTCTCTCACATTAGCTATAAACCTCCCTCTCGGTTAAATCCATCGATTCTGCTTGTAAGCACAACTCCAAAAAATCATTACCATCTTCATGACGGGTGATATTTTTCGAAGAGATATGTTGACGCTCATCAGCGCTACTGTCGGATGTACCCTTTTGTCCTTGAGAGACAAAGCGGCCCTGACATCACAATGAGGTGATTGATGACTCTGGAGCGGGGTGTTTGTCAATTCCTCATAACTTTTACCGAAATATAACCGCTCCTTCCGATGAGGATGGATTGGATATTCATTCTCATTTTACTGCTTTAACAACTCATGATAATTTGTGGCCTCACATTTAGCTGTTCGACAGCACGCTTGTTTGATGTAATGGCCTAACAGACCATGTAATGGATTACTGCCGTATCTCTCCAGGAGAACGTGGCAGCGGTTCAAACACCCGTCTGTCTCTCTGTGATGAGATACAAAGTCACGTTTAAACTTTGCATTTTAGAAACTTCACTTTGTGGAAAGGGGTCAAAGGTTTGTTGGTGTTCTTCACTGCTGTAGTGTGCAACTGTAAGATGCTTTGACTGTACGTTCATATACAGGATGTTGTCTTTATGCCACATTTCTTGCACGTGGAACATAGAATTATATTTTTGTTATACGGAAAGTTTGTTTCATTTCACAGTTGGAAATGTTAGTTTATGTGTGTAGTATAGTAGTATAAGTGCTATACGTGAATAGAAACAAAACATTTTAACTTTGAGATTTTTATTTATTGAATTTTATATGTATACTTTGCAGGTTAGCTTCAACATTATTTGAGCAAAAAGCTTTCGATGGAGAGTTGAAGGAGGTATGTATATATTATTTTATTTTATTTTTTTCATGCAAATATTTACATTTTTTAAATAATGAATAAAAATGTAATAAAAAATAATAAAATAAAATCTTTTGATGGACAGTTATAGGAGGTTTATATTTTCACTGTTTAATTTAATTTAATTTTGTTTTATTTTCTCCATGCAAGTAATTATGCTAAAATAATTAATTAAAAATATAATAACGTTTTTTTTTTTTTTTGATTGCCAGTTTTCTTCATATTTTTCACATTATTTTTTTTAAATAATTAATTAAAAATATGAAAAATGATTAAAACTTATAATGGTGTATATTTTTACCATTTTATTTTATTTTGTTTGTTTTTTTCATGCAAATAATTACATTTTTAAATAATATAAATGTAAATAAAAATAAATGATTACAAAAATAACAATAGTATTCATTTTCACAAATGTATTTATTTATTTTATTTTTTGCATTCAAATAATTATGTTTTTCAATAATGAATTAAAAATACCAAAAAAAATTTTAATTTTTTTTTTGCTATACATGTGAATGGATTATTTTGCAGCAGTATTTTAAATATTTTTTTATATAACTTTTTTTACATACAATAATTTTGCAACAAATTTTGTTTACACATATATTTATTTGTATTTATTTTGCTCTAAATTGTATATCATTAAACATTTACACAGTGATTTAATTTGCTGCAGCATTTAAAATGGTTAATACATTTTAATAATAATACATTTAAAGAATGGATTATTGAGAATGGATTATTTTGCTACATTTTTGCTGGCTTTTTTATTGCTTTGTTTTATTTTACAAATAATTTTTTGCTCAATTTTGAGTGAATCAATAATTTGGATAAATCATTATTGTATGTAAAAAAAAATTTACAATAATTTTGCAACTTAATTTTATTTACAAATGTTAATTTTATTTTATTTTGCTCTTAATTGTAAACATTTACACATTGGAATGGATTATTGCAGCATTTTCTTAACATACAATAATTACAAACTTCATTTTATTTGTTTGTTTGCAAATGGCATTTAAAATCCCCACTTTAAATTCTTTAAAGAACCACATTAAACACACTTTTGAGTATTATGCATAGAAGTGTAGGTTTCGGTCAAACCAAATTTACATTAGGACATTACTTATCCATAATTTACAGAAAAGGGCAGTCCATAATAATACCTGAATAAACTTAATAGTAGTTAGAGCACAGCGAGACTCATGCTTTCTGTTTCAAATGCATATATTATTTACGACTGTACATTTCCTGTTAATAATCTGTGTGATAAAATATAGAAGAGCTTATTTACATCTTGCATTGCTCCTCCGCAGGAGAACACGCATACGGCGTCAGGACAAGCCGTAAATGCGCTGGATCTGAGAAATGTGCTAATCTGCTCTTGACAAATAGTGAGATTAACCTCCTACATCATGCTGAGCCGAATATGTGCACTTGAAAAGCAGATGCATTTTTAATAAGGGGCTGAAAGCTTAAGTCAGCATCCAGGATGACCTCTGGATTCATTATGAGAACTTCAACAAGGTTTGGATATATATTTATATTCTGCTTTCATCCTTTGATCCAGTGGCCTCATCTCATTTTGGGTTTGACTGCAAAGACTTTTGTGACATTTAAAGTTTTTTTCTCACGCAGATGGAGCAGGAGGTAATGGATCGCTCAGGTTTATGAGATTTCCAGCGGATATGAGGAACGTCTCGCAACTTGAGAAGTACATCAGGGTTAATAACTACCCGAGGATCCTCGTGAGATCAATTATTCTGACAGATGTGAGAGAATCAGGGAGTTTTTTGCGTATCACAGGAACAAATACTAAATATGTGTAGCGGCTGTTTTCATTTCATCCCTCGCATGAAAACAGAATTCACTATGTTTACTTCTTAAACAAATAGTTTAGCCAAAAATTAAATTTTGCTGAAAATGTACTTCAAGATGTAAATGAGTTTGCTTCTTCATCAGATTTGGAGAAATTTAGCATATCATCACTTGCTCACCAAAGGATCCTCTGCAGTGAATGGGTGCCGTCAGAATGAGAGTCCAAACAGCTGATAAAAACATCACAAGTAATCCACACATTTTTATTAAAGAAACAAATCCATCCTTATGGTGTTTCTATATAACTTCAGAAGAGAGAGAAATATTATGGATAGAGGATTTATATTTTAGCTTGAAACAACACTAAAAACATCAAATTGATGGATTTGTTTCTTACAAACACACAGCTTTTCACTTCTCAAGATGTTAACTGATGGACTGGAGTGGTGTGGATTATTTGTGGATTCTTGTGATGATTTAATCAGCTGTTTGGACTCTTATTCTGACGGCACCCATTCACAGCAGAGGTTCCATTGGTGAGCAAGTGATGTAATGCTCAGTTTCTCAGATGAGTAAATGATAATGAGTAAATGACAGCATAAATTATGACAATAATAGCAAATATGGACAGATTTAGAAAAAGAGCCATTAGCACTAAGTTACAGTTTAGGTCAAAAGTTTACATACACCTTGCAGAATCTACAAAAAGTTAATAATTTTAGCAAAATAAGAGTGATCATACAAAATGCATGCTATTTATTATTTAGTACTGACCTGAATAAGATATTTCACATAAAAAGACATTTACATATAGTCCACAAGAGAAAATAATAGTTGAATTTTAGACCCCATTCAAAAGTTTACATACACTTGATTCTTAATACTGTGTTGTTACCTGAATGATCCACAGCTGTTTTTTTAGTGCTGGTTGTTCACGAGTCCCTTGTTTGTCCTGAACAGATAAACTGCCTGCTGTTCTTCAGAAAAATCCTTTAGGTCCCACAAATTCTTTGTTTTTCCAGCATTTTTGTGTATTTGAACGCTTTCCAACAATTACTGTATGATTTTGAGATCCATCTTTTCACACTGAGGACAACTGAGAGACTCAGTTGCAATTATTACAGAAGGTTTAAACGCTCACTGATGCTTCAGAAGGAAACACAACGCATTAAGAGCTGGGGGTGAAAACTTTTGGAATTTGAAGATTAGCGTAAATTTACCCTAGCAAGTATCATCTGTAGCTTATGAAGGGCAGTACTAAATGAAAAAAAAAAATAAATAATAATAATAATAAAAAACTGATATTTAGGTAAAATAAAAATTTACACATTTTCATTCTGTTCAAAAGTTTTCACCCCCGGATCTTAATGCATCGTGTTTCCTTCTGGAGCATCAGTGAGCATTTGAACCTTCTGTAATAGTTGCATATGAGTCCCTCAGTTGTCCTCAGTGTGAAAAGACGGATCTCAAAATCATACACTCATTGTTGGAAAGGGTACAAATACACATAAATGGTGAAAAACCAAAGAATTTGTGGGACTTTTCTGAAGAACAGTCAGTTTAACTGTTTAGGACAAACAAGGAACTTATGAACGACTATCACGAAACAAAACAAAACAAAGCTACACAAAGGTAAAAACAGTATTAAGAATCAAGTGTACAGTGTGTAAACTTTTGAACAGGGTCATTTTTATAAATTCAACTATTATTTTCTCTTGTGGACTATATGTAAACATCTTTTATGTGAAATGTATTATTAAAGTCAGTACTAAATAAAAAAATAACATGCATTTTGTATTTAAATAATAATAATACTAAATAATAAAACTCTTATTTTGCTAAAATAATTAACATTTTGCAGATTCTGCAAGGCGTATGTAAACTTTTGAGATGCTCTGGAAGGTGAACTTGACGTTCAATCTCCACATCCAGGTCAAAAGCCTCTTCTAAAGTGTTGTTTCAGGAGGTCTGGCTCAATTTTTATTTGTGACTTTTCAAAAGTGTTTGTCTTTGCAATCAGTGTTAACTAGCTAAGGACAGACTGCTTAGACCCAGACAAGCTGTATTATGTGAGCATCCAAATGAATCGTACCTCCTCCAGAGGAATCAAGACACTTTGTATGTGGTGTTTTGTCCAGATGAGTGTCTCAGTCACAGCAGATGTTTGGACAGACCTGCTGCTCACCTGTTTGTCCTTTCTATACTCTGTCTGTTTCTGTAACAGCTGCTCGGTTTTGGCTGTACATGGAGATGACAGCAATTAAGAGGCTTTAAAGTATATGGTTTTTATATGGCATGGTTATATTTGCTGAATACTAAATAATCATTGATGTTTAAATGTAGACGATCATATGTTTTTCTAAACTGAATATACTGATATCTGAATTTTCTGCTAGTGTTCAAAGTCAGCTTTTGCATGAGGTATATTTCATTAAAAAAAAACATCCTAAGACTTGAGAGGTGAGATTTCTGCACCTGATTCTGTTTTTTCCCGCTTGTTCATGAAACGTGGGTGTTAAATACCAAAGTCATTAAAGCAGTGTCTAATTAGCCGCTTGTCTGTTAGTTAACCATGACCAATTAGTCTGGTGACCTTGATGACATCAGCTAAAGGGAAAGTTATTTCATTTCGATAAAAGTTTACAAAGACCAACATTTTTTTATATTAAAAATATGAACGCAACCAGCAATATATTGAGGGTGTAAAAATGCTTTAGCAGTTTAAATATGAAGTGTTTGATGTGCTAATTTATGCCTTTTTGCATTTCATATATACTATATCTAGTGTTGTTTTCTGAGAGTTTAATTGTTGTCCTCTGTGTTTCATTTGCCTCTGTCAGGTACATTTATTGCACTGAGGACAGATGTGCTGGAGAAAGTGAAGGATTCGGGTCGAGCCATCAATCCACATTTGAATATTGGCAAGCCATGGAGGTCCACTTGTCCTGGTTACCTTGAGAAGAGATAGTAAGAAAATACAGGATTCTGCTTTATTATTACTTTCAATTAAAGGCTAAGTCAGATTAAAAGTTTTGAATCTGGTGGTAAAACACACACACACACACACACACACACACACACACACAAATCCAGAGTACACATTATTACATATTAACTTGTGTAATATAACTTGTGTTATTTAATGATAAATTTCTCAAATGATTATTTTCCAAGGTGATGGATTATTATAAAAATAGTTCATATTATTATTGAAAAACGTTGGCATTCTTCTTCTTCCACTCTTGAGTCTATGGCAGCCCATAGAACCACTTGCAGGAAAGTTGTGTAATTTGGCACACAGAGGACAGTCTCAACATTAACCACAGCAAGTTTGGAGTCTCAAACTCTCTAGCTTCACCACTTGTCCAAAATGTCACTTTTTTTTATGCTAATAACTTTTGAACCGTAAGGCACAGAAGCAAAACATTTTTCCCTCCGAATTCTTGGTTCATGTTGTGTCAAACATAGTAAGGTTTCGTTTTTTTCTATTATTAATTGTTTGAAAAACAATTAATAATAGATCATCTTCAGACCATGCTGGCAAAAAGTTATGGAATTCAAGTTGATTAGTCAAACTGTTCTCTAATAACGCACAGATGAATTCTTCGAAAAACAGCGAAAAATGGATGTGAGGCTATATCTCTGTGAAGGTTCGGCGTATTGAGACCAAACTTGGTGTGTGTTATAACAAGCATGACCCGAGGCTGCATACCTGCTGTGTTTCGGCGCAGTGCCACCTAGTGGTCAGGAGATACGAAAAATGTCTAATTTAGCTTATAACTTCCAAAATCACAAAACTGGTCTCTTTAGATTCGGCGCATCATGCCAAGTCGAATGATACCCAGTTTTCCCATGTCAGCCATTTTGGGCGTCGGCCATTCCAGCGATACCAAGTTTTTGCCTTATGGTTTGTTCAACGTTGCATTTCAGCGCTTAAAGAAACATTTGCCAATATCGTAGAAACGGTTACTCCTATCGACACAAAACCACTGTAGGAAATTTGAAAACAGCGTGCCAGCTATACGCCAATGTCCAATTGCCAAAATTTTGATAGTAAGTGGCAAAAAAAATGCAAACAAAGTTAGCCATCAGTCATTTTTTCTCTTCTCATATATAAAAATGACTATAACTGTCCAAAATGTCCAAAACAAAATGAGATATTTTCACCAAATTTGAAACACATATGTATGGGCACACTGTAAGGACACAATTTGGTGGGATTGTGCCTCTTGGTGGCGCTATAATTGAACAAAACATGAAATTGCCTTTGACTACAATAAAGTATTATCAATTAAAATTTTACCAATGCATTGGTGTACCATTACAAAACCTTGTATGTACCATCAAAACCATGACCTGAAAGTGCTCAAAACGTTTTGAGACAGTGCCACCTTGTGGTCAAAAGTGATAACCGATTAAATCATATTACTAGTGGTTGTTTTCATGATTTTTCACCCATTTTGACTAAAATCACCATAAAAAGAGTTTAATTACTGATGCTTCCCTTGCCTAGTGCTTGGCCCCATAAATGCTGCTTGCAGCTATAATTATAAATGCTTTTACTTTGTACAATTCCATGTAATAATAATAATTATTTACCAGAGTACACATTATTACATATTAACTTGTGTAATATAATAAAATACTATATTATTATTATTATTATTATTATTATTATTATTATTATTAAACTCAAATTACTCATAAATGTATGATTTACTATGTGATTAAATAATTATTATAATAACACTTGATATTATTACTAATATTTTAATATAATCTAATATATAATATATCTAATATTTTTATTTTACTAATTAGACATTATAAATATTTTCTAATGTCTAATACGTAATATTATTTACTTTATGTAATTGTATCTGTAATATGATAATAATACTAGTAGCTACTACTACTAATAATTAAAATATGATTTAATAATAATAATAATAATAATAATAATAAATTACTAATAAATATATTCTTTACCATGGTTATGAAATAATTATTCAAATAATAGTTAACATTATTATGAATATTGTAATATTATTTGTAATAGGTAAAATCAATTACTCTATATAACTACATCTGTAATATGATAATAATACTAATACTACTATTAATAATACATAAAACACAATATATTACTATAATTAAAAACTCACAAATTATTATTTTCCATGAGAATCAAATAATGCCGAACTGGATCAATATGTGGCTTTGTTGTAATCATTGCAAAATTACTATTAGTAGTACTACTAGTAGTGATTTTGATATTGCTTATAATATCTAAATGCTGTTTTAAAGAAATGGTCACAAATATGTCATTTGTAAAGTTGAATAACTTCTGGTCATTTTTCTTTGGAATGAAAAAGCTTCCCGTG